>OV702289.1:186270054-187520054 GCA_916181665.1 Avena sativa | reverse complement strand
GTCGTTTCATGGAAAGAGAAGGTAAAGTTTTCGGGCACAAAGTTTCGGAGAAGGGAATAGAAATAGATAAAACTAATATAAATGCTATAGAGAATCTTCCAATACCTCAGGACATTAAAAACCTAAAAAAAATTCTAGGACATGCAAGTTTTTATAAGCGGTTTATAAAAGATTTTGCTAAAATAGTTATGCCCTCGCCAATCTTCTTGATAAAGAAACTCCATTCTATTTAGATCATGACTGCATTGCAGCTTTTGATAACCTTAAATATAAACTAGTTTCAGCACTTATCATGCAATCTCCAAAGTGGGGTGAACCTTTCGAAATCATGTGTGATGCTAGTGACTATGCTTTAGGGGCTGTGTTGAGACAGCGAGATGGGAATAATTTCAATGTTATTTATTACACTAGTAGACCTCTTAATAAGATTCAGAAACATTATGCTACTATAGAAAAAGTGTTCCTAGCTATAATTTTTGCATGCGACAAATTTAGATCTTACATAATTAATTCTAAGGTAATAATTCATATGGATCACCAAGCTTTGTGTCACCTCCTTTGAAAAAGGATACTAAGGCCAGGTTGATTAGGTGGGTTTTATTACTACAAGAATACGATTTGCAAATAGTAGATAGGAGGGGTAAGGATAATCCGGTAGCAGATCATCTCTCTAGGATGGAGGGAATAATTAATGACCCTGATGTCTACGCACTTCTATTCTTGTAAACAGTTGTTGGGCCTCCAAGTGCAGAGGTTTGTAGAACAGCAGCAAGTTTTCCCTTAAGTGGATCACCCAAGGTTTATCGGACTCAGGGAGGAAGTGGTCAAAGGTATTCCCTCTCAAGCAACCCTGCAATCAAGATACAAGAAGTCTCTTGTGTCCCCAACACACCCAATACACTTGTCAGGTGTATAGGTGCACTAGTTCGGAGAAGAGATAGTGAAATACAAGTGGTATGGATAATTATAAGTGGTAACGGTGATAGAAAATAGCTTGCCAGCATGGAAGAGACTAAAGGCAAACTGAAATAAAGAAGGAAGCAAGCAAACATGTAACAGAACTAGTACAAACGGTGTATGAATGCTTAGAAACAAGGCCTAGGGATCATACTTTCACTAGTGAAGACTCTCATATAAATATCTTCTCTTTATGATAGTACTCTTAACTACTCTCCGGTTGAACACCCTAATCGATGGTAGGGCTATAACATCACACCTCAAAGTAAGCCTTTCCTATCTAAATAACCCCACACTGTCACCTTGAGCACTAGATGGTTCCAACAAACACCATAATTTCATAAAGACATCCAACTCCAAATATAAATCATAACAAATATTTGTAATCTCTAGCCTAAGTGCCACCATGGTGTGCACACTGTCAACTTCACACACATGGGGAGAGCAGAGATCTATTAAAGCACTTGAGTAGCAAGGTATATCTATAGATTACAAGCTCATGATCTCAATAAGATCATGCATAGAGAGAGAGATGAACACATAGCTACCGGTAGAACCCTTAGCCTTGAGAGAGAACTACTCCCTCCTCATCATGGGAATCAACAACGGTGATGGATATGGTGGTGGAGATCGATGGAGATGGCTCTGGGGGCACTTCCCCGTCCCGGCAGGATGCCGAAACAGAGACTTTCTATCCTCCGAATCTCCCCTTCGGTGGCGGCGGCGCTGCAGAACTTTTCGTGGATTTCTGATTGACTATCTAGGGTTTTGGTATCGGGAGGCTCTGATAGGCGAAGGAGGCAAGGTCGGTGGCTGGCCATGGGGCCCACACCATGCCCTGGCGCGGCCTGGGATGGCTCGCGCCAAGGAGGGTGTGGCCACCCTGTGGCCCCTCTCCGACTCTCCTTCTGGCTCAGTGAGTCTTCCGGGATAATAGTAACTTTGGCTTTTGTCCCGTCCAATTCCGAGAATATTCATTTTTTGACTTCCTGGAACCAAAAACAGCAGAAAACAGGCAACTGGCACTATGGCTCATGTTAATAGGTTAGTCCAAGAAATCATATGAAAAGTACTCCAAAGTGTGGACCAAACATAAGAAAGTAGATAAAACCAAGCATGGAACATCAAAAATTATAAATACATTTGCAATGTATCAACATCCCCAAGCTTAACTCCTGCTTGTCCTCGAGTAGGTAAGTGATAAAAATAAAGAATAATTTTTGAGGTGACATGCACCATCATAAACTTGATCAAAGTATTTGTAAAACATTCGAAGCTGGGATCCTAGTACTTCAATCATAACATGAAAGACAAAGTTCTAACAATAAGGCAAAGCAACTAAGTTGCAATATGAAAAGGCACAAACAAAAGATTCATGAATAACAATGCTTTGCAAGATGTTTGTTTGTTTCACATAAAGAAAACATAGCATAGTGGCATTCAGCTTGTCCCTCATAGAGTAGCAAACATAAATGCATAGGACACCTTCAAAGTTCATAAGAGTGACTAGATACAAATAGTTTAAAGCAAGCAATATCAAGGTATGCATCAATCAACAAGTTTTGGGACAATGCACATAGAACTAAGAATGGCCACTATGCTCTCAAAGTAGGTGCATAAAGGTAGAAGGTGAAGACTCAATATAATGGTTGAAGAAAGGCCTTCATAGAAGGAAGCAGGGATTCAAGTCTCATAAAGAGCTTCCAAAAATTATGGTACTTATAGCTTTTAGCTCTCATTGCCCCTATCATAAGCATCTTGAAGTGATTAAGGTTAAAGTGAACAAACTATGGTGTACATGCTTGACGAAGTATAAGTTAGAAATCTCATGTCCCTTGTATATGAGGGCCGCTCCTCATGCTACTCAAGTTTAGTCACCGGTAAGTTCTTGTCATTGTAAGTACATGTGTATCATAGAGAACCGCCAACGGAGTACCCCTTGCCCGATGATACGGAAGAATCCCCATATCAAAATGACAAGGCAAGCAGACAACGAGCATCTCAGCAATCTTCTTATTTACCATGGGAATATGGTGCTTTTTTCTCTCTTTCCTCTTTTCATAATCCCTTTTTTTTATTTTTCTCTTTTTTTCTCAATATAGGACTCTTTTTTTATAAGAAGAATGCTTCATAGACAGCTCATTATGGTTACGCTGCAGGTTTCCGCCATGTCAGCATGGATTAGACCAGTGGCCCAAGCGTTTCTCTAACACATATACATAACTCCATGGACTTACAAGCTCCCCTTTCATTTCACACCGACGACATCCATAGACAAAAGAGCATGATATAAACTAGGTACAAAGTACCAGTGCAATGTTGAAAGCGTTCCCCATGAAAACATGGTTCTGCTAATCCCCAACAAATAAGTACAAGCATATACAACATAGACGACACAATGGTTCGAGTTTATTAAGGGAAAAAAAGTAAAGTGTGCCATCAAGTTCGTGAGAGCTTTAATCACTAGTTTTCTCATAACAAGTTTGATTCGGAAGGTAGATAAAACATGAATATACTTGGAATAGCATAAGCTAATAGGTAGGTATGGTGGACTCTTTGGAATAACTTGGTTTTAGGAGTTGGATGCATGAGTGGAACTCATACTTGGTTATGGAGGCTAGCAAAAGACTGGGAGCGACAAACTAAGAGAGCAATAATGGCCATAATCATGCAGAGCGACAAAACATCATTGATCAAAGCATAAAGTGATACTACAAGTTGAAAATTAAAGGATCATAAAGGCTATGGTGACTTGGGATAGTCATAACATGGTGTGAGCATGCGCCAAGTCAACCCAAATAAAGAATCAAAGGAGAATACCACAATACTATGCTTTAATATGCTAAAACAACGCATGATTCATCCAAGGAACATTAAGCAATCTCAATTGTTTATAACAAGTCATGCTACAACAAAGAATACTAAGCATAAAGCCAAAACAATATCAAGCATGGCATGACTGAGCATAGGCCACAGTAAAAAACGAGCTCTTTTTACCACATAACCATGAACTTTCCTACTCTTTTCCAAACCAAACCAAACTATTTGCAAACCAATGTATGAAAGAGGGGGTCCAACCAATTTATTCAGAAAACTAAGCAAACAAAAGCAAATGAAAACAAAACCAAAAACGAAAACGAAAAAGAAGACGCTCCAAGAACAACACAACTATGCATGAAACAATAAAAATGAAGCGTTTGGAAGGAACCTGGGATTTTTATTGATGAAGAAGGGGATGCCTTGGGCATCCCCAAGCTTTGACGCTTGTACTTCTTGGATATTTCTTGGGGTGACACACTTGGCATCCCCAAGCTTGAGCTTTGGTCCATTCTACATCTCATTACTCATTCCTTCCATATACCTGAAATTTTTCCTTCATACAAAACTTCACACAATCTTTATTATCAACATTAGTGCACTCAAGATAATGGGTCTTTAGGTTCAGTTATAACACCAATAAAACTTCCATTAAAACACTTAGCTACTGTAGCACTTTCCTCAGAAAGCTCAATTCCCCAAAAGAACTCATAAAGGAACCAAAAAGAAGCAAATGCAAATAATGGCAGAAATCTGTCAAAACAGACCAGCAGATAAAGACGAATTTTTTCGAAGACCTTCTGTTGCTCAAATCGAAAAGTGTTGGACTAACAAAAGTTATATAACAACCTGGGGCAGAAGCACAAAAATTCACACCTCAAAAGGAGGTTCAGAGATTTTACACGAATTTTTACGGTGAAGCACGGAAATCTGTTTTGGGACAGCAACTTTCCCAATCAATAGTTTTCTCTCATTAGAGGTTACTCTTGGCACAAAAAGCAAATAAAAAGGATAAGGAGCGGTTATTACTGAAGTCATAACTTCTAAGACTCATCTAAAACTTTTGGGTTATCTCCCAATAAGTACTTTTCTTTAACGCCTTTAAGTTAGGCGTGATAGTTTGAGAAGATGCTCACATAAGAAATATGAATTGAAGTAAAAGAGAGCATCAAGAAGCAAATTCAAAACACATTTAACTCTAACCCACTTCCTATGCATAGGACTTGTAAAGAAACAAGTCATGAAAGCACAAAGCAACAAGCATAGGAAAGCAAAACAAGTGCAACTTCAAAATTTTCAACATAAAGAGGGGAAACTTAATATTGTTGAAACACATAAAACCATGTTTCCCTCTTTCATAATAACTTTCAGTAGCATCATGAATAAAAGTAACAATATAACTATCACAAGAAACATTCTTATCATGAGCCACATGCATAAAAGAATTAATACTCCGGTGTGAATACCTTTTACCTTACCTCCCTGGCAACGGCACAAGAAAATAGGCGTTTGCCGTGGGAGGTTCTTCTTCTTTAACCTCCGGTGTGAATACCTTTTACCTTACCTCCCCAGCAACGGCACCAGAAAATAGCTTGATGTCTACGCACTTCTATTCTTGTAGACAGTTGTTGGGCCTCCAAGTGTAGAGGTTTGTAGAACAGCAGCAAGTTTTCCCTTAAGTGGATCACCCAAGGTTTATCGAACTCAGGGAGGAAGTGGTCAAAGGTATTCCCTCTCAAGCAACCCTGCAATCAAGATACAAGAAGTCTCTTGTGTCCCCAACACACCCAATACACTTGCCAGGTGTATAGGTGCACTAGTTCGGCGAAGAGATAGTGAAATACAAGTGGTATGGATAATTATAAGTGGTAACGGTGATAGAAAATAGCTTGCTGGCATGGAAGAGACTAAAGGAAAACTGAAATAAAGAAGGAAGCAAGCAAACATGTAACAGATCTAGTAGCAAACGGTGTATCAATACTTAGAAACAAGTCCTAGGGGTCATACTATCACTAGTGAACACTCTCATATAAATATCTTCTCTTTATGATACTACTCTTAACTACTCTCCGGTTGAACACTCTAATCGATGGTAGGGCTATAATAGCACACCTCAAAGTAAGCCTTTCCCATCTAGATAACCCCACACTATCACCTTGAGCACTAGATGGTTCCAACAAACACCAAAATTTCATAAAGACATCCAACTCCAAATATAACTCATAACAAATATTTGTAATCTCTAGCCTAAGTGCCACCATGTTGTGCACACTGTCAACTTCACACACATGGGGAGAGCAGAGATCTGTTAAAGCACTTGAGTAGCAAGGTATATCTATAGATTACAAGCTCATGATCTCAATAAGATCATGCAGAGAGAGAGAGAGAGATGAACACATAGCTACCGGTAGAACCCTTAGCTTCGAGAGAGAACTACTCCCTCCTCATCATGGGAATCAGCAACGGTGATGGAGATGGTGGTGGAGATCGATGGAGATGGCTCCAGGGGCACTTCCCCATCTCGGCAGGGTGCCGGAACAAAGACTTTCTGTCCCCCGAATCTCCCCTTTGGTGGCGGCGGCACTACGAAACTTTTCGTGGATTTCTGATTGACTATCTAGGGTTTTGGTATCTGGAGGCTCTTATAGGCGAAGGAGGCAAGGTCGATGGCCGGCCAGGGGGCCCACACCATGCCATGGCGCGGCCTGGGCTAGCCCGTGCCATGGGGGGTGTGGCCACCCTATGGCCCCTCTCTGACTCTCCTTCTGGCTTCGTGAGTCTTCCGGGGAAATAGTAACTTTGGCTTTTGTCCCGTCCAATTCCGAGAATATTCATTTTATGACTTCCTGGAACCAAAAACAGCAGAAAACAGGCAACTGGCACTATGGCTCTTGTTAATAGGTTAGTCCAAGAAATCATATGAAAAGTACTCCAAAGTCTGGACAAAACATAAGAAAGTAGATAAAACCAAGCATGGAACATCAAAAATTATAGATACATTTGCAATGTATCAGACCCCGTACCTATTAATGAATCATTTCTAGGAGAATATTTAGCAAACGTGGAAATTGTTGATCCATGGTATGCAGATTATGCTAACTATCTAGCAACAAAATTTATACCTCCTGGTATGTCAAGAAATCAAAGAATGAAATTCTTTAATGATCTTAAATATTACTTTTGGGATGATCCGTATCTATATCGTCATAGACTTGACGGAATGATTCGGAAGTGTGTTCCTAACCATGAAATGAATGCGATATTGAAAGCTTGTCATGACAGTTCGTATGGAGGGCATCATGTAGGTAAGAGAACTGTTGCAAAGGTACTTCAATCTCGATTCTATTGTCCCACCTTTCTCAAGGATGCACACAGGTATGTGGAATACTATGATGCTTGCCAAAGAAGAGGTAATATAGGTAGGAGAAAAGAAATGTCAATGAATTATAATCTCATAATTTAACCCTTTGACGTATGGGGAATGGATTACATGGGACAATTTATAGAGTCGAATGGTTATACTCATATTCTTGTTGCTGTTGACTATGTTACTAAATGGGTTGAAGCTATCCCAAGAAATCATGCGGATGCAGCTACCTCAGTGAAGATGATCAAGGATGTCATATTCCCCAAGTTTGGAGTTCCTAGATTTTTAATTACTGAGGGTGGTTCTCATTTTATGGAAGGAACTTTTAGGAAAATCCTTAGCAAGTATGGAGTAACTCACCGTGTTGCTTTACCATATCATCCCCAAACAAGTGGTAAAGTGGAACTCTCTAATAGAGAATTGAAGACCATACTCGAGAAGACGATGGACAAATCAAGAAAAGATTGGTCATACAAGTTAAATGACACTCTATGGGCATACCGTACTGTATTTAAAAATCCAATGGGTATGACACCTTATAAAATGGTGTATGGTAAGGCATGCCATTTACCTTTAGAATTGGAACACAAAGCTTTTTGGGCAATGAAGAATCTAAATTATGATCTCAAAGCAGCAGGGGAAAAACGTTTATTAGATATTCATGCTTTAGATTAGTTTAGAAGTGAAGCTTATGAGAATGCTAGATTGTTTAAGGAAAAAGTAAAAAGTTGGCATTATAGAAAAATAGAGAATAAGGCTTTTAAAAGTGGAGATAAAGTGTTTCTCTATAATTCTCGTCTTAAGTTGTTTCTACGAAAGCTCAGATCAAAGTGGGAAGGCCCATATATAGTTGAAGAAGCCTATTCATCGGGAGAAGTGAAGCTCCAAGGAAAAACACCCTCTCTTGCATGGGTGGTAAACGGACAACGCTTGAAGCATTATTGGGTAAAAGAAAATATAAGTGCAGTCACCATAGAATTGAGCACCCCAGAAGAAGTGATAAAGCAAAAATATATGAGGAATGGCAACTGCAAGAAGAATGGACTCGAGATGGGATGAGCAGTACTACGGTCAAGCTATTGACCAACGCTTCATGGGAGGCAACCCATGTGAAATAAAGGTTTGAGTAAGTTTTTAAATTTTCAGTTAAAGTTTAGTTTGAGCATTGTGTTAAATGAGAAATAATTGATGCTCTAGCAAAGAAGAAGGAAGATTGATGATGCCAAAATTGGTCGAAAATCTAAGCTGACATTTTTCCGTCAAAACTTGATATTTCGTTAAGTTTTATATTAATAAAGAATCCTTGGAGAAGCGGAAATTTTTTGGTGGATACAGAAGGTTTAACGACCAACTATACGGCAGGAATAAAAATTCCGGATGTATAGTTCGGGTCGTATAGTTGTTGCGACATCAACACTTCCATCAACAAAAGGTACTAAGAGTTTAACGACCAACTATACGGCCGGAATTAAAAATTCCGCCTGTATAGCTGGATCGTATAGATATCAACACCTTTGACAAAATAATTTCCTGAGTACTAAGAGTTTAACGACCAACTATACGGTCAAAATTAAAAATTCCGCCCATATTGTTTTGAGCATATAGTTATCAACTCATTTCCAAAAAAATTATTCAGAATCCAGAGAGTTTAACGACCAACTATATGGCAGGAATAAAAATTCCCGCTCGTATAGTTCTGGCCGTATAGTTAAGATCCAACGTAGATTTAATCTATAGTCGGTTCACAACTATATGGCGGGAGCTATACGGGCTGCACCCGTATAGTTGCTCGTTACGCAAGGCGGCTAGGGTTTTTGACCCCTCCTATTAAAGTTCATCGCATCTAACCTTTTTATTAAATTTTCACAGAGCCACAACCTCCAGCCTCGAAAGATCTTCGCCATCCCTATACAAGCCCCTTTAACAATACCCATGCAACGAAGCCATGCAGCCCTTCCATGTCAACAAGATCTGGAAGAAGAAAGAAGAGAAGCCCGTGAAGAGGATCGAAGAAGCAGAACCCAAAGGATCGTCGTCATCATCCGGCCCGGAGATCAAGCCTCTCCCAAATTGGGAGGACATGTTCCTGCAAAGGATGGAGATGATGAGACAAGATGAGCGGGGAAGGAACAAGGATGAGTACCTCCCTAATCCTTATCATTACAACATAGGGTCCTATTATAAACCTCATCTTGGTTCATCACCTCTTAAACCTAAGAAGGTGCGGCAAGATGAGATTCATGATATGATCTATGAGTTAGAAAAGGCTTCGAAGGCATGCATTGAAACAATTGGAGAAGGGATTGACTCCTACTGGATGATGAGCAAAGACCTTGTGAATAAGGTCGATGACATCGATGGTAGAGTTGGTTTCTTGATTAAAACTGTCTTTGAGTTGACAGATGAGAAGAAATTCCTTAAGAGGAAAATGTTCAAGCTCCAATATGACATGCCCGAGCTCAGCATTCGCTTTTCGAGCATTGTTAAAGAGGGTAACGTAAAAGAAGAAGGCGACGCTCTTTCTACCCAGGAGGAGGAATAGGTACCAACAAGGACTTAATTGATCCCGCCTGGCTTGATTCCAAGCTTGGGGAGATCTTTAAAGACCTTGTAATCTTTCTTACAAGTTTTATATTACCGTTTTGTTGGGTCCGCAGCATAGAAAACAAAAAAATTCCAACGATGAGAACTATACGCCAAGATCTATCTACTAGATACAGATCAACGGGTGGACATACATCCATGGAGAACTTACCATCGAAGACAACGAGTTTTGTTAACGAGTAGGAACTCGTGGTTGATGTAGTCGTACGCTTGCCGATCTCAAGATCATGTGGAAGTCCGAGCGCCGCAAATCAGCAGCGCATCCGTCCTCGCACACACGTTCAAGCCACCGGACAACCTCCACCTCCTCGCTCCAGCGAATCAGCGAAAGCAGCAACTCCTTCCAGATGCAAGGCCACCGAGAACATGTATCTCGCTAATCCGAGACCATGGGAGAATATCTAGAGGGGGAGATAGATCCTTCACGAGGAGGTGTGGTTTGTGAGAGGGGAGAGGGGGGCTTTATATAGGAGGGAGGGATACCCCTCCCCTCCCATAGCCGGCGCATGAGGGGGGGGACTCCTCCCCTCCTTCATTCATGTGGTAAACCTCCACTCACATAAACATGGCCTCCACCCAAAATCCCACTCACATGTATTTAATTTCCACCAAATTAAATGCAACTCTCAATTAATAAAACTCTTTTATTTATTTTATTCAGAATTTTGTTAATTACTTTAATTAACAAACATTCACATAAAACCCCTTGCAACATTTCAATATCACATGCAGAACCACTTTCTGCAATTTCACCCGAAACAATTCCGGTTTCTATCGAAACAATTCCTGTTTCTATCGAAACATATGTGCTCCTAAATGGTGTCCGACAACCCTTAAGTGTGTCACCCTACGGTTCGCGAATAATGTAGACATGATTGAGACTCCTCTTAGATCAATAATCAGAAGCGGGACCTGGAGATCCATACTGACTCCTGCATATTCAACGATGACTTCTGTGATCGTGAGAACCTTTAACGTCAGCAATTTAATCCCTTTGTATCATGATATAATACATGTCCGATATTCGATCATCGGTATCCAAATACCTAGTTTGATCTCGTTACCGACATGCACTCTTTTCTTGTTCCCGTGATATAACATTCTAGTGATCACATCACTTGCTTGCAAGCTATCTTAATGTGATATCACCGAGAGGGCCCAGAGTATATCTATCCGTCATCGGGATTGACAAATTCCACTCTTGATCCATGAGCCTCAACATAACACCTTCATAGCACTGAACCCACCTTTATGGTCACCCTGTTACGGTGTGACGTTTGATGTTATCAAGATACTCTTCCGGTGTTAGCAATTAACATGATCTCATGGTCTAAGGACTAAGACTACTTTGTATGATGTTATAGCAATATAAACATAATGACTTGATCGTAATGCTATACTTCGGATGAATGTTCATCACATCATTTCACAAATGCTGTGACCTTGTTATTAACAACATCCAATGTCCATGATCAGGAAACCTTGATCATCTTGTTAATCAACAAGCTAGTCTATAAGAGAGGCATAACTAGGAACACTTTTGTTTATTAAACACACATGTATTGATGTTTACTATCAATACAATTATAGCATGCAAAATAAACATCTATCATATACAAGGAATACATAATAACAACTTTATTATTGCCTCTCAGGGCATATTTCCTTCACGTTTTTTCATTAGTTCAAACTACAAATAAAGTTTGCATCATTGGGATTCCCTTCAGGAATAGTTGATCCCTTTTGTGAAATTCTGAGTTTATTATTATATATGGAGCAATTTTGAGTTTGTGTTTGCTTTATTAATATATGAATGGCTTGAGTATAATTTTACTTGCACTTGATGATAGCAATAGGAGTCTTCCACACCATTGGTATTAATGGAACACCTTAAGATAATTTGGTCAATATGGTTTTAGTCTACGGTTTGATTTACAAAGAGAAATTATCTAAACAATTGAGTTGGAAAAGAAACCTTGAACAAAGAAAAATGAAAGTGCTATCGAAATAGAGTGAGAACAAGCCGAGGTAGAATCTTCAAGTCATAACGATACTTCATATACAATTGGAATTTGATAATTGAGATCGTTAAACTTTGAAATTCCCACATGAAGTGGAATGTATGGCTAGCTCCTTTGCACAATGATACGTTGCAAAAGTATCTATAATTTTTGATGTTCTATGCTTGTTTTATATGTACTTTCTTATGTTTTGTCCACACTTTGGAGTACTTTTACACATTTTCTGGAACTAACCTATTAACAAGATGCCACAGTGCCAGTTGCCTGTTTTCTTCTGTTTTCGGTTCTAGAAAAGCCAGAAAATGAATATTCTCGGAACTGGACAGGACAAAAGCCAAAGTCAATATTTCACCGAGGGGCAAGAAGACAAGACGGAGAGGGGCCAGAAGACAAGACGGAGAGGGGCCAGAAGACAAGACGGAGAGGGGCCAGGGGTTGGCCACACCATAGGGTGGCGCGGGTCCCCCTGGCCGCGCCACGAGGTGGTGTGGGCCCCTCGGGCGCCCACCGACCTTGCCCTTTCGCCTATACGAAGCCTCCGATATGAAAACCCTAAATAATCCAGCCTCCAGCCACGAAAATTTCCGTAGCGCCGCCGCCACTGAAGGGGAGATTCGGGGGACAGAAAGTCTCTGTTCCGGCACCCTGCCAAGATGGGGAAGTGCCCCCGGAGCCATCTCCATCGACTCCACCACCATCTCCATCATCATTGCTGATTCCCATGATGAGGAGGGAGTGTTTCTCTTTTGAGGCTAAGGGCTCTACCGGTAGCTATGTGTCCATGTCTCTCTCTATGCATGATCATATTGTGATCATGAGCTTTGTAATCAAGTAGATCTACCTTGCTACTCAAGTGCTTTAATAGATCTCTACTCTCCCCATGTGTGTGAAAGTGACAGCATGCACACCATGGTGGCACTTAGGCTATAGATTACAAATACTTGTTATGAGTTATATTTGGAGTTGGATGTTTCTATGAAATTGTGGTGTTTGTTAGAACCATCTAGAGCTCAGGGTGACAGTGTGGGTTATCTAGATGGGGAAAACTTTGAGGTGTGATGTTATAGCCCTACCATGGATTAGAGTGTCCAACCGGAGAGTAGTTCAGAGTAGTATCATGAAGAGAAGATATTTATATGAGAGTGTTCAGTAGTGAAAGTATGATCCCTAGGCCTTATTTCTAAGCATTGAAACACTGTTTGCAACTAGATATGTTACATGTTTCCTTGCTTCCATCTTTATTTCAGATTGCCTTTAGTCTTTTCCACGTGCCATCAAAGCCATTTTCTAGCACCGCTGCCACTTATAATTATCTATACCACTTGTATTTCACTATCTCTTCGCCGAACTAGTGCACCTATACACCTGACAAGTGTATTGGGTGTGTTGGGGACACAAGAGACTTCTTGTATCTCGATTGCAGGGTTGCTTGAGAGGGATACCTTTAACCACTTCCTCCCTGAGTTCGATAAACCTTGGGTGATCCACTTAAGGGAAACTTGCTGCTATTCTACAAACCTGTGCACTTGGAGGCCCAACAACTGTCTACAAGAATAGAAGTGCGTAGACATCACACAACACTTAAACAAAAGTGTGAGCATGTATACAAAAGAAATAAAAGGAACAAGAAAAAGAGCGAGTGTGCAAAGAGCAAATAGGCATATACCACTGCATTGTAGTATGACAAAGATACACTTTAAGATTTTGAATCCCAAGTGAATACATTGATCCTAAAAACACTTGGGACTACCTTGCTAACTCATTCGGTCGAACCGAATACTTTTACATTATGTTGAGATTCATCTTTTATGAACTGTTGATCACTAAAGTGTGGAAACCTGCTGGTACTATTCAGATGGTTTGAGTGAGGTACTACTAATGAACTTATTCCTATGTATCGTATATCATAAACACATGCTGCATCTGCCTCATTTATTTTATCGACTCAGCTTCATGAATATGAGAATCATATCCATTAAGCTAAAACTTGCTCGGGACGAGCAAGAGTCTAAGCTTGGGGAAGTTGATGAGTGCATATTTGCATCATGTTTTACATTATTATTTTGTATTGTAGATGTAGGATCTTGGTATCTTATGGCGCTCACGCGGACAATTTATGTCTGTTTTCACCAGGATTAGGACAGATGATGGATCCAATTGATACAATTCTTGGAGCAGTTGTACTATAGAGAAAAGGAATCAAAAACAATGTAAATCGCTTATTTGGGAAAATTAATAATACTAGAAGAAAACCAGAAGCGAACAAAGGAGGTAGAGAGTTCAACGACCAACTATACGACCGGAGCAAATTTTCCGACCGTATAGTTGGCGCCGCCTCCGCCTCGTCAAATAGTTTTACCCCGTGCAACTGGTTCAGGGAAACGACATACAAAACACTCATAAATCGCCGAAACCTCACCTCCGGAAGGCATATGGAGGGGGAACTCATCCGCCAGGGATCCATCTTCAACATGCACAGATCCGGGAGGCTAAGGCACCGATCTTCATCATCCACCGCTACATCACCACCATCTCCATCCATCCCATCTACATCTTGTCTAGATCTTGTTGTAATTCTCGTACTCTTTGTGGATTTATACAAGTACTATTCATCTATAATTGTTTCCATTACCATTGCTATGATGTTGATTGCCTCCATGTCTGAGTAGATCTCTAGTTCTTGGGGAGACGGAGAAACCCTAGCATATGACTGAGATGAGATAGAGATTATTATGTTATACATCATTATGTGTATGTCTTAATTGTCTTCATCTTGATGTTGGGAGTTGTGCACCTCCTTAACATTTGCCTCTTACGAGGACTCGATGAATGTGATTACTTGTTGGTAGATGGAGGGATGATAGCACTTACTGTGACTATAAAGATGTTGTCCTTCTTTACGTACTAACTCGGGGAAATCAAGGAGAACTCGTAAAGCCATGTCCATGCCATGGGAGAAATCCCTTAATAGCGCAGTAATTCGATTGATATCAATTGTTGTCTGTTGTGGTTATGAGGATGATGTGTGCAGCGGTTGCTGGCTATTCGTCCATATATGGAGCTCCTCCCACATACATACATATTATGAGAATATTCGTTATAATAATCTCGATTGCTTAGTCTAAATTGCTAGCGGTGTATCCACTATTCCCCGAGAATGCATTTTCCCTATTATAGTTCCGAAGCTCTATTACATACGCGATTATTATTTTCTGCATTAAGTTTTGTTTAATTTTAAATCACCTTTTTCAACCAAAACCCAAAAACAACTCTACTTTTCTTGTATCTTAAAGTTATTTCTTAAGTACTTCGTTTAGTTGTAGTTAAAAGCATTTTAGTATTTCGCCTACTGCTCCCTGTGGGATCGATATCTTTATTTCGAAACTATCTACAAACGATTTGTGCACTTGCAGTCATCAGTGATAGATTGAGAAAGCAAATTGAGGACTTTGCTATCAACTCGATTGTCAACTAAAATGCTAAATTTTCTTTCCCTTGAGTTGATAATATGTAATAATTATAAGAAGTTTTCAATTGATGTCATATCTAGATAACTCGCATAGACCATATAGGCATTTAGTTGACGCCGTCTACACATGGCGGTAGGTGGCACCATAACTGCGTCAGCCAGGTCGATTAGGAAACAATATCGGGCTTTGTTATTGGCCTGTCTTGTACTGAGTCAACAATGAACAGTAAAATTTGCTCGCTAATTACACACCTTTTATGATATTGGTATGGGTTTCAGAGAGGCTGAAACTGTAAAGACCTTAAACGTAATGGGTCGACCCACAGGTAAAACTAATAACAATAACATGCTAGAATAGTAACAGGCAGTAGTGGCGGAGCCAGGAATTGAAATGAGCCGGGTCGAACATATAATGTATATTTTTTTGAAGACACAAAGGAAAGCCTACGCAATATAATAAATGGTCCACAAAGATTCAACTTTTATAATTTACGAAGTACATATGAAAAGACATAAAATGACTTGTAAACTACTAACATGGACCACTGGCAGGTGCGGTGCTCAATTGGGTGCTACCATATGATCTAAATAGTCCAAAATATACCTACAATATGTAACAAATTTATGAATCTAAATCTTAGAACAAGTGTACAATAGTTCTAGATTTTGATAAAATATATGTATTTATGCTTGCAAGGCGAAAGTATTAAGAAAGATGACCTCAAAGGTTCTTGTATAAATGAAAACGTAGTATAATCTAATTTCCAGGTACCATATTCACCGGTTGTTCTCTGAATTCTAGGATCGACAACTACATTTGGTAGATCAAACATTTCGGAATTTTTTGCTTGTTGAGTACCCTACAATATTAAAAAATAAAACAGTGAGCAATCTACTACACACTATACTAACTAGACAAGTAGGGTTCAAAATTGAAACTGAAACTGAAATCAAAGGGGAAAATTGACATGCGCTGCGTCTTCTTCTTCCTCAACTAGTCCCGCTTCTTCTTCTTCCTCCTAAGCCTATCCAAGCGGCATCCTCCTCGACATCCATCAGTGCGTGACAACGGCGCTGTTCCGTTCGCCGGCGCTCGGAAGAGGAAGC
The DNA here is from genome assembly GCA_916181665.1 of Avena sativa. Lineage (NCBI taxonomy): Eukaryota > Viridiplantae > Streptophyta > Magnoliopsida > Poales > Poaceae > Avena > Avena sativa. Next base: position 187,503,712 of record OV702289.1, on the reverse strand, counting down.
GCTGGCCGGCGGGCGGGAGATCGAGCAGCACGGGGCGGTGCGACGACGTACTGCGAGTTGGTGGCATGGGGTGATGGGGGGAGGGGCGCACCGGCGCAGACGCACGGGTGAATAGGGCTCGATGTCAAGGCGGTATTGGCTCGAGGGTATTTTTTCCTGTTCTTGAGTGCGTCCGCGTCGGGCAGAGCAATACTGGGGCAGAGGAGAGACGGGGAACTTGGGCTTTTTACCTCCTATACGTGGTGCTGCACTATCGCGTCTAATTGGGTTGGGGCCTCGATGCGGGGAAGTTGGCGCTGGGTACTCGCATGGGATTTGACGAGCCGGGTCGATCGACCCTCCTCGACCCCCTACTGGCGCCACCACTGGTAACATGCCATAATAGTAACTGACAAGAACAGTAGCAGGGCGGAACAGTAGTAAGCCAGCACAGTAACAGGCCAGAGCAAAAATGACCAGAAAAGTAACAAGCCACAACAGTAAAAGGCCCAAGTAGTAACAGGCCAGCACAATAACAAAACATAACAGTAACATGCCAGAGCAGTAATGGGCCAGAATAGTGACATGCCACAACAGTAAAGGCCCACAATAGTAAAAGAACAAAATAGTAAAAGGGTAGAACAGTAACAGGCCAAAAATATTTACCAGACAAGAATAGTAACATGTCAAAAAAATTATCAGGCCAGAACAGTACCAGACCAGAACAGTAACAGGCCACCTCTGGGCTTGAACAATTGACGACCAAAACAATAAGCCAGAACAGTAACGAACTTTCTCAAAGAAGGATGTTAGTAGGCGGCCCACGACAGGATGTGACAATAGTGATGGGACAACCGCAGACCTTAACAGTACCGAACCGACTTGACGTAGGCTGCTAATGGGCCGCATATTGTTGGACCAACATGGGCCTTCTATAGGCCGAAACAGTATCGGCCTTAACATTCGCGGGCCACGACTGTCTGCATTAATGGGCCCATTCTGAGCGGCGCGGGATGAAATAGTAATAGGTCATCTTCTTATTGTACTTTACTCATGGGCCAATCCACTTAACAGTTAGCAGGCCTTGGCTAGGCCAGGCTTCTACCACGGTTTATGTGACCGTTAATAGCCCTAACCGGCTGTTAACGACGTCTTCCACGTGGAAGTTTGCATGACGTCAGCAGTCAACACGGCTGACAAACAGATCTACGACGGAATAAGTTTTCGTGGTTGAAGGGTGCGATCCTCCACAGTCAGAAAAAACCGTGGTAGATTCATTTGTGATGGGGCTTTTACCACAAAGGTCATCCGTCGTAGAAGACTTTTTAACCATGAAAAACAGGCCTTCAACCACAAAAATCGTCCGTTATAAAAGCCAACTTTTTTGTAGTGATTTCTATTTATGTTCATATATTTTCGATTATGCGTGTATTATTCGTATTGTAAAACTAATTGATAATGCATGAACATTTGTAAAACATTAAAATGCCTTGAAAATACCTAACTTTATGATATGTTCATTTTAAATGAAACCGTTGTTTAAAATTCGAAGGTTATGTTGATAGTATGTGAAAATTATAGATATTTGATCTCTTGTCACATACAAATCATGCCCACGTTCGGCAAGATAACTGAAACACCACATATTGTATGAATACAAAGGTTTTGATGAATTGTGGAAAGAAAATACATATTCGATGTATGGCATTTCAATGAAGTGGTGACTATTATTTTATAATTGTTGAATTTTTGTAAAAGAGTTCACCAAATGAAACATGAGCATGAAACTATTTTATGTGATCAAAGAATTTCAGCATCAAAGGGTATTGAAGAGAAAAGATAATTAAATTACCATGATTCAATCAACGGTAATGAAATTTGACATTATCAAATTGGCATAAGAACTTGTGAAATGCGTTTCTCAAAACTATGATTATTTATTTTTTTAAATATTGAATTGCAGAATCATCATAATGATAAGTGGGAGATAGATGGCGCTAGATAAATCGATTTAGCATTAGTATTAGGATCATTAGTTGTGAATAGAAAATACTCATTTAGGATAAAGGTGAACCATCTGAAATTTGTGAAATCGGCATCATATCTTGTATGGATTATCATGAAAGTTTTGGAGTTACTTGATATCGCCAAAACAGCGGCAAACGAATCTTTGTAGTGTATTCATTAGATACAAAAATTCATAACCGAAAGCAAAATAAAGGCAAAACTAGTATTGCTGAAAATTTTGGTGCGTTTTCGAGGAAGTATGATCCTCGATAATGATGTTAGTGGAAGAAAGTGAAAGCACGATGAAGGTATAAGACCCTGCATCAGAATGCCAAGAAGCGCAACGAAACATGTTCCAGAATACGTCTCTTCACATAAAAGAAAGAGATCAATGATGATGATCATTGCGTTTCAATTGTGCCTTTACTGAATAGAGTAGGATTCACAAATATGCTCTACACCATGTGTGGAGACATTTATGAATCACTTCTCATGTTATCTGAACGTGATATACCTATGCACTACAAAGGAAGTGATGGTAAACTGAAATTATGAGAAATCCTTGAAGTAAGTTTCAATTAAGATTTAAAAAATAAAGCATTACCGAATCTTTTCAAGTAAAGGAGTTAGTTGATTTTTCTGAAGGACTGCAAGGTCATAGCATAAAAGGTGAAAGACAAAGAAAGATTCACAGCGAATAATGTCTTGGGTGAATTTAAAAGAATTTGATTCAAAAGTGCTGAAGTATGGTGGTTTTTCTTGTAAAATAAAACTCTCAATTTGATAATTGATCAAGGGATTTTTGAAGTCATTCAAAATATTGAGAAGATGTGCAATTTGCATAAAATTAAGTGGGAGCTAGAGAGTCTTCCTAAACTAATATGTGAATGACATATTTTTGAGTGGGAGCAACTTAAGTTTCGAACTCAAATATGTAGTGACATATTTGGAGTGGAAGATTGACGTAATTCATATGTGTATATGACATATTAAAAATAAGGGCACAACTACTAATAAATATTGATTTATAAGGGTAAAAGTTGAAAGGAATATAATACAATATTATGTTGGAATATATTTCTAAAAGAGATTCTAAAGTAGTTTGGAATAGGAATTGATTAAGGAATGATCCTTGATCATTCGAGTTAGGAAAGGCATTGAGTACAACATCAATGGTTGAAAGGAAGAAAAAGACGATCGTCATCCACTATGTTTTGACATAGGTTTTGCCTTAAAAACCATGATGAGAACTCAACGTATTGTGATCCAAGAATAAAAGTTCAGAAGTGATTAAGTGTGAATCACTAAACATTGAGCTGAGTTTGTCCATAGTGTCTAATGAGAAATATAGACATATTTTTCAGATCCATGAAGGACGACATGCGTAAAATCATAAAGTGTTATGCTATAAGGGCATTTGTTAAACTAAAAATTTGGAAATTTCTGCATTGAAATACCGACTTAAGTTAAAAAGGAAGCATGGTGATAAAATCAAAAATTACACATGGTACACTAGTGTTTCGATAACTACATTTAAAATATAAGTATAAGGATACTACATGCTGTCATGTATAGTGTTGTGGCTAGGGAAGTTCGTTTTCTCATGAAATGTGTTACAGGGCACAATGCCCATGAGAAAGTTCGCATTGACTGATCTAACATCACTGTTGGCTCCTGAAACCAATCTCATTTTGTTACCATGACTACTATACGTACATAAGATGTTATCATAAGATGATAAAATATTAATGTCAATTAAGGTGACATAAGTAAGTTGCAAAGGATATGGGACTGTAAAATGCAAACCCTAGACTCAACCTCTTCCATGAGCAAGCTTGATCATAATTGCCAGGTTATATGGTACTGGTAAACAAATGCAGCTAGTATATTTATACTCTAGTGCAAGTGGGAGACTGTTGGAAATATACCCTAGAGACAAATAATAATATGGATTATTATCATATTTCACAAAGTTCATAATTAGATTTTATATCATGCTATAACTGTATTGAAAGGAAACGCCAGTACACATTTGATATATAAATAATCTGGAGTTCTCGATGAATCTCTAGTCACTGGTTCATTGGTCAATAGATAATCAAGATATCCTAATTATGTGACATTTATGCCAGTTGACAATGGAGTCACCACGTTGGGAGAATGAGGATGAACATACCCAATCTAAGCATCGTGACACGATCATGTCATAAAGTTCAAGTTGCGATGATTAGGGAACGTAGTGTCTTATTCGTCAGACCGTGAGACCATATTAATCACTGTCACCTGACAATACCTTGATAGCATCAAACATCACTCGATGAAACAATGTTCATAAAGGTGTGTTCAGGTACTTCAAAGGGGCATGCAGAGGCTATGTGTCAAGAGCGGGATTTGTCCATCAACGTGACGGAGAGATACTCAAGGGCCCACTCAGAGAAGTTATATCCATAAAGTTGCACAACGTGTGACTAGGTCATGAAGATATCACTTGTCAGAAATGAGTTTGAACACGGCATGGTGATGTTGTTGATCAGATCTCGGACAATGTAAGTATCGCAGAAGCAAATGAATAGGATATAGTATTGATGGTTCAATGACAAAGATTTCGTGGAATACACAGGGGTCATCATGGGCATTCAGGCCCCGCTGATGATCATTTGTCCGAGAGGGGTCTCGACCATGTCTGGAGTGTTCCCAAACCATAGGGTATCACGCTTAAGGGTTTGATGATGCTCGGCGATCATTTTGGTATCGTCAGAATCACCGAAAAAAGAAAGAGAGAACACCGGAAGGGTTCCGGGAAGGTCCGAAGTGGATGGAAGGAGTTCCATAGCCACGGGGATTGAATAATATGTAAGTAAATATTAAATATTGATTTAATCATTTATTTATATTTATTTAATAAAAGAAAAGGAATTTAAATGGTCAAATTCTCTATTGGGCCAAAATCCCTAGGGGAAAAGGCCCATGAGAGAAAAGACCAAAGGGAGGAAAGGGAGGAGGGGCCGCATGGGTCCTAGGCACCCGCCGGCGGGGCCCATGGGGGGCCTTGGACATCGGCCAGCCCTCCCCTCTCCTCTCTCCCTTCTTTAGTCCCAAATGCCTTAGCTAATAACCTATGAGGTTCTTTTTCCCCTATATATATGAGGCATATGGAGGCAATGAAATATACGAATAAATAATAAAAGGTATCCTCTCTTTGGGGAAAGCCTCTAGTTGCCTCTCTCTCTATCTCTCTCTATCTCTGTCTCTCTCCTCGTGACCGCGGTCCCAAGTCTGGACTGCACGAACATGAGACTTCTTCACCACAGAGTGCCGTCGCGCTGAGGGGTTCTGATCCAGAAGGTCTACTTCCGCGATCTTTGTTGGACCAGAGGAGCGGGAGTCATCGTCTTACACCGGACATGTGTAATTCCCTCAAAGGTGCTGCACTTGTGGCGCTAGGAGTTGTCGGAGTCGTTGGAGCTCAACACGACCCCTAGGTCAGCATCGGTACGACTACATCAACCATGTTCTCCTGAACATTGACAAGGATTTTTGGTCTTCAACTGGTAAGTTCGCGATAAGCCCCTCCCGTTACTGCATTACTAATAGATAGGTCCTGGCATTAAGGTTCTTGGCATAGGAAAATTTATTATTTTCAGGCACGCAACCCCAACAAAATGACCGTGTGATTTTGCACAACATGATCATTGAGAGTGAGCAAGAGGATCCGATGATTGACATTGAACTAATTTCAGACAGGGTTCTCTTCTAGTTGTTGATCACGAGGTGCTGACATCATGGACTGACTTTCTCGCTATGCGCCGGGAGATTTGAGATCCAAATATGCATCAACAACTACAACAAGATCTGGTGTAGCACCTGTGGAGGTGTAAAGGCAACACCTAGCTTGATGTGTTTTAAATTGTGTTTCAAAACTTGTTAAATTTATGCCGAACAATGTGCTTTGTTGTACTATTTGCTAGCTTTTCTTAAAGGAGGTCAAAACCACTCTGCTTTACTATTTGACCCATGCATGAGTTTATCAGATAAGACATGACATGAGGTAATGAGGTCAAAGTAAAAAAAAACTAACAAGCATAATAGGGTATATGAGAGACCAAACAAAAAACTCCTATGACTATACCGTCATTGTTTATTCCAGGATTAACCCTTCAAGAAGAGAGGAAGCATTGTTGGTGTTGAGGCTTAATGCACAAAAAAGAGAAGATCAAATTGCAGCATGGATTTTTGTGCGCAGGTCGCAATTGTTTTCGTTACTTTTTTGACAAATTTCTAGATTCACATGTTATACTCCATATCCATATCAATATCATAGTGACAATCTATAAAAGCTAAACATGACCATAGAGCATAGAAAAGGCTGGTTTTGGATAGTAATGAGTAAGAGTTGTTTGTTACTTTGAGATGCATGTAAGGGATGACAATGAGCAATCTAGTAAGAAGCCTGAGATGATCCGAAATTAATAAAAAAATAAAGAAACGATTTTGTTCAATTTTAAAATTTTAAATGAGGAAGAAATCATGTATACATCTAAACAGGGTTTTCTTAAATCTCCTAAAAAAATGTTTTGTTCAATCTAGGCAATCCTTTCGTAAACTCAAACAACCTTTCTCGTAAATCAAAATGATTGCAGTGTCCTCATTTACTGCAACCTGAAGCTGGTAATTGCGGAAGATTGCTGAAATCTGAAAACTATGAATGCATCCGGTGTCCTTGAGTCACTTTTCCTTCAAGAGAAAGTATCCTTCGGTTACAGGTACTACCAGCTAGCTAGCATGTACCCAATACTGGATGATTCGCCAAACTCTGTGCAGGTGCCATCAAGTGAACTGAATGAATGATACCTTGATGAAGTGTGAATCTATAAGCTTGTAGTACTGCATACTCTTCATCTTCAGAGATTGTAGTGATCTGTTAAACAGTCATCCACAGCAGCTCAGTCTCGTAATGCCTTGCCTTGCTCCATTGTCCTGTCCTTATCAGATGCAACGTTCAGCTCATAGGGAACTCTACCGAAACCAATGGCGATCTGTCTGCAAGACTGGCATCAAATTGGTGCCTGCTCGTCACTCACCCCCACATGCAGTTGACCTCTCCTCTCGAATATAAGAAGCAGAGAACCTTGTTCTGTGCTACTATGGCTAGTTAACCATTTGACAGCTATGCTACAACGATCGTCAATCGCATGGCCTAACCTACTTTGTCCATTGTGCTTACGCTCCAACCTAAGCTGCAACTACCAGTTAATGGGTTTGGTCCTAATTTGCCGCCACCATGGAAGACGAGTTTTCTCCTAATTGGTCGGTCTTAATCATGGAGGACGACTGGTCGATGACAGAGGGAATCCTGCCTAATTCTCCTTGTTTCGTCCAAGCAAAGCCTAAGCTGTACAATTTAATTGCCGGTATACATAGCAATCTCAGGATCTTCTGCTGGTAATACTGTACTTTTATTTTTGCTAAGCTTATAGCTGTAATTTTCCAATTAAATAATCTAAATGGATCTTTTTCGAAATGGATCTGAAGCTGAGTATGAATTATTCACCATAACAGAATTACATATTTTGTACTCTACTAAGCATAATATGTAAATCAAACAAGAAAAACATTGAACACAGTGCCCAAATAGTGGACAAAAGAAAATAAGAACAGTTTGAACTATATGTAAACCATGTAACTCTGATCTAAATAAAACACTGTCGGTACATAATGATCTGATGAAATGTACTATGACTATACACAATGATACACGACAACATCACACAATACGATCATATCTTTTGTGCTTACCTTTGAATCAAGAAATCAACGCTTGATAAGATTTTTATTTTACAAACACGCCAAAACTGAAAAACTTATTTTACTGCGATTTGCAGCTCAACATGCACCTCATTTCTTAAACGAATTGCCGGAGGAAGAAGCAGAGGCGGTGCTCTGGTCGTCGACCTTGTGGACCCTGCTCCTGCTCTTGTGCGCGACGAACATCTTCTTGACCGCGCGCATCATCACCACCAGCCCCGGTGAGCGCCGCCTGGAGCTCCTCGACGCCGCGAGCACCGCCCCGGCGGCCTCACGCTCCTTTGTCGCGGCAGTTGGCATGCTCTTCTCGAGGGGGCCGCCTGGGCCACAGACGGAGCGCCGGCGCCACACGTCGAGGGAGGCGACGAGCGGATCGTTCTTCCCTCCGCTCGGCGCCTCGTCGTCGTTGAGGTCCTCCCAGAGGCTGTCCATCAACTCCTCCTCCTCCTCCTCGAACTCGCCGGCGTAGTCGCTCAGGGTGGGGGAGCGGCACGCGCCGCGCGTCGCTCGCCATGGCGACGCGGCGCAGTCCGCGGCGGAGAAGCTCCGGCGGATGGGCGACGAGAGCAGCCACGCCGGCGACGGGGACGACGGCGAAACCCTGCTGTTGTAGCGGTAGTGACCGTTGAGCAGCTGCGGCGGCGGCGGCGTGGGGAAGGTGAACTCGCCGTCGTCTGCTTCTTGCGGCTGCGGCATCGGCTCCTCCCCGAGGATTTCGGAGTTTTCCTCGCTCCTCTCTGCTTCTGCTGGATGCTGCCGACCTCGTCGCGTCGTCGTCTTCTTCTTCCCTCGGGACTCGAGATTTTCTCGGGGCCCGAGATCCTCGGGATCGACGCGGGATTGAATGGAATGGAATGACGACAGCAGCAATGCGGCATGGATGGTCGCTGTTTTTATATGCCGCTACTACTACTGCACTCTGACTTCAGTTGTCTGCGTGGCTTGAGTTGTAACCGACGCGATTCCTGCAGTACCTGTAACGTTAGGCGATCACGCGATTCTTGGAGTAGTATCACTCAAGCTTATTGCCCAGCTGACTGATCACTTCGAGGAAGAAGTTAAATAGTGGTTCCAAACTTCTATCACAAATTGTATATGAATTATTAGTATTTTAATAATGAGCATGTTTGTTTTCTATAATTTTATATATCATAAAAAAACATGTGCGCTGCCTAAATAGAGATAGAGTTAATCTTACAATGAAACAGCCCACGAAATACGACGGAAAAAGTTAAACGGAATAATACTAAGGTTCGACTTTGAAAATTCTTATGAAAAAATTAGTGGTCTTTTCTCCAACAAACCTTCAGAATGAAAAAAATTCTATAAAATGGCATGTTTTAATCCATCATAGTGTAGCCATCAAAGTCAGTGATGTAGTTGAAAAATACTTTAAAAATTAAGACAAGATGACTCATTATCACCAATGCTATCCAATATAGTGGACGATATGTTAGTTGCCATGATTAAACGCGTAAAAGATGATGGACAAATTGATCGGAGTTATTCTACATCCAGTTGATCGTGAACTTTCTATCCTTCGACATGCCGATGACACGACTCTCTATGGCACATGACTTCAAAAAAAATCAAGAAACTTGAAATTAATTTTGACAGCTTTTGAGCAAGTTTCGGGTCTAAAAATAAATTTCCACAAGAGTAAATTGTTTTGTTGTAGCGAGACCCATGACTGGGTTCACCTATATGCTGAATTATTTGGTTGTGGGCAGGACCAGGTTTCTATTAAGTATTTTGGTATTCCGATACATTATCAAGGACTTACAAATGCTGAATAGAAACACATCAATGAGAGAATTAAAAAAAGTTAAGCTGCAGAAAATAAAAATTACTATCCTAGGCAGAAAATTAGTTCTCATCAATTCAACACTAAATAATATGGTATTGCATATGTTTTCTTTCTTCTAGATTCCTAAAGAAGTCTTACATAGATTGGACTATTTTCGATCAAGTTTTTTATCAAGTTTATTTTTGAAAGAAGATAGTGAGAAAAAGAAGTATCGAATGACTAAATAGAGCACGGTTTACCATCCCAGAGATCAAGGTGGGCTAGATATTCATGACCTTAAGGTAAGAAAAATATTAAGCAGTTGGAAATAAAAATTACTGTGCTATGCGAAAGATTAGTTCTCATCAATTCAACACTAAATAATATAGTATTGCATATGTTTTCTTTCTTCCAGATTTCTAAAAGAGTCTTACATAGATTAAACTATTTTTGATCAAGATGTATTTTGCAAGGAGATAGTGAAAAAAAATCGAATAACTAAATGGAGTGCGGTTTACCATCCCAAAGATCAAGGTGGGCTAGATATTCATAACCTTGAGGTTAAAAATACCACGTCTCCTAGTTAAATGGATTTACAAGGTACTTATCAAAGACGGGTATGCCAAAACAATCCTAAAAAGGAAATAGGCAGGCTCAAATGCTTTGATCGGAGTTTATTAGAAGCCCGGGACTCAGATTTTTGGGCTGGTCCAATGGCTACGAAGAAAAACCTCTTCCAATCCAGATCATTCATGATTAAATATGACTCAGAAATTAGATTCCGAGAGAAAAAATGGCTAGTTAATGCTACACTGCGAAAACAATATCCAACTCTACATATTGTTCGGCACAAAAGCGATATGGTTGCTGATTTTGCAGTCATCTCCACCGGATGTGATGTTTAGAAGAGATTAATTGGACCCATGCTTGTATCTTAGAACGCTTTGTTACAACGTGTGGCCGGTGCAATTGTTGCAATGGACCAATGAGTTTCGATGGAGTCTACACAAGAATGGTAAATTCTCAAAGGAGTCCATGTATAGAGCAATGGTCTAGGCATATGTGCTAGTTTATGACAACAACACAAATTGAAAGATAACGATACCACTAAAGATTAAAAAAATTGTTTGGTTCTTCGTTGAGGAGTAATCCTCATTAAAGACAATCTCGTAAAGCGAAATTGGCTTAAAAATACAAAATGTGTATTTTATCACTTTGATAAGATAATTAAATGCTTATTGTTTTGGTGTAAATTTTGCTCAATTTATATGGCTAGTCATCTAAGTAGCTTGTATCCATCACGTGGTGTTGCTAATATTTTTTGGCAACTTGCTACATGGTATTGATCAAAAGTTTAGAATTGTTATTGCGGTGGGAGCATTTGCCATTATTTGGTCGTAATGAGAAGTTTTTAAGGTAAAAATTCTTATCGTATATAGATCATCTACAAATGCACCAGTATGCTCCATTTATGGTTGTCTCTACAACATTTGGACAACCGCGACCTATTTATGAAGATGCCTACACTATTGAAGGGCACATCGAGAGATTTTTATCGTGGCAGCTAGGGAAGATATAGAAAACATAAATATGCCCTAAAGGTTCCGGCGTTGACTTCGGGGAGATATAGAAAACATAAGATGGTGTTTGCTCCAAGCCTCCAACCGTTACATAAGGTAGTCGAGTATTTTGTTTGGTGTTTCCTGTCAATCAAGACCTAACTGATGTATCGGTTATTCTCTTCCAATAATTCCATTTTGTCTTACTATCGATAGGTCCTCGACTAGCTAGAGAGCGTTGAACTTGTCCTCCCATATATATGGGCCATATGGTATTTTCAATTAGGATGATTCATCCTAGCTAGCTACAGTAGAGTATATGTGTACCTAATTTTGGACAAATTCATCCTAGCTACAGTACAGTAGAGTCTTTGCATCCAAGTGAACAGAACAACAGGTAGCATTCATGTGAAATGGTTGAGTCCTGAACGTGCAGGATTGTGCATACGGATACTTTAGATGACGGCCCCAAATACAGCATACCTTTTATTAGATGATAAAAACACGACTTCTTATCATAATTTCTGTAATCTTTTTGTTCTGTTATTAATTAAGGATTTGGTGTTTTATTCCCATGCATATGTGTACATGTTGCCTAACCTTACCTTCCAACTTAGTTAACATTTACTCCCTCCAACCCCTAATAGGAGTAGTTGTCACACATCAACAACTAATACAAAATTGAGGGAGTACGTACCGAACTATTCTTCACGATAGCTTCATTTCGAGACTCTGACTTGCAACAGCCAGCCAGCCAGCTAGCTAACAACGTACTACGTAAGATCGAGATAACACGTACACATCGAGCCTATTATACTGTACTAGCTGAATGCACAATGCCCGTGCGTTGCCCCGGTTTTTTGAGTCTATTTATTACCCCACTTATAAACACAATAAATATAAATGTTTTCCAATTTTGCATAAGAGTTTTCATTCATCGATATGCCTTTATAACCTTTGGACGATCTGACCGTGCCGACCCTAATGTCACGTGTGGTTGATTTTGTATTGCGGTATCTGATACAAAGTGGTCTTTTTTTCGGGTGGGGTAACCCTGTGTTTGGGTGAAACTGTCGTTTTTTTCTTTTAGTCAAGTCAGAACAAGATTGATTTTGAGTTTGTCTTGCCGTATAAAATACAGACGCATGTGTATCTGACAGAGAGTAGCTAGGCCGGGAAACAAATGTTGCTGACTCGAGTAAGAGACGGTATGTGTGATCACATTGCAAACAGAACAGAGCGGCGACAAAAAGGAACGCAGACGAACAAGAAATCGACCCATGCGAGTGGAGAAGCAGAAGCAGGAAAACGTGCGACGAAAACAACCTCAACCAATTTAATAGCAGTATATATAAATATTATCATAAAAATCAATAAAAGATTTAACTTTAAGTTTTCTAGAGAATTACTATTTTTCGTGATCTAGAGACCGGACCCGTCTTCGTTTTTTCTTGTGAATTAATGACACATCGAGCCTAGTATGGAAGCTGTTGGAATATACTTTTCGGGTATAGCCAATGTGACTCGCTGACCAGGGTGGCCCATTTCGGGTTAGAGCTATGCTTCACGGGTGGCCCAGTTAGAGATGGAGGCCCGTCCGGCTACGGAAGACCCATAAGACTTACCGACTTAGCCATATAGGAATACTTATAGTCCAAGATGTACTATATCACCAACTCTGTATCGTAGCTGGATATGACTCTCTTGTAACCCTAGGACCGGATGACTATATAAGTCGTCTTAGGGATCAACCTTTAGGGCACAACGCACTACAATCATAACTCGCACAGGCGAAACCTCTCTTGTAATTTGTACTTCCGGGTCTAACGATATACTGAATTGCTAGTAGGCGTTGTGTGTGCACCGTTTCCACTGCGGCTCACTATGACATGAAATGGCCAGAATCATTAGGAACTCACTGGCCGGCCAGACAATAACCATTTTTGTGTCGCTGGAGGTACCCTAATAGCTTGGTTGGATACTAATTAGGTCTGCTACTCCTGCTCCTGTGTTGATTGGATGGAGGCGAGGATCACCCGCTGGTTGATTAACACATATGCCTCGTCGTCGAAGTCCGAGACATCGTCGCCGTCCTACTCGTTATCAGCGACGACATCACCTGCCTCAACAGGCAACGTCTCCGGCTCTCCTCTGCCTAGTTTACGAGCGCAAGTGGTGGGAGGATGGCGGCCATGCATGGTGAGTGTTGTGTGTGCACCGTTTCCACCACGGCTCACTATGGCAGGAAATGGCCAGAATCGTTAGGAACTCACTGGCCGACCGGACAATACCCATTTTTGTGTCGCTAGAGGTACCCTAATAGCTCGGCCGGATACTGAGGGCATGTATAATGCGGTTGAAAGGATCGTATGGGCACCTAGAGGGGGGGTGAATAGGTGCTACTTCAAATTTTACTCCTTTTCAAATTAGGGTTTGACACAAAAGGTAAATTCTCGCAACTATGGTGAATTTACCTATATGTCATACTAGCACAAACACTAAGCAAGAACAAGATAAGTAAAGTGCGGTAAAGGATAGAAGTAACCAAAGTGGAGCACGCGGAAACACAAGGATTTGTTTTCTGTAGTTCCTTCCTTTTGAGGGGAAGTATGTCTACGTTTGGAGAGGGGGTGGTTTCAAACCACCAATGCCACGAGAGGCCTCCCTTGTTCTCCGATGAACCTCACCCCAACGGGTTTGATTCACCTCTTCCACTATATCGGCAACCTTCAAGGTGGAAGCCGACACCTTTACAACAAGTTCGAGGCACACACCCATAACTTAATTGGGGGCTCTCGAATACAAGCAAGCTATCAAACAATCAAAGTCAAGCTTGTAAGAATCAAATCAACCAAAACAAGGCTTAGGGTTTCCAATGAAACCCTAGAGCAAGGGGCCCTCAAGTGAATAAGGGGGAAATGAAGATCTCTCTTGGTGAAGCTGTAGATCGATGCCTCCTCCTCCGATTCCCCAAAGATCAATGACTTTGGGTGGTTGGATGAAGAGATCTTGGAGTTTTGGTGGCTCTAATGGCGTGGTCTTCTTTTTCTGGAACGAGCGGCTGGAGGAAGGGGATGAGGTCCCCTATTTATAGGCCACACACTTGTGAACCGTTTTCTAACCGTTGGAGACCATTCACACCGGAGACTCCGGTCTGCCAGACCAGAGACTCTGGCCTGGACCGGAAACTCCAGCCCACCTCCGGTCCATCTCCGGACCGAGTCTCTGGCTGACTTGGGCAGGGGTTTGACGTCCACTCCGGAGACTCTAGCTATTACTTCGGACCAGAGACACCGGAGACTTAGGTGTGTCCACACCGGAAACTCCAGCAAGAGAAGTCACACCGGAGATTTCGGCTGATATCTGGTCCGTCTCCGGACCACCACACAGAGAGACCCTGGGCCAAGTCAAGTCCGCACACCGGGAACTTCTGGGGAAACTCCGGACCACATTGGAGACTCCGGTGTATGCACACCGGAGACTCCGGTCTAGAATCTTCAGGAAAGCATAGATTTGGCCATGTAATTTCCCACAACACTCTGACTTTTTTCCCTTTTCAGTAGATTAACCTGTAGACATTAACACACAATAAAATGTACCTTGTGTTGTTAACGAACACCAAAACATATTAGAATAATAAATGTCCTTTCAATCTCCCTCTTTTTGGTGTTCGATGACAACACGAGGTTTTGCATGGAATTTTTTATAAGACATAGTTATGCTCCCCCTGACGTTGTGCAACAAGATAAACAAGTAATACATGCCCGTTAGGTAATGGATAAATATTACAATAAGGAGTGGGCATAGACATGTCCACACACACAGATAGTTCACAAACGCAAATAAGTCATAAGATCCAAATGAAAGCAAATGTTCAAACATAAATATATAACCCATCCCATGCAAATCCCGATGCTCCTAATGGACAACTTCTCCCCCTTTGGCATCAAAACACCGAAAAGGGAAAAAAGGTCTCAGCTATCATCCGAAAGAAGATCACTCGGAGTCATCATCGTCGTCAACATCCTCATCCTCATCCTCATCATAGTCATCAGTAGCAGAAGTCTGTGGCCCTTTGCCGTGAGGGCGAGAAGAGGAGGTGCCCTGAGGTGCAAATCCAGAAGTAACCTCAGAGAAACTCTGACAATCAACTAAGCTGGCATTCATGGCATTCCAAGCCCCAAAGGAAAGTGTGTGATCAGACTTTGTAGACGGTTCAGCTCCATGTTCATCATTGTACTCTGACTCTCCTTCCTCTTCTTCCTCACCTTGAGCCTTGATTTCCTTGAGAAGTTTCTCAATCCTGCGATTGCTCTTGTAGGCATCATGTTGTCTCTTACGAATGTCAACATTCATACAACAAAGGCTCTTCTCCCAAAAGGATGCCTTCTTGACTTTCTCCTTAACAAGCTCACATGTGACAGGGGCATGGGTACATTGGAGGCATTCTTTCTCCTAGATCCCCTAGGAGGGGTGAGACCATGATCAGCCTTAGAGATCTCCTCATCCTCACTCTCAAACGGCTGCCAAGTCACCATCTTCCCTTTCTTATGAAGTGACACCAAAGCATGTTCTGTAAGATTGGGAGGTAGGGCAAGTGGCGAACCATGAATTTGAGTGTTGATAAGCCTCATCACTAGAGGAGCATATGGAGGAGATTTACTATAGATAATAGCATGGTACATCTCCTAAAAAATGTAATCCATCACATCAATAGCAAAGCCAAAAGCATCAGGACCAGCAAGATATATCTTGTGAGCATGGTGAAGTAGATTGACAAGCCCACATCTAATGACATCATCATTTATAGCACTGGGAGAGATACTATGGCGGAATATCCTTAGCATCAAGTTGTAGAGAGGTTTGAGGCCTTTAGCCTCACCGACAACTGCACCTTGCCATAGAGAGGAGCCAATTTGGTCTTGCTCTCACCAAGAGCATCATCATGCATACGGTGCCTAATAGGAACAGCCACACCCTGGAGGGTCTCATTGATGATCCTAGCAAAGTCAAAGAAGGTAGCAGTGCAGCGAACATCGCTAGTCATTCAGGTCATGGTCCTTGCTTGATCAGTCCCAAACACCACAGTGGCATAAACTTGTTGGACAAGGGAAATGCTGTAATCTTCTCGGAGCTCCATGAGCCCATGCAGCCCAAGATTTTCAGTGATCCACACAGCATCTGCAAAGTAACTGTTGGCTCGCATGTACTCAAGCTCCATGTACCTCTGAGGACAAACTAGGGACTTGGTGAGCTTGCTATAGACATTAGTCATGAATACTTTCTGTTCCCTCCTCCAATAACAAGGATCCTCACAAGTCCTTGGTAGCTCATAGAATAGTCTTGCGAAGGTCACCTGGGATTTTTATTAATGAAGAAGCGGAGGCATCCCCAGGCTTTGACGCTTGTACTTCTTGGATATTTCTTGGGGTGACACGCGTGGCATCCCCAAGCTTGAGATTTAGTTTATTCTTCATCTTATTACATCATTCTCTCCATACACCTGAAATTTTTTCTTCATACAAAACTTCAGACAATCTTTATTAGCAACATTAGTGCACTCAAGATAATAAGTCTTTGGGTTCAGTTTCAACACCAATAAAAATTCCATTAAAACACAAGCTACTGTAGCACTTCCCTCAAAAAGCTCAATTCCCCAAAAAGAACCCAAAAAGGAATCAATAAGAAGCAAATCCAAATAATGGCAGAAATCTGTCAAAATAGACCAGCAGGTAAAAACCAATTTTTTCGAAGATCTTATGTTGCACAAATCGAAAAGTGTTGAACTAACGAAAGTTGTAACAACCTGGAGCAGAAGCACGAAAAATCACAACTCAAACCGATGTACAGAGATTTTACACGAATTTTTACAGTGAAGCACAAAAATATGTTTCGGGACAACAACTTTTCCAAGCATTACTTCTTTCTCATTAGAGGTTACTCTTGGCACAAAAAGCAAATAAAAAGGATAAGGAGCGGTTATTACTGAAGTAATAAATTCCAAGACTCATCTAAAACTTTTAGGTTATCTCCCAATAAGTACTTTTCTTTAACGCCTTTAAGTTAGACACGATATTTTGAGAAGATGCTCACATAAGAAATATGAATTGAAGTAAAAGAGAGCATCAAGAAGCAAATTCAAAGCACATTTAAGTCTAACCCACTTCCTATGCATAGGAATCTTTTAAAGAAACAAGTCATGAAAGCACAAAGCAAGAAGCATAGGAAAGCAAAACAAGTGCAACTTCAAAATTTTCAACATAAAGAGGGGAAACTTAATATTGTTGAAACACATAAAACCATGTTTCTCTCTCATAATAACTTTCAGTAGCATCATGAATAAAAGTAACAATATAACTATCACAAGAAACATTCTTATCATGAGCCACATGCATAAAAGAATTAATACTCCCCACATAAACATAGTCATTCTTATTGATTGTAGTGGGAGCAAATTCAACAAAATAGCTATCATTATTATTTTCATCATCATAATAATCAAATATAGGAGGCATATTGTAATCATAATTAATATTCTCCTCAATAGTAGGTGGACTGAAAATATCATATTCATCATTGCAATCATCATATATTGCAGGTATAGTATCATCATAAGGAATAGAATAGTTATCCTCCAAAGTCTGTTCATTTGTAAACATATCATCATTGGAAGGATCATGGATAACACTAATAGTATAGAAATTATTAATATCATCATTTTCAGAATTGGTATCGAAGAGATTATCAATATCAAAAGTAGTGTGATTTTCCCAATCATGATCACTACTATAGGTAATATGTATAGGAGCATCATCAAGTTCAGACTCATCAAAAACTATAATAGGAGCAACATGCTTAGGGAAAAATACCGTTTCCTCTCTCCTTTTACTCCTCCTCTTCTTGTTTTTCTTCTTCTCTTTAGGAGGGAGAGGCTTGAAAGGAAGCTTCTCCATATACCCTGGTTCATTGTTAGAGACAATAGAAGAAACTTTGGTGGATTCCTCCTTTTCATTAATAAGACCAAAACACATATTAGTCCTGTCATATTTTGGTAAAATCTCATCATTTATAATATTTTGTATATAAGTATTTGTGTGGCAATTATCAACACAATAAAGATGACAACCATGCAGGACGCTATTCATATCAAAAGCACTCATGTCTACCAAAGAGGTTTTTCTTGATAACTCTTCACACCCCAAAAATAATGTAAGTTGAGCATGCTGATTAGGAGTGATCATGTCATCACAATACAAACTTGCAGTACTCATTGGATTAGAAGGGCTATTATTATGGCCTGAGCATTGAAAATTAAAATGACCCACTTCAAAGCAAAGTTCACAAATAAAAGGATAGAGGGCATAAACTTTTTTACCAAGATCATTTAGAGCCCTATACCACGTTCTAGTTTTTTCATTCCTGTAGGTGATACAATATTCTTCTTCAATTTGATTATTCTCACAAGGTCTATGTATTCCACAAAAATTAACATGCTTATAAGTAGTACTTTCAAAGGTTTGAGCATGTTTATTGCTATCATTAATAACAATTTCATTTTCCATGCAAGTGTCTTTGTAAGGCTCATGATACATGTCCCATTTTTCTTTAGGAGCATTAATATGAGAAGCAAAGGATCTAAAACAATCAATAAGAATTTGAGGATCAAGACCATATTTAGCACTAAGCTCTTGAAAATCAATAGTTTTAGCGAAAGACTTAATGCAATCATACTCATAGTTTATACCTGGTTCTTTACCTTTGTTGTTATCCCAATCTCCGGTATTACTTTGAATTATTTCAAGAAGATCCCACTTAGTTTTGGCATCCTTACTTGTGAAGGATCCCTCTAAACAAGTATCTAGATAGTCCTTGTAATGTCCTGAAAGCCTTGCATAGAAATTATTAATAACAATATTACTGGAGAGCTTATGAATGGGACATTTGAGAATTAGTGACTTCAATCTCCCCCATGCCTGGACAATACTTTCTCCATCATGTGGATGAAAATTATAAATGTAATTCCTATCTTTATGAATTTCACGAGGAGGATAAAATTTAGAGTGAAAGAGAGATTCAAGTTCCTTCCACTCCAAATGATGAGGATCATCTAGTAGCTCATACCACTCCCTTGCTTTGCCCTTGAGTGAGTAAGGGAATAGCTTCCTCTTAACTTGGTTCATTGAAATACCTGCACACTTGAACAACTCGCATAATTCGTGTATAAAGAGTAAATGATCACCAGGATGGACGGTTCCATCTCCCAAGTAACAGTTGTTCATAACACGTTCCACAATTTTTATAGGTATTTGAAAAGAGATGATTTCAGTATGTGGATTTAAAATATCACCAGTATCATTAGAATTACCACATATGGGAGATAAAGTATCATTAGAGCAAATTTTCTTCTTTAAAGCTGGGGCACTAAAAAGATCATTTTCATAAAAACTAACTTCCCCAAGCTTAGATGTTTCCATAGCATTAGTAACAAAGGTGTTCAAAAGATTCATACTAATAACATTGCTATTAGCATGCAAAGAAAGTTCCATGGGTTTTTTAATTTTCTTTTCAGACAAATCATGTTCTACATTAGGAAAAATACTAAAAAGCTCTCTAATTTTTTTGTTGTTTTCCATTAAGCCTAACTAGTGAAAACAAGAAACAAAAAGACAAAATTGCAGAATCTAAAGGAAATAACTTCGAGCACTCACACCGGAGGATGTGAGTACCTTTTACCTTACCTCCTCGGCAACGGCGTCAGAAAATAGCTTGATGTCTACGCACTTATATTCTTGTAGACAGTTGTTGGGCCTCCAAGTGCAGAGGTTTGTAGAACAGCAGCAAGTTTCCTTTTAAGTGGATCACCCAAGGTTTATCGAACTCAGAGAGGAAGTGTTCAAAGATATCCCCTCTCAAGCAACCCTGCAATCAAGATACAAGAAGTCTCTTGTGTCCCCAACACACCCAATACACTTGTCAGGTGTATAGGTGCACTAGTTCGGCAGAGAGATAGTGAAATACAAGTGGTATGGATATAAGACAATGGTGCCAGAAAATAGCTTGACGGGTAGGAAGAGAGTAAAGACAATCTGAAATAAAGATGGAAGCAAGCAAACATGTAACAGATCTAATTGCAAACGGTGTTTCAATGCTTAGAAACAAGGCCTAGGGATCATACTTTCACTAGTGAAGACTCTCATATAAATATCTTATCTTTATGATACTACTCTGAACTACTCTCTGGTTGGACACTCTAATCCATGGTAGGGCTATAACAGCACACCTCAAAGTAAGCCTTTCCCATCTAGATAACCTCACACTGTCACCTTGAGCACTAGATGGTTCAAACAAAGACCACAATTTCATAAAGACATCAAACTCCAAATATAACTCATAACAAGTATTTGTAATCTCTAGCCTGAGTGCCACCATGGTGTGTACACTACCAACTTCACACACATGGGGAGAGCAGAGATCTATTAAAGCACCTGAGTAGCAAGGTAGATCTATAGATTACAAGCTCATGATCTCAATAAGATCATGCATAGAGAGAGAGATGAACACTTAGCTACCAGTAGAACCCTTAGCCTCGAGAGAGAACTACTCCCTCCTCATCATGGGAATCGGCAACGGCGATGGAGATGGAGATGGTGGTGGAGATCAATGGAGATGTCTCCGGGGGCACTTCCCCGTCCCGGCAGGGTGCCGGAACAGAGATTTTCTGTCCCCCGAATCTCCCCTTCAGTGGCGGCGGCGCTACGAAACTTTTCGTGGCTGGAGGCTTGACAATTTAGGGTTTTTGCATCGAGAGGCATCTTATAGGCGGAGAGGCAAGGTCGGTGGGAATCCAGGGGGCCCACACCATGCCCTGGCGCGGCCTGGGGGGACCCGCGCCTAGGGGTGGTTTGGCCACCCTATGGACCCCCTTCGTCTCTCCTTCTGGCTCCATGAATCTTCCGAGAAAATAACGACTTTGGCTTTTGTCCGGTCCAATTCCGAGAATGTTCATTTTCTGACTTTCTAGAACCAAAAATAGCTGAATACAGGCAACTGGCACTATGGCATCTTGTTAATAGGTTAGTCCAAGAAAGTGTGTAGAAATACTACAAAGTATGGACAAAACATAAGAAAGTAGATAAAAACCAAGCATGGAACATCAAAAATTATAGATACATTTGCAACGTATCAGATACCAAATACCATAGTTTGGGGAATGAACCAAATATCGAAAGATTCTCTTGACCGCCATCAAATGGCTTTCTTTAGGAACCGCTTGATATCTAGCACACACTCCTACACTCAACACAATATCAGGTCTAGATGTACAAAGGTAAAGCAAAGAACCAATCATGGACCGGTATACCTTTTGATCCACATCTTTACCATTTGGGTTTAGTTCAAGAGGGATCTTTGTTGCCATGGGAGTAGGAGCTCTATTTAGATCTTTCATGTTGAATCTCTTGAGCATATCTTGAGTGTACTTGGCTTGGTTGAAGAATGTTCCTCCTCTTACTTGCTTGATCTCAAAACCAAGAAATACTCTCAATTCCCCCATCATAGACATCCAGAACCTATTAGTCATAAGCTTTGAGAATTTATCATTAAAAACTTTGTTAGATGAGACAAAGATAATATCATCAACATATATTTGGCATACAAAAAGCTCCCCATTGACCTTCTTAGTAAAAAGAGTGGGATCGATTTTCCCAACCTCAAACCCACGATCTAACAACAACTCTCTAAGGTGCTCATACCACGTGTGTGGGGCTTGTTTGAGCCCATAGAGCGCCTTATCAAGTTTGTAGACGTGGTTTGGAAAGTTGGGATCCTCAAACCCCGGGGGTTGCTTTACATATACCAACTCATACAATGGACCATTAAGAAATGCACTTTCTACATCCATTTGTTGTAATTTAAAGTTATGATGTGCCGCATAAGCAAGAAGGATACGGATGGACTCAAGGCGAGCCACAGGTGCATATGTCTCTCCATAATCAATGCCTTCAATTTGAGAGAACCCTTGTGCAACCAATCTTGCCTTGTTCCTCACAACAATTCCATGCTCAACTTGCTTGTTCGTGAATATCCACTTGGTGCCTATAACATTGCGGCAATCTTTTTGCTTTTCAACTAACTTCCATACTTTGTTTCTCTCAAAGTTGTTGAGATCTTTGTGCATTGCTTCCAACCAATCCGAATCTTCAAGAGCTTCCCATACTTTCTTTGGTTCCACCATGGAAATGTGTGCTTGGTGTTCACCAGAACTCTTCAGTTGAGATCTAGTGGACATCCCTCTCCTTAGATCCCCTACCACATTATCTAGAGTGTGGTCTCTTAATTCCAACATTCTATCCACTCTAGCTTTGCGACGAGTTTCAATCTCTTTGTTGTTTCTTGTGGGGACCACTTCATTATTTTGATCCTCGTCTTGACCATTAACTTGACCTTGATCATCATCGAAATCATTCTCTTCATTAAGAGGAAAATATTGACCTTGGTCTTGATCAGGCACACTTCTAGACAGGCGTTGAGCTAACCTTATGGCAGATTGTACAGATCTTCCTTGTACAATAGACTGAGGAGCACTAGACATTTTGGCAAATGGAGACTCAAGCTCCCCCTGGCTAGAGGTTTCTCCCTGATCAACTTGTTGAGGGTCCACAACTTGTCTTTGGCTTGGGTCATTGTCCTCCTCGATAGAAGCTTGTTGATGTTGTGAAGATGAGGGCTCCACTTGAGTAGAGCATAGTTCTTCTCGATCCTCCATAAGGGGTTCCTCAACGGGGCGGATGAATCCCGCACCCATTCTTCATATGGCATCATGAGGCATTTCATCATCTACATCACAAACATCAACACGCCCCCCTTGGGGACCATCATATTCTTCAAAAACCACATTACAAGATTCTATGACAGTTCTAGAGAGCTTGTCATAGATTCTATAAGTGTGGGATTCGAGACCATAACCAACAAAAATACCCTTTAATCCTTTGGAATCAAATTTGGACAAACGAGCACCCTTTATGCGATAGAAACACTTACAACCGAACACCCGTAAGTATGAAATGTTGGGCTTGTTACTGATAAGAATTTCATATGGAGACTTGATCAATTCTTTGCGGAGGTAGAGCCGGTTTGATGCATGGCATGCGGTGGAGATTGCTTCGGCCCAAAAATTGTATAGAGATTTAAACTCCGCCAACATGGTTCTTGCCATATCACTAAGAGTCCGGTTTTCCTCTCAGCTACACCATTTTGTTGAGGGGTATATGCAGCGGAATATTGGTGTTTTATCCCCTCATCACTAAGAAATCCATTCAAGGTGTAGTTCTTGAAGTCGGTGCCGTTGTCACTCCTTATTGTCAACACAGGGATATTGTGTTGATGTTGAGCCATGTTTATGAAGTCAATGAAGTTTTCTTGGGTCTCACTTTTCAGCTTGAAAAAATATACCCATGAGTATCTTAAGTAGTCATCAACAATCACCAAACAATATTTCTTCCCACCAAGACTTGCATGAGATGGAGGACCAAAGAGATCCACATGAAGGAGCTCCAAGATCCTCTTGGACTCGATGTAGTTTTTCGGTTTGTGGGGAGAATCATGCATCTTTCCTTCAACACAAGCCCTGCATACACGATCTTTGGCAAAACTAACATTTTCTTTTAGTCCAACAATATGACCATCCTTGTGGAGACTTTGCAAAGTTTTCATGTTGACATGGGCTAGACGGCGATGCCATAACCAACCCACATCGGCCTTTCCGAATAAGCACATCACACTTGTAGTGGTTTTCCCCGAAAAGTCCACCACATACAAGTCATTTTTGATGTACCCAACGAAAGAGACCTTTAGAGACTTGCTCCACATGAGGATCACAACATCATTATCAATAAAGACGGCAAAGCCCATATTTCCAAGAGCATGAACTGAAAGTAAATTATAACCAAGGGTCTCAACAAGCATGACGTCCACGAGAGTAATATCGTGGGCAACCACAACCTTGCTGAAACCCATTACCTTAGACTTTGACTTGTCGGCATATGTCACGGATATTTGATAAACATTTGGTCTCAACTCCTTGACACTAGATGCGCTTCTGGTCATATGACTTGTGCATCCACTATCAAGCACCCATTTTGATCCTCCGGAAGCCTGGGTCTACAAAAAATCAAACTAGTTTTTAGGTACCCATTTTTCAATGGGTCCTCTTTTGTTAGCAACAAGGGTCTTAGGAACCCAAATAGACCAAGCAATATACCCATCAAATGGGCCAACATATTGTGCATACACATCACCATAATAATCACACATTAAAACATAGTGAGGGTTAGCACTTCCCGCAAAGTCATCATGAGACATAGTTTTGCCACTTGTGGTCTTACTACCCACAATGGCCTTGTCTTTTTCTTGTGTGGGCTTGGCCTTATTCTTCTTGTTGTTCTTCTTATTGCCTTTGGAGACAAAGCCAATGCCCCCTTTCTCACCATTTGGCCTCTGCTTACTCAAGAGGTCATCAATTGACTTGTTTCCTTTAGGAACGGTGGCCTTAGCTCGCTCCCCTTCAACCTAGCATTTTCTTCAAGTATATTTGTACAACTAGAGGGAATGAAAGTACTAGGTGAAGAAATATTGGTCAACTGAGTTTGAAGCTTTTCACGAGACTTTGTGAGTAACAAGAGTTCACTCTCCAAGGCCTTGTGAGCCTTGTCAAGTATCCTAAAGTCCTCGGCAAGTTTTCCATGAACAACACCAAACTCAATCTTGTCCTTTTTAGCCTTTTTATATTTAGCAATAGCATGGTCACGTTACTTGATGAGTTTATTAATAATTAGGTCATTCGCTTCATCAAGCCCTTCAAGTTCAGTTTCAAGAGACATCCTAGTTTCTTGTTCTTCTTCTAGAGCATTATTTAGAGCTTCTACCTCAATCATGTGCTCTCTTCCTAATTTACATCTCTCATCAAGAAGCTCTTGGGTGTGTGAAAGTTGATTTAAGAGGTCCACAAAATGTTTCTTATGCTCCCCTTGCAAGTTAGTCATAAACACATCAAAAGCAACTAATTCCTTACCTCAAGAGATATCTCATCATCAAATTCGTCATCAACTAAGGAGGTGGGGTGTGATGATGATAATACCTCCATTCCTCTTGCCATAAGGCAAGTGACGTTCTTGTTGGAGATATTCTCATTTGGAGAGTCGAAGAGTGAGAAGCGTTGTCGGAGGAGAATTCTTCATGTGTTATCAAGACAATTTCACCCGACTTCTTGTTGGAGGGATTCCTCTTGATGAAGGGTTTCTTGAAAGGAGCTTTGGAGGTTTTCTTCAACACAAGTTTACCCTCATGATCTTCTCTTTTCTCATAGGGACAACCGGCAACAAAGTGATAGCGGTCACCACAGTTGAAGCAAGTTCTCAATTTAGACCCATTGTCTCTTCTCCCATTGGGGTTGCTTCTTCATTGCATCTCCATCTTAGCCTTGGCAGGGTCTTTCCAAAAGTTTCTTGCATAGAAGGCCATGGTTCACCATGAGAAACCTTGACATGTTCGGGGTGGCTCATTGAAAGTGCATCATCACTCCCTTCTTCTTCATCATACTCCATAACCTTGGTCTTTAAGGAAAGATTGACACCACTCCTCATTCCAATAGCACGAGCACGGGCGTCTTTGGCATTCTTGGCAACAACCTTGAAGGCGACCATCTCTTGCATAACTTCATTGGAGGTCATGAGATGGTAGTTGTGACTCTCTTGGAGACTCTTCAAGTCAGTGAGCTCGAAGGGCATGAGTGCACTCACGTACTTTCTCTTGATCCAATCATCATCAATGTGAGAGGCACCAACATTCCTAAAAGCGGTGGCTGTGGATTTGAGTCTTTGATACATGTCTTCATCATCCTCACCATCCTTCATAAAGAAACCTTCAGCCTCATTGCTTAAGGCATCATACCTATTCCTTCTCATCCTCTCATTGCCAACAAACAAGTCAATGAGAGCATCCCAAGCTTCGTTGGCGGTATTGTAGTACTCAATGTGGGGGAAATACTTTGACCCCACTCCAAGTTGAATCATGTGCAAGGATGTCGCATTGAGTTGGCTATTGACCACTTCTCTTCTAGTCAAGTTGGCTGGATCCTCAATTTTGAGTCCTTCTTCAATAATGTTCCACAAGTCAATGCAAGAGCTGCGCACATGAGATTTTATTAAAACTTTCCATTGAGCAAAAGTATGTGCAACTAACTTAGGTGGGTCACCTCTATTATTTATATGGGGATGAGGGATTGGAGGGTCAGGAGAGTACCATCCGGGAACCGCATGGTGCTATTCCTTCCCATCACCCTTTTGGTGGTGGAGTCAGTGGAATTATGTTCATCCCCCACCACTTCACCTATAGGCTTAGCCAGAGCATTTGCCTTAGGTTAGGTGGTGATTCCTCTTGAGAGGGAGGTGGTGCGAGGCTGACTTTTCCATAACAAGTCGCTCAACAAGTTGATGCAACTGTTGGATTTCGTTTCCCAAGGTAGAGCTCAAGCTTGTTTCCAAATTCTTGAGACCTACCATGGTCACCGAGGTGCTAGCCTCACCCTCTCCCTCATCTCCGTTGCCCATAGTCTCTTAGGCGGTTAAGCCCGAATAAAGAGCAGAGGCTCTAATACCAAATGAAAGGATCGTATGGGCACCTAGAGGGGGGGGTGAATAGGTGCTACTTCAAATTTTACTCCTTTTCAAATTAGGGTTTGACACAAAAGGTAAATTCTCTAGATTATGCAACTATGGTGAATTTACCTATATGTCAATCTAGCACAAACACTAAGCAAAAACAAGATAAGTAAAGTGCGGTAAAGGATAGAAGTAACCAAAGTGGAGCACGCGGAGACACAATGGTTTGTTTCCCGTAGTTCCTTCCTTTTAAGGGGAAGTACGTCTATGTTTGGAGAGGGGGTGGTTTCAAACCACCAACGCCATGAGAGGCCTCCCTTGTTATCCGATGAACCTCACCCCAACGGGTTCGATTCACCTCTTCCACTATATCGGCAACCTTTGAGGTGGAAGCCGACACATTTACAACAAGTTCAAGGCACACACCCACAACTTAATTAGGGGCTTTCGAATACGAGCAAGCTATCAAACAATCAAAGACAAGCTTGTAAGAATCAAATCAACCAAAACAAGGCTTAGGGTTTCCAATAAAACCCTAGAGCAAGGGGCCCTCAAGTGAATAAGGGGGAAATGAAGATCTCTCTTGGTGAAGCTATAGATCGATGCCTCCTCCTCCGATTTCCTAAAGATCAACGACTTTGGGTGGTTGGATAAAGAGATCTTGGAGTTTTGATGGCTCTAATGGTGTGGTCTTCTTTTTTTGGAACGAGTAGATGGGGGAAGGGAATGAGGTCCCCTATTTATAGGCCACACACTTGTGAATCGTTTTCTGGCCCTTGGAGACCATTCACACCGGAGACTCCGGTCTGCCAGATCGTAGACTCCGGCCTAGACCGAAAACTTCGGCCCACCTCCGGTCCATCTCCGGACCGAG
This sequence comes from Avena sativa, assembly GCA_916181665.1. Lineage (NCBI taxonomy): Eukaryota > Viridiplantae > Streptophyta > Magnoliopsida > Poales > Poaceae > Avena > Avena sativa. The sequence continues at coordinate 187,476,046 of OV702289.1, read as the reverse complement.
TCTCTGACTGACTTGGGAAGGGGTTTGACGTCCACTCCGGAGACTCTGGCCGTAACTCCGGACCAGAGACACCGGACATTCCGGTGTGTCCACACCGAAAACTTGGGTCAGAGAAGTCACACCGGAGATTCCGGCTGATATCCGGTTCATCTCCGGACCACCACACAGAGAGACCCTAGGCCAAGTCAAGTCGACACACCGGGAACTTCTGGGGAAACTCCGGACCACACCGGAGACTCCGGCGTATGCACACTGGAGACTCTGGTCTGGAATCTTTAGAAAAGCATAGATTTGGCCATATAATTTCCCACAACACTCTGACTTTTTCCCTTTTCAATGGATTGACCTATAGACATTAACACACAGTAAAATGTAACTTATGTTGTTAACGAACACCAAAACAGATTAAAACAATAAATGTACTTTCAGCGGTGACGTCAGCTTTACCTTACGGTTGCCATGTCGGATTTTCGCTTAGTTGGAGGAGAGAGAATCAAGAAAGAGAAGTTTGCCTTCCCTTAGCTAAGGGATGATCCCTTAAAAAGTAGAGAAGACTATTTTTCTCCATTCTACCTTGTGCCTTCTCTTATCAACACAATTTCTTACTGTATAGTCAGTTCACATTAATTTTTAGAGATGATAATAAGAAATGACCAATTGTACAACTTATTTTTATTACCTTCTCTAGATTACTTGGAGGGTTAAGAGAAAACCTGCCTTCGATCTCTAGCATTGTACATGCCCTTTAATTAGGCCTACAACTTAACTAACTTACTCACGTTCCCCCCAAAAAAACTAAGCTACTCACGTACGGCTATTCACATGGGATTCGAAAGCCTGGCCGGCCAACAGACGGCAGCGAGACGTGAGTATATATACGGTGATTAGTTCGGTTCAAACTCTGCATACAGATTCTACTTCTTCTACTTGGGTGACTAGTAAGCTTGCACGTGTAACACACGAAGCCTATTATATAGAAGAGAAATGTTGCAATTTTTTACAATTTATCCTCAATGGTATTGGTGGTCAGTGTAAATATTTGAGAACAAAATGAAACCCATGACTCAAGGTTGCACCTACCGAGGCATGTTCGACTTCCGCAACAGCACCGATGTCACCAAATTAGGAGGTACTGCATAAGAGCGCAAGAAAGTAGAGATTTCAAGAGAATTTAAAAAATAACATGAATCACTACAATAATTAGGAGATATATTCTGAGCCAAAAGATGCAACTGGCTCAAACATGCAACTCCCAGTAACATCAAATTAAATCAAATTAAGACAAACAGAAATATTGATCCAAGTAATACATGAAAATGGAATGCCTAATTCTTGTTAATATGCTTGAAATGATTTATGAATGTGCCAGCAACATCAAATTAAATCTTAGCAAATTAAGACACACTAAGAAAGATTGGGCCAAGTAATAATACATGAAAAGAAGGTTGTCTACTCTTGTTGCTACATTTGAAATGATTCGTTGAATGTTTTCTACCTAATAATAGAAAAATAGCGGTTGAGTGCCAAAGCAATGAAGCACAGTGAATTTGATGGTCGCTCAATCACGCTCACTTAGCTTTGAGGTGCTGGTGATTGCTCTCAAAACACAGTCTGTTTTTCTCACAACACCAACCTACCGAAGGTATTAATGTAAGCACATATCACAGGACGTGCAAGCCAACATTAATTAGTTTTAGCCCGGGCCTATGATCAATACACATGTGCATCTACATACATTTGTAGGCATGCACCCCATGAATCAACAATGACAAAACATGATGCCAAATGCGAAACCTTAAGGAGTACGACTCTGAAACACAACATGCTATACAAGAACAATCAAGGTTAAGATATCCAAAATCTAGAAAGAATAGTAATACCTCAATCTTTGTTTACATGCAAGATTTTGTTTCTTCCCAATATCTAGACTCCAGAAGTCTATTCTTGCTATCAAATTTAATTCCATGCCCCAACCTGCATGAGAACCATAGCATGTATAAGACATACTTGCAGTTGCATTTTTTCCTTTTGGTCATGCTTAGGCTAGCAGTAGCAGTAGCAGTAGCTTAGAGGCAAGAAGACTATTTTCTTTCCATATAAGTTGGTTCTACAAGCCCATGACAACATAAGTAAATTACTCGGTATTGTCATCCAATCAGCGAAGAGACATTAATGCTCACTTGCTCCCATACTCTCTAGCTTCAGTATTTGCATTGGACCTAGGACGTATGCGGCCGGTGGTCAAAGGAGCTGGCGGCATGACAGTGAAGGTGAACTGCAAGATAAATTAGACAACTTTAGAAATTAGAAACATGAGAAATATTTCCGAGCAACCTACAACAGGTAAAACAAATGACATAGTTAACACTAGGGATATTTCTAGGATATCCGCCTTCTCTTGAACAATTAGTATTTAGATATGATCATGGACCTGCATGTATAGGTTTATGGACAATAAATTTCATAGGCTGACATACATATTCTTATTGCAATAAGGCCTTTAACTGCACACCTTTGACAGGTTCACACAGTGCAAGGAACAACCTTGTTCTTGCACACTATTTAATCCTCACAGAATGCTAACTCAATCTAGCACCGGAGGCTCTCGACCATCCCTCAACGACAAGAAATGCCATAGAGTGTTATAGGTTGCTGCGGGAAAGAGCAAAAAGCAATGGTGTGTTATACTTTCAGAAACAGAATTACTGCAAGTTTTAAAAAATAATGACCTACGAAAACAAAGGGGCTCCATTTATTTTCCTGAAATAAATGTATCTTGAAGATACGACGAACTACATGCATAAATCCATTTGGCTGATACGAATATATAGACCGTTCTATGCATGAGTTACCTTGCAGGAAGTAAACTCAATTTGCATGTGCTTCTCATTCTCCAAGAGGTTGTGGGAGTGGAGCATGCACACTCGCCGGCACAGCATGCGCAAGGCCAGTTTGGAGTTTCCTACCATTGGCACCACCACCAGCATCGGGGAACCCAGAACCACCGCACGTCCTCCTTAGAGAAGGCCGGAGTAGGGTAGGACCAGATGTCCTCGCCGGGACCGCGGCCATGGTCTGGTGGGCTGCCGCCGGTGGAGGGGGCTCTCAGTGGCGGCAGGGGATTCAGACTCAGTCAGACCCCAACCGCACCGTCGCGGGAGTCCTCCTTGCAGTAGACGGAAGCCGGTGCAGCTCTATAGGGGATTCAGGCAGCGCTGTATGGCGAGGCGGCGATGCAGGTCAGGGGCGGCGCGTGGAGAGGAGGCATCAAGGGAAGGATGATGGTGTGGGTGCGGGTGGGGCGCCGCCGAGTGGGGAAAGGCGGCGGGGTAGGGGCCATGCGTGGAAAAAGATGGGAGGATCGTGTGATGCCTTTTTTTCCTGTGTAGACTCGGGCGGAGTGCAGGGAGCGGGATGCGGGCAGAGTTTCAGTCCGTCTAGCTAATTGTTAGGTGCACCAAAGAGAAAAATTAGGCTAACAGAAGCTGTTGGATTCTATTGCCTGATCGTGTGGTTAGAAAACATATGTGTATGTGTGCTGGGGTGTCTTTGGCGGAATTCACATTGGTGCATTTATAAGTAGTAGAGATAGAGATAGAGATAGAGATGAAAACCGGCTTTGAATAATGAAGTATATAAAGATTCCAAGGAGTGCGTAGCAAGCCAGCAAGACTTTGTTAGATTTATGGGTTGCGGTCATATAGGCAGCCCATTTAGTCTAATAAATTCTAAAATCTTAAGCTCCATCTACTATGGCAGCTTGGGAGCTCTGTGGGAGACAAAGTTTAGTCTCACATTACTAGTTGGGAGAGAGTTGGACCAGCTTATAAGGTGAGTTATTTTACTCCCACTAAGTGAGTGAGAAAGAAGGAGTCCACGCGCACTCCTCCTCCTCCGCCACCACGCCTCGCCCACACACGCGTCGCGTTTCGTGAATCGAGTTCGAGTTAGAGACTCGTTTTACGGAAGACTAAATTTTTACTTGGTGCACCAGCTGTTGGGTACGTGTCAATATTCGTGTGCATGTTTGACGTGTGTCCTTGTCTTTCATCGCGTGGCGGCTCGGTCGGCTCACCTCCCAGGCTATAGAGCGAGAAAAAGACAGATCTAGAATCATCATGTTCTTTTCTCTGTCTATCTCGCTATGTTCCTCTTGCCACGCTGCTCTCTAGGCTTCCCAATTCCAGAGGCTGCGTGCACTACTGTCCGGGAGAGCAGGCCTCCAAAACTCCGTTCGTTGAGATCCTGCACCGGGAGACAGGCGATAAGATTTTTGGGGAGCGTCTCGACGCGACTGCTCGCCTCCGTTCGTGTTCTTCTTCGTCAACCAACGACCTCATAAGCACCATGGGCGATAACAACAATGACCAAGGTGTTGTTGTGGTGACGACCTTCCCGGTCAACCTGTACGTGTTATTCTTCTCTTTGTATGCACTAGTTCTTGCTAGATTTTCAGATCTACTAGATATGTTTGTTTGGCTACATGTGTTTAGATCTGCTAGTGCTTACATAATGTTGATTTCGATAATTAATATCATGGAGAAATTGCCTAATATTCCAACAGAATTTTGGACCAAGAACAGCCGGAGAATTGGAGATGGGAGGAGGGGAATATTACATGTAGTCCTATTGTTCGGCACAGTCCAGCGGTAGGTAACGGAGGTGGCTGCTCGACGCCTGGATCCTTTCTCCGGTGCGGCGGCGCAGTAGCGTAGGTGGCCAGCCGACGGTGATCTCTCAATGTGGCAGCATGTGGCGCCCAGGTGTAGAGTTCAGGAGGTGAAACGAGAGGGGTTGGTCGCGTTATACATCCAGAGATTTGGGTAATATTCGTAGAATCTCCACTCGTAATCCCATACGGGCTCCGGTACGGCCCGTTTTTGGCCCGTATGGAGGGCCACCGGCGCGAAATCGGAAATAGGGGCACCGCTGAAAGGCCCAACTTTGGTCGACTAGAGGGGGGTGAATAGGAGACTACCAATTTTTAATCTTTTCTTGCAATTTTATGGCTTAGAACAAAGTAAAATTTACTAGAGATGCAACTAGATGAATAACCTAAATGGCAAGCAACACAACAAGTAAACAAGATGGTAATTGCAAGAGGTAAAGGAGTGGAACGAAAGAACCAACAAGGGGACACGGAGATGTAATTCCCGTAGTTCACTTCCAAGGTAGCTACGTCTATGTTGGAGAGGCATCGGGGCCACACAAGGTCACCCGAGCGCCACAAAGGCCTCACCTTCTTCTCCGGTGAGAACCACCACAAAGGTGGCCTCACAATCCACTAACCGGTGACCTTGAAGGCGCCAATCGAAACCTTTACAACGAGGTTGAGGGGAGGCTCCACAACTCAATTGGACATCCTCAACAACACCACGGAGCTTCAACAAATGCCCCAGCTCCGAGGATGCCCTACACCGTCTAGGGTTCCAAGAACCCAAGAGTAACAAGATCCACGAAGGATGAGTGGGGGAAATCACAATTTCTTTGGTGGAAGTGTAGATCTAGGTCATCTCTCCCAATCCTCAAAAGATCAAGAGATTTGAGTGGGTAGGGAGAGAGATCTAGGCAAGTTAATCTCTTGTATTAATGGAGGAGAGAGAAAACGAAGAGATGAGATGAGAGGAGGAAGAAGGGGCCTTAAATAGGCCACCTCCAAACGGGCAGATTCTGCCCAGTCTCGACACCATCGGTATTACCGGTGGCGGACCGGTAGTACCGGTGAGCGAGCCACCAACGACCCAGTGGAGGCCACGCAATGGTCAGATTGACCAGTCAGTGGGCCCGTAGAGCTGGCCGGAAGTACCGGTCCAAGTTCCAACCCTACTACCAGCAAATAGGCAGTGCGAGACAGAAGGTTATCTGACCCGCACAACCTAGCGTCGAAACTAGGTCCGGAACTGGACCCGGAACTACCGGTGACAGAAGTTGGCCGGTACTACTAGTCAGGCGTGGCGGTACTACCGCTCAGGGAGCCAGGCGCTGGTCAGGCCGGTACAACCGAGCCAAATTCCGGTTCTAATTCCGACAAATACGCAAAACTAGACAGAAGTCTTACTGAACCAAAATATGGCTCGTCGGAATTAGGACCGGAACTTCAGCCGGAAGTTCCGCTCGAACAGCCCTGAGAAACTCCTTGGGCGGTACTACCGCCGCCTGACTGGTAGAAAACCCTCCAAAGCTGCAGGGAACACTCTCTCACATGAAAACTGGGATGGCTGTGGAAGTGCATATAGGGTCTATGCATAAAATGGTGATTTCCCACAACCTTCCAAGGTGGACCCCCTCTTGATTGTACGGTAGCCTAAAACATAAAACAAGAGAAAGTGTAAATAAGAGCCACCATCTTCAAGTTCTTCCTAGAGAAAAGTCCATCAACAACCACATCCGTATATAAGCCCTACAACTTGGATAGATAGTTAAACCACAAGAGAAGTTGTCATCAGCACCAAAAACATAAGGAGAAAATAATATCCTTTCAGCCGCCTTCTCAGCCGTGTCCCCCAAAGTAAACACATATTTTAATAAAATAATATTTAAATAGAGAAAACCTAATTTTATTATATAATAAAAATAGAAAATTAGTAATAATCGTGTCTAGCCCTGTAGTACTCCTCCTCGTAGTCATTGTCTTCGTCGTCAGTCGGCGCGCGCTCCGGCCTCGGCGGCATTGGCCAGCCACGATCGCGCCACATCGAACGATTGCCGAAGGGAGATCGCCGATTTGGGCACCGGTGCCCGCAACGGCTGCAGCCTTCACCGTCGCCTCCGTCGCTCGCAGGATAGGCCTCTTCCTCCTTTCGCCACCAGGTGTCCCCCGACGGTGTCGGTTCGAGCGAAGCACAAATGGCCGCATGCTGGCCCGGAAATTATTCCGGGTCGCCAAGACGCCTCTACTAGCGCACCGCTACGACTTATTCCGGAGGGACCACCCACGCCGGCCTAGGCTCCGGCTCAGGTTCCGGCCGAGGCTCCAGCAGCCGATCAAGGCATAGCATCATGCGCGGGGCAAGAGGATCCCAGAACACCACGCGACCACCGTCCTTTTTTCGCTGGAAGTGTAGGTACCGGAGGCAGGGATTGTCGCCCGCCATTATGTGGTCCATCACGCCGTCAAGAGTCCGGGTGCCCCACCACAGCCTGCGGCCCTCCTCGTCTTTGTTGATGGGCGGTGGACCATCCCTCTCGTACATGGCGAGCTACCACTCGCGACGGTTCGCGAAGAAGGCGTTCCAGGTGGAGGCGTTGTCGGGGTCCCAGTTGGTGTCCATCCGCTGCTCCGGCATGAGCTTGCCATAGTAGTGGTTGGTGATGGCCAACCGGCATTCAGCACCTTGAGGGACAGGTGGGACCAGCACGCCACCGGTGCTCAACCTCTAGCCCGGAGGGCACCCGTACCCCGGCGAGCAGGGGCCTGTTCGTCTGCGGTACCAAAGTTCGCAGGCCAGCGCATGGCGCTACCTAAGTTGCCTGAAATTACCGCGTTTCGAAAAGTTGGGCCGCCAACTACTGGGAGGGGCCATTTCGAGGCAAACTCATCTCACCCCTGCCAAATTCAAACATTCCGTTAAACCGCCCAGTGAAGTAGATGGTCAGGACCCTCATGTCGGTCATCTGTCTGTGATGCGAGGGCCAATGCGGCAAGATCTTAGGCAAATCGAGTAGCTAAGTTGATTGGATGCGTTGACCAATTTCACAAATCCATTCCCACCTTTCCCCTAGCACCAGCGTCATCAGAATCCACCCTCTAGGCAGGACGATCCCTTCGGACATTTGACTTCCGGCGCCAAGTTGCTGCGCCCAGTTGCTGCGCCCAGTCGCTGATCTCGAGTTCCAATGCCGCATACCGTAGCCGCCGTTGCGAGGCTCTAGCCCGCCTCCGCCGCCGACGAGCCGAGCAGCTCGGAGGATGGTAGATCCTACTACCAAGGAAGAAGAAGTTCTGGCTACAAGCGGGTGAGCGACCCTTCTCTTTGCTATTCGCACTAATTATAACTGCTAGCTGGCTACTAAACCTCAAATTGTTTGTTAGCCCAACGCTGACAAACATATTTTGTCCATAGTTTTCTGTCAAGTGGGATCTCCGCGGACCCCCCTTACCTGGTTACGGTAGTCCTCTACAGGTACGACTCTAAGGGCAAGTGGTATGGATACCATTGTATCACGATGGAAGAAGCGCCTGCGCAGATCTGCACTATATCTGGTATGGTTGTTGCTTTGCGTAATCATGATGAATTATGGCCAAAGCAGACTGCAAAGTTCAGCTTCATGGATGAACATGGCATCATGGTTCCTCTAACGTGTGACAGTTAGCTAATTGGGTTAATGAAAAGGTATGCTTCGGCTGCCATGTTTGAGCTGAAATGTGATGTACTGGATGTGGAAGCTGCTGCAACTGGGAGTCGCCCTTCTATTCTTGGACAGGGTGGTTGCTCGATTAGCTTCTGGTAAGCAAAGGTCTCTTGGGGTTCGTATGTTTGTGCTGAATTGTAATTTTTGTTTTATTTACTCTGTAGATATTGGGCAGTTATGTAACAGTCTTGTTTCTTTGACAGGAAGCGCCGCAAGGTTAGAAACATGACCGTCGGGTCAGTCATTTTGCTGCCCGAAGAAATTAAAAATGAGTGGAAAATGATGCTGGACACGATTCTGGTGCCCATTGTACCAGCGATGCAGAGTACGTAAAGCTAAGAAAATTGGCACCAAGGAAGAGGACGAAGGCAGGAAATGAAGAAGCTAGTAGATGCGAAGTCTTGGCACCCAAGCTGCGGAAGAAGGCTGTTGGCAATGAAGATGCATAGTAATGTGTTGAACTTGAACCTATATATGTAATTCTATTAAATTCTGGAGCTCTGTGTGTGGCACGTTGCTGGGCGAAACAATCTACCCTCGTTCTCTAAGTAAAATGTACCACGACTATGCCCGAGTCAGTAGTTGAATTCGAAATTGTGATTGTGCCACTGCTATCTGAAAACACGCAGTACCGGTTCCACGATTGTTGAGGGGCAGGAGGTCTCCAAATACGATGGAATGTAAGTGGCACATAAATAAATTATTTAAGCTGCCACACTCCACGAAGCATCAACTTATTTCAGATGCTGCACAACGACGTGGCAACATAAACAACAATGTTCTCACCGATAATGCCCAGAGGAGGAGGAAATCGGTACCACTTTCTGGCCTAATCTTGAGTCCGTCTATCTCACCGCCTCTCTGCTCCTACATCCCCTGCATCTGGCGAAGCTCCCGGATCTCCAGTAACCGGGTGTACGTGCTTCCACTTTATAAATTGTGGTTGTGTCATTTGCATGCGGCACAATCCACGTAGATTACGTTTAAACAAACCACCAATGTCAGAATACACTAGTAGAAAATGTGTCTTTGGTCCATGGTCACGTTCCCAATCCGGGACAGAGATCTAAATCAAGCAGAAATTGATCTAAACCACAAATTCTTCCACAAATTAATCGAGACAGAGATCTAAATCGAGGCATTTCATTACTTCAACCACAAATTCTTCTAAACAAAGGTACGATTTCACATCCTACATTAATTCAACCACTAGTTAAAAATTTCACTTCCGCTGCCACTGTCCTCCGAGCCGTCGGCTTCCTTATCGCTGTCGGACGGAACCTCCACGATGTCCGCATTGTTCGCGAGACGGAGCACCTCTTCACGGCGAGCAGCGGCGATGACGGTGTACTTGGTCCGTCCAGGGACGGACCAGAACCTCTCCCGCCCTTCTCGGTTGCGGAGATCCCGATGCACCATGCGCCCGTCAACGATGCGGTTGCCAATCTTGGCCTTCCGCTCCTTCTTGAACAGTGCCGGCCAGTACGGGCTGGCCGCCGCATACCAGGGCAGCACCCTCTTCCACACGGGCATCTGGCGGTGACGCACCACGATTTCGCTCTCCATCTCAGCTCGGCCAGGGAGCGGAGCCACCGGCACCCCCGCAGAGCTGATGCGCCATCCGTGGGGCACCGTCGTGGCTGGCAGTGCGAGGATGTCGAAGTTCGCGAACATCACCGCCTCGTAGAAGTTCAGATCGGGCATCTCCATGGCGGCGCGATGGAGATTGGAGAGGGAGCGAGGGGATGGACAACGAAGCGACGGTGCGGTGGAGATTGGAGAGGACGAGGGGATGGACGACGAAGCGACGCGCTGTGGCACCTCCTATTTGTACACGAGGACAACGAAGCGACGGGCGGAATATCCAAGGGGCATTGGTCAGACAAAAGAAGTAATGCGGGGTCAGACTAATGGGAGAGCAATTTTTTCCTCCCTGGACTCCAGGACCAATAGTTCAGACCGCTAGGTCAACAAGTACAACTATTACAACTTAAAAAGGTACAGAGCTTAAGCTAAATAGAACTAGTTATCACACATCTCCTTGATCTTCCTAATCTTAGCCCGATGTGCATCTTCCCGCAAGAACTAGGATAGAATCGTCTGCTCCTTCCTTTTAGCATCTTACTTGCACAACTTCAATTGTTTCTCTGCAATTTTCCTCATGCACTTGTCAATACTCGTAGTTGTGAACTGCAGGACTTTGGCCTGGTGGAGATCATTCCTTGCTTGAGCCAGTTCTTGCTCTGCTTTAGCCTTCAGGGCCAATGCCGCATCCCTCTCCTTCTCGACTTTGCTAACCTTGTCTTGCACCCACCTGAGATCTCTCTTATGCTTGGTCGTGTCAACTGGTTCCCATAGCTTCATCTCAACACTGTCAAGAAGTGAGCTGAATATGGATTCTTTCAACACAACAGTCATTTCCCATAGTTTGTCCAGCGTTTTCTGCATCAATTTGGGCCACTCTGGATCTACCCATTTGACAACACCGCAACTTCCGCCTTGCATCATTGCACGATGTCCTCGACACCATAGAAACCTCTTGCCCACATTTCGTCCTTCGAACGCTACAAATTTAGCGGGCACATATCCATGTTTACATAGCAGAGGACTGTCTTCATCCGCTAAACCGTGATAGTCGGAGTCATACATCGTCTGGTTGGCCTAACACATCATACGCGCATGAGTAAACAGATTAGTTCTAGCTCAAAAAATAGATAACTGGCCACAAATGATAGAAATAGAGATGAGACGACTCACATCGAAATCACCGTCCCTGTCGTCACGACGCGTTTCCTCGCCGTCTCCCCTTAAACCCATGGCGAGAGGGGAGGGGGGTGGCTGCCGGAGAGGGGATTGGGATGGAGGCACCGTCGGCTTGCGGCTACGGAAGGATGGGAGTGAAGTGGGGAAAGTGGATTCGAGGGGAAGGTAGAGAAGTACGGGGAGGAAGAGAAGTAATGGGGACGTGACACTGGGATGTGGCCCACTAAACTCGTGAGACGTGACACTCGCAACAGGGGAGCGCCCGGTATTGCCAGTTTGTCTAGAGCAAGCGTGGCCAATCATGCCGCAGAACAGCCTACTCGCAGATCGCTCTCACGAAGACCATCCCAATCGTCCAAGCGCCCCGATCGAACGGTATGTAACAATCGTCAAGCAGAACAACTGTGTTAGGGCGTTCCTTCTAGAAGACTTGGTCGAACGGCCACCCATGCAATGACACTGGTGTATCCATGTGTGATTTGTGAAAAGAACAGGCATGCAATCACACTAGGTGGATCCATATGTGGTTTATGGAAGTAACAGACATGCAATGACTCTAGCTGTGATTCATGAAAAGAACAGACATGCAATGACACTGGTGGATCCATGTGTGGTTCATGAGAAGAACACACATCCAGTGACACTGGTGGACTCTAGCTGTGGTTCATGAAAAGAACAGACATGCAATGACACTGGTGGATCCATATGTGGTTTGTCAAGAGGAACACACATGCAATGACACTGGGTGTGGTTCATGAAAAGAACAAACATGCAATGACACTGGTGGATCCATGTGTGGTTTATGGAAGTAACAGACATGCAATGACTCTAGCTGTGATTCATGAAAAGAATAGACATGCAATGACACTGGTGGATCCATGTGTGGTTCATGAGAAGAACACACATCCAATGCCACTGGTGGATCCTTATGTAGTTCATGAAAAGAACAGACATGCAGTGACACCGGTGGATCCTTATGTGGTTTGTCTAGAGGAACACACATGCAACGACACTGGGTGTGGTTCATGAAAAGAACAGACATGCAATGACACTGGTGCATCCATGTGTGGTTTATGGAAGTAACAGACATGCAATGACTCTAGCTGTGATTCATGAAAAGAACAAACATGCAATGACACCGGTGGATCCATGTGTGGTTCATGAGAAGAACACACATCCAATGATACTGGTGGATCCTTATGTGGTTCATGAAAAGAACAGACATGCAGTGACACTGGTGGATCCTTATGTGTTTTGTCTAGAGGACCACACATGCAATGACACCGGGTGTGGTTCATGAAAAGAACAGACATGCAATGACTTATGTGGTTTGTTTAGAAGAACACACATGCAATGACACTGGGTGTGGTTCATGAAAAGAACATACATGCAATGACACGGGTGGATCCTTATGTGGTTTGTGAGAACAACAGACATGCAATGACAATGGTGGATCCTTATGTGGTTCATGAAAAGAACTGACATGCAATGACACTGGGTGTGGTTCATGAAAAGAACACACATCCAATGACACTGGTGGATCCTTATGTGGTTCATGAAAAGAACAGACATGCAGTGACACCGGTGGATCCTTAAGTGGTTTGTCTAGAGGAACACACATGCAATGACACTGGGTGTGGTTCATGAAAAGAACAGACATGCAATGACACTGCATGTGGTTTGTGAAAAGAACAGACATGCAATGACACTGGTGGATCCTTATGTGGTTCATGAAAAGAACTGACATGCAATGACACTAGGTGTGGTTCATGAAAAGAACAGACATGCAATCACACCGGTGGATCCATGTGTGGTTTATGGAAATAACAGACATGCAATGACTCTAGCTGTGATTCATGAAAAGAAAAGACATGCAATGACACCGGTGGATCCATGTGTGGTTCATGAGAAGAACACACATCCAATGACACTGGTGGATCCTTATGTGGTTCATGAAAAGAACAGACATGCAGTGACACCGGTGGATCCTTATATGGTTTGTCTAGAGGAACACACATGCAATGACACCGGGTGTGGTTCATGAAAAGAACAGACATGCAATGACTTGTGTGGTTTGTTTAGAATAACACACATGCAATGACACTGGGTGTGGTTCATGAAAAGAACAGACATGCAATGACACTGGTGGATCCTTATGTGGTTTGTGAGAACAACATACATGCAATGACACTGGTGGATCCTTATGTGGTTCATGAAAAGAACTGACATGCAATGACACTGGGTGTGGTTCATGAAAAGAACACACATCCAATGACACTGGTGGATCCTTTTGTGGTTCATGAAAAGAACAGACATGTAGTGACACCGGTGGATCCTTATGTGGTTTGTCTAGATGAACACACATGCAATGACACCGGGTGTGGTTAATGAAAAGAACAGACATGCAATGACACTACATGTGGTTTGTGAAAAGAACAGACATGCAATGACACTGGTGGATCCTTATGTGGTTCATGAAAAGAACTGACATGCAATGACACTGGGTGTGGTTCATGAAAAGAACAGACATGCAATAACACTGGTGGATCCATGTGTGGTTTATGGAAGTAACAGACATGCAATGAGTCTAGCTGTGATTCATGAAAAGAAAAGACATGCAATGACACCGGTGGACCCATGTGTGGTTCATGAGAAGAACACACATCCAATGACACTGGCGGATCCTTATGTGGTTCATGAAAAGAACAGACATGCAGTGACACCGGTGGATCCTTATGTGGTTTGTCTAGAGGAACACACATGCAATGACACCGGGTGTGGTTCATGAAAAGAACAGACATGCAATCACACTAGGTGGATCCATATGTGGTTTATGGAAGTAACAGACATGCAATGACTCTAGCTGTGATTCATGAAAAGAACAGATATGCAATGACACTGGTGGATCCATGTGTGGTTCATGAGAAGAACACACATCCAATGACACTGGTGGACTCTAGCTGTGGTTCATGAAAAGAACAAACATGCAATGACACTGGTGGATCCATATGTGGTTTGTCTAGAGGAACACACATGCAATGACACTAGGTGTGGTTCATGAAAAGAACATACATGCAATGACACTGGTGGATCCATGTGTGGTTTATGGAGGTAACAGACATGCAATGACTCTAGATGTGATTCATGAAAAGAATAGACATGCAATGACACTGGTGGATCCATGTGTGGTTCATGAGAAGAACACACATCCAATGACACTGGTGGATCCTTATGTGGTTTGTTTATAGGAACATACATGCAGTCACACAGGTGGATCCATGTGTGGTTTATGAGAAGAACACACATCCAATGAACTCTAGTGGATCTATCTTGGCATAATTTGATGTATTCCATGATGTATTTCATTGTACAAGACACTTTCCATTTTATACTACTCAGTTTTGCCCTTGGTTTTATGTGGTACTACTTAGTTTTGCCCCCCTCTCTCTATCTTTCGTAGAAGCCCAAACATGTGCTCAGCATGTCTGCTACTCCCTGATTGGTTGTCACAGTTGTCACGTGGATCGTGCGCACCAACCATTGATTCTGTGCGATCCAACAATGATCGTTGCACATGTTTTGCCCTTCACAGTACAGCGTGAGATAGCACGGACGTCTCCCTCAGCGAGACTTCTATAGGAAGGAACACGATGCCGTCCATGGAAAAAGTCGTCGAGCGGTCATGTCAAGTTTAATGAAGTCTGAAAAGCCTACTACTCCTACTACAACACATGCACAGGGCAACGGGGTCATCGAGTGCACGATTGTCGACGGGACGCTGCAATTTATTGCCACTTGATTTTAATAAGACATATCCCATTTTTACGCAGTGCTCTCAATCTCACTTCCAACTGGGCCCTACCGCTAGTAACTTCCATGAGTCTAGGGCCCCCCTCGAGTAGATCTAACGTTGCTAGAAATTGGTTCCACGCCACTTGCATGCAGTGGAATCGAGGTCTGCCATGAGCGTGTTTTCAATGCAGCTCTAAAGTGGAGATCATGGTTGTTTCAAAAAAAGGGAACCGAAAAAAGGGTGGAGATCGTGGTAGCCCCCCGCCCACCACATGTGTCCACTCGAGGACTACGAACGGTCCGGTGTTTATAACCCCCTCGACCTTCTTCTTCCATGAGCTCGTGTCATTTCCCCCAAGTCTGTCTAGTCCCAAGACCCCAATCTACACTTGACGCGCGCGTCGAAGCTCCCTCGCTTGCACTACCTCCTTCCCTTGGTGCGCCATGAAGCGTACACGTGGAGACGAGCCGGAGGTGAAGCCAGTTGAAGGCGTAGCAGCAGATGGCTCGGTCGTCGCCAAGCAGGCGGAGGCGTCTTCTCCGGGCACGAACGCCGCTCGTCGCCGCGCCATCGAGGGTTCGAGCTTATCAATCCAGCCAGTAGCCATCACTGTCGAGCAGCATGTGATAGCCGTCGCCGCCGAGCAGCAGGTGGTAGCCATCGCCACTGAGTAGCAGGTGGTAGCCATCTCCGCCGAGCAGCAGGTAGTAGCCATCACCGCCGAGCAGCAGGTGGCCGACAATGTCGTGGTGCCAACGGCAGATCTGGATGGGGGGCAGGCGGCAGGCGGAGGCAATCCGGTGATCTACATCAACAGCCCCATCGCAGTACAAGAAATCTTCGACGCAATCACGGAGAATGATGAGTTCGAGGAGGAGGTCCCAGATGAGGAGTCCGAGGTACTACATTGCTAGCTTCTCTAGTCACAGCCGTAGTTTTCACTGTTCATACATAGGATTTGCTCAATCGTGTACAGATTCTTTTGCTCTTTAAGTAGGGTAGTATATATATGATTCGATCGGTTGATTGATGCATCTGCCATCTAGTCACAAAACCCCAATCCGTCTAGTCACAAAACCCCAATCTGCTCATCTGCCATCTAGTTGAGTTTGCTAGTTGAGTGTTGATTTCGATACACAGTAGGCCTATAACATTACATTTCTATTCCTTACTGAGCCCAATGATTCAATTTTGCCCCAAAATAGTGCAAGGGCATCTGATGGTATCGTTTTCTTAGGGATGGTTATTGAACCTAAGGCAGCAATGCACATAAACAATATAGGTTGTGCTGTTGGTATTTTGGTTCTCCGACTCCATCGCTGAAAAAATGAGGCCCTAATTTTTCTCTCATATGGAACCTAAATATATAATCTTTGTATTGTTTCTGATCT
The DNA here is from genome assembly GCA_916181665.1 of Avena sativa. Taxonomy (NCBI): domain Eukaryota; kingdom Viridiplantae; phylum Streptophyta; class Magnoliopsida; order Poales; family Poaceae; genus Avena; species Avena sativa. The sequence goes on along the minus strand of OV702289.1, from coordinate 187,459,747 downwards.
ATGAATGCGTTGTATGATGCATATGTATATCCCTGAATATTGTTTTGTACGATTACATTTCAATTTCTTATTGTGGCCAATGATTCAAATTTGCCCCAAAGAGAGGCAGACACATTAGTGTCAGATTTTTTAGGGATGAGTGAGCGATCTGGGGCCATGTACAAGATCAATATAAGCTGTGCAATTGTTACTTGGTTCGCTTACGCCATCTCTGTAGAAACTTATGAGGCTGCAATCTTTATTCTACATTCATAGAACTATGATATTTGAATTATCTATTCCATGCATTCATAGTGTATAAGAATTACATTTTAGTTTGTCACCGAGGCCGATGATTGAAATTTGCCCCAAAAGAGTTCAAGGGGAGACACGTATGATGGTGTCGTGTTTTAGGGATGGGTTGGTGAACCTGAGGCAGCAATGCACACAAACAATATAGGTTGTGCTATTGGTACTTTGGTTCTCCAACTCCATCTCTGAAATAAATTATGAGGCCCTTGATTTATTTTCATATGGAACTACATATATAATCCTTGAATTGTTTCTGATCTTTTAATGACTTTTAATGATTGGTATGATGCATATGTATATGAATGGTTTTGATCATAAGTATTTTTAACATGTACCTAAAGATTAATTGTTTGGTTTTTTATTTATAATTACAATATTTAGGCTTGTTTTTGTACCTGACTATGTATATCCCTGAATATTGTTTTGTACGATTACATTTTAATTTCTTATTGTGGCCAATGATTCAAATTTGCCCTAAAGAGAGGCAGACAGATTGGTGTCAGATTTTTTCAGGGATGAGTGAGCGAACTTGGGACCATGTACAAGAACAATATAAGCTGTGCAATTGTTACTTGGTTCGCTCACGCCATCCCTGAATAAACTTATGAGGCCGCAATCTTTATTCTACTATCATAGAATTATGATATTTGAATTATCTATTCTATGCATTCATAGTGTATAAGAATTATATTTTAGTTTGTCACCGAGGCCGATGATTGAAATTTGCCCCAAAAGTGTTCAGGGGGAGACACGAACGATGGTGTCGTGTTTTAGGGATGGGTTGGTGAACCTGAGGCAGCAATGCACACAAACAATATAGGTTGTGTTGTTGGTACTTTGGTTCTCCAACTCCATCTCTGAAACAAATTATGAGGCCCTTGATTTATTCTCATATGGAACTACATATATGATCCTTGAATTGTTTCTGATCTTTTAATGATTGGTATGATGCATATGTATATGAATGGTTTTGATCACAAGTATTTTTAACATGTACCTAAAGATTAATTGTTTGGTTTTTTATTTATAATTACAATATTTAGGCTTGTTTTTATACATGACTATGTATATCCCTGAATAATGTTTTGTACGATTATATTTCAATTTCTTATTGTGGCCAATGATTTAAATTTTCCCAAACGAGAGGCAGACACATTGGTGTTAGATTTTTTCAGGGACGAGTTAGTGAACCTGGGGCAATGTACAAGAACAATATAGGTTGTGCAATTGTTACTTGGTTCACTTACGCCATCCCTGTAGAAACTTATGAGGCCTTAATCTTTATTCTACATTCATAGAACTATGATATTCGAATTATCTATTCCATGCATTCAGTGTATAAGAATTACATTTTAGTTTGTCACCGAGGCCGATGATTGAAATTTGCCCCAAAAGAGTTCAAGGGGAGACACATATGACGGTGTCGTGTTTTAGGGATGGGTTGGTGAACCTGAGGCAGCAATGCACACAAACATTATAGGTTGTGCTGCTGGTACTTTGGTTCGCCAACTCCATCTCTGAAACAAATTATGAGGCCCTAGATTTATTCTCATATGGAACTACATATATGATCCTTGAATTGTTTCTGATCTTTTAATGATTGGTATGATGCATATGTATATGAATGGTTTTGATCATAAGTATTTTTAACATGTACCTGAAGATTAATTGTTTGCTTTTTTATTTATAATTACAATATTTAGACTTGTTTTTGTACCTGACTATGTATATCCCTGAATAATGTTTTGTACGATTACATTTCAATTTCTTATTGTGGCCAATGATTCAAATTTGTCCCAAAAGAGAGGCAGACATATTGGTGTCAGATTTTTTCAGGGATGAGTTAGTGAACCTGGGGCGATGTAAAACAACATTACAGGTTGTGAAATTGTTACTTGGTTCACCTACTCCATCCCTGAAGAAACTTATGAGGCCCCTAGATTTATCCTACATTCTCTCTGATGCAATTATTTGTCATTGTGTTGAGATGAAATGATATATGAACCCATCAAACTATTACTGAGATGCTTTATCTTTGATATCCACGGATATATTGTCTTACATATACATGTTGTCAATTCTTGAGTTGTAATATAATTCAATCATATGTATGAGTTCTAAGTTATGTTTTTAAAAATGAACAGGAGGATGATGATGAAGTGGACGATAGCAAGGTATCCAGGGATGACAAGAGGCGCTACGTGCTGAGGCGGTTACGGTGTGGGCTAATCCATTTCCTCCGTAGGGGGAGACTGTTTTGCCCATTCTATGGCAGAGCAATCAACGTGGACCTCAATAGCATGATCCAGCACGCAGAGGGCATTGGCAGAGGCGGAGGCAGAAACCATAGGCCGATTACCTTGGCACGGCACGCAGCCTATGGCAAATTCCTCTGGGAGTATGTCAGGACTGGCCTGTATCCCATAGACTAGGTTGTCGCTACCTCCTGCTGATAAACGCCTGCCCTGCTAGGCGTCTTCGTGTCCCGGCCTCCTGCTGTAGCCCCTGCTTTTATTTTGTTCTAGTTAATTATTACATGTGTGTGGCATGTAAGACAATATATCCATGGTGTCTCTGGTGAACCTTCTATATTAATCTACTCCTTTATATGGAGTGCCTTAAAGTTTCTAGTGTTCAATTATATTTTCTGATCATGCTCATGCATACTACAAAATATTTCTAGCGCTCGATTATATTATAATTGTCAAGAAATACATCAAAAAGTTAAATTGGTCGAAATTTTGTATTGAAGTAACTAAATGCATCAAACACATAATAAACTAGAAACTAAAATCTAGTTCAAACACATAATGTATCACCACCACTTGTTGTCGTCCTTGACTTGCTTCCCCTTCAACTGCTTGATGTCGCCACCGTCCCAAGATCCCTGCTCGTCCTGAAACCGCTTTCTGTACTCCTCGCGCTTCTTCTCCTAGGCTAGCTTGCAACCAGGGCATAGCTCTCTCGCGAAAAACCCCGCCTTAACCATCCCATCTTTCATGGTAATGAGCTTACTGTACAACTCGTACGCCATGTAGGCGTCTCTGGCTGCATACACAAGCGCACCTGGCTCATCGGCTTCCACTCCCAGTAGTCGTGACCGAGTCGCTTCAATTTCTTCAGTTTTTCATAGGATTTATCAATGATTTCCGCTGCCAGATCACCCATGCCATCCTTCATTGGGTATGGTTTGATCTTGTACAGATTTTGGATGTCGATGTGGTGCCCAAGTGGGATTTTTATCAATGCACGAGAAAGCATAATTGTGTCATTTGTGATATCCACCCTAGTGAAAGTTATCCCTTTCCTACACAAGAACTCGACCAGAGCCGGACAATGCATCTCAGTTGGTTTACTCCTGCACTTAGATGGTTCTAGGGATGTAAGGGAACAAGGGATGCAAAAGTGGTGATCTCAAATTTGAATTTCACATACCTGTAGAAGTGGTAAATGAGGACCTCCTCATGTATGGCGATTTGCACGACAGCGATCTCTCGTGGAAGATTTTTTTGCCTGTTTGCACGGATGTACTCTGTTGTGCGTTTCCCATCGTCCATGCCTGCAATGAAATGGGTGAAAGGAACTGCCTGCAAGGAACTGCCTGCGAGAGGAAGAAGAATATGAACCGACGGTTCGAGAACAGAGGAAGAAGAAGCGCCCAGGAAAAACTGCAGAGGAATGACTGAGGAAGAGGAATGACTGCAGAAGAAACATGGTAACTGCAACTTTCGGTTCGAGAACTCACCGTGGTTACGTGGAGATCGTGGCAGTGCCGCCGGTTCAACAAGTGGGGCCAGTTCCTGCGAGAATATGAAATCAGCTATGCATTTTTCTATGCGAGAAATTGAGAGAAATCATTTATATTTTGTCTTTCATAATTAAACACAATGAAGTTGGTACAGCCCAAGAGATTTGAACAAAAGAGATTTGCTAGTTTAACATACAACAACACTTACAGGCCCAACATGGCAGAACTTGGAGGGCCTTAGAACTTGAGCCACCACAGAGACCTCGGCAGAGGTGGCAGAATTGGTGCGGGTGCAACCACGGCGACGGCGATCTCGGATTCTAGAGGAGGAAAATATAACCGAGCATGGTCGACAAGGTGATAGATCTCACCAGGAACCAATTCTCGTCCCCACACCGTGCCATGGGTGCATCCACGGTGAGGGCGAGCTTCAACTCGGGATAGGGAGGAGAGCAGGGCCGAGCAGCTTCGTCACGTCCCAGCTCTGTGCCATGGCCGCGACCACAGATTGCCGCTCCGGGGAAGAAGACGAGTAATGGATGCAGGTGCCAACGCTGCAAGCCTACAGGGAGGAGAGCTGGACCGAGCAGGTTCGTCCACGTCCCAGCTCCGCGCCATGGCTGCGACACCCCACAGATTGCTGCTCCGGGGAAGAAAAAGACACGTAATGGATGCAGGCGCCAACGCTGCAAGCCTAATTGACACCTAAGCGACGGGAGCGACAGGAGTGTCATAACGGCGAGAACTGACAGGGGGGCCCAACTTGATGGCCGTTAGCCTGATTTTTTGTATTAAAACGTAAAGTTGAATTCGTGCTAAAAAGACCCTCTGAGTATTTGGCACACCAACTGTAGTCATCCCGGCTGATTTCAGCGAACTTGGGTACCGCGTTGCCTGGACACCCCAACTTTCGGGCCGCAAAATGATATTCTCGACGAGCAGGGGTAGTGGGAGGCGCACAACGCCTCTGCCTTGGCGTATGTTAGTGTGGGGAGATTGGAGGATGACATTGCGTGTAGATCTGAGCTATGGCAATGGCGGCTGTAGCCTTTATGTAGTCAGAAATGGCGGGAAGTTGAGGCGGGAAGCGGTAGAAATGGCAGGAAGGAACTGTCGGGAACGCGGTGGCGGCCACTTCCGGCCGCCGCGTGGCCGCCGAAGGGCGCATGGCTTGACAGGGCAATATTTTATTCCCCTCCGACGCCCCCGCTTGCCTCCCTGTAGATAGGGTTTTGCCTGAGGCCGCCGGGTTAATAATTGGGCCGCGCCGGCAGAAATTCTGAAATGAGGGTCGCGGCTGGGCGCGTTTTCTGGCCGGCGGCCCTCATAGGCCTTTGGGGGGGCTTTGAGGATCCCGAGTGGAGATTCTCTAAGTCTTTGTTCGGTTTCAATGGATTGAATCCCAGCATGGAATTGATCCAGGCATGGAATGGGTGGATCCCATCCCTTCACCAAATCCATGCATGGATTAATCCCTGCTAACCTGTCATCTATGTGTCCGTTTGTTTAAGAGCAACTCCAACAGCCGCGCTAAAACCCGACGTTGTAAAAATAACCACCGATATAGTGCTCGTGTGGCACTTTCCCCTCCTCTAGTAGACGCGCGATAATCGTGCACGCTGTAAAAAAAATCCGGCGCACGTCCGTGCACACCCCAAATTTGGTGTCCGACCGCCAGCGCGCTCTATCTTTCCCGCTCGCTCGTGAACGCCCAACCGCCGCTGAAACTCCCCCCACGCCATGATTCCCTCCTCGCTTGCACGCACGCCGGTGACTTTCTGGCGATGGATCCGTCCTCCTCGTGGCCGCATTACTTGGTCCCCGGCGATAGCGTCGACGCGGGAGTTCCGGTGGTGGCGAACTCTAACCCCACCACTAGCACCACTGCCGGCACCGCCGCGAGATCCAGCGCTCGCCAACTCTTCAACTTCGTGTCATCGCGCGCGACCACGACTAACGCCACCGCAAACGCTGTTGTGCCTCCACTGGGGGCTTTTGGAGGCTATGGTGGCATGGGTGGCATGGGGCTAGGAACCATGGGATGCTTCAGTGGCATGGGAATTGGAGGCATGGGAGCACCTCGGGGGGGATTCATGGCCTCCATGATGAATCCATCACCTAGGATCAATGTTGATGGCTATGACATGGTCTTCATGGTAAATCCATCACCTTCTATCAATGTTGATGGCTATAGAAATTCATCACATGCCAACACCACCAACACCACCGTCCAAGAGTCCCAAGGAGAAGAAGCACAAGATGGAAATGGCAATGGCAATGGCTATGATGATGTTGACAAATAATGTGTCAACGTGTTAAATTAGTGTTGAACTTGGTTGTGTGAAATTATCAGTTTTATTTAAACTATGTCCTAAATTTGTGTTGAACTTGGCTGCGTGAGACAAGTATTTGGTGATTGTTGATAGCCATTTGTTGTTGTATTTATTTTGTTTTGTTTGATCTTGTTGATGCATTGTGAACTTGAGAAAACTGTTTTCTCTGGCACGCGCACTGCATTTTAGTGCGTCTGGTGGGGGATGTATTTTACTCTATTTAGCGCACCAGATTTAGCGCTTTCGCCGAAGGAGAAACAGGCGCCGCACGCTAAACACGAATCACGCGCGCTGCAAAGAAATTATAGCGCGTCGGATTTTAGCATGGCTGTTGGAGTTGATCTAATACAAGGGTCGCAAGATTCATCTCTCTCCAGCGTATATGACATCTTTCTCCGGCGTCGTGGAATTGTTCCATATGTTAAATAGGGAGAAAAGTCCAGACAGATTCAAACGAAACTAGAGGGACGGGCTGGGCCAAAATCTCACCCGGGGATAAACGAAGACCAATGATTTGCAGGTCTGAAAAAATTACCTCGTTGGGCTAGAAAGTCTGGGATCGGCTATAGTCCATACTGATCCGTGCCTCTGCTGGATTAAACGAACTAGCCCTAATGTATCCTGGTTGTATTCCTACGTATCTGATTTATTTATTTATTTTGAACTAGTAAAATGCCCGTGCGTTGCTATGAGCTCTCATTTCATTTTTATAATTGTGTTGGTTTCTAGTCAAGCCTTAGAGTTGTTAAATATCCAACTTTCTCTCAAATCACAAGGTATAGAAAGCCCCAAGGGAGACCCTATTTTTACTCTTTTTTTAGAGAGCTTGAGAGCCAAGCGATCAACTCATATGAAACCTCCTAACTTGATATACGTGCGTAAAAGAGATCTAGACGTAAGGCGACACTATAGAACTCTAAAATGTGTCAAGCAATAAAATGATTTATGTCAGAGTTATTCTCCTTTAAAATGTTCTTTTCCTTGCAATCTCACGTAACTCAGGGTTAAACTAATACACAAAAAACGAATAATTTAACACAAATTACTTTTAAATTATTTTTTCCACCAATAACCCTCCACGAACTCCTCAACTTTTTGGAGACCAAAGCTACATTGAAAATCACTCAAAGCAGCCTCCCATCAGTTCATTTGCAAAACACGAGCTTCTCCAAAGCATATGGGATCACATCGCCAAAGGCAACGAGAACATATACAAACCCAGGAGATTAGACCCTCATGAAGCATAGTAATAATATATTTGAGCTCAACAATAAGGGTGTCATTAGCCTAAAGATCCTAACAACATTTATGCGCTCCCCGTGCATTGACACCAATTAGCTCCAGCAACCATAAAATCTCTTGTGCAGTCTCAAATAATGAAGTGCCAACCACCCGATCTCGATTCAACACTAAGAAGCCGCTAACGTTCTTTCTTAGCTTGAATAATTGTTATGACAGACAAATAGAAATCAAGGATGTAATCTAATCAAACATTCAGAAAATGCATGTGTACTCTAACCCACAACATAAGTAGAATTGTTATCTTCATCAGGCAATGCTCAGAGGTCTCCACAATATGGATGCCCATATGAGTGGTAGGACATAAAAGCGGGAAGGCCATAAGAGTTTCAAGGATGTGGATAAGTGTCCTAGGACATCTGTGTAAATTAGAAAAATATAGATAATTTAAAACAAGGAAGTTTAAAGGTATAGAGCTATATATATAGATGAGACGGATGAACATGGAAGTTAGAAGACATGGTATCATCATTTAGTCACTGAAATTGTGTTACCACTATTTTGCAATAAATGGAAACAAATGCAATTGCATTCCCACTATTTTGCAATGTACATGGCAACAAGGAAAAGGCATTAGTCAATCCCCAAATAGCGAAAATATTCAATATCAAGTGAAAGGCATAGGTAACTTTGTTGCTTGTTCAACAACCTTGAAGCAACCTCCTCCCATCTAGTATTATAATCAGCATCATTCTAATTCCTATCGAGAGTTAGAGAAATGTGATGAAGCTAGACTCACAAATCAAATCAAATCAAATTGTATGGGCATGGATTTACCAATCTGTAGGGAGTAGGGACTAGGGCCAATGTGTGGGAGAACAACATTTCGAGCGGAAGAACAACTGAGAACATACAAAAATTGCATGGTTTTTGAGTATATACATGCATGCCATGCTTGACAGGTTGTAAACCAAAAAAAACACAAACAAACCAAAGGGCAAGCAAAATGTAATATATAACATACATATATCTTTCCATGAGGACAGACCTCCCATGCTAAGATAGCCACGTGAAGAAAACCCTATAGACCCGTTCCCCCTGTCTTTCCCACTAACTCCTGAGAGAACTTCCGAAATGCACCACCCTCCATCCATGATGCCGTCTCCTTGCCCTCTGCCTTCCTTTACCACATCTCCCACCCCTTTTCCTACTTGTTGGCCCTCCTCGCCCCTTACTCGAATGCCCCTTCTTTGAATTCCTCCCATTCGATAAGACTAACTAATCAGTATCCTATAGCAGGAAGTAATATACATGAAAAGTCCTTTGTTCTAGTTCTCAACATTTCAAAAAAAGGCTGAATGAACACCACAGGTGCATGATGGACTACATCAAAATTCTCACGAAGTGTATTCCCTCAAGCTCTGCACAAACCAAACAAAAATGTGCACATATTTAGTTTTCTAAACCTCATCCCTATTTTATACAGTGTAGTCCACATATGCAATGCTTTTTGCAAAGTGGGTTCATGTTGTACTCCCACATACTCTCATAGGGATTTCCTAGGATTTGTAAAATTCTACAATTCGCTTGTTTAAAAAAATGAAATAATAGTATGAGTGCTCAGGAGTCAATCCTTACTTGTAAGCCTAATCCTTATGAGGTGTCAATTGTCCAATGCCTAGATGTCTCATGAGTGTATATTTGCAACATGTTTTACATTATTATTTTACATTGTAGATGTAGGATCTTGGTATTTTACGCGCTCGCGTGCATATTTTATGTCTATTTTCACCAGGATCAAGACAGATGATGGATCCAATGGATACAATTCTTGGAGCAGTTGTACTGTGGAGAAAAGGAGTAAAAAACAACGTAAATCGCTTATTTGGGAAATATTAATAATACCAGAAGAAAACCAGGAGCGAACAAGGGAGGCAGAAGGTTCAACGACCAACTATACGGTGAGAGCAAATTTTCCGGCCGTATAGTTGGCGCCGCCTTTGCCTCGTCAAATTGTTTCACCCCGTGCAATTGGTTCAGAGAGACGACATACAGATCACCTAGAAATCGCGAAAACCTCACCTCCGGAAGGCATCTGGAGGGGGAACTCATCTGCCAGGGATCCATCTTCGCCCTACGCAGATCTAGGAGGCTAAGGCATCGATCTTCATCAACCACTACTCAATCACCACCATCTCCATCCATCCCATCTACATCTTGTCTAGATCTTATTATAATTCTCGTACTCGTTGTGGATTTATACAAGTACTATTCACCTATGATTATTTCCATTACCATTTCTATGATGTTGATTGCCTCCATGTCTGAGTAGAACTCTAGTTCTTAGGGAGATGGAGAAACCCTAGCATATGATTAAGGTGAGATAGAGATTATTATGTTATACATCATCATGTGTATATGTTAATTGTCTTCATCTTGATATTGGAAGTTGTGCACCTCCTTAATATTTGCCTCTTATGGGGACTTGATGAAGGGGATTACTTGTTAGAAGTTGTTGTCATTCTTTACGTACTAACTTGGGGAATCAAGGAGAACTCATCAAGTCATGTCCATGCCACAGGAGAAATCCCTTAATAGCGCAGTAACACGATGGTTGTCGGTTACTATATTTTGTGGTTATGAGGACGATGTGTGCAGCGGTTGCTGGCAAATCGTCCATATATGGAGCTTCTCCCACATACATACCCATTATGAGAATATTAGTTATAAAACTCTCGATTACTTAGTCTAAACTTCTAGTGGTGTATCCACTATTCCCTGAGAACGCCTTTTCCCTATTGTAGTTCTAAAGTTCTATTACACACGCGATTCTTATTTTCTGCATTAAGTTTTGCTTTACTTTAAATTACCTTGGTCAACCAAAAACAACTCTACTTTACTTCCATGTTAAAGTTATTTCTTAAGTACTTCGTTTAGTTATAGTTAAAAGCATTTTAGTCATTCGCCTACTGCTCCCTATAGGATAGATATCTTTATTTCGAAACTAGCTACAAACGATCTATGCACTTGCAGTCATCAAGCTATTTTCTGCCACTGTTGCTAGGGAGCTTAGCGCTATAATTCACTTTACTTTTAGTTATTTACTTTCGTTGTACTAATTTTTACTTGGGTTGCAGGACCATAACAATGGACAATACTCAGCATTTAGACCAGCTTGAGGCATTAAGGAAAATGGATTCACCCATGGACGCTTTTATAACTGTCAACAAAAGCATAAATCTGGATGGAGTCGAGATCTATCCTTTATTATTTGAATTATTACATTCTAAAAAATTTGCAAGAATGTAACATCCCAAAACTTCAATCCAAGCTTATCAAAGATCAAATCATCCAAATTTAGGATTAACAAAAACTTTTCCATAATTAAAATGAAAGCATTCATATATGTGTGCATTTAAAATAGGAGTTGTTTTGAATTGCCATGATTGTGTGATCCTTTGCTTCTAAAATGTTTCTTAAGGGAATTAAACATCATCTACATCATTCCCAAACTTTTCCTAAAAGAAATCAAATCAAAAAGAATTAAAATAAAGGAATGGTCATTTGGACAAATTTAACTCTCATGCCTACTTTGGCTATTACTAGTACTCAATTCTTAACAGAAACAATTTTGGATCTTTACACCCCTTGCTAGTACACATAATGAGGTACCAAGGCCCACCTTTTAATCTTGTAAAAACATTCTGAAAACTATTTTAAATGACAGTTCAAAATTGAATCTAATGCATATGCATAGATCACCCCTATTTCAAAAACCATCTAATTGAGCACCATTTTCAAAACCCTTGCAACCGGAGACTACCTAGCACTAGTGGAGATCACTCAAAATTTTTGAACTCAAAATTCAAAACTTTTTCTCTTGCGGCCATTTCATCAAACACTTGGCAGGCAGAATCATAACTCTAATCCTAGCTCACTGTTTGGAACAGGGTTTTGCCCCCATTTGATCTCCATTTAATCCCTCTGTCCCCCTTTGATCAAACCGTGCCAATTGCAGCCCATCCCCTATAACCTAGTGTCCATGCCAAGCCATGCCGAGCACCACCCTGGCCGGCCAACCTTGCAACCGTCGCAGCAGACCACTCTCCCTTCCCTCGCCATGTCTAGGAGGTAGCCAACGCCGCACCGCCCCTCTCTGTCCCTTGCCCGAGCCAAGAGTAGCCGTGGACCACCAAGGATAAACCGCGCCCAGTGCCACCGGACCATGCCGACGCCGCCCGCAGAGCGCGCACTGCCCCCGCATGCACAAGCCACCACTCGACACCAGCCCACGCCCACCGCTCCGCCTCGACCTAGAGAACACCCCAGACACCCCCATTCGCCGCCCAAAGCCCCACAGCCACCGCTCGCCGTGGACACCGCCGCCTCTGCCTCTCAGAGCGCCACCTCACCCTGACCGCATACCACCGCCCATACGGCCGCATTGAAGCGCTAGAGCACCGCCAGGGGACCGCCCAGCGATCGCCATCCCCAGCCATGACGCTAGCTCGCCGTAGCCATGTCGCCACCGTTGACCGCCCATCCCGCTCGGTCTCACCGTCGAGCCTATAAAAGGAGCCCTCCCCAGCACCAAAGACTCACACCATTCCACTCCCCTCACCTCTCTGAACCTCACCCACCTCTCGCCGGAGCAAGTGGAGCAGTAGCTCGCCGAAATTGGAGCCGGAGCCGCCACCTCTAGAGAAGAAGGGTGCCGTTGATTCCGGCCACCCCAAGCTCCGCCGCGACCACGCCTCGCCTCGCCGTTGTCTTCCACTTCGTTCGCCCGCATCGCCGACCCTGCTGGAGCCCTGGTACGCCCCCAGTAGACCCCCACCGAGCCGCTAGGGTTTGAGCTCGCCGGCGACCCGTCCATCGTCGACGACGACCCTCAGTCGTAGATCTAGCCTCTAATCGCACGGCCCACAGCGCGCGTACCGTTTCGCGTGTTAAGTGCCGCTGACAAGCGGGACCCCCCTGTCAGCTGAGCCCTGTGCCGCACAGTGCCACTGGGCCGGCCCATTTCCTTTCCCGCGCAAGCCCGTAGATTCAAATTAGGATTTTTCTTTTTAGTTAGAATATAGTTTCTATCCATTGTTTCAAAATTCAATTCTGTGAGTTTGACAAATCCAAATTGCATGAAACCAATTTTGTCTGAAAGGTATTGAAATGCTCTATCCAAGCCCGTTGGATTTAATTCATTTAGAGTTATAGATTTCTCCTAATAAAAATAAGAAGACAGAAGCTTTTGTAACTTGAAACATTTTTGTAAAATCAACCAAGTTAGCTTTTTAGTTGATTCCAACTCTCAAAAATCACATTTCATCATATCTATCCAAATATGTGATAATATTAAGGTTTACAGACAGTGACTTTGGACTAGTACCAAAATAATGCTATATAGGCATTTCTAGTCACTTTAAATCATTAAATAATAAACTTAAACCAAAGTAATAGTAATCCAACCTTTAAATTTCATTCCCACAGGTTAGAATATGTGGTGAGGACATGTGTCCACATGATCCCATATTTTGGTGGTGAATATTAAATTATGGTTAATTTTTCAATGAGTAGAAATTACTTTTCCAAGATAAAAAGGTGGAAACTATTGAATTAAACTTGTGATGTTTTGGATGATAATAGATCATCAATTGTGTGGTTTAGAATACTACTTAGCCTAAGTTAAGTATTGTTTGGTGATTGTGCCCTCCCTATGTATTTCTAGACGATAGTACCGACCAAGCCTTCGAGGAGGAGGAGTTCTACCAAGAAGAAGAAGAAGAAGAAGAAGAAAACTTCAACCACTGCACCAACCAGGGCAAGCTATTAGTGGCAAGCTAAACCTTGCAAAAAAATGCTTTAGTAAGCTATTGTAGCAAGCTAGAATAAAACTAGGTAGTTTAGTAAAGATGCCTTAAGCATACCTTGATCACCCCCCCCCCCTTAGCTTACACCAAGTTCTTTAATTAATTTTGAAGGTAGCATAAAGAGTATAAAACTTGAATTAATTAGAAACCCTTAGATGTCATCCTATGGCATGAGATTGATCCCACCTTTCCACCTTAGTGAACACTCTTAACCTAGTGTTTTAGAATAGATCAAACTTGAGTCATTTTAGATGGGAACACTTGGTGAAAATGAGTTATGAAAACCTTGGAATGATGAGTCATTCTATTGAGATGTTTTGACATGTGTTGAGAAACACAATTGGTTTATGATGATGAAAATGATGAGGCATGAGCCTTAACCCTTTTTATAAAACTGATGGTTGGATTCGGATGCGATACCATTCCAAATTTACTGTACAACCACATTACCTGAATTGGGTAAGGCTTAGCTGGAAATTTATATGCATTAGTATTAGTTCCCTCACGGGAGAGGTTTGAGCTGAGGCTACCTCTCAATGATGACCACCTATGCAGTGCCCAAGATGACTGATGGTCATGGTTGGGAGGCCATGCTCATAGGAGAGGTGCTTGTACTAGGGTGTGTAAAGGGAAGGTTATGTTTGATTATCTGCATACTAAGTATGATGATTCAGGGTTACCCCTGACAGATGTATCGAATCTTGTGGTGAAAGTGTACCACCTCTGCAGAGTGTCAAACTATTCGAATAGCCGCGTCCGCGGTTATGGAAAATTGGAGTGGCCATACTGTTTTGTTGTCAGATGTTTTCTAAAGACCTTGAAATGAATGATGAACCTTGACTTGACCACAACAGGATTGTGTAGATGACAATAGCTTCCCAACTTAAGTGATTCTAGACTTTTATTGTATCTTTTCTTGTTTCAGAACTCAGCTTAGGTTTCAAACTTAACTTGATAGTTATTCCTTCAATTCAGTACTTTAACTTGGAATCATAACCCTTGCTAGTAGTAGTTTGCGAGTACTTAAAGAGTACTCATGGCTTTTGTCCCTGGCTATTATCATGGCCAGACTATGAAGGAGAGTATCAAGATGATGGTTAGCAGGACGGCTATGATAACTAGGACTATCTGCCTTCGTCAGCATTGCCTGTGCCCCTGAAGATGGACCCCACCGCTACGCTATCGTTTATTTCCGCTGCTTGTTGTATTAAAGACTGGATCATGAGATCCTTATTTGTGTAAAACCTTATGTATGGTTTGTAATGGATGATATACTATGATATCCAATCCGTTATGTCTCGCAAAAATGGTAATCCTGGGATTGCGAGGTATGGCATAACGGGCATCTGGCATCTGCTTGTTTAGACAAATTCTCTCTAATAATGTTTGCGACTGGTACAGATCTTTTTGTGCAGAAGCGCCAAGGACTTGGGAGGAATTCACAACCAAGTTCCTATCAAAATATTATTTTGAAAGTAAAGCTCACAGGATGAGAGGTATTATTATCAGTTTCAAAAATAATCCTAGTGAGGGCTTATATTTAGGATATCTAAGGTATAAAAGCTACCTAGATAATTGCCCTCATCATCGTTTGCCTGATTGGTTAATCACCCATACCTTTTATGGAGGGCTAAATATTGAAAATAGGATGAATCTAGACACTGCTTCAAATGGCACTTTTCTATCTTATACCTATGATGAGGCTTGGAATCTAATAATAAAAATGAGAGAAGCAACTGAAAATTTTAAAGATGAGGAAAATATTACAAATAGTTTTTCTGAATATGCTTGCATTAATGATTTCCTTGCAGATGAGAGGACAGATACAATGATTAAAACCCTCGGTATTTATTCTTACCCAGTAAACAAAATTATTGAGAATTATGCAGGGCATTTGCAGGTACCTACAGAATGGGAACCTCGTAAACTCCTCGAAGAAAAGAAGCGTGCAAGAGCACTAATGGAAGAGTTCTCCTCGATACCTATACAGGGGATCTTTGAAAAAAGACAAAGAGAGAAGAACAAATAAAGAAGAGACCGAAGAAACCGGAAAGGAATTCTAAAGCTACAAATATAAATAATGTTATAATAAAGGATCTTATAGAAGCACGAATAGTGGAAGATGAAGTGGTTATGTTAGACCATGAAACCTCGGAATTCATCAAAGATAAGGTTCGAGGTAACGAAACTTCAAAACCAATGACCCCTATATATTGTGGAGAAACTTTCTTATATGGAATTTGTGAACCAACTTCCACCATAAATATTATGCCTTCGTCACTTTATGAAGAACTTCACTACAACTTAAATAATCTAGATGTTGAACTGGTAGACACTATTATTAAATTTTCCAATAGAACCAATATAAAACCGGAAGTGGTAATCAGACATATCTATGTCTTTATTGGCTCACTCATGTACCCCTTGATTTTCATATTGTTGATATGCCTCGAGATTCTTTTTGTCCTATTCTTTTAGGTAGGCCTTTTATTTCCATCACCAAATCTCGAGTAGATAATCAGAAGGAAACTATTTCACTGAAGTTTGGAGAAGAGGAAATGACATTCCACTTCGCCAAACTAAAGAAGAGGCCATATGAAGTGGAGGATATCAAGGAAGAATAGACGATTGTCGAGCTAGCGGTAATTCATTTCAGTACTCCACAAGACAAATTAGAAAGGATCTTGATTAATTGGGAAGAAGCACCAGATGATGAGAATAAAAAATACATGGATCATTACCTTGATTCAATTCCGAAGGCACAAAATCCACATGACTATGAAGAATTGGTAAGAACAGGAGATGAAGAACCTCCACCAATAGAATTGAAAAAACTTCCAGACAATATGAGGTATGAGTTTTTAGATAATGAAAATAAATGTCCTGTTATTATTAGCAAGAATCTATCAGAAAATGAAACGAATAAACTCATTTCTGTTTTGGTTAAGCATCGTGAAGCCTTTTGATATATATTGAGTGATATTAAAGAAATGGATTCATCTATTATAACACATAAGATTACCATGCTTAATGATGTTAAACCCGTAGTAGATACGCAAAGAAGGCTTAATCCTAAGATAAAGTTATACGCTTACTTGATACTGGCATAATATATCGTATTTCTGACAGTAAGTGGGTTAGCTCAGCCCATTGCATACCAAGACAAGGTGGTCTTGATGCTGCTATGAATGAGGAAGGTGAGCTAGTTCCTGTGAGGCCAGTTGTAGGATATCGTATGTGCATTGATTTTAGGAAGATAAACCGTGAGACACAGAAAAAACATAAACCTTTACAATTCATGGATAAATCTTAGAAATACTTAGTAATAATTCTTACTTTTGTTTTCTTGATGGTTATTCTGGATACTCTCAAATTGCCATACAACCGGAAGATCAAGAGAAAACAACTTTCACTTGTCCTTATGGAACATATGCTTATAGATTAATTCCATTTGGCTTATGTAATGCAGTAGCAACTTTTCAGAAATGTGTTCTAAAGATTTTTGATGATTTTGTTGAGAAGACTATGGAAGTCCTAACAAACGATTTTGTCATTTGTGGAACAACTTTTGATAATTGCCTCTATAATCTGACCAAAGTTTTGTAGAGATGCAGGCAATCAAACTTGGTTTTGATTAGGAGCTATGCCGTTTCATGGAAAGAGAAGGTAAAGTTTTCAGGCACAAAGTTTCAGAGAAGGGAATAGAAATAGATAAAACTAATATAAATGCTATAGAAAATCTCCCAATACCTCAGGACATTAAAAACTTAAAAAAAATTAGGACATGCAGGTTTTTATAAGCGGTTTATAAAAGATTTTGCTAAACTTGTTATGCCCCTTACCAATCTTCTTGATAAAGAAACTCCATTCTATTTAGACCATGACTGTATTGCAGCTTTTGAGAACCTTAAGGATAAACTAGTTTTAGCACCTATCATGCAATCTCCAAAGTGGGATGAACCTTTTGAAATTATGTGTGATGCTAGTGATTATGCTTTAGGGGCTGTGTTGGGACAACTAGATGGAAAGAATTTGAATGTTATTTATTATGCTAGTAGACCTCTTAATAAGATCCAGAAACATTATGCTACTACAGAAAAAGAGTTTGTAGCTATAATTTTTGCTTGCGACAAATTTAGATCTTACATAATTAATTCTAAGGTAATAATTCATACGGATCACCAAGCTTTGCGTCACCTCCTTGTGAAAAAGTATGCTAAGCCCAGTTTAATTAGGTGGGTTTTATTACTATAAGAATACGATTTACAAATAGTAGATAGGAGGGGTAAGGATAATCCGGTAACAGATCATCTCTCTAGGATGGAGGGAATAATTAATGACCCTGTACCTATTAATGAATCATTTCCGGGAGAATATTTAGCAAAGGTAGAAATTGTTGATCCATGGTATGCAGATTATGCTAACTATCTAGCAAAAAAATTTATACCTCCCGGTATGTCAAGAAATCAAAGAATGAAATTCTTTAATGATCTTAAATATTACTTTTGGGATGATCCGTATCTATATCGTCATGGACTTGATAGAATGATTCGGAAGTGTGTTCCTAATCACGAAATGAATGCGATATTGAAGGCTTGTCATGACAGTCCATATGGAGGGCATTATGCAGGTAAAAGAACTGCTGTAAAGGTACTTCAATCCGTATTCTATTGGCCCACCTTGCTCCAGGATGCACACATGTATGTGGAATACTGCGATGCTTGCCAAATAAGAGGTAATATAGGTAGGAGACAAGAAATGGCGATGAATTATAGTCTAATAATTAAACCCTTTGATGTATGGGGAATAGAATACATGGGACCATTTATAGAATCAAATGGTTATACTCATATTCTTGTTGCTGTTGACTATGTTACTAAGTGGGTTGAAGCTATCCCAACAAATCATGCGTATGCAGCTACCTCAGTGAATATGATCAAGGATGTCATATTCCCCAGGTTTGGAGTTCTTAGATTTTTAATTACTAACGGTGGTTCTCATTTTATGAAAGGGAATTTCAGGAAAATCCTTAGCAAGTATGGAGTAACTCACCATGTTGCTTCACCATATCATCCCCAAACAAGTAGTCAAGTGGAACTTTCTAATAGAGAACTGAAGGCCATACTCGAGAAGACGATGGACAAATCAAGAAAAGATTGGTCATACAGGTTAAATGACACTCTATGGGCATACCGTACTGTATTTAAAAATCCAATGGGTATGACACCTTATAAGATGGTGTACGGTAAGGCATGCCATTTACCGTTAGAACTAGAACACCAAGCTTTTTGGGCAATCAAGAATCTAAATTGTGATCTCAAAGTAGCAAGGGAAAAGTGTTTATTAGATATGCATACTTTAGATGAGTTTAGAAGTGAATCCTATGAGAATTCTAGGTTGTTGATACGTTGCTAACGTATCTATATTTTTTTGATGTTTCATGCTTGTTTTATATCTACTTTCTTATGTTTTGTCCACACTTTGGAGTATTTTTATACACTTTCTTGGACTAACCTATTAACAAGATGCCACAGTGCCAGCTGCCTGTTTTCTGCTGTTTTTGGTTCTAGGAAAGTCAGAAAATGAATATTCTCGGAACTGGATTGGACAAAAGCCAAAGTCAATATTTCATTGAGGGGGACACGGAGCCAGAAGACGAGACGCAGAGGGGCCAGAGGCCGGCCACGCCACCTTGCCGCGCGGTCAGGCCTGGCCCACGCTAGGGGGTGGTGTGGCCGCCTAGGGCACCCCCTCAGCCTCCCATTTTGCCTATAAGATGCCTCTGATACAGAAACCCTAAGGACCCGATCAAAATTCCATGAAAGAGTCTATAGCCGCCGCCATCTCCATCCCTAGATCGGGAGGGATCTGAAGCTCTTCCCGGCACCCTGCCGGAGGGGAGAATTCACCCTGGAGGCCTTCTTCATCACGATGACTGCCTCCGGTGTGATGCGTGAGTAGTTCATCCCTGGACTACGGGTCCATGTAGTAGCTAGATGGTTGGTTCTTGTCCTTTGTGCTACCATGTTTAGATCTTGTGAGCTCCATTCATGGTCAAGATCATCTATTTGTAATCTTACATGTTGTGTTTGCGGGGATCCAATGGATATTGAGATGCTATTTCAGATTGATTATTGATTCTATGATGTATTTGTTATTTGTGATCTTGCATGCTCTCCGTTGTTATTAGCTATCTTGGCCAAGTAGATGCTAGCAACTCCAAGAGGGAGTATTTATGCTCGATAGTGGGTTCATGCCTCTAGTAATCTAGGGAAGTGACAGAAATCTCTTAGGTACTAGATGTGCTGTTGCTACTAGGGAGAAAATAACAATCCTTTGTTCATAGAACAATCGTACTGTTTACTTTACACGCAATGCTTAATGCAATTATCTATTGCTTGCAACTTAATACTAGAGGGGGTTCGGATGATAACCAACCTGAAGGTAGATTATTAGTCATAGATGCAGTTGGATTATGATCTATGTATAATGTTGTAATGCCCAATCAAATCTCATAGGAGTCAAGATGATTAGTATATGCATGTATGCTTTCTTGATGTTTGTCAATTGCCGCGCTATAATTTGTTCACCCAACGTGTCATCTATCTTAAGGAGAATCACGACTAGTGAACTATGGACCCCGGTCCTTTCTTTTACTATCAATCTACAACTATTTACTGTTTTCTGTTTACTTTCTGCAAGCTATTACTATCTTCCACACAATACGTTTAATCCTTTATTTTTAGCAAAACCGGTGAGATTGACAACCTCACTGTAAGTTGGGGGCAAAGTTCTGTGGTTGTTTTGTGTAGGATTCTAAGTTGGAAACAACACCTTGGAGGTGTTTCCTTGCTCCTACTGGTCTGATAACCTTGGTTTCATAACTGAGGGAAAAACTTGCTATTGTGCTCATCATACCTTCCTCTTGGGGTTCCCCAACGAGCTCGATATATTTTTGGGCCATCAAGCTATTTTTATGGCGCTGTTGCCGGGGAGTCAAGGACATCTTCACAAGGGGATGATGGCTCAATGCACGGCGCCCAGAAAAGTGCGGGTGCGTGGTTGATGTAGAGCTCGTTGGGAACCCCAAGAGGAAGGTATGATGAGCACAGCAACAAGTTTCCCTCAGTTATGAAACCAAGGTTTAATCGAACCAGTAGGAGCAAGGAAACACCCCAAAGGTGTTACTAGCTGAGCTTTGGCAGGGTGCACTACCGGTGCTAGTAGCAACGTGAAGACCTGCACAACACAACCACAGAACTTTGTCCCCAACTTGCGATGAGGTTGTCAATCTCACCGTTTTTTATGAAAAACAAAGGATTAAACGTATCGAATGGAAAGAAGTAGAAGTTTGCAGAAAGTAAACACAAAATAGTAAACAGTTGTAGATTGTATGTAAAAGACAAGGACCGAGATCCATAGTTCACTAGAGGTGGCTCTCCTTAAGATAGATAACATGCTGGGTGAACAAATTACAGCGGGGCAATTGACAAACATCGAGAAAGCAATACATGCATATACTAATCATCTTGACTCCTTTGAGACTTGATTGGGCATTACAACATAATACATAGACCGCCATCAAACTGCATCTATGACTAATAATCCACCTTCAGGTTATCATCCGAACCCCCTCCAGTATTAAGTTGCAAGCAACAGATTATTGCTTTACGAACCGCGTGTAAAGTAAACAATACGATTGTTCTATGAACAAAGGATTATTGTTTTCTCCCTAGTAGCAATAGCACATCTAGTACCTTAGAGATTTCTGTCACTTCCCCAAATTACCAGAGGCATGAACCCACTATCGAGCATAAATACTAACTCTTGGAGTTGCTAGCATCTACTTGGCCAAGATAGCTACTAACAACGAAAACCATGCAAGATCAAAAATAACAAAGACATGATAGAATCAATAATCAATCTGAAATAGCATCTCAATACCCATCGGATCCCCGCAAACACAACATGTAGAATTACAAATAGATGATCTTGATCATGAACGGAGCTCACAAGATCTAAACATGAAAGCACAAAGGAGGAGAACCAGCCATCTAGCTACTACATGGATCCATAGTCCAAGGATGAACTACTCACGCATCACACCGGAGGCTTGCATGGTGATGAAGAAGGCCTCCAGGGTGAATTCCCCTCTCCGGCAGGGTGCCGGGAAGAGCTTCAGATCCCTCTCGATCTAGGGATGGAGATGACGGCGGCTACAGACTCTTTCGTGGATTTTTGATCGGGCAGTTAGGGTTTTCGTCCCGAGGGCAATATATAGGCGGAAGGGGAGGCCGAGGGGGTGCCGGGAGTGGCCACACCAACCCCTGGTGCGGGTCAGGCCTGGCCGCGCGGCCAGGTGGTGTGGTGGCCCCCTGGCCCCTCTCCGTCTCGTATTCTGGCACTTGATGACTTCCGGAAAAATAGGCACTTTGGCTTTTGTCCCGTCCAATTCCGAGAATATTCATTTTCTGACTTTCCTGGAACCAAAAATAGCAGAAAATAGGCAGCTGGCACTGTGGCTCTTGTTAATAGGTTAGTCCAAGAAATCATATGAAAAGTACTCCAAAGTTGGAACAAAACACAAGAAAGTGGATAAAACCAAGCATGGAACATCAAAAATTATAGATACATTTGCAATGTATCAACATCCCCAAGCTTGACTCCTGCTCGTCCTCGAGTAGGTAAGTGATAAAAAGAAAGAATAATTTTTGAGGTGACATGCACCATCAAAGACTTGATCAAAGTATTTGTAAAACATTCAAAGCTGGGATCATAGTACTTCAATCATAACATGAAAGACAAAGTTCTAGTAATAAGCAAACAAACTATGATGCAACATGAAAAGGCACAAACAAAAGATTCATGAATAAAAATGCTTTGCAAGACGTTTGTTTGTTTCACATAAAGAAAACATAGGATAATAGTATTCATCTTGTCCCCCAATAGAGTAGCAAATATAAATGCATAGGACACCTTCAAAGTTCATAAGTGTGACTAGATACAATAGTTTAAAACAAGCAATAACAAGTTATGCATCTATGAACTAGTCTTGGGACAATGCACATAGAACTAAGAATGGCCACTATGCTCTCAAAGTAAGTGCATAAAGATAGAAGGTGGAGACTCAATATAAGGGTGGAAGAAAGGCCTTTGTAAAAGTAAGTAGGGATTCAAGTCTCATAAAGAGCTTCCAAAAATTATGCTACTTATAGCTTTCAGCTCTCATTGCCCCTATCATAAGCATCTTGAAGTGATTAAGGTTAAAGTGAACAAACTATGGTGTACATGCTTGACGAAGTATAAGTCAGAAATCTCATGTCCCTTGTATACGAGGGCCGCTCCTCATGCTACTCAAGTTTAGTCACCGGTAAGTTCTTGTCATTGTAAGTACATGTGTATCATAGAGAACTGCCAACGGGGTACCCCTTGCCCGATGATACGGAAGAATCCCCATATCAAAATGACAAGGCAAGCAGACAACAAGCATCTCAGAAATCTTCTTATTTACCATGGGAATATGGTGCTTTTTTCTCTCTTTCCTCTTTTCATAATCTCTCTTTTTTCTCTTTTTTCTCAATATAGGACTCTTTTTTTATAAGAAGAATGCTGCATAGACAGCTCATTATGGTTACGCTGCAGGTTTCCACTATGTCAGCATGGATTAGACCAGCGGCCCAGGCTTTTCTCTAACACATATACATAACTCCATGGACTTACAAGCTCCCCTTTCATTTCACACCAACAACATCCATATACAAAAGAGCATGATATCAACTAGGTACAAGTACCAAGTGCAATGTTGAAAGCGTTCCCCATGAAAGCATGGTTCTGCTAATTCCCAACAAATAAGTGCAAGCATATACAACATAGACGACACAATGGTTCAAGTTTATTAAGGGCAAGAAAAGTAAAGTGTGCCATCAAGTTCGTGAGAGCTTTAATCACTAGTTTTCTCATAACAAGTTTAATTTGGAAGGTAAACAAAAGCATGAATATACTTGGAATAACATAAGCTAGTAGGTAGGTATGGTGGACTCTTTGAAATAACTTGGTTTAGGGAGTTGGATGCATGAGTGGAACTCATACTTGGTTGTGGAGGCTAGCAAAAGACTAGGAGCGACAAACTAAGAGAGCAATAATGGCCATAATCATGCAGAGCGACAAAACATCATTGATCAAAGCATAAAGTGATACTACAAGTTGAAAACTAAAGGATCATAAAGGCTATGGTGACTTGAGATAGTCATACATGGTGTGAGCATGCGCCAAGTCAACCCAAATAACGCATCAAATGAGAATACCACTATACTATGATTTAATATGCTAAAACAACGCATGATTCATCCAAGGCACATTAAGCAATCTCAATTGTTTATAACAAGTAATGCTACAGAAAAGAATACTAAGCATAAATCCAAAACAATATCAAGCATGGCATGACAAAGCATAGGCCTCAATCAAAAACAAGCTCTTTTTACCACATAAGCATTTACTTTCCTACTCTTTTCCAAAGAAAACCAAACTATTTGCAAACCAATGTATGAAAGAGGGGGTCCAACCAATTTATTCAGAAAACTAAGCAAAGAAAATCAAACAAAAAAACAAAACAAAAACGAAAAAGGAGACGCTCCAAGAACAACACAACTGTGCATGAAACAATAAAAATGAAGCGTTTGGAAGAAACTTAGGATTTTTATTGATGAAGAAGGGGATGCCTTGGGCATCCCCAAGCTTTGAAGCTTGAACTTCTTGGATATTTCTTGGGGTGACACGCGTGGCATCCCGAAGCTTGAGCTTTAGTCCATCCTTCATCTCATTACTCATTCCTTCCATACACCTGAAATTTTTCCTTCACACAATCTTTATTAGCAACATTAGTGCACTCAAGATAAATAAGTCTTAAGGTTCAGTTACAACACCAAATAAACTTCCATTAGAACACTAGCTACTGTAGAACTTCCCTCAAAAAGCTCAATTCCCCAAAAGAACTCAAAAAGGAACCAACAAGAAGCAAATGCAGAAAATGGCAGAAATCTGTCAAAACAGACCAGCAGGTAAATACGAATTTTTTCGAAGACCTTATGTTGCTCAAATCAAAAAGTGTTGAACTAATGAAAGTTAGATAACAACCTGGGGCAGAAGCGCAAAAAGTAACGCCTCAAAAAGACCTTCAGAGATTTTACACGAATTTTTACGGTGAAGCATAGAAATCTGTTTCGGGACAGCAACTTTCCCAATCATTACTTCTCTCTCATTAGAGGTTACTCTTGGCACAAAAAGCAAATAAAAAGGATAAGGAGAGGTTATTACAGAGGTAATAACTTCCAAAACTCATCTAAAATTTTTGGGTTATCTCCCAATAAGTACTTTTCTTTAACGCCTTTATGTAAGGCATAAGAAGCAAAGAAAGAATCAAGTGTTCTCAAATGAAGAAGCATTAAGACCAAATTTTGTTTTCATAGGAGAAGCAAAAGAAATCTTTTCTCTCTTTTTAGGGAAGTGTTCTATACCTTTCTTGAGTGGGAGTAGATATTTAATGGTGCCTTCTTTCATATCAATAATGGCACCAACAGTTCTAAGAAAAGGTCTTCCCAAAGTAATAGGACAAGAAGCATTGCATTCAACATCCAAAACATAGAAATCAACGGGGACATAGGAATTGTTAACCATAATAAGAACATCATTAAGACTCCCCATGAGTTTCTTTTTAGCAATATCATCAAATGGGACATTCAAATAACAATCTTCAAGTGGACGAAAATCAAGCATATCATAAATCCTTCTAGGCATAATAGAAACACAACTATCAAGATCACACAAAGCTTTCAAATCAAAGTCATTCACTCTCATATTAATGATGGGTTCCCAACCATCTTCTTGCTTTATAGGAATAGAAGCTTTATGTTTCATATTTTCTTCTTTAATCTTTATGAGAGCATCAGTAATGTG
This sequence comes from Avena sativa, assembly GCA_916181665.1. Taxonomy (NCBI): domain Eukaryota; kingdom Viridiplantae; phylum Streptophyta; class Magnoliopsida; order Poales; family Poaceae; genus Avena; species Avena sativa. The sequence goes on along the minus strand of OV702289.1, from coordinate 187,434,317 downwards.
TTTTGTAAAGGCCATGTTCATAGCACTAGCATTAGGAATTTTAGCAAGCTTTTGTAGGAACTTAATAACTTCAGAGATATTGCAACCATCAAGATCAAAATCATACTTATCATCTAAAGTAGTAGAACTATTACTAGCCTCAACACTAGTGGTGGTAATGGTAGAAACGCTAATGTTTCTAGCAATTTCATCTTATCTTTTCCACTTAGCATCTAATTCAGCTAATAATCTAACATTTTCATCAATTCTTACTTGTATAGCATTAGTAGCTGCAAAGGGATTATCATTAGTTTCAGGTTTAGCAGCCATTTTATTCAAAGTAGTTTGAGCTTCAGCTAAAGATGTTATATTTCTTTCAGCATTAGAGAGTTTTTCCTCAATAGTTTTATTGAAGGCAGTTTGTTTACTAATAAACTCTTTAAGCATAACTTCAAGTTCAGAGGGAGCATTCTTATTATTGTTGTAAGAATTTCCATAAGCATTACCATTGTTGGGAGGATATGTCTTATAATTGTTGTTACCAAAACTATTCCTATAAGCATTATTACCATAAGCATTGTTGCCAAAATTGTTATTTCATATGAAGTTCACATCAACTTGCTCTTCTTGAGCAACCAAAGAGGCTAAAGGAACATTATTTGGATCAATATGGGCTTTCCCATTAACAATCATAGACATAATAATATCAATCTTATCACTCAAGGAGGAGGTTTCCTCAATAGAATTTACCTTCCTACCTTGTGGAGCTCTCTTAGTATGCCATTCAGAATAATTAACCATCATATTGTCCAGAAGTTTTGTTGCAGCACCCAAAGTGATGGTCATAAAGGTACCTCCAATAGCAGAATCCAATAGGTTCCTTGAAGAATAGTTCAATCCTGCATAAAAAGTTTGGATGATCATCCAAGCAGTCTGTCCATGAGTGGGACAATTCTTAACCAAAGATTTCATTCTTTCCCAAGCTTGAGCAACATGCTCATTATCAAGTTGTTTAAACTTCATTATTTCACTTCTCATAGATATAATCTTAACAGGAGGATAGTATTTTCCAATGAAAGCATCTTTGCATTTAGTCCAAGAATCAATACTATTCCTAGTTAAGGAATTCAACCATTCTTTAGCTTTTCCTCTCAAAGAGAAAGGAAACAATTTCAGCTTAATAATATCACCATCTACATCCCTATGCTTTTGCATCTCACAAAGTTCAACAAAGTTATTTAGATGGGAAGCAGCATCTTCATTACCAATACCAGAAAATTGTTCTCTCATAACAAGATTGAGTAAAGCAGGTTTTATCTCAAAGAAAGTATTTTCAGGCACAGGTGGAGCAATAGGTGTGCTCATAAAATCATTGTTGTTGGTGCTAGTGAAGTCACACAACTTGGTATTTTCAAGAGTAGTCATTTTTTTGGGTTTTCAAATAAGAAAGCAAACTTGTAAAACTATTTTTTTGTGTTTTTTGAATAATAAAACAAGCAAACAAAGCAAAAAAGAAACTAAGCAAAAAAATAACAAATTAAAGAGATTGGTTATGAGGGACTCCCCTTGTGAAGATGTCCTTGACTCCCCGGCAACGGCGCCAGAAAAATGCTTGATAGCTCAATGCACGGCGCCCAGAAAAGTGCTGGTGCGTGGTTGATGTAGAGCTCGTTGGGAACGCCAAGAGGAAGGTATGATGAGCACAGTAGCAAGTTTCCCTCAGTTATGAAACCAAGGTTTAATCGAACCAGTAGGAACAAGGAAACACCCCAAAGGTGTTACTAGCTGAGCTTTGGCAGGGCGCACTACCGGTGCTAGTAGCAACATGAAGACCTGCACAACACAACCATAAAACTTTGTCCCCAACTTGCGATGAGGTTGTCAATCTCACCGTGTTTTGCGGAAAACAAAGGATTAAACGTATCGAATGGAAAGAAGTAAAAGTTTGCAGAAAGTAAACACAAAATAGTAAACAGTTGTAGATTGTATGTAAAAGACAAGGACCGGGATCCATAGTTCACTAGAGGTGGCTCTCCTTAAGATAGATAACATGCTGGGTGAACAAATTACAGCGGGGCAATTGACAAACACCGACAAAGCAATACATGCATATACTAATCATCTTGACTCCTTTGAGACTTGATTGGGCATTACAACATAATACATAGACCGCCATCCAACTGCATCTATGACTAATAATCCACCTTCAGGTTATCATCCGAACCCCCTCCAGTATTAAGTTGCAAGCAACAAATTATTGCTTTACGAACTACGTGTAAAGTAAACAATACGATTGTTCTATGAACAAAGGATTGTTGTTTTCTCCCTAGTAGCAACAACACAAGTACCTTAGAGATTTCTGTCACTTCCCCAGATTACCAGAGGCATGAACCCACTATCGAGCATAAATACTAACTCTTGGAGTTGCTAGCATCTACTTGGCCAAGATAGCTACTAACAATGGAAAGCATGCAAGATCACAAATAACAAAGAAATGATAGAATCAATAATCAATCTGATATAACATCTCAATATCCATCGGATCCCTGCAAACACAACATGCAGAATTACAAATAGATGATCTTGATCATGAACGGAGCTCACAAGATCTAGACATGAAAGCACAAAGGAGGAGAACCAGCCATCTAGCTACTACATGGATCCGTAGTCCAAGGATGAACTACTCACGCATCACACCGGAGGCTTGCATGGTGATGAAGAAGGCCTCCAGGGTGAATTCCCCTCTCCGGCAGGGTGCCGGGAAGAGCTTCAGATCCCTCCCGATCTAGGGATGGAGATGACGGCGGCTACAGACTCTTTCGTGGATTTTTGATCGGGTACTTAGGGTTTTCGTCCCGAGGGCAATATATAGGCGGAAGGGGAGGCGCTAGGGGGTGGTATGGCCGCTCCCGGCAACCCCTTGGCCTCCCCTTCCGCCTATATATTGCCCTCGGGACAAAAACCCTAAGTGCCCGATCAAAAATCCATGAAAGAGTGTGTATCCACCGTCATCTCCATCCCTAGACCGGGAGGGATCTGAAGCTCTTCCCGGCACCCTGCCGGAGAGGGGAATTCACCCTGGAGGCCTTCTTCATCACCATGCAAGCCTCCGAAGTGATGCGTGAGTAGTTCATCCTTGGACTACGGATCCATGTAGTAGCTAGATGGCTAGTTCTCCTCCTTTGTGCTTTCATGTCTAGATCTTGTGAGCTCCGTTCATGATCAAGGTCATCTATTTGTAATTCTGCATGTTGTGTTTGCAGGGATCCGATGGATATTGAGATGTTATATCAGATTGATTATTGATTGTATCATTTCTTTGTTATTTGTGATCTTGCATGCTTTCCGTTGTTAGTAGCTATCTTGGCCAAGTAGATGCTAGCAACTCCAAGAGTTAGTATTTATGCTCGATAGTGGGTTCATGCCTCTGGTAATCTGGGGAAGTGACAGAAATCTCTAAGGTACTTGTGCTGTTGCTACTAGGGGCAAATCAACAATCCTTTGTTCATAGAACAATCGTATTGTTTACTTTACATGCAGTTCGTAAAGCAATAATCTGTTGCTCGCAACTTAATACTAGAGGGGTTCGGATGATAACCTGAAGGTGGATTATTAGTCATAGATGCAGTTGGATGGCGGTCTATGTATAATGTTGTAATGCCCAATCAAGTCTCAAAGGAGTCAAGATGATTAGTATATGCATGTATTGCTTTCTTGGTGTTTGTCAATTGCCCCGTTGTAATTTGTTCACCCAGCATGTTATCTATCTGAGAGCCACCTCTAGTGAACTATGGATCTCGGTCCTCTTTCTTTACATACAATCTATAAACTGTTTACTGCTTTGTGTTTACTTTCTGTAAACTATTACTTCTTTCCATTCGATACGTTTAATCCTTTGTTTTCCGCAAAACACGGTGAGATTGACAACCTCATCGCAAGTTGGGGACAAAGTTCTATGGTTGTGTTGTGCAGGTCTCCATGTTGCTACTAGCACCGGTAGTGCGCCCTGCCAAGGCTCAGCTAGTAACACCTTTGGGGTGTTTCCTTGATCCTACTGGTTCGATTAAACCTTGGTTTCATAACTGAGGGAAACTTGCTGATGTGCTCATCATACCTTCCTCTTGGGGTTCCCAACAAGCTCTACATCAACACCGTCATCAAGCATTTTTCTGGGCGTCGTGCATTGAGCCATCAAGCGATTTTCTGGCGCCGTTGCCGGGGAGTCAAGGACATCTTCACAAGGGGAGTCCCTCATAACCAATCTCTTTACTTTGTTGTTTTTGTTTTGCTTAGTTTTCTTTTTGCTTTGTTTGCTCGTTTTGTTCTTCAAAAACACAAAAAAATTAGTTTTACTAGTTTGCGTTCTTATTTGAAAACCCAAAAAAATGACTACACTTGAAAACACTAAGTTGTGTGACTTCACTAGCACCAACAAAAATGATTTTATGAGCACACCTATTGCTCCACCTGTGGCTGAAAATACTTTCTTTGAGATAAAACCTACTTTGCTCAATCTTGTTATGAGAGAACAATTTTCTGGTATTGGTAATGAAGATGTTGCTTCCCATCTAAATAATCTTGTTGAACTTTGTGAGATGCAAAAGCATAGGGATATAGATGGTGATATTATTAAGCTGAAATTGTTTCCTTTCTCTTTGAGAGGAAAAGCTAAAGAGTGGTTGAATTCCTTAACTAGGAATAGTATTGATTCTTGGACTAGGTGCAAAGATGATTTTATTGGAAAATACTATCCTCCTGCTAAGATTATATCTATGAGAAGTGAAATAATGAAGTTTAAACAACTTGATAATGAGCATGTTGCTCAAGCTTGGTAAAGAATGAAATCTTTGGTAAAGAATTGTCCCACTCATGGACTGACTGCTTGGATGATCATCCAAACCTTTTATGTAGGATTGAACTATTCTTCAAGGAACCTATTGGATTGTGCTGCTGGAGGTACCTTTATGACCATAACTTTGGGTGCTGCAACAAAACTTCTGGACAATATGATGGTTAATTATTCTGAATGGCATACTAAGAGAGCTCCACAAGGTAAGAAGGTAAATTATGTTAAGGAAACCTCCTCCTTGAGTGATAAAATTGATATTATTATGTCTATGCTTGTTAATGGGAAAGCCCATATTGATCCAAATAATGTTCCTTTATCTTCTTTGGTTGCTCAAGAAGAGCAAGTTTATGTGAACTTCATAAGAAATAATAATTTTGGCAACAATGCTTACAGTAACAATGCTTATAGGAACAATTTTGGAAACAACAATTATAAGCCATATCCTCCCAACAATGGTAATGCTTATGGAAATTCTTACAACAATAATAAGAGTGGTCCCTCTGAACTTGAAGTTATGCTTAAAGAGTTTATTAGTAAACAAACTGCTTTCAACAAAACTATTGAGGAAAAACTCTCTAATGCTGAAAGAAATATAGCATCTTTGGCTGAAACTCAATCTTCTTTGAATAAAATGGCTGCTAAACCTGAAACTAATGATAATCCCTTTGCATCTAGTAATGCCATACAAGTAAGAATTGATGAAAATGTTAGACTATTAGCTGAATTACATGCTAAGTGGGAAAGAGAAGATGAAATTGCTAGAAACGTTAGTGTTTCTACTATCACCACCACTAGTGTTGAGGCTAGTAATAGTTCTACAACTTTAGATGATAAATTTGATTTTGATCTTGATGGTTACAATATCTCTGAAGTTATTAAGTTCCTACAAAAGCTTGCTAAAATTCCTAATGCTAGTGCTATGAACATGGCCTTTACAAAACACATTACGGATGCTCTCATAAAGATTAAGGAAGAAAAGATGAAACATAAAGCTTCTATTCCTATAAAACAAGAGGATGGTTGGGAACCCATCATTAATATCAAAGTGAATGACTTTGATTTCAAAGCTTTATGTGATCTTGATAGTAGTGTTTCTATTATGCCTAGAAGGATTTATGATATGCTTGATTTGCCTCCTCTTGAAGATTGTTATTGGAATGTCCCACTTGATGATAATGCTAAAAATAAACTCATGGGGAGTCTTAATGATGTTATTATTATGGTGAATAATTCCTATGTCCCCGTTGATTTCTATGTTTTGGATGTTGAATATAATTCTTCTTGTCCTATTACTTTGGGAAGACCTTTTCTTATAACTGTTGGTGCCATCATTGATATGAAAGAAGGCACCATTAAATATCAACTCCCACTCAAGAAAGGTATAGAACACTTCCCTAAAAAGAGACAAAATATTTCTTTTGCTTCTCCTATGAAAACAAAATTTGGTCTTAATGCTTCTTCATTTGAGAACACTTGATTCTTTCTTTGCTTCTTATGCCTAACTTAAAGGCGTTAAAGAAAAGTACTTGTTGGGAGATAACCCAAGAGTTTTAGATGAGTCTTGGAAGTTATTACCTCTGTAATAACCGCTTCTTATCCTTTTTATTTGCTTTTTGTGCCAAGAGTAACCTCTAATGAGAGTGAAGTAATGATTGGGAAAGTTGCTGTCCCGAAACAGATTTCTGTGCTTCACCGTAAAAATTCCTGAGAGAGCTCTGTACGTCGGATTGAGCTGTAATTATTTGTGCTTCTGCCCCAGGTTGTTATCTAACTTTCGTTAGTTCAACACGTTTTGATTTGAGCAACAGAAGGTCTTCGAAAAAATTCGTCTTTACCTGCTGGTCTGTTTTGATAGATTTCTGCCATTTTCTGCATTTGCTTCTTGTTGGTTCCTTCTTGAGTTCTTTTGGGGAATTGAGCTTTTGAGGGAAGTTCTACAGTATCTAGTGTTCTAATGGAAGTTTATTTGGTGTTAGAACTGAACCTTGAGACTTATTTATTTTGAGTGCACTAATGTTGCTAATAAAGATTGTGTGAAGTTTTGTATGAAGGAAAATTTTCAGGTGTATGGAAGGAATGAGTAATGAGATGAAGGATGGACTAAAGCTCAATCTTGGGGATGCCACGCGTGTCATCCCAACAAATATCCAAGAAGTACAAGCGTCAAAGCTTGGGGATGCCCAAGGCATCCCCTTCTCCATCAATAAAAATTCTAGGTTTCTTCCAAACGCTTCATTTTTATTGTTTCATGCACAATTGTGTTGTTCTTGGAGCGTCTTCTTTTTCTTTTTCATTTTGGTTTTTCGTTTGCTTGGTTTGCTAAGTTTTATGAATAAATTGGTTGGACCCCCTCTTTCTTACATTGGTTTGCAAATGGTTTGGTTTGGAAAAGAGTAGGAAAGTTCATACTTATGTGGTAAAAAGAGCTTGTTTTTGACTGTGGCCTATGCTTTGTCATGCCATGCTTGATATTGTTTTGGCTTTATGCTTTTGTTGTAGCATGACTTGTTATAAACAATTGAGATTGCTTAATGTGCCTTGGATGAATCATGCGTTGTTTTAGCATATTAAAGCAAAGTATAGTGGTATTCTCCCTTGATGCTTTATTTGGGTTGACTTGGCGCATGCTCACACCATGTTATGACTATCACAAGTCACCATAGCCTTTATGATCCTTTAGTTTTCAACTTGTAGTATCACTTTATGCTTTGATCTATGATGTTTTGTCGCTCTGCATGATTATGGCCATTATTGCTCTCTTAGTTTGTCGCTCCCAGTCTTTTGCTAGCCTCCACAACCAAGTATGAGTTCCACTCATGCATCCAACTCCCTAAACCAAGTTATTCCAAAGAGTCCACCATACCTACCTACTAGCTTATGCTATTCCAAGTATATTCATGCTTTTGTTTACCTTCCAAATTAAACTTGTTATGAGAAAACTAGTGATTAAAGCTCTCACGAACTTGATGGCACACTTTACTTTACTTGCCCTTAATAAACTTGAACCATTGTGTCGTCTATGTTCTATATGCTTGCACTTATTTGTTGGGAATTAGCAGAACCATGCTGTCATGGGGAACGCTTTCAACATTGCACTTGGTACTTGTACCTAGTTGATATCATGCTCTTTTGTATATGGATGTCGTCGGTGTGAAATGAAAGGGGAGCTTGTAAGTCCATGGAGTTATGTATATGTGTTAGAGAAACGCCTGGGCCGCTGGTCTAATCCATGCTGACATGGTGGAAACCTACAGCGTAACCATAATGAGCTATCTATGAAGCATTCTTCATATAAAAAAAGAATCCTATATTGAGAAAAAAGAGAAAAGAAAAAAAAAGATACTATGAAAAGAGGAAAGAGAGAAAAAAGCACCATATTCCCATGGTAAATAAGAAGAATGCTAAGATGCTCGTTGTCTGCTTGCCTTATCATTTTGATATGGGGATTCTTCCGTATCATCGGGCAAGGGGTACCCTATTGGCGGTTCTCAATGATACACATGTACTTACGATGACAAGAACTTACCGGTGACTAAACTTGAGTAGCATGAGGAGCGGCCCTCGTATACAAGGGACATGAGATTTCTGACTTATACTTCGTCAAGCATGTACACCATAGTTTGTTCACTTTAACCTTAATCACTTCAAGATGCTTATGATAGGTGCAATGAGAGCTGAAAGCTATAAGTACCATAATTTTTGGAAGCTCTTTATGAGACTTGAATCCCTACTTCCTTTTACAAAAGGCCTTTCTTCCACCATTATATTGAGTCTCCACCTTCTACCTTTATGCACCTACTTTGAGAGCATAGTGGCCATTCTTAGTTCTATGTGCATTGTCCCAAGACTAGTTGATTGATGCATAACTTGATATTGCTTGTTTTAAACTATTGTATCTAGTCACTCTTATGAACTTTGAAGGTGTCCTATGCATTTATATTTGCTACTCTATGAAGGACAAGCTGAATACTTTTATGCTATGTTTTCTTTATGTGAAACAAACAAATGTCTTGCAAAGCATGTTATTCATGATTCTTTTGTTTGTGCCTTTTCTTGTTGCATCATAGTTTCTTTTCTTATTGCTAGAACTTTGTCTTTCATGTTATGATTGAAGTACCATGATCCTAGCTTTGAATGTTTTGCAAATACTTTGATTAAGTCTTTGATGGTGCATGTCACCTCAAAAATTATTCTTTGTTTTTATCACTTACCTACTCGAGGACGAGCAGGAGTTAAGCTTGGGGATGTTGATACATTGCAAATGTATCTATAATTTTTGATGTTCCATGCTTGGTTTTATCCACTTTCTTGTGTTTTGTTCCAACTTTGGAGTACTTTTCATATGATTTCTTGGACTAACCTATTAACAAGAGCCACAGTGCCAGCTGCCTGTTTTCTGTTGTTTTTGGTTCCAGGAAAGTCAGAAAATGAATATTCTCGGAATTGGACGGGACAAAAGCCAAAGTGCCTATTTTTCCGGAAGGGATCAAGTGCCAGAATACGAGACGGAGAAGGGCCAGGGAGCCACCAACCACCTGGCCACGCGGCCAGGCCTGGCCCGCGCCAGGGGGTGGTGTGGCTGCTCCCGGCACCCCCTCGGCCTCTCCTTCCACCTATATATTGCCCTCGGGACGAAAACACTAAGTACCCGATCAAAAATCCACGAAAGAGTCTGTAGCCGCCATCATCTCCATCCCTAGATCGGGAGGGATCTGAAGCTCTTCCCGGCACCCTGCTGGAGAGGGGAATTCACCCTGGAGGCCTTCTTCATCACCATGCAAGCCTCTGGTGTGATGCGTGAGTAGTTCATCCTTGGACTACGGATCCATGTAGTAGCTAGATGGCTGGTTCTCCTCCTTTGCGCTTTCATGTCTCGATCTTGTGAGCTCCGTTCATGATCAAGATCATCTATTTGTAATTCTGCATGTTGTGTTTGCAGGGATCCGATGGATATTGAGATGCTATTTCAGATTGATTATTGATTCTATCATGTCTTTGTTATTTGTGATCTTGCATGCTTTCCGTTGTTAGTAGCTATCTTGGCCAAGTAGATGCTAGCAACTCCAAGAGTTAGTATTTATGCTCGATAGTGGGTTCATGCCTCTGGTAATCTCGGGAAGTGACAGAAATCTCTAAGGTACTAGATGTGATGTTGCTACTAGGGAGAAAACAACAATCCTTTGTTCATAGAACAATCGTACTGTTTACTTTACACGCAGTTCGTAAAGCAATAATCTGTTGCTTGCAACTTAATACTAGAGGGGGTTCGGATGATAACCTAAAGGTGGATTATTAGTCATAGATGCAGTTGGATGGCGGTCTATGTACTATGTTGTAATGCCCAATCAAGTCTCAAAGGTGTCAAGATGATTAGTATATGCATGTATTGCTTTGTCGGTGTTTGTCAATTGCCCCGCTGTAATTTGTTCACCCAGCATGTTATCTATCTAAGGAGAGCCACCTCTAGTGAACTATGGATCCCGGTCCTCTTTCTTTACATACAATCTATAAACTGTTTACTGCTTTGTGTTTACTTTCTGCAAACTATTACTTCTTTCCATTCGATACGTTTAATCCTTTGTTTTCCGCAAAACACGGTGAGATTGACAACCTCATCGCAAGTTGGGGACAAAGTTATGTGGTTGTGTTGTGCAGGTCTCCACGTTGCTACTAGCACCGGTAGTGTGCCCTGCCAAGGCTCAGCTAGTAACACCTTTGGGGTGTTTCCTTGCTCCTACTGTTTCGATTAAACCTTGGTTTCATAACTGAGGGAAACTTGCTGATGTGCTCATCATACCTTCCTCTTGGGGTACCCAACAAGCTCTACATCAACACCGCCATCAAGCATTTTTCTGGGCGCCGTGCATTGAGCCATCAAGTCCCTCATAACAAATCTCTTTACTTTGTTTTATTTGTTTTGCTTAGTTTATTTCTGCTTTGTTTGCTTGTTTCTTTATCAAAAACACAAAAAATTAGCTGTACTAGTTTGCTTTCTATATTAAAAACACAAAAAATGACTACTCTTGAAAACACTAAGTTGTGTGACTTCACTAGCACCAACAACAATGATTTCATGTGCACACATATTGCTCCACCTATTCCTGAAGCTACTTTCTTTGAAATTAAACCTGCTTCGCTTAATCTTGTTATGAGAGAACAATTTTCTGGAATTGGTACTGAAGATGCTGCTGCTCATCTTAATAACTTTGTTGAACTTTGTGAGATGCAAAAACACAGGGATATAGATGGAGATATTATTAAGCTTAAATTGTTTCCTTTCTCTTTGAGAGGAAAAGCTAAGGAATGGTTGCAATCCCCTAACTAGAAATAGTATTGATTCGTGGACTAAATGCAAAGATGCTTTCATTGGAAAATACTATCCTCCTGTTAAGATTATATCTATGAGAAGTGAAATAATGAAGTTTAAACAAGCTTGGGAAATACTATCCTCAAGCTTGGGAAAGAATGAAATCTTTGGTTAAGAATTGTCCCACTCATGGACAGACTGCTTGGATGATCATCCAAACTTTTTATGCAGGATTGAACTATTCTTCAAGGAACCTATTGGATTCTGCTATTGGAGGTACCTTTATGACCATCACTTTGGGTGCTGCAACAAAACTTCTGGACAATATGATGGTTAATTATTCTGAATGGCACACTGAGAGAGGTCCACAAGGTAAGAAGGTAAAAGAGACCTCTTCCTTGAGTGATAAAATTGATGTTATTATGTCTATGCTTGTTAATGGGAAAGCTCAAATTGATCCAAATCATGTTCCCTTAGCCTGTTTGGTTGCTCAAGAAGAGCAAGTTGATGTGAACTTTATAAGAAATAATAATTTTGGTAACAATGCTTATGGTAATAACAATTATAGGCCTTACCCTCCTAATAATACTTATGGTTATAATGGCAAGCCTGGAATACCTAGTGAATGAGGAATTTTATAAGTTGAAAGAGCCACTAAAAACTTCATGCAAATGCAACATGAATAAAATAAATTATTTACTAAAACTATGGAGGAACAATCTACCATTTTGAAAAATATTAGTCATCAACTTGAGAGTTTAAATAGGGAAATTCCTAGTTTACAACTAAAACTTTCTAATGCTGAAAGAAATATATCATCTTTGTCTGAAGCATAATCCTCTTTGATTAATAAAATGGCTGCTAAACCTGAAACTATTGAGAATCCATTTGCTGCTACTAATGCCATACAAATTATAATTGATGAAAATCTTAGAGTATTAGCTGAATTGCATGCTAAGTGGGAAAGAGAAGATGAAATTGCTAGAAAAATTAGTATTTCTACTATCACTACCACTAATGTTGAAGCTAGTAAACCCCATGGAACCTTTTCTAATAAAAATGCTGAAATCCTTCGAAACATGGGAAACAATAGCTCTACTACTTTAGATGATAATTATGATTTTGATCTTGATGGTTGCAATATCTCTAAAGTAATTAAGTTCCTACAAAAGCTTGCTAAAAGTCCTAATGCTAGTGTTATGAATATGGCTTTTACAAAACACATTACTGATGCTCTCATAAAAATTAAAGAAGAAAAGATGAAACATAAAGCTTCTATTCCTATGAAATTAGAGGATGGTTGGGAACCCATCATTAATATGAAAGTGAATGATTTTGATCTCAAAGCCTTATGTGATCTTGATAGTAGTGTTTCTATTATGCCTAGAAAGATTTATGAAATGCTTGATTTGCCACCATTGGAAGATTGTTATTTAAATGTCCCACTTGATGATAATGCTAAAAATAAACTCATGGGGAGTATCAATGATGTTATTATTATGGTTAACAATGCCTATGTCCCCGTTGAATTCTATGTTTTGGATGTTGAATGCAATGCTTCTTGTCCTATTACTTTGGGAAGACCTTTTCTTAGAACTGTTGGTGCCATTATTGATATGAAAGAAGGCACCATTAAATATCAATTCCCACTCAAGAAAGGTATAGAACACTTCCCTAAGAAGAGAGAGAAGATTCCTTTTGTCTCTCCTATTAAAAATAAATTTGGTCTTAATGCTTCTTCATTTGAGAGTACTTGATCCTTTCTTGCTTCTTATGCCTAACTTAAAGGCGTTAAAGAAAAGTACTTATTGGGAGATAACCCAAAAGTCTTAGTTGAGTCTTGGAAGTTATTGCTTCAGTAATAACCTCTCCTTATCCTTTTTATTTGCTTTTTGTGCCAAGAGTAACCTCTAATGAGAGAGAAGTAATGCTTGAGAAAGTTGTTGTCTCGAAACATATTTTTGTGCTTCACTGTAAAAATTTGTGTAAAATCTCTATATGTCGGTTTGAGCTGTAATGTTTTGTGCTTCTGCCTTAGGTTGTTATCTAACTTTTGTTTGTTCAACACTTTTTGATTTGAGCAACATAAGGTCTTCGAAAAAATCGGTTTCTATCTGTTGGTCTATTATGACAGATTTCTGCCATTATTTGCATTTGCTTGTTATTGATTACTTTTTGGGTTCTCTTTTGGGGAATTGAGTTTTTTGAGGGAAGTGCTACAGTAGCTTGTTTTTAATGGAAGTTTTATTTGTGTTGGAACTGAACCCATAGACTTATTATCTTGAGTACACTAATGTTGCTAATAAAGATTGTGTGAAGTTTTGTATGAAGGAAAAATTTTAGGTGTAAGGAAAGAATGATGTAATGAGATGAAGAATGGACTAAAGCTCAAGCTTGGGGATGCCACCCGTGTCACCCCAACAAATATCCAAGAAGTAAAAGCGTCAAATCTTGGGGATGCCCAAGGCATCCCCTTCTTCATCAATAAAAATCTCAGGTTTCTTCCAAACACTTCATTTTTATTGTTTCATGCACAGTTGTGTTGTTCTTGGAGCGTCTTTGTTTTTTTTTTTGGTTTTGGTTTTCTTGGTTTGCTTAGTTTTCTTTAATAAATTGGTTGGACCCCCTCATTCGTACATTAGTTTTCAAATAAGATTGGTTTGGATTAGAAAAGAGTAGGAAAAGTTCATGCTTAAGTGGTAAAAGGAGCTTGTTTTTGACTGTGGCCTATGCTTTGTCATGTCATGCTTGATATTGTTTTGGCTTTATGCTTAGTGATTTTTGCTGTAGCATGACATGTTATAAACAATTGAGATTGCTTAATGTGCCTTGAAAGAATCATGGTTGTTTTAGCATATTAAAGCATAGTATTGTGGTATTCTCCTTTGATGCTTTATTTGGGTTGACTTGGCGCATGCTCACACCATGTTATGACTATCCCAAGTCTCCATAACCTCTATGATCCTTTAGTTTTCGACTTGTAATATCACTTTAATGCTTTAATTAATGATGTTTTGTCGCTTTGCATGATTATGACCATTATTGCTATCTTAGTTGGTCGTTCCCAGTCTTTTCCTAGCCTCCATAACCAAGTGTGAGTTCCACGCATGCATCCAACTCCAAATAAAACCAAGTTATTCCAAAGAGTCCACCATACCTACCTATTAGCATTTGCTATTCCAAGTATATTCATGTTTTTATCTACCTTCCGAATTAAACTTGTTATGAGAAAACTAGTGATTAAAGCTCTCACGAACTTGACGGCACATTTTACTTTTCTTGCCCCTAATAAACTTGAACCATTGTGTCATCTATGTGTATATGCTTGCACTTATATGTTGGGGATTAGCAGAACCATGTTGTCATGGGGAACGCTTTCAACATTGCACTTGTGGGGAACGCTTTCAACATTGCACTTGTACATTGTACCTAGTTGATATCATGCTCTTTTGTCTATGGATGTCATCGGTGTGAAATTAAAGGGGAGCTTGTAAGTCCATGTAGTTATGTATGTGTGTTAGAGAAACGCCTGGGCCGCTGGTCTAATCCATGCCTAATCATGGTGGAAACCTGCAGCGTAACCATAATAAGCAATCTATGAAGTATTCTTCTTATAAAAAAAGAGATAGAGATTGAGAAAAATAGAAAAAAAAAATATGAGAAAAGAGGAAAGAGAGAAAAAAGCACCATTTTCCCATGGTAAATAAGGAGATTGCTGAGATGCTCGTTGTCTGTTTGCCTTGTCATTTTTATATGGTGATTCTTCTGTATCATCGGGCAAGGGGTACCCCATTGGAGGTTATCTATGATACACATGTACTTACTATGACACGAACTTACCGGTAACTAAACTTGAGTAGCATGAGGAGCGACCCTCGTATTCAAAGGGACATGAGATTTCCAACTTATACTTTGTCAAGCATATACTCCATAGTTTGTTCACTGTAACCTTAATCACTTCAAGATGCTTATGATAGGGGCAATGAGAGATGAAAGCTAATAAGTACCATAATTGTTGGAAACTCTTTATGAGACTTGAATCCCTTCTTCCTTCTATGAAGGTCTTTCTTTTACTTTTATGTTGAATCTCCATCTTCTATCTTTATGCACCTATTGAAAGAGCATAGTGGCCATTCTTAGTTTAATGTGCATTGTCCCAAGACTTGTTGATTGATGCATAACTTTGATATTGCTTGTTCTTAAACTATTTGTATCTAGTCACCCTTATGAACTTTGAAGGTGTCCTATGCATTTATATTTTGCTACTCTATGAGGGACAAGCTGAATACCATTCTCATTATGCTTTCTTTATGTGAAACAAACAAACGTCTTGCAAAGAATTGTTATTCATAAATCTTTTGTTTGTGCCTTTTCATGTTATAACATAGTTGCTATGTCTTATTGTTAGAACTATATCTTTCATGCTATGTTGAAGTACTATGATCCCAGCTATCAATGTTTTACAAATACTTTGATCAAGTCTATGATGGTGCATGTCACCTCAAAAATTATTCTTTCTTTTTATCACTTACCTACTCGAGGACGAGCATGAGTTAAGCTTGGGGATGTTGATACGTTGCTAACGTATCTATAATTTTTGGTGTTCCATGCTTGTTTTATATCTACTTTCTTATGTTTTTTCCACACTTTGGAGTATTTTTATACACTTTCTTGTACTAACCTATTAACAAGATGCCACAGTGCAAGCTGCCCGTTTTCTGCTGTTTTTGGTTCCAGGAAAGTCAGAAAATGAATATTCTCGGAATTGTACGGGACAAAAGCCAAAGTCAATATTTCACCGAGGGGGACATGGAGCCAGAAGACGAGACGGAGAGGGGCCAGAGGCCGACCACACCACCTGGCCGTGTGGCCAGGCCTGGCCCGTGCCAGGTGGTAGTGTGGCCGCCTAGGGCACCCCCTCGGCCTCCCCTTTCGCCTATAAGATGCCTCTGATACAGAAACCCTAAGGACCCGATCAAAATTCCACGAAAGAGTCTGTAGCCACCACCATCTCCATCCCTAGATCAGGAGGGATCAGAAGCTCTTCCCGGCACCCTGCCGAAGGGGAGAATTCACCCTGGAGGCCTTCTTCATCACCATGACTGCCTTCGGTGTGATGCGTGAGTAGTTCATCCCTAGACTACGGGTCCATGTAGTAGCTAGATGGTTGGTTCTTCTCCTTTGTGCTACCATGTTTAGATCTTGTGAGCTCCGTTCATGATCAAGATCATCTATTTGTAATCTTACATGTTCTGTTTGCGGGGATCCGATGGATATTGAGATGCTATTTCAGATTGATTATTGATTCTATGATGTCTTTGTTATTTGTGATCTTGCATGCTCTCCGTTGTTAGTAGCTATCTTTGCCAAGTAGATGCTAGTAACTCCAAGAGGGAGTATTTATGCTCGATAGTGGGTTCATGCCTCTAGTAATCTAGGGAAGTGACAGAAATCTCTAAGGTACTAGACGTGTTGTTGCTACTAGGGAGAAAACAGCAATCCTTTGTTCATAGAACAATCATATTGTTTACTTTACACGCAATGCTTAATGAAATTATCTGTTGCTTGCAACTTAATATTGGAGGGGGTTCAGATGATAACCTGAAGGTGGATTATTAGTCATAAATGCAGTTGGATTACGGTCTATGTATAATGTTGTAATGCCCAATCAAATCTCATAGGAGTCAAGATGATTAGTATATGCATGTATTCTTTCTCGATGTTTGTCAATTGCCCCGCTGTAATTTATTCACCCAATATGTCATCTATCTTAAGGAGAATCACCACTAGTGAACTATGGACCCTAGTCCTTTCTTTTACTATCAATCTACAACTATTTACTGTTTTCTATTTACTTTCTACAAGCTATTACTATCTTCCACACAATACGTTTAATCCTTTGTTTTCAATGAAACCAGTGAGATTGACAACCTCACTGTAAGTTGGGGGCAAAGTTCTGTGGTTGTGTTGTGCAGGATTCTAAGTTGGAAACAACACCTTGGAGGTGTTTCCTTGCTCCTACTGATTCAATAACCTTGGTTTCATAACTGAGGGAAAACTTGTTGTTGTGCTCATCATACCTTCCTCTTGGGGTCCCCCAACAAGCTCGATATATTTTGCGCCATCAGTTGTTTAAGGAAAAAGTTAAAAGATGGCATGATAGAAAAATAGAGAATAAAACTTTTAAAATTGGAGACAAAGTGTTGCTCTATAATTATCGTCTTAAGTTGTTTCCATTAAAACTCAGATCAAAGTGGGAAGGTCCATATGTAGTTGAAGAAGCCTATTCGTCGGGAGCAGTGAAGCTCCAAGGAAAAACACCCTCTCTTGCATGGGTGCTAAATAGACAACGCTTGAAGCATTATCGGGTGAAAGAAGATATAAGTGCAATCACCATAGAGTTGAGCACCCCTGAAGAAGTGATAAAGCGAAGATATACGAAGAACGACAATTACAAGATGAATGGACTCAAGACGGAATGAGCGGTACTACGGTCAAGCTATTGACCATAAAAGAGCGCTTCATGGGAGGCAACCCATGTGAAATAAAGGTTTGAGTAAGTTGTTAAATTTTTAGCTAAATCTAGTTTGAGTATTATTTTTAATGAGAACAATTCATGCTCTAGCAAAGAAGAAGGAAGATTGATGATGCCAAAATTGGTCGAAAATCTAAGCTAACATTTCTTTGTCAAAACTCGATATTTCATTAAGTTTCAGATTAATAAAAAATACTTGGAGAAGCAGAAATTTTTTGGTGGACACAGAAGGTTTAACGACCAACTATATGGTGGGAATAAAAATTCCAGCTGTATAGTTCCGGTCGTATAGTTGTTGCGACATCAACGCTTCTATCCACAAAAGATACTGAGAGTTTAACGACCAACTATACGGCCGGAATTAAAAAATTTGCCCGTATAGTTGCGGTCGTATAGTTTTCAACACCTTTGACAAAATAATTTCTGGAGTACTCAGAGTTTAACGACCAACTATACGGCCGAAATTAAAAATTCCGCCCGTATAGTCACGGTCGTATAGTTGTCGACCCTTCCCTAAATTTTTTATCCAGGATACAGAGAGTTTATCGACCAACTATACGGCGGAAATAAAAAATTCCGCCTGTATAGTTACGGCCGTATAGTTAGGTTCCACCGTAGATCTAATCTATAGTCGGTTCATAACTATACAGTGGGAAATATACGGGATGCGCCCGTATAGTTGCTCGTTACGCAAGACGGCTAGGGTTTTTGACCCCTCCTTTTAAAGCTAATCGCATCTAACCTTTTTCATCAAGTTTTCGCAGATCTATAACCTCCAGCCTCGAAAGATCTTCGTCATCCCTATACAGGCCCCTTTCACAACATCCGTACATCGAAGCCATGCAACCCTTCCACGTCAACAAGATCTGGAAGAAGAAAGAAGAGAAGCCCATGAAGAGAATCGAGGAAGCAGAACCAAAAGGATCATTGTCATCATCCGGCCCAGAGATCAAGCCTCTCCCAAATTGGGAGGACATGTTCTCCAAAGGATGGAGATGATGAGACAAGCTGAGTGGGGAAGGAACAAGGATGAGTGCCTCCCTAATCCTTATTGTTAGAACATATGATCCTATTATAAACCTCCTCTTGGTCCATCACCTCTTAAACCTAAGAAGGTACGGCAAGATGAGATTCATGATAAGATATATGAGTTGGAAAAGGCTTTTAAGGCATGTGTTGAAACAATTGGAGAAGGGATTGACTCCTACTGGATGATGAGCAAAGACCTTGAGAAAAAGGTCGATGACATCAATGGTAGAGTTGGTTTCTTAATTAACATTGTCTTTGAGTTGACAGATGAGAAGAAATTCCTCAAGAGGAAAATGTTGAAGCTCCAATACGACATGGCTGAGCTCAGCATTCGTTTTGCAAGCATAGTTAAAGAGGGCAACATGAAAGAAGAAGGCGACGCTCTTTCTACCCAAGAGGAGGAATAGGTACCAACAAGGAGTTAATTGATCCTGCCTGGCTTGATTCCAAGCTTGGGGATATCTTTAAAGACCTTGTAATCTTTCTTACAAGTTTTATATTACCATTTTTGCATTAGTTCAAACTAAAAATAAAGTTTGCATCATTAGAATTCCCTTCAGGAATAGTCGATCCCTTTTATGAAATTCCGAGTTTATTATTATATATGGAGAAATTTTGAGTTTGTGTTTGTTTTATTGATATATGAATGGCTTGAGTATAATTTTACTTGCACTTGATGATAGCAATAGGAGTCTTCCACATTATTGGTATTAATGAAACACCTAAAGATAATTTGGTCAATATGTTGTAAGTCTACGATTTTATTTACAAAGAGAAATTATCTAAAACAATTGGAAAATAAACCTTGAACAAAGAAAAATGAAAGTGCTATCGAAATAGAGTGAGAACAAGTCGAGGTAGAATCTTCAAGTCATAACGACGCTTCATATACAATTAGAATTTGATAATTGAGGTTGTTAAACTTTGAAATTCCTACATCAAGTGGAATGTATGGCTAGCTCCTTTGCACATCACTTAAACAAAAGTGTGAGAAAGTATACAAAAGAAAGAAAAGGAAGAAGAAAAAGAGCGAGTGTGCAAAGAGAAAATAGGCATATACCACTGCATTGTAGTATGACAAAGATACACTTTTGAGATTTTGAATCCCAAGTGAATATATTGACCCTAAAACCACTTGGGACTACCTCGATAACTTATTCGGTCAAACTGAATACTTTTACATCATGCTGAAATTCATCTTTTATGAACTGTTAATCACTAAGGTGTAGAAGTCTGCTAATACTATTCAGATGGTACTACTCATGATCTTATTCCTATGTATCATATATCATAAACACATGTTGCATCTGCCACATTTATTTGATCGACTCAACTTCATGAATACGAGGATCACATCCATTAAGCTAAAACGTGCTTAGGACGAGCAAGACTCTAAGCTTGGGGAAGTTAATGAGTGCATATTTAAATCATATTTTACATTATTATTTTACGTTGTAGATGTAGGATCTTGGTATTTTACGGCGCTCACACGCACATTTTATGTCTGTTTTCACCAGGATCAGGAGAGATGATGGATCCAATGGATACAATTCTTGGAGCTGTTGTACTGTGGAGAAAAGGAGTCAAAACAACGTAAATCGCTTATTTGGGAAATATTAATAATACTAGAAGAAAACCAGGAGCGAACAAGGGAGGCAGAAGGTTCAACGACCAACTATACAGCGAGAGCAAATTTTCCAGCCGTATATCTCCAGCCGTATAGCTGGCGCCGCCTCCGCCTCGTCAAATAGTTTCACCCCGTGCAATTGGTTCAGAGAGACGACATACAGAACACCTAGAAATCACGAAAACCTCACCTCCGGAAGGCATCTGGAGGGGAAACTCATCCGCCAGGGATCCAACTCTGCCCTGCGCAGATCCGGAAGGCTAAGGCATCGATCTTCATCAACCACTGCTGCATCACCATCATCTCCATCCATCCCATCTACATCTTGTCTAGATCTTGTTATAATTCCCGTACTCATTATGGATTTATACAAGTACTATTCACCTATGATTGTTTCCATTACCATTGCTATGATGTTGATTGCCTCCATGTCTGAGTAGATCTCTAGTTCTTGGGGAGATAGAGAAACCCTAGCATATGATTAAGGTGAGATAGAGATTATTATGTTATACATCATCATGTGTATATGTTAATTGTCTTCATCTTGCTATTGGGAGTTGTGCACCTCCTTAATATTTGCCTCTTATGGGGACTTGATGAAGGGGATTACTTGTTGGTAGACGGAGGTATAATAACACTTATTATGACTATAAAGTTGTTGTCATTCTTTACGTACTAACTTGGGGAATCAAGGAGAACTCATCAAGCCATGTTCATGCCACGGGAGAAGTCCCTTAATAGCGCGGTAATGTGATGGTTGTCGGTTACTGTCTGTTGTGGTTATGAGGACGATGTGTGCAGCGATTGCTGGCAAATCGTCCATATATGGAGCTTCTCCCATATACATACCCATTATGAGAATATTCGTTATAATATTCTCGATTACTTAGTCTAAATTGCTAGCGGTGTATCCACTATTTCCCGCTTTTTCCCTATTATAGTTCCAAAGTTCTATTACACACGCAATTCTTATTTTTTGCATTAAGTTTTGATTTACTTTAAATTACCTAAAGAGAGAGAATTCTAGTTAACGGTTCCAATTCGTTCTGAATTTTGCAGCCTGTGACTAGAAATCCACTTTATTCTCCTTTTCCATCTTAATAGAAAGAAACAGAAAATTTTATTGTATTAGCAGTATTCGTTTTAAAATAGAATCTATCGAAGAGAATAATAGAAACAGGATCAAACAAAGCAGGAATAATTTTTTTTTAAAGATTGGAATAAAGTAAGGGGAATTATATTTCAAATAAAAAGGGGGTTTTCGTAAGAAAACGTCGCTCTTAGATTCAAGAATTCGTGGCCTGAGCTTCATTCATTGATTTATGCGGGTGCATTCCTTTCGCACCCCGGTTATGAAATTCCGTACCAAAAAATCCAAAAATAACTCTACTTTACTTGCATCTTAAAGTTATTTTTAAGTACTTCGTTTAGTTATAGTTAAAAGCATTTTAGTCTTTCGCCTACTACTCCCTGTGGGATCAATATCTTTATTTCAAAACTAGCTACAAACGATATGTGCACTTGCAGTCATCAATGTCCGAAACTAAAATACAAAAAGAGTTCAGTGAGTGATGAAAACAGAAAAGGAAAATTATGTATACCATGGCAGAAAACTGAGAATTGCAAATATAGGTAATAAGATTTGAATAGTAACAAAATTACTAAGATTTGAATAATATAACATCTGCTAGTTTCAGCTGCTCTCAGTTTTCTGTGTATAACACGGAAGCCAGAATCCATATCCACTATTTAGACTGATTCAAAATTGAGATGTACCAAAGGAACACATGGATACATCTATACGCCAGCTATGTGAGTTTCAACATTTTACACTGTCAAACTACGACTAGCACAATTTCGACGAATGAGGAAACCCTTTTGTGCTAAGCATATATCCCCTAAAGGAATACCCAATAAGATGATGTTACTTACAAAGAAACAATAAGTTGATGCTAAAGGAATAAACAAAGATGTCAATGATGGACATTTCCTTTTGAACATAAATGCTTGGAGCTACGATGATTTTTTTTGTAATAAAACCTGACATCCAGATAAAAATGGATCAGTTCGATCACATCAAACTACTATGCACTAGTAAGCGTGCACGTGCTACGCACGTCTATAAACAAAACATGACTTTTTAATTTTATTTATTCATTAGTCATATGGCCAAATCTCCAATCTCCATTATCTTTCTTTTGGTTGAGTGGCATGTATTTTCATGGTGCCCGCTTTTCCAATTATAAAGCATAAGATAGGTGTGCGTCATATGATTCATACACACAGCATCATGCATTTAAAATACAAGAAACGTTAAAACATTTTATAATTGCAATGATATTATAATTCAACCATTGTTTGAAAGAACTTACTCCATCGGTTCTAAAATAAGTGACTTGAGTGTCTTGATTCACATGTATGTATACACTAAAATATTTTAAATACATCTGAGTTTTGACAAATTCAAATCACTTGTTTTAGAAACGGAGGATGTATTAAAAGTTAACTATTAAACGCATTAATCATAATTTATGTTTCGGTTTTCTTAGGAGTAATAAACCAAAACCATCATTAATGTTTTCTCTCCGGTTTAAAATAGACGTAGCGGGTTTATCAGAATTTAGATGAATCTAGGAAGTACGTAATAGTTTAATTGTCTAAAGAGTTTAGAAAAAAATAAAATAGACGATCAGATTAGAAGGCGTTAGTGGATAAGTCACATACACACACGGCACGACCACGGAAGTGCATCTCTCTTCCTTGCTCATTCCCTTCACTCACGACACTCTTCTCCAATCTCCGTGAGCGACAACCCCTGTCCATTCCCCTCCTCCACTTCTCTCCGACCAGCCTGAATCGGTTTACCTTCTTGCTCGACCGCCTTCGCTGCCGGTCTGGTGTGCGGCCGGCAGCGCGCCGAGTCCGGCACTGCATCGAGCACAGGCTGCACGCCTCTCTCGAGATCTCAGCAGGGGAGTGAAGGGGAGGGGAGGGGATTGGGATGACCAAGATGGAAAGGCTGGATGGGAGAGACGTCCATGAAGGGAGGACTGGAGGAGGACGGCCATGTCCGTTCCAAACACAACTCCCATCCCCGTCCCGAACTATCACCACCCCCATCTTCGACCATATGCTTATGCCGCCTCGACCCACCATCTCCGACCACCTGCGGCTGGAACTCTTATCCACGCGTACGCTCTAGCGACTCCATTCGGCCGGTTCATCGTCTATGGAGTCTAGAGAAGTAAAATCCTCCAACTTCTCTTTCTTTCAGTTGTCTCCATGAAAAATAAAAGTCCACCGTTGCCACAAATAAACACAAAATGATATATTCATATTGCTAGGAAAAAGGGTACATATTTGTTTCGTAATATGAATTTTAAATCAAAATCTTCATAAATAAGTTGAAAACTTGCTCATTTACATACTGAATACCAAAAACAAAACTGTGAAGATATAGAATGTTGTATGCTTCTGCCACAAATTTACATCCGTGATACATCTGTCACATACCGTCATTTACTGCTTCATAACTGTCATTGTGTTCTGACCTGACAATGTATGTTCCTCTTCAAATCTGAAACAACTCCTTTTCCATTTTTCATGTGGTGATGTCGTGTAACCGATATCTGCAATTTTGCATAACTCTCTAGATTGTAATCTGACACCTGGTTTGTTAGCCGGAGATGTACAAACAGAAATTTAATATGGACAATGCCCCATGAATTTCTATGATTGGAACACTATTGAAACTAATATATCAGCTACAATCACCTTTTAGAAATTCACAGGTAAGACCATTCATGATGCAGTCGAGCTCGTCTTGCTCGCGATTATACAACGCTAGGCACCCAGGTGGAGGCGTAAGCGCGGTCCTCTTCTCCACCGGATTCCCGGCCGTAGCGAACGACGCTTAACGGTAATCTTCCATGTACTCCCTAGAGTGTAATTTGATGCATGAATTGGTTCCCAACTTGATTATATGGTAATCTTCCATTGACACCTTGTTTGGATATGTGTTGTCAGGTGTGTTGGATGAGAGAGGGAGCATATCTTGAGTGAGGAAAAGAAGTTGTATTAGTCCAAGTTCTATTTGGAGGTCCCAGAATATTTTTAGTGTTCTTCCCAGACTCTGTAGGTGAGGAATGTAGCTGAGGCTAAACTGAGCCATAAGATCAGATGGTGATTGTTTGTCGTGGCAGACTATAACACACATCACTGAATTTGCAAACAGCATATTGTGTACTGTCTGAAACTGAAATTGGATTGCTCTGTCCCTGGCTTGCATCCTTTGTGTAAATAAGCCGAGATGATAAATGAAGGGAATTCTGTTACTTTAGGATAAGTAATAATCTTACACCTATACTTTAGCACCACAAATTTGATTAAAGTTGATTAGTATCCTTTAGAGACTCTTATGTGGTGTAGTAGCTTGACAAGTCCTGGAGCCCATGAAAACCATCCTGTTAGTGTTCCTTTTTTCTGTACTCATGTTACTGAAAAATATTTGAGGTTTGAAATGTACACATTTTAGAATTTCAGTATAATAAAATTATATTGATACATGGGCATACCAAAAGCTTCTTCCTTTCATATGAATGTGCATGTCAATTAAGTCAACAAACACATGGATAGTGTGACATATGAACAGCGGTACCAAGATTACTTCAATTACCAAATCTAATAATGCATATAGTACTTATCTCTTTTGTTTTCTATAGTTCATTACTCATGGTTTTCTAACATGCATATTTTATATTTTTAAATAATATCTCCATGCAACTGATCATATGGTTAACTGCTATTTTTGTTACTGGCTAACTATCAACTGATAGCAAATGTTGTACTGTACCATTCAGTTCAATCGTTTGCTAAAACCTACAATCTACAAACAAAATCATACAAGGTGCAAGTAGAATCTGTGGTACTAAATATACATAAAAAAACTTTCTTGCAGGTCTCCAAACACCGGATGCCCTGTATATCTAATTCGCAATGCAATAAAATAGTATATAAGATAGCAATGAAGAGCATCCATTTACCGGCAATGAAGCTCTCCTTAGGCCAACTAAAACCAATTTTCTAAGCCACATAGTTAATTTTCTGATTGTAATATTAATGTATTCTTCTTTCACAAATCTTCAGAACTGCAGACATTTTTGTTTTTTCTTTAGGATAATGGTATGGTTATATTTTTTAATCTTTATCCTATTGAAGAAACAAAGGCTTTTTATACATCTCGGGATACCAGGGCACTATCTTTGGGCCTGTGTATAAATTTAGTTGAACATTCAAGTAGTATCCTATAAGAAGGAACTTAGTATCATATAAGAAGGAACTTAGCTTCAGCAGTACGCGATGGCCACATCTTTCTTCTTAAGTAGATGTTACAGTTCCCTCCAAATAAAGTAGATGTTGTAGTTGTGTCTATTCAATGGTGTATATGTACACGACTGTCATGTCCAAATTTTGTTTGTATTTTAGTGCACAAAAAAGTGAATTTTCAAGTAGTTACTGCCCAGATTTAAAAGCTTAATCCTGTCATATGAATTTGCATGTCATTAGATCAACAAACATATGTCCCAAAGTTGGTTGCACAAACTTGTATGATCCATCTAACAAAGCATGAACGCATCATTCTAAATGATACCCACGGAAGTTCGAATAAACAGGCTACTGCGATGTTGCGCTGCTAACTCCTGAAATGATTTACCAAAGTATGTGGGCAATTAGGAAGTTCAGTCTTGTCTATCCAGTGTAAGAATGCAATTCATCAGGATATGTTATTCGTTCCCCATGCAGCTGCGATGCAGCCACTACAAGAATATGAACTCCACTATCTAACAGACGTTAGTGCATTTTATTCTCTGTAGTATTTGTATGTTCAGTCATTCAATGTGGTGATGAGTACGACCTTTTTGTTCTTATTACTTGTAAACAATATGACATGTTTCCTATTTTCTTCCAGGAAAGTGCTTCTTATATGGGCGTAGACTTTGGGAAGACACACATGAAGCGCTTTAGTTCAGCTTTGACACCACGGTGAGCTGAATTACACATTTGTCTATGAGAAACTACATGTTGGCTAGTTCAGTTTTGTTTGCCTAATTTTGGAGCACTTAATTATCGGAGATAGCTGTGTGGAAAATAAAAAAGATTGTTATCTATCTTATATTCCTAAATGTACCTCTTATTGGTTTAATGTTTATTTGCAAACTGTGATAGGTCGGGCACCTTGACTGCTACATTTTTACTATTGAGAAATTCAAATATAACTCCACAACATATAAAGTTTCGTCAATGATGTTAGGTAATTAAGTGTTTTCATTGGTTTATTTTTTCACCCTGTGCTGTATCTGCACTATCTCATTTTCATGTTTATTGCTTTTGTGTCCATTTGATATGGTACAACTATTTATCAGCATCAGTTTCCTTCATGCTGACAATGGAAGTTATCATTCTAGACATTTCTTGAGATGAAATACACATATGTCTAGGAGAAACTACATGTTGGCTTGTTCAGTTTTGATTGCCTAATTTTGGAGCACTTAACTATCGGAGATAGCCGTGTGGAAAACAAAAAGGGTGCTATGAATATTTTCCTCGATTGCACTTGTTGCGTGTATGTTGTTATCTAATTTGTATTTCAGAAAAACAAGGAAGAAGAATAGTCAAGCAATCATATCTTCTCCCAAAAAGCACAAGTATGACTATATGGAGTGAGTGTTCTACTTGCAGCAAGGCCATGGTAAGAAAGTAAATGGTCTCAAGTGCAAAGACAAACATCATTGGGATTTTATGAACACCACGTACCTGCAGCACAGCGCGATTGCGATGTGGCTATGTGCAGTGGAGAGGAACTTCGACGGCAGGGGCTGGTTAAGCTATATTCCCGCGGCGTGGTTAAGCTATATTTCGGGCGTCCAGGGGCGCCGCAAGGGCGCCGTCGTCCAGGTCGAGGGCGAGGCATTGGCGTTGTCCGGGCGTATTCGTCCAGGTTCACGGATTGGGCGTCTTCGTCCAGTCAGGCGACCCGGGCAAAGGTGTCGTCTAGGATCTCATAACAGAGGACGCCGTGAAGGTTCTCCGCGAGGGTGTCATACTGGATGTCGGGGAGGGCATCGGTGCATCTGGTGATGGCGAGATTATCGTGATCAGTTTCCTTGTGATGGCGAGGTTACCGTGATCACTTTCCTGTTTTATTCTTTGCTTTATTGACCGATCGGTTTTTTTTATAAACCAGACAGGTGCTGGGCGTTTGTATTTTGCGGTACGGGATAAGTAGTCCGTCCGCTGTTATAAATTGCTAAATGCACACCGTTGTCTGGGTAGTGGGCCTTGGCGTGTGGTATTAGTCTGGTTGTGTACTGTTTGTGGGGTACGTCTAGAGAAATTTTTGTTTGCATCTTTATAAGTAGTAGAGATATAGGGTGTCCAGATAAAAATGGATCATCTTGTACAAATTAGTAGTTTTGGGTGTGCGTTTGTGGTTGAATATGATAGCTCAATAGCAAAATTGATCAACCCCACAACACTTATGCATACCTTTGCTGAAGGTCAGTAAACTAAATTTAGTATTTCTTTCTGAACTTTGGCTTTGTAACTCATGAATAGTTGTTCTAACTACATTCAGGATGGATCAGATCCTCCATACAGGAATATCTTGATCCAATCAACACATGGCCACTCGACACAATCATACATAGATAGCCAGGTTATGCACAACTCCAATCCGTTGACTTCAAAAACAATCACCCGATGAAAAGAATAAATTAGTTCGTGATGATTTTCACCACTCTACCATTCTCCATAAAGCAAGGAAAATCGAAAATATAAAACAGCACAACATCCCAATAGATTGCAGAATATGTATGTATCAGTCTGATGTGGATGGAAGGGCAGAATCGCAGGGGAATAGATACCAGAGATTCGGAATCTGGATCGAGAATAGATGTGGGCATCGTTTAACTATATAAGTGCAAACATGAGATGCTTAACTACAGAAGATAGCGTGTACCTTCAAGTCCGATTTTATCGGAACCGGGGGAGGATGCCGCCCGCTCAATTTATCTAGCAAGCTAGCTTGTATGTGCAAGTTTCACAAGCCAAAAGATATTGCCAGCAGAAATATAAGGCGACATACACAATCAGCTTAGCACCATTACCGTGCACCTTTAAAATATTCTAACTATGATCATATCGTACAAACTCACGACGACATACATGCACAACCAGCTACCGGCCATGTGAGGAACAACTTGTGCAACGCTATTATCTCATCACATACTGATGAAATACAAAAAAAAAACAGAGGAAGAGCTGTCTGTGATGCGTGGAGGAGAGAAGATTACCTCCTGATCCGGCAACTATAAATAGCTTTATGAGACATTGTAAGGCAATATCAGGTTAGAAGTTATAGACCTCCAGATCCCGCAACTATAAATAGCTTCTCTACAAGCATCAGGTTCTTCAAAATAAGTGTCACAGAAGTAAAAGAAGGGGCATTTGAATCAGTTTCATGGAAGCAAAAAATAATCATCCCAGATAATTTTTTAGCTAGTCAATCAAAATCTCATCAGAAAATTGGAAAAAGTCACACCACTCAGTAACGAGGGAAATTCATTGTACATGAGAGCATCCTACCATTTAAGTCAAATCCACGACTCTGATCATGAGATCATACTTCATAGTCCCTCTTTTGTATGCTTCTGCTAAATCAGTTAAGCTCAACCAACAACATAATTATCACGAGAAATTTTTTTGGTCCTTCTCAAGGGAAAAGTATTGCTTAAACAGTATATTACTAACAAGGGAACCTGACATATTAAAACTTGATACATAAAGCAGCATATAGCAGAAAAACATGAGGTGCAATTTTTTTGAGACCGGACTGAATATACATGCAAAACATCCAAAAGTGCGACACAGGGAAATGCTCTCTTACAAGAATGCCAGAACCATCCAAATTACGTGTGCACTCAACTTTGAATAATGTACCAGAAAACTATCGTGTATAGCGTATAGTTTTGACCAGGAAATCATACTCAACGTGTTCCTCTTGCTACATCATGACATGTATTCCAGTTTCAATCCAACAATAATTGTTATTTTGTTCCGGTAAGAGGTGGTCAAGTGAAACCTCAGTTCAGTAAAATTACATACGTAATTGATTGATTGACTGATACTGTCATCGGTGACTCCCTTTTGCTTAGGCATTGAATCGGTTCTAAATTATTATTATCATGAAGAGAGTCACTTACATGCAGCAGTATGTGCACAAAATCCTAATAAGGTTCAACGCCACCATAAAAGTTCGGTCAATGATCAAATAGTTATCAGGAATCAATGAGTTATCCCGGGCCACGACTAACCACTAGTAGAAAACAGACCTTTGGTCCAGGGGCATTAGTCCCGGCTTGTAGCAGAACCGGGACTAATGCCCCGGTCCCAATGGCTCTATCTGGCGGCAGGGGCGGCAGACACTAGTCCCAGTTCGAACGGACCCTTTAGTCCTGGTTCGTGTAACAAACCGGGACTAAAGGGCATCAAGCAGGCTGGGTCCGGCGCTAGACCCTTTAGTCCCGGTTTGTTTCTAGAACCGGGACTAAAGGTCACCTTTAGTCACCTTTAGTCCCGGTTCTAAAAACAAACCGGAACTAAAGGCCTGGCTATATCTTCCTCCCAACCAGCCCGAGCCACCATTTCAAGCTGGTGGCTCCTCTCTCTTTCTTGCTTCAACAAGCTCGAGTTCATGCCCAATTTTCTTTCAAGATTTGTCTATATTTTGTGGTGCCCCATCTATCCAAAGGTTCTAAAAGGTGAGCAACTTCATCATTTAAACTCTCATTGCTATATTAGCTCATTTCATGCTCTATCTTGTAGATGGATTTGTGGATTTAGTTTGGTAGTAATTTTTGCAATGATAACATGAGATCGATGTTTAGATTCTATCTATCTTGTATTAATGTATGTAACTCCAAGATTAATATCACAATATGTGGATTCTATCTATATATCTTGTTTTGGCACATAGTCTCAAAATTTGATTTTAGAAGCACACACATGCGTGAGTTCATCATTCTAACTAGCTGGGCAAAATACCATTCTTCGTCTTCTACCTGCCTTCAGCAAACTGAAAAAATTGTAACAAAGATAGAGTTAATTCATAAAAGCTTGATAAGAAGACATCACAGTACATCTTCGAGAAGCTCCTCTATGGCGAGCTCCTCGAAGATGTCTGAGGATAGGATCCTAAGACATCTTCGAGAAGCTCCACCGTAGTGGTGTCCCTCTCGCACCATCTTGGAGTTAATAACTTCTCTAGCTATAGATGAATACGACGGGTAACTAAAACAATTCACATATTAGGGAGTGCCTCTATGGCGAGCTCCTCGATGATGTCTGAGGACAGGATCCTAAGACATCTTCGAGAAGCTCCGCCGTAGTGGTGTCCCTGCTCTCACACACCATCTTTCAGTTTATATCTTCTCTAGCTAGATCAGTATGCTGGCGGAGCTAACTAATTTCACATATTAGGGAGTACCTCTACGGCGAGATCCTCGAAGATGTCTAAGGACGAGGTCCTAAGACATCTTCGAGAAGCTCTGCCGTAGTGGTGTCCCTGGTCTCGCACACCAGCTTGCAGTTCTTCACAAGAATGCATACCTATTTATAGATTAAGCAGCACAACATAGTGTCGGGCATTGAAGACATAATGTCAACACACTCACCCCTGGCATAGTGCTGCCACCCACCCAAAATAGTGTCGTCATTTACTGGCTTAGTGTTGCCCACTGAGAACATAGTGTCGACATGTTGTCGCCACATCCACATTTAGTCCCGGTTGGTGCCTCCAACCGGGACTAAAGGTTCATCATATCTTTAGTCCTGGTTATTGGCTTTAATTTTGTTTTTTAGACCAGTACTAATTTTATCATCATGATTCTGTTTGATGTACTTAATTATATAATGCAGATGAGCCGGCAATGGATGTACGCTGACCGGCTCTCTAGCGAGTTCATTAAAGGCGTGCATTCTTTTCTCCTTGTGGCCGAGGCAAACAAGCGGAATGGTTTTATGTCTTGTCCATGTCGTGTCTGTCGGAATCATAAGGAATACTCTTCCTCAATAGTCCTTCACAGCCACCTGTTTCGGTCCGGTTTCATGACCGGCTATAATTGTTGGACCAAGCACGGAGAAAGAGGGGTTATGATGGAAGACAACAAAGAAGAAGAGAATGATAACTACTACCCTACTATGTCCCCTGAATACGATGGTACTACAATGGAAGACAATGATGAAGAAGAAGATGAAGAACGGGTATCAGATCTGCTCGATGATGATCTTAGTCGGGCCATTACTGATGCCCAGGAAGAATGCATAACTGAAAGGGAGAGGTTGAAGTTCAAGCAGATGTTAGAGGATCACAACAAATTTTTATACCCAAATTGTGAAGATGGGCACAAAAAACGGGGTAGCACACTGGAATTGCTGCAATGGAAGGCAGAGAACGGTGTGACTGACAAAAGATTTGAAAAGTTGCTGAAAATAATGAAGAAGTTGCTTCCAAAGGATAACGAACTGCCCGCCAGTACCTACAAAGCAAAGAAGGTTGTCTGCCCTCTAGGATTAGAGGTGTAGAAGATACATGCATGCATTAATGACTGCATCCTCTACCACGGCGAGGAGTACGCGAATTTGGATGCATGCCCAGTATGCACTGCATTGTGGTATAAGATAAGACGAGATGACCCTGGTGATGTTGAGGGTGAGCGCCGCATGAAGAGGGTTCCTGCCAAGGTGGTGTGGTATGTTCCTATAATACCACGGTTAAAATGTTTGTTCAGGAACAAAGAGCATGCCAAGTTGTTGCGATGGCACATGGAAGACCGTAAGAAAGATGAGATATTGAGACACCCCGCTGATGGGTTGAAGTGGAGAAAATCGAGAGAGAGTTTCCAAACTTTGCAAGTGACGCGAGGAACTTATGGTTTGGTCTAAGTACAGATGGCATGAATTCTTTTAGGGAGCAGAGCTGCAGTCATAGCACCTAGCCTGTGACTCTGTGTATCTATAACCTTCCTCCTTGGTTGTGCATGAAGAGGAAGTTCATTATGATGTCAGTGCTCATCCAAGGCCCGAAGCAACCCGGAAACAACATTGATGTATACCTAAGGCCATTAGTTGAAGAACTCTTACAGTTGTGGCACAGACAAGGTGTACGTGTGTGGGATGAGAACAAGCAGGAGAAATTTGACCTACGAGCATTGTTGTTCATAACAATCAATGATTGGTCTGCTCTTGGTAACATTTCAGGACAGACAAACAAGGGATACAATGCATGCACATACTGTTTAAATGAGACTGAAAGTATATATTTGGATAAATGTAAGAAGAATGTCTACCCGGGGAATCGTCATTTTCTTCTGCCCACGCACACCCTAAGAAAGAAAGGTAAGCATTTCAATGGTGAGGCAGACAGCTGGTGTAAGCTTATCCGCCATACTGGTGATGATGTATTTGATATGGTGAAGGATTTAAAAGTAATATTTGGAAAGGGTCCTGGTAGACAATCTGTTCCGAAGGACGATGTCAGACACGCACCCATGTGGAAAAAGAAATCAATATTTTGAGAGCTACCCTATTGGAATGTCCTAAAGGTCCGCTCTGCAATTGACGTGATGCACCTGACGAAGAATCTTTGCGTGACGCTGTTAGGCTTCTTGGGAGTGTATGGGAAGAATAAACATACACCAGAAGCATGGCAGGACCAACAACATATGAAAGACCGAGACGACATGCATCCAGAGCTGTTTGAAGGTACTGCCAGCTACGCTCTTACCAAAGAAGAGAATGAAATCTTTTTTGAAGTCCTTTACAGTATCAAGGTCCCATCTGGTTTCTCGTCGAACATAAAGGGAATAATAAATATGGCAGAGAAAAATTTCAAAACCTAAAGTCTCATGACTTCCACGTGCTTATGACACAGCTGCTTCCGATTGCATTGAGGGGGCTCCTGCCAGAAAATGTTTGAGTACCCATTGTGAAGCTATGTGCGTTTCTTAATGCAATTTCTCATAAGGTAATCAGTCTAGATATTCTACCAAGGTTACAGAAAGATGTGGTCCAATGTCTTGTCAGCTTCGAGTTGGTATTCCCACCATCCATCTTCAATATTAGGACGCACCTCCTAGTTCACCTAGTCGAAGAGATTAACATTCTCGGTCCTGTATTTCTACACAATATGTTCCCCTTTGAGAGGTTCATGGGAGTCTTAAAGAAATATGTTCATAACCGTTCTAGGCCAGAAGGAAGCATCTCAAAGGGATATGGAACAGAGGAGTTCATTGAGTTTTGTGTTGACTTTATTCCTGACCTTAAGCCCATCAGTGTTCCTAAATCACGGCATGAGGGTAGATTGAGTGGAAAAGGCATGCTAGGAAAGAAAGCAAGGATATGTATGGACGGACATTCTATCACTAAAGCACACTACACAGTTCTGTAAAGTTCCACCTTGGTGGCTCCGTATATCGAGGAACACAAGAATATTGTACACTCCAACAACCTGGAGAAGCCTGGCTCCTGGATTAGAGATGAACACATGAGGACTTTTGGCGGTTGGTTGCAGACACATCTCATGAATGATATCAATGTTGGAGAGCAGTTGTACTTGTTGGCCAGGTCACCATCTTCGACTATATTGACTTTCCAAGGGTACGAGATAAATGAGAATACATTTTACACGATCGCCTAAGATAAAAAGAGCACCAACCAAAACAGTGGTGTCCGATTTTATGCAACTAACGGGAATGGGCAAAAGGATACATATTATGGTTATATAGAGGAGATATTGGAACTTGACTATGGACCTTATTTTAAGGTCCCTTTGTTTCGGTGCAAATGGGTCAAGCTGACAGGAGGCAGGGTTGAGGTAGACAAGAAATACGGAATGACAACAGTGGATCTCAACAACCTTGCGTATAGAGATGAACCATTTGTCCTAGCCAATGATGTGGCTCAGGTTTTTTATGTGAAGGACATGTCTACCAAACCGAGAAAAAAGGAAAGATAAGCAGAAGAATACAGCATACGATGAGCCAAAGCGCCACATAGTTCTTTCAGGAAAAAGAAACATCATGGGGTGGAGGATAAGACAGACATGTCAGAAGATTATGATAAGTTTCATGAAATTCCGCCCTTCACTGTGAAGGATGACCCAAGTATCCCGTTAAGTAAGAAAGATGCTCCATGGTTATGGATTAGAATAAAACCCTAACACTAGAGATGTGTGGATGTTGGTGATGTATAATATTATTAAACATTCATTTTTAATGATCTGCTTATATATATATATATATGAACTGTCTCGATCTCAATAGGTAGTATTGTAACTTGCTGTGCCAGACATTTATTAATATTAAAACATAAAAATTAGTCATAATCATATCTAGCCCTGTAGTACATAGCTTCAGGGTCGTCTTCAGAATCGTCATCGTCGTCGCTCATAGCACGTGGCTGGATCCTCAGCCCTTCCCCGGCTTGTGCACGGGGGAACGGGGGAGGGGGCACCTGCCACTCTGGCCTTGGATTCACCACGCGCGGGGGAGGGGGCTCCCGGATGACGACCCCGGTATGCCCTCGGCCTTCACCACCACCACCACCATTATTGTGGCTATGCGGCCGATGAAAGTGCGGGTACCTCAGGCGAGGATGGTCTCCCATGGCGATGTAGCGCATCACGCCGGCGATAGTCCGGTTCACCCACCACAGACGGCGATCGGCCTCGTTGTGGTTCACTGGGGGCAGGCCGTCACCCTCATACCTGGCGAGCTCCCTTTCCCGCCAGTTTGCGAAGAAGGCATTCTAGGTGTCGAGGTTGTCGGGATCCCAATGGGGATCCATCCGCTGCTCCGGCGTGAGGTCGAGGTAGAAGTAGTTCGTGATGGCCGCCTGGCGGGCCGAACTTTGAGGCACAATTGGAACAGGAACCCCTCCAGCGCTCAGCATCCAGCCGGCGGGCAGCCGGTACCCCGGCGTGCATGGGTAGCTGGAGGCGCACAACGCCTCGGTCTCCTCGAGCGTCAGAAAGGCCCAGTAAACAGTGTCCATTGTTGTGAGAGAGAAAGTATGGATGTGTGGATGGACATGGATGTCAGCCTAGATATAGAGGGAAATTGCAGGAAAACATGGCGAGAAGAGGGGGAAATGGCGGGAAAACATGGCGGGAAGCGGGAAAACATGGCGGGAAGCGGGGGAAATTGCAAGAAATATCTAGTCCCGGTTAGTGGCTCCAACCGGGACTAAAGGCCCCCGAAATATGTTTTAGTCCTAGTTACTAGTTTTAGTATTAAATATTATATTTCTAATGAGTATATTATTTTTTGTGAATATTTTGGTATATTATATGTATTTTTCTGTTTTTAAATAATAAACTATATTTTTCATACATTTGTACTAATTATAATACTTGTTAAACAATAGACAATTTCATTTAAGTTGTATAATAGAGTATGATAATAGATTTAAATTATAGATCTTCTTTTTCTGAAAATTTTGATATATAATACATAATTTTCTGAAAACTATAAAGCATTTTTCTTTTTGGCGCCAAAAACCCCCTTTAGCCTCGGTTTGTATTACAAACCGAGACTAAAGGGTAACATTTAGTCCCGGTTTGTATTGGCTAAAGGTGGGGGGTATAAATACCCCCACCTCCACCCCGGGTCTAGCCATGACCCGGAGCAACCCAATCCTTCCCGACACCGCCGTAGAGCTCGCCGTCGTCCCTCCGCGCCTGTGCCGCCGCCGTCCCACTGCGCCTGTGCGACCGATGTCTCGTCGCGCCCGTCCCGCCTCGCCTGTCCCGGCCCCGCCCGTCCCGCCGTGCGTCGTCCTATCGATCGAGGAGGATCGCCGCCACCCGCACCGTCGCCCATCCCGCCTTGCCGCTCGCCGTCGTCCGTCCCGCCGCGCCGCACCGCCCCCCTGCAGGTGAGGTGTAGTGTTAGGAATTTTAGTTAGTTTATTATTATTAGGGATTTTAGTTTATTATTAGGGATTAGTTAGGTGAATTAGTTAATTAGGGAGTTTAGTTAGTTTATTATTAGGGATTTTAGTTAGGGGTTTTAGTTAGGGATTTTAGTTTGTGATTTTAGTTAGGGGTTTTAGTTAGAGATTTTAGTTTATTATTAGGTATTAGGGATTAGTTAGGTCAATTAGTTAATTAGGGATTAGGGATTAGTTAGGTCAATTAGTTAGTTTATTAGGGATTAGGATTTATTAGGGATTAGGGTTAGTTAGAATACTTAGTTAATTAGGTTTAGTTTAGTTAGTGTTAGGTTTAGAGTTAGTGTTATTAGGGTAATACTTAGTGATTTAGTTACTATTTATGTTTTATGATTGTTTATTGCTATTATTTAGTTATGCCGCGTCCTCCTCGTCCGAGCCTACTAGACTCCGTCGGTTTCGGGGATGTTCGAGCCTGGACTCCGCCGGGTTGGCACTGGAAGGTGCTACCCGTCGGGACTCGTACCTTGGTAAGGAATCCGGGTATCATCGTCGACCCAGAGCTTCTTTGGTGGCGTCCACGAGGTCTAGGAGCGGTACAGAGGGAGCCGACCCCCGAGGAGGTGGTACGTCATCTTATCAGGGAGGAGGACGAGCACGTACGATGATATATGTATCTTTTGGAGACCAGGTTCTCCAATATCTGGCAGGTTCATGGATCTGACCCGAGCTATTCTCCTGTGATGGTTCCTGTTCTCTTGGTGCAGAGCTGCCGTGACACAGAACGCGGCAGCCGAGTTCGCTAGTTTGATTATTATTGTATTTTATCTTATGAGCGAGATATGAGCGAGATGTATTAATAATTTACTTTATCTTATATTATTGTACTTTATCTTAATGCAAAATTGTTTCATTATTAGTACGTAATCTTTTTTCTGTATCCGAGTTGTCGCAATTGTAATATTCTTTTACTTAATGCAAAATTGTTTTATCTTTTTCTGTATTAGTTAAGCTATGAACGGTAGATAAGATGAAGAGGATATTCTCAACATGATAGATGAGGGTACTGGGGGTTCTTATTACGATGATGGCTCCCAGTATGTTAATTTATCTGGAGGAGACGAGGGTGGAGACAATGGTGCTGACCATGGTGGAAACCATGGTGAAGACACCTTAATAACAAAGTCTGGCGAGGTATATAAAGCCTCTACCGAGTGATTATTAGAGACACCGTCCCGATCACCACGCGATAGTGGAATAAGCTAGGAAAGAAAAGGGATCCAGCCGGGGCTAGTTTTGTAGATGACAGAGCGAGAGATGCGATGTGGAATTCTCTCATGACACATTTGATCCTACCAGTTTTGGAGACTGATGAGCTCACATAGCAAATGACGAGGAAAGTCAAGGAGTGGGCTCTTAAGAAGATGGGCAAACTATTCAATGAGTGAAAGAAAAGATTGTACCACAACTATGTATTGAAGAAAAAAACTCCTCCATTCACTGGCCCACTAGAGATGCAGCGGGATAACTAGGCCGCACTTATGGAATACAAGACCTCGGCAGCAGTTGTGGCAATGTCAGAAAAGAATAAGATAAATGCAGCCAAAAAGAAATATCACCATCATATGGACACAGGTGGCTACAAGACTGCCATGCCTAAGTGGGATAAAGCCGAGACCGACCTGGCGGCTAAAGGGGTCACTCCAGCTATGTCTGGTTGGCCCTTGAGGTCAAGAAATTGGTTACTCGGGCATGGGGCATCGTATGACCCAGAAACATGCGAAATTGTTGTAGCCAAAGAAGTTGATGCACCCAAGGATGAACTTATTAAAATGATAAAAGAGGTTGAAGAGGGAAAGTTTGTTCCCGACAGAGAGAATGATGAGCTGACAAAGGCCCTCGGGAATCCTGAAAAGGCTGGACGAACAAGAGGGTTAGCACCTTCTTTTCCATGGACTATCGGGTTTCCCGAGGACCTTGACACGTACATAAGCCGATCGAGAAAAACAAAGCGGCAAAAAGAGGAGGATGCGGAGCGGTTCGCGAGGTTTGAAGCCATGCTGCAGGAGCATCGGCAGGAGCTTAATGAACTTAAAGGACTCCGACAGCAAGATCCTGCACCACACAGTACGGTCGGCCCATCGCAACGGAAAAGCAGCGTGGCTTCCACGGAGGGCCACGGTAATGATGAAACGATGGATGTGTACCCGGTGGATGCAATTAAGGAGAAGACTAGTTGTGAGCTGCATGTTGAACTGAAGAACATATCCAGGAAGGTGGTAGTCGGCTTTGCTTTACCTTCTGCACCGGGAGCGACCTACCATTGCAATCCGATTCCAGCTGGCTATGCTCGTGTCGGTGTGGATGAAGTTCAACCGCTGTGTCAGTCACTACTGCTTGACTTCCCTGGAGGTGAAGGGGAGACGACACTGGGAGAAGTCACGACTGGCTTCATTCTTTGGAAAAAGGAATACATCAAGTTTCCAGACTCGGCACCAAGGCCACCTTCTCCACCGAGAAACAATCTATCACCTCCAAGGCCACCGTCTCCTCCCAGTAAAAGTCCACCACCTCCAAGTACAATCCATGACCTCAACACGAGTCCATCTCAATCTACGCAGCCGCCTCCACCCACTAAGGGCCAAAAGCGGAAGAATAGCACCGCTTCGTCGAGCGGTAACCGACGCCCAAAGCGACAGTTGTCGCCCCTTCCAAGAGTACCGCCGGTTCCTCCCAAGAGGGCTTACGACCTGAACCATGAGGAGACCGATGCGGTCGTACGGGCCAAAGTGGATTCTCATTTTAAAAAGAAACAACCTGAGCCAGAGGTCCAAATAAAACTAGAACAAGGAGCACTTTAGGAAATTACTAATACAGTCATCCCAAGCTCAGTTAAATGCACTAGATGACTATACATGATGTCTTCAAAAGACACTGAAACAGAAGAGATCAAGTGGTAGAGAAAGCATCACAAAAGACGTTCCCCAGCAGGGGGAACAAGCAAAACAATCGAGTGGTAGAGGAAGCATTAGAATGGACGTTCCCTAGCTGGAAAATAAGCAAACTAATCGAGTGGTAGCCGAAGAACCAAAAGAGACGTTCCCCAGCTGGGGAAACAAGCAAATCAATCGCTCTCCCGCTCCAGGTGTACATACCTGAACCTCAACTATATGAGGGAGAACCTTTGCATATGGAAACGGCTAAGATATTGGCCGAGCAATGTAATATGTCTATTCATGACATTATTCAAGGCGCTCATATGCCCAAGGCTGAGGTAGCACCCAAATTTGTTCACGGGGAGCCTCTGGTCAGTTCTGAGAGGCTTCGGCATATGCCAACAAAAATACGACGATTGCATGAATGGTACATGAAAGTATCAAAAGAAGAGCGATATTGGCTCATAGTAAAAGTTCGAAAAGAGCATTACTTCACTGAAGACGAGGTCCCTTTTGAATTTACAGAATTCTTTCAGTTATTCAATCTAAAGGAACTCGACAAATCTATCCTCAGTTCCTATTGTCTGTAAGTGATTACTTTATTTATGTAATTAAGTCTCTAGCTCAGCTTGTTCAATTCATTGCCGGTAAGTATACTCACTATATTCTTTTGTACGCTATATATAATGATGCAGATTGAAGATTCTCGAATATAAAAGAAAAGGCTATCAACGAATTTGGGTTCATTGACCCACATCGAGTTAATAGAGTTGTGCTAAAGGATAAGCCACTGGAGACCGAGCAAAACTTGCTCCGGTTTCTCACAAACCAGCATTTCTGTAATGAAATACTATTTCCTTACCACTTCGGATGAGTGTGTTATTGTACACATTAACTTTTGCTTACTCGATATTCAGTGTAAATGATGAGTTACTGACACGTATGTAAACCTTGCGTAGCTACCACTGGATTCTTCTAAGCATTTCAGTTGACTTGGGAAGAGTTCACATCATGGACTCACTAAACAAATACATAAAAGAGTACCGCAGCATTATCGATATGCTCTAGAGGTAATTTCAACCATTATCGGTTTCTTTCGTTCATTTTCTAGGATATCAAATAGTTATTAACTCATACATTTATTTTCTTTGTCGGGTAGTGTTTGGACACGGTTCAAGAACAAGGTCTGCGGTCAATGGCATGAGGAGCTATTTTTTAAATCGGTCTCGGTAAGTAGTATGAGCTAGGTCCACGCATCTATTTAATTCTAGTTTATGTACATTTATCATGCTAGAGTTATTAGTTGATTGAATTCTATTCTTGTAAAGTGCGCGAGGCAACCACGGGGGACTAATCTATGTGGATTCTACATGTGCGAGTTCATTCGCATCACAACTGAGAAGCCTTTAGAAACTGTTCGAGTAAGTAAACAATATATTCACCCTTTATTTTTATTACAAAAAGTTGTGTTGAGTCTAATTTATATGATCTCCTTCTTTATAGTTGGACGCGATGTGGGATAAGCTCCTACCACCGGACCTCCTACTAGCAATCCAAGAGGAATTGGCTGGATTTCTTGTCGACTAGGTCATAGACCCATACGGAGAATACTCTATAGATAGACCCTAAAGTATCCATATAATGATCTCCATGTAATCAAATAGACAGGCTCTTGACCCGGTTGGGACTTCATGTAATGATCGACCTCCATGCACGTATGCTTGTAAGAGAAATTATATTATATATGCATCAACGTGTACAAGTACTGTGTAGTAGCGTTGTGTATGTATACGAAAACTTGTTTGTAATGAAAACACAAAATAAAAAATAATTGAACACAAAACACAAAATGAAAAGAAAAACACAAAACCCTAAAACCCTATCTCCTGCCGCGGCAGTCAAATGGTCCAAAACGCTGCGGCGACAGGGAACATGTCCTCAAGCCTACCGTGGCTCGTGGGGCCACATGGTGGACCTCTAGTCCCGGTTTGTAACAGAATCGGGATAAAAGCCGGACCTTTAATCCCGCTTTAGTTCCCGGTTTGTAATCCGGGACTAAAGGTCCTTACGAACCGGGGCTAATGGCCTGATTTCTACAAGTGAACATTAGCAACAATAGCACCACCGACACCAAATACGCATGGAAGATCAGCAAAAGCTCGAAATGCAAAGACCGACACCACTGTCACTGACGGTCGGACAAGCGCAGACACAAATACACATCGTGTG
The DNA here is from genome assembly GCA_916181665.1 of Avena sativa. Taxonomy (NCBI): domain Eukaryota; kingdom Viridiplantae; phylum Streptophyta; class Magnoliopsida; order Poales; family Poaceae; genus Avena; species Avena sativa. Next base: position 187,392,821 of record OV702289.1, on the reverse strand, counting down.
GTTCTTAATCTCACCTTCCATTGGCTGCGCGGCGTCGACAGCGGGCTCTCCTGGTGTGGCACGAACATCTCGTCGTCCTCCTACTGCTGCGAGGGGGCACGGAGGGCGCACGGGTCAAATCTGTCGGTGTGCGTAAGCCGTGTGAACTCGATTGGAAAGGAGCAGTGGGGAGATAGGGCATGTACCTCGAGAGGGGGGCGGTCGTCACAGTCATGGAGCCGTTGTCGCTGGTGGCAGTGGCCAGGGTGAGGTAGCGACCCAGGGGAGTTGCTGCAGCGCGCGACCTGGCGACGGCGATGGCGAATGGCCGAGTGCGTGAGGTGTTGGCAGCGGAGGTAGAGATAGAGATGGAGTTGGCGATGCGGGAGGATGGACGAAGGCTGAGGCTGATCAAGGAAAATTGGTTGGACAGGTCTGGAGCAGCAGCGCCCCAGGTCGACGTCACTCGCCGGCCGCCACCATCCCTCACCTCCCGCACATTGTGACCGCGTTCACCCGCCACTGGAACAGGTCTCCGCACACCGCCACGGTCCCCTGCCGCCTCCTAGGCTCCAAATCGCGCCGCCACAGCCTACCAAATCGAGAGCCATGCGTTAGGTTGCGGTTTCCGGCTACGTATGCGGATGGGGAAGGATGGTGTCGGCATGGTGAGGCTTGGGCTCCTGCAGAAAAAAAGGATGGTGCAAGCGCATTGGTGCGGGGCAGGGAGGCGTCGCCTACCTATAGCGGATGGAATACATTATCTTCGCTGCCCGAAGAGATATGGCATGGCAGGGGGAAGGACCTGGGATACGATGCGGTGGTGGAGAGGTAATTAATACTGACAGGATTAGTGCGGGACTAATAAGCGGAGACGGAATTACTGGAAACGGGCAAACCGCATGGTCGGTCAGAGTTGACGAAGGATGCGACGTAGTGCAGATATATATATACCTAGATACGTATAACTTAGATACGTATATCCGGATATACGAGGTTCAAAGAAAAATATGTGTATCACGTATGGTGTTTGGGCATCATGGTTCTCAGTTATTTTACTATATATATAGAGAGAGAAGAGATAGTAGAGAAAATGAAAAATCGCCTGATACATCTAGGATATGTATCCGGAGATAAGTATCCCTGTATCTGCACGTATCCAACCCGTGATACGTGATTTTTTTGTCGTATCCGTGCAACATTTATAAAAGTATAAAAGGTACAAGTCCCGGGCAATGTTTTAAATAGCCGGCTACAGGCTATAGCCGCGGATGCTGGAAATAGCTATAGCCGGCTATTTAAGGGGTTTGCCACCTTTTAGCCGGCTATATCACTTAGCCGCACCGTGTGAAAAAGGCTATAGCCCGGCTATAGCCGGCTATTTAAAACTCCGGGCGCTTGCAGGCCATTCAATCATCCATCGAGAGCGCATCTTCACCATGGATTTGCGATAAGTCATTTTTATCACTGCAAACAGTGTACTTGGTAGTCACTAGACGCACACGCCTCTACTCTCTGCTGGTGGGCCCGGGTGTTATTGGGCCTATCTGCAGCGTCTCGGTGAATATTTTCATAAGGTTTCCCGATTGCAACTAGGGACTGCAGCACCCCATGGTAGTCTGGGTCAAAAACCTAATTCATCCACTGATTCGCCCGTAACCCGCCGCCACGAGCCCACGACCCAATCCCCTCTCGTCTCCTTACTAATCCCCTCATGCTAGATCATCTCCCGGTCCGCTCGAGCTGCCGCCGCTGCGGCACGCGCCATGGAGCTGGTGGCTGATGCAGGGGAGAGCTAGCGTCATGGGAGGAGTAGGCGGATGCCGAGGAGAAGCAGCGGCGGACACCACCTAGGACACCGTAGACCAGTGCGAGCCCGACCATTCTCTCCGACCCCTTCACCGTGTCCAAGAGGCCGGCAACTCCCATCGCCTTCCGCGATGTGCCCCTGTTGGTAGGATGAGGAGGGACAGAGAGTGAGGAGGAGTGATCAAGAAAAGAGGCTTCACGAAAGAGGAAGAGAGATTGCAAGGGGGCGGGATAGCAAAAGATCCAGGTTCGGGAGGACGGTGGCAAACTCACGGATGGACGTGGAAGGGGGCGGCGCACCACTGTGGGGGCACTCACCGTCGTCGGGGTTGTGATCCCGTCCCTCACCGGGGCTCGGCCGCCCGGGCGGCCGCTCCTGCGTCCTAGCGCGGGATCTTGAGGAGGATTTGGAGATTTGCCCCTCCAGCAAGGAGGAGGCTGCGTCCCCAGGGGCTTCGGGGGCAGGAGCGGCTGCATCTCGGGTGACCCTAAGTGATTTCGTGGAGGCGGCGATCCAGCGGGGGGATACCCTCTGGTCTGAACGGCGCTCGGTGTTTGCGCCCGAAGGACGTGGCTCGTGCTTCTCGCCGGCGTGCGCAAGTGTTGGGAGGTGGTCCGCAGCGGAGCGTTGCTTAGCGCGGCGGCCGGCGGCGGTTTCTGGGGCTGCGGCTAGGGGGACGGAACCCAAACGAACAGAGTCCGGTGGGGAGGATGGCGACGCCTCCGCCGCCGAGCCACTGAGGGCATGCGGGGGAGACGGGGTGCCCCGGGAGGCTGCGTTGTGGGCCGAGCCAACGGACGGGCCGGGTCTGGAGCTTCTCCAAGTGGACGTCGGCGCCGAAGATGGGCCGAGGGAAGGCCCAGCTTTGCGGCATGTGCCGGCCCAGGAACCAACTCATGTCCCCGCGTGGATCTGGCTCCCTCGAGGAGCGTCTGATATCGGGTTAGGGTTTTCGGCCTAAGTCAAGGAAATTGGAAGATTTGGTCACCACGCACGCCGTGTTATTCCTCACCCCTCTTCTCCGCCGCCACTGCTCCTCACCTTCGCTTAAGCAGTTGCCATGGAGCGTGCGGGACACAAGTGGCGAATTGAGAGCCGCTCAGGAACGGGGTCTAGACCACTACAGCAGCAGGCCCCGGCCGCGGGAAGGACGTCTTCGGGCGTGGCGGCGCCGAGCCGGCAGCAACAGAGGCCGATCGGGGGAAGCGGTGCACCGGGGCAGCAACCCCCGAGCCAAGAGAAGGAGCTCAGGTCCCGGACGCTCGAGGAGCATGGCCGGTGCGTGCAGGGGGCGGCCATGGCAGGGGTCCCACAACCATCCCTCCCGCCTGGTGGACTGTCCGCTAGAAGAAGCGTGAGGCGGCTCTCCATGCGCATGAATTGGCAATTGCCAGCGGGAGACAGCCCGCACCTGACCACGGTGAGGGCCATGGTGCGGAGATCGGTCATGGCCGGACCCTGGCTCTAAGGGAGCCGTGCCTAGAGCAGGGTCAGGGGAGTGGGGTGGTGCTCTGGGGGCAAAGGAGGTGCCGTCCTCCCAGGTGGAGTGCTTCAAATGTTGCCGCCCGGGACACTTCCAGGCCGCGTGCAAGACGCCCCCACGGTGCGTGGTGTGAAGCCAGGATGGCCACAACACGGCGGACGACTGCGAGAACCAGCGGGCCAAACCTGTTCTTCGCATCCTTGGGCAAGCTATCTCGGGGGAGGGCTTTTTCTCCTTGGACTTCGAGGACGATGACGAGGAGACCGTGGAGGCGTCCAACAATGCTCTCATCTCCTTTCCCGACAAACCCCTGTCCACGGCTGAGCTGGACTTGGTCGAGGCCGAGTGGGATTGGATGGTCCAGGCTTCCTGGGAGGAATTCTCGGTGACATTTCCTTCGCAGGACACGCCGCGCATGAGCGCTAGGAGTGGTAAGCTCTTCCTCTCTCTCAACGGGGTCGTCGCTAACATCCCAGACTCCGACCCGGCGCCGTCGGAGATGCTGGGGGAGGTGTGGATCCAGCTCTCGGGAGTGCCGAGGAAACTCCGCCGCACTGACCTTCTCATTGCTGGCATGAGGATGCTAGAGCGTCCAATCGCGGTGGACATGGATTCCCTTCGGGGGAGGGCGCCGGTGCGCATGCTCGTGGCGTGCCGGAACCCGAGCAAGCTCAAGGGGGCCGTGCAGCTCTTCGTTAGTAACCTGGGCTACAACATCAGGGTTCGCGTGGAGCCGCTGGGTGGCGGCGGGGTGCCTCCGCCACCACCCCGCCCCCCCCCCCCCCCCCCCCCCCCCCCCCCCCCCCCCGCCCGCGCACTAAGGACGACGAAGACGAGGAGGTGGATGACCTCAACCCCTCGGAGGAGGAGTGGCGCGCCTTGGGCGCCAAGGACCAGCAGAGTGCGGCTGGCCCCTTAAGCGGAACTACCGACCAAAAAAAATGTGATGTAGCACTGTTACCGCTGTCCTCTTTCCCGTCCGACATTGGAGACTCGTGAACCCTTTTGATTTTAGTGAAATCCAACCCACGCGAGAGAGAGATTGTCATCGGGCCCATGAGCAAGTGGTTACGATATATAGCTCAGGCCCAACACTAGGTTCCTTGTAAGTCGATTTCTGCGGTGACGGGTTCAAATTTGCTCCCGTAGGAGTCGTGATCGCCAAGAGCGCACGTTGGTTACAGCAGGGCAAGAAAATACCCGATCGATCTAAGCAACCTGGGATCGATCAATGTCTTCATCGGCAAATTGCAAACACCAGTCGGCCATGCCTGCCGCCTCCCCCGCCGGCTCGGACATGATGTCTCCCTTGGCGTCTATGTACGCGGATTTACTTCAGCTTGTTGCGTGGCGGGTGCTGTCCAGAGATTTGTCAGACTACGTCCGCTTCCGCGCCGTGTGCCGGCACTGGCGGTCGAGCACCGACAGCCCGTCGGGCCGCGGCATCATCGACTCGCGCTTCCACCCGCGCCGGTGGACCATGCTACCCGACTGCCACGGCCTCCACCCTCGGCACAACCGCAAGAAACGTTTCTTCAACCTCTCCCGCGGAGCATTCATCTGTTGCCGGGTCCCTCTCCTCGACGACCACGGCGTCCTCTGCCCGGTCGAAGGCCTCCTCCTCCTGCAGCGGCAACACGACCAGGAGGACAACACTATCTGCCTCCTGAACCCTTTCACGGGGGACGTCGCCAAGTTCCCTCCGATCACGCGTCACACAATCTGCCTCGCATCGGCCGGCTATACATCACTTGAGGGACGCCATAATCTGCTGCTGACCAGCACCGTCACCGCCTCCCTGAGCGTCAGCGCCGACGGAGTCGCCACGATCGTGGTTATGCTCTCGGATATGTCGCGCGTGCTCTTCGCCACCACAAAGGACACGCGATGGAGTTTGTCGGCGTGGAGCCTGTACCCAACAGGGAACACCATATCATCTCGAGGAAAACTGTATATGCTGCAGAAGAAGCTCGAGCATGACGGCGAGCTGCGGATTCTCCAGATCGACCCACCTCGGCACGAGACTATGCCGGGGTTCAGCTCGGTGTCGTTTCCGACGCCCAAGGTCATCGCCGTGTGTCCACCAGGTATGACGACCCACGAGCTTTACAGAGTAGTAGAGTGTGACTCGGAGATCCTGCTCATCGGTTGTAAAATTGATCACGTGATTTTCAAGCGCATGCTACTCTATAAGTTGAACGATCTTATCCACCAAAGGGTTGTGCCGCTAACGAGCATCGATGGCAACGCGCTCTTGGTCGACATCAGAAACCATATCTTACCAACTAGTAGCCTGACTGTCAGCTCCAAGGCGATGCCGATCATTAAGGGTGACACGGTTGTGTGTCGGGATCCCACGCGTGACAAAAGTCTTGAACTGTATCACCTTGGTAGTGGCACTTGGTCCTCCAGAGCGGCCGGATGCGACAAGGAGGCCGGTGGTTTGGGGCCGTGCTTATGTAACCTCATTCACCATATCTATGGTACCTGCTATTGTGCTGTTATTCAGTAATAAGCTAGTTTTTTCACTCCCCTATTGTAATAACTGTAAACATAAAAACAAAATACTTGATTCCCTGCCTATGCATGCATGAACCTACCGATTATGATCCTTTCCTAGCTAGGGCCGGCCGGCCCGGAGATTATCCTCTGGCAAGACAATCAAGTGTGGTTCTACTTCTTTTGTGTAGGTTTGCTTTCGTATTTCATGTGAAGATTCTTTCAATTAAATTGGCAATTATACGAATAGCCTAAGATGCACCGCTGCCCGCTGCCCGGGTGGCTTATTCTTAGCTGTCTCCATTATATTCATCAGAAAGTATGATCATCCTAACCACTTCTTTGACTGATGACTCTTACAGTATGTCTCGCATAACCTCCTGTAACGACCATACACAGTTAAGTGTAGTGCAAAGTGGTCCTAGTTCGGAAGCCATGTTCTTTGGCTAATTACACTAGTACAAACAGGGTCTTTTGTCCCGGTTTGTAAGGAGCTTTAGTCCCGGTTACCCAACCTAAACGGGGCAATTGGGACTAAAGCACCAAACGTTTACTGCGCGTTTGACAATCACGGGGAATGGGAGTGGGAGTTTGTAGCCACGTTTGGCAATCATGGGGAATGGGAGTGGGAGTTTGTAGCCGGGAGTTTCGAGGAGGATTGGCACAGGGAATTTGATAATTCTTCCCAATCCCATGTTTGGTGTGTCCTAGGAATTATCAATGGGAGTTTGACAAAACTAGTAGAAACCAGGCTATTAGCCCCGGTTCGTAAGGACCTTTAGTCCCGGAATCCGACTCGGGACTGCAAAACGGGACTAAAGGTCCAAGTATTAGCTCCGGTTCTGTTACAAACCGAGACTAGAGGTCCACCATGTGGCCCCGCGAGGCGCGCTAGGCTGGAGGACATTTAGTCCCGGTTCGTAACACGAACTGGGACTAAAGGTTCCCTGCCGCGGCAGCGTTTTGGGCCATTTGGCTGCCGCGGCAGGAGATGGGGTTTTAGGGTTTTGTGTTTTTCTTTTCATTTTGTGTTTTGTGTTCAATTATTTTTCTTTATGTGTTTTTATAGAAACAAGTTTTCGTATACATACAATATAGAACACTACTACACAATACTTGTACACATTGATGCAATATATAATATAATTTACATGGAGTCCCAACCGGGTCCAGAGCCTGTCTATTTGATTACATGGAGATCATTACATGGATGCTTTAGGGTCTATCTAGAGAGAATTCTCCGCGCGGGTCTATGACCTCGTCGACAAAGAATCCAGCAAATTCCTCTTGGATTGCTATTAGGCGGTCCTCTGTTAGGAGCTTGTCCCGCATCGCGTCCAACTATAAAGAAGGAGATCGTATGAATTAGACTCAACACAATTTTTTGTAATAAAAATAAAGGGTGAATATATGTTTACTTACTCGAACATTTTCCAAGGGCTTCTCAATAGTGATGCGAATGAACTCGCACACGTAGAATCCACATAGATTAGTCCCCTGTGCCTGCCTCGCGCACTTTAAAAGAATATAATTCAAACAAATAATAACTCTAGCATGATAAATGCACATAAACTAGAACTAAATAGATGCACGGACTTAGCTCGTACTACTTACGAGACCGATTAAAAAAAATAGCTCCTCACGCCATTGACCGCGGACCTTGTTCTTGAACCGTGTTCAAACCCTACCCGACAAAGAAAATGAATGTATGAGTTAATAACTACTTGATATCCCAGAAAATGAACGAAAGAAACCGATATAGTGTGATAATGGTTCCTCTGGAGCATATCGATAATGCCGTGGTAGTCTTCAATATCTTTGTTTAGTGAGTCCATGATGTGAACTCTTCCCAAGTCAACTGAAATGCTTAGAAAAATCCAGTGGTACCTACGCAAGGTTTACATACGTCAGTAACTCATCATTTACACTGAACATCGAGTAAGCACAAGATAATGTGTACAAGAACTCACTTGCCGTCGTGGTAAGGAAATAGTATTTCATGAAATGCTGGTTCGTGAGAAACCAGAACAAGTTTTGCTCGGTCTCCAGTGGCTTATCCTTTAGCATAGCTCCATTAACTCGATGTGGGTCAATGAACCCATATCCATTGATAGCCTTTCTTTTATATTCGAGAATCTTCATTCTGCATCATTATATATAGCGTACAAAAGAATATAGTGAGTATACTTACCGGCAATGAATTGAACAAGCTGAGATAGAGACTTAATTACATAAATAAAGTAACCACTTACAGACAATAGCAACTGAGGATAGGTTTGTCGAGTTCCTTTAGATTGAATAAATTAAACAATTCTGTAAATTCAACAGGGACCTCGTCTTCAACGTAGTAATGTGATTTTCAAACGTTCAGTATGAGCCAATATCGCTCTTCTTTTGATGCTTCCATGTACCATTCATGGAATCGTCGCATTTTTGTTGGCATATCCCGAAGCCTCTCAGAACTGACCAGAGGCTCCCCATGAACAAATTTAGGTGCTACCTCAGCCTTGGGCATATCGCCATAAAGAATGTCATGAATAGACATATTACATTGCTCGGCCAATATCTTAGTCGTTTCCGGATCCATAAGTTCTCCCTAATATAGTTGAAGTTCGGGTATGTTCACCTGGAGTGGGGGGAGCGATTGATTTGCTTGTTTCCCTAGCTGGGAAACGTCTCTTTTGGTTCTTCGGCTACCACTCGATTGTTTTGCTTGTTTCCCCAGCTGGGGGACGTCCGTTCTGATGCTTCCGCTACCACTCGATTGTTTTGCTTGTTCCCCCTGCTAGGGAATCTCTTTTGTGATGCTTCCTCTACCGCTTGATCACTTCTGTTTCAGTGTCTTCTGAAGACATCGTGTATAGTCATCTAGCGCATTTAACTGAGCTTGGGATGGCTACGTCAGTAATTTCCTAAAGTGCTCCTTGGTTGCCGGTTTTATTTGGACCTCTGGCTCAGGTTGTTTCTTTTTAAAATGAGCATCCACTTCGGCCCGTACGATCGCATCGGTCTCCTCATCGGTCAGGTCGTAAGCCCTCTTGGGAGGAACCGGTGGTACTCTTGGGAGGGGTGACAACTATCGCTTTGGGCGTCGGTTATCGCTCAACGGAGCGGTGATATTCTTCCGCTTTTGGCCCTTAGTGGGTGGAGGCGGCTGCGTAGATTGAGATGGACTCGTGTTGGGGTCATGGATTGGACTTGGAGGTGGTGGACTTTTACTGGGAGGAGACGGTGCACTTGGAGGTGGACTTTTACTGGGAGGAGACGGTGGCCTTGGAGGTGATGGATTGTTTCTCGGTGGAGAAGGTGGCCTTGGTGTCGAGCCTGGAAACTTGATGTATTCTTTTTCCAAAGAATGAAGCCACTCGTGACTTCTCCCAATGTCGTCTCCCCTTCACCTCCAGGGATGTCAAGCTGTAGTGATTGACACATCGGTTGAACTTCATCCACACCGACACGAGCATAGCTAGCTGGAATCAGATTGCAATGGTAGGTCGCTCCCGGTGCAGAAGGTAAAGCAAAGCCGACTACCACCTTCCTGGATATGTTCTTCAGTTCAACATGCAGCTCACAACTAGTCTTCTCCTTAATTGCATCCACGGGGTACACATCCATCGTTGCATCATTACCGTGGCCCTCCGTGGAAGCCACGCTGCTTTTCCGTTGCGATGGGCCGACCGTACTGTCCGGTGCAGGATCTTGCTGTCAGAGTCCTTTAAGTTCATTAAGCTCCTGGCGATGCTCCTGCAGCATGGCTTCAAACCTCGCGAACCGCTCCGTATCCTCCTCTTTTTGCCGCTTTGTTTTTTTCGATCGGATTCTGTACGTGTCAAGGTCCTCGGGAAACCCGATAACCCATGGACAAGAAGGTCCAAACCCTCTTGTTCGTCCAGCCTTTTCAGGATTCCCGAGAGCCTTTGTCAGCTCATCGTTCTCTCTGTCGGGAACAAACGTTCCCTCTTCAACCTCTTTTATCACTTTAATAAGTTCATTCTTGGGTGAAGAAACTTCTCCGGCTGCAACAATCTCGCCTGTTTCTGGGTCATACGATGCCCCATGCCCGAGTACCCAATTTCTTGACCTCCTGGGCCAACGAGACGTAGCTGGAGTGACCCCTTTAGCCTCCAGGTCAGCCTCAGCTTTATCCCACTTAGGCATGGCACTCCTGTAGCCACATGTGCCCATATGATGGTGATATTTCTTTTTGGATGTATTTATCTTATTGTTTTCTGACATTGCCACAACTGTTGCCGAGGTCTTGTATTCCACAAATGCGGCCCAGTTATCCTGCTGCAACTCTAGTGGGCTAGTGAATGGAGGAGTTTTTTCTTCAAGACATACTTGTGGTACAATCTTTTCTTCCATTCCCTGAATAGTTCGCCCATCTTCTTAAGAGCAAAGTGCTTGACTTTCCTCGTCATTTGTTGTGTGACCTCATCAGTCTCCAAGATTGGTAGGTGAAATGTGTCATGAGAGAATTCCACATCGCATCTCTCGCTCTGTCATCTACAAAACTAGCCCCAACTGGATCCTTTTTCTTTCCTGGCTTATTCCAATTTCGCGTGGTGATCGGGATGGTGTCTCTAGCAGTCACTCCGCATTGAGTTATAAATGCAATCACGGATTCTTTGGGCTCCAACGGTTGACCCAACGGAGAGACTAAGTCAATGCCGAAACGGACATCAGCGGGCAACTTGTGTGTCGGGCCTCTTGTCCTTGTAGAAGATTGGCTGGAAGCGGAGGTCTAAGAGAAGAAACATTCGTCAGTATATATACGAATTAATTAGTGTATATATACTATTTATCGATCGATAGAGGCTTTATAACCTCGACGGAGTTTGTTATTATTATGGTGTCTTCACCATGGTCTCCACCATGGTCAGCACCATCGTCTCCACTATCGTCTCCACCATCGTATCCTCCAGACAAATTAAGATACTCGGAGCCATCGTAATAAGAACCCCCAGTACCCTCATCTATCATGTTGAGAAGATCCTCTTCATTCTGTCTACCGTCCATAGCTTAACTAATATAGAAAAATAATATTGTATTAAGTAAAAGAATATTACAATTGCGACAACTCGGATATAGTAATTAGTGATTAAGATAAAGTACAATAATATAAGATAAAGTACATTATTAATACATCTTGCTCATATCTCGCTTATAATATAAAGTACATTATTAATACATCTCGCTCATATCAAACTAGCGAACTCGGCTACCGCGTTCTGTGCTATGGGAGCTCTGCAGCCAGAGAAGAGGAACCATCACCGGAGAATAGCTCGGGTGAGATCTGTGAACCTGCCAGATATTGGAGAACCTAGTCTCCAAAATATACATATATCGCCGTACGTGCTCGTCCTCCTCCCTGATACGACGACGTACCACCTCCTCGGGGGTCGGCTCCCTCTGCACCACTCCTGGACCTCGTGGACGCCACCAAAGAAGCTCCGGGTCGACGATGATACCCGGATTCCTCACCAAGGTACGAGTCCCGACAGGTAGCACCTCCCAGTGCCAACCCGGTGGAGCCCAGGCTCGGACATCCCCGAAACCGATGGAGTCCAGTAGGCTCGGACGAGGAAGACGCGTCATAACTAAATAATAGCAATAAACAATTATAAAACATAAACAGAACTAAAGCACTAAGTATTGCCCTAATAACACTAACCCTAAACCTAACACTAACTAAACTAAACTAAACCTAATTAACTAAGTATTCTAACTAACCCTAACTAACTCTAGATAAATACTAACCTATACAATTAAATACTAACCTAATACTAATACTAACTAAATACTAACCTAATACTAATACTAACTAATATTAATACTAAATACTAATACTAACCTAATACTAATACTAACTACTAAATACTAATACTAATAATAATACTAAATATTAACTAATACTAATATACTAACTAATACTAAATACTAATACTAACCTATAATACTAATACTAACTAATATTAACTAAATACTAAATACTAACTAATACTAAATACTAACTAATACTAAATACTAGTACTAACCTAATACTAACTAGCTATAATACTAATTAATACTATAATAACCTAATTAATACTAAATCAACCAAAATAATACCAAAATCAACCAAAATAGTGGCGGGGCGGCGATCACCTGAGGCGGTGCGGGGCAGAGATGGTGCAGGCGCAGGGTAGAGAAGGTGCGGCGGCACGGCGGCTCAGGGCGGGGCGGCGCGGCTGCTCGATCGGCGCGGGGCGGGGCGGGCGGAGACGGTGCGGCGAGGCGGCGCGGGGCGGAGACGGGGCGGTGGGGCGGCGCGGCGGACGGCATGGGCGCGGCGAGCTCCTACGTGTGGGAGGAAGATGTGGCTCTCCGGGTCATGGCACGACCCGGGGTGGGGGTGGGGGTATTTATACCCACCCATCTTTAGCCCCGGGTTGTAATAGGTGATTTTTTGCGCCAAAAACAAAAATGGTTTATAGTTTTTATAAAATTATATGTTATATATCAAAATTTTCAGAAAAAGAAGATCTATAATTTAAATCTATTATCATACTTTATTATACAACTTAAATGAAATTATCTATTGTTTAACAAGTATTATATTTAGTACAAATGTTAGAAAAATATAGTTTATTATTTAAAAACAAAAAAATACATATAATATACCAAAACATTCACAAAAAATAATATACTCATTAGAAATATAATATTTAATATTAAAAGTAGGACTAAAACATATTTCCTGCCATTTTCCCCGCTTCCCGCCATGTTTTCCCGCCATTTCCCCCGCTTCCCGCCATATTTTCCTGCCATTTCCCCCACTTCCCGCCATGTATATCTAGGTCCACCGCCATGTACATGCACACATCCACACCTTCTCTCTTACAACAATGGACACCGCTTACTGGGCCTTTCTGACGCTCGAGGAGATCGAGGCGCTGTGCGCCTCCAGTTACCCATGCCCGTCGGTGTACCGGCTGCCCGCCGGCTGGATGCTGAGCGCTGGAGGGGTTCATGTTCCTCGTATGGCTCAAGGTTCGGCCCGCCAGACGGCCATCACGAACCACTTCTACCTCGAGCTCATGCCGGAGCAGCGGATGGATGCCCATTGGGATCCCGACAACCTCGACACCAGGAATGCCTTCTTCGCAAACCGGCAAGAAAGGGAGCTCGCCAGGTATGAGGGTGACGGCCCGCCCCTAGTGAACCACAACGAGGCTGGTCATCGCCTGTGGTGGGCGAACCGGAGTATCGCCGGCGTGATGCGCTACATCGCCATGGGAGACCATCCTCGCTTGAGGTACCCGCACTTTCACCAGCCGCATAGCCACAAGAATGGTGGTGGTGGTGAAGGCCTAGGGCGTACTGAGGTCGTCATCCGGGTGCCCCCTCCCCCGCGCATCGTGAATCCGAGGCCGGAGGATCCAGCCGCGTGCTACGAGGAAGGGTTGAGGATCCAGCCGCATGCTATGAGCGACGACGATGACGATTTTGAAGACGACCCTGAAGCTGTGTACTACAGGGCTAGATATGATTATGACTAATTTTTATGTTTTAATATTAATAAATGTTTGGCCACAGCAAGTTGCAATACTACCTATTGAGATCGAGATAGTTCATATCCATATACATATAAGCAGATCATTAAAAATAAAGGTTTAATAATATTGTACATAACCAACATCCACACATCTCTATTGTTAGGGTTTTCTTCTAATCCGTAACCATGGAGCATCTTCCTTACTTAACAGGATACTTGGGTGTGAGATCCAGGCACATGGCTTAATAGGATTGATAGGATACCCATATCAACAAGTTGCAACTTCTTTTCCGGAAGCTCATTCGAAAAGAACTCTAAGGTTAAGCGTGCTTGGCCTAGAGAAATTCTAGGATGGGTGACCGACCAGGAAGTGGGTGACCGACCGGGAAGTGGGTAACCGGGTGCGCACGAGTGAGGACAAAGTGCGCAGAAAAGACTAGTGTTGGTCTGTGGGGCCAGTCTAGATATCCTATTAAGCTGCCAGGAGTGACACCCCCCGGGCCTAGGAGTGGACGGGGTGTTACAAAGTGGTATCAGAGCCGACCTCGCGGTTAAACGGGTGTGTGCGGATCAGTGGCGAGACATGTGGAGCATGGTGCGTGTGGCCCGAAGTGGACACGGCATGGCACATGTGCCGGCACTGGACGCACAGACGTGTGCCAAGAGGGAACGTTCCTGGGGTGTGCTTGATCGATGAGGGCATCGATCTTCTAAAGGGTGGGTGTATGTGAGATCCAGGCACATGGCTTAATAGGATTGATAGGATACCCATATCAACAAGTTGCAACTTCTTTTTCGGAAGCTCATTCGAAAAGAACTCTAAGGTTAAGCGTGCTTGGCCTAGAGAAATTCTAGGATGGGTGACCGACCGGGAAGTGGGTAACCGGGTGCGCACGAGTGAGGACAAAGTGCGCAGAAAAGACTAGTGTTGGTCTGTGGGGCCAGTCTAGATATCCTATTAAGCTGCCAGGAGTGACACCCCCGGGCCCAGGAGTGGACGGGGTGTTACATTGGGTCATCCTTCACAGCGAAGGGTAGAATTTCATGAAACTTATCATAATCTTCTGACATGTCTGTCTTATCCTCCACCCCCACGATGTTTCTTTTTCATGAAAGAACTATGTGGCACTTTGGCTCATCGTATGCTATATTATTTTGCTTATCTTTCCTTTTTCTCGATTTGGTAGACATGTCCTTCACATAAAAACCTGAGCCACATCATTGGCTAAGACAAATGGTTCATCTCTATACGCAAGGTTGTTGAGATCCACTGTTGTCATTCTGTATTTCTTGTCTACCTCAACCCCGCCTCCTGTCAGCTTGAACCATTTGCACCGAAACAAAGGGACCTTAAAAAAAGGTCCATAGTCAATTTCCCATATCTCCTCTATGTAACCATAATATGTATCATTTTGCCCATTCTCGTCTGTTGCATCAAATCGGACACCACTGTTTTGATTGGTGCTCTTTTTATCTTAGGCGATCGTGTAAAATGTATTCCCATTTATCTCGTACCCTTGGAAAGTCAATATAGTCGAAGATTGTGACCTGGCCAACACGTACAACTGCTCTCCAACATTTATGCCATTCATGAGATGTGTCTGCAACCAACCGCCGAAAGTCCTCATGTGTTCATCTCTAATCCAGGAGCCAGGCTTCCCCAGGTTGTTGGAGTGTACAATATTCTTGTGTTCCTCGATATACGGAGCCACCAAGGTGGAACTTTGCAGAACTGTGTAGTGTGCTTTAGTGATAGAATGTCTGTCCATACATATCCTTGCTTTCTTTCCGAGCGTGCCTTTTCCACTAAGTCTACCCTCATGCCGTGATTCAGGAACACCGATGGGCTTAAGGTCAGGAATAAAGTCAACACAAAACTCAATGACCTCCTCTGTTCCATATCCCTTTGAGATGCTTCCTTCTAGCCTAGCACGGTTATGAACATATTTCTTTAACACTCCCATGAACCTCTCAAAGGGGAACATATTGTGTAGAAATACAGGACCGAGAATGTTAATCTCTTCGACTAGGTGAACTAGGAGGCGCGTCATAATATTGAAGAAGGATGGTGGGAACACCAACTCGAAGCTGATAAGACATTGGACCACATCTTTCTGTAACATTGATAGACTATCTAGACTGATTACCTTCTAAGAAATTGCATTGAGAAATGCACATAGCTTCACAATGGGTACTCGAACATTTTCCGGCAGGAGTCCCCTCAATGCAATCGGAAGCAGCTAAGTCATAAGCACGTGGCAGTCATGAGACTTTAGGTTTTGAAATTTTTTCTGCCATACTTATTATTCCCTTTATGTTCGACGAGAAACCAGACGGGACCTTGATACTATAAAGGACTTCAAAAAAGATTTCCTTTTCTTCTTTGGTAAGAGCGTAGCTTGTAGTACCTTCAAACATCTCTGGATGCATGCCGTCTCGGTCTTTTATACGTTGTTGGTCCTGCCGTGCTTCAGGTGTATCTTTGCTCTTCCCATACACGCCCAAGAAGCCTAGCAGCATCACGCAAAGATTCTTCGTCAGGTGCATCACGTCAATTGCAGAGCGGACCTCTAGGACTTTCCAATAGGGTAGCTCCCAAAATATAGATTTCATTTTCCACATGGGTGCGTGTCCGACATCGTCCTTCGGAATAGATTGTCTACCAGGACCCTTTCCAAAGATTACTTTTAAATCCTTCACCATGTCAAATACATCATCACCAGTACGGCGGATAGGCTTACACCGGCTGTCTGCCTCACCATTGAAATGCTTACCTTTCTTTCTTAGGGTGTGCGTGGGCGGAAGAAAACGACGATTCCCCGGGTACACATTCTTCTTACATTTATCCAAATATATACTTTTAGTCTCGTTTAAACAGTGTGTGCATGCATTGTATCCCTTGTTTGTTTGTCCTGAAATGTTACTAAGAGCAGGCCAATCATTGATTGTTATGAACAACAACGCTCGTAGGTCAAATTCCTGCTGCTTGTTCTCATCCCACACACGTACACCTTGTCCGTGCCACAACTGTAAGAGTTGTTCAACTAATGGCCTTAGGTACACATCAATGTCGTTGCCGGGTTGCTTCGGGCCTTGGATGAGCACTAGCATCATAATGAACTTTCGCTTCATGCACAACCAAGGAGGAAGGTTATAGATACACAGAGTCACTAGCCAGGTGCTATGACTGCAGCTCTGCTCCCCAAAAGGATTCATGCCATCTGTACTTATACCAAACCATAAGTTCCTCGCATCACCTACAAAGTCCGGAAACTCTCTCTCGATTTTCTCAACTGCGACCCATCAGCGAGGTGTCTCAACATCTCGTCTTTCTTACGGTCTTCCATGTGCCATCGTAACAACTTGGCATGCTCTTTGTTCCTGAAGAAACGTTTCAACCGTGGTATTATAGGTGCATACCACATGACCTTGGTAGGAACCCTCTTCATGTGGCGCTCTCCCTCAACATCACCAGGGTCATCTTGTCTTATCTTATACCGCAATGCAGTGCATATTGGGCATGCATCCAAATTCTTGTACTCCTCGCCGCGGTAGAGGATGCAGTCATTAATGCATGCATGTATCTTCTACACCTCTAATCCTAGAGGGCAAACAACCTTCTTTGCTTCATAGGTACTGGCGAGCAGTTCGTTATCCTTTGGAAGCAACTTCTTTATTATTTTCAGCAACTTTTCAAATTCTTTGTCAGTCACACCATTCTCTGCCTTCCATTGCAGCAATTCCAGTGTGCTACCCAGTTTTTTGTACCCATCTTCACAATTTGGGTACAACAATTTGTTGTGATCCTCTAACATCTTCTTGAATTTTAACCTATCCCTTTCAGTTACACATTCTTCCTGGGCATCAGCAATGGCCCGACTAAGATCATCATCGGTCAGGTCTGATGCCCGTTCTTCATCTTTTTCTTCATCAATGTCTTCCATTGTAGTACCATTGTATTCAGGGGACATAGTAGGGTAGTTGTTATCATTCTCTTATTCTTCATTGTCTTCCATCATAACCCCTCTTTCTCCGTGCTTGGTCCAACAATTATAGCCGGTCATGAAACCGGACCGAAACAGGTGGCTGTGAAGGACTCTTGAGGAAGAGTATTCCTTATGATTCCGACAAACACCACATGGACAAGACGTAAAACCATTCCGCTTGTTTGCCTCGGCCATAAGGAGAAAAGAATGCACGCCTTTAATGAACTCGCTAGAGAGTCGGTCAACGTACATCCATTGCCGGCTCATCTGCATTATATAATTAATTAAGTACATCAAACATAATCATAATTAATTAGTACTAATCTAAAAAACAAAATTAAAGCCAGCAACCGGGACTAAAGATATGATGAACCTTTAGTCCCGGTTGGAGGCACCAACCGGGACTAAATGTGGATGTGGAGACAACATGTCGACACTATGTCCTCAGTGGGCATCACTAAGCCAGTAAATTAAATGACGACACTATTTTGGGTGGGTGGCAGCACTATGCCAGGGGTGAGTGTGTCGACATTATGTCATCAGTGCCCGACACTATGTTGTGCTGCTTAATCTATAAGTAGGTATGCATTCTTGTGAAGAACTGCAAGATGGTGTGCAAGACCAGGGATACCACTACGGCGAAGCTTCTCGAAGATGTCTTAGGACCTTGTCCTTAGACATCTTCGAGGAGCTCGCCGTAGAGGCACTCTCTAATATGTGAAATTAGTTTGCTCCACCAGCATACTGATTAGTACTAATCTAAAAAACATAATCATAATTAATTAGTACTAATCTAAAAACAAAATTAAAGCCAGCAACCGGGACTAAAGATATGATGAACCTTTAGTCCCGGTTGGAGGCACCAATCGGGACTAAATGTGGATGTGGAGACAACATGTCGACACTATGTCCTCAGTGGGCAGCACTAAGCCAGTAAATTAAATGACGACACTATTTTGGGTGGGTGGCAGCACTATGCCAGGGGTGAGTGTGTCGACATTATGTCATCAGTGCCCGACACTATGTTGTGCTGCTTAATCTATAAATAGGTATGCATTCTTGTGAAGAACTGCAAGATGGTGTGTGATACCAGGGATTCTACTATGGTGGAGCTTCTCGAAGATGTCTTAGGACCTCGTCCTCAGACATCTTCGAGGAGCTCGCCGTAGAGGCACTCTCTAATATGTGAAATTAGTTAGCTCCACTAGCATACTGATCTAAATAGAGAAGATATAAACTGAAAGATGGTGTGCGAGAGCAGGGACACCACTACGGCATAGCTTCTCGAAGATGTCTTAGGATCCCGTCCTCAGACATCTTCGAGGACCTCGCCATAGAGACACTCCCTAATATGTGAATTGTTTTAGTTACCCGGCGTATTAATCTATAGCTAGAGAAGTTATTAACTCCAAGATGGTGTGAGAGGGACACCACTACGGCAGAGCTTCTCTCGAAGATGTCTTAGGATCCTATCCTCAGACATCTTCGAGGAGCTCGCCATAGAGGAGCTTCTCGAAGATGTACTGTAATGTCTTCTTATCAAGCTTTTATGAATTAACCCTATCTTTGTTACAATTTTTTCAGTTTGTTGAACGCAGGTAAACGAAGAAGGATATTTTACCCAACTAGTTAGAATGATGAACTCACGCATGTGTGTGCTTCTAAAATAAAATTTCGAGACTATGTGCCAAAACAAGATATATATAGATAGAATCCACATATTGTGATATTTACCTTAGAGTTCCTTACATTAATACAAGATAGATAGAATCTAAACATCGATCTCATGTTATCATTGCAAAAATTACTACCAAAGTAAATCCACAAATCCATCTACAAGATAGAGCATGAAATGAGCTAATATAGAAATGAGAGTTCAAAGGATGAAGTTTCTCACCTTTTAGAACCTTTGGATAGATGGGGCACCACAAAATATAGATAAATCTTGAGAAAAAAGGGCATGAACTCGAGCTTGAAGCAAGAAAGAGAGAGAGGAGAGCCACCAGCTTGAAATGGTGGCTCGGGCAGGTGGGGGAAGAAGATATAGCCAGACCTTTAGTCCCGGTTCGTGTCTAGAACTGGGACTAAAGGTCCACCTTTAGCCCCGGGTCGTATAACAAACCGGGACTAAAGGGTATGGTGCTAGACCCAGCCTGTCTAAAACCCTTTAGTCCCAGTTTGTTACACGAACCGGGACTAAATGTCCCGTTCGAACCGGGGCTAGTGCCTGCCACCCCCTGGGGCTAGATCTAGTCGTTGGGACCGGGGCATTAGTCCCGGTTTGTAGCAAAACTGGGGCTAATACCCCTGGACCAAAGGTCCGTTTTCTACTAGTGCAAGGAAGCCACTTTCGGTTAGCGAGTTTAGCTGCTGTGTGCTCTCTTGCGTCTATCATGGTCGACCCATTTGATCAGGGTCGAGATACATGTACGAAGCTAGCTCACCTTGACTACCCAGCAAATTATGTATGCCAATGCTACTAGGTCGATCACTGTGGTTAGGTCATACATGCATGCGGCCGCGGCCATATGTGTCGGACGCTCTCTTGTACCGACCAGATGTGTTGATAGCCTACAGAACACGCATGGGGTACGTTCACTTGACGGAGATACATTCCTCCTGATCAGCAACTGAGAAGAGCCCGCTGATGGGTGTACGGCCGGTGAGACAACAATTGGATTTTTCAGTTCATTTCTTTCCAATTCCCTATCCCCTTAGCGAATTACATGGTCTCTCCCCAGGGAAGAGAACGGAGGGAGTTCGCACTCTAAACTCCCAGTCTAACTCCCACCTAAATTCCCATTCCCTCTAATCAAACAAGAGATTTTTAGTCCCGCACCCCCTTAACTCCCATTCCCCACATCTAATTCCCTCCAACCAAACACGTTGTTAGTCCCGGTTGGACTGCGAACCGGGACAAAATGGCAGTCCACGTGGCTGCTGGCTGTTGCTAGGGGGAGGGGCATTTGTCCCGGTTCGTAATACGAACCGGGATCTATGCGTCTCTGCCGCGGCAGCATTTTGGGCACGTTTTGTGCCGCGACAGAGATTTTTTTTGTATATTTTTCATTTATTTTGTTTCCCCTTTATCTATTTTCTTTTTGTATTTTGGGCAGCATTTATTTTGTGACACTTACCCCAGCACTATGTTGTGAGGAATGCTCGTCCTCATAGTAGATGGTGCGAGGTTGATGCTCCATCTACTATGAGGACGAGCATTCCTCATAACATAGTGCTGGGGTAAGTGTCATCTACCTTAAGGGAACCATTATATTACAAAAATCTCCCGATTATATTACACAGCAAGTATCGAATATATTACATTCATGCATATATACAATATAAAGTCTTTTATGATCCCTATTACATTATCATCATCTTCTGATAGTATTCTACTTTTGGATCTAGGACCTCTGCATCTAAGAATCCCGCAATTTCCTCTTGGATTGCTTGCATGCGATCCTTTGGTAGAAGATTGTCCCGCAACCGTTCGATCTAATTTAAAAGAATGAGTCAACATATATAAATGAAACTAAACACAATTGATGGTAATAAAACAAATTTCTGAATATTGCTTACATACTTAAAGTTGTTCTAAGTTTCCGCCCTTCTCACAAGTTGTCTGACGAATGAACTCGTAGACATAGTATCCACATAAGTTATTTCCGTCTGGCTGCCTCAGACACTTTACGAGAACAAAGTTCAATCAAACTAATAATAATTAAGCATGATAATGGTATCGAAACTAGAATCAAAGAGATGCGCAGATCTAGCTAGTAGTACTTACATTTAGTGGTTTAAATGTAAGGTTCTCTTTCTAGGCACCCTTATCCTTGTTGGTGAACCGTTTCCAAGCACTGTCCGACAAAGAAAATGAATGAAATGAGTTATTAATTACTTGATATAAGTAAATGAACGAAAGTTGCCGATATAGTGTCATAATGACTCAAATTACCGCTGAAGCATATCCTGCATGGGGGCCCACTTCTCAAGGGGTTTACGTTTAGAGTCCATGACTTATACTACTCCATTCTCAGGTAGAATGATTAGCAGAATATAATGGAATCTGCACGTGCATAACTCATCAATTATAAAGTTAATATCAAGTAAAATAGAATGTGTACAAGACAATAACACTCACTCGAAGTTGTAAGGTAATAATATTTCCCTTTTGGTTTCTTGAAACCTTAGAGCCATTACGATTTTATCCTCTATGTCCTTGGGATTAAGTTTCACAGTAATTTTATGAACCCAATATGGGTCAATGAACCCAATGTCATAGATCTGTCCTCTTCTGCATTCGAGAATCTCTAGTCTGCATAATATAGTGAGTATGATTATACATATGATATAAACGAGGTGAGCTAACTAGAGACTTAATTATTAGAGAAATAATACTTACAGACAGTAGGCACTGACGATCGATTTGTCGAGGGCGTCTTGATTGAAAAACTGATGTAGTTCAGAAAATTCAGTCAGTATGTGGGCATCTCCATACCCGTAATGCTCGTTTTGAACTCCGATCACTATCCAGTTTGCCCCTTCCTTTGTGGCTTTAATGTACCAATTATGCAATCTTCACATTTTTGTTGGTAGATACTTGACGTCCTCGGGTCTGACGAGAGGTTTCCTGTACTCGTATTTGTATGCTTCCTTAGCCACAGGGAAATCTAACTGGTCTAAGTACTGAGAAATAGTCATACCTTGAGAAACGACCGCTTCTCCATATAGTACAACAATTTATGGATCATACTGTTTGTTTGCAGCTTTGCTCGACTCCACCATGGTATCGGAAATCACTTTGAGCGGGGGGCATTCCTTGTTTTTCTGTAAACCGAGGTGGGGAACTAAATTCCTGCTTGCACTAGTGCTCTTCGACCGCACCATTGATTGATGTGACTTGACAATAGAGCCGTCATAGTCTGATGAAAGCCTTGGCTCGGGTTGATGAAGGGTCTTCAACATTTTTTGCACTTTGGCTTTTTCTTATTTAGTGCTGGGGAACTGTGGCTCTTTCGTCTTCTTGAGGCTATCAAACCACTGTTGCGTTTGGGCCTTTGCGATCACCACATTCTCCTCTTCAGTATAGTCGTAAGCTCTCTTGGGAGCAACCTTTGGTACTTTTGGGAGGGGTTCTAGTAGATGCTTCGGTGATCAGTTACTCTTTCGCTTTTGGCCCTGATCCTTTTGTACTTTTGGGAGGGGCTGAGACGGCTAACACGGCGGCGAAGACGGCCTTGCTGGAGACGGTTGACACGGCGGCGAGGACGGCCGTGCTAGAGATGGCTGACACGGTGGCAAAGACGGCCGTGCTAGAGACGGCTAACGCGGTGGCAGAGACGGCGCCTGTCGCGACAACGGCAAAGACGGTTGATGCGCTGGAGACGAGTGGGGCTGCGATGAAGATGGAGTTGTGCTCTGAGGAGTGGACGGCCTTGGCGTCCGATTTGAAAGCACGATGTGTTCCTTTTGCCATAGAATGGTCATGTTTTTTTGCTTCTCCCAGCTCAGTAACATCCCCTTCACCTACAGGGTAGTCAAGCTTGAGCTGCACGAATCCGTCCATAACTTCATCCACCCCGGCAAAAGCGTAGCCCTATGGAACCGGACAACAATGGTAAGTTGGTACCAGTCCAACTAATGGTAAGGCATAGCCGACCGCCACCTTCATGGTTATGTTGACAACTTTCACATGCAACTCACAATGTGTCATCTCCATGATATCATCCACTGGGTAGCGAATAGGAGCCATTGCTGGTGCATCATCATCATCATCATCATCACCGGGGAGCTCCGTGGTAGCCACACTGCTTTTTTGATTAGTGGATGGGCCGGTAGCATCGAAGGCAGCTTCGTCTACCATGTGCCGCTGAGATGGGCCGGTAGCTTGCTGCCTAAGTTTCTCAAGTTGATTCTAATGCTGCTTTAATTGTTGTTCTATTTCACGCATCTAGTCTTTCTGCTTCATTACTTCAAGTTCCTCCCTTTCCTTTATCCTTTGACGGCTTCTATCGGGATATTTCTTCCCATGGTCAGCAAAACCAAGGTTCCATGGTTTGGAGCCTTCTATGCCTCGTGTTCATCCCTCGTGTTCCTTGTTCCCAGGGGCGAGTGCGAGATCGTCATTCTCTCTATCGGGAATGAACTCCCCATCTTCAACAACCTTTACTGCATTTCTAATGTCTTCGATGGGTATGGGAGTTTCTTTATGTCTTATGTTATATATGCACTTCCCTTCTGAGTCCAATGTGCCCCCGTGCCCGTAAAACCAATTCCTTACCCATTCAATCCAATTGTATGGCCCTGGGTGATCCCTTTAGCTATCAGGTCGGCCTCCAGTTTCTCCCACTTAGGCTTGCTAGCCTTGTAGCCACCTTGCCCCATAGTATGGTGATACTGCTTTTTAGCAGCATTTTGCTTATTCGTTTCAGACCTTTTCTTAGCTGGCGCCCATGTCTTGTATGCCACAAAATCAGCCCAGTAGTCTTTTATCTTCTCATACGCTCCAGTAGTGAAATCTGGAGTCTTATTTTTCATGACAAAGTCAAGCTGCAATCTTTTCTTCGAGTTGTTGAATTGCTAGGCCATCTTCTTAAGAGCGTACTCCTTGACGGCTTGCTCCATGTGTTTCTGTAGTTCCTCTTGAGTTGGAATCTCCTCATCTGGAGCATAGTCATCTGGATACACCTCTAACGTCGGTAGGGTAAAATTAACCATAAGCTTTTCCAAAGAGTGTCTTTGACTAAGTCACTGACATATAGAGCCTCTGGATCCTTTGACGACCTATTCCATTCTCTGACGGTGATCAGGACGTAGTCCCTAACAATAACTCTGCATTGCCTTATAAATTTATTTGCAGCATCAATGGGAGCCTTCGGTTCGCTGTCTAGAGAGATTTCTTTAATCCTGTACCTTTCATGGTCTCCCAACTTTTTGGCTAGGCCTCGTTTATTCATTTTAGAAGATTTTCTCGATCTGGAGGGCTAAAAGAAGAAAGAGCGTTAATATATATGTATATAGACAATAGAGGCTTAATTTATTAATATATATGCACCTCGCCAGCTTCTCTCCCGCTGGAGCCGTCTGTTCGGTTGAAAGCCAGATCTCCCTCACCGGAGTTGTTCAGATATAGCGAGGTGACATCGTTATCGATATGTCCTCCCTCGTTGATCATATCCTCAAGCACCATTTCCTTTTCTTAGTCTCTAGGTTCCATATTTTTGCAAAAGGGGAAAAGCACATGAGTCTAAGCGGCCAAGCGAGGAGGTTAGGTAGGCGTGGTTTGACGGGCTAGGGATGTAAACCATAATTCAAAGAAACCCTAATATATGGCGCGTGTTGCCGCGCCTGTCCATCGTCCCTATATGGCGCGCATTGCTGATGGCCCAAAATATATCGATCTCGTTGAGGAACCCCAAGAGGACGGTATGATGAGCACAGCAGCAAGTTTTCCCTCAGTTATGAAACCAAGGTTATCAAACCAGTAGGAGCAAGGAAACACCTCCAAGATGTTGTTTCCAACTTGGAATCCGGCACAACACAACCATAGAACTTTGCCCCCAACTTACAGTGAGCTTGTCAATCTCACCGGTTTTGCTGAAAACCAAGGATTAAACGTATTGTGTGGAAGAAAGTAAAAGCTTGAAGAAAGTAAACAGAAAGCAGTAAACAGTTGTAGATTGATGGTAAAAGAAAGGACCGGGGTCCATAGTTCACTAGTGGTGGTTCTCCTTAAGATAGATGACATGTTGGGTGAACAAATTACAGCGGGGCAATTGACAAACATCAAGAAAGCATACATGCATATACTAATCATCTTGACTCCTATGAGATTTGATTGGGCATTACAACATTATACATAGACCGTAATCCAACTGCATCTATGACTAATAATCCACCTTCAGGTTATCAATCTGAACCCCCTCCAGTATTAAGTTGCAAGCAACAGATAATTGCATTACGCATTGCGTGTAAAGTAAACAATACGATTGTTCTATGAACAAAGGATTGCTATTTTCTCCCTAGTAGCAACAACACATCTAGTACCTTAGAGATTTCTGTCACTTCCCCAGATTACTAGAGGCATGAACCCACTATCGAGCATAAATACTCCCTCTTGGAGTTGCTAGCATCTACTCGGCCAAGATATCTACTAACAACGGAGATCATGCAAGATCACAAATAACAAAGACATGATAGAATCAATAATCAATCTGAAATAGCATCTCAATATCCATCGGATCCCCGCAAACACAACATGTAGGATTATGAACGGAGCTCACAAGATGTAGACATGATAACACAAAGGAGAAGAACCAACCATCTAGCTACTACATGGACCCATAGTCCAAGGATGAACTACTCACGCATCACACCAGAGGCTTGCATGGTGATGAAAAAGGCCTCCTGGGTGAATTCCCCTCTCCGGTAGGGTGCCAGGAAGAGCTTTAGATCCCTCCCGATCTAGGGATGGAGATGACGGCGGCTATAGACTCTTTCGTGGAATTTTTGATCAGGTACTTAGGGTTTCTGTATCAGAGGCATCTTATAGGTGAAAGGGGAGGCCGAGGAGGTGCCCTAGGCGGCCACACCACCCCCTGACGCAGGCAAGGCCTGGCCACACGGCTAGATGGTAGGGGCGGCCCCTGGCCCATCTCCGTCTCATATTCTGGCTCCGTGTCCCCCTCAGTGAAATATTGAGTTTGGCTTATCTCCCGTCCACTTCCGAGAATATTCATTTTCTGACTTTCCTAGAACCAAAAATAGCAGAAAACAGGCAGCTGGCACTATGGCATCTTGTTAATAGGTTAGTCCAAGAAAGTGTATAAAAAGTACTCCAAAGTGTGGACAAAACATAAGAAAGTAGATATAAACCAAGCATGGAACATCAAAAATTATAGATACGTTTGCAACGTATCAACATCGCCAAGCTTAACTCCTGCTCGTCCTCGAGTAGGTAAGTGATAAAAAGAAAGAATAATTTTTGAGGTGACATGCACCCTTCATAAACTTGATCAAAGTATTTGTAAAACATTGATAGCTGGGATCATAGTACTTCAAGATAGCATGAAAGATAAAGTTCTAACAATAAGACATAGCAACTATGTTGTAACATGAAAAGGCACAAACAAAAGATTCATGAATAACAATTCTTTGCAAGACATTTGTTTGTTTCACATAAAGAAAACATAGCATAGTGGCATTCAGCTTGTCCCTCATAATGTAGCAAGTCATAATTGCATAGGACACCTTCAAAGCTTATAAGGGTGTCTGGATACAAATAGTTTAAGAACAAGCAATATCAAAGTTATGCATCAATCAACAAGTCTTGGTACAATGCACATTAAACTAAGAATGGCCACTATGCTCTCTCAATAGGTGCATAAGGATACAAGGTCGAGACTCAATATAAAAGTGGAAGAAAGGCCTTCATAGAAGGAAACAGGGATTCAAGTTTCATAAAGAGCTTCCAAAAATTATGGTACTTATTAGCTTTCAGCTCTCATTGCCCCTATCATAAGCATCTTGAAGTGATTAAGGTTAAAGTGAACAAACTATGGAGTATATGCTTGACAAAGTATAAGTTGGAAATCTCATGTCCCTTGAATATGAGGGCCGCTCCTCATGCTACTCAAGTTTAGTTACCGGTAAGTTCTTGTCATAGTAAGTACATGTGTATCATAGAGATCCTCCAACGGGGTACCCCTTGCCTGATGATACGGAAGAATCCCCATATCAAAATGACAAGGCAAGCAGACAACGAGCATCTCAGCAATCTTCTTATGTAACATGGGAAAATGGTGCTTTTTTCTCTCTTTCCTCTTTTCTCATATCTCTTTTTTATTTTTCTCTATCTTTTTTGTAAGAAGAATGCTTCATAGATTGCTCATTATGGTTACGCTGCAGGTTTCCACCATGATTAGGCATGGATTAGACCGGCAGCCCAGGCGTTTCTCTAACACACATACATAACTCCATGGACTTACAAGCTCCCCTTTCATTTCACACTAACGACATTGTAACATCCCAAAACTTCAACCCAAGTGTATCAAAGATCAAATCATCCAAATTTAGGATTAACAAAAACTTTTCCATATTTAAAATGAAAGCATTCATATATGTGTGTATTTAAAATAAGAGTTGTTTTGAATTGCCATGATTGTGTGATCCTTTGCTTCTAAAATGTTTCTTAAGTGATTTAAACATCATCTACACCATTCCCAAACTTTTCCTAAAAGAAATCAAATCAAAAAGAATTAAAATGAAGGAATGGTCATTTGGACAAATTTAACTCTCATGCCTACTTTGGCTATTCCTAGTACTCATTTCTTAACAGAAACAATTCTTGATCTTTACACCCCTTGCTAGTACACATAATGAGGTACCAAGGCCCACTTTTTGATCTACTAAAAACCTTCTGTAAACTATTTTAAATGACAGTTTAAAATGGAATCTAATGCATATGCATAGATCACCCCTATTTCAAAAACCATGTATTTGAGCTCCATTTTCAAAACCCTTGCAACCAGAGACTACCTAGCACTAGTGGACATCACCCAAAAATTTTGAACTCAAAATTCAAAACTTTTTCTCTTGCGGCCATTTCATCAAACACTTGGCAGGCAGATTACAAACTAAACAAATTTCACTATTTTAAATAGTGTTCTGGCCAAACTTGTTCCCCAAATTGCCACCAAAAACCTCTCCACTACTCCCCCTAACCCTCTCTAGCCCAGCCCCACACTGTGCCACGACCAAATGGTCATGGCCATTAAGGCCGAACCCCCACTTGGGCACCCCACCAGTGACAGCAAGCCACAGCCGCCGCCAGCGCCATCCACCGTGTCCTAGAGATAGCCAGTGGTCCACCTCCACCGTCCAACCAGTCCCAGCCCAAGGACAGCAACCCGAACGACCAGGAACCGCCGCGTCCCGATCCTGTCGACCATGCCGACGCCGCCCGCAGAGCGTGCACTGTCCCTGCGTGCACAAGCCGCCGCTCGACACCAGCCCGCGCCCACTGCTCCGCCTCGACCTGGAGAACACCCCAGACACCCCCGTTTGCCGCCCAAAGCCCCACAGCCACCGCTCGCCGTGGACACAGCCGCTTTGGCCGCGTAGAGATCCACCTCACCCCGACCGCATGCCACCGCCCCTACGGACGCATTGAAGCACTAGAGCACCGCCAGGGGACCGCCCATCGATCGCCATCCCCAGCCATGCCGCTAGCTCGCCGTAGCCATGTCGCCACCATCGACCGCCCATCCCGCTCGGTCTCACTGCCGAGCCTATAAAAGGAGCCCTCCCCAGCACCAAAGACTCATACCATTCCACTCCCCTCACCTCTCTGAACCTCAACCACCCCTCGCCGGAGCAAGTGGAGCAGCAGCTCGCCAGAATTGGAGTCGGAGCCGCCGCCTCTGGAGAAGAAGGGTGCCATTGATTCCGGCCACCCCAAGCTCCGCCGCGACCACGCCTCGCCTCGCCGTCGTCTTCCACTTCGTTCGCCCGCATCGCCGACCCCGCTGGAGCCCTGGTACGCCCCCAATAGACCCCCATCGAGCCGCTAGGGTTCGAGCTCGCTGGCGACCCGTCCGTCGTCGACGACGACCCTCAGCCGTAGATCTAGCCTCTAATCGCACGGCCCACAGCGCGCGTACCGCTTCGCGTTTTAAGTGCTGCTGACCAGTGGGACCCCCCTGTCAGCTGAGCCCCGCGACGCGTAGCGCCACTGGGCCGGCCCATTTCCTTTTCCGCGCAAGCCCGTAGATTCAAATCTAGGTTTTTCTTTTTAGTTAGAATATAGTTTTTGTCCAGTGTTTCAAAATTCAATTCTGTGAGTTTGACAATTCCAAATTGCATGAAACTAATTTTGTCTGAAAGGTATTGAAAAGCTCTATCCAAGCCCGTTGGATTTAATTCATTTAGAGTTATAGATTTCTCCTAATAAAAATAAGAAGACAGAAGCTTTTGCAACTTGAAACATTTTTGTAAAATCAACCAAGTTAGCTTTTGAGTTGATTCCAACTCTCAAAAATCACATTTCATCATATCTATCCAAATATGTAATAATATTAAGGTTTACAGGCAGTGACTTTGGACTAGTACCAAAATAATGCTATATAGGCATTTCTAGTCACTTTAAATCATTAAATAATGAACTTAAACCAAAGTAATATTGATCCAACCTTTAAATCTCATTCCCACATGTTAGAATATGTGGTGAGGACATGTGTCCACATGATCACATATTTTGGTGGTGAA
Organism: Avena sativa; assembly: GCA_916181665.1. NCBI lineage: Eukaryota > Viridiplantae > Streptophyta > Magnoliopsida > Poales > Poaceae > Avena > Avena sativa. The sequence goes on along the minus strand of OV702289.1, from coordinate 187,363,263 downwards.
TATTAAATTTTAGTTAATATTTCAATGAGTAGAAATTACTTTTCCAAAATAAAAAGGTTGAATTTATTGAATTAAAACTTGTGATGTTTGGGATGATAATAGATCATCAATTGTGTGGTTTAGAATACTACTTAGCCCAAGTTAAGTATTGTTTGGTGATTGTGCACTCCCTATGTATTTCTAGACGATAGTACCGACCAAGCCTTCGAGGAGGAGGAGTTCTACCAAGAAGAAGAAGAAGAAAACTTCAACCACTGCACCAACCAAGGCAAGCTATTAGTGGCAAGCTAACCCTTGCAAAACATAATTTAGCAAGCTATTGTTAGCAAGCTAGAATAAAACTAGATGGTTTAGCAAAGATGCCTTAAGCATGCTTTGATCACACTCCATTAACTATTAGTACCCCAAGTCTCACTGACAAGTTTTACCCCTCTTAGGTTATACAAAGTTCTTTACTAAATTTTGAAAGTAGCATAAAGAGTATAAAACTTGACCTACTTAGAAACCTTTAGATGCCATTTTATGGCATGAGATTGATCCCATCTTTCCACCTTAGTGAACACTCTTGACTTAGTATTTTAGAATAGATCAAAACTTGAGTCACTTTAGATGGGAACACTTGGTGAAAATGAATTGTGAAAACCTTGGAATGATGAGTCATTCTATTGAGATGTTTTGACCTGTGTTGAGAAACACAACTGGTTTATGATGATGAAAATGATGAGGCATGAGCCTTAACCCTTTTATAAAACTGATGGTTGGATTCGGATGCGATACCATTCCAAATTTACTGTACAACCACATTACCTGAATTGGGTAAGGCTTAGCTGGAAATTTATATGCATTAGTATTAGTTCCCTCACGGGAGAGGTTTGAGCTGAGGCTACCTCTCATGATGTCCACCTATGCAGTGCCCAAGATGACTGATGGTCATGGTTGGGAGGCCATGCTCATAGGAGAGGTGCTCGTACTAGGGTGTGTAAAGGGAAGGTTATGTTTGATTATCTGCATACCAAGTATGATGATTCAGGGTTATCCCTGACAGATGTATCGAATCTTGTGGTGAAAGTGTACCACCTCTGCAGAGTGTCAAACTATTCGAATAGCCGTTTCCGCGGTTATGGATAGTTGGAATGGCCATACTGTTTCGTTGTCAGATGTTTCTAAATAACTTGAAATGAACGAGGAACCTTGACTTGACCACAACAGGGTTGTGTAGATGAAAATAGCTTCCCAACTTAAGTGATTCTAGACTTTTATTTTATCTTTTCTTGCTTCAGAACTCAGCTTAGGTTTCAAACTTAACTTGATAGTTATTCTTTCCATTCATTACTTTAACTTAGAATCATAACCCTTGCTAGTAGTAGTTTGCAAGTACTTAAAGAGTACTCATGGCTTTTGTCCCTGGCTATTATCATGGCCAGACTATGAAGGAGATTATCAAGATGATGGTCAGCAGGACGGCTATGATAACTAGGACTATCTGCCTTCGTCAGCATTGCCTGTACCCCTGAAGATGGACCCCGCCGCTACGCTATCGTTTAATTCCGCTGCTTGTTGTATTAAAGACTGGTTCATGAGATCCTTATTTGTGTAAAACCTTATGTATGGTTTGTAATGGATGATGTACTGTGGTATCCAATCCGTTATGTCTCACAAAAATGGTAATCCTGGGATTGCAAGGTATGACATAACGGGCATCTGGGATTAAAAATCCGGGTGTTGACAGACATCCATAGACAAAAGAGCATGATATCAACTAGGTACAATGTACAAGTGCAATGTTGAAAGCGTTCCCCATGACAGCATGGTTTTGCTAATCCCCAACATATAAGTGTAAGCATATAGAACATAGACGACACAATGTTTCAAGTTTATTAGGGCAAGAAAAGTAAAGTGTGCCATCAAGTTCGTGAGAGCTTTAATCACTAGTTTTATCATAACAAGTTTAATTCGGAAGGTAGATAAAAACATGAATATACTCGGAATAGAAAATGCTAATAGGTAGGTATGGTGGACTCTTTGAAATAACTTGGTTTTATTTGGAGTTGGATGCATGAGTGGAACTCATACTTGGTTATGGCGGCTAGCAAAAGACTGGGAGCGACCAACTAAGAGAGCAATAATGGCCATAATCATGCAAAGCGACAAAATATCATTAATTAAAGCATAAAGTGATATTACAAGTCGAAAACTAAAGGATCATAAAGGCTATGGTGACTTGAGATAGTCTTAACAAGGTGTGAGCATGCGCCAAGTCAACCCAAATAAAGCATCAAAGGAGAATACCACAATACTATGCTTTAATATGCTAAAACAACGCATGATTCTTTTAAGGCACATTAAGCAATCTCAATTGTTTATAACATGTCATGCTACAGCAAAATCACTAAGCATAAAGCTAAAACAATATCAAGCATGACATGACAAAGCATAGGCCACAGTCAAAAACAAGCTCCTTTTTACCACTTAAGCATAAACTTTTCCTACCCTTTCCAATCCAAACCAAACTTATTTGAAAACTAATGTATGAATGAGGGGGTACAACCAATTTATTCAAGAAAACTAATAAAACCAAGCAAACAAAAACGAAAAACAAAAACAAAGACGCTCCAAGAACTACACAACTATGCATGAAACAATAAAAATGAAGTGTTTGGAAGAACCTGAGATTTTTTATTGATGAAGAAGGGGATGCCTTGGGCATCCACAAGCTTTGACGCTTGTACTTCTTGGATATTTCTTGGGGTGACATGGGGTGACATCCCCAATATTGAGCTTTAGTCCATTCTTCATCTCATTACATCATTCTCTCCTTACACCTGAAATTTTTCCTTCATACAAAACTTCACACAATCTTTATTAGCAACATTAGTGCACTCAAGATAATAAGTCTTTGGGTTCAGTTTAAACACCAATAAAACTTCCATTAAAACACAAGCTACTGTAGCACTTCCCTTGAAAAGCTCAATTTCCCAAAGAGAACCCAAAAAGGAACCAACAAGAAGCAAATGCAAACAATGGCAGAAATCTGTCAGAACAGACCAGCAGGTAAAAACCATTTTTTTCGAAGACCTTCTGTTTCATAAATCGAAAAGTGTTGAACTAACGAAAGTTATATAACAACCTGGGTCAGAAGCAAAAAAAAATCAGGTCTTAAAACGACGTACAGAGATTTTACACGAATTTTTACAGTGAAGCACAAAAATCTGTTTCGGGACAGCAACTTTCCCAAGCATTACTTCTCTCTTATTAGAGGTTACTCTTGGCACAAAAAGCAAATAAAAATAAAGATAAGAAGCGGTTATTACAGAGGTAATAACTTCCAAGACTCATCTAAAACTTTTGGGTTATCTCCCAATAAGTACTTTTCTTTAACGCCTCTAAGTTAGGCATAAGAATTTCGATGATGCTCACATAAGAAATATGAATTGAAGTAAAAGAGAGCATCGGGAAGCAAATTCAAAACACATTTAATTCTAACCCACTTCCTATGCATAGGAATCTTAAACGAAAATAAATTCACAAATAACAAAGCGACATGCATAGGAAGATAAAACGAGAGTAACTTCAAAACTTTCAGCAAATAGAGAGGTGTTTCAGTACCATGAAAACTTTTACAACCATATTTTCCTCTCTCATAATAATTTTTAGTAGCCTCATAAATAAACTCAACAATATAACTATCACATAAAACATGCTTTTCATGATCTACAAACTGTAGAGCTTTATCATTTTCAAAAGAATCCTCAGGGACATAACATTCATCCTCCTTTAGTAAGCATGGGGGACAATCAAATATTGTAAGGGGTAAAGAGTTACTCTCATTAAAAGGTAGGAACGAGTAGATCCATTCTTCCTCCTCTTGATCATCACTCTCCTCCTCTTTTTCATCCAATGAGCTTCCAGTTTCAGCAATTTCTTCTTCTCTAGACTCCTGCAAGGCATTAGTCTCTTCCGCTAGTGGAGAGCATCTATTAAGATATTCAAGAATATAGCCATTTTCTTCCTTGTAATTATCAAAGAAAAATTGAAGTATATCATAAACCTCGTATTTATAAGGTGCATCATTAGTATTTTCAAGCAAATAACCTAGTTCGAATGCACCCTTCCAAGCAATAAATTCTTCAATTTGTTCCACATCATAAAAGTCATAATTTCCCTTAACATAAGAAGATATGGTAACATCATCATTATACTCACATTGAAAAGGGAGGTGTTTATACCTCTTACAGCAACAAGATTTATCAAAGCAATAAGTAATATTATAAGTAGAGCACACGTTTCTAGCAATGGTATATAGTTTATCAATTTGTTCCCATAAGTGTTTCCCTTTTTGTGACAAGCGATGTTCCTTATAATAATATTTTTGTTCTTCCATGAACCCACCTTGCCAATTAGCTTCAGTTTCAAAGAAACCAACAATTGGTAGAAAGCATGATAAAGCAAGACAATAACAGACCAACGAAAATAACAACTATAGTAGGAAGTAATTTTTTTGTATTTTTGATAAAAAGAACAAGCAAACAAAGCATAAATAAACTAAGAAAAACGAAAACAACAAAGTAAAGAGATTGGCTATGAGGGACTCCCCTTGAAAAGATGTCCTTGACTCCCCGGCAACGGCGCCAGAAAAAGTGCTTGATGGCCCAAAATATATCGAGCTTGTTGGGGAACCCCAAGAGGAAGGTATGATGAGCACAGCAACAAGTTTTCCCTAAATTATGAAACCAAGGTTATCGAACCAGTAGGAGCAAGGAAACACCTCCAAGGTGTTGTTTCCAACTTGGAATCCGGCACAACACAACCATAGAACTTTGCCCCCAACTTACAGTGAGCTTGTCAATCTCACCGGTTTTGCTAAAAACAAAGGATTAAACGTATTGTGTGGAAGAAAGTAAAAGCTTGTAGAAAGTAAATAGAAAGCAGTAAACAGTTATAGATTGATGTTAAAAGAAAGGACCGGGGTCCATAGTTCACTAGTGGTGGTTCTCCTTAAGATAGATGACATGTTGGGTGAACAAATTACAGCGGGAAAATTGAAAAACATCGAGAAAGCATACATGCATATACTAATCATCTTGACTCCTATGAGATTTGATTGGGCATTACAACATTATACATAGACCGTAATCCAACTGCATCTATGACTAATAATCCACCTTCAGGTTATCAATCCGAACCCCCTCCAGTATTAAGTTGCAAGCAACAGATAATTGCATTACGCATTGCGTGTAAAGTAAACAATACGATTGTTCTATGAACAAAGGATTGCCGTTTTCTCCCTAGTAGCAACAACACATCTAGTACCTTAGAGATTTCTATCACTTCCCCAAATTACTAGAGGCATGAACCCACTATCGAGCATAAATACTCCCTCTTGGAGTTGCTAGCATCTACTCGGCCAAGATATCTACTAACAACGGAGAGCATGCAAGATCACAAATAACAAAGACATGATAAAATCAATAATCAATCTGAAATAGCATCTCAATATCCATCGGATCCCCGCAAACACAATATATAGGATTACAAATAGATGATCTTGATCATGAACGGATCTCACAAGATTTAGACATGATAGCACAAAGGAGAAGAACCAACCATCTAGCTACTACATGGACCCATAGTCCAAGGATGAACTATTCACGCATCACACCGGAGGCTTGCATGGTGATGAAGAAGGCCTCCAGGGTGAATTCTGCCCTTCGGCAGGGTGCCGAGAAGAGCTTCAGATCCCTCCCGATCTAGGGATGGAGATGACGGCGGCTATAGACTTTTTCGTGGAATTTTTGATCGGGTACTTAGGGTTTCTGTATCGAAGGCATCTTATAGGAAAAAGGGGAGGCCAAGGGGGTTCCCTAGGCAGCAACACCACCCCCTGGCGCGGGCCAGGCCTGGCCGCGCGGCTAGGTGGTGTGGGCGGTCCCTGGCCCCTCTCCGTCTCATATTCTGGCTCTATGTCCCCCTCGGTGAAATATTGAATTCGGCTTTTGTCCCGTCCAATTCCGAGAATATTCATTTTCTGACTTTCCTGGAACCAAAAACAGCAAAAAACAGGCAGCTGGCACTATGGCATCTTGTTAATAGGTTAGTCCAAGAAAGTTTATAAAAAGTACTTCAAAGTGTGGAAAAAACATAAGAAAGTAGATATAAACCAAGCATGGAACATCAAAAATTATAGATACGTTTGCAACGTATCAGTTGCCGCGCCCGTCCATCGTCACTATATGGCGCGTGTTGCCGCGCGCGTCCATCGTCCCTATATGGCACGCATTGCCGCGCCCGTCCCTAACCTCAAACACCGGTGGGATCATATAACTCCAAGGGGAAAGCAGTAACTCCGAAACCCGCAAACCCGACGGGACCCAACCCTGAACCCGGCGGGTACCATCCCTACTACTACTACTACTACTAACTACTACTACTAACTAACTACCGCTACTACCCTAATACTACTAACTAACTACTACTACTAACTAACTAACTAACTACTAGGCAATGCTAGCTTACGGTCACCCGTCGGTATGGTCCAAATTCTGACAGGTATTGTAACACTATCGGAACAAGCCGCATCGGAGAGAGGGAAAAAGAGAAGAGGGTGATCGCTGCCGCCTCTCCGCCCCCACAGCCACCGCCAGCCTCTCCACCAGCCCCCACCTGTCCGCCCCCGCAGCCACCGCCTGCCACCACCTCCCGCGGTCAGCAGTGCTCCTGCGACCGCCTCGCCACCCCACCCTCCTCAAAGCTCCACCTCCGCCGGTCTGCCGCCACCCCGGCCATTGTTCGGACCATTTTTAAATTTCTTATGCCCGTTTATGGTCACTTCGGCCGTAACCATGGAGCATCTTCTTTGCTTAACAGGATGCTTGGGTCAGTTTTTACTATGAAGGGCGGAATTTCATCAAACTTATTATAATCTTCTGACATGTCTGTCTTGTCCTCGACTCCCATGATATTTCTTTTTCCTGAAAGAACTATGTGACGCTTTGGCTCATCGTGTGATATATTCGTTTTCTTATTTTTTTTCTTTTTTCGTTATGGAGGACATATCATTCACATAGAAAACCTGTGCCACATCATTGGCTAGGACAAATGGTTCGTCGTTGTACCAAGATTGTTGAGATATAGTGTTGTCATTCTGTACAACTAGTTTACCTTTACCCCTTCTCCATTCAGGTTGATCCATTTGCACCGAAACAAAGGGACCTTAGAAGAAACTCCATAGTCAAGTTCCCGTATCTCCTCTATGTAACCATAGTATGTGTCCTTTTTGCCATTATCGTCGGTTGCATCAAAGTGGACACCACTGTTCTGGTTGGTGCTCTTTTTATCTTGGGCGATCGTGTAAAATGTATTCCCATTTATCTCGTACCCTTGGTAATTCAATATAGTAGAAGATGGTGACCCAGCCAACAAGTAGAGCTGATCTCCAACAGTGGTGTCGTTCATTAGATGTGTTCGCAACCAACTGCCGAAAGTATTTATGTGTTCATCTCTAATCTAGGATTCTGGCTTTCCCGGGTTGTTGGAGCGTATAATATTCTTGTGTTCCACGATATACGGAGCTGCCAAGGTGGAATTCTATAGAACTGTGTAGTGTGCTTGAGTGAAATATTGTCCATCCCTACATATCATTGCTTTCTTTCCTAGCGTGCATTTTCCACTCAGTCTCCCCTCATGCCGTAATTCAGGAACACCAATCGGCCTAAGGTCAGGAATAAAGTCAACATAGAACTCAATGACCTCCTCTGTTCCATAGCCCTTGGAGATGCTTCCTTATGGCCTAGCATGGTTATGAACATATTTCTTTAACACTCCCATGAACCTCTCAAAGGGGAACATATTGTGTAGAAATACAAGACCGAGAATGGAAATCTCTTCGACTAGGTGAACTAGGAGATGCGTCATAATATTGAAGAAGGATGGTGGGAACACCAACTCAAAACTAACAAGACATTGGACCACATCCTTCTGTAACCTTGTCAGAATATCTTGATTGATCACCTTTTGAGATATTGCATTGAGGAATGCACACAGCTTCACAATGGGTACTCGAACATTTTCCGGTAGAAGCCCCCTCAATGCAATCGGAAGCAACTGCGTCATAATCACGTGACAGTCATGAGACTTCAGGTTTTGGAATTTTTTCTCTGCCATATTTATTATCCCCTTTATGTTAGACGAGAATCCAGACGGCACCTTGATACTGTAAAGGACTTCAATTAAGATTTCCTTCTCTGCTTTCGTGAGAGCGTAGCTGGCAGGACTTAAGTGACGCCCTTTATCCGTCTTGTTCTGTGGATGCATGTTTTGTGGGTCTTTCATACGTTGTTGGTCCTCCTGTGATTCTGGTGTATCTTTTGTCTTCCCATACACGCCTAGGAAGCCTAGCAGGTTCACGCAAAGATTCTTTGTCACGTGCATCATGTCGATTGAAGAGCGTACTCGTAGGACTTTCCAATAGGGTAGCTCCCAAAATATAGATTTCTTCTTCCACATGGGCGCGTGTCCGGTAGTGGCGTCGTTCGGAACAGGTTGACCGCCAGGACCCTTTCCAAAGATTACTTCTATGTCCTTGACCATACCAAATACATCATCACCAGTAGGGAGGTCAGGCTTCTTTCGGTAATCTGCCTCACATTTGAAATGTTTGCCTTTCTTTCTTACTTGATGATTGATCAAAAGAAATCGATGATTCCCCAGGTAGACAACCTTCTTACATTTATGCAAATATGTAGCTTCAGTATCATCTAAACAATGTGTGCATGCCTTGTATCCCTTGTTTGTCTGTCCTGAAAGGTTACTAAGAGCAGGCCAATCATTGATGGTTACAAAAAGCAGCACTCGTAGGTCAAATGGCTCCTGTTTGTGCTCATCCCACACACATACACCTGGTTTTCTCCACAAATATAGGAGTTCTTCAACTAATGGCCTTAGGTATACATCAATGTCGTTGCCGGGTTGCTTTGGGCCTTGGATAAGCACTGGCATCATAATGAACTTACACTTCATGCACATCCAAGGAGGAAGGTTGTAGATACATAGAGTCACAGGCCAGGTGTTGTGACTGCAGCTCTGCTCCCCAAAAGGATTTATGCCATCTGTACTTAGACCAAACCATAAGTTCCTCGTGTCGCCTGTAAAGTCCGGGAACTCTCTCTCGATTTTTCTCCACTGCGACCCATCAGCGAGGTGTCTCAACTTCCCGTCTTTCTTACGGTCTTCATTATGCCATCGCAATAACCTGGCATGCTCTTTATTTCTAAACAGACGTTTCAACCTTGGTATTATAGGAGCATACCACATAACCTTAGCAGGAACCCTCTTCCTAGGGGGCTCGTCATCGCCATCAACATCACCAGGGTCATCTCGTATGATCTTATACCGCAGTGCAGTGCATACCGGACATTTATCTAAATTATCATACTCCTCACCGCGGTAGAGGATGTAGTCATTTATGCACGCATGTATCTTCTGCACATCTAATCCTAGAGGGCAGAGAATCTTCTTTGCTGCGTAAGTACTCTCAGGCAATTCATTATCCTTTGGAAGCTTCAGCTTCATTATTTTCAGTAACTTCTTAAATCCCTTGTCAGATAAACCAGTCTCTGCCTTCCATTTCAGCAATTCCAGTGTGGTACCGAGCTTTGTGCTGCCATCTTCGCAATTTGGGTACAATATTTTTTTGTGATCCTCTAACATGCCCTCCAACTTCAACTTTTCCTTCTCTATTTCACAGTCTCGCTTTGCATCAGAAATGACCCGACCAAGATCATCAACGGGCTCATCTGATGCCCGTTCCTCACCTCCTTATTCTTTATTCTCTTCCATTGCAGTATCATCGTATTCAGGGAATATATGACAATAGTTGTCATCATCCTCTTCTTCTTCATTGTCTTCCATCATAATCCCTCTTTCTCCGTGCTTGGTCCAGCAATTATAGCTGGGCATGAAAACTCTCCGAACCAGGTGGCCGCGAATGATTTTTGAGGAAGAGTACTCCTTAATGTTCCGACATTGAACACATGGACAATACATAAATCCATTCTCTTTATTTTCCTTAGCCACATCGATAAATTTATCCATGCCTTGAATGAACACAGATTCACGCCGGTCACCGTAAATCCAGCCTTGCCGGTTCATCTGCATCATTACAGAACATCATTAATAGTGAGATGACCACTTTACGTGGATGCATGCATTTTTATATCAATGACAGATGAAAGATAAGGTTGCTAACCTCGATCAAGAAGGAAAGAAAGAGGAAGGCAGAGACTTAAGTATGGCTCGGGCACCTCATATCATTTTTATTTTGTGTGAAATCAAGCGTATCGTTCTCTCAGACATTTCGTCGAACACCTAATGTGCATAGGAAAAAAACTAGCACACCACACCTCACTCCTTCAACCAAGAGAAAAAACAGAGGGAGGGCTGGCTAGGGCGGCGGTGCATTTATAGGCGGACTATTCGTCCCGGTTCGTATTATGAACCGGGACTAAAGGTGGGCAGCAGGCCACGTGTCTGGGGCTGGACCTTTAGTCCCGGTTCGTATTACGAACCGGGACGAATGCCCCCTTAAGAACCGAGACGAATACCCCTGGCTCCCGTGCGTCGCTCGGTCCCCTCGAACCGGGACAAATGCTTCCCGGTTCGAGGAGGAACCGGGACTAATGCTCTCGGCCGCTGCGAACCAAAGGTAGTTTTTCTACTAGTGTTAAGTGATTTACCAGAGCATGTAATTGACATAAATAAGGCATGTGAATACTTACATAGGGTAGAAAGGTGCATTGCTACCACCTTTCTCCATTTTATAGGAGTGCTCTCAACTGCTTGCCTTGCCCATCGGGTTGAGGTGATAAACACAAGTATCTGTGTGTTAGCAAACAAGTGCAGACTAACTCTGTTCTTTGACAAAATAGACAGTAGAAGTCGCAACATCTTATATGTTACTACCCCCGTTTCTGAATAGAGTTTAAACTGAACTCCAAGCCTTGGGTGTGAGCTCCCTTATGATGACGTTGATCTTGAGCTCTTCGCGGTTGCTACAAGATTGACCAAGGGAGATGGAAAAACTGCTAAGTTTTGGCACTCATCCTGGTTAGAAGGTTGTTCTCTGCAAAGCATAGGTCCCTTAATTTACTCTGCTCCAAAAAGAAGTACCTCAGCGTGTGAAGCGCCATGATTCTACAACTTGGATAAGTTTTTTTTTCAAGGATACGTCTTGGGAGACGTATCATTTTCATAGAAGAAGGGCCAAGAGGCCAAAGTTGTACAACACGGCACACAACCCCACACTGCCCAAAGGGCTGCACGCACACACTAGCCAACTACTCGTGGTAATCTCCACATGTCCACTTGGCTTAAGCAGTCACGGAAAAGCCGTGCACCTCTCCATAGCTCGGCCTCCGCGGAGATCTTCTGAATGACCAAGGCGGAAGAAGGGGTAGAACCCTCAAATACGATATCGTTCCGTTGATGCCAGAGCGTCCAGCAGACCAAGTAAATACCTGTCCATATGTCGCGCTCACGGCCCTTGCCCCCGCGCCTGCCCTAGAGCCATGTGACGAGTTTCGTGTCATGCTCTGGCATCCACTGACCCTTGTCCCACCAGCCGAGGCAAGTCGTCCACACCTCTCGTGCTAGGACACATCCCATGAGGAGATGGTCAATAGTATCTCCATACTGGTCACGGAAAGGGCACGCCGCCAGGTGTTGCAGCCCACGACATCGCAGCCTATCGGTCATCCAGCATCTGTTCCGCACTGCAAGCCAGAGCGAGATCTTGCAACTGGCGGGGCCTCGAGAGCGCTAGATCTGTAGCGCTCTAGCCATCGACGTCCGACCCACAAACATGGCTTTGTAGCAAGACTTCGCGGAGTAGCAGCCGGTGGGGTCCCAGCTCCACTTGAAAACATCATGTGTCCCTTCTGTCAGGGTAATCTCCTCCAGACGGTCTGCCACCTCAAGAAGCTCTCTGATGGCCGCTGTGCTCAGGTCAGGGGGACATCATGTAGCCAGGCCCCGCCAGACCCTCGTGCACCCAGCGTGTCAAGATCGTGTTTGCTGGGACTGTTGCGAAGAGGTTCGATGCCACGCCCTTGATCCGTCTGCATGGCAACCATTTATCAAACCAGAAGAGAGTAGCAACTCCATCCCCCAGCACCGAGTCTGTCGCAGCGTCGAATAGCTGTTCAGCGAGCGCTGGAACTCGGATGTTGAGACCATGCCAAGGCATGTCCACCTCCACTCGCTTCAACCACATCCATCTGACCCTAAGTGCGACGTTCATGAGTCGCAAGTTAGGGATGCCAAGCCCTCCAAGTTCCTTGGGCATGCACACCCTATCCCATGCCACCAGGCAGTGGCCACCATGGACATCTTTTCTCCCTTTCCAGAGGAAACCCCGCATGATCTTCTCAATGGCAACGATGATTTCTATCGGAATATCGAGGGACAAGCCTTGATAAGTGATGTCCCTGTTAAGAATAGAATACATGCCTTGCCCTTTTCATCAGTTGGGACCATTGGTTGCGCTGGCTAGTGCATTAATCCAGATGACCTCGACATCCCACATTGCAGAATTTTTTCGTCTTTGGGACGCTTGTAGAACATCACTTTCCAAGATGATCAGTCTGGCACCATCACGTGACCACTTAGCGTACCTCTACTAGCATTCCAGGAGGGTCTTCCCAGACCATTTTTTTATCCGAACGGTGAAAGTTCGCCCACTTGTGTTCTTAGGACCCGAATTTTCACCGGATTTAGTCCAATTTTCATCCGCATTCCTAGGCCGAACCCAACACGCTGGGTGTCACCTGGGAATGCTGGATGAAGCTAAAACGATAGGAATTATTTTTACGCTGGTGGCCCTGCCCTGTCAGCGAGAGAACGTTGTTCTCATCCTCATCGCCTCGACTCCCGCGTCAAACCGGTGGGCGGAGCAATGTCTGTATGTCCAATCACCCACGCGGTGGCGTAATGGCGCGCCACCGCCCACCTATCTTCCCGCCTTTTCCTTCCCGTGCCGCTCTTTCCCGAAATGGCTATAAATATCGGCCATCCTCACCGTCTTCAGATCACAAACCTTCACCTCCCTAATCTACATAGTTCTAGGCGGAGAAAAACTTAGTGGAAGCAATGGCGGAGAGGTTTCCGGTGACCCTGTGGCGGCGAACGGCTTAGGCCACCGGTCGCTCCAGCCATAGGAGGTGCGGCTTCTCCACGAAGCCGGCAACCTGGCACCACCGGATTTCTAGTACCCGCCGACCTGGAAGCTCAGCGCAGGCAGCGTACTCATGGCATCGGCCGACTATAAATCACTCGAGGGAAGCCATAATCTGTTACCCATCACCGTGACAACCTCGCCCTGAGCGTCATCGCCAGCAGAGTCGCCATGATCATGGTTATGCTCTCGGACATGTCGCGCGTGCTCTTCGCTACCACAGAGGACATGCAGTGGAGATTCTCTGCCTGGGGCCTGTACCCACGAAGGAGCGCCATATTGTCTTGAGAAAAATTGTATATGTTGTAGGAGCTCGAGCATGACAGCGAGCTGTAGATTATCCGGATCGACCCACCTCGGCACAAGACCATGTCGGGTTTTAGCTCGTTGTCATTTCCGCCACCGAAGGTCATCGCTGTGTGTCCATCGTGTACGATCCACGAGACTTAGAGCACCTCCACCCGCAGAGGGCGTTCCCAGGATGATTTTTACATCTGGATGGCGAAAATTCGCTTAGTCGCGTTCGCAGGACGCCGAATTCCGTCGGATTTGGCCCAACTTTCATCCGGAGTTCTCAGGCCGAACCTAGGGTGCTGGGAATCGTCTGTGAACGCTGGACAGCGCGAAGAACAGGTGGGCCAACCCTATCGGTGAGACAAGGCCGAGCTTCCGCCTTTTCTCCCCCCTCGCCACCATTTCCGGCGAACTAGGCCGAATTTGAGCCAAATTTGGGCGAACTAGGCCAAACTATGGCGAATTACATTTGAGTCGAATTTTGGTAAACTAGGCCAAACTATGCCGAACTAGGCCGAATTTGAGCAAACTAGGCCAAACTAGGCCAAATTTGAGTCGAATTTGGGCAAACTAGGCCGAATTTGGGCGAACTAGGCCGAATTTGGGCGAACTAGGCCAAACTATGTCGAACTAGACCAAACTATGCTGAACTAGGCCAAATTTGAGCCAAATTTGGACGAAATGTCCCCGAACTAGGCCGAACTATGTCAAACTTTGCTGAACTAGGCCAAACTAGGCTAAACTATTACCGAACTAGGCCGAATTTTAGAAGAATTTGAGCTGAATACGGATAAAATATCGTCAATTTTGCCTTGCCTAAGAACCGTACCTGGGAATACGAGTGGGAAAATGGTCATTTCCATACCGAAAGTTACATCCGTTCGACGCTAAATAACGCCGGATTTTGTCCTGGGAACGCCGAACGAGCGGAGATGCTCTTACAGACCACTACTTCTGTTCTATAATATAAGTCGTTTTAAAAAGCTAATAGTTTGCTAAAAAGGGTTATATTGTAAAATAAAAAGGGTTATATTGTAAAATAGAGGGAGTACTGGAAGATCTTGTTGGTCTGTTGTAAAATCGACCACGCGGCGGTTTTCAAACACATGCTAGTCTACAAGTTGGATAATCTTATTCTTGAAAGGGTCGTGCCACTAACGAGCATCAATGGTAACGCGCTCTTGGTCGACATCAGAAACGATATCTTGAGAACTACCGGCCGGTAGCCTCAGCGTGAGTTTCCGTGCGATGCCTATCATTATAGGTGACATAGTTGTGCGCCGGGATCCCACGCGTCAATGTATCAATTTTTTTTAACAATTAATACCACGATATATTTATAGTAGCATATAGTATACTGTACAGATACATTGGCTGTCTCCAGCTATTATAAAATAAAGTTAAAAAAAACTAGTAAAATAATAAGATCTTCAAATTATTTCTTCTTCCAAGACACCAGGTTGAACTTTTCTAAAGGCAAACAAAAACCGACAGATACGAAACCACAGCTTGTGAATACCAACGATGGTTCTCCCATAATTTTAATTTGAACCGTAGTGCCAAGGCTGCGTGCATGCACACAGCCATTAAAGTAATCAATCAACATCGGCAAGAGTACCAACACTAGTGTTAGCTTTGCGACAAGCAAATAATGAAGAACGATAAAAAAAATTATAGCAAAGAGGACACACATTTAACGTGGAAAAACCTCTCCAACAAAGAGAGGAAAAAACGACGGGCGCCAGCCAGTGAAACTTCACTATATTGAGGAGTATTTACACAATGCCGGGGATTTTTCTCAGATACGACTTATCCCAACCGGCGGCTTATAAGAGGTTTATATAACGGTGGTAACCTAGATCATCAACTTCCGTACCTCCACTCGACATAAGCCTCCGGCGACGAGTTGGCCTTTACTTTATAGAATTTTGATCAACATATAACAAACTCCACTTTGAGACAAATTCCTTCTTGTAGCATCAACAGTAATCATCTCCCTGAACAAACAAGCAAATACTTTTGGCGCCAATAGCCACTTGGCTAATCAGTTAAACCAACTAAGTTCGAGCAAAGCTCAAACTTAGCAACAGAAACATGTTTAGTCATCATAGCAGCAGGATTATCATGAGTGCTGATCTCGCATACTTTTAATTTACTTTAACAAAATGGTATTTGATATCAATGTGCTTAGTTCTTGTTAGAATACAACTCTTGTTAGGTTTAAGAGTCCTAGTCGGTTTGTTATAGAGCTAGGCCGGTGCACGTAGACCCTCATATATACCTCTTGTAATTGTCACAATATTGTCATCGATTATTATTCTATATAATTCTACATGGTATCGGACTTCCGATCATAGGGTATGGCTCACCCACCGACCCCGCCGCCGCCCGGCTACTTCCAGTGGCGCGCCGCCATCGTCGCCGCCAAGGTTGCCGCGGCCACGACCCCCTCCACCTCTACCTCCACTTTAGCTCTACCTCCACCAATAGCCCCTTCAATCTCCTTAACCGACACCATATCTGATATTAGCCCCTACATACCTGTAACCCTAGACCTCGCTGCTCACAACTACTACCATTGGTGTCACCTCTTCGACGTCCACCTCGGGCGATGCAACCTCCGCTCTCACGTCGCCGATGACGCTCACCCTCAACCTCATGATCCGCAATGGGTCAATGATAATCTCACCATTATTCAACGGATCTACATGCGAGTCTCCACATAAATCTTCAATCTCGTACACCATGATGGTGCCTCCGCTGCCGATATGTGGGCAGTCCTTTGTCAGCTCTTCCAGGAAAACGTCGACGCTCGCGCCAACGATCTCCACACCGAGCTTCGAAACACGGTGCAAGGTGATGCACCCATCGGCGTCTACTGCCAACGCCTGAAGGCGATCGCGGATGAACTTCGCAAACTCGGTGATCCGATCGATGATCGACAGCTCATCAACGTCCTCCTCGTCGGCCTCAGCGAGCGGTTCGAGAAACAGGCCTCCTTCATCCCTATGATGCGTCTGCGCCCTCCTTCGCCGAGGTTCGCTCGATGTTACAATGGGCCGATCGTGCCCAAACCAACAAGGACTCCTGTCCTTAGGTCTTCACTGCTGCTCCTCGACCGCCTGCACCACCGCCACCACCGCGACCTCCTCCACTGGCTCCTCAACCATAGGGCTAGCGTCCAAGTCCCAACTACAGGGGTCGAAACCCTAAACCACCGCAGTTTCGTATGGCGCCTGCTCCTCCTCTGCCCTCGGCTCCGCCTCCACCGTATGCACCACCGACCGCATCACCGTCGCCCCCTGGCTGGCGTCCTTCTCCTGATTTGTGGACTGGGCTAGTCCAGGCGTGGCCTATGCCCTGGTCTGCCCCGACGCCCTATGGTGCCCGCCTGCCTACACTGGTGGCTGGGAGCCCGGTGCCCGCCCTCACACTGGTGCTCCCATCCTCACGTCGCGACAGCCGACGGCCAATTAAAAATCTACAACGCTGCTCCTTATGCTGCCCCCGCCTACACGCCAACAATCTACAACGCTGCTCCTTATGCTTCATATGGCGCTACAACCTCACCCTACATGTCATAGTAAAATATGTCGCAGTACAATGATGGTGGCTCTATCTATACGCTGATGCCAGTCCTACTGCCGACACTGCCACACCCGCCAGCTCCCATGTCTATACCGACCTCTACTTCGACTCCGAGCTGGGATCAAGATGCTTTTCTACAAGCCATGAATAACTTTGCTGCACAAGGAAACTCATGTACGAATTAGATTTTCGATTCTGGTGCCTCTAGTTATATGTCTGCATCAAGTAATTTGCTGTCTTCTTGCACACCGTCACCTTTTTCATCTATTACTCTCGGTGACGGATCATCTATTCCTATTTACTGTGTCGGTCAAGCCCAAATACAATACCCAATCAAACCTTTGCTTCTTCGCGATGTTCTTGTAGCTCCTGCACTAATTAAAAATCTGATTTCTGTTCGCTAATTCACCAACGGCAATCACGTTTTTGTTAAATTTGACCCCTTTGGTTTGTCCATGAAGGATTACTGGACCAAGGCCGAGATCGCTCGGTTCAATAGCTCTGGTGATTTGTATTCCCTCCATGGCGTTTCGGCCGCTGCCCCTCTATCGTCTATGGTGGCCTGTGTTGATCTGTGGCACCAACGTCTCGGCCATCCCAATAATAATGTGTTATGTACTCTTCTTAGTAAATTTTCAATACCTTGTAATAGAGATTCTCATAATTCTTCTATTTGTCAGTCGTGTCAATTAGGCAAACATGTTCGTCTCTCCTTTAGCTCCTCTCTATCCTCTAGTACTTTTCCTTTTGAGTTACTTCATTATGATCTATAGACGTCACCAATAGAAAATGTTTCTGGTTTTAAGTATTATCTTGTTATTCTTGATGATTTTACAGACTATGTTTGGACCTTTCCCTTACCCAACAAATCCGACATTCACAATATTTTTCTTAATTTTTAGTGCTATGTCTCGGTCCACTTTTTCCTTCCTATAAGATTTATTTAATGCGATAATGGTCATGAATTTGACAACTTTAAAAACCGAATTTTCTTTGTCCAATATGAAATTCTTCTGCGTTTTTCCTGTCTCTATACCTCCCCTCAAAACGGCAAGGCCCAGCGTTCTCTTCGCACTCTTAATGACATCACTTGCACCCTTCTTATTCAATCTTCTATGCCTCTGAAGTTCTCGGCTGAATCTCTCCACACGACCACATATCTACTTAACGTTCGACCATGTAAAGTTAATCCTCAAACCACACCCTACTTATCTTTATTTCTCTCTCACCCAAACTACTCCGACGTTCGTGTCTTTGGATGTCTTTGTTTTCCTAAGTCCTACTCTACTTCTCCTAACAAAATTTCACCCTGTTCTATCCCGTGCGTCCATCTAGGTTTTTTCGACAAACACAAAGGCTATCGTTGTCTAGATCTTGTTAGTGATCGTGTCCATGTGTCTCGTCATGTAGATTTTGCTGAAAATATTTTTCCCTTTTCTGAGCATCAATATCTCGATCCTAAAACATCCGCACCATCTACTAGTCCCCCTCATACAAATAATTTTCTCTTCTTTCATCAGCCACCTCCTGCCGTCACTCCTGCCACGGCAGCAAAAACGCCCGAATTCTCTGCCACCGCAGCCGATCCTGCCGCGCCTTCTCTTGCTGCCACCTCTGTCGCGGCTGCCGAAACTGCCGAAAACTCTGCCGCGGCAGACTTCCTGCTGCCGCCGTCCCGACCACCGACTCCCGCGTCCGCTTCTTCTGCTGCGCCGGGCACGTCTTCCACATCATCATCCGTCCCTCCTCCTCATGCTATTATCGTCCCAGTTCCCACTAATGATTATACCATGCGCACACGTGACAAATCTGGTTTTTGTTTACCCGCTAAAGATTGTCTAAATCTCGATGCATCTCTGTCTTCTTCCTCTATGCCCAAATCTTACAAATCAGCTCTCCCAGATCCTAATTGGGCCACAGCCATGAAAGATGAATATGATTCTCTCATTCAAAATAATACATGGCAATTAGTTCCTCGCCTATCAAACACTAATATAGTTTCTGGCAAATAGGTTTTTCGACACAAATTTAATACCGATGGAAGTCTTGCACGTTATAAAGCTCGATGGGTATGTCGTGGTTACTCTTAGCAACACGACATCGATTATCATGAGACTTTCTCTCCAGTTGTCAAACCCAACACTATTCGTACTGTTCTTAGCATCGTCGTTTCTTCTTTTTGGCCCATCCAATAACTCGATGTCAAAAACGCTTTTCTCCATGGCTCTCTTCAAGAAACAGTTTATTGTCAACAACCTTTTGGCTTCGAAAATTCCTCTTATCCTAATCATGTTTGTCTTCTTCAAAAATATCTCTATGGTCTAAAACAAGCACCACGGGCTTGGTTTCAACGTTTTTCTACTTATGCTCAAACAATTGGCTTTACTCCTTCTCGTTCTGACACTTCTCTCTTCACCTTTCATCATAATACTGACACCGCTTATCTACTTCTCTATGTTGATGATATTATTCTCATAGCTTCCTCACAACACTTTTTAGATCATATTATCTCTCTTCTTCGCAAAGAATTTTCTATGTCCGATCTAGGTCTTCTTCATCACTTCTTAGGTATTGCTGTCATCCGTGACTCATCTGGTCTTTTCTTATCTCAACGTCAGTACACCCTAGATCTTCTTTCTCGTGCTGGTATGCTTGATTGTCAACCATCTCGTACTCTTGATGATACATGTTCAAAACTTTCTGCCAATGGTGATACCTTTTCTGATCCTTCTCTTTATCATAGTCTTATCAGTGCCCTCCAATATCTTACTCTTACTCGTCCTAAAATTTCTTTTTTTGTCCAACAAGCTTGCCTTTATATGCATGATCCTCGTGTTCCTCACTTCAACATGTCAAACATATTCTTCGGTATCTCAAAGGCACATTAGATTTAGGTCTTCATATAAACAAATCCTCTCCTACCTCGTTGACATCTTACTCTGATGCAGACTAGGCTGGTTGCCCCGATAGTCGACGGTCCACATCCAGATTTTGTGTTTTTCTTGGTAACAATTTGGTTTATTGGTCTTAAAAAAGGCAGGTTACGGTTTCTCGCTTGTCAGCCGAAGCTGAGTATCACGATGTGGCTCATGCGGTTGCTGATACGGTTTGGTTGCGCCAGTTGCTGTCGGAGCTGCATCACCCTATTGAGCAAGCTACTATTGTTTATTGTGATAATATTTCAGCTGTTTACATGTAAGGGGATCCGGTTTAACATCGTGGTACCAAGAATATAGAGATCAACATTCATTTTGTTCGAGAGAAGGTGGCTCTCGGTCAAGTTCGTGTTCTGCATGTGCCTACTTCAGCTCAGTTTGCTGATATCTTTACTAAAGGCCTAGTGACGACTCCGTTTCAAGACATTTGTTTCAGTCTCAACATCGTCGAGCCTACCGTTGACACTGCGGGGGGATGTTAGAACACAACTCTTGTTAGGTTTAAGAGTCCTAGTCGGTTTGTTATAGGGCTAGGCCGGAGCACCTAGACCCTCATATATACCTCTTATAATTGCCACAATATTGTCATCGATTATTATTCTATACAATTCTACAGTTCTCTCATGGAACATCTAATCTTTTGTAAGGTATATGGAACTTTGACTATCATAAAACAAAGTAATGCAAGAATCATCTCCACAAAGCTCAGCAAACAAACCTTTCAACCAAACAAATTCTTTGCAAGCTTCAGCAATAGCCATGTATTCAACTTCAGTAGTAGATTGTGCAACAACAGCCTACAATGTAGCCTTCCAGCTAACAGCACAACCACCAACATTTAAACACATAACATGTGAGGGATCTTCTCTTATCCAAATCGGCAGTAAAATCTGAATCCACATAGCCAACAAGTCCCTCACCGGTCCTGCCAAGCTTCAAACAAGCATTGGAAGTGCTAAGAAGGTACCTAAAAACCCACTGAATAACCTTCCAATGTTATTTACTAGGATTAGCCATGTATCTACTTATCAAACTCATAGCATATGATAAATCAGGACCAGAGCAAACCATGGCATACATCAAAGAACCAACAGCACTAGAATATGACACCTTTGACATGTACTCAATCTCTTCATCAGTAGTAGGACATTGCGAAACTGACAATTTAAAATGAGGAGCAATAAGAGAACTAACTGACTTGGCACCATCCATATTAAAACGATGAAGAACTTTCTTAATGTAACTTTGCTGACTAAGGAATAACAAACCAAATTTTCTATCTCGGGTAATCTCCATACCTAAGATCTTCTTAGCAGCACCAAGATCCTTCATCTCAAACTCACTACTTAGGTGTGCCTTCAAAGTAGTGATTTCTTTCATGCTCTTGGCAGTAATTAACATATCATCAACATATAACAGGAAGTATATAGGTGACCCATCAACAAACTTAATGTAAACACAACTATCATACTGAGACCTCTCAAAGCCATGTGAGATCATAAACGAATCGAACCTTTTATACCACTGTCTTGGAGGTTTCTTTAAGCCATAAAGAGACCTTTTTAACTTGCACACATAATCCTCTTTACCAGGCACTATGAACCCTTCTGTCTGGTCCGTGTATATCTCCTCCTCAATTTCCCCATGCAGAAAAGCAGTCTTGACATCTAACTGCTCAAGCTCAAGATCACGCATAGCCACAATACTAAACAAAGTGCAAATGGAACTATGGTTTACAACTGGGGAGAACACATCGTTGTAATCAATACCTAGAATCTGGCTGAAACCTTTTGCTACTAACTTTGCCATAAACCTTGGAGGCTCATTAGGAGATAAACCTTCCTCTTCTTGTATATCCACTTACAACGGATGACCTTTGTTTGTTTAGGCAAACACACAACATCCCATGTGCCATTCTTTTCAAGTGATTGCATCTCTTCTTCCATAGTAGAAACCCACTTCTCGTGGTCAACGGATGCAACAGCTTCATTGTATGTAGTAGGTTCAGTATCATGCTCCACCTGTTCAGCACAACTCAAAGCATAATGAGCAAGATTACATTCTTCAATTAAACGACGAGGTGGAACTATGTTACGCCTCGATCTATCAGCAAAAATAGTCTCTTGTGGTTGCTGCAAAATAGTAGGTGAGTGCTGAACAACACGATCATCAATGTTTTCCTCATGAGTATCATCAGCCACAACATCATTATCAACAGTTTTCTGCAGGGCTCCACCTGCACACTAACTCCCTCCTCTCCAATAGCAATAGGAGAGGGATCTGATGGCAAGCTATCATGATACATAATGGATTCATTGAAAACAACGTTCCTACTCAACAAAACCCTTTTAGTTTCTGGATTTCATAGTTTATATGCCTTAACTCCTGAACCATAACCAAGGAATATGCACTTAACGGCTCTATGCTCTAACTTTCCATTATTAATGTGAGCATAAGCAGTGTAACAAAAAACTCTCAACTATAAATAATCAGCAGGAGAACCTGACAATACCTCAATGGGAGTTTTCTTCTCAGGTGGAATAGAAGGTGACATGTTGATGAGGTAACATGCTGTGTTGGCTGCTTCAGCCTAGAAACGTCTATACATACCTGCATTGGACAACATACAGCGAGCCCTCAAGATGATGGTTCTGGTCATGCGCTCAGCCACACCATTCTGCTGAGGAGTGTAAGGGATGGTGTCGTGCCTGATCATACCATCGTTACTGCAAAACTCCTCAAACTCGTTAGAATAGAATTCCATACCATTATCAGTGCGTAGTACTTTTACCTTCCTTTCAGTTTGCTTTTCAACCATAATTTTCTACTTCTTAAAATAATCAAAAACATCATATTTATGTTTCAAGAAAAATGGCCACACTTTTCTTGAGTAGTCATCAATGATAGTAAGCATGTAATTAGCACCACCAATAGAAGTATTACGGGAAGGTCCCCATACATCAGCATGCACATAATATAATATGCCTTTGGTGGTGTGAACAAAAGCATTGAATTTAACTCTTTTATGCTTACAAAAAACGCAGTGCTCACAGAACTCAAACTTACCCAAGTTGCAACCATCAATCAGCTCTCTCTTGACTAACTCTGCCATGCCATGTTCGCTCATACGACCAACACGCGTATGCCACAGATTTGTTTTACCACAATCATCAGAATCATTAGAAGTAACAACAACAGTAATACTAGGCAAAGTGCTACCTTTAAGAACATATAACTTAGCAGAATTTATATCACCTATCATGTGGATAAGAGAACCTTTTAATACCTTTAACAATCTACGCCCACCGGCGTACTTGTATCCATCAACATCCATGGTACTTAGGGAGATCAAATTTTTGGCCATGCTTGGTATTTGCTTCACCTCATTCAACGTACGTGTCACGCCATCATGTGTCCTGATCATAACAGATTCAACACCGACAATATGGCAAGGATTGTCATTCCCCACACGCATAAAATCTCCAGTCTAGACAGACTCATATGAACTGAACCAATCTTTGTTACAGCAAATATGAAACGAACATGTAGTATCAAGTATCCATTCATCATCACAAGAAGAACAAGCAGCAAAAAGGGCTAAACATTCACCATCAGAACTATCACCAGAAACAATAGCAGCCTTACCAACACCTTCCGACTTATCTTTTAGTTGGTAAGTTCTGTTCCTTTTCTCCTTATTCTGCAGCTTCCAACAATCATCAATAATATGATTAGATTTCTTACAGTACCTGCAGAACTTATCCTTTCCCTTGGACTTAGAATGACCTCTGCCGTCCTTGCTCTTATCTCGGTTGCCGTAGTTGTTAAATCTCTGCTCGGTCCTGCCATGAACCTGCAGAGCTTCGGCCTTGGATGACGTCCCATCTACATGTACCATAGTTTTCATCTTTTCCCTCTGTTTGAGGGCCTCTTGTACTTCATCAAGGGTTAGTGTATCACGGCTCAACAATATTGTATCACGGAAGTGAGCATAAGAACTAGGCAGTGAGCATAAGAGTAAGAGACCTAGATCCTTATCATCATATTTTACCTCCATAGATTGCAAGTCAGAAATAATATCTTTAAAAACGAATAAGTGATTCATTACCGATCCATCTTCGTGCAGCCTATACGAGAACAACTTAATCTTCACATGCATCTTACTGGTTAGATCCTTTGACATGCAGATCTATTTTGGTTTTGCCCAATGGGCAGCAACATATTTCTCTGCCAACACTTCCTACAGGACATTATTGGACAAATGAAGTTGAATCAAAGATAAAGCCTTACGGTCCTTCTGCTTCTCTTTGTCACCAGCCCTTAGTATCCTTTCCATCGAATCCATCCAGCGCTTCATCCAGATCTGAAGTTTGGACAAGAATCATCCGCATCTTCACCTGCCACAAGGAGAATCTTGTGGTGTAGTCCAGCTGCGGAAGATCAAACTTCAATGATGGCATGTCGCAAACCCTAGATTAGAACCCGGGGCTCTGATACCACTTGTTAGCTTTGCGACAAGCAAATAAGGAAGAACGATAAAGAAATCATAACAAAGGGGACATAAATTTAACGTGGAAAAACATCTCCAACAAAGAGAGAAAAAACCACCTGCGCCAGCCAGCGAAACTTCACTATATTGAGGAGTGTTTACACAATGCCGAGGATTTTCTCAAATGCGACTTATCCCAGCCAGAGGCTTACAAGAGGTCTATATAACGGTGGTAACCTAGGTCATCCATGATTCGTACCTCCACTCGGTCCAAGCCTCCGGCGACGGGCCTCGCTCCGCTCGTCAGAAGTTGCCCTTTACTTTATAGAATTTAGATTAATATATAACAACTAGTATTCCAGTAAAAAATAATCGAACAACTTGGTCGATGTCGCTGGCGAACCGATAGTACGAACCACCATTGTCGAGGACGTAACAACCGAGACAAATATTACGAGGGTAATCCTCGCGGCAACCATGAAAAAAAATCCAAAATCAACCTGGTGAAGTCAGATCTAAAACACCATATCTATAGAATTGTAATCTTACAACACTACCATTAACGTCGGGAAGAAGATCTCATTGTCGTACGAAAGGCCAAAGATCACTTATTGTAGACGATACCATCTTTATTGACGTAGAGACCAAAACAGATGACTACCAAAACTCTATTTTTTTTTGACCGCTCTACCGTAGGGGAAGCCCCATAGGGTAAGCCTCTACGGTGTGATTTTTTATATATATATAAAAGCCAAAAGGCAAGACACTGTACAGAAATTTACATCAAGGTTAAAAGGAAAAAAGATCGTACACCAGAGCTAACCAAAGCAAAGAAACGTAAAATTACAGAAAAATTGCTGACAACCAAGTGTCCAGCCTCTCTAGGCTATCTCGATTCACCCTGAATTTATGAGGTTGAATATTCTTCAAGCATTTCACTTTCCATCTCCCAAACAAATGGTTTATATTTCTGAAAATTTGGTCGTTCCTGACTCCCTAGGTGCTTCATGCAGCACACGCTAAAATCTCCATAAAACATGGCCCAAAGAATCTGTCTACCGCTCTCAAAATTCTATCAAAAATGCCATCTGACAAGTCCCACTCAATACCCAAGAACTCCCAACACTGAACCGCAAAAAGGCAACCAAAGAAAAGATGGTCTCTCGATTCAACTTGGTGATCGTTGCAAAGAATACAGTCTGACCCACCCTGAATGTGTCAATTTCTTCTGCTCATTATATCTTTGGTATTAACTCGGTCCATGAAAACTAACCACGAGAACACCTTTAGTTTGGGCATGGTCTTTGATTTCCAAATCAAACATAGACTTGGATTTTGGGGAATAATGTTAAACATAAATTTATAAAACCTTGAAGATGTATATTTATCAGATCCCCAAGCAAATGTTCTTTTATCCGGCTCATTATCATGAAGAATAATCCCTGCAGTGATAACATTTAACTGCTGTAGCTCCTCGGAAGCCTTCACGGAAAGAGGAAGAGAGAACACAAGCCCTAGCTCACCTGATCCCAAGAAGTCCTTGACTGACAAGTCTTTATTCAGAACATAAGAGAATAATCTTGGGAAAACATCACACATGTTTAAACCATTGTGCCAAAAAACCTTCTAGAACAGCACTGAATTTCCATTACCAATTTGCACAGATGTGATACTTCTGTAAATATTTAGAAGAGACAAAACATCTCTCCACCAAAAGGACCCTTTCTTCACATTAGTATGTGGTAGACTCTGGCCATATTTCTGAACCAACTTGATCCAAGATATGTCCTCATTATAGAAAAAAATGTTTAATTGTTTTAATAATAAAGCCTCATTCTGTAATTCCAAAATTTTAATGCCCAAGCCACCTTGCTTTTTTTGGTCTACATACCATACTCCATGATGCCAACGAATTACATGTTCATTGCCCTCTCACAATATTTTATCAGTGTTTTTTGAAGTTTGATGCTACACATCTGATACGTTGTCAATGAAGCTAGAACTGAGTTAACTAATGCAAGCCTTCCCCCGTAGTTCAAGAACCTGGCACTTGCATTTAATCTTCGTTCGATTTGACTCATGAGAGGGGTGAAATTTTCAATTGTTGGCTTTGTTGTACCCAGGGGTAATCCTATGTATGTAAATGGGAGGGTGCCAATTACACAGCCAAACTGTGCAACCAGAAATTCCATTCTCTAATCAGAAACGTTGATAGGGAGAATGCATGTTTTATTATAATTTACCTTCAGTCCCATAGCATTGCTGAAAGAATGCAGCAAATTCTTCAGCGCTAATTTCATAAGCTTGCATGATAAAAAGTGTATCATCCGCATACTGAACGACCGGGAAGTTAGTACCCTCCATGGGAAGTGGTGCAATTAAATCCCCCTCCTGAAAAATCCTCTTTACCATGACTTGCAGCAACTCAGCCCCATTTAAAAGTACCGAGGAAGTTCCCGAATCAAGAATCAATTGGACCGTTTTAATCCATCTGTCTGGGAATCCATAACAAGTCAAAATTTTGATAATTGCAGAATGTACCATGGTATCGAAGGCCTTGGCAAAATCTAATTTTAGGATTATACATTCCTTTTTCGACTGCTTGCATTGGTGAATATACTCATAGGCCCATGCCACACAATCCTGGATAGACCTTGACTTCAGAAAACCATACTGGTTAACATGCAGAATATCAAGAATTCTCATTTGCAAGCGATTTGCCATCAACTTTGTAAGCAACTTGAGGCAAAGGTTCAGAAGTGAGATCGGATAGTAATCATTTGGTCCTTCAGGAGACTAGATTTTGGGGATTAGTGTGATTAAGGAATCGTTAATACTATGCAAGTTTATCTTTCCTTCCCAAAAATCATGACACGGTTGATAAAAAATCAAATCTTATTATGTGCCAGCAAGACTTGGGAAACAATCCTGTGAAACCATCCGGCCCTGGAGCTTTGTCATTGGGCATAGATGCCACCACCTTGTCAATCTCATCACTAGTGAAAGGTGCAGCTAGCTGCTCCAGATTTGATATAGGGGGTAGAAAACTGGAGAAGTCAAAGGCTTGATCAATATCCAAAGCCACACCCAAACGATCCTTGAAGCTTTGCCACAAAATTCCTTCCTTCTCCCCATGCTCAAATGCAATGGAACCATCATCTCTTGATAGAGAAGCAATCAAATTCTTTCTATAACTGATTGTTGCCATTGAGTGAAAGTAAGATGTGTTTCATGTGCTAATTTAGCCCACTTTACCAAAACTCTATTCTAATCACTCAATACATTAATTTTACTGAAAACTCCATCCATAGATCGGGTTCCCCACCCCTCCAGACACTGGCGAGGCCGGCTGGAGGAGGAGGAACCGATCTAAGGAGGAGGCGGAGGAGATGAGGCGGAGGAGAAGCGGTGGGCTAGGCCAGGAGGCGACTGAGAGGTTGAAAGGGTAGGTGGAGCATACTCCTGGTACCATGGCAAGGCAGTGCGTGTTATAGATGAGAGATTCAGCTGTATCACCTTGGTAGTGGCACTTGCTCCTCCAGAACAGCCGGATGTGACAAACAAAGTTGTTCGGGGCCGTGTTTATGTAACCTCATTCACCATATCTATGTTACACACCATTGCACGGTTTCTTGGTGAGCTGTTTTTTTCACACCCTAATTTACTTTGGGTAGTTATAACTGTAAAGAAAAAACAGTGATATTGATTATTGCATAGCCTTCCTATATATTCATGAGAAAAAAATGATCTTGCTTATTGCACCATCCACACATGATATATTATATATGAATGAACTAATTATCTCTGGGTTTTTTTTTGAAAATGAGTATATATTAATATCACACGAATACCAATTACATCCCGCCTTGCAACAACACATACCCAATTGGCAATACGGATGCATACAACCGAAAAAAGGAAAAAGAATTATAAAAAAGAAAAGTCCTACTACAACGATTATATCCTTAGTAGCATCAACACTAACCCCACCGGAACAACACCAGAAGTCCAACATCTCCAGTAGTGATGCCTTCAAGAAATAAATAGAGCACAAGCACCATCATCGCCCGATCAAAGATCATAGGTTTTCACCCTGGAGAAAGTCCTCGCTCATAAAACAATGCCTTCAACAAGGTTATTGCCAGGCACAACCAATTAAGGACAGATCTTGGATTTTCACCCTGCAAGGGAAGACTATGAACTCCTCCTATGCGGCCGCTCTCACTTTCCGATGCTGCTTCTACAATTCACGAATCACCAAAGCCAATTCCTCATCGCCACCAAGACTCGAGCCACCATAGCTAGTCCACAAATCTTGGCTTCCATGACATTCTCCGCACACTAACTTCACCATGGAACTAAAGACATGTTCCACGATGGCAACAGGCTATAGAGCTTCACCTCACTCACTCTGAAACCAAACGGTCAGAAAACAACGGTTGTGCGTGACCGAATCCCATCCGTTCCAGCAATCTCCAGGAATGAATTGCCCATGGGAGTTCACCGGCGGAGCCTTCCGGAACACGACACTGCCACCAGATCTATGGAAACAGACTAAAGGCAGATCTTCATCTTGGCATGAGAGAAAACCTAGGACCATGCCCCTTCCAGCAGATGTGACCCGTGCCACCATCCACCGAGGCAGAACCGCCATCAAACCATGAGGCCGCCGCCCTGGCTTCTAGACCCCGCCGCCATCAGATCACCGACGTGGCGACAACCATCGAGCGCCCAAGGAGATCCCCGCGGGGGAGAGGCCACCACGCGAGGAAGCAGCCCTGCCGCCACCGTTGGCTAACCGTGCTTAGCCTGCTGGCATCCTCCAGTGGCAGCGGGGAGGAACAGGAGGAGAAGTCGGGGCGAGATGATTATCTTCGGCTCCTACCAATGGTTAAGTGAGGAGAAGTCGGGGATGACATTGGTACTACACTATTTTTCAAAAATATTAGACCACCTTATATGGACAATTTCCCAACCGGGATATCTTAAATCTTTCCGTCCACTCCTCATGAAAAAGACAAACTCCTGCCTAAACGGTAGGAACTCGGTCAATTTTGACCATAGTTTGGGAAAAATGAAATTATGGCTAGAATCATGGTAAAGTTAGTGATAAGTTTATATGGATATCATATTTGGATTACTCTCATTTTTCTAATCAATTTAGACATATTATTTGTCGAATTTCGATTTACGGATTTAAAGATATTAATTATTCCATATTAAATAGAAAAATACAAAAAGTAAAATCATTATATTTTTATTTGAATTCAATAATCTTTTTACTTATTCATTGTTTCTTAATTAAATAACTGATTGTAATTTCCAAAAATAAAAACATGTGACATAATGATATAAGAGTTAATAGGATTGATATCATAGTATTGACAACAAGCTACAAATTGCTTCGCGGAAACTAATTCGGAAGGAACAAAGAAGTTAAGCATGCTGGGGTGGAGTAGTGTGAGGATGGGTGACCGACTGAGAAGTTTAACCAAGACTACAATTTGATTGAATATTAAGTATAATTAGTGTTAAAAATGTTCCAAGTGAGATATTAACGAGTCAAACAATTCAAAGATTAAAAAAAGTTGAGAAAAAATTAAAAGAAAATATTTTTTTGAATTTTTTTACAACTGGCCGTTAGGCTATGCCGTCAGGGCTATGCTGAGGGCAAAGCCATCGGCGTAGCCTATACTGATGGCATGGTCATACGCTGACGGCCTCCGTGGCTGCGTCGAGGGAAGGCTAGACCAAGGAGCCTACGCTGACGGCTTTTGGCCCTCGGCATAGCGCTCCATTCATGTAGTCACTCTCTAGTTTCATCTCGTACTTCAGAAACAATTTGTCATGAAAACAATTTTTTCAGGAACGCACGAGAGTGCACACTTTTTTATATAGATAGAAGGGGCAAACACAGAGTCCACAACAGAGGGTGCCCGAAGGCAAAATAAGAAAAAACAACTTCTCACAAGAAACCCACTAGTTTCCAACTATCCGCTTGCACGACAATGGCATCGAGCAGCTTGGCGATTGGCAACGCTTTGTCCTTGAAGACCCTAGCATTTCTTTCGAGCCAAATCGAATGGAGGACAAGGAGGAGAATCGACCTAACTTTGGCCTTCTGCTTGAACGGCCAACTCTGGATAGCACGCAGCCACCAGTCCACCATGTATGAGTCATGCCCAGGTGCGAGGTCCGGCCTCCCCAATCCCGACATGACCTCGAACCAAATTTCACGCAAGAACGAGCATCGAAGGAGAAGATGCTCGATCGTGTCCGATTCCTGCAAGCAAAGGAGCCAAGTATCCAAGTTAGAGAGGCCATGACGTTCCTCCTGTCCCTAGTCCAACACCGATTCCACGCCGCCTTCCACGCAAAGAGTTTGAATTTGAGTGGAGCATTGCATCTCTGGATGGCTTCATGCAAAGGCCAGCCGGCGCGGCCTTCAAAGAAATCCAGGTAGGCGGATTTTGCAGAGAAGGTTCTCGATGGGGTCCAGATCCACTCAAGAACATAACGTCCACCAAGTGAGGGATGGCTCGAATCTCATGCCAAAGCGACATGAATTGGATCATAGCCGAGACCAACATGCCGACAGCGAGATCCAGAATCCAAGAGTTGTCCTAGAGGCCTTGGGCCACCGACCGCTTGCAACGGATCTTGGGGTCCACAAGCGCCAACAGGAGAAGGGCAATTGATTGGACGTCATGGTTATGAATACACTTGTCCGTCCAGAAAAGGCAAGAGTTGCCATCCCCAGCCAAATCCTGATAGAGGCATTGAACATGAATTGGCAAGCTGTAGAGCACGGGCTCTGCAGTTGGGTCCAAGGCCTATCAATGGAGTCCCTACATCTCCACAGCCATTTCATCCTGAGGGCTTCATTCAAGAGGTGAAGATTGTGGATACCCAGTCCCCCAAACTTGACCGGGGTGTAGACCTACTCCCAGTCCACAGGACAAACTCCACCTTTGGCCGAAGCCTTAGCACACCACCGGAATCCATGACAGAGATTCTCAAGGGCCTCAATCATCCACTGCGGATGATCAATAGCCATCATGATGTAGATGGACAAGGCCGTAAGAACCGCCTTCACCAAGACCAGTCTACCAGACACATCGAGCATAGAGACCTTCCAAGTAGGGAAGCGATGAGCAACCTTATCCACATAAGGCTGAAGCTGCTACTTGGTCGGTCTGGAAGTGGAAATCGGCAACCCGAGGTAGGTACAAGGGAACTCCACCACTTCGCAGGGAATAAGCGCATGGAACACATCCACATCCACATCCTGGCAGCGGATAAGGGTAGCCGAACTTTTGGCGAAATTCACCCTCAGCCCAGACGCATCCCCAAAGAGCTAGAAGATGTTCTGCACGACATAGAGTTCTAGCCCGGTAGGCCGGATAACCAAAGCCACATCGTCCGCAAACAGAGAGAGCCTAAACTTCACCCCAAAGTTGGTCAAGGACTGGAAAAGGTGGCACTCCTCCGCAGAGCGAAAGAGAGCAGCCAAAGTGTCCATGACGATGACAAACAACAAAGGGGAGAGAGGATCCCCCTGCCGCAATCCACGCCTACGCCACACCTGCTCGGTGGCATGCCCATTAATCAGGATCTTGGAACTAGAGGAGGATAGAATGGAGACGATCCACACACACCAAATCTCCCTGAATCCATGTGCCCTGAGGACCTCGAGAAGGAAAGGCCATGAAACCGAGTCAAAAGCCCGTGCGAGGTCTGTTTTGAGGAAGATGGAGGGTTCCTTCCTATGGTGAAGTGCCCAGATCGCACTCTGGACCTGCATGTAATTATCCAGAATCGAGCATCCACGGATGAAGGCGCTTTGGTTAATAGCCACGAGTTCATGCATGCGCGGCCCTAGTCTCTCCGCAAGAAGTTTGGAGAAGATCTTGCCAAAGATATGGGCAAGACTTATAGGGCAGAAGTCTCAGAGCTCCACCTCATCTTCTTTCTTGGGAAGCAGCACAATGAGTGCTTGGTTCAGAGAGTTGAACTCCCGGTCCCGACGAAAGAAAAGATAGTTAAGGGCATCCACGATCGTATTTTTGATTGTGCACCAGCACACTTGGTAGAAATTTATCAAGAATCCATCTGGCCCTAGGGCCTTATCCGTGGGTAAAGCCTTTATGACCCCCACACCACCTCGACAGTCCATGGGTGACATGGGTACGATTACTTGGATGCTCATTATTGGCTACCCTACATTGGGTAAAAGTCCTACGGCCCATAGAGATTCCAGATAAAAGCCCAAGGAAGCAACCGACAAAGACTCTTTGTTGTATTAGGAAAGAAACCACGAACTGACATTATGTTGGTATTGTAATCACGCGTGTATGAAACCTATCCGCATACATCTTTGAGACCCGACCTATTATATATAGGGCGGGAGAAGCCCAAGCAAGGGTACCGAAATCTAGAGGACAATTTGTAATAGAGTGTTTCCCCAATATTCAGGCGACTTTGTCTTCATTGTTTTCCTGACATCCGACGAAATCCCCAGCGTTCTCTTTTCCGCGAAACCCCAAGTCCATCACCATGGGCATTGCCGAGGTTACCCATCGTTAATTGGCGCCGTCTGTGGGGAACTTGAACGCGGGAAACACGGATTCGAAGGAACGCTCTCCACCAAACGTCGACTTGATGAAAACAGATCCACACCCACCCACCCTCGTAGTAGTACCCACCAATTTCAAACGGAGGATCCGATCTAATCATCGGAAGCCTCCACTTCCAAGGAGACAACACACAGGAATCACACCTTTCGGCCTTGTCACATCAGAACCATCGGTGGGAAGGCCACACCTGCAACAGTACCAGCACCGCTCGTTGGACCTCCCATAGATATCACAGCTCATATCAAAGCAGGAAAAGAAGGTGGCCAATCAATCTCACTACACGGAGAAAACCCAACAAGCTCAGAACCCGAAGAAAGCAATGAGAACGTCGACTTTGAAGAAAGGACGGTGAAGATTTATCCAGAACTATGATCTCAGAGCACTACCAACGCACCCGCAGAAGCAAAAGGCAACACCATCAGGCCACATACAACACGCCACCAAGTGTACATGATCAACGGAGATACCTCAATGCCACGCGATGAAAATGGTAATCCCATCATAAACCCCGATGATATCTTATCAAATGACCATGCAGGAAACCACGACAACGAAGGAGAACACAACAACGGAGGAGAACACAGAAACGAAGGAGAAATAGCAGATAATCGCATAGTTCGAGGAGGAGGCGGAGAACTACGCACAGAAGAGAGACCAGGACTTTGGCTACCAGCGTCGGCATGGCAAAAAGCAAGGGAGGCAATTTCGGGAGCAGTCCCAATGACGTCAGATGCTTCACATGAGGATCTACAGGCGTACCAATATTTGCTCCACCACAAGAAGAGCGACATCTCAATTATAGAATATCCCCGAAGTAGACAGAAGTGGAATCATCCGAGACCTCGACCTATCATTCATGTCGATCGATCAAGCAGGAAACATCAAGGCAAAAACAGCTCAGGCAGTTATTGTAGCTGCGTAGACATACCTGATCACCACTCAACCCGCACCCGACAATCCACACACGACCTTCCACCGCTCTGCTCTGATGAACCTCGGCATGGTAGGAGCCTCACTTGCGGAAGCAGAACAAGGACTCACACAAAGGTCCCCACGCTGTCAAAATAGTCCTCGACAAGCAGGACACACCCGGCGATCGCAATCACCACATGTCGTGGTGGTGTCACGGCAGATGCCATGGATAGGCTAAAGGTGGGGACTAATACACGCTAGGGGAATCCAGGGAGGGATAGTGGAGTGATTCTCCACACGGAAGATTGTATTCCTTTCAAGTTTACAAGTGCTCCTAGAGCTGTATTGGCGAGAGGAGGAAGAAGAAGCTCTCTTACTCTCAACTACCATTCACCCCTAGCATCTTAGCGAAATCTGTATTGAAGAAAGACCAACCAAAACTAGAACTCAACCCCTTCTACGGGAACCCTAGCCCCCCTTATATAGAGGGGGCTCGGTCTCTCCCTAGGGCATACGTGGAGGCATATTCTCTCAAAGTAGTAACCCGACCGGGGTGCTTTTCCCCCGCGTCATACATGCTTTAGCTACGTGAGCCTCTCGGCGCCCGCGTCAGCCGACACGGGCGTCGTCACCCTTGTCGGTTATGACCCGGTGGTCCTGCCCTTGCTTGCTTAGCTCATGCAGTGCGTACTGGGCCTTCTTTTTGACCAGAGAGATTCCTTCCTTCTCCCAGAAACTAAACGGGACCCGGATCATGGTAGATCCGGCCACACCTGTTCCTGCATACAAGCTAAACAAGCACTTCCGACTTACTCCTTAAGTCGGCTGAGACAATGTTAGGCGACCCCCCTGGTCTGGGTTACTCCGTGATCCGGCCTCCCTTGAGGTGACCCGGCCAGCACCCTCTTCGACCCTGCTGACCTTCGGCTAACTCGGCCTTTATACCCCGGAGTGACCCTACCCGGGGGTATCCCCCAACATTAGTCCCCGAAGCTGGTGCGGTCTTAGCTGCCTTGGACGCTAAGGCCACATCAGGTTTATTTATGTTCGAGCCTTGGACGTTTATTTCCGGGTTAGCTCTTTCTCTCGGATTATATGGATTTACGTTCCCTTCGCACGTACCAAGTTTTCACTTGCTGGCCGGCTTACCACTGTGACTCGGATCTCATGGTTTTACTTTCTCTCTGCACATTCTAAGTTTTTACTTGTGGTTCGGGTTACCATGGTTTGATCCGGGCCTCGCTTCCTTCTGTCATACGCCAACCCACGTGGAGGTTAATCATTATGTTGCCTTATTTTAAGGGCCTGCACACTAACCGCCGCTGTAATTGTCAGTTATCACTGTGCGTGGGTCACGTCACGCCTGCCTCCTCGTTTACCGCATCTATGCGTCACGTCACGGGATCGCTTCTGCTCTGTGGCCCTCTGTGTGGCTCCTCTACGATTGGCTGACGCGTGTGATACACAGCCACACCATGTTGCTTATTGGCAGGGCGCGATCCCACTCACCCTCTCAGGGAGTGGTTAAGTAGCGGAGGGACGCACCCCTTAGAATTTTTCCCTCTTCTGCGCCCCTCTGCCCGTTGCTCTTCTTCATCTTCCTCGCGACCGCGCCGCCGCCAGTGCCCCTAGCAGCAGCGCCGCCGCCGCACTCTTCCCCGTGCCTCCGCATCGCAGCCACCGCTGCGCAACTTCCTCACCATGGGTCCTCGCCAATCCAGGCCTCAGATCCCTGCCGCCGCCAACGCCAGCGAGGGTAGAGAACACGAGATGACGGAGGAGGAGCTCGTCGTCGCCGAGCAAGAAATGGAGGAGGACGCCGCTGCGGCAGACCGTGGCGCGTGGGCTGGATCATGGGTCTGTCAAGATAACCTTGACTGGCTCTACCGGACCAGACGCATTCCTGCCGGCGTCACCGCTCGTCTCCCCTCCACCGAACTGGCCCCCTCACCCAATCCGGGTGAGTTCGTCGTGTTCTTGTCCCACTTTCAATGGGGATTCGGCCTGCCGGTGAGCGATTTCTTCCGAGATTGGCTTAGCACCTACCACCTGCAGCCGCACCATCTTCTAGCCAATGCTATCACCGTTCTCTCTACCTTTGCTTCTACGATCGAAGGCTACACCGGACTGTGGCCCACGAAGGAGCTGTGGATCCGGTTATTCGGCCTTGTCGTGACGTCATCCCCAATATCCAAGTTGAATCCAAGGACAAGCAGCTCACCCAATTCGGAGCTGCGTCCATCTCACCCCGGAGGACTTCCGTTTTCCCCCGGGTCACCGGGCTTGACTCCTGCAAAGGATGGGCCCGGACCTTCTTCTATGTCCGGAACTCGGGCACTGGAGATTTGATCCGGTTGCTCCCCTACACTCTGGGTCCACCTGATCCGGAATTCTGGGAGGAGGTCTCCAAGAATCCCACGGCTCTGGCCAACCAAGTTAACAAGAGGTTCGCGGAACTGAAGAAACTCGGATTGTGCAACGAGGATGCTATGATCATGTTCATGCGCAACCGAATCTCTCCCCTCCAGAAGCGCACCCACAAGGTGTGCCACATGAGTTTCGGCCGCGACCCCAACCGGACCTCCTCCTTCGAGCTGAGCAACACGGAGATTTTTCGCCGGGTTAAGGCTCTCTTCACCATCCACAAGGATTTCTCCGCCGAATGGACGTGGGGAATTGAGCACTTCTGTCGTGACAGGCTCCCTCCCGCGGTAAGCTTCGCGGGGCAAACTTATTTCGGATCAAATATGTGTCGGTTTTTGTTGTATTTTTGACTCTGTTCTTCATGCTTTCTCTCCGTTGTTCCTTCAGCAAACTCTTGAGGATGGTATGGATCTGACCCTTAAGTGGGCGCCGGACCGAGAAATCCCGGATGAGGAGGAGCCGGACCAGGAGATGCTTCTCCCTATGACCGATGCTACAAAACAACCCAGCGGTAAATTCTCTTCTCTTAGAGACTGGCCCGATGATGAGGATGACTCGGATGTTGACGTGATTGAACCTATTGAGGCTGTCCCTCTTTCTTTTGCCTTTTCGGCATCAGCTAACCCCGGTGGGCATATCCACGAGGATCCTCCACTTGCTACAGGCGAGCCGGTTCCGGTGGCATCGAAGAAGAAGCGCGGAGCCGCACCAAGTTCCTCCTCCGAACCTTCTCAGCCCACAAAAAGGCGAAAGAAGGCCGGAGACAAGACTGCCTCCAAGCCGGCAGGCAAAGCCCCGGCACGAAGATCCCGGAAACCCAAGGAAGCCAAAACCTCGGATGCATAAGTCATTTTTCGTTGCGTAACTCACTTCTCCTTGCATCGTGGTAATTTCTCTTCTGACATTATTCTCTTCTTAAGGGCTCCGGTGGAGGTCCCTCAGAGTAGATCAAGCATCTCTTCACCACTTCGATCTAGCCCTTCTCCTCCTCGTGACGACGAGTCACGTCCGCTGAGCCCTATTCCAGAGGGTTCTGCAGCTGCTCTGGTTTCCGCACTACCTCGTCGAGAGGAACGCGACCTCCGAGCGGGAGGGGTCGGTCCAACCGAGGCGACGGCGTCCACCACTTCGGCATCGCCGCAACCAGCAGCCACCGAGTCTATCTCAACACCAGCACCAGCAGCAGTTCCAGTACCAGTGACTGAACCAGCACCAGCACCTGTTCTGGCACCAAGAAAACCAACAACAGCTCCAAGTCCAGCTACAAGAGCTCCAGTGCCAAGTTCTTTCGCCTCGTCCGAGTCGTCTCAACCTCGGTGAGGAACTACTCCAGCAGCTTCTAAGGGGAAATCCACTGCAGTTACTTCTTCCCAGCAAGCTAAGGGCAAAAAGGCTCTGGATGCTACCAAGTCTTCATTTGTCGAGGCTGGGCAGCGAACCCTAGCATCGATGCTTCCCAAGAAAGCTCCAGCAGCGAAGGATGTTCCTGCCGAGCCAACTGATGCG
This sequence comes from Avena sativa, assembly GCA_916181665.1. Lineage (NCBI taxonomy): Eukaryota > Viridiplantae > Streptophyta > Magnoliopsida > Poales > Poaceae > Avena > Avena sativa. Next base: position 187,325,253 of record OV702289.1, on the reverse strand, counting down.
CAGCAGATGGTTCTGCATACCAGCCCAGCCCTTGCCTTGGTTGAGAGGAAAGAAGCGCACGCGAAGGGCTTGGTGGCACCCCATATGCCCACCGGTGAGCGGTACCCTCCGAGCCTTATTGAGTTCGTCATGAACTGGAACAAGGCGGAGTTCGTCCACAACGACGATCTCCCGGAAAAGTTCGGCCCCGCAGAATTTTCCGCCCAAATGAATACCGCCGCTAAGGCAATTAACCTCGCGGGGCGAATGATGGAGGTATGTCGTTTCTCCTTTACATGCTATAGATAATAACCATTAGTCCCCGAGCCTCCGGTGGAGTAGCTTGTTACTCGGCCGGATGCTCATTAGAAAACTAACGTAGCTCCCTGTGAACTTCGAATATGCACACACCTAGAGCCGGGTTAAGTTCCACTTGGCCTGGGTCTTGTATACTTCGAATATGCACACACCTAGAGCCGAGTTAAGTTCCACTTGGCCCGGATTTTGTACACTTCGAAATTGCACACACCTAGAGCCGGGTTAGGTTCCACTTGGCCCGGATCTTGTTCACTTCGAATATGCACACACCTAGAGCCGGGTTAAGTTCCACTTGGCCTGGATTTGTACACTTCGAAATTGCACACACCTAGAGCCGGGTTACGTTCCACTTGGCCCGGATTTTGTACACTTTGAATATGCACACACCTAGAGCCGGGTTAAGTTCCACTTGTTCCGGGTCTTGTATACTTCGAATATGCACACACCTAGAGCCGGGTTAGGTTACACTTGGTCCGGATCTTGTTCACTTCGAATATGCACACACCTAGAGCCGTGTTAGGTTCCACTTGGCCTGGATTTTGTTCACTTCGAATATGCACACACCTAGAGCCGGGTTAGGTTCCACTTTGCCCGGATTTTGTACACTTCGAATATGCACCAAGCTAATTTTATGCTTCTGTACTTTTTTCAGGTAACTACCAATCGCCGGAGTGCTGAATTCCAACGTCTGTTGGATACCCACAAGATGCTACGTGCAAAGCACGTTGCACTTATTGCAGAGCATGAAAAGAGGGGTAAGTTTCTCCGTTGGCACTTCTCTGTTTTTCTTCACCTTCTTCTGCCGAACTAATCTCCTCATTCGGTTTCTGCAGCTAGGGTGGAGGCTGAGAACAAGATCATGCGGAAGAACTTGGAGGAAATTAGGGGCATGTCCTTTTTTGTCCGACCTCGTAGTGTTTTCCATTTCCTCTTCTCCTTGGCTCGGCAAACATTCACTCCTCGGCTCTGCCGGGTCAACATACTATTTCAGCATCGCTTGAGGATAGTGTGCCCGTGCCTGATATGATGTTGCATTTTCTCGAACAAGCAGGGCAGCATCAAGCCGAGCTGAAGAAGAAAGATGACGAGCTTTCTCTCCTCCAGGCTAAGGACAACGAGATTGCCAAGCTCAAGGCTGAGATGGAGAAGATGAAGGCCCAGCACCAAACCGAGCTCCAAAAGGTTGGCCAGAACTTCATAGAAGAGCGTGAGCGCCTTACTCTCCAGATCTCCAAGGACCAGGACCTACTCAAAGAATCCGACATCCAGCTTGGATCGGCGATCGCTGAGCTTGAACAACTTCGAAAGAGACACGACGATTGCATCAAGGAGTTGACCCGGATCCACAGCCATATTTCACGTAAGTTCCTTTCCCTTATCCGACATAATTCTCTGGGTTACTTCATATGTCTTTTCTTCAGCTTCTTCCTTTGCCTCGTTTCCAGGCCACTTTCTAGAGGGTACTCCTATTGCAAGCGCTGCTGTTGCCAATTTTCACCGAGAGAGGGGTACTCCCGTCGCTCTTGATGGTGAGAGCATTCCTTTAGACATGGAGGACCTATTGGTCAGCCTGTCATCTCGCGTGGAAATCATCAAGAACTACGGCAAAGATCTCGTCGACATTTCAGTCCGGATTTTCAACACATTCTGGCCCAGTGAGAGCGCTCCGAAGAGGATCACACTTCTTGCTGAAAAGCTATCAGATATTGAGACCCAGCTCGACCTCTGGAGGGAGTCCGCTGGGCGTGCCGCAGCTGATAGTATCCTTCACCATATACTCACATGGTACGAGAAGATCGACCTCATCCTCCTTACATGCCGGCACACCGGATCCAGATGGACCGATGATCCGGAGTGGGTAGCTCGGCGCCAGGCTTGCGCCTACAGCCTCGTCGAATATTCTCCTATCCATGACTGGGTTGAAGGGACGAGCTTCCTGGAATCCGCTGGGGACGAGCACGTTGAGAATGTTGAAGATGGGTCGGATGAGGACGGAGAAGGTGATGCCTCGGATATTGAAGACAGCGACGACGACGCCGAACTTCCTCCTCCTGCTGCTCCTGTATGCCGGGTGCAACTGTATGCTGTATATGTGATATTTTGCTACTACGTTTCTATGCCGGGTTAACTTGGGCGTAGTCCCCGAGTTTCATTTTCTTGTTCGTCCAATCCTCTGGCTCGGTCCGTGTCTACCTCGATTCGGTTTTACGACTTACGAATCCGAGCTTCAGAAATTGTTTTAACAATACTTAGAAACTTTTAGGATTAGCTCAAAATAATTCAGCATAATAACTTGAAAATAAATACAGGGTTAGTCCGAAAAACAAACGTTAGCTCGAATAAATTCGTTTCCTTAGTCGTTTTTCATGTGCTACGCAATTCCAAACTTGTTCTCTTGCTTGCCATGAAGCCAATTCTTGTTGGACAACAGCAAGTCGAAGAGTTGGGTTTTTGGTGCTCACACATTACTAATCCGGGTTAAGTAGAACAACTTATTCCAGCTAACGTACGAGAGATAACAACAATAATTATTAAGGCAGTCCCCGTGTTACTGCTCGAGGCACTACTATTTCATTGATAAGCTCATTGCCGACATACATACCGACATATGAGACGACTCGGATACATACAATTCTTAGCTAAGTGTAGAAGGGACGAAGTAGTGCTACATTCCACGGTCGCTTAGATTCCTCTCCGGACCTGTCCGCCTTGTTCTTTTCCTGTGGCTTTGCATCTATAAGATAGTAAGAATCATTGTGCAATGCTTTGCTCACAATGAATGGCCCTTCCCATGGGGGGATAATTTATGCATGCCAGTAGCACGTTGTACCAACCGGAGCACCAGATCGCCTTCCCGAAAGACTCGGGGGCACACTTTCCGGCTATGATAGCGTCGGAGATTTTGCTGATATATGGCGGAGCTGGACAGTGCCAATTCTCTCGCTTCTTCCAGCAGATCAACATCATTTTGCCGGGCTTCTTGCACTTCGGCTTCTGTGTATTGGATGACCCTAGGCGAATCATGCTCTATGTTGGCTGGTAATACAGCTTCTGCCCCATATACCAGAAAAAACGGCGTATAGCCTGTTGATCGATTCGGAGTTGTTCTTAAACTCCACAGTACCACTGGTAGTTCTTCTATCCAGCACCCCGCTGATCTTTCCAGCGGCTCAATGAGCCGGGGTTTTATCCCGGATAATACTAATCCGTTGGATCTTTCCACTTGTCCGTTCGATGCAGGGTGGGCTGCCGAGGCTACATCCAGCCGGATCTTCTTATCTCGGCAGAATCGCGCAAATGCTCCTTCAGCAAAATTTGTGCCATTATCAGTTATGATACTGTGAGGATAACCGTATCTCAAGGTGATGTCTTTGAGAAATGTTACGGCCGTAGCTCCATCACATTTTCTTATAGGCTTCACTTCAATCCATTTTGTAAACTTATCCACCATGACCAAAATGTGTGTCATGTTTCCCCTTGCTGGTTTGAACGGGCCAACCATATCCAAGCACCATACGACAAATGGCCACGTAATTGGTATGGTCTTGAGTTCCGACATTGGGATATGTGTCTTAGTAGCATATCTTTGACAACCATTGCATTTTCTCACCAGATCTTCTGCTTGTTCTAAGGCACTTGGCCAGTAGAACCCATGCCGGAATGCTTTTGCCATTAAGGCTCTGGATGACGCATGATGCCCGCACTCTCCTTGGTGTATATCTCAGAGGATGTCAAGCCCTTCTTCCGGGTCAACACATCGCTGGAGGACATTGGTTACACTCCGTTTGTACAGCTCGGAATTGATAATTGTGTATGCTTTTGCTCTCCTCTGAGTTTGCCTGGCTAATACCTCCTCAGTGGGTAACGTTCCGTCTTTCAGGAATTGGAATATAGGCAGTGCCCAAGCTGGTATCGCTCGTGCAGGGAACATGTCCTCATAGATTTCCATCTGATCCACCGGCATAACTTCAGTCGGATCATGCTGAGCAGTCCTCGGGTTTGCTGAGGCAGTCCCCGGGTTGGCTGATGCAGTCCCCGGGTCTCGCGTACTACCTCCCGCATCAATGTCCATGGGCTCAGCTCCGGATTCCGTATCTTCCGGGACGTAGATCGAGTCGGTTCCTAGGGACGGCCTGATAGATGGTTTTCTGAGGTGTTCCAATGCTACACCCGGTGGAATTGCCTGTCGGGTCGATCCGAGCTTCGACAGCATGTCGGCAGCCTCGTTTTCCACTCGGGGTACATGGTGAAATTCACACCCCTCAAAGTAACCAGATATCTTCTGCACGTGAAATTTGTATAGTGCCATGTTTGGATCCAGGGCGTCCCACACTCCGGACACTTGCTGCACCACCAAATCCGAGTCGCCAAAGCATATTATCCGACGTATGCCAATCTCTTTTGCCACTTTGAGCCCATGCACAAGAGCCTCGTACTCAGCGACATTGTTCGATGCCGCGAAATGGATCTGCAATACGTATTTTAGCTGGTCCTTCTTTGGCGAGGTAAGCACAACCCTGGCGCCTAATCCGGTTTTGGTTTTCGACCCGTCAAAGTGCATCCTCCAGTAGTTCGGATCTGGTGGCGGTGGTTCGTATTGTACCTTGGCCCAATCTACAAAAAAGTCCGCCACAGCCTGAGACTTGATCGCTTCTCTTCTATCGTATTGGGCGCATAAGGGGCTAACTCAATTGACCATTTTGCAATTCTGCCACTCGCATCCTTGTTACCCATTATCTCGGATATGGGAGCTTCACATATCACTTTGATGGGGTGCTCCTCAAAGTAATGCTTTAACTTCTTTGCCGCCATATAGACACCATATGCCACCTTTTGAAAGTGCGGGTAGTTCTGTTTTGAGGCAGACAATACCTCGCTCAAGTAATATACTGGCCTCTGCAACGACTTACCCTCTTCATTGCGCTCCACTACAATCACTGCACTTACAACTCGGTTGGTTGCGGCTATGTAGAGCAACATTGTTTCCTTTGATAGTGGAGAGGCTAACACTGGTGCAGTGGCCAACATCTTTTTTAAGTGGGCAAAGGCTTCATCGGCCTGTGGTGTCCAAACGAACTTATCCAACTTTTTCATGAGTTGGTAGAGAGGCAATGCCTTTTCTCCCAGCCGACATACAAACCGACTCAATGATGCTAGGCACCCAGTGAACTTCTGGACATTGTTAAGACACTTTGGCATCTCCATTCGCTCTATGGCCCGAATCTTAGTTGGATTAACCTCGATACCTCGGCCGGAGACGAGAAATCCGAGTAATTTTCCAACCGGGACACCGAAGGTACATTTTTCCGAGTTAAGCTTCATTTGAAACCTTCTCAAGTTCGCGAATGTCTGCCTGATGTCGTCAAGGAGCGTTTTGCTTTCCTTGGTCTTGATAACCACGTCATCCACGTATACTTGTACGTTTTGACCGATTTGGTCGTGCAAACATTTTTGCATACATCTTTGGCACGTTGCACCTGCATTACGTAAACCGAACGACATAGTGCGATAGCAATAAGCCCCGTACGGGGTAATAAACGCAGTCTTTATTTGATCATCCAGGTTCAGAGGTATCTGGTGGAAACCAGAATATGCATCAATGAATGACAACAGTTCACATCCCGCGGTTGAGTCTATGACCTGATCTATCCTCGGCAGTGGAAATGGATCTTTTGGACACGCCTTATTCAGGTTCGTGTAATCGATGCACATACGTCAAACCACTGCCACGTTCGGATCATCCTTCTTCTTTTCTACCAGCACCAGATTAGAGAGCCAATCCGGATACAGCACCTCCACGATAAATCTTGCTTCTAGTAACCAAGCTATCTCGTCTCCAATGACTTTTCTCCTATCCTCGGTGAAGCGGCAGAGAGGTTGCTTCACCGGCCTTGCTCCGGGTCTTACGTTCAAAGAGTGCTCGGCCAACTCCCTCGGAACACCTTGCAAGTTCTGTGTAGACCAAGCAAAAATATCCCGATTCTCACGGAGGAAGTTGACGAGCTCGCTTTCCTATTTGTCAGTTAACCCGGCACCAATTGTTACGGTGCGCTCCGGGAACATGTCATCAACTGGAACCTTCTTGGTGTCCTTTGTGGCTTGGAATGAAACGCTGCCATGCGGGTTACTCAACGCCCGCATATACTGCTGTGCGGACTGAGCTAAAGCCGCCACCTCTTGCATTTTTCTTTTCTCTCGCGCAATCACGAGTGACTCGGCTAGGTTAGATCCGGCTGAAGCACACTCAATGGAACGTCAGAAATCTCCAGCAATGGTAATCACTCCATTTGGCCCGGGCAACTTCATCTTCAGATAACTGATGTGGCAGCTTGCCATGAACTTGTTCAATGCTGGTCTTCCGAGTAACGCGTGATACGCACTTTCCAAGTTCACCACCTCAAACTCCAGATTCTCAGTTCGGCAGTTATCCCTTGTGCCGAATAGCACGTCGACCCGGACTTTGCCTATGGGCTCACAAGAAATGTCTGGTACAATGCCATGGAAAGTTGTTCTCGTAGCTTGGAGCATGTTCTCTGAGATGTCCAACTTGCGCATCGTATCCGCATACATGATGTTAATGCTAACTGCCATTGTTAATCAGTACCTTGGAGAACCTCACATTGATGTTCGGTCCAATGAATGTCGGATCTAGCACTAGCGCATACGAACCTGGACTTGGCATAAGCTTAGGGTGATCTTTGATGTTCCAGGTGATTTCCTGGTCCGACCAAGGCATGTATCTCGTCACTGCCGGCATTACTGCATTGACCTCCATATGTCGGCGCTGCAAGCTCTTTCTATCTATTTCCTCAGTTGTGAACACACAATAACTCTGGTGATGTTCTCTGTACTCATTCCTTCCCTCGTTTCCGGGGTACCTCTGATCCGGCCGTTGCTGATTTTCCACCTGATGCACTGCATCCCTTCTCTCATTGTTGTCATACCTCGGCGGAGGGGGAGGCAACATTAGCTGCTGCGTGTTCGCTCCGGAGAGCAATTGCTGCCGAGGTTGATCATTCCGGGGTGCCTGAGCATTCCCCGAACCACCTTGTTCTATCTTACGCATCCACTCACATTGCCTCGTTGTGTGACCCGCCGGGCTATTCGGATTTGGCGTGTGAAACTTACACGACTGGTCCAACATCGACTCATAGGTATACCTCGGACGGTCTTTCTTTTCTTGCCACTGTTTCTTTTGCTCCGGAGTCCATGTTTTCTTGCCATCGTTTCTTGGAGTCCATTGCCCTCCCGTTCTCTGGCGTTGGTTGCTCCCTGCTCCGGGTTGATCTTGATTCACAGCTGCAACTTGTTGCGAACCGTAGCGATGATCCGGTCTATCATCTCTTCTTTTTCCTCTATAATCGTTCCTCCGAGATGACCCGTCTCTGTCCCTCTGATAGTACTCCTCTTTTGACGCGAGCCTAGGTTGAGTCGGATCACCCAAAGCATACGAATCAGCAATCCGGATCATCTCTGCCAACGTAATTGGCATTTTCCTTTGCAACTTCATCCACAACTCGCTGCCATATCTGCATCCTTGTGCAAACCATGCTATGGCCTGTGACTCTATGACACCCTCACACGAGTTTCTCACGGTACACCATTGGGTCAAGAATTTACGGTCTGTCTCATTAGGTCTTTGCTTGCACATTGCTAGGGTCTGCGGCCTATTCGGCCTCTGATATGTACTTGAGAAGTTGCTGATAAACATTTCTTCAAAATCTATCTAGTAGTTGATGCTTCCGGGTGGTAAATTATTCAGCCATACTCTGGCCGGACCTTCCAACATCTGAGGTACATATCGTACAGCCCATCTCAAGTTGCCAGTGGCAATTTTCACAGCTGTAGCATAGTTTATCAGCCAATCCTCCGGCTTGGTACTGCCGTCATACGTCTTCGTGCCTCTGGGCAACTGGAAGTTGGGTACCGGTGGCTCCTTCATGATCCTGGGTCCAAAGCACGCTGGACCCGGGGGACCTTGATATTCGATCTGTTCCGACCTATACAGGCGATCCAGTTTCAACCTGGCGTCATCCGACATTAATTCCCTGCTTCCCAATCTTGACCCTATCGCATGATAGTCCGGTCTCGGGTACCCCGCGTTCACCATCTCCGAATCACCGTCGTTGTATCAGTTTTGCACTTGGGGTGCACCTTTCTGTTGCATACCTCGTCCGGTGCTTTGCTCTTGCCTTGGTATATTCCGCTGCCGCGGTTGTCCTGCTCCTGTGGAGTTTCGCTGTCCGGCATTGCCGTTAGCAGCGTTCCCTTGACCGGCATTGCCTTGGTCGTGGTTACCTCGGCCAGCTTCACCTCGGCTCACACTTCGTCGATCATCATTTTTCCGCGTTTCTTTTTCTTTTCCTGCACGCGTCGGGTCGTACGGGACGATCTGTTTGTTCCGTCTGGCCGAGGTTACTACCTCTTCTCTCCTTGGACCACCATGAGGTGACGATGCGGCTCCAGCGGATTTCTCCGGGTTACCCATCGCCGAATGGACAATTTTGGAAGCTCCAGCTCTCTCCGGGTTAGCTCTGAGTAGCTCTTCGTTCTGTCTGTTCGCGATCTGAACTAACTCATTAACCCTATCTTGCTGTCTTTGACGGGCCTCACCCGTCAGACCCTCTAACTCGGATGCAGCCGCATCCGCTGCTCTGAGGTTCTTCGCCGGGGTACTATATCTCGGCAACCCCATAGACAAATAGTTTTCCGACCCCTCGGCTCCATCATCACCTTCTCTGTTCATCTCGCTCATGAGATTTCTCCCTTTTACTTTTACCGTATCTACTTTGTTTGCCTTTGCATACTCACGCAGCGTCATGTTCAGCGACTGCTGAGCCGCGGCTATTTTCTTTGTGCCCTCTAGTATCTTTTGCCTAGTTTCCTCTAGCTCGGCCTGTGCCTGAGTCGGATCTACCACTGCTGCTACCGGGTCAGCCAAGCTATCCATAGCTTCTCTCAGTACGTTCTCAGGCCTCTCTAGTGGTGGCCCTCTACCTTTCCTCGGTGCCTTAGGTGTTACCTCCGGGTCCGGTGCTGGATCCTTGCTTGCGCCTGCCCTCGGCGCAGTCATCATCACTTCAGCACGGTTCGGGGAGCGACTGATACGCGCCCCGTGAACTACGCTAAGGGTGGTTCCCCTGCCTCGACGACGCGCCGTGGGTGAACGCATGATATGTCCACCGCAACGTAGACCTTGTGTGCTCCCAGCTTGACGAAGAGGCCGTTGCATGGGAGTGGACGCGTGCCGAAGCAGCCAGCGTTGCCGCTGACGAAATCCAGCGCTCTAAAGCCTGAACGAGCCCGGAGACGATGCATTCGCCGGTGCCGATGAGGTTTCCCGTCCGGATCTTCACCCCTGCTAGTGCCGCTAGCCCCACGGTGGGCGCCAACTGTCGTGGTGGTGTCACGGCATATGCCATGGATAGGCTAAAGGTGGGGACTAATACACGCTAGGGGAATCCAGGGAGGGATAGTGGAGTGATTCTCCACACGGAAGATTGTATTCCTTTCAAGTTTACAAGTGCTCCTAGAGCTGTATTGGCGAGAGGAGGAAGAAGAAGCTCTCTTACTCTCAACTACCGTTCACCCCTAGCATCTTAGCGAAATCTGTATCGAAGAAAGACCAACCAAAACTAGAACTCAACCCCTTCTACGGGAACCCTAGCCCCCCTTATATAGAGGGGGCTCGGTCTCTGCCTAGGGCATACGTGGAGGCATATTCCTAAGAATATGCCTCCTCTCAAAGTAGTAACCCGACCAGGGTGCTTTTCCCCCGCGTCATACATGCTTTAGCTACGTGAGCCTCTGCGGCGCCCGCGTCAGCCGACACGGGCGTCGTCACCCTTGTCGGCTATGACCCGGTGGTCCTGCCCTTGCTTGCTTCGCTCATGCAGTGCGTACCGGGCCTTCTTTTTGACCAGAGAGATTCCTTCCTTATCCCAGAAGCTAAACGGGACCCGGATCATGGTAGATCCGGCCACACCTGTTCCTGCATACAAGCTAAACAAGCACTTCCGACTTACTCCTTAAGTCGGCTGAGACAATGTTAGGCGACCCCCCCCCCTGGTCCGGGTTACTCTGTGATCCGGCCTGCCTTGACGTGACTCGGCCAGCATCCGCTTTGACCCTGCCGACCTTCGGCTAACTCGGCCTTTATACCCCGGAGTGACCCTACCCGAGGGTATCCCCCCAACACCACACCAGGCGCACCTCGTAGGATCTGAGCCGCGAAGCAACACATGAAACAACAACACCCAGCATAGGAGCAGTGGAACTAGAGACGAAAACCGCACACGATGATATCAAGATGGAGATGACGAAGACGACCATGAATTATGCGGGGCCAGTTGCTTCACGCACAGGATTCGAAAAGCCTCAATACCGAAAGATTTCAAACTTCCACATGATCGACACAAATACGATGGGCTCCAGAAACCCAAAGCTTGGCTAGCAGATTATCTAGCCACCGTCAAATTATAGGGAGGATCCACAACTACCGCGATGCAAAGCCTACAACTACACCTCACCGGTGCCGCAAGGTCATGGTTAAGGCAGTTACCTGAAGGTTCAATTGGTAGCTGGAACGATCTGGAAGATAAGTTCATCCGACACTTTGATTCTACATTCAAGCGACCAGCATCCTTGGAACAGTTGCGAGCGTGCAAACAAAAATCCGGCGAGTCAATAAGAGCATTCATACAAAGATGGAATATCATAAAAAACTCAGCTGAGTCCATATCGGACGAAAGGACCATTGATGCCTTCAACGACGACCTACGTCGACGAGAATTCATAGAAGAGATGGGTAGGACGAAAGCAAAGACAGTATCACAGTTGATGGAAATAGCAAACCGCTGGGCTGATGGATAAGACACGCTACATAATAAGCGCACACGGTCACCCAAGGAAGACAGGGATGAACGCGGCAATGACAGAAGACGAAGGAACAATGACGGGAACGCGGGACCAAGTTACGTCACAACAGGTTTCTCGGGTGAAGGTAACAATAGAAGCAACAACAATAATGGCAGATATCGTCAGAACAGAGACGACGTCAGAGGAAGCCAATCCGCACAACGATATCAGCCAAGAGCACGAGACCCACCTATGTCTGCGATGCAAATGTTGGAACGACCCTGTAATATGCATTTTTACGTCGACTCAGTAAGCAGGCGATAATCCAATCACCTGATGGAAGACTGCCAAACATTCTAGAAGATGCAGGAGTTATGCAACGCAAAGGCAGCCGAAGCAGCAAACCGAGGGTACACATCCACGCCTGGCGCACTAGCTATCGATGCACCACCACCAGTTGCACCATCGCAAAATTCAAACGATCAAAACAACGAGTACCCCAGATCAAAAGGAACAATGTCTATGATTCAAAAAGGGCGTCCACCCAACAGAATTCAGAAGCTCATCACAAGACAAATAAATATGGCGGAAACATCAACATCAACCACACCCGAGTATCTTCATTGGTCAGAGTAAGAAATTAAGTTTAGCAGAGCAGATCACCCACTCCGGGTCCCATGACCAGGACATTCAGCCCTGATAGTAGAAGCACAAATTGGCGGATTCGACATGAGCAAGGTCTTCATGGATACAGGGAGTAGCATAAATTTGATCTACGCGAAAACGTTGCGGACAATAGACTACCCTCTGGATAATCTCGCTCCAACAGAAACTTCTTTCCACGGAATAGTACCAGGTAAACCCGAAATTCCTTTAGGCAAAGTTTTCCCTGACGTTGTTTTTGGTTCCAAATTAAAATGCGAGAAAAACTCGAATCCGAAGTCATGGATTGGCCATCACAATACCATGCAATCCTGGGACGACCAACCTTTGCACGTTTCATGGCAGTACCACATTACGCATATTTAGTAATGAAAATGCCAGCACCAAAGGGAATTATCACGGTGCAAGGAAGCTTTACACGGGCGGATAACTGTGATCGAGAGTTCAACAAAATTTCTGAGTCTTGGTGAGTGTCGCAAGGTCAGGCTTGGTGAGTCCCAAGCCGTCGAGATCGATCGAGCATGCATGACACTCCACAGACCCCAGTTGGCGGTCAAAAAACTCGAACGCAATCTGTTCCATTTGGACTTGGTCCGAGGTGAGCCCCTAATCTCCACGAGCTTCCAAATCGCATTCTTCTTACGGTGCGAACATGCATGGATGTGATTTTTGTTTTGTTTTGGCATCCCCTTCTTTAAGCCACAATAGCCTAGAGCGAGTACGGGAAATCGTTCGCTCGAGCGAAGCAAGCCCAAGGCATTTGAGCTTGAGTTTTTTCCGCAGCCACGCCTCCTCCCCCGAAAGAGTCATGGACTCACGGGCCGTATCAAGGTGGAGGATGAGCTCATGCGCCATCGCAAGTTGTAGCTTGATGTTACCCACAAATTTCTCGCCCCACCGCCGAAGCCCAATGGCCACGGCCCTGAGCTTTAGGTCTAAGGTGGCAAGGGGGTTGGAGTCCACTCCACTAGAAGTCCACAGCCTCTCTACTTCTTCCTTAAAACCTGGAAGCCTAGTCCAGAAGGACTCAAACTGAAATCGGCGCTTGGAAGTGATATTGCACGCCGTGGTCATCAAAAGAGGGGAGTGATCAGATATGGAGGAAGAGAGCGCAGTGAGTAGATTGTCCGGGTGCGCAAGCTCCCAATCCACCGACGAAAACCAACGATCCAACCGCTCGAGGATGGGATCCGCACGTTCATTACTCCACGTGAAGGCCCGACCAACAAGATTGGTCTCTTTGAGATGGAGATCGTTAATCCTGTTAAGCCCTCCTTAAATTTTGAGGAAGAAACAATAATACTATTAGCTCCATGCATTCTTATGGTGCACGGATGAGGCATTGTTTTCCCCTTTTTGACTACTACATAAATGAGATGATAGGCAGCAGGCTGAAGGCATCATAACCAATTAAGTGTCATTGTGAAGAACGCAATATGCAAAGATGAGTTTAGCCAACTCGATCGGGTATGCTAAGCGAATGGCTTATGATGTAGGATCTTCATTATGTGTCTTTCCATACAATAGAGATGCCGTTTCAAATGTGACCCTCGGGAGTATATGATATATATATGTTGATAGATTTAAAGCTACAAATACATGTGTAACAAAAAGTCTGATCGTTAAGATGTCGATGTGGTGTGCCGTGAATGTTGGTGACAATAATAGATCTTTTTCTTCCAAAAAATACGTATATCGCCTTGTTATCGTTCCATCATTCGAAGTTCGCAATAATATACCACCTGATAATTATGATCTCAATGTGTTTATGCACAGATTCAAAAACAAAGAACATAGATCTAATAGCTGGACTGGTATCCGCTGGTCTGGTTCTTGTACTGCTTGCCATAGCGGCATGGCTCGGCTACCGCCAATATTTGAAAAGGAGTAGCATAACATTTGAAGATGCAGAGACAACGAGTTTGAGAAGGGATCAGGGGCCTCGGAGATTCAATTACAAGGAGTTATCGCGAGCAACGCGGGGATTCTCTAACGAGGAGAAGCTCGGCGAGGGCGGGTTTGGGGCAGTCTATCGAGGGCTGCTGCGTGACCAGAGGCTCCATGTGGCCATCAAGAGGGTCTCCAAGACGTCGAGTCAGGGAAGGAAGGAATCATCGCAGAAGTGACCATCATCGGCCGGCTTAGGCAGTAGGCACCGCAACCTTGTCCAGCTTGTCGGGTGGTGCCATAAAGCCGACGAGCTCCTGCTTGTCTACGAACTCATGACGAACGGCAGCCTGGATGCCCATCTCTTTACAGTTCCAAAAAACTCCTAACATGGCCAACCAGGTATGTAGTACTATATGAAGCACATCTATATACTATTTTTATTTTTTGAAAGCGAGTGGTTGCACAATTATATGTTGTGGATATATACAACTTTAAGATGGAATCAAGCAGTTGCATATAGTATAAATGTTGACCTAAAGTTGCACACACGTTTTCCATCAGCCGCCTTAATTAATTAGAAATAGTAAATCTTGAATGAAGTACTAGTGAACCTATATATCTCTTCTTGACCTGTTGGATTTACTTTTGATATCTCTTCCTTGTGACACATGTACAGGCGCAAGATCATTATTCTTGACATCGGGTCCGCGCTGATGTACCTGCACCAGGAGTGGGAGCAGTGCGTGGTGCACAGGGACATCAAGCCCAGCAACGTGATGCTGGACTCGCAAGGTGGGTGACTTCGGGCTCGCGCGGCTCGTGGACCATAGCCGCGGCGCGCACACGACGACGATGCTGGCCGGCACCAAGGGCTACATGGACCCGGCGTGCGCGGTGACCAGCAGGGCCAGCGCCGAGACCGACGTGTACAGCTTTGGGGTCGTCCTCCTCGAGGTGGCCTGCGGCCGGAGGTCCGCCGTCCCGCAGGAGGATGAGAGCAGGGTCGTGCTCGTCGACTGGGTGTGGCAGCTGTACGGGAGGGGCACCGTCCTCGATGCCGCGGACGACCCACGGTTGGACGGCGAGTTCGACGCGCGCGAGATGGAGCATGCGCTGGTCGTGGGTCTCTGGTGCGTGCACCCGGACTACGGCTTCAGGCCGTCCATCCGGCAAGCCATGAGCGTGTTCCAGTTCGAGGCGCCGCTACCGGACCTCCCGCCGAAGATACCGGTGGCCATGTACGCGCCGCCTCGTGGAGGGTATGGGTCGAGCGCCACGTCGTTGACTGGGAGCAGCTCTGATACCCACGGGCACTCGTCAACAAGTGACCAGACGACGAAGAGCCACCGCCGACACGAGGAGCGACGACGCGGGTGTGTGTGTGCGCGCGAGAGAGAAGGAGCATGGATTTCCCTATATGCGTGTTCTAACCTACAAATATTGTGGCCACCGTCCGTCCGCCCCGCCCCCCCCCCCCCCCTCCCCGCCGCCGCCTCAGGCCCCTCCCCTCCCACCGCCACCGACGACGGGATCTGCCGGGCAAAGCCCGGGCGGCGGGAGGCTCACCGGCTTCGGCCTTGGCGGAGCTTCGCGGCTATGCGGCGGTCGGCGTGACTACATCAGGGTTCAGGGGCGTGGCCAGCCGGCTTGGCCTCGCGCGTTGCGTTCGGCACGTCTCGGCGCCAGCGGATCTGGTGGCCAAGGACGCGTCTTAGACCAGCGGCCCTCGTGCGGTGCGGCGGAGACAGGGGTCTCCAGCCAAGAGCTGTTGCGGGCCAGGCTTCGCGATGGCGTGGGGTGGCGACGGCGACACCTGGTGGCCTCGCGGAGGTCGTCGGGGTAGTTCCCGTCACGCCGCCCCTGCAGGGTTAGCGACCGGCAATGGCGGCTAGATCTGGGCCCACGGGCCTAGGTCTGAGTCCGGTTGGGCCTAAGCGTTGTCTCGTCGACTAGATCTGGATCTAGGCCTGCGGGCCTAGATCTGGTTCTGGCGAGCCTGGAGGTAGCCAGATCCGGACTTGTGGGCCTAGGTCGGGTCCGGGTCGCCGTCCCTATGTCCCTATCCTGTTCACGACGCTCGGTAGATCTAGGTTGGGCCGTTGTCCGACAAATGCCGGGTGGCGTCTTTGCCGATTTGCCGGGCGGGGTTCCCGGCATCGGTGCATGCTTGCCGGGGTAGGTAGCATGTCTTCCCCCGACCCTTGGGTGGGTCGGTGGTGTGGTGGTGATTTCGGCCGGGTCCGCGCTGCATCCTCACGTCGGCGTTCGGATGTCGGTTTTGTGGGATCTCGGCGAAAGCTGCACTTGGCTTAGGCTAAGGCCGGTGACAGCGTCACCTTCGGGTGTTGTTCCCTTGTTGAAGGCTTCCCGACGTTGATCCCCTAGTCCAGCTTGATGGATTCCATCCATCCGGCCCAAGCTGTTCCCTAGGTCATCTCGCTTCGGGCTAGTCTCTCTGGTAGTGTCCTGTGGAGCACCCTGTGTCCTCTCGTGAGTGTCACAGTCCGTACATCCCGTCGGCCTGGCTACATTTACACGGTATGGTTGCGGTATCTGATGTCCCCTCTAGCGCCTTGGCGGGCTCTGCTAGGGGTGCGCCTGGTCGTAGTCATTACCGCTAGGCTTTTCCTAATGCCAGGGGAAGATGTTATGTCTGTGTCTGTGCATTGCCCGAGCTCCGGGGGTGGTGGGTCTGGGTTTGGGTGGAAACTTTGCAGGACCTCGGCTCCTGCCGACGACGATGACGCGTTCTTGCGCCCTTCACCTTCTTGGAGGCATCGCCGCAAGACCTCCATCCTTTGGCTCCTCAAGTTCTACTAGGTGGCTACCCTGTCGTCGAGCCTCCCGTGGGCTACTACCTTGGTGCGGTGAAGGTTTGTTGGTGTGGATTCGGTCGCGATCACCCCAGTGCAACAGAAGACAAGACTCCCTCATCTTGGTGTTTCCTATGTTGTCTTGTGTTGTGTTTTGCGGTGGACGCCTTAGACGTGGGTGCGTTGTAACTCGTGTTGTAACTCCTAGCCGGTTGTTGGCTTTGTTAATTCAAAGCCAGGCTCATTTCGAGCCTTCCGTCTAGGAGCGACGATGCCAGGCAAGCGAATCAGACCGCCGACACGACTGAGCATGTTCATATCAGGAGCTACACTTCCTAGCATGATGTGTCGTTTTGTTTTTTTGCTTGCTACCAATGATATTGGTTTTTTAAGGAAATTCATTCCACTTAAACTTGTTGCTCAGCAATATCGTCTGGCAACCAAACCAATTACAAAGTCTGGAGAAATGTCCATCCAACTGGGGAATAAATCGCAAGGAGGGAGGGGGCAAACCTTGTAATCATCATTAGCGGGGCCTATCATACTAAATTTCCCTAAAAGTCATTTTAGAATCAAGCTTATGCATAAAAATTACCATGTTGGTCCCCTAGCTCCGCCACTGATAGCATTGTCCTGGTAGCCAAACCGAGCCAACCTATGAGCTAGTTTATTACATTCACGACGACAGAGAACAAACTTTGTAAGAATAAAATGCAAACGGCTCAAACTCCTAGCCTCATAGAACAGGACTAGCAGGGTGTCGAACAATAGCACACCGAGGCATACCAAATGCCCGCTCCACATCTTTCTTGCAAGCTTCTTGTTCTTTCAGGAACCTCTTACATTTCTCTTCTTCATGGTTGCTGATTTTCTTGACAAATATTGAGTAGGAAGGATAGATGCCATCGATTCTCTTTTTCATGGTTGCTGATTGTCTTGATAAATATTGACTAGGAAGGATAGATGCCATCGGTAAAACCCCTTGTTGTAATGATTACCATTGACCTCGTAGCTAACCTTGGGAGCATTATTTCCTTTTGCAAGCTTAGCGAATAACGGTGAGCGCTAGAGCATGTTGATGTCATTTTTAGATCCTGCCATGCCGAAGAAGGACTGCCAAATCCATAGGTTCTGTGATGCCATGGCCTTCAGTATGACCATGCACCCGTCCGGATGCCCTTTAAACTATCTTTGCCAACCAAAAAGACAACTTATCCATTTCCAATGCATAGAGTCTATGCTCCCAACTATCCCAACAAGAAACCCACTTGCCTCGTTGATCGATAGTAGTCGAACATTGTCCTTGGAATTGGCTCCCTCAGGTAAACCTTGCCGAACACCACAACAATGTAACTAATGTGCAAAACTTGTACATCTATTCAAGGCATGTGGACTCGCTCATTTCCTTGTTCTCATCAACGAGATCACCTGCTACTCCATATGCAAGCATGTGAATGGCAGCGGAACATTTTTGGTATGATGATAAGCCAACCTTACCGGTAGCATCGTCCTTGGCCTCGAAGTAGTCATAATAATCCCTCATGCCATCAAGAATCTGTAAGAACAACCTTCTAGATTTCCGAGAGTGACGACAGAGTGTGTTCTCTTCATACACCATATAAATTCGGTGGAAGTAGTCCTTTTAAAGTCGCTCATGTCCACCATCACGAGCACGCTCCATGTTGGCCATGCTCTTCTTGATGAGCCCCTATGCACTAACATCTGGTTATGCTCGTGCATCATGTTGACAATTGCCAACAAATTTTTGGTGTCAATGTCAGACTCGTCATCCGACGATGATTCGATAACATTCTCGTAGAAAAACTCGATTTCCCTACTGTCTATCTATACACACACACAAGTCACTAGTCAGTTCATAGCTGCAACATCAATGTCCAGCAGGTCCTGGGTGCACGAGTTAGCATCGCGCGTGAGCGTATGGTCGGCGAGGTACATGCGTCATGGCTGGTATCGGGATGTAGCCGCAGAAGCTAGTCACCTCCGGCAACAAGCGCGGACTCGGGTGGGGGAGGGTAATGGCGAGATACAACGCAGCGACGGCGTGCCCTAGGGTGGCAGCGGAGGGAGCGATAGTTTGGGGTAGGTATTGGCTTATGTTCCACTCTCAAGAGGGCCCGGGTGGACAACGGAGGACGTGCAAGGATGTGTGCGCTATCCAGACAAACGCATTCGCGACCCAAATTTGGTGGCTGAATTGGTCGGTCCACGTGCGTCGGTCTGTTTGGGTCGCGCCGCTATGGTTCGACTGTCCTAATTTCCGCGCGGACCTGATCGGACCGGCTCGGACCATTTGGATCGTGCCGCTGGAGATGCCCTAAGGCACTAGCTAGGCATGTTTCAACCGATCCGGGAGAAAGATTGGGGGTGGGGGCTTACCCACTACCGAATCAACAAAAAATGCATGATCCGGACCGTCTGTCTATTGCAGCATAACACTCCTCGCGTAGCAATGCCTTTGTACTATTGTTAATCGATGCAGCATTTTCAGAAAGGTGACAAAATTATACAAAAAACAACATAGCACATTTAAGACACTTATGCAGCATATAAAATGTCATGCGACAAAACCCCACTACTTGCAACAAATCCTGAGAAGTCACACACATGTATGCAGAATGGGAGAGAAACATTCACAGCACCTCACGATAACATTAGCTAGTATACCTTTTTTTTAAGTACAGAACCTCTTCGTGTATGACGAATCCATGTACGATGCAAATCGTATGAAATGTATCATACGGATGGCACTGCCAAACATTTGTATGCAACATGGAAAACCAACATTTTTAGCACCTCACAAAAAATTGCAGCATTGAACTAAACATTTGTGGGGGACACCCACAATCTTCAACATCTCTCTTGTGCATACGCAGCTAAACACATACAAGTTTTAGCATTTGAACACACGTATACAACATCCAACATCAAAATCTGTGATGGAGCCCATTGGTCACCCAAATGAGCTGAAATATTTCTAGAATAGTCACTCGAGTATTTTTGATTTCCTAGATTTAGTTTCTTGATTCTTTAAAATTTTCATTTGGCCAAATTAGACAAAAACACTCACATATAGTTATCTTGGACTAATTATCCATATTTTATATAAAATCCTAGAACATTCTCTTAACTATTTATGATTTTCTTGACTTGTTTGAGATACTTTTCAAATTTTTGAAATTCAAGTCAAACCATGGTCAAATTTGGACAATAAACTTTAGAATATTGTTTCTCTCAAAATATCATCCAATTTATTTGAAAATTTGAACCTTCAATAAAGTACTTATGATTTAATGGAGTTGATTAGGATTTTTAAATGGTTTGAGTTTTTATTAAAAAAAATATTTGGACAGAAAGTTAGAGTACATGGATTCTCTCTAAGTGCTCGTGAAAGTTGAAACTTCCTCTTGATATTCAGTGGAGTATTTCAGTTCTTGAACTTTCAGACATTTTAAACTTTTTAGTCACACTTCATCAAATTTTGAGTGGAAATGTGAAATTTCATAAAAATCTGAAAAATCTAGATATAATCTAAATGCTCCAGTGACTTTTTAGGAAACGTTTCAACTATTTGGATGACTTGTGGGCCATGCCGTACAATTTTTTGCACCAAATGTGTGTTTTGGGTCTTGTGAGAATCATTAGAGCAAAATGTGTAAATTTGTGACAGAAAACCCAAAATTTGTGGTTTTTGACACAAGTCCTGAAATTTACTACACTTACAAAATTAATGGATCATGTATACATGAATAGAATAGAGGTGGTATGTTTTTATGATAAGCTGTCGTAACTGATGCAATGATAGATTCGATCATCTCTCGTGGTGATGCATTTAGTTTTGCTCGATGTGTGTGTGTGTGGGGGGGGGGGGGGGGGGGGGAGGGGGGGGGTGAGCATTTTCCCTTCCCTTTTGATGCAAGAAGCAGTTGCGTTACGTTGCTGCTCTGCAAGACAGCAATGCATCATTCTCTATTCCTTCACGCTTCGCACAACCAAACCCAGCATAATTATCTCTAACCGACACTGCCAGCCTAAGCAAACACGAAGCCACGCAAGAACAAGCAATCCAACAATAGAAAACCACCACGCACAAAACGCGTACTGAACCATCATCCATCTCCAATCAAGAATCTTCTTGGCACGTTCCTTCCGCACTTGCATCACTAGCTAGTAGTATTTGATTACGTGCATCCATCCAATCCAATCCACGCAAAGGCCACAAGAATCGATCATGGAAGCAGCTTCTTCTTCCTCCTCTGCGGCCTCCGTCAGGCAGCGGTCCACCGCAGCAGCCTCGCCACTGCTCCAAGAAGATCAGCAGCAGCAAGAAAAGAAGCAAGCTGGAGATGGTGGTCCAGCACTGCCGCCACCAGCGTCACAGTCGATGTTGTACCAGGCGCTGACCTCTACGGCGAGCCTGGCGAACCTGCTCCCCACGGGCACCGTGCTGGCGTTCCAGCTCCTGGCGCCGACCTTCACCAACCACGGCGCCTGCGACGCCACCACGGCGCTGCTCACGCGGATCCTCCTCGCCGTCCTCGCGCTGTCCTGCATCCTCGCCTCCTTCACCGACTCCCTCAAAGGCCCCGACGGACGCGTCTACTACGGCGTCGCCACGCCCAGGGGCCTCTGGCTGCTCGACTACCCGCCCGGCGCGTCGGCGCCGGACACGTCCAGGTACAGACTGGCGATCATCGACGCCGTGCACGCGGTGCTGTCCGTGGCCGTGTTCGGGGTGGTGGCGGCCAGGGACAAGAACGTGGTCGGGTGCTTCTACGGCCCGTCGCCGGCGAAGGAGACGGCGGAGGTGCTTGACATCGTGCCGCTCGGCATCGGCATGCTCTGCAGCCTGCTCTTCGTCGCGTTCCCTACCAGGCGGCACGGCATCGGCTACCCGGTCACCAACGGCGCCGGTGGCAGAAGCAGCACCTGAACAGAGTAAACTTAATTAGTACTCCCTCCGTTCGCAAATATAAGATGTTTTAGCTTTTGAAAAGTGTATCTAGACTCTTTTTAATGTGTAGGTTCACTCTAAACTTTGATGAACCATATACTAAATATGTCTAGATACACTCTTTTCACAAAGCTAAAACACTAAACGGAGGGAGTACTCCATTACATGCGCATACGCAAAGCTCGTCAAGTACCGCCGCCTGTTCAAACTAAAATTTCCTCCTGCCCAAATTATTAATTCGTGCAGCTATATAGCGTATGTCCAGTACTAAGTGTACTCCTGAGCCGCGTTAATTAATTTTGGGCCCTAGAGTAGTAATTTAAGGGTATTGTACCAATTCAACATTCTTGCTCGATTGCTTGTTTGATTCTGAAATGTTTTTCTTTTGCGGGTAGGATTCTGAAATGTTAATGAGCCAATTATATATTATTCACGCGAGAAATTATTTACATTAACTTTCGGTTCCATGATCAAATAGTGCACCCCTAAACAATTTCTACCAATATGTTGTGCTATCTATGTCTTCCAAAAAAAAATCACTTGTAATTTGTAATATTATGTTACATGCATCGAACGGTGTTTTACTATAATGCACTCAACAAGAGTATAAAATTTGGCATGACCAGTAAGTCAAAAGTTTAGGGTTTCTATGGGCAATTGTCACACCACGGGTCAATATATATAATGATCAGCACAAGTTACATACATACACGTGTGTACAAATACATGACAGAATACTATAACTAGACATATTTTAACACCCCCTCAATCTGAACTTCTACTATGAACAAGATTCAGATTGGTCTTCAATCGGTCTAGCATCTGTCGAGTGGCTGGTTTAGTAAACACATCAGCCAGTTGATCATACCTGACCTGCAAAGCTCCAGCGGCGACACGCTCCCGCACAAAATGAAAGTCGATCTCAATGTGTTTGGTACAAGCATGGAAAACTGGATTGGCGATCAAATATGTTGCCCCTAAATTAGCACACCACAACACAGGGGTGCGCTGCTGAGAAACACCCAGCTCCTTGAGTAGATACTCTACCCACATAGCTTTGGCAACTCCATTTGCCAAAGCTTTATACTCAGCCTCGGTACTCGATCTCGACACTGTGAGCTGCTTCTTCGAACTCCATGAGATGAGGTTCGGTCCAACAAACACTGCGAAGCCTCCTGTGGATCCGCGATCATCAACACATCCTGCCCAATCCGCATCGGTGAAGATACTGATGCTAGTGTTAGACTTCCGAAAACTCAGCCCTGTACTCAGTGTTCCCTTCACATATCGCAAGATGCGCTTCACGGCCTCCCAATGAACATCCGTGGGCTGTGAGAGAAACTGGCAAACCTTATTCACCGCAAACAAGATGTCTGGGCAAGTAAGAGTGAGATACTGTAGGCCTCCAACAACGCTGCGGTACCGAAACGCATCATCAGTAGCAAGTGGAGTACCAGACTCACGGGATAGGCGATCTCCGGTGGCCAAAGGCGTGGAAGTGGACTTGCAATTCTCCATACTCACACGGTCCAAAAGATCCAATGCATACTTCCGTTGAGTAACCATCACCCCCCTGAATTGAAAGATGCTTCCAATCCCAGAAAATAGTCCAATGGTCCAAGATCCTTGATAGGAAAAGTGGCAGAGAGAGAGAGCGGACCAAGACATCGACGACATCGGGAGTAGAACTAGCAATCACAATGTCATCAACATAGACCAGCATATATATCTGTATACCTTTCCGGGAGTAGATGAACTGGGAGGTATCCTCCTTGGAGGATACAAAACCGAGCTGATAGAGGAGAGCACTCAACCGAGCATACCAGGCACGAGGAGACTGCTTAAGACCATACATCGCCCGCTGCAACTTGCAGACATGAGAGGGGTAACGAGAATCCTCAAAACTAGGGGACTGCTGCATGTAAACATCTTCCGTCAGAAAACCATGGAGAAAAGCATTACTCGCATCAACCTGACGAAGACTCCATCCCTTGGACACAGCGAGAGAGAGAACCAGACAAACAGTGGCAGGTTTCACAATCGGACTGAACGTGTCTCCATAGTCAATACCATGCTGCTGAGTAAACCCACGAGCAACAAGGCGCGTCTTGCGCTTATCAACCGAACCATTAGGACGTAGCTTGGTCTTGAAGATCCACTTGTAGCCAACCACATTCACACCACTCGGACGAGGAACAAGGACCCATGTATTGGTGTGCTGAAGCGCGTCGAACTCACCAGTCATGGCTGAATGCCACGCAGCGTCATGGAGAGCATCGCGATGAGTTAATGGCGTGGCGAAGAAGGCGCGACGCTGAGGGTTATAGCACACCGTCCCGTCAGTGAACTGCTTCTCACGACGTGTATGATCACGAGCGCGAGTAACCATGGTGTGGACGGGCTCAGCCGAGGGCGTCGCGGTCGGCGAGGGACTTGCGACAGGAGGCGACGCGGGCTGAGCGGGGTGATACGTCCATAACGTATCTATAATTTTTGATGGTTTATGCTAATAATATGCTTTTGACACTCCTTTTTGTATAAAGTTTATGATTTATTTGGACTAACCTACTAATAGTTGCAAATGTGCACAATGTTCTTGTTTTACACTTTGATGTGTAGAAATTACCAAGAATACAAGTGGAAACCTTATTGGAGTCAAATTGGGATTTTTCCAGAAATCTGTCTCAGAACTCTTTTTGAATATGGTCACGTTTCGGGTCAAAGACAGCGTCAAACGAATAACTCTTCAGCTATAAAGTTGTTGGAAATTTCGTGACAAACGTTCTGGATATAGCTGATTCCGAGTCCGAACGGGCCTGCTAGGCCTGATTTACTGCAGCCCAAGATGGGGTGACGGGAATCCGAGAAGCTATATAAAGGGAGGAATTCGCCAAAGACATCTCCACCCACGAATTTGCAGCCGCCAAAGCCACGTTTTTGCCTCCCCCATGGATCCCATCTCCATGGGGGAGGGCTCCCAAGAAGCCATGAAGGAAGGGGCTAAGGGGTGGTGCTCCCCATGATACCTGTCAACACCCGGATTTTTAATCCCAGATGCCCGTTATGCCATACCTCGCAATCCCAGGATTACCATTTTTGCGAGACATAACGGATTGGATATCATAGTACATCATCCATTACAAACCATACATAAGGTCTTTACACAAATAAGGATCTCATGATCCAGTCTTTAATACAACAAGCAGCGGAAATAAAATATAAGCGTAGCGGTGGGGTCCATCTTCAAGGGCACAGGCAATGCTGACGAAGGCAGATAGTCTTAGTTATCATAGCCGTCCTGCTGACCATCATCTTGATAATCTCCTTCATAGTCTGGCCATGATAATAGCCAGGGACAAAAGCCATGAGTACTCTTTAAGTACTCTCAAACTACCACTAATAAGTAGTATAATTCTAAGTTAAAGTGCTAGAGCTAAGTTTAACTATAAAGTTAAGTTTGAAACCTAAGCTGAGTTCAGAAACCAAGAAAGATAAAATAAGGTTCTAGAATCACTTAAGTTGAGAAGCTATTGTCATAACACAACCCTGTTGTGGTCAAGTCAAGATCCATCATTACTTCAAAGTATTTAGAAAACATCTAACAACGAAACAGTATGACCATTCCAACTGTCCATAACCGCGGACGCGGCTATTCGAATAGTTTGACACTCTGCAGAGGTGGTACACTTTCACCACAAGATTCGATACATCTGTCAGGGGTAACCCTGAATCATCATACTTAGTATGTAGATAATCAAACATAACCTTCCCTTTACACACCCTAGTATAAGCACCTCTCCTATGAGCATGGCCTCCCAACCATGACCATCAGTCATCTTGGGCACTGCATAGGTGGACAACATTGAGAGGTAGCCTCAGCTCAAACCTCTCCCGTGAGGGAACTAATACTAATGCATATAAATTTCCAGCTAAGCCTTACCCAATTCAGGTAGTGTGGTTGTACGGTAAATTTGGAATGGTATCGCATCCGAATCCAACCATTAGTTTTATAAGAGGGTTAAGGCTCATGCCTCAATATTTTCATCATCCTCAACCATTTGTGTTTCTCAACACATGTCAAAACATCTTAATAGAATGACTCATCATTCCAAGGTTTTCATAATTCATTTTTACCAAGTGTTCCCATCTAAAGTGACTCAAGTTTTTTATCTACTCTAAACTACTAAGTTAAGAGTGTTCACTAAGGTGGAAAAGATGGGTTCAATCTCATGCCATAGAATTACATCTAAAGGGTTCTAAACAGGTCAAGTTTTATACTTTTTATGCTACCTTCAAAACAAGTAAAGAACTTTGTATAACCTAAGAGGGGTAAAATTTGTCAATAAGACTTGAAGTACTAATAGTTAAAAGGGGGTGTGATCAAGGCATGCTTAAGGCATCTTTGCTAAACCATCTAGTTGTTTCTAGTTTGCTGAGCACTAAACTTGCAAGAGTTAAATCTTAGGTATTGCTAGCTTGCTAAGGGTAGCTTGCACTGTTAATGGTGGCTTGCCTTGGTTGGTGCAGTGGTTGAAGTTTTCTCCGTCTTCGTCTTGATAGAACTCCTCCTCCTCGAAAGCTTGGTCGGTACTAGCGTCTATAAATACATAGGGATTGCACAATCACCAAACAATACTTAACTAGGATAAGTAGCATTCAAAAACATACATTTGATGATCTATTATCATCACCAACATCACAAGTTTAATTCAATAGTTTCATTCTTTTTAAATTAGAAAAGTAATTTCTACTCATTGAAATATTAACTAAAATTTAATATTCACCACCAAAATATGGGATCATGTGGACACATGTCCTCACCACATATTCTAACATGTGGGAATGAGATTTAAAGGTTGGATCAATATTACTTTAGTTTAAGTTTATTATTTAATGATTTAAAGTGACTAGAAATTCCTATTTAGCATTATGTTGGTACTAGTCCAAAGTCACTGCATGTAAACCTTAATATTATTACATATTTAGATAGATATGATGAAATGTGATTTTTGAGAGTTGGAATCAACTCAAAAGCTAACTTGGTTGATTTTATAAAAATGTTGCAATTTGCAAAAGCTTCAGTCTTCTTATTTTTATTAGGAGAGATCTATAACTCTAATTGAATTAAATCCAATGGGCTTGGATAGATCATCTTAATACCTTTCAGACAAAATTGGTTTCATACAATTCGGATTTCTAAAACTCTCTGAATTGATTTTCAAACTAGGGGACATAAACTAGATTCAAACTAAAAAGAAAAATCCAGATTTGAATGGGTGGGCTAGCGCGGGAAAAGACTTGGGCCGGCCCAGTGGCGCTCCACGGCACGGGGCTCAACTGACAGGGGGGTCCCGTTTGTCAGCGGCACTTAAAACGCGAAACAGTACGCACGCTGTGGGCCGTAGGATTATAATAGGAATCTACGGCTGAGGGTCGTCGTCGACAACGGACAGGTCGCCGGCGAGCTCGAACCCTAGCGGCTCGGTGGGGGTCTACTGGGGGCGTACCAGGGCTCTAGCGGGGTCGGCGAGGCGGGCAAACGACGTGGAAGACGATGGCGAGGCGAGGCGCGGTTGCGGCGGAGCTTGGGGTGGTCACAATCAACGACGCCCTTCTCCTCCTGCCGCGGCCGCTCCGGCTCCAATTCCGGCGAGGCAGAGCTCTCCTTGCTCCGGCTAGAGGTGGGTGAGGTTCAGAGAGGTGAGGGGAGTGGAATGGTGTGGAGAGAAGAGGCTGGGGAGGGCTCCTTTTATAGGCCCGACGGTGAGACTGAGCGGGATGGGCAGTCGACGGTGGCGACATGGCTACAACGGGGTAGAGGCATGGCTGCGGGTGGCGATCGATGTGTGGTTCCGTGGCGGTGCTCTAGAACTTGAATGCGAGCGTAGGGACGGTGGCACGCGGTCTGGGCGAGGTGGCGCTCTGAGAGGTAGAGGCGGTGGTGTCCACGGCGAGCGGTGGCTGTGAGGCGTTGGACGGCCAGCGGGGGTGTCTAGGGTGTTCTCCAGGTTAAGGCGGAGCGGCGGGCGCGGGCTGCTGCCAAGGGGCGGTCTGTGCGAGCGGGGACCGAGCGCGCTCTGGGGGGCGGCACTGGCATGGTGCGGTGGCACTGGGCGCGGTTTGTGCTCGGTGGTCCACTGCTGCTCTTGGCTCGGGCAAGGGACAGGGGGTGGCGGTGAGCTCCTGGCTACCTCCTAGACATGACAAGGGAAGAGGGAATGGTCTGCTGCAATGGGGCAAGGGTTGGCCGGCGAGGCATGGCTTGGCATGGCATGGCATGGGGACTAGGGACAAGGGAGAGGGGTGTTAGGGGTTTGGTTAGATCAAGAGGGGACAGAGGAGATAAATGAAGATCATTTGGGGGCAAAACCCTGTAGTAAACAGTGAGCTAGGATTAGAGTAGAGATTATACATGTCAAGTGTTTGATTAAATGGCCGCATGAAAGAAAGTTTTGAATTTTGGTTTCAAAATTTTTGAGTGATCTCCACTAGTGATAGGTAGTCTCTGGTTGCATGGGTTTTGAAAGTGGAGCTCAAAGAGATGGTTTTTGAAATAGGGGTGATCTATGCATATGCATTAGATTCAATTTTAAACTGTCATTTAAAATAGTTAACAGAATGTTTTTAGCAGATCAAAAGGTGGGCCTTGGTACCTCATTATGTGTACTAGCAAGGGGTGCAAAGATCAAGAATTGTTTCTGTTAAGTTTTGAGTACTAGGAATAGCCAAAGTAGGCATGAGAGTGATATTTGCCAAAATGACCATTCCTCCTTTTTAATTCTTTTTTATTTGATTTTCTTTAGGAAAAGTTTGGGAATGATGATGTTTAAATCAACTAAGGAACATTTTACAAGCATTGGATCATTCAATCATGGCAATTCAAACAACTCCTATTTTAAATGCACACATATATGAATGCTTTCATTTTAAATTTGAAAAAGTTTTTGTTAACCCTATTTTTGGATGATTTTATCTTGATAACCTTGGATTGAAGTTTTGGGATGTTACAATACCGGTGGCAGGGAAGGAGTCCCCCGCGCCGGCACCGGCGCCGCCGCCGCCCTCTTCACCGCCATCTCCATCACCCAATCCTCCTAGTATGCAATGGTTCATCCTCCCACACACACCTCTGTACCGTCCTATGTAAACATGGTGTTTGATGCTATAAGTTATAATCCTATGATCTATGTCATGTTTGCATAGTTTCTTTGTTCTTAGATTGAATGGTTGAATGTCTTTGGTTCATTAGAGTTGTATATTGATATGGTACAGTCCTTTGGTGTCCATTATATTTGTACGCGCATGGATTAAACATCATAGGGTTTGTAGTATGTATAAAAGGAAGGGGGGAGTTCTGTCGAAGTGACTGAAACCTAAGGACGTGAACCGGAACGTTGCACGTATGGGAGTAAGAGGATCATTAAACTTAAGGCTATGGTTGGAGAAACCTTAATGCATTGTTAGTAGTTACAGATGTTTGCTAACAATCCAATCATATAGTATATGTAATTCCAAGTAGTGAAGCGCATGTATATTTAGCCTCTCCCACATAGAAAACTGCATGAAGATAATGAACCCGATTTATTCGCTAATTAAACTTGGACAAAGCCACCACAATTACCACCACTATTCCACACTCATGGTTCTGTTAGTTCAGTGTATTTTATTGCTGCAGCAACTAACTTTACTTTCTTGTTATTTATTATCATACAAAGCTATCTCTAGTACTCGTATTGTTGCTCTAATTTTATTCCCTAGATAATGCAAACGTTTAGTGTGCGTAGAGTTGTATCAGTGGTTGATAGAACTTGAGAGAACATTTATCCTACTTTAGCTCCTCATTGGGTTCGACATTCTTACTTATCGAAAAGGCTACACATGATACCCTATACTTATGGGTTATCAAGACCTTTTCTGGTGCCGTTGCCGGGGTACAATAGCGTGTGGGTGAATATTCTTGTGTGCACTTGTTTGCTTTATCTCTAAGTAGTTTTTACTTTCAGTTTTAAGTTGTTCTCTATCTTAGTATGGATAGGTAATGCGAATTACAAAAAAAATAGTTATACTTGTTACCTAAAAACGTTTTCAAAAAGGAAAGTGATTGAAAAGATGAGTAATGGTTAAGTAGGGGTCGACCTTGAACACTTGTGTTCATGCCTATGAAACCAAAACAAATCTTTCCATGAAAGCTTTTCAGTTAAAAACCGCACAAAAGAATGGGAAAGTTTTTGTGTTGAAGTTTTTTCACAAAGAATAAGGAACACCAAACAGAGAAATTGAAGAATGGCCAAAAGTTTCTTCAACAATCCCTCGGTTTGCAAACCTTTAAACATTGTTTTCTGAGAAGCATAGAAACTTGAATAAAGTTAGAGCGTTTGTATCTTTTTATTTATTTATCTTAGCATCAAACACCAGTTACATTTTTTTTGAGTCTTGGAAGTTGTTACCTCTGTAGCAACTGCTCTTTATCCTTTTTATTTGCTTTTTGTGCCAAGAGTAATCTCTAATGAGAAAGAAGTAATGCTTGGGAAAGTTGTTGTCCCAAAACTGATTTTTGTGCTTTGCTGTAAAAATTCTTGTAACATCTCTCTACGTCGGTTTGATCTGTATTTTTTTGTGCTTCTGCCCCAGGTTGTTATCCAACTTTTGTTAGTTCAACACTTTTCGATTTGAGCAACAGAAGGTCTTTGAAAAAATTGGTTTCTATCTACTGGTCTGTTTTGACAGATTTCTACCATTATTTGCATTTGCTTCTTGTTGATTCCTTTTTGGATTCTCTTTGGGGAATTGAGCTTTTTAAGGGAAGTTCTACAGTAGCTTGTGTTTTAATGGAAATTTTATTGGTGTTGAAACTGAACCCAGAGACTTATTATCTTGAGTACACTAATGTTGCTAATGACGATTATGTGAAGTTTTGTATGAAGGAAAAATTTCAGGTATTAAGGAAAGAATGATGTAATGAGATGAAGAATGGACTAAAGCTCAAGCTTGGGGATGCCATACCATGTCACCCCAACAAATATCCAAGAAGTATAAGCGTCAAAGCTTGGGGATACCCAAGGCATCCCCTTCTTTATCAATAAAAATCTCAGGTTCTTTCATACACTTCATTTTTATTGTTTCATGCACAGTTGTGTTATTCTTGGAGCGTATTCGTTTTCGTTGTTGGTTTTCGTTTGCTTGGTTTGCTTAGTTTGCTTGAATAAATTGGTTGGACCCCCTCATTCATACATTAGTTTTCAAATAAGATTGGTTTGGATTGGAAAAGAGTAGGAAAAGTTCATGCTTAAGTGGTAAAAGGAGCTTGATTTTGACTGTGGCCTATGCTTTGTCATGTCATGCTTGGTATTGTTTTGGCTTTATGCTTAGTGATTTTTGCTATAGCATGACATGTTACAAACAATTGAGATTGCTTAATGTGCCTTGAAAGAATCATGCATTGTTTTAGCATATTAAAGCATAATATTGTGGTATTCTCCTTTGATGCTTTATTTGGGTTGACTTGGCGCATGCTCACACCATGTTAAGACTATCCCAAGTCACCATAGCCTCTATAATCTTTTAGTTTTTTACTTGTAATATCACTTTATGCTTTAATTAATGATGTTTTTCGCTTTGCATGATATGGCCATTATTGCTCTCTTAGTTGGTCGCCCCAGTCTTTTGCTAGCCTCCATAACCAAGTATGAGTTCCACTCACGCATCCAACTCCAAATAAAACCAAGTTATTTCAAAGAGTCCACCATACCTACCTATTAGTATTTGCTATTCCAAGTATATTCATGTTTTTATCTACCTTCCGAATTAAACTTGTTATGAGAAAACTAGTGATTAAAGCTCTCACAAACTTGATGACACACTTTACTTTTCTTGCCCCTAATAAACTTGAACCATTGTGTCGTTGATACGTCCAAAACGTATCCACTTTCCCGAACACTTTTGCTATTGTTTTTCCTCTAAACTTGTGTGATTTGGATGCAACTAACACAGACTGACGCTGTTTTCAGCAGAATTGCCTTGGTGTCTAGTTTTTGTGCAGAAAATCAACTATCAAGAAAAATCCCGGAAAATATGCCAAAAATCCTATTTCACCAGAAGACTCACGGAGCCAGAATACGAGATAGAGTTGGGCTGGGGCCTGGCCGCGCCAGGGGGTGGTCTGGGTGCCCCAGACACCCCCTCGGTCTCCCTCTTCGCCTATAAGTTGTCTTCTGACCTAAAAACTCAGGGGGGTTTGACGTTTTTCCAGAAAGAGTTCCGCTCCGCCGCCACCACCAGATTCCATGATCCGGAACCAGAAACTCTGTTCTGGCACCCTGCCGGGACGGGGAATTGGAGGAGATCATCGCCATCATCATCACCATCGCTTCTCCATCGACCATCCATGTTTCCCCCATCTATGAGTGAGTAATCCCTCGCTGTAGGCTATGGGGATGGTAGGGATTAGATGAGATCGTTTATGTAATGGCATCAGATTGTTAGGGCATGGTGCCTAGTATCTATTATTAGTGCTTTTTGACTTTGTTACGACTTGTTATGCTTAATGCTTGTCACTAGGGCCCGAGTGCCATGATTTTAGATCTGAACATGTTATTGGTTCATTATGATAGTATTGTTTATGGTCTTACTTGCAACTTGTATACACACGTTGTTGTCCGGAACCAATGGCCCCGAAGTGACAGCAATCGGGATAACCGGAGGGAATGGCTTTGATGTGAGGATCACATGTGTTCACGAAGTGTTAATGCTTTTCTCCGGTGCTCTATTAAAAGGAGCACCTTAATTGCCAGTAGTTCTCTTGAGGCCCCACTGCAAACGGGCTGGCAGGACAAAAGATGTTGTGCAAGTTCTCATTGCGAGCACGTATGACTATATATGGAACACATGCCTATGATTATTTAGTACTTGGATGCTTTATCTTATTTATATGCAATTTTCCTATGTTCTGATTGCTATATGAATTGTCTTGTCCATGCAACACCCGTCCATCCATCCCTATGCCTACCGCGCTCTAATCCTATTGTTTACTGCAATTGTTACTACTGTCTTTACTTTTACTACTACTATTACTTTACTATTGCTACTACAAAATTGTTGCTACTGATAAACTGATGTGAGCAAGATTGTTTATAGGTGCAGCTGAATTGACAACTCAGTTGTTAAGGCTTATAAATATTCTTTGGCTCCCCTTGTGTCGAATCAATAAATTGGGTTTCACTTCCCTCGAAAATACTGCGATACACCTCCTATACTTGTGGGTCATCAAGACTATTTTCTGGCGCCGTTATCGGGGAGCATAGCTTTATTTATCAAGTCCATTTGGAATCATTATTGTTCGCTGCCATCCATCCATCATGGGTAAGTCTCGTGATGGCAAGGTTCCTATTTTACCATCCACTACAAGAAGAGGTACGGTTCTGAACACCTCTGTTGCTCTTGATTCATCGTTTGTTATGAGTAAGTTCCTTACACCACACACACACACATGCTACACACACTGCTACTACTGCTGAATCTGAAACTTCTGATACTTATGATGCTGCTTCTACTGTGCTTGATAAGAGTGGTTTATTAGGTCCTTCCCTAGATGCTACGATTGCTAGAACTATAGCTGGAAATACTGAAACTCCTAATGAAGACACTACTATACCTGTTAGTTCACCTGAGTCTAGAGAGAGCTATGATATTGAAGACGGTTATATTGAGATGACCGATGAATTTATTAAAGAATGTCAAAACACCCATGATATGAGTGTTGCTAAGAGTCTCCTTGAGAGGCGTACTATAAAACCAAAATTGTCTCCTAATGCTAAGTTTGCTGCATCTCCCATAAACATTAAAGATAAAGATTATGATTTCTCTCTTGATCTATCCTACATAGCTATTGTCGAAAAAAAACCTTTTTGTGGGACTAAGAATGAAAGTGCGGTAGCACATATGACTAAGCTTTCTACCATGAGTGGCCTGTTTTCTGATGATATTAAGATGCGTACCTACTTTGTTGCTAAAATTTTCCCCTTTTCACTGAAAGGAGAAGCTAAAATTTGGTTTAACAATTTTACCTCTTGGATCTATTGATAGCCCTGATTGCTTGATTAGTACTTTCCTGCATTCCGACTGGACACCGTCTCATCAAAAACGACATCACAAGAAATATAAATACGTCCCGTGGAGCGATCCAAGAACGTATACCCCTTATGCATCGGACTATACCCTAAGAACACACACATAGTCGAACGGAAAGACAACTTATGTGTGTTATACTTGCGCAAACTCGGCCAACACGCACAGCCAAAAACGCGAAGTGAGGATTATGTGGGTGGAACTTTGAGGAGATGATGGACATGCGTGTCGTTTTGCAACACCGGAGTAGGCATGCAATTAATAAGGTAGCATGCGGTAAGGAAGGCTTCATCCCAAAAACGCAATGGTAGATATGAATGTGCAAGTAAAGGAAGCCCGGTTTCTACCAAGTGGCGGTGCTTGCGCTCGGCCACCCCGTTTTGCTACGAGGTATGAGGGAATGAAACGCGATGAGATATGCCGGTGCGCTGAAAATATTGGTGTAAACGGTGATACTCACCACCCCATTCCGACTGGACAACTTTGATTTTAGAGTCTAAGAGACGCTCAACATGAGCTTGAAAGTTGTAGAAAACTTGCTCAACATCAGACTTGTGCTTGAGAAGGTAAATCCAACAAAAACGAGAGTAGTCATCGACAAAGCTAACATAATATTTATACCCCCTGAGGATGTGCTGACTCGTGGTTGATGTCGAGCTCGTTGGGGAACCCCAAGAGGAAGGTATGATGAGCACAACAGTAAGTTTCCCTCAGTTATGAAACCAAGGTTATCGAACCAGTAGGAGCAAGGAAACACCTCCAAGGTGTTGTTGCCAACTTGGAATCCTGCACAACACAACCATAGAACTTTGCCCCCAACTTACAGTGAGGTTGTCAATCTCACCGGTTTTGCTGAAAAAAAAGGATTAAACGTATATTGTGTGGAAGAAAGTAAAAGCTTGCAGAAAGTAAACAGAAAATAGTAAATAGTTGTAGATTGATGGTAAAAGAAAGGACCAGGGTCCATAGTTCACTAGTGGCGGCTCTCCATAAGATAGATGACATGTTGGGTGAACAAATTACAGCGTGATAATTGACAAACATTGAGAAAGCAATCATGCATATACTAATCATCTTGACTCCTATGAGATTTGATTGGGCACACTACTAGGAAACAGCTTATAGGTAGACAAGATATTCAGTGGCGCATATGTAAAACCATGTGCCACAGATATGTATCAGTGGCACACTAGAAAAAATGCGCCACAGAAGTTTGGCACTTCAGTGGCGCACGGAACCAATATGCGCCATAGAAGTCCACATTTCGGTGGCGCATATTTTCGTGTGTGCCACATAAGTATATAGACGTATGCGCCACAGAAGGTTGATGGAACCAAGCACCAAAAAAGGGGGAGAAACTTCTGTGGCGCATATGTCCATATGCGCCACAGAAAGTGATGTTTATGTGGTGCATATAGGTGTATGCGCCACAGAACAAGCAAAAACAGATCCCACCCCCTCCCCCCGTGGATCGCCTTTTCAGTTTTGTAAAAAATAAACAAAAATGATAGAAACTTCAAAAAAAATTCCTTTGAGTTGTAGTTAGATTTTAGGGTATAGATCTAGACAAAATTGAAAAACATGAATTTCGATGTATTTTTCAAAAATAGGTCATGGCACGGTAAAACGGCTATAACTTTTGCATACGATGTTGGAAAAAAATCTTTAACCTATCAAAATGATCGTCTCAAATTCAACGACCTATGGTTGTTCTGGATTTTACAGAATCCCCAAATTCAAAAAGAGTAAAAAGTTATTTAGGGTAGAAGATTTTTTACTGCAAAAAAATAAAAAAGGGGGAGAAACTTCTGTGGCGCATTTCCCCCATATGCGCCACAGAAGTCTTGGGCGGGATTCAAAATTTGAATCCCGTCGGCGCCCTTCTCCCTCCCTTTTTCTTTTTTCTCCCCCTCCCCACTTCTTCTCCCCTCCCCACTTCTCCTCCCCTCCCCACTTCTCCTCCACTCCACACTTCTCCCCTTCTCCTCCCTCCTCCTTCTCCACTCTACGGCGACCTCCTCCTCCTCCGCCTCCTCCTCCACCACAACCACCAACTCCGGCGACCACCTCCTCCTCCTCCCTCCACCACCACCAACTCCGGTGACTTCCTCCTCCTCCACCACCACCAACTCCGGCGACCTCCTCCTCCTCCTCCACCAACTCCGGAAACCTTTTCCTCCTCCACCACCAACTCCGGCAACCTCCTCCTAGCCCTCCTCCAGCCACCACCACCACCACCACCAACTCCGGCCAGATCTAGATCTGGCCTGTTTTTTTTTTGAAATTTGAAAAAAACTTCGGTGGCGCATATTGGCCATATGCGCCATAGAAGTTTGAGATCTGGCCTGCCTTTTTTTTTGAATTTTGGAAAAAAACTTCTGTTGCGCATATTGGCCATATGCGCCACTGAAGTTTGAGACTTCTATGGGGCATTTTGAAATGAAGATAGTTATCAGTGGCGACGTATCAGTGGCGACTAAGATATGCGCCACAGATAGTGAAAAACGGTGCGCCACTAATAAGGGGTTTCCTAGTAGTGGCATTACAACATTATACATAGACCGTAATCCAACTGCATCTATGACTAATAATCCACCTTCAGGTAATCAATCCGAACCCCCTCCAATATTAAGTTGCAAGCAATAGATAATTGTATTACGCATTGCGTGTAAAGTAAACAATACGATTGTTCTATGAACAAAGGATTGCTATTTTCTCCCTAGTAGCAACAACACATCTAGTACCTTAGAGATTTCTGTCACTTCCCCATATTACTAGAGGCATGAACCCACTATCGAGCATAAATACTCCCTCTTGGAGTTGCTAGCATCTACTCAGCCAAGATATCTACTAACAACAGAGAGCATGCAAGATCACAAATAACAAAGACATGATAGAATCAATAATCAATCTGAAATAGCATCTCAATATCCATCGGATCCCCGTAAACACAACATGTATGATTACAAATAGATGATCTTGATCATGAATGGAGCTCACAAGATCTAAACATGGTAGCACAAAGGAGAAGAACCAACCATCTAGCTACTACATGGACCCGTAGTCCAAGGATGAACTACTCACGTATCACACCGGAGGCTTGCATGGTGATGAAGAAGGCCTCCAGGGTGAACTCTCCCCTCCGGTAGGGTGCCAGGAAGAGCTTCAGATCCCTCCTGATCTAGGGATGGAGATGACGGCGGCTACAGACTCTTTCGTGGAATTTTGATCAGTTTCTTAGGGTTTCTGTATCGGAGGCATCTTATAGGTGAAAGGGGAGGCCGAGGGGGTGCCCTAGGCGGCCACACCACCCCCTGGCGCGGGCTAGACCTGGCCGCGTGGCCAGGTTGTGTGGCCGGCCTCTGGCGCCCCTCCGTCTTGTATTCTGGCTCCGTGTCGCCCTCGGTGAAAAATTGACTTTGGCTTTTGTCCCGTCCAATTCTGAGAATATTCATTTTCTGACTTTCCTGGAACCAAAAACAGCAGAAAAAAGGCACCTGGCACTGTGTCATCTTGTTAATAGGTTAGTCCAAGAAAGTGTATAAAAATTACTCCAAAGTGTGGAAAAAACATAAGAAAGTAGATAAAAACCAAGCATGGAACATCAGAAATTATGGATACGTTAGCAATGTATCAACATCCCCAAGCTTAACTCCTGCTCGTCCTCGAGTAGGTAAGTGATAAAAAGAAAGAATAATTTTTCAGGTGACATGCACCATCATAAACTTGATCAAAGTATTTGAAAAACATTGATAGCTGGGATAATAGCACTTCAACATAACATGAAAGATAAAGTTCTTACAATAAGACATAGCAACTATGTTGCAACATGAAAAGGCACAAACAAAAGATTCATGAATAACAATGCTTTGCAAGACATTTTTTTTTCACATAAAGAAAACATAGCATAGTGGCATTCAGCTTGTCCCTCATAGAGTAGCAAACATAAATGCATAGGACACCTCCAAAGTTCATAAGAGTGACTAGATACAAATAGTTTAAGAACAAGCAATATCAAAGTTATGCATCAATCAACAGTCTTGGGACAATGCACATAGAACTAAGAATGGCCACTATGCTCTCAAAATAGGCGCATAAAGATAGAAGGTGGAGACTCAACATAAAAGTAAAAGAAAGGCCTTCATAGAAGGAAGTAAGGATTCAAGTTTCATAAAGAGCTTCCAAAAATTATGGTACTTATTAGATTTCAGCTCTCATTGCCCCTATCATAAGCATCTTTAGGTGATTAAGGTTAAAGTGACACAACTAAGAGGATATGCTTGACAAGTTATAAGTTGAAATCTCATGCCCCTTACTTACAAAGACCGAACCTCATGCTACTCAACTTCAGTCACAAGTAAGCTCTTGTCATTATAAGTACATATGTATCATAGAGAACCGCCAACGGGGTACCCCTTGCACATGATACAGGAGCTATCCCATAATCAAAATGACAAGACAAGCAGACAATGAGCATCTCAGCGATCTTTTTATTTGCTATTTGCATAGGTTTTTATTGAGGATGCTTCATAGAGTGCTCATTATGGTTATGCTGCAAGTTTCCACCATGATTAGGCATGGCTTAGGCTAGCGGCCCAGGCATTTCTCTAACACAAATACAAACTCCATGATCTTACAAGTTCCCCTTTTATTTCACACTACCGGGATCGATAAGCAAAAGAACATGATATCAACTAGGTACAATGTACAAGTGCAATGTTGAAAGAGTTCCCCATGATACATGGTTCTGCTAACTTCAACTTATAAAGCGCAAGCATATACGCAACAAAGATGGACGCAATGGTTCAAGTTTATTAATTACAAGAAAGTAAAGTGTGCCATCAAGTTCGTGAGAGCTTTAATCACTAATTTTCACATAACAAGTTTAATTCGAAAGGTAGATAAAAACATGAATATACTTGGAATAACAAATGCTAATAGGTAGGTATGGTGGAATCTTTGGAACAACTTGGTTTTAGGAGTTGGATGCATGAGTGGAACTCATACTTGGTTATGGAGGCTAGCAAAAGACTGGGAGCGACCAACTAAGAGAGCAATAATTGCCATAATCATGCAAAGCGACAAACCATCATTAAGCAAAGCATAAAGTGATATTACAAGTGGAAAACTAAAGGATCATAAAGGCTTATGGTGACTTGAGATAGTCATAACATGGTGTGAGCATGCGCCAAGTCAACCCAAATAAAGCATCAAAGGAGAATACCACAATACTTATGTTTTAATATGCTAAAACAACGCATGATTCTTCCAAGGCACGTTAACAATCTCAGTTATTTATAACATGTCATGCTACAGGAAAGATCTCTAAGCATAAAGCCAAAACAATATCATGCATGGCATGACAAAGCATAGGCCACAGTCAAAAACAAACTCCTCTTACCACTTAAGCATGAACTTTCCTACTCTTTTCCAATCCAAACAAAACTATTTGAAAACCAATGCATGAAATACGGGGTCCAACCAATTTATTCAGAAAACCAAGAAAACAAAAACCAAAAACAAAAAACAAAGACGCTCCAAGAACAACACAACTATGCATGAAACAATAAAAATGAAGTGTTTGGAAGAAACCTGGGATTTTTATTGATGAAGAAGGGGATGCCTTGGGCATCCCCAAGCTGTGATGCTTGTACTTCTTGGGTATTTCTTGGGGTGACACAGGGTGGCATCCCCAAGCTTGAGCTTTAGTCCATTCTTCATCTCATTACATCATTCTCTCCATACACCTGAATTGTTTTTCCTTCATACAAAACTTCACACAATCTTTATTAGCAATATTAGTGCACTCAAGATAATAAGTCTTTGGGTTCAGTTTCAACACCAATAAAACTTCCATTAAAACACAAGATACTGAAGCACTTCCCTTGAAAATCTCAATTCTCCAAAGAGAACCCAAAAAGGAACCAACAAGAAGCAAATGTAAATAATGGCAGAAATCTGTCAAAACAGACCAGCAGGTAAAAACCAATTTTTTTGAAGACCTTATGTTGTTCAAATCAAAAAGTGTTGAACTAACGAAAGTTAGATAACAACCTGGGGAAGAAGCGCACAAATTCACGCCTCAAAACGACATACAGAGATTTTACACGAATTTTCATGGTGAAGCACAAAAATCTATTTCGGGACAGCAACTTTCCCAAGCATTACTTCTCTCTCATTAGAGGTTACTCTTGGCACAAAAAGAAAATAAAAAGGATAAGGAGCGGTTATTACTGAAGTAATAACTTCCAAGACTCATCTAAAACTTTTGGGGTATCTCCCAATAAGTACTTTTCTTTAACGCCTTTAAGTTAGGCATAAGAAGCAAAAAAAACATTAAGTGTTCTCAAATGAAGAAGCATTAAGAGCAAATTTTGTTTTCATAGGAGAGGCAAAAGAAATATTATCTCTCTTTGTAGGGAAGTGTTCTACACCTTTCTTGAGTGGGAGTTGATATTTAATGGTGCCTTCTTTCATATCAATAATGGCACCAACAGTTCTAAGAAAAGGTCTTCCCAAAGTAATAAGACAAGAAGCATTGCATTCAACATTCAAAACATAGAAATCAACAGGGACATAAGCATTGTTAACCATAATAAGAACATCATTAATGCTCCCCATGAGTTTCTTTTTCGCATTATCATCAAGTGGGACATTTAAATAACAATCTTCCAATGGTGGCAAATCAAGCATATCATAAATCCTTCTAGGCATAATAGAAACACTACTATCAAGATCACATAAAGCTTTAAAATCAAAATCATTCACTTTCATATTGATGGTGGGTTCCCAACCATCTTCTTGTTTCATAGGAATAGAAGCTTTATGTTTCACCTTTTCCTCTTTAATTTTTATGAGAGCATCAATAATGTGTTTTGTAAAGGCCATATTCATAGTACTAGCATTAGGACTGTTAGCAAGCTTTTGTAGGAACTTAATTACTTTAGAGATATTGCAACCATCAAGATCAAAATCATAATTATCATCTAAAGTAGTAGAGCTATTACTAGCCTCAACACTAGTGGTAGTGATAGTAGAAACACTAATGTTTCTAGCAATTTCATCTTCTCTTTCCCACTTAGCACGCAATTCAGCTAATAGTATAATATTTTCATCAATTCTAACTTGTATGGCATTAGTAGCAGCAAAGGGATCCTCAATAGTTTCAGATTTTAGCAGCCATTTTATTAATCAAAGAGGATTGTGCTTCAGACAAAAATGATATATTTTTATCAGCATTAGAAAGTTTCAACTGCAAACTAGGAATTTCCCTATTTAAACTCTCAAGTTGATAACTAATATTCTTCAAAATGGTAGATTGTTCCTCCATAGTTTTAGTAAATCATTTATTTTGTTCGTATTGCATTTGCATGAAGTTTTTAGTGGCTCTTTCAACTTATAAAATTCTTCCTTCACTAGGTATTCCAAGTTTGCCATTATAACCATAAGTATTATTAGGAGGGTAAGGCCTATAATTGTTATTACCATAAACATTGTTGCCAAAATTATTATTTCTTATAAAGTTCACATCAACTTGCTCTTCTTAAGCAACCAAAGAGGCTAAGGGAACATGATTTGGATCAATATGAGCTTTCTCATTAACAATCATAGACATAATAATATCAATTTTATCACTCAAGGAAGAGGTTTCTTCAACAGAATTTACCTTCTTACCTTGTGGAGCTCTTTCAGTGTGCCATTAAGAATAGTTAACCATCATATTATCCAGAAGCTTTGTTGCATCACCCAAAGTAATGGTCATAAACGTATCTCTAGCAGCAGAATCCAATAGATTTCTTGAAGAATAGTTCAATCCTGCATAAAAGGTTTGGATAATCATCCAAGCAGTCAGTCCATGAGTGGGACAATTCTTTACCAAAGATTTCATTCTTTCCCAAGCTTAAGCAACATGTTCATTATCATATTGTTTAAACTTCATTATTTCACTTCTCATAGATATAATCTTAGAAGGAGGATAGTATTTTCCAATGAAAGCATCTTTGCATTTAGTCCAAGAATCAATACTATTTCTAGTTAGGGATTGCAACCATTCTTTAGCTTTTCCTCTCAAAGAGAAAGGAAACAATTTAAGCTTAATAATATCTCCATCTATATCCCTATGCTTTTGCATCTCACAAAGTTCAACAAAGTTATTTAGATGAGCAGCATCATCTTCATTACCAATACCAGAAAATTGTTCTCTCATAACAAGATTGAGTAAAGCAGGTTTTATTTCAAAGAAAGTAGCTTCATGAACAGGTGGAGCAATAGGTGTGCACATGAAATAATTGTTGTTGGTGCTAGTGAAGTCAAACAACTTAGTATTTTCAAGAGTAGTCATTTTTTGTGTTTCTAATAAAGAAAGAAAACTAGTAAAACTATTTTTGTGTGTGTTTTTGATAAAAAAAAGCAAACAAAGCAAAAATAAACTAAGCAAAACAAAAACAACAAACTAATGTGATTGGTTATGAGGGACTCCCCTTGTGAAGATGTCCTTGACTCCCCGGCAACAGCGCCAGAAAAATACTTGTTGTCTCGTGGTTGATGTCGAGCTTGTTGGGGAACCCCAAGAGGAAGGTATGATGAGCACATCAGTAAGTTTCCCTCAGTTATGAAACCAAGGTTATCGAACCAGTAGGAGCAAGGAAGCACTTCCAAGGTGTTGTTGTCAACTTGGAATCCTGCACAACACAACCACAGAACTTTGCCCCCAACTTACAGTGAGGTTGTCAATCTCACCGGTTTTGCTGAAAACAAAGGAATAAATGTATATTGTGTGGAAGAAAGTAAAAGCTCGTAGAAAGTAAACAGAAAACAATAAACAATTGTAGATTGATGGTAAAAGAAAGGACTGGGGTCCATAGTTCATTAGTGGTGGCTCTCCTTAAGATAGATGACATGTTGGGTGAACAAATTACAAAGGGGCAATTGACAAATAATCCACCTGCAATCATGCATATACTGATCATCTTGACTCCTATGATATTTGATTGGGCATTACAACATTATACATAGACTGTAATCCAACTGCATCTATGACTAATAATCCACCTTCAGGTTATCAATCTGAACCCCTCTAGTATTAAGTTGCAAGCAATAGATAATTGCATTACGCATTGCGTGTAAAGTAAACAATACGATTATTCTATGAATAAAGGAATGTTGTTTTCTCCCTAGTAGCAATAGCACGTCTATTACCTTAGAGATTTCTGTCACTTCCCCAGATTACTAGAGGCATGAACCCACTATCGAGCATAAATACTCCCTCTTGGAGTTGCTAGCATCTACTCGGCCAAGATATCTACTAACAACGGAGAGCATGCAAGATCACAAATAACAAAGACATGATAGAATCAATAATCAATCTGAAATAGCATCTCAATATCCATCGGATCCCCGCAAACACAACATGAATGATTACAAATAGATGATCTTGATCATGAACGGAGCTCACAAGATCTAAACATGGTAGCACAAAGGAGAAGAACCAACCGTCTAGCAACTACATGGACCCATAGTCCAAGGATGAACTATTCACGCATCACACCGGAGGCTTGCATGGTGATGAAGAAGGCCTCCAGGGTGAATTCTCCCCTCTGGCAGGGTGTCGGGAAGAGCTTCAGATCCCTCCCGATCTTGGGATGGAGATGACGGCGGCTACAGACTCTTTCATGGAATTTTGATCAGGTCCTTAGGGTTTCTGTATCGGAGGCATCTTATAGGCGAAAGGGGAGGCCGAGGGGGTGCCCTAGGCGGCCACACCACCCCCTGGCGTGGGCCAGACCTGGCCGCGCAGCCAGGTGGTGTGGCGGCCCTCTGGCCCCTCTCCGTCTCATATTCTGGCTCCGTGTCCCCCTCGATGAAAAACTGACTTTGGCTTTTGTCCCGTCCAATTCCAAGAATATTCATTTTCTGATTTTCCTAGAACCAAAAACAGCAGAAAACAGGCAGTTGGCACTGTGGAATCTTGTTAATAGGTTTGTCCAAGAAAGTGTATAAAAAGTACTCCAAAGTGTGGACAAAACATAAGAAAGTAGATAAAAATCAAGCATGGAACATCAAAAATTATGGATAGGTTAGCAATGTATCAGGATGCAATAGCAGACCCCATACATCAGAATGGATTAACTCAAGAGGCATAGTAGAAACACGACTAGAATTATTATAAGACAATTGTCGACTTTTAGCACGCTGACAAGCATCACACACAGAAGTATGATTATTGGAAGAACACTCTAAATCATTATTCCTAACAATAGATTGAACGACATTATTGGTAGGGTGCCCAAGACGATGATGCCACCGAGATGCAGTGGTTTAAACGCCGGAGGATGCCTGGCGGTGGGTGGCGAATGCTCTCCTAAATGGGATGGGGTACAGCCCGTTGCGACTCCTACCGTGAAGCAGAATTTTCCTCGTGGCTTTGTCCTTGACAAGAAAAACAAACGATGAAACTCAATCAAGACGTCATTATCACAACAAATACGAAACACGGAGAGGAGATGTTTGTTGATATGAGGAACATGAAGAATATTTCTCAAACGGAGGGATGAATCGGGTAAATTCGAGTGACCAATATGCGAAATAGACAAACCTGCACCGTTGGCAACTTGCACTTGATCCTTGCCTCCGTAGCGCTCATACATGTGGAGGCGCTCTAGTTCGCTGGTGAAGTGGTTTGAAGCACCGGAGTCCAGGATCCACTGCGGTGGCTTGGCGGCGGACAAGGTGAAGGCGGAGTTACCCACACGGTTGTCTTAGTCGTAGTGCTTCCTGTAGTTGTCCGCCTCATGCCCCCAATATTTGCAAATCTGGCACTGGGGGTGCCAACGCTAGTTGCGGCCAATGCCGCCTCCTCCATTGCGGTTGCGGTCATTGCCGCCACCGCTGTTTCCTCCGTTGTTGCGGCGGTCACCGCCACCGCCCTGGCCGTTGTCATGCTGGCCTTGGCCGCCTTGGCCCTGCGGGGCACCACCCGCAGGACGTCCTCCTCCTCCGCCTTGGCGCCCGAGATTGTTGTGGTAGACCAGACGCGATACGACGTTAGCCGACGAGGACCAGTCATCGACCTCCGCCTGCTGCTGCTTCTGGAGGGCCTGGT
Organism: Avena sativa; assembly: GCA_916181665.1. Taxonomy (NCBI): domain Eukaryota; kingdom Viridiplantae; phylum Streptophyta; class Magnoliopsida; order Poales; family Poaceae; genus Avena; species Avena sativa. The sequence goes on along the minus strand of OV702289.1, from coordinate 187,280,537 downwards.
AGCTGAGCATGTTGGCGTAGAACATGCCGAGGGTGATCGCGACCGCTGAAAAATTCATCGAGGCGGCGATGGGATTGAAGGTCAGGCGTAGAACATGCTGGATCCGGCAGTGGCCATGGCGTCAGCCATAGCCTTCACCTGGTTCATGTACTCGCTGGCGGACTTGTCCCCTTTACGCAGCGCCTGGATCTGGCACCGGAGGTGACGGACATTGGCGCTATTTTCGGTGCCAAACATGGCAACAACGGCTGCCCAAGCCGACGTGGCCATCTTGCAGCTAATGAGTTGGGCTGCGATCTCCTCGGTCATGGACCCGAGAAGAAGACCGAGGACCTTCTGATCCAGGGTCCACCACTGCTCGTAGTCGGGGTTGCTGACGGTACGAGCGGCATCGCTAGTGCCGATGGTCACGGTCAACGGTGGTGCAGTGGCCGTGCCGTCGAGGAAGCCGTGGAGACGGGTGCCAGAGAAGTTGGGGAGGCTCAGTGCCCTCCACAACATGTAGTTAGTGCGGTCCAGGCGGACCGCGATTGGCGTCACGACGGGTACGGGAGCCGTAGACGACGGCGGGGCGATGATGGGGCGAGCGGGGGTTGTGGACAAGGAGCCCACGGTGGCCAGCGTGAGCGCTAACTCAGTCATCGCGGCGGTGGCGGCGGCGTGGAGACGTGGCGGCGGCGGTGGATCGCCCTAGCTAGGGTTTTGCGGCGCCGGCGTGGTGGAGAGGCTCACGCGGCTCTGATACCAAGTAAAAAGTTTAGGGTTTCCGTGGGGCAATTGCCACACCACGGGGTCAATATATATAATGATCAGCACAAGTTATATACACGTGTGTACAAATACATGACAGAATACTACAACTAGAACTATTTTAACACAGTACTAGCTAAATGCCCGTGCGTTGCTACGGAAAACATTTTATGTGGCATTGATCAAATAATTGTTTTAAGTTGCGAAAAAGTTTGATGATTGTTAATAGTTTCAAATAATTTGTTACATACATGTCATACCTACTTGTCATACAATCAACTCCTGGCATGTGATCCTATTTGAGGAGTTCGGCTTCAAGCCCCCGGCGTCACCAAGTTATCAACAAAGCATATACACTTTAGGACCTGGAGTCATCTTTTTGTCGTCCAACTTCTTCAGTTGCAAAGCATATTAAAAATTCTATGCTATAACATCTCAAATACTGGCAAACCATGTATATATCATTTCTATTTTTCATTAAAATTTGAGAATTATATTTTTTTCTTAAATTCTTGTCAATATCATAAGGAATTGCGTTTTTGTTGCTTAAAGTCTTGTCAGTATTTTTGTTTTCATAGTACTGGTTACATTTATCTTTGATACTATGCAAACCTCCCTGACCACGGGCACACAAAAAAAAGGCCGATAAAGAAGACAATCTATGAGCTTACAAGGGAAACACATAGTTAGGTACTTGCAGAAATCACAAAGAAAGTGGCACCCCTCTATTGATGCTTGATGCATATTAATCACTAAAATTACACATCTTGTTGATATGTAGTGAGGGCTATAATTCTTTTATGTATTTTGTGCATCACTGACATGAGAATTCATTTTATTAGCACATCACATCTGATTTCAGAGACTAAAACTTTCATGTATGTAGCATCACTGCCATTGTGTATCATCCCGCTATTCCGGTTTGATTGCCATGGTAAAATTTTGGAGAATGAAAGTAACTGCAACATATCAATAATGGATCTAAAATTACTCAACAATCTTGAACATATTGCACACACATGTTTTTATAATTGTTCAGACTTTGGTTCCATGATGTAATTCATTGGTTCAGACTTTGAATAATAACACAAGCTTTTTCTTGTATGCACCGTTCTCTTGGTCTCGGATCAATCGAACAACAAACTCACTGACAAAAACTGAACAAATGAAGAAAGACCTGAACTCCGTTCAGTGTCAAAGCTCAATTTTCTATCACAGGAGCAAGAACCAAAATTCAGCAAGAACAAAAAACCTCTTCTTTACATAACCAACAATGAGAAAAAGTAGGAGAAATAAATGGGTATATGCGACTACAGATCAGGAGTCTCCAAGGAAACAAACATGAAGAACGGATCTAGAATTCTGGATCCAGCAGTGGTTCAGCATCGTAGTCGTCAGCCATGATACTGACTTTTTTTCAACCGGGCCTGGACACGGACATGTACCCTTATAAACTACACGCGCTGGTCTTGCAAAAGTACACCGCCGGCACACACAGCTTCTCGGCGACATCGGGGACCTGGGGCGGTGACCTGTCGTCATGTGGAGGTGGAAGGACCACGTGCCACCAGAGGTCCTGTTCGACAACATCACAAACGCCTCCAACACTGCCTCGAGCACGCATCCCCGGATGCCTCCTTGACGGGAGAAAGCACGAGCGCTGGGATGCTACCATTAGGCTGGGACCGGTCTTTTTTTTAGGTAATGGACCGGTCTTTCTTGTCCATCCCACTCCAGCCAATTTCTTCCACTTGGGAGGGGATGTGGCGCCGCGGGCGAGATGGGATTGGCGCTGGTGTTTAGGAGCAGGAGGACGGACGGAGGGGGGGTCTTACCTGCGCCGCTGCGGCTTTGGCGTCGCAACTGGGATTGGGTGAGGAAAGGCAGGGAGCCCTCGGCGGCGCGCGCTGGCGTCCGGGTGTTGGAAAAGTTCCTGGCTCGGCAAAGAAGAGGCTGGCAACCCTTCGTTTTGACTCAGCGGTGGCATCAAGTAATATATCAGAACTGTTAGGGGTATAATCGGCAAACAACAGGCAGACGGAAAATTTCTATGCTAACGAACATACCACCATATAAATTAGTAGATAGATAGATAGATAGATAGATCAACAAGTTACAACCTAGAACGTCTTTGCAATGGACCCCAATTCCTTCCAGGCCCATGCACGGCCCTTTAACCCTTACTAACATATGTAAATTTCACTAAGAGCATGGTCAATGGTTCACCATGGACAACTGCCCCGCAGCCTTTTTTAGACTCGGATGGTTCGGGCTAGGCAATGTAGCTACTTGTAGAGCAAGACCGAATCTTGCAGAGGAGGCAGCCTCCCCACTAACGAAAAGTAGAAAAGATAGAGAGATTGGCATGACGGGCTAATGCCATTGTTAAAATTTGAGAAAAGTAGAAAAACAATAGGATAAGTACAATATGTGAAAGAAAGTGAGCCAAGTGAAGCTATCATTGTATTGGAGGCTAGCCATTTCACAGGGTGGTTTCACATGATTTTTCCTCCATGACATTATCAAGTAGTGGCATACTACTGTCACCATAATCCATTCTCCAAAGAAACTGAAGGGTGGGCTAGGTCCATCGATAACGGTAGATTTAGATTTACGCACATCAAAACGACTCTTTCAGCCATATCTCTAGATTACTCCTGAGCTCTAGTGAAAAGGGGTAATCTAGGCATATGGATATTACATTTTTGCTTCTATACATAGGGATAAAAGGGAGATTGACATTTTAAATTTTATTTGTCCTACGAGCGACAAATGACAAATTTAGAACACAATAACGGTCACATATTTGACTTAAGGGTAACTCTAGAACAAAAGCAAGTTGATTCTACATATTTCAGCTTCTATGAGATACATTTTTTAATAAAGAAATATATACGAACCAAGAAGATATTAACTACACCCGGTCTCTACAATAACATTATATTAAGAACTAGTCTACACATTAAGGATGCAAACAATCAACAGAAAAAAGGAAAACATAAATAACACCGCCGAACTAATCAGTGAAGCAGCCAGAACATGATCCCACGTGGACAAATCGATCTTTATACGGAGTTGACTTGGACTAAATACAAAGTTTAGGAATATTTTCTAGGAGTGTGCAATTATAGGGAGTAGTTTTGGTAGAGTTGGTTTCAGCACCTAATAAGAAAAGAATGTTGTGCACATGATATAGCTCAGCAGTGGCAGACCCAACTAGAAAATTCGGTAGGGGCAATTTAGATGAGTGGAGGCAATTTTACGGTAAATATAAATTTTTTGAATTATTTTTCTTCAAATATGACCAGATTACACTGAAACACAAAAAACTGAGTGGGGGCCCGCGGTGACCCAGTACACCACTTTATGTTGTAGTGTACAAGTCGTTGATCTGACACTCGTAGAAGTCCTCATCCGTAAATATCACATCCCTCTCAGAGTGGTATAACAGAAACATTGTGGGTCCAACAACTTTTATTTATTCATACCAAGAGCCAAAAGTGTATAAAAGCTTCGAGATCCTCCTCGTTCCAATGAGAATTCACAATGCGATAAAAGTTCAAATGTAGAAGGGATAGCGCCCTAATCAATGGTAATAGTAAGCTTAAACCCATTGGAGCTAGCAACTTATTGGAGAAGTTATACTATTGCTAGCTCATCTACCTATGCTTGCTCTGATGGATCCTGTATCTTCTTATTTCTACTAATATGATACCCTGTTGCTGATTCTACTCTTCATGTTGGTCGCCTAGTCTTCTCACAACGTAAGCAAGGGTTTAACATGATAGATTGAGTACGAGTGTAAACGACAAGTTCTATGGTGGTTGTCTAATATCTATTTGAAAGTAAATGATCAAAGATTCGAGACTTGTGCAGGTTTTCGAAATAAGTTTTTAGAAAAGGTAAGTTTTAGATTTTTTAAATTTTAAAGTTGTCAGTCTTCATGGATTGTCTGAATTTTATGGAGTTCCTTTCCACGCTCCGATCATAATCTTTTCCCAGGATAGGGACTAACATGTCACATTTTAACACTCTTGAGAGGTGCACTACTTTGACAACAAACGTCCTTGTCCTTATTACTCATTCCATATTTTCTTAGATATGCGGTCTTGATACTAAGTTTCACTGAGTCATGCTGAGTCCCCCTCCATGAGCCAGCTGCCCACCGAGTGTAAAGAATTTCGATCGAGAGACCTACGTTCAATTACCCTTCCTTCTAATATACCAAGTCGTTATCCTGAAGCACAGGATAGGGACGTCATGGGCTCCCACCCATGCTGATCAACTCTCTAGTTCACAACCCGACTAGACATACGAGGACACATGAAAGTAAGAAGGTACTTCTGAATTGCTCACCCCATAACAAGATCCGCGGTTAGCTCGGTACTATACTCCACAATAATGGTTGACGAATTTTGTTGTAATCCTAACTTTCCTTATAGAATGGAACCTCCACCACATGATGTTTCAATCATGTATACATTCATGTTTCCATCGCCCACCATTTATTCATTTCATTCCAAAAACGGTATTGCATTTTGAATGCAAGTAATAATAATGTTTAGAAAATATTTTAACAAAGTAAGCCAATGTACATGTAAGATTTCAATTGTAACAGTGTTGCAAGATTGATCGCACAAAGTGATGCAAGAATGAACTTTCCTGGTAACTATGAGATAATACAATTAGAAGGTTTTACTTGACCCTGGGCCATGAGTTCTGTAATTCACAACGTCGTCCGATAAAGACAATGTTTTGTTGGCATATATGTGATACTATGATGCAATTATATGCAATGCACTTCTCTTGTGTTGTATTTTAAATGTACTGCCTCAATTTCCTTGTTTTTGGTCTATTTCCCCCTTTTCTTGGGGTTTAGGGTATTTTATTTATTGTAGCAATCCACTAGGTATATTAAGTATTTTAAGTTGGAATTTTCATATTTTTATGAAAATTGGGGTTTACATAATTATCACTATTTTTCCTAATTTTATTTGAATTTTAAAGTCTAGGAATTTAATTATTTTCACTAAAAAATTCAAGTGTTTACAAAAATCCCACATAAATAATTTTTGGATTCCTTGCATTTTTCTGCACCTAAAAATATTTTATTTTATTTTCTGAGATTTTATGTGTCAGATATGATTTATTTGGGTTTAAAGCTATTTGTGAAATGACTAAAATACCCCTAAGTTCCTAGAACCATTGGTCAGACCCTAGTGGTTAAAAACACGCTTTGGTCATGGTCCAGCCCAGCACAACCCACTCTCCCTCACTCGCGTCACTCTCACTCACTCGCCTCTCCCTCTCCCTCTCGCACGCACATGCATTGGCGACTGCGAGTCACGCTGCGTCGCCCGTCTGCTCCAGCTGTTTCCTGCCTCCCCCATCGCCACGCTTCTACTAGAATTACTCCCCATCTCCGCTTCACCTTCCTACGAACCATATTCCTCTCTCTCTCTCGATCCTTAGCGCTCGCTCGCAACCTTAATCTGATCTAGGGTTTCGGAAGTGTGTCGTCTACTCCAGTGCAACTATGGTGTTCTCTGTCGTCCAGATGGTGCTCCTATGCATCTACTACATCGCCTATGGATGCTTTGGTCGATGTAGGGTGAGATGCCCACCTAGTACTCCCCTATGCTACCAACCATCGCATCCATGACTACTTCCTCCTCTACTCAGTTAGCATGAGCTAGGCTCACACTTTTTGAAGGCCAGTCTCTCCTTCCCCTCTTCTTTCTTCTCTAGTTCTATGCTACTGCTCGATTCTAGGGTTTTGTGCTTCACTGATGCTACTATAATGTTTTTATATGGTTTACTAGTAGGTTCTAGAGGGTTCTAGGGTTTTATAGATGTGTTATTGCTGGTATTATCAGTGATTTACAATTAGTGGTTCTAAGCATTTTTTACTTTAGTGATTTGGTATTGATCCTTCCATTTCTAGGATTAATACTATCCACTAAGTGTTTAACTGGTACTGTTAGTTCTAGTTGGTCATTCTACATTATTGTTAATTAGTTATTTCACTCAAGATGATTAGTTGTAACTATTTAGTTCTCTGTTATTACTTGAGATTTTAACTCAAGCTTTGTTCTGTAAGTATGTTGGTTAAATATTTTTGACTTCTTCTCATGGAGGTATTTAGGATGCTTGATCATTATCTCCCTTCGCATCCCTAGGAATTTCTTAGGATTTTTTCTAGGGATGAGGGGTGATATAGGGATTTCGTATTCTATTACTGATTAATTGGTTATGGTTTACTATTTATATTCTTCCTCTAGCTAGTGCCCATGGTTTGTGATATCATTAGGATGTGGTTGTGCATGTGGTGTTCTTCACTTAGTGAAGATGCACAGTGTGCAGCCCTCCTATTATCTAGGTGCAATATATTCCATTACTATATCTCTCTCTGGATTCCTAAGGACTCTATGCTTTCCTATTATAGGGTTCAAGGCTAACAACCTTTGTAGTTCCAAAGTAGGCTTGGGAATATCTACAGCTGTTGTTGTGGCTCTTCTCCTCCTATTATTGAGTTCTTTTTCTCTTCTCTCTATCTCATATCTCTCTCTAAACTCTAAGAGTGCGTGTTTTGGTCCAAGTTCGAGTGGTGAGTTATGAGCTATGGGGTCTCAGGTGGTCAGTTATTTATACTGTTCCTAAATGGCCATGGTGATGAAACCTATGCCATGCATTTAGGTGATTCACCTGCTTGAGCAAGTGTGAAACCGCCTATGTTAGTTAAATTATTCATAGGTGGCAAGGGTTTTCGGTGGTTAAGCCCAAGTTGGGTTTAACTTATATGTGTGTGACCAAATTGGCATATGACCCTTTTGTTTGTATGTGTAGTTGGTTGGTATTTGCATATGCATATCAGGCATGTCGGTTTAACCTTTGTCCTATTCTGGTTTTGGAACATGACAAGTATTTATTCATTTGATTTTTAGTGAGTTTGATTTAGATTTCATCCATGAATCCTTGCAATTTTAGTTGGATAATTGTTCACAAAATCGTTTGCTATGAAATGTTTGATTGGTTTATAATTTTCATTGATCATGTTTTAAATCTCTACTGTTCTAGTGTCTTAGCATAATCTAATGCCAAGGCAATTACTTTGGTGTTTGTTCATGCTTAGTGGTTACTATAACTTCTATTAGTTTATAAATTCCATAACTGATGTTTGAGATTTCTGGAAATTTGCTGGTTCTTAATAGAATCCTGATCCTAGGTTCCTTTGGTTAAATGCTTTGATATGAATAGAGATCAGATTAGGTTTGATATGAAGATTGGTAGCAAGGATAAGAAGATATATAGGTCTAGTGTAGGTTTTTAGAATAGGTATTTCTTTATTTTTGTATCTGATATAATCTTGGAACATGGACTCATGTTTTGATATCAATAAAGATCAGATTATTGTCCATTACTTGTGTTTATGATTGCAATTCAGAGATTTGAGTTTGATGGACTGTTTATATTCCAATACTTGTGATTCTAGGGGTTCTCTTATGAAAACAATAAATTTTACCCTACGCCCCTGAACCCCTTTGTTGCTAGGACCTATCTATTAGTAATACAGCAACGGGAGGGGATTTTCACGAACTTACCCTTGAAGACCGAAAATCGTTGTCAACGCCTGGAAGAGCGTGGTTGATGTAGACGAACCGAAGCCGACCTCAAGGTCGTGATGAAGTCCTCGCGCTGCTGTGGCTCCAACGACTCCTAGTGCCTCAAATGTTGCACCTCGCAGGGAGTTACATACATCTGGTGCCTGGCGATGACTCCCGCTTCCCCGATCTAGCAGAAGTTTGACCATTTAATTGATTTTCTCTTTTATTAAATTATGAACAAATGATTAAATCAATATTTAACATTCATTCACATATTATTAAATCTCCGTGGCTATGGAACACCTTCCACCTCCACTCCGGACATCCTCCGGACTTACCGAAACCCTTCCGGTTTTCTCTCTTCTCTTTCTTCGGTGATTCTACCGATCCTGTAAACACTTTCTAAGCATCACCAAGCCCTTAAGCATGATACCCCATGGTTCGGGAACACTCCAGGCATGGTCGGGACTCTCCCGGACCAATGATCAACTGAGGGACCTGGATGGCCATATGACCCCTGTGCATTCCACAAAATCTTTCGTCGTTTGAACCATGAACGTCATGTCATATTCCTTTTGTCTCTCGATACTTGCATTATCTGAGATATGATCAACGACATCACCATGTCAGGTTCAATATCGTTACCAACAAATGCTACTTGACTCGTTTCGACAAGTAATATCCTTGTGATCTAATCACACGCTGCGCAGCTATTGGATATAACTTCTTCGAGTGGGCCCTCGAGTATCTTTTCGTCACGCGGATGGACAAATCCCACTCTTGACATATAATGCCTTTACCGTTCCTCCGAATACCTGAACACACCTTTATGATCACCGTTTAACCGTGTGACGTTTGATGCTATCAAAGTACCCTCAATAGATAGTGATTGATATAGCCTCACGGTCTAAGAAATAATCCACTAGGTCTATTCTAATCATCGTAACTTGAACTTCATGACATGATCGGGCCATGATGTTTATGTGACTCCATTTCCAACTGGCATAAATGCCACATGATCAGGAAACCTTGATCATCTGTTGACCAATGAACTAGTGACTAGAGTTTTACCGAGAACCCCTGGTTATTTATATATAACACGTGTATTGACGTTTCCTTTCAGTACAGTTATAGCATGATATAAAACTCAATCATAAACTTTATGAAATATAATAATAATCCTTATTACTATTTGTCTCTAGGGCATATTTCCAACAGTCTCCCACTTGCACTAGAGTACAAATAAACTAGCTGCATTTGTTCTTAATCATTGGCACTATGTATTCCGGTACCTTGAACATGCTTGCTCATGGAAGAGGTTGAGTCTTGGGCCTGTACTTTACAGTCTCAAATCCTTTGCAACTTAATAATGTCACCTTGATTGATATTAATACTTTATCATCACATGATAACATCTTTGTGTATGCATCGTAGTTATGGTAGCCAAACGAGGCCGGTTTCCAGGAGCCTACACTGACTTTAGATAAACCTCATGGGCTTTCTCATGGGCACTGTGCCCTAGGACACATCATTCTACATTAAATACGAACTAGTCCCGCCATAATAGTATACATTACTTTAGATGGTACCCTTATCTATTATTATAAATGTAATTATAAAAACACTAGTGCACCCTATGCAACTTTTGATGTTTTGTTCACCTCGCTTCCTACTTAAATTTAGTCAGTATTATCGATATAGGAGTTTCCAATCTTCTTACAACATAACCCTTTATGCTTTTAAGCTATGTCATCCTTCATGGATTTGGAAACATGTCTATAGTTCTCAATTAGACACTATGGCAAACTTAGCTCAACGTTCCGTGATTCGTGTTCAGTCACTTTTCAAATGTTCCTTCTTGGATCATATATTATGTTAAGTTCTCATCATGGTTTCCAAGATAGAACCTATGCCTTAACATAGTGGATGATGATCATGACTTTTTTCTTTCAACCATCGATGTTTAACTTAATGTTATTCCTAATTTGAATTGACCAAGGACTAGTCCTGAATCAATTCCTATTCCGAAAATATTTTCAGAATCCCTTTTAGGAATACAACATAATATCGTAATATACTTATTACCAACTTCTACTCCCTATAAATCATTACTTATCGGTACTTGCGCTTTTGTTCTTAATGTGTCATATACACACTTAAGAATTACTCTTTTAAGCTCCCACTCTAAATATGTTCCCAACATACTTGAGTTCGAGACTTATATTGCTCCCACTCAAAAATATGTTATTCACATATTGTTTTAGGAAGACTTTCATAGGTCCCACTCAATTTTATGCAAATTGCATATCCACTCACTATTTTGAATGACTTCAAAATCATTTGATCAAATATCAAACTTGAGAGATTTATTATGAGATGCTAGTACCTTACTAGTATTAAATCCACTAGACTTTCAGCACACTTGAATCAAATTCATTTGAATTTGTCCAATACATTTTTCATGACAAACTGTGCCTTTGTCATTCACCTTTTCCTTCATGACTTTGAAGTCGTTTCGGAAAATTCGAGTAACCCTTTACTTGTTAAGATTCAACAATAAATTGCTTTCTAATCTTAAGTGAATTTCACCTCTAGGATTTCTCATAGTCTTAGTTTACCATTATTTCCTTAGTAGTTCATAGGTATGTCATATTCTAGTAATACGACGAATGATTCTCAAATGTCTCCATACAAGATATGGGGTACATTTCTAATCCTACTTTATATAGTGAGAAGACCAGTAGGGAAAACATAATGATCATTATCATTGATTCTTTCCTTTATGAAGAGAATCGTTCGAGAATGCTTTCAGTTGTGCTTCTCAATACTCTGATACAGGGTTTTGAATCCTCATCATGTTTTTCACTATCTTCCAAAAGCTTTACATTCGAGAACATAAACTTTCTCGAAAAAGCACCAAAACTTTAAGCAATACTAATTTTTCCTTTCTTTTGGTTCTAGCCATGGATTTCGTATTTATTTTTTCAATGAATACTCTACAAGGACTTATTCGCTATTTATTTTGGTGATATTGAATAACTCGAAAACTTCCACGACGATCCATACAATATATGGCGCCGATCTCACGAATTTAGATGGTTTACTAAATATTCTAATGGATTGCTAACTATTTCTAACTAATGGTCTTTATATCTAACTACAACGATTTATTTGGCGCTATCTATTCACCCACTTGATATCTAATATCACAATGTGATTCTTTGCATTTTGACATTTCAAACGCATTGCATTTTACAATTTTCTTTATGCCATTCTTATAAAGTCAAATTTCATTACTATTGATCAAATCGTAGTAATTAGATTCTCTTTTATCTTTATACCCTTCATATGCTGAAATTCTTTGATCATATCAAATAGTTTCATGCTCATGTTTCCCTTGGTAAACTTTACAAAAATTCCAACAAATATATAATGATAATCACCATTTTGTTGAAATACAATACATCAAATATGTAGTTTCTATCAACCATTCACCAAACACTTTGTATTCATGCAATACACAGTGTTTAAGTTATCTTTGCCGAACTTAAGCATGATTCATATGTGACAAGAAATGTGTATTTCACATATTATCAATATAAATTTGAATTTAAACAATGGTTTCATTTAAAAATAAATATATCACTAAGTTGGGTATTTTTTCAAGGCATTTTCATTATTTTACAAATGTTCATGTATTATCAATTATTTCATAACCAGGATAATTCACACATAATCGAACAAGATATGAAGATAAATAAAAATTATTCATAAAATTGGAACAACTATTTGTTACAAACTCATATGAATAGCTGTCTCACGAAGTGTGAGACACACTAAAGAAGTTCACAATCTATCAATTACAATAATCATCCTAAAACCATAAACTAAGTGATAAATATCGAAGGATAGTGTCATCCAGTGGCGGATCCATATGGTATGCTGTATATGTCACGGCATACCTTGCAGTCTGGCCGTGTGTAATGCATATAGGGAAAAAAGTGAATCAATCGAGATTCCAAAACTTCTCAGCTCCAAAACTGCTCAGCTCCGTTTGTGCAACCAAGTCGTGCGTACGTGCGCGGTAGGAAAAGGGGCAGCATAATCAACTGGGACCTGCTCAGCTCATCTAGCTCGATCGTATAGGAATCATACGCAGTCTGCTCTAGCTATCAAAAAAAATCAAAACCTACTATCTCCATTCTAAAAAAGACGTCTAAATTTTCTGCAAATGATGTCTAATTTCAAGAAATTTATGCAAAAAATATCAATTATTATAATACTATATGTATATACCATGTTAAAACATCATTTGCTAATGATATATATTTGATAGTGTATACTTTTTTAATAATCTTGGTTAAACCATTTGACTTTAAAAAAATATTCACCGTGTTTTTCAAAACGGATGTACTAGACGTGAGCCTAGGCGAGCACAAGGGCAAACCCAACATGGTTGGGAGGCGTAGCAGATCGGCTGATCGAGACTGTGGACTTCAACGTTGGTCACCCCGCACGTTGGTATAACTGACTTGGACGCTGGCACGCCACAACATCGGGAGGCCAGAACAATAGACACTACCCTATCGCATCCGCACGCAAGGTGCATGGTAATTATCCATGTAGCCTAGTCGTTTGTGAATTTATCAAACAATATAGTATCTTGCCTTTTTCTTTGTGTGGCATACCCAGTGGTAAAATTCTAGGTCTGTTACTGGTGTCGTTGCCATCATCATCATGCTCGCCATCAACACGTAATGTCACCTCCTCTCCAGCAAACAACTCTCATGCAGAAGGACCTATTTTCAGCAAAATAGAATAAGTATCAAATATACTTAACACTGCAACATGTGTTTGGAAGATTATAACATTTATAAATTGTATATCAAATATATACCTTTGTCATCGATAACCTCTCCGACAACGGGTTCAACCTTCACATTCCTGAAATGTGATATGAACTCGTGGAAATCCTGTGTTTCCGTGTTGCCTCTCATAATGCAAATCCTGGCATGTGCTTGTTGCTTGGTGGTAGCGACCACAGTAATATGCCTATTGCAAAAGAGCTTGCGAACCAGTTGTCCAGGAAGTATACAAGACTCATGTATGCATCATGTATGCGTACCAAGTGATCGTCAAGTGAAGAGTTCTCCTCCATCTTTATGGAGAGGAAATCTCCCATGAGATCATGCTCCCATATGCGTACTCGTTCCACGAAATGTGATCTAAGATGTGCCATAACTGTTCAAGGATTAAGGCTTCCCACAATCGTCCATGGCTCATCAACCATTCCGAAGCGCATTGTCACTGATATGAATGTGGCCATCACACGACGACAGCAGCGATGATATCGCTGCTCTTGGGTCTCATGAAAATAGGGCTGATCCAAATACATCTCGTATATCATGTAGTCGGCCACGTCATTCTCGCTAAGGAGAACATGGAGACACGCAACCCACATAGAAAAGTTGAATCCATCTAACTTGAGCTTTTCTCCTTTTAACCAATTGTCATCAGGGAAGGTAACATCAGGGAGAACCATTTTCTACATTTATAATTGCAAAAGGAATTTAGACTAAGTTTATAATTAAACGAGTTAAATAATAACTCCACTAAAACACCTATCCCTGAAAGGATTCTAGTGATTACACGATCCCTTTGCCCCACATCTCCCCTGATCGTCACAGCCATCAATGTGGGTGTCAGGGTGGACTTTACTGGTCGATCACATCATTCATATGACTTGTGCTTGATCTTTCGATCCTTGTGTCCGAGGCCATGTCTACACATGCTAGGCTCGTCAACTTAACCTTAGTGTATTCGCTGTGCAACATGGATTACACCCACTGTATGCAAAAGTAGATATGTCTGACACCCGATCATCACAGCGTTGCCTCATACTGAAGAACTTTCTTGGTGGTACACACTAAGGGAGAACACTTTCATTAATATCTTATTAGGCTACCATCGAGTATCTAATACTAGCACACAATAAGATATACAAACAATAAACATTGAATGTAAAAGTGATGCGATATGGTCCTTCTCGCCGTGATCTCCATCCCGCGCCTCCGGATTCCGGCGCCTGGGTTTCGGCACCATAGGCACCAGGGTACCGGTGCCTTCCGGCGTGGTAGTCCATCACCTCCGTGACCATCTACTACTACTTAGCAACATAAGGTAATTACTTTACCTTTGCCACAACCATATAACATCACAATGCCCCTTACAAAACAAAGTTAGATGCTTCTACTTTATCTTTGCATGTTTTACATGGCTGAATGGGCTTTCGCACAAGAACTGTTCTTACCTACGAACTTTCATCACAACAATAATCAAGTAGTTGTTTATACTACACCCCTTTTGGGGCCTTCCATTGCAAATGGCATACCAACTAATGCGAGAGAGACAGACACCCCCAAAGCCACTTTATACGGTACAAGCCGTATGTCAAGCGTGAACTAGTCTCGCGAATGAACTTGTAAAGTCGGTTGGGGGCTGCTTTATCGAGCATTGTTGTGGTCTACACAAGTACATGTGGGATAGTAACAACTAAAAGATCAACGCCCACACGCTACATCTCGTGTGTTCTACCCGTACTAGCAATACTATGCATAGTTCTAGCTCTGATACCACTGTAGGGGTTTGCGTATGAAAACAACAAATTTTACCCTACGCCCCTGAACCCCTTTGTTGACAGGACCTATCTATTAGTAATGTAGTAACGGAGGGGATTTTCACGAACTTACCATTGAAGACCGAAAAACGTTGTCAACGCTCGGGAGAGCGTGGTTGATGTAGACGAACCGAAGCCGACCTCAAGGTCGTGATGAAGTCCTCGCGCTCCTATGGCTCTGTAACACCCTCGAATCGGCCCTATGCAGATTTTAGCGATTCCCGCCAAACCCGCATAGAAACGATTCAAGGACGCCCACCAGGCACTTGCGTGCGGGTGGAAAACAAAGTAATATTATTACACAATAGTCCATGATGGCACCCACAGAACAGATATATACAACGACTCCATGAGTCAAGAATACAAATATATAATATAAAGATCCAAATCACCTTGAAAACGATACAACATCCGAGTACGGATAAGATGCAAATGGGGCTAAGAGCCCTGAAGATTAACCAATGGCGTCCATAACCCTGCCCAGGCCAAGCCGGAAGGGTAACCCTGCTAACAACGTCGAACTCGTACCTGCTAAACAAAAGGGGTGCCGACAAAGGGCAAAGGGAAAAAGAGGAGAGTCAGTACTGAGGCCAGTACACAACGAGGCTAGAATTCAGCGACTCTCGCCTACATAGGTATGGTGGACTAAAGCGGCAGCGAAGCATGCACTAAACAACCTATAGAGACTCGATAAACTGTCGGCTATTAGAGAGAGATAAGAAAGACCTATTCGGAACCAAACTTATACTAACACCAATCATACCTGTCCTAGTATTCCCCCTCGAGACCAAACGAGAAAGTCAAACCGAGGAACTCACACAATTGGCAGTTTTATTCATTCCATTATAGTTGCAACACTTACTAGTTAGATATAGATAGCATGAGTCATCCTGATAGCATAAGTAGTGAGCAGTTTTAGTTAACCGTTCAGTTGTAGTTGCAGTACTTACTAGTCAGATACATTTAGCATGTGACATCCCAAACCCAGCAGTTGTTGGCACTTTTATTTCATTCCATTGGAGTTATGATACTTACTAGGCAGGTATAACATGACACGATATACCCAAATTTCACCAGTTGTTGGAACTTTTATTATCCATTCCATTATAGTGAAGCTGATTACTAGTCACATATTAAGTCAAATTTATAGCACTACTTTAGTTATGCTTGTATATGATCGAGATACTATGCTCCAAGTCGTCCATAACCACGGACACGGCTTTCAGAAAGATTTACCCTGCAGGGGTGCACAAATAGCAACACAAACACGATCAACCTTGGAAAAACCAAATCAAAACCCAATGAGGATTTCATGACAAAGCAATCATAGGATTCATAAAATATTTCAGGGGGCCACCCCACTAAGCTACCCGCAACGAAGTTGGCCGGATCCGAGACCGACCCAGGGTTTGTGACAATGGCTGTAAACGACTGGGAACCCGAAAGTGTGACTGGGCTTGTCGATACCGCGAAAACATTCCACGTTCCAAAACAGTACATGTGCTCCATGCACAATCATAAATAAAGTAGTAAAGCATGGCATAAGTACAGGATAGTAATAAAGCCCCAAACTAGTTTGTGGCCCCAAGAAATAAGAAATGAATCAAGCTCTGGCTAAGGGGGATCCATAGGGTCTCCCAAATGTGGATAGTGCGAATAATCAAGGAACAGGTATCAAATACTCGGGGCCTACGGGACACAAGTGGACATGAAAAACCAAATAGGATATATTTCCCACCGGTGCCTCTTTCATTAGTTATCCCAACAGTTTAATAGTTGTATTTAAAGTCATGATCCTCTCCATCGTAAAGCATATGAAAACATTCCAACAACTGTGTGGTACTTCACGACACGGGATCGCACCTTAGTAAGAGACTACGACTCGCAAGACCATCTATCTACCAAACAACAGGTAATAGGAGGTGTCCAAGGCAATATAAAGGCTGCACGAAATATATCTGGTACGGAACACTAAAGCATCGCGACACGGATAGCAATAGATCAACAGGAGGAAATAAAGACTATAAATGCAAAATAGGTAGAAAGGGGGAGATTGCTCGCCTGGGAAACACTTCCAAAGATACATTATCCGAAGAACTTGTCGATACTCGCATCCACTCAACGGCCTAATCCGCGAAGAAGCAAATCACTAAAAGAAACACTGGATGCACTATTTAATACTACGACAGAAGAATCAGCATGTTTATGATATGATGCATGCCATGGCAAAGATGCGATGCGACTAGGCAATATTAAGCGGAACCAGGGTCCCGACAATTAATTATATGATTCAAGTTGTTTAGATACCCCGCAATTTTAAATATTCTCTTAATAAGGTAAAACATGGCATCGATTCTCTACACAATTTTAAATGGAGGCAATCTAAGACTATAATCGCCCGCATATAGCCTCCATATTTAATTTAGGTGAATCATCCAAATACCCCCAAACGACCACAATATGTATGCAATCATGAACAATTCAATATGCATCGATATATGGATGAAAGTTTATAAAACAGGGCTCGGAAAAGGGCTCACACATTGGTTATCGGCGATCTTGGTGCTCAAAGGGGTTCAGGTTCGGTCTCGGCGGGATCTTCGGGGTTCGGCGAGATCGGTCTTCGGCGTGCATGAAGAAGACCTTGAGATGTGTCACCTTCACCTTCAAGTTCCATTTACGAGTGACGTTGTCGATCTTGGATTAACAACGATATTCTTCGGGTCATGCCTTATCCAACCTTCAGAGGTGTCTACCTTGGGTTGGCCTCGTCAACCAGAAGATCTTTTTCACCATTTTACTCGAAGATCGGTGTACTCGAATTAGATGGCCAAAGGATGATCACCGTATCCTCGCGTCATTTCTTCTAGGACACACATGTAGACTCCAGGAGGTCAAGAAAAGGAGAAAAGTTGCACATACAACATATCTGAGTGTAAAAGTTATAGACATGGATGGGGCAGAGGCATGCGAGCTCGGCCTATGATAGGCACACCGCAGGGCAAGGCAGGGTCGAGCACACCGGGCCGGAGTTCGAAGAAGTGCAGCGTCGGCGGCCAGGGAGCAGCATCGGTGAGGCGCGGGGCGAGCCCAAGCGCAACCAGCGACGGAGCTTGCGACTGCAGAGGGCAGCGCAGAGCGCGAGGAAGACCACGGTTGGTGGCGGAGCTTGGCAAGGGCGACGAGGGAGTAGAGCGGTCGCTGGCGAGACATCGGCCGGAGCGAGACCTGGCGATGGTGGTGCGGATGATGACCGAGGAACTCGGGCTCGCGCTCGGCTGGAAGGGAGCCAACAGCAGAGCACACGGCGACGAGAGGGGTCGACGAGAGGGTGAGTGGAGAAGGAGGGCGCCGACCTTGGCGAGCTCGAGGAGGAGACGCCATGGCGGTGTCGAGGCCCAGGGCAAGGTCAAGCCAGGGGCCGGCCACGTTGGCAGAGCTGCAGAGGCGCCAGATGCGAGACGGGGCGAGGCCGGCGACATGGATGGCGACACGGAGAGGCGTCGAGGACGGCCGCAAGGTGGTGGCGGCTCTGCTCGCGATGGAGGAACACGAGCATGCGGCGGCTCGGGATTCCGGCGAGAGGGCAGCGGTGGCGGTTCCGCGATGAGAGGAGAGCGCGCCAGCGGCGGGAGCTCGAGGGAGATGAAGGTGACGCTGGCGACGGTAGTTGCTGTGCAGGTCGCTGAGGAAGAAGAGGGGAGGACGAGCGGCCGGTCCTGTCCTGTAGAGGCACGGTCGGCGGGGCATGCGGATGATGGGGGCACGCGGTGGCGGGGGAGGCCGTCACGGCTGGAGGCGTCCGAGGAGGATCCTCGGCTGGAGCGCGCGGGGCGGAGGGGATCCGAGGAGGCTGGGCAGCGAGCGGCCGGGGCAACGGCGCCATGGGGATCGAGAAGGGCTCTCCTTATCGGCGGTTGTTGACGGAGACAGGGATCATGGGGCCGAGAGGGGGGCGTGGTTGGTGGGGCTTGGCGAGGGAAATGATTCAGAGGAGGGGTGCGCGATGGGACATGTACGACGTGCGACACGCGGGGTGGGGCCAGGGTGTGCGAGCGGGGCGTGCACTGCTGTAGCGTGCGAATCGCGTTGGCACGCGACATAGACCATGTCGAGCGGGTCGGGGCTAGGGCGTTGCAACGCAGTGCGATGCGCTGCGGGTCAGGTGAGGGGAGAGGGGTTAGGGTTAGGGTTTGTACTAGTTTAGGATTAGGTGGTGGTGGGCTTGGGCCGGGCCTGCTATGGTAGTAGGTGGCCTGGCCTAAACGGCTGGGCTGCCTCCCCCGGTAGAAAAAATAGTTTTATTTATTTATTTTTATTTGAACACATTTGCAAATATCTTTTAGATAAACAAAATATCCGGAAAAGATCAGGGTTTTGATTTGAAATAAAGACAGGGGATATTTAGAAAACAAAACTAGGCTTTTAGAAAATAGTTTTAGGCAAACCATGCATGATAACATGACGATGCTCAAATGCAATGTGGCATGATGACATAAGCATGCGATCATGATGATGCACAAAACTGAAATAACAAGCGATTTTCTAGTAGTGGTTTTATCCGGGGCGCTACAGGCTCCAACGACTCCTAGTGCCTCAAATGTTGCACCTCGCAGGGATTTACATGCATCCGTTGTCTCGCGATGACTCCCGCTTCCCCGATCCAGCAGCAGTTGCGGAAGTAGAGCTCCTGGATCCGAATCCCGCAGCGTGATGGCGCGCTCCACAGTGAAGATGTCTCTCATTCGCGCAATCCGAATTTGGGATCACGGTCACAGGAGACAGAGAGATATCATATCAATTGGATGTCTCCCCAAAAGTGAGGAAACCTTTATTGAATATTGTGCTGTATTATTTGGTCAAAATACCCCACTATATATAGGGGAAGGGGAGGTACTCCCTCCCTCAAAGTCCTAGGGTGGGACTAAACAAGGGAGGAGGTGGGGGGAGACGCCGCCGGCCATCCCCCCACCATGGGCCCAACGTGGGGGAGGCCCACTAGGGCAGCCGGCCAACTCCCTTGGCCCCTCCTAGGGGTGCGGCCCCCTCTTGGGCCCTTTCCCCGCCGGGATTTGGCTCATTAAGCCATTTGACCATTTAATTGATTTTCTATTTTATTAAATAATTATGAATAAATGATTAAATCAATATTTAACATTCATTCACATATTATTCAATCTCCGTGGCTATGGAACACTTTCCACCTCCACTCCGGACATCCTCCAGACTTACCGAAACCCTTCCGGTTTTCTCTCTTCTCTTTTTTCGGTGATTCTACTGATCATGTAAACACTCTCTAAGCATCACAAAGCCCTTAAGCGTGATACCCCACGGTTCAGGAACACTCCAGACATGGTCGGGACTCTCCTGGACCAATGATCAACAGAGGGACCTGGATGGCCATGTGACCCATGTGCATTCCACGAAATCTTTCGTCGTTTGAACCTTGAACGTCGTGTCATATTCCTTTTGTCTCTCGATACTTGCATTGTCCGAGATCTGATTAATGACATTACCATGTCGGGTTCAATATCATTACCGACAAATGCTACTTGACTTGTTTTGACAAGTAATATCCCTGTGATCAAATCACACGTTGCGCAGCTATTGGATATAACTTCTCTGAGTGGGCCCTTGAGTATCTTTCCGTCACGCGGATGGAAAAATCCTGCTCTTGACATATAATGCCTCTACTATTCCTCCGAATACCTGAATACACATTTATGATCACCATTTAACCGTGTGACGTTTGATGCTTTCAAAGTACCCTCAGGAGACAGTGATTGATATAGCCTCATGGTCTAAGAAATAATCCACTAGGTCTATTATAATCATCGTAACTTGAACTTCATGACATGATCGGGTCACGATGTTTAGGTTGGGTATTAGTTCATCATCTCATTCACAGAATGAGATGACTCCATTTCCAACTAGCAAAAATGCCACATGATCAGGAAACCTTGATAATATGTTAACCAATGCACCAATGACTAGAGTTTCACCGGGAACCGCTGGTTGTTTATATATCACACGTGTATTTACGTTTTCTTTCAATATAGTTATAGCATGATATAAAACTTAATCATAAACTTTATGAAATATTATAATAATCGTTATTACTATTTGTCTCTAGGGCATATTTCCAACAGTGATTATGTGTGTATATGTGTGATTTGAATTAAAGTTTGACTTAGGTCAAACTTCCATTTTGAATTAATTAAATCCTTTTAGTTTAAAGTTTTAATATGGTTTCTATTACTAGTCAACATTTGGTTGCAAACAACTTCACTAGAACGAATTTCAAACAAGTTTTTGAAATTTTAAAATTGACCCTAAATTTCTATATGCATGCTATGCAAAACATCAATTCACACTTCTACCCTTCCTGTAATATAAGTTTATGGGTCATGACATCTCTCCCCCTTATAATAACTTCATCCCGATGTTAAGGTTCCCTATATATCTAAAGAGCCGAGGGTCGTTTCTACGTAAGTCTTCCTCTTTCTCCCAGGTATATTCTCACTCTGGGTGGTGTTTTCGCTGAATATTACAGTACTTTATGGCTCTATTCCTTAGTCATTTCCAATTCTCCTTGAGAATCTTGGATGGTGTTTCCTCATTGGTAAGATCTGGTTGTAATACTATTTATTTATATGGTAACAACTTTCTGGTGCCTTTAAACATTTTTGTAATTGTGAAATGTGAAATACACTATGAACTTGGGATAATCCCATTGGCAATCCGAGTTCATACGTGAATGGTCCTTTGTTACTAAGAATACGGAATGGTCCTATGTATCTTGGACTTAGTTTCCCTTTTAGTCTGAATCTTTTCACTCCATGTGTTGGGATTACTCTTAAATATACCATATCTCCGACTTGTGGTTCCCACGTTCTTCTCTTAAGATCTGCATAGCTTTTCTATCTACTCTAGGCTATCTTCAGCTTATCTTTGATGATATCTATGATTCTCTGTTGTTTGATGATATAGTCAGGTTCGAATTGTTTATATTCTCCTTAATCATACCAAAAATAGGTGATATGCACTTCCTTCCATATAGTGCTTCACATGGGGCCATTTTAATACTACTCTGGTCACTATTGTTATATGAAAATTCTACTAAAGATAGGTGTTCGTTCCATGTGTCTCCAAAATCTAAGGCACATGATCTCAACATATCCGCAAGTATCTGTTGGTTCTTCATGTTTTCCCTCCGGTTTGCGGATGATATGCGGTGCTAAAGTCTAGTTTTGATCCTAAAGATTCATGTAATTGTTTCTAGGATGCGGAAGTAAATACCGATCCACGATCTGTTACTATTCTCTTTGGCACTCCATGTTTGCTTACTATCTCTTTGACATGGAGGTCTGCTAGTTTTTCATAGCTGCCTTTCTGGTTTACTGCTAGAAAAAGTGCAGTCTTTGTTAACCGATCCACTATTACCCAAATTATATCCTTGTGATTTTTCATCTTGGGCAATCTAGTAACAAAATCCATTCCAATTTCTTCCCACTTCCAAATAGGTATTGGTAAAGGTTGTAGTTTTCTAGCAGGACTTTGGTGCTCTTCCTTTACTCTTTGGTAGGTGTGACATTCTGCCATGTATCTGGTAATACCTCGTTTCATATTGTTCCACGAAAAGGTTTGTTTAAGGTCCATGTACAACTTAGTTCATCTAGGGTGTATTGAGTATGGTGTTTGGTGAGCTTCTCTTAATATCACCTCTTTGATTTCATAATTGTGCAGTATGCAAATTCTTCCCTGGAACCATAAGGAATTCTCCTCATTAATTTCAAATGCTAATGGATTTCCCTTGAGTATTTTCTAAATCTCTCTTGTCATGAATGGGTCATTAGTTTCTACTTGCATGATTTCATTTTTAAGGTTCATTTGCATTTCTCCTAGAGTATTCATTGCTGCCATTGTACCAATAGGTTCTCCTTTCCATAACTCTAATTGAGTTTGTTCTATTTCTTTTTGTAATTTCTTAGGTGGTTTTATTTCTACTAGCATGTTACACGCTGCTTTTCGGCTTAATGTGTCCGCTCGACATTTGCGTTTCCTAGTGTATAGTTGACGGTTAGGTCATAGTCCTTAATCAATTCCAACCATCATCGCTATCTCATGTTCAACTCTTTCCGTGTGAAAAAGTACTTCAAACTTTTATGGTTAGTGAATAATTCACACTTTGATCCATATAATAAGTGTCTCCAACTTTTTAAAGCATACACTACGGCTTACAGTTATAAATCGTGTGTTGGGTAGTTCACGTCATGTGGTTTTAACTGTCTGGATCCATTTGCAATGACTTTGAGGTCTTGCATGAGAACTCATCCTAATACGTTCTTTGATGCATCACAATATACCGTGTAATCTTTTCCAGATTCTCGTATGGCTAGTACTGGTGCTGTAGTTAACTTTTCCTTTAGTATTTGAAAATTATTTTCATGCTCCTCTGTCTGCATGAATGGTTTGTCTTTTCTTAACAACTTGGTCATAGGTTTGGCTATTGTAGAGAATCTTTCAATGAATCTTTGATAGTATCCTAACATTCCTAAGAAAACTATCTTCCTTTACATTGGTAGGCGCTTTCCAATCTAAGATTGATTATATTTTATTTGGATTCACCGAAATTCCTTCCTTTGTTATCACATGTCCTAAGAATTCTACTCGTTCAAGCCAGAATTCACATTTGCTGAACTTGGCATATAGTTGGTGTTCTCTAAGGGTTTATAGAAAAATTATTAGGTGTTCCACATGCTCTGTTTTATTTTGGAGTCTACTAGTATATCATCAATGAACACTATCATGAACTTGTGCAAGTATGGCATAAACACGCTGTTCATTAGGTTCATGAATATTTCTGGTGTTTGTTAGTCTTAATGGTACAACCAAGTATTCATGGTGTCCATATCGAGATACGAATGCAGTTTTAGGAATATCCTCTTCCTTTATCTTAATCTAGTGTATCCCGATCTTAAGTCAATTTGGAAGAAAACTCCCGCTCCTTTGAATTGATCAAACAAATCTTGTATCCTAGGTAACGGATATATGTTCTTAATAGTGACATTGTTGAGGTTACAGTAGTCTCCTCACATTCTTCTACCTCTATCCCTTTTGTCTACAAAGATTACAGGTGCACCCCAAGGTGAAATGTTTTCTCGAATAAAACCTTTTTCCTCCAGTTCATCTAACTGGTCTTTTAGTTCAACTAGTTCCTTGGGTCCTAATCTATATGGTTCTTGTGAAATCAATGATGTTCCCAGTATCAAGTTGATTGTAAACTCTATTTCTCTGTCTAGTGGAAGTCTAGGTGATTCTTTTGGAAACACATCCTTAAATTCTCTTACTACTGGTATCTTCAATCCATACTTCCTTTCGAGAATTAAGTTGCAAGCCTATTTCTAATTGGTTGGGTTTCTCCCTGTGTTATATTGTTTTGTCTCCGAAAGTGTCTAGTATGGATATCGTGTTCTGTTCACCATTAACTTGGGATTCATTGTTTACTAACCAGTCTATGCCCAAGATTACTACAATTTCTTTCATGGTTATTAAAAATAAGTCTGCATAGTATTCCTGCTAATTTATCATAATGAGTTGTTTCTCCTTAAGATGTGTTACCAAAATCTTGCTCTGTACCACTTCTATAACAACTGGTACTCTTAATTGGCTACATATTATTTTGTTTTCCTTAACAAATTCGTGTGATATGCAAGATGTGGTTGATCCAATGTCAAATACTACTTTTATGGGTTTGTCAGAATATTTAGTGTACCCATAATTGCTTGCTTTGATTCGACTATTTCACCCAATTTTTACTACTTATTTTTCCATAAACTGGCGTTCCCTTATGCGACCTTCTGACTCCAAAGTTTCTTCCTTAAGAAATCAATTTCTTCCTCTTAGTCGGTTCATGTGATCTTTAATTTTTTGTTTATTTGGGTAATCGATCCTTTTGTTCCCCAACTATTAGCATTTATAGCAACTAATTTGTCATTTATCTTTTCTCTCTTGGTCCCCTTGTCGGATTTGTGATAGAAAACGGTGCATAAACTTATTTTGGATTCCTTGGTCCTTTCTTCTTCCCTCTTCCACCAACCGCCCATATTGCAAGAAACTTTGCTCTATGTTTTAACTTGTTTGGGTTGTGGAAAAACTAACGCTTGTGGCATTTCCATTTCCTAAGGTTTGGTTTATCCTATCTAATTTTCCAGTTTGGTTTTCTACCTATTGGTCTTGTATTATTATCCCTTTCCTAGTCCTGGTGCATTTATGTCATAACACCATGTTAGATCATGAATATGCACAGAGGGTTTTTTGTTTTAAATGCACTTTATAATCACTCACAAACAAAAATTGAAGATACAAATACATCCACAAGATAACGAACATGTACCATGTATTTATGTCGAAATATTTACATCATATTACATTATTCAGCACACAAGTGAGACCCATCTCACTTATATATTTACATCATTCACAGATTACAATAGTCATTTCTATACGCTCTACAATACTGAGCACACTAAGTTAATACAACTGATACGACTCACTTGTCGTCTCCCTCATAATACTTTCCGGGTACCCAACCACTATATCATGCACTATGACACAACGTACGTACCCGATAACTTAATTCTACACGTGGGTTTCTACTCTGGATTGGAACTCTGTCCAAGTGTCAGGTTAGTCAAAGTAAAATAACTACTCACGTACTTTAGTGCTTCCTCATCTTCATTATAATCTTTTCCCTTATCCATATTCGTAAGGTACTCGGATGTCCTAATATCAACTGGGACTATAGGGTGTAGGCATATAATCAACTTCAAATACACTCTCATGTACAAAACTCAGAGGATTTTCCATTGTCTCGCTGCACATGGCATAAAATCTATGGACAACTCACTATCTTCTAAAATAGGTCCACTACTCATCCACACTTATCCTTCCTCTTCCATGCCCCTTCCTATGTGTCATAAGGCACATCATTACTCCAGTCCTCCCATTCTTCCTCATTAATGATTACTATAGTAGTGGGGAATTCTGGGTTGTATGGGCTTATGTGGTTATTAGTTGGGTTACAGGTTCTACTTCCCGCTCTTTTGTTTCCATAAGGGTATAAGTGGTAAATTGTGGCTGATGAACTTTTGCTTCATTCTCCATCCTATTTTTCAAAGCTAGGAACTTATCCTGATCCATAAAGTCCTCCAGTGTCATTTCTACTTCGGTACCAAAGTTCTATGGGTATTAAAGAAAGAATTGATCATGGCCACACATCGGTCCATGTACTAAGCTGCATGTTCAGGATCAGTCCTCACGAATGCGAGATGATCGACCTTATCTCGGTCCTCTTCTTCACCATAGGGTAGTGGTGTAAAGGTTGTCCCAAACAACTCCTTCTTCTTAAACTCTCTAAGACTCGTAATAGTCTCTATTACAGCGATTTGATAGGCCAAATTACTGCTCCTAGCCTCCTTGTAAGGTATTATGTTTCCCATCCTTAACACTTTAGGAACCAATATATTGACACGAAGCTTGGCATGAATATCCCATCCATGTAAGTATAAACTTTGACGGGAACTAGCATTTCCTATTCCAACTCAAGCAACAATTGACATAGAACTTTAGTCCAATCCCCTTTGTAATCATCTAGACTTGTATCTCAGACTCTTACTTTAAGTTTCGGCATCGAACTTGTCATAATGATTGATAAAAAAATAAAAATAACTTACTTGACATTAATAAAGAATTATTGCACTAATACTGTGACATGGCTATCCTCATTTGAATACCAATCACCTTACTAGAGAATTCTTTACTAACTCGTGTTCTACCTACAGGTATCGTTCGCTTACTAGGTTCCAACCTAAGATTAAAGCAATTTCTCTGATACCAGCTGTGGTGACCCAGTATAACACTGCATGTTGTAGTGTACAAGTCGTTGTTATGACACCCGCAGAAGTCCTCATCCATAAATATCACATCCCTTAGAGTGATACAACAGAAGCATTATGGGTCCAATAGGTTTTATTTATTCACATCAAGAGCGAAAAGTGTAGAAAAGCTTCGAGATCCTCCTCGGTCCAATTAGGATTCACAACACGATAAAATTTCAAATGTAAAAGGGATATCTTCCTGATCAATGGTAATACTAAGCTTAAAACCATTAGAGCTAGAAACTTATTGGATAAGCTATACTATTGCTAGCTCATCTTCCTATGCTTTCTTTGATGAATCCTATATCTACATTTTGCCTTATTTCTACTAATATGATACCCTGTTGTTGATTATACTCTTCATGTTGGTCCCTGAGTCTTTTCACAACCTAAGCAAGGATTTAAGATGATCGATTGAGTACGAGCGTACTCAGAAAGTTCTATGGTGGTAGTCTGATATCTATTTGAAAGTCAATGATCAAAGATCCAAGACTTGTGTAGGTTTGTAAAAAATAGATTTTAGAAAAGGGGATTGACCCCATAACAAGATCTACGGTAAGCGCAATACTATATTACGCAAGAATGGTTGACTATTGTTGTTGCTAATCCTAACTTTCCTGATACAATGGAACCTCCACCACATGATCTTTCAATCATGTATACATTCATGATTCCATCGCCGATCATTTATTCATTTCATTCCTAAAATGGTATTGCATTCTGAATGCAAGTAATAACAATGTTTTGAAAACATTTTCACAAAGTAAGCAAAAGGACATGTAACATTTCACTTGCAACATGATTGCAAGATTAACATCACAAAGGTGATGCAAGAATGAACTTGCCTAGTAAAGGCGAGATAATGCAGTTCGCAGGTTTTACTTAACCCTGGACCTCGGGTTCTGGAATTCACAACATCGTCCGGTAAAGACAACATTTTCTTGGCAAATATGTGGTGCTCTAATGAAATTACATGCAATGTACTTCTTGTGTGTTGTGTTCTAAATGTACTGAAACAATTTTTTTATTTTTGTGTATTTATCCCTTTTCTATGGTTTTAGGGGATTTTCTTTGGTATTTTATTTATTGTAGCAATCCACTAGGTATATTAAGTCTTTCACTTTGGAATTTTCATATTTCTACGAAAATTGGGGTTTACATAATTATCATTATTTTCCCTAATTTTACTGGAAGTTTTATGAATTTTTAAGTCTAGGAGTTTAATTACTTTCACTAACAAATTCACAAAAATTCAAGTGTTTGAAAAAATCCCACAAAAATACTTTTTGGATTCCTTAAATTTGTCTACACCCAAAAATATTTTTATTTTATTATTCTGAGTTTTTATGTGTGAGATATGATTTATTTGGGTTTAAATCTATTTGTCAAATGAATAAAATACCCCTAAGTGCTTGGGCCCACTAGTCAGACCCTAGTGGTTAAAACCACTCTCTAGACCTAGCCAGTTAAATCCATCCCACTCTCCCTCACTCACGTCACTCTCACTCCCTCTCCTCTCCCTCTCCCTCTTGCACGCATAGGCATTAGCCACTACGAGTCGTCGTTGTGTCACCCGACTTCTCTAGCCGTCTCTGGCCTCCCCGGCCACCACACTTTCGTTAGAATTACTCCCCGAATCTGTGAACACTCGGATTTTTAATCCTAGATGCCAGTTATGCCATACACCGCAATCCCAGGATTACCATTTTTGTGAGACATAACAGATTTGGATATCACAGTACATCATCCATTACAAACCATAATAAGGTCTTACACAAATAAAGGATCTCATGATCCAGTCTTAATACAAACAAGCAGCAGAATAGTAAGCGTAGTAGTGGGCTCCATCTTCAGGGTCACAGGCAATGCTGACGATGGGAGATGATCCTAGTTGTTGTAGCTGTCCTACTGTCCATCTTCCTCATAGTCCTCCTCATAGTCTGGCCACGGAATAGCTAGGGACAAAGCCATGAGTACTCTTTAAGTACTCGCAAACTATCACTAACAAGTAAGGTAGTTCTAGTAGGAGTCTTAAGCTCTAGGTTTATTTACAAAAAGCTAGGTTTATCTAAACCGAGTTTAGAAGTAAAGAAAACTAAGTAAAAGTTCTAAATCACTTTAAGGGGAAACCTAGTTTTCATATTCACAACCCTGTTGTGGTCAAGTCAAAAATCATAGTTCACTTCACAAGTTATTTTGAAAACATCTGACGACGGAACAGTATGGCCACTCCAACTGTCCATGACTGTGGACGTGGCTATTCGAATAGTTTGACACTCTGCAGGGGTGGTACGCTTTCACCATAAAATTCGATACATCCGTCAGGGATAACCCTGAATCATCATACTTAGTATGCAGATAATCAATCATAACCTTTCCATTACACACTCTATTATAGGCACCTCCCCTATGAGCTTGGCCTACTAGCCATGGCTATCTGCCATCCTAGGCACTGCATAAGTGGACATCATCAAGAGGTAGCCTCAGCTCAAACCTCTTCCACGAGGGAACCCATACTACTGCATATAAACTTCCGGCTAAGCCTTACCCAATTCAGGTATTGTGGTTGTACGGTAAAATTGGAATGGTATCGCATCCGAACCCAACCATCAGTTTTAATAAAGGGCTAAGGCTCATGCCTCAACATTTTTATCATCAAATCCATTTGTGTTTCTCAACACATGTCAAAACATTTCAATAGAATTACTCATCATTCCAAGGTTTTCACAATTCATTTTCACCAAGTATTCCCATCTAAAGTGATCAAGTTTTATGCTTAGCACTAGCCACTAAGTTAAGAGTGTTCACTAATGAGGGATGCTAATCTCAATCTCATGCCATAGAATGACATCTAGTATAGGCCTAGTTTTATACTCTTTATGCTATCTATACTACTTTCCAAATCCTCACAAAGTACTAACTAAAAGTAAAGAACTTTGGTAAGGTAAAAGAGTAAAACTTGCAAGTAAAACTTGGGATGGGTATAAATCAAACGTATATAACCAAAGCATGCCTAATGCATATTTCTTGGGTTGTCTTGCAATTAGTTATGGCTTGCCTTGATTGGTGCAGTGATTGAAGATTTCCTCCTCTTCTTCGGGGTAGAACTCCTCCTCCTCGTAGCTTGGGTCGGTACTATCGTCTATACGTAAATACGGGGTACACAATCACCAAAAAATACTTAACTAATTCTATTTAGCACACTAAGGCTCACACTTGATGATCTAGCATCATCACAATCATCACATGAAATAAAGAACTAGTTTTATTTAGTTTATTTGAGACAAGTATTTTCTACTCATTGAAATTTATTAAGATTTAATATTCTCCTATTAAAATATGGGATCATGTTGACACATGTCATCACCACATATTCTAATACAGGGGAATCTGATTTAAAAGGGTTGGTCACATTTTATAAAGTTTAAGATTATTATTTAAATAGATTTAAAGTGACTAGAAATACCTATATAGCATTATTTTTGTACTAGTCCAAAGTCACTGCATGCAAACCTATATATTTTTACATATTCAGATAGATATTATCAAATGTGATTTTTGGGAGTTGGAATCAACTCAAAAGCTATTATGGTTGATTTTTGAAAAATGTTTGAAGTTGCAAAAGTCTCTGTCTTATTATTTTTGCTATAGAATATCTCTAACTCGAAATGTTTTAAATCCAATGGGCTTTGATAGATAATTTAGTTATCTTTCTAACAAAATTTGAATCATGCAATTTGGTTTAGTGAAACTCTCTGGATTGATTTTTGAATATGTGGACATAAACTAGTTTAAATCTAAATGGAAAAATAATTATTTGAATTTCTAGGCCAGCGTGGGAAGTTAAACGGGCCGGCCCAGCTGCACTACACTGCACAGCGGGCTGCTGTCAGATGGGGTCCACCAGTCAGCAAGACTAACTAAACGAAATGGTATCTTTCAACCAGAGCCCTACAATCTAATTCTAATCCAACGACCGTGGTTCATCGTCGATGACGAACAACTCCGGTGAGGAATCAACCCTAACGTGGCGGTGAAGGTCTCGCGGGGCTCACCTGAGCTCCAGCTAAGGTCGGCGACAGGGGCAGTCGACGTGGTAGAAGATGGCGAGGCTAGGCGCGGTCACGGCAGGGCTTGGGGTGGTCGGAATCAGCGGTGCCCTTCTCCTCCAGCAGCGGCGGGCTCCGGCCAAATTCTAGCGAGGGAGAGCTCGCCTTGCTCCGGGAAGAAGCAGGGGAGTGTCTGTGAGGAGTGGAGAGTGGAGTGGTGTGGAGAATGGAGGCGGGGGTGGCCTCCTTTTATAGTGCGTATGAGGGGACCGAGCGGTGCAGGCGCGAGCTCGTCGGTGACGGTGGCATAGCGAGATAACGACATGGGCGAGGGTGTAGGATAGTGCGGTGTTCCCTGGCAATCATCACAGAAGTAATGGCACGGCATGGGGCGGTCTTGGTTGGTTGGGCGCATGCGGCGCTTCGCGTGGAGGTAGAGGTGTTTGCGGCGGCGTGCAGCAGCTGCGGGTCGTGCGGCGGCGAACAGGGGTGTCTGCGGGGGTGCTGTGATCATGGCGGACATGAGCTTGTGCGGTGAGGGCAAGACACGAGCTGTGCGAGCTGGTCGGGCGAGGCGCACTGGCGCGCTCTCGGCATGGCGCAGAGAGGTTTGGGCGCGGCGTTCTAGGGTGGTCTAGGGCTTGGCTTCGACCGTGGTGTGGACAGGGGGTGGCAGTGGGCTGTGGCGCACCTCCTGGACATCCTGGATGGGCTCTAAGTGGTCTGCTGCGAGCGGTCATTGGTCGACCGGCGGTGACCAAATTCTGGTGGCGCTCCACTGTGCACAGTGGCTAAGGGGCGACTGGTCTGGTGTTGCTCGACACTAAGGGAGACAAGGGAGTGAAGAGGGGACACGGGGGTGGGTGATTACTGCTCCAACAGTGAAGTTAGGCCAGAGTTAGATTAGTGTCTGTAAAGTGTTTGATGTAATGTCCGCATGAAACTTTCTTTGGAGTTTTTGATTCAAATTTTTGAGTGATCTTTAATTAAGCTTGAGAGTCTATGTTTGCTTGGAGAGGTCAAGGGGAATTGATTTGGTTGGTTTTTGAAAAATTGGGATCTTCACATATGAACTAGATTCAATTTTTAACTGTCCATTTAATTGATTTGGAAAATGTTTTTGTAAGTTTGTAAAGTGGGCCTTGATACACTTTTACTTGGTCCAGCAAGGGGTCAAAAGAAGTGGAATTATTTCTATTAGAAATTCTCTTCTAGGAACACACAAAGTGACCTAGTGGTTTACTTTTGTCAAAATGACCATTTGCTTTATTTATTCATATTTGATTTCTTTCTCTTTGGATTTTGTTTGTAAGTGTCCTAGATGATGTAGCATTCATCCTTAAATCATTTCACATCATTTAGAACAATCAAGCATGGCATAAGCACTCAAATCTACACTAATGCAAACACACATGCATTCATATTTTTTTCTTAATAAAAGTTTTTGTTAACCCTAAATTGGGTGATTAGAACTTGGTAATCTTGATTATAAGTTTTGGGGTGTTACAAACCTTCCCTCCTTAAACAAAATCTCGTCCCGAGATTTAAGAAAAACTAGGAACTAAAGAGATCTGGAAACTTAGTCCTAATGTAATCTTCTCGCTCCCAAGTAGCTTCTTCTTCGGTATGGTTGCTCCATTGGATCTTGAGAAGCTTGATACTCCGGGTCCTGGTGGTTTTGAAAGCTTCTTCCAAGATACAAATGGGCACTTCACGATACGTCAGATCCTTGTTGATATCAATGGCTCGGTGATCGATGTTCTTGAAAACTTCGGTCTTCTCCGGAATTTCTAAGCATTTGCGAAGTAACGAGATATGGAACACATTATGGATCGCTGACATCTCTTCTAGCAGTTCTAGTTGATATGATACTTCTCCTCGGCGATTCAAAATCTTGAAGGGTCCAATATATTTGGGGGCTAACTTTCCTTTCAGCTGAAAACGCTGCATTCCCTTCAAAGGCGACACTTTGAGATACACAAAATCTCCGACGTTGAAAGTCAGGTCTCTACGTCTATTGTTAGCATAACTCTTCTGTCAGGATTGGGCGGTCTTGAGGTGCTCACGGACTTTGTGAACCTTCTCTTCGGCTTCTCGTAGGATGTCGGGTCCGAAAATCTGACTCTCTCCTACTTGCGACCAATTCAAAGGGGTACGTCACTTCCTTCCATACAGAAATTCAAATGGGGCCATTTCCAAACTGGCTTGATAACTGTTGTTGTATGAGAATTCAGCGAAAGGTAGACAATCTTCCCATTTTGATCCATATTCTAGAACACAAGCTCTCAACATATCTTCTAAGATTTGGTTGAATCTTTCAGTCTGTACATCGGTTTGCGGGTGATAAGTTGTGCTGAAATTCAACTTGGTTCCTAATCCTCCTTGGACTTTATGCCAAAATCTTGAGGTAAATTGGGTTCCTCAATCCGACACTATGGTCTTAGGGGTCCATGCAAACTGACAATTCTAGCAATGAATAACTCTGCTAGCTTCGAACTCTGGTAGGTTGTCTTGACAGGTATGAAATGGGCTACCTTGGACAGTCTATCAACTATGACCCAAATAGAGTCATTTCCCCTACTAGAAGTAGGCAAACCGGTGATAAAGTCCATTCCGACGGAATCCCATTTCCATTCCGGAATCTGCAATGGTTGCAACAGTCCTACGGGTCTCTGATGTTCCGCTTTGACTCTCTGACAGATATCACACTTGGCTATGTAGCTTCCAATTTCTCTCTTCATCTTGTGCCACCAAAATTGCTCCTTCAAATCTTGATACCTCTTCGTTCCTCTGGGGTGGATAGAATAATGAGTATCATGAGCTTCTTGCATGATAACTTGCTTCAATTCCGAATATGCCGGCACACAGATATGTCCTTTGTACCATAAAACTCCTTCTTCATCTTCGGTGAACCCAGGTACCTTTCTTGTACCAATATGATGTTTGATTCCGTCGATACTTGCATTTCCCTTCTCGGCTTCCTTGATCTGGCTAATCAAAGTGGGTTGAAGTTCAGTGCTAGCTAAAAATCCTTTGCTAACTAGCTCCTTTCTAAACTGCTCCAACTCCTCATGCAAACTTGGCTGGGCTTCTTCAATCATGGTGTTTAATCTACACGGTAATCTGCTAAGAGCATCCGCTAGCACATTGGCTTTGCCGAGGTGATAGTGAATGTCAAGGTCCTAATCCTTGATTAACTCTATCCATATCCTTTGCCTCATATTCAACTCCTTCTGGGTGAAAATATACTTCAAGATCTTGTGATCCGAATAAATCTCACAGCGGTTACCCATAAGGTAATGACGCCATGTCTTCAATGCTAAAACTACAACTGCTAGTTCAAGATCATGGGTAGGGTAGTTTTGCTCATGCTGCTTCAGTTGTCAGGACAGGTATGCTATGACTTTGCCTTCTTGCATCAACACACATCCGAGACCAATCTTGGATGCATCACAATACACATCAAAAGGCTTCTTGATATCTGGCGTAATTAGAATTGGGGCTGAACTCAATCCCTTATTAATCTCTTGAAAACTGGCTTCACATTTGTCGGTCCATTCAAACTTCTTGTCTTTCTTCAACAATTGGGTCATCGGTCTTGCGATGCTCGAAAATCCTTCAACTAACTTGTGGTAGTATCCCGCTAATCCGAGAAATGCACGGACTTGGGTTTGAGTGGTTGGGGCTTTCCATTGTTCAACATCTTTGATCTTGGCAGGATCAACAACGACTCCTCCTGTCGACACAATATGTCCAAGGAATCCTACTTCTTTCAGCCAAAACTCTCATTTGCTACACTTGGCATACAACCGATGCTCTCTAAGGGTTTCAAGGATGGTTCTCAGGTGTAGCTCATGGTCTTCTTATGACTTTGAATAGCTTAGAATATCGTCGATAAAAATAACAAAAAACTTATCCAGAAAGTTCATAAAAATCTTATTCATGAGATTCATGAAATAAGTAGGGGCATTGGTTAATCCAAAAGAAATGACCGTATACTCATACAATCCATATTTGGTGATAAAGGCGGTCTTTGGAATATCCGTTGCACGAATCTTGAGTTGATGATAACCAGTTCTAAGATCAATCTTAGAAAACACTCTGGCACCAGTCAACTGATCAAACAGATCCTCAATCTTGGGCAGTGGGTACTTGTTCTTGATGGTGACATCATTTAGCTTCTGGTAATCCATGCACAAACGGTTACCTCCATCCTTCTTATCAACAAACAGAACGGGCGATCTCCATGGCGATGCACTTGGTTGAATCAAACCTTTCTCCAACATAGCATCAAGTTGCTTCTTCAGCTCCACTAATTCAGATGGGTTCATACTATAAGGTCTCTAGGCTATGGGTCCAGTTCCAGGAATTAGTTCAATGATGAACTCGATATCCCGATCTGGGGGCATACCGGGCAATTCATCTGGGAATACGTCGGGGTATTCACAGACCACTATGACTTGGTCTATGGTTGGTTGGGCTAGACTCTTGTTGCATTTGAACTGACGGGGCAAGGTTTTAGATACATGTTCTACTGATACTCCAGAGCTACTAGTCATGGTTATGGATTTCTTGGCATAGTCGATCAATCCTTTATGTTTCGACATCCAATCCATTCCTAGTACTACTTCCAAACCTTCGGTTCCAAGTACTATTAGATTGGCATAAAAATCTATCCAATGGATTCTGATAGGTACAGCCTTGCAATTTTTTCTAGCTTTGGTGGTTGAAGTAGGTATTTGAACTATCATAACATTCTTCAATTTTGTTTGTTGAATCTTACTAGTGCATGCAAATTCTTCTGTAACAAACGAGTGCGATGCTCCAGAATCAAACAACACTCTTGCAAGTACTGAGTTAACAGAAAACATACCCAACATGACATCGGGCGCTTCCTGAGCTTCTTCAGCATTCATGTGGAACAGAAGACCGTTGCGGTTGAGCGAATTACCAGGGGCAAACCTCCTTCTAGGCTGAACACAGCTCTGCTGCTGAGCTGGGGCATTCACATTGGTGGTGGCTGCAAGCTTCTTTGGACACTCGTTGGATTAGTGACCTTTGACTCCACATTCAAAGCAAGTAATCTAGGACTTGTCTTTGGCTACAACAGGCATAGCATTGCTTCCAGTCCTTGGGGCAGTATTGTTGTTGTTGTTGTTGTTGTTTTTGTTATTGTCGTTATACTTGGGCGGTGCATGGTTGTTGTTGTTTCTTGGGGGACGAGACATCCCTGCAGATGGATTGGGGCGATACTTCTGGGTATTGTGGGACCTAGTCTGGTGCATCATCCTACGCTTGCGGTTGTCATTAGCTTGGTTGATCTTCCCTTCCATCTGTATGGTGGAGTCTACTAGCTCTTCTAGATCTTCAAAACGGATGTTGACTAACACAGTCTGCATCTCATCATGCAATCCATTCAGGAATCTTTCTTTCTTCTTGGCTTCAGTGTTGATCTCATCAGGGTCATATCTAGCGAGGGACATAAATTTGTCACGGTATTCAACTACCGTCATCCTTCCTTGCTTGAGTTCTCTGAACTCATCTCTCATTCTGGTGACCAAACCTTGCGGCACATGGGTGCGACTGAACTTGATCTTGAAAGCTTCCCAAGTCATCACCTGACCGTGGTTCATAGTACGGGTGCTATTCCACTAGGCTCTTGCATCTCCTGCCAGATAATGGGTGGAAAATAGTACCTTCTCGTTGGCGTCAACCCCTGCAACCTCCAGATTTTTCTCCATGGTTTGTGGCCAGTCATCAGCATCTAAGGGATCCTCAGATTTGTTAAAGATAGGGGGATTGGTATTCTGAAAGTTCATGAGCTTGGATCCATGATGATCCTGATTTCCATGGCCTTGATTATTATGGGCCATCTGAGCTATCTGTTGAAGGGTGGCTAGATTGGCATGGCGCTCGGCTCTACTAGCGTCACGGTCGGAAACTAGCATCTGCAGAATCTGCAACATCGGGTCCTGCGATGAGCTGCTTCCTCCGGGGTTTCCACAAGTCATCTGAAGATTGAGATAGATAATGAGGTAAGAGGGAAAGTTCTAAGGTTCATGGTTTTGTTTTCAAAAGCTTTAAACTTTGAGTTTGACTCAGGTTTTGCAAACTAACTTCTTCTCATTCATTCATTCATTCATTCATTCATTCAAGTACACAATACAAACTCACACCACAACACAAATGGAAAATAGATGGTTTTAAGAACCATTCTGTGAACTAAGATATAGTGGGACCGATACAACTCGTTCCTACGGTAGTGATCAAGTGCATCTAATCATCATCATCGGTGTAGAAATCCATGGCATCATTCTCTAGGTAGTCATTGTCATCACTGAGGTACGAGTGAAGATCTCCCTAGATGTCTTCACCATCTTCCTCTTCCTTTGCTTCAAGATGGACTTCTTGCTCATGGATGGTCTTCTCGAGAGCAGCCACGTTCTTGCGAAGACGAGCGATGGTGCGATCCTTCTTCTCACATTGACCACGAAGTGATTGGCGATCCTTGACGAGCATGGTGAGAGTCTGGTCCTTCTTGGCGGCGATGGTAAGGTTGTGGTTGGCGTAGGCTCGAGCATTGTCCAATTCTTTCTGCCTATCATACAACAGGAAGTCAAGATTCTACACTTGGCGCTTCAACTCCGGGTGACTTGGCATTTCCAATGGCATTCCCATAGAATCACGCCTTGCGAAGTGCGCAAAGCGAGTTCCCTAGATCAACTTGATGTTTTTCCCACACAGATGGGTAAGAGCTTCATGCATAGCCCTGGCTAATCGATCTAGCCAGTTGTTCTCTCGAACGGTGAATTGAATCTTCTCAGAAAGGGGTGCTTCCATCTTGCCTCTGAGATCTGTGATGGCTCAGTGCACGAAGCCCAGAAAAGTGCTGGTGCGTGGTTGATGTAGAGCTCGTTGGGAACCCCAAGAGGAAGGTATGATGAGCACAGCAGCAAGTTTCCCTTAGCATGAAACCAATGTTTAATCAAACCAGTAGGAGCAAGGAAACACCCCAAAGGTGTTACTAGCTGAGCTTTGGCAGGGCGCACTATCGGTGCTAGTAGCAACGTGGAGACCTGCACAACACAACCACAGAACTTTGTCCCCAACTTGCGATGAAGTTTTCAATCTCACCGTGTTTTGCGGTAAACAAAGGATTAAACGTACCGAATGGAAAGAAGTAAAAGTTTGCACAAAGTAAACACAAAGCAGTAAACAGTTTATAGATTGTATGTAAAGAAAAGGACCGGGATCCATAGTTCACTAGAGGTGGCTCTCCTTAAGATAGATAACATGCTGGGTGAACAAATTATAGGGGGGCAATTGACAAACATCGAGAAAGCAATACATGCATATACTAATCATCTTGACTCCTTTGAGACTTGATTGGGCATTACAACATTATACATAGACCGCCATCCAACTGCATCTATGACTAATAATCCACCTTCAGGTTATCATCCGAACCCCCTCCAGTATTAAGTTGCAAGCAACAGATTATTGCTTTACGAACTGCGTGTAAAGTAAACAATACGATTGTTCTATGAACAAAGGATTGTTGTTTTCTCCCTAGTAGAAACAACACATCTAGTACCTTAAAGATTTCTGTCACTTCCCCAGATTACTAGAGGCATGAACCCACTATTGAGCATAAATACTAACTCTTGGAGTTGCTAGCATCTACTTGGCCAAGATAGCTACTAACAACGGAAAGCATGCAAGATCACAAATAACAAAGACATGATAGAATCAATAATCAATCTGAAATAGCATCTCAATATCCATCGGATCCCCACAAACACAACATGTAGAATTACAAATAGATGATCTTGATCATGAACGGAGCTCACAAGATCTAAACATGAAAGCACAAAGGAGGAGAACTAGCCATCTAGCTACTACATGGATCCGTAGTCCAAGGATGAACTACTCACGCATCACACCGGAGGCTTGCATGGTGATGAAGAAGGCCTCTAGGGTGAATTCCCCTCTCTAGCAGGGTGCCGGGAAGAGCTTGAGATCCCTCCCGATCTAGGGATGGAGATGACGGCGGCTACAAACTCTTTCGTGGATTTTTGACCGGGTACTTAAGGTTTTTGTCCCGAGGGAAATATATAGGCGGAAGGAGAGGCTGAGGGGGTGCCGGGAGCGGCCACACCACCCCCTGGCGCGAGCCAGGCCTGGCCGCGCGGCCAAGTGGTGTGGTGCCCCCCTGGCCCCTCTCCGTCTCGTATTTTGGCACTTGATGACATCCGGAAAAATAGGCACTTTGGCTTTTGTCCCTTCCAATTCCGAGAACATCTTTTGTCCTGCCAGCCCGTTTGCAGCGGGGCCTCAAGGGGACTACTGGCAATTAAGGTGCTCCTTTTAATAGAGCACCGAAGCAAAGCATTAACACTCCATGAACACATGTGATCCTCACATCAAAGCCATTCCCTCCGGTTATCCCGATTTCTGTCACTTCGGGGCCATTGGTTCCGGACAACATGTGTATACAACTTGTAGATAAGACCATAAACAATACTATCATAATGAATCAATAACATGTTCAGATCTTAAATCATGGCACTCGGGCCCTAGTGATAAGCATTAAGCACAACAAGTCGCAACAAAGTCATAAAACACTAATAAAAGACACTAGGCACCATGCCCTAACAATCTGATGCCATTACATGAACGATCTCATCCAATCCCTACCATCCCCATAGCCTACAACGGGGGATTACTCACTCATAGACGGGGAAACATGGATGGTCGACGGAGAAGTGATGGTGATGATGATGGCGATGATCTCCTCCAATTCCCCATCCCGGCAAGGTGCCAGAACAGAGTTTCTAGTGCTGAATCGTGGAATCTGGTGGTGGCGGCGGAGCGGAACTCCTTCTGGAAAAACGTCGACCCCCCTGAGTTTTTAGGTCAGAAGGCATCTTATAGGCGAAGAGGGAGACCGAGGGGGTGCCTAGGGCGGCCAGACCATGCCCTGGCGCGGCCTGGGGGTACCCGCGCCTGGGGGGTGTGGCCAGGCCCTTGCCCTCCTCCGTCTCGTATTCTGGCTCTGTGAGTGTTCCGAAAAAATAGGCACTTTGGCTTTTGTCCCGTCCAATTCCAAGAATATTCTGAAGGAAATATGCCCTGAGAGGCAATAATAAAGTTGTTATTATGTATTCCTTATATATGATAGATGTTTATTTTGCATGCTAGAATTGTATTGATCGGAAACATCAATACATGTGTGTTTAATAAACAAAAAGGGTTCCTAGTTATGCCTCTCTTATAGACTAGCTTTTTGATTAACAATATGATCAAGGTTTCTTGATCATGGACATTGGATGTTGTTAATAACAAGGTCACACCATTGGTGGAATGATGTGATGAACATTCATCCGAAGTATAGCATTACGATCAAGTCATTATGTTTATATTGCTATAACATCATACGAAGTAATCTTTATCCTTATACCATGAGATCATGTTAATTGCTAACAACGGAAGAGTATCTTGATAACATCAAACGTCACACCGTAACAGGGTGACTATAAAGATGGGTTCAGTACTACGAAGGTGTTATGTTGAGGCTCATGGATCAAGAGTGGAATTTTTCAATCCCGATGATGGATAGATATACTCTAGGCCCTCTCGGTGATATCACATTGAGATAGCTTGCAAGCAAGTGATGTGATCACTAGAATGTTATATCATGGGAACGATAAAAGAGTGCATGTCGGTAACGAGATCAAACAAGGTATGGAGATACCGATGATCAAATCTCGGACATGTAATATATCACGAGACAAAGGGATTTAGTTACAAGCGTTAAAGGTTCTCACGATCACATAAGTCATCGTTGAATGTGTAGGAGTCAGTATGGATCTCCAGGCCCCGCTGCTGATTATTGATCGGAGAAGGGTCTCGATCATGTCTGCATTATTCGCGAACCATAGGGTGACACACTTAAGAGTTACCGGACACCATTTTGGAGCACATATGTTTCAGACAAAAGAATTGCAAAGCGCAGGAATTGTTTCAATAGAAACCGGAAATTGTATCGGGTGAAATTGCAGAAGGTGGTTCTGCATGTGATATTGAAATATTGCAAGGGGCTATATGTGAATGTTTGTTAATTAAAGTAATTAAAAAAATTCTGAATAAATTTAATAAAAAAAGTTTTATTAAATGAGAGAGCATTAAACTTGGAGAATTTTAATGCATTTAAAGTGGAGACTTTAAAAGGGAATGTGAAGAGGCATTTTAATGTGGAGGGGTTACCACCACATGAATGGGGGAGGTGAGGGGTCACCCCCCATGCGCCGGCCATGGAGAGGAGGGGCATCCCCCTCCTCCTATAAAAGTCCACCCATTCTCTCCTTCATCCACACACCTCCTTGTGAAGGATCTCTCTCTCCCTCTAGAATTATTCCCCCATGATCTCGGATTAGGGAGATACATGTTCCCGGTGGCATTTCGTCTGGAAGGAGTTGCTGCTTCCACTGGATCACTGGAGCGAGGAGGTGGAGGTTGTCCGGTGGCTTGAACGTGTGTGCGAGTACGGATGCGCTGCTGAGTTGCGGCGCTCGGACTTCCTCACGATCTTGAGATCGGCAAGTGTACGACTACGTCAACCACGAGTTCCTACTCGTTAACAAAACTCGTTGTCTTCGAGGGTAATTTCTCGTTGGATGTATGTCCACCCGTTGCTTTGTACCTAGTAGATAGATCTTGGCGTGTAGTTCACACCGTAGGAAATTTTTTGTTTTCTATGTTGTGGACCCAACAGTGGTATCAGAGCTTGATCTATGCGTAGGTGGTTTGCACGGGTAGTACACATATGTTTATATGTGGGTGATGATGATCATGTTATTGCATCTTCTATGTATTTTGGATATTGGTGGCATAGTGGGATGAAGCGGCCCAGACCAACCTTACATGTCATCGTACATGAGACCGGTTCCACGACTGACATGCAACTTGTTTTGCATAAGTGGCTGGCGGGTGTCTGTCTCTCCTACTATAGTCAATATCTGATTTACAACGAGTTGCTAATAAATTAGTTATCCTCGTTGTGGTTCATGTTCGTAGGTGAGAACGGTTCTATCTCCGAAAGCCCTAAGCCACGTAAAACTTGCAATTGATAAATTAGAGGCATCTAGTTTAGATCGTTGCTAGGCTAGTGTATTGATATGGTATTATTGTAAGTAGATGTATGCTAGATACTCTTACAACACATTCAACATGTAAGTTCCATAGACCTTGGCCTTATGCACAAAGGAATGATAGAGATCATACCACGATGCAAATGATAGAGATCAAATGCATGGACCATATCATCTCACTTTACACATTAGATGTTAGCATCTTATACTGCTAGTTTGGCGCTTTTGGTAGCATTGTAAGATGATCCCTCATTAAGATATCAAGATAAAATGTGTTCTTCCTCGAGTATGCACCGTTCTATGGATTGTGTTTCGAGACATCACATGATGATCGGGTGTACTCGACTCTACGCTTTCATACAACGGGTGTAAGACAGTTTTACACACGCGAGTACTAAGGTTCTTACTTGGCGAGCCTAGCATGTACAGACATGGCCTCGGAACACAGACCGAAAGGTTAAGCATGAGTCATATGGTTGATATGATGCCCATATAGATGCTCGCCTTTGAAGCTACACCGACTCACGTGATGATCGGACTTGGTGTAGTGGATTTGGTTCATGAAATCACCAAAAAGGCACGAGGGATGTTGTTTTTGAGTGGGAGTTCATTAGTAATTTGGATTAGTTGAACTCAATCTATCATAAACTTAGTCTAAATAAACTTTACAAATTCTGTTGTAGATGGCACCACCTGCTTTTAATTTCAATGTGTTCATGGAGAAAGAGAAACTTGTTGCGAATGGTAGCAACTTCACCAACTGGGCTATGAATTTGAGGATTCTCCTCACTGCTGCACAAAAGCAATATGTGCTAGATGCGCCGCTAGGCCCCCCACCAA
Organism: Avena sativa; assembly: GCA_916181665.1. Lineage (NCBI taxonomy): Eukaryota > Viridiplantae > Streptophyta > Magnoliopsida > Poales > Poaceae > Avena > Avena sativa. The sequence goes on along the minus strand of OV702289.1, from coordinate 187,237,529 downwards.
CTCCTGATGCCACTAACGAGGAAAAGAATGTCTATGTGACTCGTCAGGAGGACCACAACTTAGTTCATTGCGGCATACTGTATGGGCTAGAGCCAGAACTTCGAAAGCGTTTCGAAAATGGCAATAACTTTGATACCATGGGAGAATTGAAAATGATTTTCGATACCCATGGTGCCATAGAGAGTTATAATGCTTCTGAAAAGTTCTTTAGCTGCATGATGGAGGAGAACAGCTCCGTTAGTGAGCATGTACTCAAAATGTCTAGGTACGCCGATAAGCTTGTGTCCTTGGGAATAACGATTCCCATTGACTTAGGCATACATCGTGTTCTCCAATATCTGCCACCTAGCTACAAGAGCTTTGTGATGAACTATAATATGCAGGGCATGTAGAAGACTCTTCCCGAACTTCTATCAATGCTTAAGACTGCAGAAGTGGAGATTAGGAAAGAACATCAAGTGTTGATGATCAATAGGACCACCGGTTTCAAGAAGGACAAGAAAGGCAAGCACAAGGGAAAGAAGGGTGGCAAATCTATTGCCGCGCCTGAAAAGAAACCCCGAGCTGGCCCTAAGTCCGATACCGAGTGCTACTATTGCAAGGGGACTGGCAATTGGAAGCGCAACTGTCCCAAGTATTTGGCGGACAAGAAGTCGAGCAAGGCAAACAAAGGTATATGTGATATACATGTTATTGATGTGTACTTGACTAGTACTCGCAGTAGCACCTGGTATTTGATACGAGATTGGTTGCTAATATATGTAACTCGATTCAGGGGCTGCGGAACAAGCGACAACTAGCAAGGGATGAGGTCACAATGCGGGTCGGCAATGGATCAAGAGTTGATGTGATCGCTGTCGGAACGCTGCCTCTCCATATGCCTTCGGGATTAGTCATAAACCTAAATAATTGTTATTTGGTGCCTGCACTTAGCATGAACATTGTATCCGGATCGTGTTTGATGCAAAGTGGTTATTCTTTTAAATCTGAAAACAATGGTTGTTCGATTTATATGGATAATATCTTTTATGGTCATGCACCTGTGTTGAATGGTTTATTTCTGATGGATCTCGATAGTAATATTACGCACATTCATAATGTTAATACTAAAAGATTAAACTTGATGATGATATATCTGTATATATGTGGCACTGCCATCTAGGTTATATTGGCGTTAAACGCATGAAGAAACTCCATTCTGATGGACTTTTGGAATCACTTGATTTTGAATCATTTGATACATGTGAGCATGCCTTATGGGCAAGATGACTAGAACGCCGTTTTCCGGTTAAATGGAACGGGCGACAGATCTATTGGAAATCATACATACTGATTTGTGTGGACCAATGAGTGTGTCGGCTCAAGGTGGATATCATTATTTTGTTACTTTCACGGATGATTTGAGTAGATACGGGTATATCTATTTGACGAAACACAAGTCTGAAACTTTTGAAAAGTTCAAGAAATTTCAGAATGAAGTGCAAAATCATCGTAATGGAAAGATCAAATTTCTACGGTCTGACCGTGGAGGAGAGTATCTAAGTTACGAGTTTGGCACACACATGAAAGAGTGTGGAATAGTTTCACAACTCACGCCTGCCGGAACACCACAACGTAATGGTGTGTCGGAACATCGTAATCGTACCTTATTGGATATGGTTCGATCTATGATGCCTCTGACTGACTTGCCACTGTCATTTTGGGGTTATGCACTGGAAACAGCTACATTCACTTTAAATCGGGCACCATCTAAATCCGTTGAAACGACACCGTATGAATTATGGTTTGGAAACAAACCTAAGCTGTCATTTTTTAAAGTTTGGGGATGCGATGTTTATGTGAAGAAACTTCAGCCAGATAAACTCGAACCCAAAGCAGAAAAATGCGTCTTCATAGGATACCCTAAGGAAACGATTGGGTATACCTTCTATCACAGATCCAAGGGCAAGTTTTTTTTGTTAAGAATGGATCCTTTCTTGAGAAGGAGTTTCTCGCGAAAGGTGTGAGTAGTCGGAAGGTAGAACTCGAAGAGGTTATTGAACCTTCTCTTCATGAAATAGCGAGTGGCGCAGCACCGGAAGTTGTTTCGGAGTTGACTTCACCTAATGAAGATAGAGCTAATGATATTGATCATGAAACTCCGAAAGAGGAAACTACCAAACCTCGCAGGTCAAGCAGGACACGTGCAGCTCCTGAACTGTACGGCAATCCTATTGTGAATTTCATGGTTGATGTAATGGATGACCTTGCGACGTATGAAGAAGCACTGATGAGCCCGGATTCCAACAAATGGCTAGAAGCCATGAAATCCGAGATGGAATCCATGTACGAGAACCAAGTTTGGACCTTGGTGGACTTACCTCACGATCAAAAGGCCATTGAGAATAAATGGATTTTCAAAAGAAAACTGATGCTGATGGTAATGTGACCATCTATAAGGCTCGACTTGTCGCAAAGGGGTTTCGAAAAATTTAAGGATTTGACTACGATGAGACATTCTCTCCCGTAGCGATGCTTAAGTAAGTTCGGATTATGTTAGCAATTGCTGCATATTTCGATTATGAAATATGGCAGATGGATGTCAAAACTGCATTCCTCAATGGTAATATTGAAGAAGAGTTGTATATGATACAACCTAAGGGTTTTGTCGATCCTAAGGATGCTAATAAGGTATGCAAACTTCAGCGATCCATCTATGGACTGAAGCAAGCATCCCGGAGTTGGAATCTCCGCTTTGATGAGGTGATCAAAGAGTTTGGATTTGTCCAAACTTATGGAGAGGCTTGTATTTACAAGAAAGTGAGTGGGAGCAATGTGGCATTTCTGATATTATATGTGGATGACATATTATTGATTGGAAATGATATAGATCTTTTAAACAGTGTTAAAAGTTATCTAAACAGCAAATTTTCGATGAAAGACCTTGGTGAAGCGTCATATATATTAGGCATTAAAATCTATAGAGATAGATCAAGGCGCCTAATTGGGATATCGCAGAGTACATACCTTGATAAGATATTAAAGAAGTTTAATATGGACGAAAGTAAGAAGGGGTTCTTACCTATGTTGCAAGGCAAGACATTGAATAAGACTTAAAGTCCGGCTACGGCGGAAGAAAGAGAGATGATGGATAATATCCTCTATGCCTCGGCCATAGGCTCTATTATGTATGCCATGCTATGTACAAGACCAGATGTGGCACATGCTATTAGTTTGACTAGTAGGTACCAATCTGATCCAGGTTCGGAACACTGGATAGCGGTAAAGAACATCCTCAAGTACTTGAGAAAAACTAGGGATATGTTTCTTCTATACGGAGGTGAAGAAGAGCTAGTCGCTAAGTGTTATGTCGATGCTAGCTTTGACACCGATCCGGATGACTCTAAGTCTCAATCCGGATACGTATTTCTCTTGAACGGAGCAGCAGTTAGTTGGAGGAGTTCCAAACAACCTGTGGTGGTTGGATCAACGACGGAGGCGGAATATGTTGCTGCTTCAGAAGCGGCGCAGGAAGCGGTTTGGATGAAAGAGTTCATTACGGAACTAGGTGTGGTTCCTAGTACATTGGACCCAATGGTGATCTATTGTGATAACAATGGAGCCATAGCCAACGCAAAGGAACCGAGGTCTCACAAGAATTCCAAGCATATTAAGCGCCGGTTTCACTCCATCCGCGAGCATGTCAAGGATGGAGATATAAAGATTTGTAAAGTACACACGGACCTAAATGTAGCAGATCCATTGACTAAAGTTCTCCCTAGGGCAAAACATGATCAACACCATAACTCCATGGGTGTTAGATTTATCACTATGTGAACTAGATTATTGTCTCTAGTGCAAGTGGGAGACTGAAGGAAATATGCCCTGAGAGGCAATAATAAAGTTGTTATTATGTATTCCTTATATATGATAGATGTTTATTTTGCATGCTAGAATTGTATTGATCGGAAACAATACATGTGTGTTTAATAAACAAAAAGGGTTCCTAGTTATGCCTCTCTTATAAACTAGCTTGTTGATTAATAAGATGATCAAGGTTTCCTGATCATGGACATTGGATGTTGTTAATAACAAGGTCACACCATTGGTGGAATGATGTGATGAACATTCATCCGAAGTATAGCATTACGATCAAGTCATTATGTTTATATTGCTATAACATCATACGAAATAATCTTTATCCTTAGACCATGAGATCATGTTAATTGCTAACACCGGAAGAGTATCTTGATAACATCAAACGTCACACCGTAACAGGGTGACTATAAAGATGGGTTTAGAACTACGAAGGTGTTATGTTGAGGCTCATGGATCAAGAGTCGAATTTGTCAATCCCAATGACGGATAGATATACTCTGGGCCCTCTCGGTGATATCACACTGAGATAGCTTGCAAGCAAGTGATGTGATCAATAGAATGTTATATTACGGGAACGAGAAAAGAGTGCATGTCGGTAACAAGATCAAACTAGGTATGGAGATACCGATGATCGAATCTCGGACATGTAATATATCACGAGACAAAGGGATTTAGTTACAAGCGTTAAAGGTTCTCACGATCGTAGAAGTCATCGTTGAATGTGTAGGAGTCAGTACGGATCTCCAGGTCCCGCTGCTGATTATTGATCGGAGAAGGGTCTCGATCATGTCTGCATTATTCGCGAACCGTAGGGTGACACACTTAAGAGTTACCGGACACCATTTTGGAGCACATATGTTTCAGACGAAAGAATTGCAAAGCGCAGGAATTGTTTCAATAGAAACCAAAAATTGTTTCGGGTGAAATTGCAGAAAGTGGTTCTGCATGTGATATTGAAATATTGCAAGGGGCTATATGTGAATGTTTGTTAATTAAAATAATTAACAAAATTCTGAATAAATTTAATAAAAAAGTTTTATTAAATGAGAGAGCATTAAACTTGGAGAATTTTAATGCATTTAAAGTGGAGACTTTAAAAGGGAATGTGAAGAGAAATTTTAATGTGGAGGGGTTACCACCACATGAATGGGGAAGGTGAGGGGTCACCCCCCCATGCGCCAGCCATGGAGAGGAGGGGCACCCCACCTCCTCCTATAAAAGGCCACCCATTCTCTCCTTCATCCACACACCTCCTTGTGAAGGATCTCTCTCCCCCTCTAGAATTATTCCCTCATGGTCTCGGATTAGCGAGATACATGTTCCTAGTGGCATTTCGTTTGGAAGGAGTTGCTGCTTCCGCTAGATCGCTAGAGCGAGGAGGTGGAGGTTGTCCGGTGGCTTGAACGTGTGTGCGAGTACGGTTGCGTTGCTGAGTTGCGGCTCTCGGACTTCCTCACGATCTTGGGATCGGCAAGTGTACGACTACATCAACCACGAGTTCCTACTCGTTAACAAAACTCGTTGTCTTCGAGGGTAAGTTCTTGTTGGATGTATGTCCACCTGTTGCTTTGTACCTAGTAGATAGATCTTGGCGTGTAGTTCACACCGTAGGAAATTTTTTGTTTTCTATGTTGCGGACCCAACATATTCTTTTCTGACTTTCCTAGAACCAAAAACAGCAGAAAACAGGCAGCTGGCACTGTGGCTCTTGTTAATAGGTTAGTCCAAGAAATCATATGAAAAGTACTCCTAATTGTGGACAAAACATAAGAAAGGAGGTAAAACCAAGCATGGAACATCAAAAATTATAGATACATTTGCAATGTATCAGTGCCCATGGTTTGTGCCAGCATTAGGGTGTGGTTATGCCTATGGTGTCTTCACTTAGTGAAGATGCATAATGTGCATCCCTCCTATTATCTAGGTGCAATATTATCCACTAATATCTCCTTTGGATTCCTATGGACTCTATGCTTCCTATTCTAGGGTTTAAGGCTAACAGCCTTTGTAGTTTCCAAAGTAGGATTGTTGAAGATCTGCAGCTACTGTTGTGGCTCTTCTCCTACTATTTTGAGTTCTTCTCTTCTCTCTCTCTCATACCTCTCTCTAAACTTTAAGAGTGTGTGTTTTGGTCCAAGCTATAGTTGTCAGTTATGATCTATGGGGTCTCATGTGGTCATATATTTATAGTGTTCCTAAAGGGATATGGTGATGACACCTATGCCATGCATTTAGGTCATTCACCTACTTGTGCAAGTTTGAAAGCACCTATGTTGGTTAAATTATTCGTAGGTGGCAAGGGTTTTTCAGTGGTTAAGCTCATGCTGGGTTTAACTTATATGTGGATGCCAAAATTAGCATATGAACCTTTTTTGTATGTGCAAGGGGTTGGTATTTGCATATGCCTAACCAGGCATGTCAATTAAACCTTTATCATGTTCTGGTTTTGTAAAATGACAAATGTTTATTCATTTAATTTTTGGTGAGTTTGATTTAGATTTCATCCATGAGTCCTTGCAATTCCATTTTGATTATGTTCATAAAATCCATTGTTGCGAAGTTTGATCGGCTTGTAATTTTCATTGATCATGTTTTAAATATCTACTATTCTAGTGTTCTTGGCAGAATCTAATGCCTAGGTAATTCCTTTGGTGATTGTTCATGCTTAGTGGTTATTATAACTTCTGATGTTTTTGATTTCTAGAAATTTTGCTAGTTCTTAATACAATCCTGAGCCTGGGGATTTCCTTTGGTTAAATGCTTTGTATTATGGTTTCCATACTTTTGTTGGTTTGTTTTATCTACTTGGTTTGTTTGAGAAAAATCAGGGTAGATGACTTCCCAGATGGTTTTGGTTGTACTGATAAGTGTAATAGTTCATATGAACTATCAGTGATCTATGCTACTGGCTATTTGGTTGGACTACAATTGTTCATAGTGAAGATTTAACTTCACCATTTCTTGTCTTAGTTTGTTTGGTTGTTTACTCAGGCTTAGAGTTTAGGATTTATTCCTACACTCTAATTCCATAGAATTCTTACATTAAAAAGGTTTTGCCTTAGGGAAAAACCAACATTTTAACACTAACATTTGTCTTTCCGTGTTGTTTGTTTTAATAGGTTGAAGAGTATTGGATTGGTAGCAAGGATAAGAAGATAGATAGGTCTAGTGTAGCTTCTTAGATTAGGTTTTTCTTTCTTTTTGTATATGATGTTATATTGGATCATGTACTCATGTTTTGATATTAATAAAGATCATATTACTAACCATTGCTTGTGTTTATGATTTTAATTTAGAGATTTGAGTTTAATGGACTATTTCTAGTACTTGTGATTATGTGTGTATATGTGTGATTTGAATTTGAACTCAAGTTTGACTTAGGTCAAACTTCCATTTTGAATTCATTCAATCCTTTTAGTTTAATGTTTGAATATGGTTTCTATTCCTAGTGACCATTTGGTTGCAAACAACCTCACTAGAACCAATTTCAAACAAGTTTTTAAAATTTTCAAATTTTGACCCTAAATTTGTATATGCATGCTATGCAAAACATCAATTCACACTTCTACCTTTCATATAATATATGTCCCTGGGTCATTAGAGGGAAACTACCCCCACTCAGCTACACATGGGTCTACCCCTGTAGCTTAGGTCCATTTGTTTAATATTTGAATCTTGTACTTAGACAGATAAACCGCTAGCTTTCCTTTTCCTTCCTTGATAAAAATTTGTAAAAAGGAAAAACTAGCTAAAAACATGAAACAAAGATCGAGAAGTCTTGCCAGGTTTCTTCGCTTCGGCGTCTCTGCGGGCAACAAAAGTCACAACAACATGCCACCTCCAAGATCTCCTATCGCCACTGCTATTGCGAGTCAGTGATGATGATGCCTGCGTCAAATGCGAAGGGTCGGGTGGGGGGAAGATTGAGATGGAGGTGGCGACGCATGCTAGTGCATGGGTAGGGAAGGCATAGATCAATAGCATGCGCAATGGCGCTATAGAGCTTAAATTGTTCGGCGAGGGTGGGAAGGCGACACAACAACGCATAGGCCAGATGAACCTAGGCTGGCCTTTCTCTCACATTGTGCCGACACGGCCCAAGGTCTAATAGGAGGACTGGCTATGGAGGTCGTCCTCCTCTAGGGCTGCTGGTGGCAGGAGTTCTTGCTCTGGTGGTGGCACTGAACCCGCTCTTCCCTGATTCAGCCATCTCGACTAGTTAGGGTCATTCTACGGTGGTGGTCAATGTGCTCCTTTGCCAATGATGAGTTCTTCCTGCGGTGGTGGTCGAAATCCATGACATGTTTACTACTTCTCTCCGTTTTTCTAGGTGTTAGTCTTTGGACGAGGTGAGAATCCTACTCGACAAACTCTTATGCTGACCATAATGACGCTTCCTCCTTGGAGGCATGCTCATCAGTATTACTATTCCTCCCCTTGGTGCAAGGGAGACCCTGGGTCTGGTTTGCTGGATCAGACAGTGGTGGTGGAACATCACCATTCCCTTGATGGAGGCACTACCTAAGTTGCGATGGGTGTCCCCAATGTGGCATTTGGAAGTAACAGCCTCACTAGTCTCACATGCGAGGCTAGGTGGTGATGCATCACTTGTGTTGTCTACTACTCAAGGTGTGAGCCTCAAGGGCACATTGTACATTATCGGCAAAATTCTAGTCAAGTCCTTCCCAATTTCAGCCATACCCTACCATTCGTTCGACGATTCTTCTATGCACATGGGTAATGGTACGTTGGTATGTATAGCCTCGTAGTTATGGTCGTGCTATGGTGGTGTTTGGAGTTTGTTGTGACACGGTCTTGAGGCTCGGTGTCCCGTCTCCTCGCCATTCTTGGCCATAGGTTGGGAAAGGGGAGCTTGTCAATGTTGTTGTAGGAGCACATTGTATGCCAAAAGGCATTATCTTGGTTGTGTGTTGTGTTGTAGCCTTTATTTGGCATTCTCTTTAAGCTTAATACAAAGATGCACATATCTGCTGCATGTTCTTAAGAAAACTAGATGGACTAGTTTTGGAAGGAGATATGCCCTAGAGGCAAGCAATAAAGGTGTTTATTCTCATATCTCATTAGTTCATAATAGTTTTATATCATGCTATAGCTATATCAATCAGAAACATTGATAGAGGTGTGGTATATAAACAGACCAATAGTCCCTAAGAGCCTCTATACAACTAGTTCATTGTGCAACTGATGATCAAGGTTTGCCGATCATGGAGCATTTATGCAAATTGACAATGAAGTAATATCATTGGTAAATGATGTGATGGACATTACCCTTATAAGTATTGCAACATGATCAAGCCACAAAATTCATAGTTGCAATAGTTAGAAACAAAGTATCCCAATCCTTAGACCGTGAGATAACGTTTAATCACTATCACCTACGGCTGCTTTAACTACATCAACCATCACACCGTAATAGGGTGATCATAAAGGTGCATGTTGGGTATTGCAAAGGGGCACGTTGTTGCGCATGCATTGAGATCGGGATTTGTTCTCCCGCGTGACGGGAAGATACACTGGGCCATCTCGATGAAATTACATCCATAAGCTGCACAACATGTGATTAGGTCATGGGGATGGAATACGATGGGAACGAGTAAAGAAACGCTTGTCAGTAACAAGATTGAACAAGGTATCGTGATACAGATGATCAGGTATCAAACAAGTTAGGTATCGAAGTAACAAATGGAATTGGACCTGACATTTTTGGTTCAAACGACGTTGAATCTTGGAATGTGTAGGGGTCATTAAGGGCATCCTGGTCCCGCTATCGATCATGTATGTGACGTTCCTAAACTTCATGGTAACACACTTAAGGGTTTTACGACTCTTAGCGATTGTTCTGGAATATATGGAATCACGGGAAGAAATAGAAAGGAACATCGGAAGTGTTCCGCGAGAGAACCAGAATTGTTCTGAGAGAATCCGAAGGAGATTGGTATGAACTAAAAGAAGTTCCTGATTGTAAAGAATTTAATGAATATGTATTCTATATTAATTATTATAGTTAATAATAAAATAATTATTTAAATAAAATTTAATGGGGCAACTTCCCTATTGGGCCAAGTTCCCGGAGGGAACAAGGCCCAAGAGGGAAGGCCACAAGGGGCAGCTGCTACCGCCTTGGAGGGCATGCGGGGTGGGGCACCAAACCTCTAGCCTGCCTTGGGTCTCGTGCATGGGGCCCACACTAGCCTAGGTGGTCAGTCCTCCTCTTCTGCACGTGCCTCCTCCCGCCTCCTCCTCCCTTTAGTCCCACCCCAGGACTTCAGGTGTTGGGGGTGCCCACTTTTCCCTATATATAGAGGTTGACATGGGAGGCAAAATATACTCAATAATTTATAAGGCAATTTCCTTAGAAATTTTCTCTCTCTTCTCTTACAATTGTGGCCCCAAGAAAGGGTCGCACGAGCGGGAGACTTCTTCACTATGGCATGCCATTGTGCTTCAATGATTCCAGCGAGAAGATCTACTTTCACACTCTTGGAAGGGATCAGAGAATCGAGAGTCGTCGTGGAGCACTAGACAGGGTGCGAGACCTCTGGGGTGCTACCATTAGTGGCACTAGGATCATCATGCAAGGACTAGGGGTGACTTGCAAGGACCTTCGCAACCCTGACGTTGGATGCGTATGACTACATCATCCATATTTCACATGAACGTTAAGCGTTTTCGGTCTACAAGGTTATGTTAAAAAACCTCTCTCCATTATAGCATTACTAATAGATAGATCTTGGACAATTTGGTCTTACACTAGTCAGGAAGTTTTTTGTTTTCTGCTACGAACCCCTGTAGTGGTATCAGAGCCGATCTATGCGTATTATTGCTTGTATGGTTAGAACACATGCCAAATGTGGGCATTGATCCTCTAGTTGTTACCCTCCTACGTGTACTTATTCATATCGTGGCAGTTGTTTGATGAAGCGGCCCAGACCGACCTTATGCGTAAGCTTACACGAAACTGGTTCCACGCTCAACATATGGCTTGTACCGTATAAGAGTCTAGCGGTTGTCTGTATCTCTTTCAGTAGTTGATATGTCATTTGCAATGGAGGGACCCAAAAGCGGTGTAGTAGAGACAACTGTTGGATCCATGTTGTGGTTGGAAGTTTGTAGGTAGAAATGGTTCTGTCTCGAAAAGCCTAACAACCATGTAAAACTTGAAAAAGATAAAGTAGAGGCGTCTAACTTTATTTTGTAGGAGCCATGTGATTTGATATGGTCATAATCCTAGAAAAGGTAAAGTAATTTACTTTTCAGTTACTAAGTTATATAGTAATAGTCACCATTTCGATGCACGACCAACTGGTGGCGTCGTGGACTTAGCTCCGAACTGGTGGCAAGATGGTGATCATGCTGGAGTGCTCGATGGAGATCAAGGTGTGTGAAGAATACCATACACTAGTAGGAAAAGGCCTAGTGGTGGCGTTCGAAAAAGGTGGTTCATGGGGTTTAAACCGCACGCCACTAACCTCGCGCCACTGGTAGGTCATAGTGGTGGCGTGGAGTGTGAACGTCGGTACTAAGTTAGGTACTAGTGGCGTGCGAGCGAAACACCACCAATAAGATAACCGGTAGTGGCGTTTGAGCCTTCGTGAACACCATTAACTATAATTTGGAAATTAAAATAAAACCGAGAATCTTGATTATAGCAGCAATATCAAATAACAAGATACAACAATTAATACTAGATATCATATCAAATACAACAATATAACAATTAATACTGAATATCATTCAGAATACTATGACACAACAATCAATGTTGGATATCATTTAGAATACAATGATACAACAACTAACTTAGCAGACTACCTAGCATGTTCTATATAAGGGCAAGCTCTTCAAATTTAGAAGACTAGTTCTACCTAAGGGAATGATCTTCAAAATCAAAAGCCGAGTCAGGGATCTCGTATGAGAAAAGATGAATTCACAAGTTTTATCGAGGTAGATTCTCCACCTCATCCCAACATACATCCCATTCCCTTTTACCAATTCTATCCAAACTAGTCGTGTAAAGTAAGTTCAGTTCGCCTTGTTGACGACTAGAATCTTGTAGGTCTTGTCGAGTATTGTCACTTCCACCAAGGTGACCTCAAATTGTCCCTGATGATTGACACGTCTGTTCACATGGTCAAAAAAGTCCTTTCTTGCATGGCAAGGGATGGTCTGAGAAATATTTATATGAAAACAATAGTTAATTTGTTTCGATCAAAATGCATGCAAGGCTAGAAATCATAATTAAGCTAAACATACTGCCATAGTCTCAAAGTTTTTGGGAAGCACTATGATAAACTTCTTATCCTGACAACTTTCATGGCCACAGTTGATGCAGGGATGCATTTGCTCAACTTTGATGCCATAGTCTCAAAGTTTATCTAATATATTAAATATGTTCAAGTATACATAGATATGTTTAAATATATTAGGAAACTCAAACATAAAGGCAAGCAAATGATCTTACAAATGCAAGATGTCACAACTGCACTAAAAGTAGGGACTCATACTCGTGCATTGGACGCAAAATAATTTCAGGGACGGTATAAGTGACCTAAGTAGGATGCACAAATTATTTATTTTTGCATCTCACAAGGCTCGCTCACACCATCCCCAAGATCGCATCCTGCCATTTTTAATCATCGGCCATATGGAAGTTGAAAACAAAAAAGAATCAAAAGAATATTCGTATAAGTAGGGCCTCATACTCGTATTGGACGCAAAATAATTTCAGAGATGGCATAAGCAAGATAAGTAGGATGCACAAATTATTTATTTGTGCTTCTCACAAGGCTTGCTCACACCATCCCCGAGATCGCATCCTACCAATTTTAATCATCGGCCTTATGGAAGTAGAAAACCAAAATCAACCTAAATTCATCTAGATTGTGTACCCCTACAATTATCTAAATTTGCTATACATCTAAAATCATCTATATTTTGTACTCCTACAATAAAATCACCTAAATTTGCTATACATCCAAAATCACATAAAATCACTAAACTAAATATACTAACTAAAAGGGGGCGGGAGTCTACCTATGGTGGCGCGAGGCCGGAGGAGCCACGGGTCCGCGGAGAGGATGGGGTCGCTGCGGGGCTGGTGGATCCATCATGGCATGGACCGGTGGCGGGGCGGTGCGGCGTGGATGGCGGCAGGGATTGATACGTTGCTAACGTATCCATAATTTTTGATGTTTCATGCTTGGTTTTATCTAATTTATTATATTTTGTCCAAACTTTGGAGTACTTTCTTTACACTTTCTTGGACTAACCTATTAACAAGAGGCACAGTGCCAACTGCCTGTTTTCTGCTGTTTTTGGTTCCAGGAAAGTCAGAAAATGAATATTCTCGGAATTGGAAGGGACAAAAGCTAAAGTTAGTGTTTCATCGAGAGACACCCGGAGCCAGAATACGAGACTGAGAGGGAACAGGGTGCCGCCACACCACCTGGCCACGCAACCCAGCCTAGCCCGCGCCAGGGGGTGGTCTGGCCACCTCTGGCACCCCCTCGGCCTCCCCTTTCGCCTATAAGATGCCTCCGATATAGAAACCCTAAGTACCTGATCAAAATTCCACGAAAGAGTCTATAGCCATCGTCATCTCCATTCCTAGATCGAGAGGGATCTGAAGCTCTTCCCGGCACCCTTCCGGAGGGGAGAATTCACCCTAGAGGCCTTCTTCATCACCATGCAAGCCTCCGTTGTGATGCGTGAGTAGTTCATCCTTGGACTACGGGTCCATGTAGTAGCTATATGGTTGGTTCTCCTCCTTTGTGCTATCATGTTTAGATCTTGTGAGCTCCGTTCATGATCAAGATCATCTATTTGTATTCCTACATGTTGTGTTTGTGGGGATCCGGTGGATATTGAGATGCTATTTCAGATTGATTATTGATTCTATCATGTCTTTGTTATTTGTGATCTTCCATGCTTTCCGTTGTTAGTAGCTATATTGGCCAGGTAGATGCTAGCAACTCCAAGAGTTAGTATTTATGCTCGATAGTGGGTTCATGCCTCTAGTAATTTGGGGAAGTAATAGAAATCTCTAAGGTACTAGATGTGCTATTGCTACTAGGGAGAAAACAACAATCCTTTGTTCATAGAACAATCGTATTATTTACTTTACATGCAATGTGTAATGCAATTATCCGTTGCTTACAACTTAATACTGGAGGGGGTTCGGATGATAACCTGAAGGTGGATTATTAGTCATAGATGGAGTTGGATTACGGTCTATGTATAATGTTGTAATGCCCAATCGGATCTCAAAGGAGTGAAGATGAGTAGTATATGCATGATTGCTTTCTCGATGTTTGTCAATTGCCCCGCCGTAATTTGTTCACCCAACATGTCTTCTATCTTAAGGAGAGCCACCACTAGTGAACTATGGACCGCGGTCCTTTATTTTACCATCAATCTACAATCAACTGTTTACTTCTTTCTGTTTACTTTCTACAAACAATTACTTTCTTCCACTCGATACGTTTAATCCTTTGTTTTCAGCAAAACCGATGAGATTGACAACCTCATCGCAAGTTGGGGACAAAGTTCTGTGGTTGTGTTGTGGAGGTTTCCACGTTGCTGCTGGCACCGGTAGTGCGCCCTGCCAAAGTCCAGCTAGCAAAACCTTTGAGGTGTTTCCTTGCTCCTACTGGATTGATAACATTGGTTTCATAACTGAGGGAAAACTTGCTGCTGTGCTCATCATACCTTCCTCTTGGGGTTCCCCAACGGGCTCGATATATTTTAGGCTAAGCAACTGATTTTCTGGCGCTGTTGCCGGGGAGTCAAGGACATCTTCACAAGGGGAGTCCCTCATAACCAATCCCTTTACTTTGTTATTTTTGTTTTGCTTAGTTTACTTTTTGCTTTGTTTGCTTTATTCTTTATCAAAAACACAAAAAATTAGTTTTACTAGTTTGCTTTCTTTATTAAAAACACAAAAAAATGACTACTCTTGAAAACACTAAGTTGTGTGACTTCACTAGCACCAACAACAATGATTTTATGAGCACACCTATTGTTCCACCTATTCCTGAAGCTACTTTCTTTGAAATAAAACCTGCTTTACTCAATCTTGTTATGAGAGAACAATTTTTTGGTATTAGTAATGAAGATGCTGCTGCTCATCTAAATAACTTTGTTGAACTTTGTGAGATGCAAAAGCACAGGGATATAGATGGAGATATTATTAATCTTAAATTGTTTCCTTTCTCTTTGAGAAGAAAAGCTAAAGAATGGTTGAATTCCTTAACTAGGAATAGTATTGATTCTTGGACTAAATGCAAAGATGCTTTCATTGGAAAATACTATCCTCCTACTAAGATTATATCTATGAGAAGTGAAATAATGAAGTATAAACAATCTGATAATGAACATGTTGCTTAATCTTGGGAAAGAATGAAATCTTTGGTAAAGAATTGCCCCACTCATGGACTGACTGCTTGGATGATTATCCAAACCTTTGATGCAGGATTGAACTATTCTTCAAAAAATCTATTGGATTATGCTGCTGGAAGTACCTTTATGATCATTACTTTGGGTGCTGCAACAAAGCTTCTGGATAATATGATGGTTAACTATTCTGAATGGCATACTGAGAGAGCTCCACAAGGTAAGAAGGTAAATTATGTTGAAGAAATCTCCCCCTTGAGTGATAAGATTAATGTTATTATGTCTATGCTTGTTAATGGGAAAGCCCATATTGATCCAAATAATGTTCCCTTGGCCTCTTTGGTTGCTCAAGAAGAGCAAGTTGATGTGAACTTTATAAGAAATAACAATTTTAGCAATAATGCCTACAGGAATAATTTTGGTAACAACAATTATAGGCCATATCCTCCCAACAATGGTAATGCTTATGGAAATTCCTACAACAATAATAGGAGTGATCCCTCTGAACTTGAAGTTATGCTTAAAGAGTTTATTAGTAAACAAACTATTTTCAATAAAACTATTGAGGAAAAACTCTCTAATGCTGAAACAAATATAGCATCATTGGTTGAAGCTCAATCTTCTTTGAATAAAATGACTGCTAAACCTGAAACTAATGAGAATCCCTTTGCAGCCACTAATGCCATATAAGTTATAATTGATGAAAATATTAGAATATTAGCTGAATTGCATGCTAAGTGAGAAAGAGAAGATGAAATTGCTAGAAACATTAGTGTTTCTACTATCACTACCACTAGTGTTGAGGCTAGTAATAGCTCTACTACTTTAGATAATAATTATGATTTTGATCTTGATGGTTGCAACATCTCTGAAGTTATTAAATTCCTACAAAAGATTGTTAAAAGTCCTAATGCTAGTGCTATGAATATGGCCTTTACAAAACACATTACTGATGCTCTCATAAAAATTAAAGAAGAAAATATGAAACATAAAGCCTCTATTCCTATAAAATAAGAAGATGGTTGGGAACCCATCATTAATATGAAAGTGAATGATTTTGATTTCAAAGCTTTATGTGATCTTGATAGTAGTGTTTCTATTATGCCTAGAACGATTTATGATATGCTTGATTTGCCACCATTGGAAGATTGTTATTTGAATGTCCCACTTGATAATAATGCTAAAAAGAAACTCATGGGGACTATTAATGATGTTCTTATTATTGTTAACAATGCCTATGTCCACGTTGATTTCTATGTTTTGGATGTTGAATGCAATGCTTCTTGTCCTATTACTTTGGGAAGACCATTTCTTAGAACTGTTGGTGCCATTATTGATATGAAAGAAGGCACCATTAAATATCAACTCCCACTCAAGAAAGGTATAGAACACTTCCCTAAGAAGAGAGAGAAGATTTCTTTTGCCTCTCCTATGAAAACAAAATTTGCTCTTAATGCTTCTTGATTTGAGAACACTTGATTCTTTTTCTTGCTTCTTATGCCTAACTTAAAGGCGTTAAAGAAAAGTACTTATTGGAAGATAATCCAAAAGTTCTACATGAGTCTTGGAGGTTATTACTACTTTAGTAATAACCGCTCCTTATCCTTTTTATTTGCTTTTTGTGCCAAAAGTAACCTCTAATGAGAGAGAAGTAATGATTGGGAAAGTTGCTATCCCGAAATAGATTTCTGTGCTTCACCGTAAAATTCGTTTAAAATCTCTGTACGTCCTTTTAAGGCATGAATTTTTGTGCTTCTTCCCCAGGTTGTTATCTAACTTCTGTTAGTTCAACACTTTTTGATTTGAGCAACCGAAGGTCTTCGAAAGAATTTGTATTTACCTGCTGGTCTATTTTGACAAATTTCTGCCATTATTTGCATTTGCTTCTTGTTTGTTCCGTTTTGAGTTCTTTTGGGGAATTGAGATTTTTGAGGGAAGTGCTACAGTAGATTGTGTTTTAAAGGAAGTTTTGTTGGTGTTGGAACTGAATCTAAAGACTTATTATCTTGAGTGCACTAATATTGCTAATAAGATTGGGTGAAGTTTTGTATGAAGGAAAATTTTCAGGTGTATGGAAGGAATGAGTAATGAGATGAAGGATGGACTAAAGCTCAAGCTTGGGGATGCCACGCATGTCACCCCAAGAAATATCCAATAAGTACAAGCGTCAAAGTTTGGAGATGCCCAAGGCATCCTCTTCTTCATCAATAAAAATTCCAGGTTTCTTCCAAACACTTCATTTTTATTGTTTCATGCACAGTTGTTGTTCTTGGAGCGTCTTCTTTTTCGTTTTGGTTTTGGTTTTTGTTTGCTTGGTTTCCTTAGTTTGCTGAATAAATTGGTTGGACCCCCTCTTTCATGCATTGGTTTTCAAATAGTTTGGTTTGGATTGGAAAAGAGTAGGAAAAGTTCATGCTTAAGTGGTAAAGAGAGCTTGTTTTTGACTGTGGCCTATGTTTTGTCATGCCATGCTTGATATTGTTTTGGCTTTATGCTTAGTATTCTTTGCTGTAGCATGACATGTTATAAACAATTGAGATTGCATAATGTCCCTTGGAAGAATCATGCGTTGTTTTAGCATATTAAAGCATAGTATTGTGGTATTCTCCGTTGATGCTTTATTTGGGTTGACTTGGCACATGCTCACACCATGTTATATCTATCCCAAGTCACCATAAGCCTTTATGATCCTTTAGTTTTCAACTTGTGGTATCACTTTATGCTTTGATTAATGATGTTTTGTCGCTCTGCATGATTATGGCCATTATTGCTCGCTTAGTTGGTCGCTCCTAGTCTTTTGCTAGCCTCCATAACCAAGTGTGAGTTCCACTCATGCATCCAACTCCTAAAACCAAGTTATTCCAAAGAGTCCACCATACCTACCTATTAGCATTTGCTATTCCAAGTATATTCATGTTTTTATCTACCTTTCGAATTAAACTTGTTATCTGAAAATTAGTGATTAAAGCTCTCACGAACTTGATGGCACACTTTACTTTCTTGCAGTTAATAAACTTGAACCATTGCGTCCATCTTTGTTGCGTATATGGTTGCGCTTTATAAGTTGAAGTTAGCAGAACCATGTATCATGGGGAACGCTTTCAACATCGCACCTGTACTTTGTACCCCCTTGATATCATGTTCTTTTGCTTATGGATTCCGGCGGTATGAAATAAAAGGGGAACTTGTAAGATCATGGAGTTTGTATGTGTGTTAGAGAAACGCCTGGGCCGCTACCCTAAGCCATGCCTAATCATGGTGGAAACTTGCAGCATAACCATAATGAGCACTCTATGAAGCATCCTCAATAAAAACCTACGCAAATAGCAAATAAACAGATCGCTGAGATGCTCATTGTCTGCTTGCCTTGTCATTTTGATTATGGGATAGCTCCTGTATCATGTGCAAGGGGTACCCCGTTGGTGGTTCTTTATGATACATATGTACTTACAATGACAAGAGCTTACTTGTGACTAAAGTTGAGTAGCATGAGGTTCAGTCTTCGTAAGTAAGGGGCATGAGATTTCGGCTTATATCTTGTCAAGCATATCCTCTTAGTTGTGTCACTTTAACCTTAATCACCTAAAGATGCTTATGATAGGGGCAATGAGAGCTGAAAGCTAATAAGTACCATAATTTTTGGAAGCTCTTTATGAAACTTGATTCCCTACTTCCTTCTATGAAGGCCTTTCTTTTACTTTTATGTTGAGTCTCCACCTTCTATCTTTATGCACTTTTTTTGAGAGCATAGTGGCCATTCTTAGTTCTATGTGCATTGTCCCAAGACTTGTTGATTGATGCATAACTTTGATATTGATTGTTCTTAAACTACTTGTATCTAGTCACTCTTATGAACTTTGAAGGTGTCCTATGCATTTATTTTTGCTACTCTATGAGGGACAAGCTGAATGCCACTATGCTATGTTTTCTTTATGTGAAACAAACAAACGTCTTGCAAGGCATTGTTATTGATGAGTCTTTTGTTTGTGCCCTTTCATGTTGCAACATAGTTGCTTTGTCTTATTGTTAGAACTTTATCTTTGATGTTATGATTGAAGTACTATGATCCCAGCTATCAATGTTTACAAATACTTTGATCAAGTTTATGATGGTGCATGTCACCTCAAAAATTATTCTTTCTTTTTATCACATACCTACTCGAGGACGAGCAGGAGTTAAGCTTGGGGATGTGGGATTTGTAGGGAGGCGCGGGTCGGTGTGGATGCGGGGATGGGCTGGACCGGGGCGGGGCAAGGCGGCACTAGCGATAACAACAGTTTCGAGGGGACGAGCGAGACGTATGAAAGGGGTGAGGTGCGGACTAAGAAGATCTAGATGCAGGAGGGCAGTGCCTTTTAAGAAAATTTTGGACAGCACAGTGGTGTCGTCTATGATATGCCGAACGCCACCACTAAATCGTAGTTGAGGCATTATAAGGTGGCGAACGCCTGGGCTGTATTGGTCTCGTCTCGCCTGTGGTCTGCACTTTATGCCTATGTTCACCTTTTCCCGAACACCATGACTAAGCAATAGTGACAACATTCCACTTTTCTCGAACGCCGCCACTATTTTGTCTTGCAATAGTGGCACGCATTTTATTATAGACGCCACTAGAAAAATGACTGCTATAAGCCTTTTCCTGCTAGTGATATCATGTCACATATAAATTGCATATCTGGTTAATTCTTTGTGTGCATATTATTGTTTACTAGTATTAGATACACAATGGTAGCATTAAATAAGATGATCCCTGATTAATATCAACTGTAGTGTTATCCCATTAGTGTGCACCACCAAGAAAGTCCATCGTTATGAAGCAGGACGTGACGATCGGGTGCTAGACATATCGACATTCGCATATAGTGGGTGCAAGCCATACATGCACTATAAATACACTAAGGTTGAATTGGCGAGCCTAGCATGTACATACATGGCCTCGGAACATGAGAATATCGAAATATCGAGCATGAATCATATGAATGTTGTGATCGACACTATGTTGTCCACCCTTGCAACTATATATCAAAGGCCATGATAATCGGGGATGATATAGTGAATTGGGATCGTGTAATCACGAAACTGTCTTAGGGATGATAGTTTTAGTGGGAGCTCAATTTTTAATATGATTACAAATTTGAACTCGTATTATGAACTTAGTCTAAGTCTTTGCAACAATCTTATAGATCATGGCCATTCCTAAAGTTCAGGACATCTTTGGCTCGTTCCTGAACAGTGAGAAACATAAGCTAGATGGGTCGAACTTCATCGACTGGTACCAACACCTCAGGGACGTCCTCATAGAAAACCATCTTCTCTATGTCCTGCATGAACCATTAGAAGATTTCCCCAACTACTCCGACGGTGAAGAAGATATGATTCTTCGTGGTCACCGTGACACCTTCATGGTCGTCAAGTACACCATAATCCATACCATGGAGTCTGGACTACGAGTACACTTTCATGAAATTGCATCCTATGATTCGATCGATGGATTGAAGAGTCTATTCCTAGCTAAGATTGGACTCATGAGATATGAGTACATGGATGATACCTTCGATCCGGATTCATGGATGTAGTATAATAGCTTTTTCCCTAGAAGACCTAGGTTTAATCTAATCTCGGAAAGCAATGCTAAAAGGAAATAAAAAGGACATGTCTACAAGACTTTGTTTGTTCGTTTTACCTTAGTTTACTGGGCCAATCTAGTTTACTTTATAATGGGTTGAATCAATGGAAGGAGATATGCCAGGGTTGAAGATCTATCTACAGCTGCATATCATATGTGATAAAAGATAATAATAAGCATAGTCATGTATAATGTTTGAACGGACATAATCTCTTGTGGGAAACACATCCTAATATTGTAGAGCCCCCATGATGCAGCGGGCATAGCAATAGACTTTTAATTCAACCAAGTGCACACCGAAGCCACATGTTATACAAATGATTATTAAGTGTAAAACACATATAAAAGCTTTAAGTGGTGATGTTGTTGTGATCCCGAATGGAGTGCTAAGCAAAGACCGTACTACCCTTTAAGTCACTAAGGTTCCTATGAGATCGCCGCTAGCCAAGTATCTCACCTCAAGCCTTTATCAATCTATGGGATCTTGGGTACCTACAAGTCCACAGATCGAGACAAGAGACAAAGAAACAAAATATACAAATCTCAATTGCAAACAAAATACAATACTCCCATGATCTAGATGCACATAATCATTGCGAGGTTTCTCCCCAACCCGTAGCCCGTGAGGACTACTCACTCATAACAAATAGATCGGAGATAGAAAACATCATACAAATACTTAGATTGAAATCAAATATTCATAGAATGGTCGCCAAATCACAAGGAGATCTAAAGTACAAACCAATGGCTATGGCTAGTGGATGGATGGATGGTGGAAGTGATGAACAATTGTGTGGATCTCCTTTGGTGGTGTTGTGATATAATATGAGAATGTCGGCTCTCGAGCCGGCGGCTGGAGCCTCAAAATATATAGGCGTCTTCATGAAAGTTGTAGGGTTTGATGACATGAAGCCGTTGCCACCTAGTACGGGCAGACGGTATGGGTGGGCCCTTCCCGTACCAGTGGTCATTAAGCTTGCTGACGCCCTGCAACGACTCCCCAATTACTTGGCAGTGTGGACTTCCTCAAAAACCTTCATTATGATTCCTTATTTCACATTAACAACTGTGATTTCCTGCACAACATAATTCAAAGAGAGGTTTTGCTTATCTTTGCAATTATTAGTCATTAGTGGCAAGGATTCAGAGTTTCTTGGCAATTTCTTGACCAAAAACAATGTTTAAACATGGTAGAAGATGGCAAATATTGGAGCCATCAACTTATCCAAAGCTCAAACCTTGATCGCCCTCGAGCAAGAAGAACCAAAAGAACTATAAGGAATTCAACATTTAAACTTGAAACAACGAGAATAAGAATTCACTTATAGTTGGTAGTCGTATGCGCTCAACACTTCATTCATTTGCAAGGCTTATCAAAGTTAGAGAGATGACACGACTACTATACAAGCTTCTGTAAGTCAAAACAATCAAAGTAAAGTTTAATATAAGTATAAGTAACTAGAAGTGTACCAATCAATCTAGTTCTTCTAATTAACTATCAGCTTGCCAAGGAACACTAGAATGTTTAAATAGCATAAATGAGTAAGAGAGTTTCATGTCCTAAGTAGTATAACAATGAAGTGTCTTATTTATGAGAATATCATTTTGCAGCCCGAAAGTTGGGGCGCCCAGGCAACACGGTACACAAGTTGTCTGTAATCAGCCGCGATGACTACAGTTGGCGTGCCAAATACTCAGAGGGTCTTTTTGGAACGAATTCAACTTTACGTTTCAATAGAAAATATCAGGCTAACGGCCGTCAAGTTGGCCCCCTGTCAGTTCTCGCTGTTATGTCGCTCCCGTCGCTTAGGCGTGGTGGCTGTCACGTAGGCTTGCAGCGCTGACATAGTGGATAGGACAACACGACCAACCTAGTGTATTGACGTGACAAAACATGGCACATATATCGTCATTATAATTATTTTTGTTTACTCAGAAGCTGGAACGGCCACCGCCACGCGTCTCTCCTTTGGACTTCCGTCCCCGTCGTCAACCACTACCTTAGAAACGCATTGACGGTTCCACCATTCCCCTATCTCACAGAAACCACTCTTCTTCTTCCTGTCATTTGTCTTCTTCTCATCTTCTCCTTGCCGCCATGGAAGGTCGTCGCACTCTAGAGACAAGGTTCACTATCCATGACAATAAGAAGATAGACGTCGTCTACACCAACTAGGAGGAGATAGTGGTGCGAGTCCTGAGGATGTATGAGGGTTGGCTTGAGAAAGACGAGGACAAGTTTGCAGGATTGGACCTCGAGTACACCCCGGAGGACCCATATGAAGGGAGTGAAGTCGCCGTCGTTCAACTGGCCATGAGGAAACACGTCCTCGTCTACCACTTCTCCCGGTTTGTAGATCTGCTCTCTGTAGTTAACCGCTTTTATGGTTTTCTCCTCTTGTTTTTTATCCATTTTCTCATCTTGCAACTACTGAATTTTATTTAGGACCAAATAAATTATGACAAGACAATGTTGAGAGTCTTGATCTTGCATTTAATAAAAAATTTAAAATTATATTTAGATGATGATATTGCATTGACAAAATATTTCTAGTTACAAATTTTGGTGATGACAAACTACATACTTTTAGGACTGACAGGAATTGTCCGGTGCTCCGCCAGTTCCTTGTAAAAAGGAATTGTTTTTTGCATTGTCGACAATACAACTGATTTTTTGAAATTTTATCAAGAGGAAATTACAATTCTTGCGCACAATTGGATCGATATTCAGAATCTTGTCAAGATCATAGGGGGCTCGAGGAAGTATGGAATGGCTACACTCGGAACTAGAATCCTCGATGAGTTGTATGGCAAAATGAAGGCAGATTTCCCTACGGATAGGCACGATTTCTAGGAGGAGTGGCCGTTGTCTGATATAACCTGAAGTATGCAGCCATAGATGCTTACGTGACCTACCAGCTGTACAAGAAGATCCATTTCTTTCTATGTTACCTCGTGTTTTGCCCTATTTGCAAGAGGGAAGACGAGCTTAGGGGAGCCCTTTGTAGAAAATGCAGAATAGCTGAGTTTGAAGCTGCATATGCAAAGAAAATGGCTGCATCTGAAGCAGCTGATAGAGCGGCTGCAGAAGCAGCTGACAGAGAGCTTGCAGCTAAAGCTGAAGCAGCTGATAGAGAGGCTGCAACTGAAGCAGCAAATAGAGAGGCAGCATCTTCTAGCGGCAACAATCAGGCCTGTGATGCACCGCTAATTGTGCCGCAGGATGCTGAAGATAGGGAAGCCAAGTCAGATCCCAGGTGGGATGAAATTGCATTTCGTGAGCTGTGGAGTGCCAATAATGTAAGATCCACCTGGAATGATCGCAGTTGGTCACCTAGGAACAATGGCAAGCGCCTCAAGTGGTCTAATGAGAAGTGAATTAAATTTTACTCCTTTGTGTTATGTTTCTATTTTGTGGAACTCAGTTAGCTTGTCAAGATGGCCAACTCCTCAAGTGAGAGTAGTAAAATAAATTTTACTTCTTTGTGTTATGTTTCTATATGTGTCTTGTAGCTTGTCAAGATGGTAGCTCGTTAAGTGGCAGTTTGAAAGAGTAGCTTTTTCCTCTCTCGCTAAATAGATATGTTTCATTTTGCCCAAATTGGTAGCAAATCTAGAGAGGATTCTCTCTTCGATAATTCGTTCCCTTTTGGACCTCTTTTTTCCTCCGATCTGGTAGCAAATCTAGAGCATCAAATCACACCAGGCAAAATACATTCATTCAGAAAACAAAACAAATGTAGATATAGCTGTGCGCAGTTAAATAGGATACGACGATAGAGAGTAGGTTGCTCAACAAGGTTCGATACATTCAACCCCTTCCTTTCGTGCAGAAATAGGATGTAAGCAAAATATAGAAAATCAAAAGAAGCTGCTTAGTAGCAGCAGACACGTTCAACCCCTCCTTGCATGCGCCTGCGCCTGTGCCTCCTCCCTCTGTCGCTTCCTCCACTTCTTGATGCCTAGTCCCTTGATCTTGGGGGCCTTGGGCTTGACTGGAGGCATGCGACCCTCTTCGATGGCCACCCGCTGGAGGTTTCGGAGGTGAATGCCGAGAGCCTGGTGTTCAGTGATGTAGGCATTGACGTTCATGGTCTGGCCGACATTGGGGGTGCTGGAGCTCGGGCCCTCTACATGCATCACGAGGTAGTTGAAGTTAGTGCTAGCGAGACTCGTCCTGCAAAAGGGGCAACTGTAGGTGCCGCCAGCGAAGAAGGCATCGTACTGGCCGGCCTGTAGCCTCCTTAGCACCTGACGAGTCTTGGTGTGCCTCGACTCGTCATCACTGTAGACGTCGCTGCCATAAACCTATTGGAAGAAAAGGAAAATGGGGGAGTAGATGATGTAACAAGATCGAGCAATTGAAATGCGAACATGCGAATCCTAATAAACCAAGATCTAGCATCCAACAATGGGAACGGGAGAAGAACCAGGGAAGGGGAGCAAACCCTAGTTACCTCCGACCATGGGTCGTCGATGCCGGTGTCATAGGGGTTCACCGGATCGATGTACTCATCTAGATTGTAGGGGTCCCTGAAGAGCTGGATCTGCTCGTGACCGGCGGGAGACTCCTCGCCAGCGGGGGGCTCCTCGCCGGCGGCTACATTGGTAGAGGGGATGGGGGCCTGGACGGGAATAGCGGCTGCCATCGATGCCTCGACAGGGGCCTGGACAGGGATGGCGGCTGATTTCAACGCGTTGAGGGGGACCAGCGAGGAGACAGGGGCCTCCTCGTCGGCGGCCTCGGAGGCGACGATGGCCACCGTATCCTCCTCCGCCATCGCCAGCGCGGACGGGGTTTTCTCGGGACTTTGTAGATGCTGGTGGGACAGTGGAGAGGGTTGCGTGAGGAGAGTGAGCGAGAGTGAGAGTGGGTGTGCGGAGAGGGGCTCTATAGTTAAGGTGAATGGAAACAAGGAACATTTTGTTGCACCACCATGCAACACGCCGTGCAGGCTACTGCATCGTGCACCGCGACACGCGCACGGTATGTCACGTTTTTTTCCCGGGGGCAATGCATGGCAGTTATGTATTGAGCCGCATGCAAAGGGCGCATACACAATTTCTATGTACGAAGTTCGACATGGCCATAAAATTGGCGATAATTAAAAGGGGAAATGCAGAGGGGAAGGTAGGTGGCTATACGGCGAGATTTGTGGGGTTGTGCTAGATCGGGTAGAGGGATGTGTTGATGACTGCGAATGACTCGATGAAGGCGGAGACGTTAGGTCTCGTCGAGCTTAGCTCTCCGGCCTCCGGCTAGCACGTGGAAGTTTCTTACGGTGGGGCCCAGTTGGAAGTGAGATTGAGAGCCGCTACGTAAAAAATGGGATATGTCTTATTAGAATCAAGTGGCAATAAATTGCAGCTGCCCGTAAACGATCGTGCACTCGATGACGCATGTGTTATGGCATAGTAGTAGAAGTAGTAGGCTTTTCAGACTTGATTAAACATGACATGACCAGTCGACGACTTTTTCCATGGATGGCTTCATGTTCCTTCTTGTAGAAGTATCGCTGAGGGAGACGTCCGTGCTGTCTCACGTTGTACTGTGGAGGGCACGACGTGTGCAACGATCCTCGTTGGATCAAAAAGAATCAACGGTTTGTGCGCACGATCTGCGTGACAACTGTGACAACCAATCGAGGTGTAGCAGACAAAGTGAGCACAGGTTTGGGCTTCTACGAAGCAGAGGGGGGCAAGCTGAGTAGTATCAAAACACCAAGGGCAAAACTGAGTAGTATAAAAATGGAAAGTGAGTGTCTTGTACAATGAAATACATCATGGCATAAATCAAATTATGCCACACCTAGAGTCAGTGCATGTCTGTTCTTTCACAAACCACACATGGATCCACCAGTGTCATTGCATGTGTGTTGTTTTCACAAACCACATATGGATCCACCGGTGTGATTGCATGCGTGTTCATTTCATGAACCACACCTAAAGTCAGTGCATGTATGTTCTTTCACAAACCACACATGGATCCACCAGTGTCATTGGATGTGTGTTCTTCTCACAAACCACAGCTAGAGTCATTGCATGTGTGTTCTTTTCACAAACCACATATGGATCCATGATAGTCATTGCATGTCTGTTCTTTTCACAAACCACAGCTTGAGTCATTGCATGTCTGTTCTTTTCACAAACCACATATGGATCCACCAGTGTCATTGCATGTGTGTTCTTTTCACAAACCACATATTGATCCACCAGTGTCATTGCATGTGTGTTCTGCTCACAGACCACATATGGATCCACCAGAGTCATTGCATGTCTGTTCTTTTCACAAACCACACATGGATCCACCAGTGTGATTGCATGTGTGTTCTTTTCACAAAACACATATGGATCAATCAGAGTCATTGCATGTCTGTTCTTTTCACAAACCACAGCTAGAGTCATTGCATGTCTGTTCTTTTCACAAACCACATATGGATCCACCAGTGTCATTGCATGTGTGTTATTTTCATTAACCATAGGTAGAGTAATTGCATGTCTATTATTTTGACAAACCACATGGATCCACCAGAGTCATTGCATGTGTGTTCTTTTCATTAACCATGGCTAGAGTCATTGCATGTGTGTTCTTTCCACAAACCACATATGGATCCACTAGAGTCATTGCATGTGTGTTGTTTTCACAAACCACAGCTAGAGTCATTTCATGTGTGTTCTTTTCGCAAACCACATATGGATCCATCATAATCATTGCATGTCTGTTCTTTTCATTAACCACAACTAGAGTTATTCCATGTCTGTTCTTTCCACAAACAACATCTAGAGTCATTACATGTCTGTTCTTTTCACAAACCACATATGGATCCACTAGTGTGATTGCATGTCTGTTCTTTTCACAAACCACAGCTAGAGTCATTGCATGTGTATTCTTTCCAGAAACCACATATGGATCCACCAGAGCCATTGTATTGCCTATTCTTTTCACAAACCACAGCTATTGTCATTGCATGTTTGTTCTTTTCACAAACCACATATGGATCCACCAGTGTCATTGGATGTGTGTTCTTCTCACAAACCACATATGGGTCCACCAGAGTTCATTGCATGTCTATTCTTTTCACAGACCACATAAGGATACACCGGAGTCATTGCATGTGTGTTCTTTTCACGAACAATAGCTAGAGTCATTGCATGTCTGTTCTTTTCAAAAACCACATATGGATCCACCAGTGTCATTGCGTGTGTGTTCTTTTCATTAACCATAGATAGAGTCATTGCATGTCTATTCTTTTCACAAACCACATGGATCCACCAGAGTCATTGCATGTGTGTTCTTTTCATTAACCACGGCTAGAGTCATTACATGTGTGTTCTTTCCACAAACCACATATGGATCCACCAGACTCATTGCATGTGTGTTCTTTTCACAAACCACAGCTAGAGTCATTGCATGTGTGTTATTTTCACAAACCACATATGGATCCATCATAGTCATTGCATGTCTGCTCTTTTCATTAACCACAGCTAGAGTCATTCCATGTCTATTCTTTCCACAAACAATAGCTATAGTCATTGCATGTGTGTTCTTTTGACAAACCACATATGGATCCACCAGTGTTATTGCATGTCTGTTGTTTTCACAAACCACAGCTAGAGTCATTGCATGTGTGTTCTTTCCACAAACCACATATGGATCCATCGAAGTCATTGTATTGCTTGTTCTTTTCACAAACCACAGCTAGAATCATGGCATGTTTGTTCTTTTCACAAACCACATATGGATCCACTAGTGTCATTGGATGTGCGTTCTTCTCATAAACCACATATGGATCCACCAGAGTTCATTGCATGTTTGTTCTTTTCACATACCACATAAGGATACACCAGAGTCATTACATGTGTTTTTTTTTCACAAACCACAGCTAGAGTCATTGCATGTCTGTTCTTTTGACAAACCACATAAGGATACACCAGATTCATTGCATGTGTGTTCTTTTCACAAACCACAGCTAGTGTCATTGCATGTGTGTTCTTTTCACAAACCACATATGGATCCATCATAGTCATTGCATGTCTGTTATTTTCATTAACCACAGCTAGAGTCATTCCATGCTTGTTCTTTCCACAAACCACAGCTAGAGTCATTGCATGTCTGTTCTTTTCACAAACTACATATGTCTCCATCATAGTCATTGCATGTCTATTCTTTTCATTAACCACAACTAGAGTCATTGCATGTCTGTTCTTTCCACAAACAACAGCTGTGTCATTGCATGTATGTTCTTTTCACAAACCACATATGGATGCACCAGTGTCATTGCATGTCTGTTCTTTTCACAAACCACACCTAGAGTCAGTGCATGTCTGTTCTTTCCACAAACCACACATGGATCCACCAGAGTCATTGTATTGCATGTTCTTTTCACAAACCACAGCTAGAGTCATTGCATGTTTGTTCTTTTCGCAAACCACATATGGATCCACCAGTGTAATTGGATGTGTGTTCTTCTCACAAACCACATATGGATCCACCAGAGTTCATTGCAACTCTGTTCTTTTCACAGACCACATAAGGATACACCAGAGTCATTGCATGTGTGTTCTTTTCACAAACCACAGTTAGAGCCATTGCATGTCTGTTCTTTTCACAAACCACATAAGGATACACCAGAGTCATTGCATGTGTGTTCTGTAACACCCCAGTTTTAGTTAATCATAATTAGGACTTTGTTTTTGCATCCATGAGCATCATCCTTTAAAATGCATGTGAAGAAGATAATGGAAACTCTAAACCCTAGTTTCCTTCTTCCTCTAAAACACATTCAAAATAGTTTGAATTTCAGAAAACTACAAAATAAGTGGATCCCAAATGGACTAAAAGGGCCCCACAATATTTCTCCAGAATTACAAAAGGCTCTAGTATTTTTAAATATCTCAAAACAGAAAACAATTTGGAAATGCAAAAGAGAGAAAAGAAAACAGAATAAGAAAAAAAAGTTTTTCTAAATTGAAACCACTTGCTAACCCGAACTGGGCCGCAGCCCATATCTCCCTCTTCTCTAACCGCCACTCAGTGCGGAACCAGCAGCCTACCCCACAAGCTTTGTCGTAGCCCTGCGCTGTGATAACCGCTGCTTCCCCTGAGCGCCTACAAGACCCTTACGCCGCCGCGGGAAACCCTAGCCCTAATTCTCCCTCTCCCTTGATCTCTCTCGCCCGTGTGGCCGAAACCCTAGCTCCGGTCGCTGCCATGCCCCGCCATTCCGTGCCACCCCGAGCCCCGCTGAGATGCCCTGGAGAACCGCCATGCTCCCTTCTTCCTCTTCCTGGAATGAATCAAGCTGAGGTCTCTAACTCGAGCCCCACGTCATCGTCTTCTTCATCACCGACGGAGCTCGCCGCCGTCCATGTCTTTGCTCCCGGCCTTCCCTCGCTCCACTAGCCTTGTCATCATGCTCGTGATGAGCCAGCAGTCCTTGTGGACCCTCTATCTCACTCCCTCTTGCTCTCAGTCGCCCCTGCATCAATCACCGTCTGCCGCTACCACAGAAGCTCGTCACCGGCATGGCTCCGGTGACCTATTTTGAGCGGCGTGGCCACCTTTAGGTCTAGCGTGTAAGCCTGCATCCAGCGAACCTGCTCATGTTGCCCCACACGCAAAGGATCGAGCGATCCTTGCTCGGCAAAGGAGGTTCTCCATTGTTGACGTCATGCTGACGTTAGCATGGTGTCATAATGTTTTTTTATTTAAATGTTTTATATAAATTGTTTTCTAGATATATAAATACCCTATGGGCCCTATCTGTTAGGATTTTAATATTTTTGGAAAAAAATTCAGAAATGATTAAATATATGACATATGGGTCCAGGTTATAAATATCTAATAATTCTAGAAATGTTTAATTATTTAAAAATGATTTAAAATGAATTTAAATTGGGAAAAATCATAACTAATTCATTTTAAATCAGAAAAATAAGTATAATATATCAAAATGTTCAGAAAAATGAGATCTATATCATAGCATCAAATTCATGCATCATTGAAACAACGAAAATGATTTCCTTAGTGAAACCCTAATGAACCCCTCTATATGCCTCCAGAATTTATCAGAAGTGCTATCTAGGGCGTTCCGACTCTGCTTAAAATGGTTCATATATCTTTAGGGTTTGATGTAACACCTTTAAATATGTCATATCATCATTCTTGATTGAGAATTGCATCGATGCCATGTGTTGATTGCTGCTTCTCTTTCCGGTGTTTCTGCTTCTTCTCGGTAGACCTCGGAGTTGATGTGAGTAACGAGAGTGAGTCCAAGATTGAAGATCGAGATTGACACCATCGAAGAGAAGTACTTGATCAATGGTGATCGATGCTAAGAAGATGAACCTGAAGTTCTATTTCTAAGTATCAACAGGCAAAGGCAAGCATAGCCCCACACATGATATAATCCTATGATTTCATAGTATTTCATTCTTGTCATGTGCATATGATTTTAAAGTCTTTTATCGATAGATAGAGTATTCCTATCTGATGCATGTTACCTTTGTAGCGTATATTCCCTGATCCACTGCTCCTAGGATAACTAGCGTTTGGCTTATGAGCTTCGCTAGAGCTGTTATATCTGTTGCGCTTAGCCATGCTTAGCTGTTACCGCTGGTCCATCTGGTTGATGAATCAGAGTTGCGAATAAACCTAGTATGACAGGATGGCGTGGTATGATCAGAGATGAAAGTTAAACATGCTAAGGCTTGTATGGGAGGCCATGGAGGGTTATGGTTTTTGTAGTCCCATACTTGCCACCACTAGGACCTGAGTTCTTGCGTCTTGAACCAAGACGAGGGTATAGCCACATGGGGGCCTGGAAACCCCCTCGACCAACTAAATTGCCTAGTAGATTCCATGAGTCACATAGTTCGGGCATTCCATTCGACATATGCATTTTAGTTGTTCTCGAAGGAGGTGGAGGAGGTGCATTCATATAGGTAGGTAAGCGTGGCCAGGAACAAGAGAGGAACAGCCTCCGTAATCTTGTTCCTCGCACACATCTCTAGGGACTGATACATTGCAAATGTATCTATTAATTTTGATGTTCCATGCTTGGTTTTATCTACTTTCTTGTGTTTTGTCCACACTTTGGAGTACTTTTCAGATGATTTCTTGGACTAACCTATTAACAAGAGCCACAGTGCCAGCTACCTATTTTCTGCTGTTTTTGGTTCCAGGAAAGTCAGAAAATGAATATTCTCGGAATTGGACGGGACAAAAGCCAAAGTGCCTATTATTTGGAAGACATCTGAAGCCAAAATACGAGACGGAGAAGGGCTGGGGCCAGCCACACAACCTGGCCGCACGGCCAGGCCTGGCTCGCGCTAGGGGGTGGTCTGGCCGACCCCAGCACCCCTTCGGCCTCTCCTCCCGCCTATATATTGCCCTCGGGACCAAAACCCTAAGTACCCGATCAAAAATCCATGAAAGAGTCTATAGCCGCCGTCATCTCCATCCCTAGATCGGGAGGGATCTGAAGCTCTTCCCGGCACCCTGCCGGAGAGGGGAATTCACCCTGGAGGCCTTCTTCATCATCATGCAAGCCTCCGGTGTGATGTGTGAGTAGTTCATCTCTGGACTATGGGTCCATGTAGTAGCTAGATGGCTGGTTCTCCTCCTTTGTGCTTTCATGTTTAGATCTTGTGAGCTCCGTTCATGATCAAGATCATCTATTTGTAATTCTGCATGTTGTGTTTGCAAGGATCCGATGGATATTGAGATGTTATTTTAGATTGATTATTGATTCTATCATGTCTTTGTTATTTTTGATCTTGCATGCTTTCCGTTGTTAGTAGCTATCTTGTCCAAGTGGATGCTAGCAACTCCAAGAGTTAGTATTTATGCTCGATAGTGGGTTCATGCCTCTGGTAATCTGGGGAAGTGACAGAAATTTCTAAGGTACTAGATGTTCTGTTGCTACTAGGGAGAAAACAACAATCCTTTGTTCATAGAACAATCGTATTGTTTACATTACATGCAATTCGTAAAGCAATAATCTGTTGCTTGCAACTTAATACTGGAGGGGGTTCGGATGATAACTTGAAGGTGGATTATTAGTCATAGATGCAGTTGGATGGCGGTCTATGTATAATGTTGTAATGCCCAATCAAGTTCCAAAGGAGTTAAGATGATTAGTATATGCATGTATTGCTTTCTCGATGTTTATCAATTGCCCCGCTGTAATTTTTTCACCCAGCATGTTATCTATCTTAAGGAGAGCCACCTCTAGTGAACTATGGTCACCGGTCCTTTCTTTTACATACAATCTACAAACTATTTACTGCTTTGTGTTTATTTTCTGCAAACTATTACTTCCTTCCATTCGATACGTTTAATCCTTTGTTTTCAGCAAACCGGTGAGATTGATAACCTTATCGCAAGTTGGGGACAAAGTTCTGTGGTTGTGTTGTGTAGGTCTCCATGTTGCTACTAGCACCGGTAGTGCGCCCTACCAAGGCTCAGCTAGCAACACCTTTGGGGTGTTTCCTTGCTCCTACTGGTTCGATAACCTTGGTTTCATAACTGAGGGGAACTTACTTCTATGCTCATCATACCTTCCTCTTAGGGTTCCCCAACGAGCCATCAGGGACCAACTTTGGGACTTGACCCGTTACGGCGGCAACTCCTTAGGCCATGACTCATGGTCTCGGCGAAAGTAAGGTAAAGGTCGTGTCCAACCGCACTCTACCGGCCTTCCAAGGAAGAGGGCTACTACTAGTGACATTAAGAGGAGGTTAGTATGTGTGGGTAAAGTTGTGCACCCCTGCAGGGTAATAATCTTTTCGAAAAGCCGTGTCCACGGTTATGGACGACTTGGGAATGGATTCTAAGATCATAGAGAAGAATAACCTAATCGTAAAACTTGGCAAGTAAAGTAATGTGTGTTCTAAGGATGCTTCCTCAGGGATCGAGGGGGTGATCCTAGTTGGTAGATTCAGCTGATAAAGTTTCGATGGATGTAAAAAGAAGATCAAAGCTAGATATATTGCTTTCTTATCCCCTTTTAAAAGATTCCATTAGTCGAGCTTCTCCTCTCTCTCTTTTACAAATAAAGTTAGCTTTATGCAAAATAACCCCACCAGCCATGTCTTGCGGAGTACACCCTGTACTCAGCCTTGCTTTGTTGATACTTTTGCAGCAGGTAAGTGTTATCATAGAAGAAGAGTTTGTTACAGCATCGACATCGACGAGTAGCTTGGGGTTCCCGGTCGGTAGCCTGGAATCTATGGGCTGGGACGTCATCATTATGCTGTAGGCCTCTTAGGCCATTTGTTAAGTTTGCTATACTTAATAGCATAATTTGCCTTCCGTTGTTTGATGTTTGTGGTTAGTGACCCCTGCTTGTAATAATTTGGTTCTCTGCTCAGTTATGAGCTTGCTGCAATAATTTTTCTGTGGTAGGGTCACTGAATGTTACTGATTCTCTCTCTATACGCTTCTGAGATTTAGGTTAGGCTTATATCAGACAGAGGTCTGGGATTTGTCTAGCCCTAATCCCGGGGGTGTCACAGGTTTTGGTATCAGAGCAGTACCGTCCATAGGAAAACCTTTCTACTGGTCAATGTTGAGTCTAGTGCTTATGAAAACTATTTGAAAGCTGAAAAGTATTTGCAAAAACTCTAGTATGCTTATTTTTCTCCTTATCTAGTTTCCCTCTAACTCTGGGTCATCGTATCTTGTGTTGACCTTGAAAAGTTTTACTATCTTGTCTCGTATTTCAAAATTTAGGTGCCTTTTTTGCATGCCGTTTCTCAACCAGTTAACCTAGTGCTTAGTTCTCTAGAGTTTGGTGTGTGTGTTCCTTGTTTCCTTTTGTTCTTATTCAGTTGAGAGATTCCTTTACATCATGATCTCTCTATCTTGTGGGTCCCACAACATCATGTTGATGGTTCCACAGTGATCTATTCTAGGCCTCAAAGTTTCCTTTTGCCTTGTGTGCCTCCTTTTTGTTTGTTTGGGTACTTCAGAAGTTGTTTCTTCTATTGGAAGCTACCTCATGATTACTATCTTGTAGTGTACGCTATGTTGCTCAAGTAGTAGTAGTTACCTCTTTCTCGGGTTTTAACCTTGGAATTGAATCGAAGATCCCTGATTATGCTGGATTCTGGTATTGTGAATCTTGTACATGAAGCTGACCTTTAACCCAAGATCCATTTTGTTGATCCCTGTTGTTAATGTTCAGACATTAACTTAGGATGGCTAGTACCTTCTAGTATAGCCTTCAGGCTTGTGGTTATTGTTGTGATTAAATTACGACAAACAAAGGACTTCCCCTACCACATGTTATGGCATATGTTCTTTAATGGAACCAAATAGATCACGACAAGAGTACTCCTCGTGAGTCTCACTTCTATACTCGTGATTCCGCCACACGTCCCTTTTCTGCATTAGTCCTCGGAAGATTATTGACCTATGCATCCACATCTCGAGATTCCATCCTGAGCATGTTCCTTTTCCCTTGTTGTTTTCTGGCCTTTGTCTACTAGTTGGTAGCCAAGTAGTAGATGTCCATCGGTGTCTTCCGATGCAAGATACTCTTGTGGTCCGTCAAGACAAACCATTTCGGGATGTCAGGAGAAACAAACTCCAGTACCTCATCATTTCTAGGACCAGGACAAAGTGCTGTAATCTGGAGATCGATAAGCATTGATTAGCTTGTAATCTGTTCCACCTTAAGGTATCACACCCTTTTATACTAAGAGGTCGCGTCGAGTTTCATGAACACTTAATGAAGTTATGCTCTTATACATCTTTACCCACCCTTCCTCAGAGCTTTCGTGCTCATGAATGATGTGTGTGTGTGTAATAATGTGGCCATCTGAGATTTCGAGAAATCATTATGGCTTTGTACCTCAACAAGGACATTTGTGTCATTCTCAGCGTGATGGTTAACCATTCACTAAGTGAAGGATGATTTTTCTACCAAGTCTGTTATTCTGGTACACTCTCCTCAATCAAAGA
Organism: Avena sativa; assembly: GCA_916181665.1. NCBI lineage: Eukaryota > Viridiplantae > Streptophyta > Magnoliopsida > Poales > Poaceae > Avena > Avena sativa. The sequence continues at coordinate 187,201,665 of OV702289.1, read as the reverse complement.
CTTAGGCTTGTGTCGAAGCTCTGAGACTAAGTCTTCCTTCCTTACCAAGCAAGTTCTCTCTAGAACCAAGTGATATAATGGTGGTTCGTGATACTCTAGAAGTATTTCTAGAAGTATCGTCATGTCACCACATGGCCGTGTTTGTCAAGTTCTTGAGCAAGCAGGTTCTCTGAACTCCTCCCTTCTCCAAGAATCTATACTGGATAACCCTGAACTAGTTGGTTGAGCTTAAACAACAACTTGGAGAGATGTAAGAAATTTTTTCTATCCAACATAGTTCCTTCTAATGGGATGTCTAGTTTTGTTCGCGCTAAAGAAAGATAGTGTTTCCTTTGTGGAAATGTTATCGTCCCCTTTTTTTATTTGATTTGGGTTATCGTCAAATCAAACTCAGTCCTGAGGACTATCCTAATGGTGTATCTATTCGTGACATTTCACCTGGGTACATCTTCATGATCTTTGGTCTGACCAATATGTATGCCCTGCTCATACAATATATGAGTCCTTCTTGGAGTATGTTGATAAGTTTGTGATTGAGCCCATCGATGACATCCTTATCTTCTCCATACTATACTAGATTCATATGGAGCAATTTGCATTAATGTTGGACACTTTTGAGAACATTCTTCATGTTATCCCAAAGTATGTGTTCTGGATGTTAGAAGTGACCTTCTCCGGTTCACATGTAATTGTTGAAAGATGTCGCTATGGATTCGAGAAGAGTTATCTTTGTTTCCTTGGGAATCATTTCAAGTCAGTCAAGCATGTGTGAAGAAATTCTTGATATGGTAGGTTGATACCTTTCCATCTCGAGAACATCCTCTGAGCACGCTAAGAAACTGATGATTTGTCATGGAAGAGAAGATGTCCTACAAACTTCAGTATTTTCCTAAATGTTTTCCAATAAGGATTCAGTTGTGTTTCGTTGCAAACGCTCTATGCAGGGGCAATTATCTTTTGATAACTTACTAATACATGGGTTTGCAATCTAGCTCATCTTTTGGAGCTTGACAATGTAGTCCATGTCTTGAGAATCTGGTAACCTTACCTTTGTGGTAAATGTGGCAACCTTTCTATTCAGACATGCTGAGTCTGAAGTATCTTTCCACTTAACCGAATCTGAATCTCAAGCAGATATGATGGTTGGTGTTCTTCAAGGTTTCGACATAGGTCTCTTTGAAAATCTGGCAAAGTTGATGTAATGGTTGACACAATTAGCCGAAATACCTCTTGTCACATCCTCTTGAATCAGCAATAACAACCACCCCTCATAAGGCTTCTTCTATGATTCATTACAGGAGTTGTGCTTATGGTTTCCTTTGTAACCAAAGTCCGACCTTTTTACTTGATGTCTCGTGTCTTGAACATCAAGGAGAACATTTAAAGTAGAGTTGCTAAATGTCTCTCGGTCGATCCTCCAGACCCTTCTATGTTGGCAAGCATCTTGTTGTGCCAGGTAATTAAAGTCTGAGAATGAAGTTTATTTTTCCTCGTGTCATCAGGAATCTTCTTATATGTTCATCTTAGTGGTATAAAGTGATATCATAATCACTGGCAAAGATTCTGATAATCCTGGATGAATAAAGAGTTTCCTTCGGTTTCTCTAACATATTCGAAGAGCGATTATGGTTTTGATAATCAGAAGTTTCTCTTGTTACATGTTGTAGCATCCCAATTGTCTAACAATTGTAATGCTACTTGGTCTAGTAATATAATGGCTACTTCATATATATAATTGTTGCATCATCATTATATCATGCTCATGTCATCATGCCACCTTGCATTTGAGCATCATATAAAACCCTCTTTCTTTGGTTCTTCTCTCATATGCATTATTAACTGTATTTGCCTCTTGATATTGTATTTGGTTATTGATATATTGTTTAATGCCCAAGTTGAGTTGGGGGCATATCTTTTATAAACTCCACCACCTTTCTTTGGATTCATCTAAATTCCACCACCCTAGTCATATATGAGCCATTGCTTTTCTTTTGCTATTTAAATCTAGCTCATATGTGTTGGTGTGGATCCATTCTATGTCTACATGCTCCATATATGAAGTATGTTGTTTTCACAATATTAATTATGTGGAGCCTCATGGCCACCTTTGAATGTCATGTGAGTAGAATCTTCCTTTTACCTTCCATATGGTTGTTTTGGCTAATTGAGCTTGTTTAAATATAATTGTGGCCAAATAATCTTTTAGTGGGATATACACACTAACATGGCCTATTATATTCAATTAAGCTTGATTCCACCATTCCATTATCCATGAGCTTGCCTTAGTTTTTCTTTTGGTATTTAATCTAGCTCATGGAAGATAGGATGGATCCATTTATACAAATTCTTTTGCTGGGCTTTATTCCACTTTTGGGAATGCATAAGAATAATGCCATGTTAATATTATTGTCTCCACAAGAATAAACATGGCATTCATTATTTTTGCATGGCCCATGCAAGTACCACCACAATCTAGTCTTTTGGCTTTTATTTGAATTTTTGAGTGGATCATCATCTCTCCCTCTATCCACCTCTCTTTTGGCATGATCTAGTTGGTCTTGCTAAACTCCACCACCACACCCCTATCCCTCTCTTCCACCCTTTATGTTGAGCTTGTTTGAGTTTGCAAACTCCTACACCAACTCCATCTCTTGTTTTGATCTTGCCTAAAACCCTAGCTACCATACCACTCCTCTCTCTTAACCCTCCTCTCTAAACCACACCCCCATCTAATCCTAACCCGAGCCCCCCTAAGCTAACCCTAGCTACCAACACCCTCTCTCTCGACCTCTTTCCTCTCTCACCTAGCCGGCCCCACCTGGACACCCTGGCCCACCTAGCTACCCCAACCCTAGTACCAAACCCTAACCCGAGGCTCCCCCAACCTATCCCGAGCCTCCCCTCTCCTCTCTCCTTCTCTTCTCTCTGCCTGGCGTGCCCCCACCCGAGCCTACCTCTTTGGACGCTCTCTGGCCCCACCTGGAAGCCCTTGCCCGTGCCTGCCCTGGCCTCCCAGCTCGAGCACGTGAAGGGAGGAGGGAAAAGGTGGCCGAAGCCACCTCTATCCCTAACCACTCCCCCACGGCATCTCCCTCTTCCTCTCTGCTTTACCATTCGCTCCACAACCCCTCTGCCTCTCCCAGATCTCCCCAGACCGACCCCTTCCTCTCCGTCTACCCCTACCAACATCTACCCCCCCCCCCCCCCCCGACGACCTCACCGTCGGCCTCCACCACCTCCCATCGAACCAGCCGTGCAGCGCGTCCGTGAAGCGGCCTGGGAGGTCGAGGACGCTCCTCTGCTTCACCCTGTACCCGCTGTCGAGGAGGAGAAGGACTGTAGCCGAAGATCACCGCCGCCACCGACACCAAACCCTAGCCTCCGGTCCGTCTGCGTCGTCGCCGATCCCCTGCGCCTCGAGCGGATCCAACCACACCAACCAACTCACGGTGAGCTGACACACCTCCTAGACAACCCCCTCTGGCCGATCCCGCCCTAGTGCAGCCGATCCTTTCGTCGAACACCGTCGGAGCGTCGGGTTCGCTGTTGTCTGCAGCCTCCCCGCGCCGCGCCAGCCTCTTCTAGCCTGCGTCCAACCTTCCAACACCAAACCCAGGCCACCGCAGTGGCTGCCGCCTCCGCGCGCGCACGCCAGGTCCCGCGTTCGAGCCCCGCCCCGCGCCGCGCACCGATCTGTCGCTCGATGCAGAGAAAGAAGAGGAACAGTACGGGCTGTGGTAGTTTTACAGATAGCCCCCTTTTTGTTTTTCTGCTCAACCCGCGGTACTCGTGGCCCACCAGTCAGCCTCCCTGGCCCTTTTACAAAGAGCCCCCCGTAGTATCCTAGCCTTAACCCGCGGTCCCATACCCCCTCCTGCCAGCCACGTCTGGATCGCCCACTGTCACGTGGACCCTCGTGGCCGCTGGCCCCACCTGTCATCCGAAGAGGCTAGATAAAGCCGTGGTGAGAAAACCTTTATCTGCGCGCGGTGACGCCCAGTCAGCCTGGCCCCACTTGTCACTGACTGTGGCTGGATCTAAGTGTGTGAGAAAAGTATTTCTGTACTTCTGTTTTAACTCAAACTTTCTCAAATTAATTCAAATTCAAATTTAAATCTGTTTTCAAATAACTTTTAAAATATAATTCCAAATAATACAAATAATATATGTTTTGAAATCAGAAAAATATGAGGAATTCAAATATGCCCTTCAAAATATATTTTGGACACTTTAAACTCCAAGTTGATTAAAATTACAATAAAATGCCCTTTTTCTTAATTAATTAATAACTTTTGTTTTATAACTCCAAATTTAACAAATAATATGTCTAAAATGTTTAGCTCGACGAGACCTTCCTGTTTATGCATCCCATGTTCTGAATTGCAGCATGCATCATATAAATATAAAGTTTACAGCAACTTTTATGAGGCTAAAATGTGATCAAAACTCAACAAAATGCTTATTTCTTGTATTCTCCACCTCACCCATGCCATGCTACATTATTGCCATGCAAATTGTGCATTATTCATCATGGCATGATTGTTTGCTTGTCGCATTTAATTCATATGCTTGTGCACTTTATTTATGTTGGCCCTTGTTTGTTTGGTTCTTCTTCGAATAGACGCTGAGCAGGGGATATATCAAGAGAACCAGGAGCACTACCCAGATCCTTCTCTCGCTTCAACTGAGCTGCCAGGCAAGCACTACCACATGCTTGCATACATATAGTACCTATTGCCTCTATCTTATTCTTGCATCATTGAGTCGCGATTGCATTAATCTGAATCCCAAGTACTGCATAGCCTTTACTTTTAAACCCCACCGAAGCTTGTTCCTCCAACCCATGAGCCCTTACTACAGGAGTTGTTTGAGCCATGCGGGTCGTAGAACAGCATGTGTAGGGTATGTGAGTGTCTGATGGATAACGAGGTACCTAAACAACTTAACCTGAGTAGTAATGGGATAACTAATGAAAGTGGCATCGGTGAGCAATATCTGCTATTTGGTTTTTCATGCTCACTTGTGTCTCGTAGGACCCCGAGTACTTGATTCCTGTTCCTTGAATATTCGCGCTATCCACATCCGGGAGGCTTATGGACCCCCCTGAGCCAGAGCTTGATTCATTCTTATTTCTTGGGGCCACAAAGTAGTTTGGAGCTTTATTACTATCCTGTACTTATGCCATGTTTTACTGCTTTATTTAAAATTGTGCGAGGAATGCACCTATACTGTTTAGGTAAGCGGAGTGTTTTCGCGGTATCGACAAGCCCAGTCACATTTTCGGGTTCCCAGTCGTTTACAGCCATTGACGCAAACCTTGAGTCCGTCTCGGAGCCGGCCAACTTCATTGCGGGTAGCTTAATGGGGTGGCCCCCTGAAATATTTCTGAATCCTGTGATCGCTTTGTCGTGAATGCCTCGTTGGTTTTGATTTGGTTTTTCCGAGGTTGATCGAGTGTGTGTTGCTATTTGTGCACCCCTGCAGGGTAAAACTTTCTAAAAGCCGTGTCCGCGGTTATGGACGACTTGGAGCACAGTTTCTCGATCATAGACAAGTATAACTAAAGTACCGCTTTTAATTTGACTAAGTACCTGACTAGTAAATAGTGCAACACTCATGGAATGGATAATAAAACTGCCAACGGATGGGGGGTTGTTCGTCCGCTTCCTCGTTGGTAAGCGAGGAGGAGGATGGATCTGTTAATATTACTGTTATAATTGTTGATGTTAATTCACGAACATCCGTCTATCTCTGGTTAGGCGGATGGTTAGGGAGTATCTATAGAATTGATAGGGTTTACCTTTTGCTGCAATTGCGTCACCCCATGTTGTGTCCCCTTTAGAGGCATAAAGACTTGCTGAGTACCCCTAGGGTCTCACACGATAAATTGTTTGATTCAGATGAACAGGTAAACTCGCAAGATGGATACTGGGTGGAAGAGACGGACGATGTGGGCAACGATCATTCGGTGTAGAGATTCCGGGAACGGGGACCCGTGAGATCTGTGGGCGGGATGTGTTTATTTATGGGGCATCTTATGCCGATTTGCTTCTTATCCGTACTCGGATCTTGTTTTCCTCTTCCGCTTGATACTCTGACGTTTGATGTATGAGGAGATATCCTAAACTATTATATCTATCTAGGATATTTGGATCTTGCCGTATGGCGTTGCAATATTTCTATTATATCCCTTCGCCTGCCGATTACGCCGCCCGTTCTTGTCCCGATGTTTGGAAATGGTTAGGACGGCCGAAAGGTCTACCTGTGAGTGGCATTTGGGCCCCACCGTACTATTTTAACCATTTCCGCTCATCCAGGCTTGTAACTAGGAGCGTAATTCACCGAGGTAGTTACAATTGGTATCAGATCCATCCCGCCCTTCAGGGTCTCAGCCAAATGGTCGTTGTCAGTCTAGCAAATATTTTGGTAGCTATGTGTACTAGGGAAAACAAAACGTGAGAGTAGGACTGCTTCCACTTTTCTTCTTACCAACCACCCACCCTTTTTCTGGAAAGGAAGTATAACGTTTTCAATCCTCTTCTCAAAATTCAAACTAGGATTCACGTGTTCTGGGTTTCCGTAGTACCATAGGTTGTGTGTGTGTGTGTGTGTAATTCCTGGTCTATCTGTTGCATCCAACTTGTTATCGCAATCTGCCTTTGGTTATCAACTGTTGGTACATTCCATACCGACAGGCTTTTGCAAACCGACGCGATCTATATGATTCGTTGAATACCGCCGCGATCTGTCTTACTCTTTGTTACCCGACGTTATCTTGTTTGGGGTGCTCGTTTCCGTAGTTACTAATCTTTGGGTTCATCGTGAGAAGAAGGTGTTGGGATATGTGTTTTACTTATTCATGTGCGGAGTAATGATTTGAGTGCGGGATGGAGTCGCGACCATACCACTACTCTTATCATTCGCTCTTGTATATTGAATTGGTAGAGTCACTAATCTAGATTCGTTAAGTGATTTTGCGCATCTATTGGTATTTTAATGCCGAAATTTGCGGAAAATTTTTCTTTGATATATCTGTGTACCACACTCCTTTTCAGTCGTGTGCGATATGCTTAATATATTCTAGGTGCTTTGAACTTTGTTGATATTTTAATATCATCTTAGTAAATTGTATCCTTTAATCTTGATTAATTCCATCTTGGTACTATTTTGGATTATTATTATTCTCCATCATAGTACTGACTTGTGTTTTATATCAATCACAGGATGGCACCACCACGCCGTTCTGAGGAGGACATACAACCTGAACTGGGGACAGCGTTGTCAAGCATTGCCAATGCCTTGGCAGCAATGCAGCAGAACCAGCAGCGTTTTGAAGAAAGTGTCAGGAGGAATGAGTTTGTTCCGCTACCTCCACATCCCAAGCGAGGAGACATCAAAAGCTTCCTAAAGTTCAACCCACGCCAATTTGATGTTTCTGATCAACCACTTGATGCTGATGATTGGTTGCGTGAGATGTCAAGGTTACTGATGACTGCTGATGTTCCTGAGCAAGAATGGGTAAAGTGTGTTACTCACCTTCTGAAGGGAGATGCAGCTCTCTGGTGGGAGAATTACCTGAAGGCAAACCACTCTGGTTTTCAGCCTACTTGGGGACAGTTCACTAGAGCTTTCAAAGAGCAGTATCTGTCAGAAATTGTCATGGAGAGGATGAAGGAAGTGTTTCTCAACCTCAAGCAGGGCAATGACAATGTCAATACCTACATCAGGAACTTCATGAACCTTTCTCGTTATGGTGGCGATGAGATCTCTGATGACAAGAAGAAGCAAAAGAGGTTCCGGCAAGGGCTCAATGCATCGATTAAATATGCAATCACACATGCAAGGCCGACGTCTTTTCTGGAACTTCAGCATACAGCTCTGCAGGAAGAAGCAAGTAGGCAAGTGTTTGAGGAGTCAAAGAAACACAACCGTGATGCAGCAAGCTCTTCAGCTATGTCAACTCCTTCTAAGCGTCGTGTCTGGGTTCCTAACAACCCACCGTCGCTCCCGGCTCCACCAAGACCTTCAAGCTACGCGGCAAGGCCACCAAACTTCCTCACTGCTGCTTCCAGGGGCTACAACCACCACTACCCTGGAGCGCCTGGCGGAGTCCCTGGCTACGTTGCTCCACGTCCACCTGGTGCTTGTTACACTTGTGGAAACACTGGGCACCAATACTGGAACTGTCCGATGAAAAACAAAGCTCTTCCTCCACCACCTACAAGATCTGCGGCAAGCTCTCCTATGGTTCGTGCACCACCACCTCGGGCTCTCAACATCAACACCAAGCCCGGGTCTACTGTTTCTCGTGCCAACTGTGTCAACGCCGCTCAAGCTGAGCATGCACCTGGAGTTGTGATGGGTATGCTATCCGTTAACTCAGTCCCTGCACGAGTTTTGTTTGATTCTGGTGCATCGCATTCTTTTGTTTCTCACAAGTTTGCAAATGAGAATGAGTTAGCTATGGATCCTCTCCTTAAGCGGTTAATGGTCCTTTCTCCTGGAGCAACAATGGCAGCTTCTAAAATCAGCCATGGCAATCAAATGAAGATTGGTGGCTCTTCGTTCTCGGCGTCATTAATTGTTCTGGGCAATTCTGACATTGATGTCATCTTGGGCATGGATTGGTTGACAGCAAATGCAGCTGTGATTGATTGTGCTGAACGCTCGGTTTCTTTGAAGATTCCTGAAGGCCATATAGTCTATTCTCCAATTCTGACTCCTGCTATCCAGCTTTTCTCTTTGGTGGCTCTGAATGATGATGCTATGGAAGCTATTCAGAGTGTTCTGGTGGTCTGTGAGTTCCCAGATGTCTTTCCTGAAGAGTTGCCAGGTATGCCTCCGGATCGTGAGGTTGAGTTTGTAATTGAGCTTGAACCTGGAACAGCTCCTATCTCCAAGCGGCCTTATAAAATGGGTCCTGCTAAGTTGGCTGAACTCAAATGTCAGCTTGATGAACAAGAGAAGTTGGGTTTCATTCAACACAGTACCTCTTCTTGGGGCAGCCCAACAATCTCTGTGAAGAAGCGAGACAAGACTGATAGACTTTGTGTTGACTATCGAGCTCTCAATGCTAAAACCATCAAGAATAAATATCCCCTTCCGCGGATTAATGATCTCTTCGATCAGCTAGCTGGAGCTGTGGTGTTCTCTAAGCTTGACTTGAGAAGTGGTTATCATCAAATCAAGATTCACAAGGAAGATGTTCCTAAAACAGCTTTCACCACTCGTTATGGCCTGTATGAGTACACGGTCATGTCTTTCGGTCTCACCAACGCACCTGCCACCTTCTCGAGGCTCATGAACTCGGTTTTCATGGAGTATCTTGATAAGTTCGTTGTGGTCTATCTGGATGACATCCTAGTCTATTCTAAGTCACAGGAAGAACATGAAGAACACCTTCGGTGTGTCCTAAACAAGCTTCGAGAGAACCGCTTGTATGCAAAGTTCTCCAAGTGTGAGTTTTGGCTGCCTCAAGTAACCTATCTTGGTCATGTCATCTCTGCCAAGGGCATTGCCGTCAACCCGGAAACTGTAAAGACAATTGTTGAATGGCTTCCTCCTGTAAATGTCAAAGAAGTGCGGAGTTTCCTTGGTTTGGCTAGTTATTGTCGTCGCTTCGTTCAGAACTTTTCGAAGATAGCGAAGCCTCTTACCGATCTCCTCAAGAAAGGCAAGAAATACCTTTGGACTCCTGCATGTCAAGCAAGCTTTGAGACACTCAAAGAGAAGCTCACTTCCACACCAGTCTTGGTTCCTCCGGATACATCCAAGCCTTTCCAGATATTCTGTGACGCCTCTTTGCAAGGATTTGCGGTCCTTATGCAAGAAAAACAAGTTGTTGCTTATGCCTCTCGATAGTTGAAGACGCATGAGATCAACTATCCTACGCATGACCTCGAGCTCGCAGCAGTTGTCTTTGCTTTGAAAGTATGGAGGCATTACTTGCTGGGCAATCGTTGTGAAATCTTTTCTGATCACAAGAGTTTGAAGTATATCTTCACTCAGCCTGATCTCAACCTTCGGCAGAGGTGATGGATTGAAGCAATCAATGATTTTGATTTGACCATCAACTACACTCCGGGCAAAGCTAATGTCATGGCCGATGCTCTCAGCCGCAAAGCTTATGTCAACAACCTCATGATGGAAGAACAACAGCCTCTCTTGTGTGAGGAATTCCGTCAGCTCAACCTTAAAATTGTGGAACAAGGGTATCTCCTGAACCTTCTGGCTACTCCTCTCTTGGAAGAGAAGGTTCGCTCCTTTCAGCTTGGTGATCCGTACACAAGAAAGATCATCTCCAAACTTCAGCTTCCGAAGTATGAGTCCTTCCACGTCGATGATCAAGGCACGCTTTTCTTTGAACACCGGATGTTTGTTCCGAACTACCCGGGTTTGAGAGAGCAAGTTCTCAAGGAGGCGCGTGATTCTGTTCTTTCTATCCACCCTGGCAGCACAAAGATGTACATGGACTTGAAAACACAATATTGGTGGCCGGGATTGAAAAGATATTGTGCCAAGTATGTCTCGGAGTGTGATGTCTGCCGCAGAGTTAAAGCTGTCCATCAGAAACCTTCCGGTCTTCTACAGCCATTGAAACCCCCGGAATGGAAATGGGAGAAATTAGAGATGGATTTCATCACTGGTTTTCCAAGGTCACAGAAGGGCAACAATGCAATCTTTGTTGTCATTGACAGGCTTTCTAAAGTGGCTCACTTCTTCCCCGTCAAGGAAACAATTTCTGCAATTCAGTTGGCTGAGCTCTATATCAACAGAATTGTCTCTCTGTATGGGGTTCCTCTTGAGATCAGTTCAAACCGTGGAAGCATCTTCACTTCCAAGTTCTGGGAAAGTTTCCAAAATGCTTTGGGAACAAAGTTGAACTTCAGCACAGCTTACCACCCTCAGTCGCAAGGACAAGTTGAAAGGATCAATTAGATTCTGGAGGATATGCTCCGTGCTTGCGTCATCTCTTTTGGCATGAAGTGGGAAGAATGTCTTCCTTATGCTGAATTCTCTTACAACAACAGCTTCCAGAAAAGTCTGAAGATGGCACCATTTGAGGCTCTCTATGGTCACAAATGCAGAACTCCGATTGGTTGGTCGGGTGCAGGTGAAAGAATATTGTTTGGCCCTGACATTGTAACTCAAGCGGAGGAGAAAGTTCACATCATTCTTGAAAATCTAAAGATTGCTCAAAGTCGCCAGAAGAGCAATTATGACAGAAAGCACACGGACATGGAGTATGTCCCTGGTGATCTCATTTACCTTCGTGTAACTCCCATGAGAGGCACGCACCGCTTTGGCATCAAAGGAAAGCTGGCTCCTAGATACATCGGTCCATTCAAAATTCGTGGAAGAAGAGGAGAAGTTGCTTATGCCCTTGAGCTCCCGGACAAACTCAAGGTCCATGATGTTTTCCACATCTCTCAACTCAAGAAGTGCTTCAAGGATCCCGGCAGGACCGTGGACCATGAGCTTATCAATCTCCAAGAAGACCTGTCTTATCAAGAACACCCCACAAAAATCCTTGAGATCGCAGAAAGAAGGACTCGCAACAAGTCCATCAAGTTCTGCAAGGTGCAGTGGTCGCACCATTCTGTTGATGAAGCCACTTGGGAACGTGAAAATGAGCTCCATGCCAAGTATCCTACCCTCTTCGAGTCTTCTTCTTCTTCCTAGAATCTCGGGGCGAGATTCCTGTTTACTGGGGGAGAGTTGTAGCATCCCAATTGTCTAACAATTGTAATGCTACTTGGTCTAGTAATATAATGGCTACTTCATATATATAATTGTTGCATCATCATTATATCATGCTCATGTCATCATGCCACCTTGCATTTGAGCATCATATAAAACCCTCTTTCTTTGGTTCTTCTCTCATATGCATTATTAACTGTATTTGCCTCTTGATATTGTATTTGGTTATTGATATATTGTTTAATGCCCAAGTTGAGTTGGGGGCATATCTTTTATAAACTCCACCACCTTTCTTTGGATTCATCTAAATTCCACCACCCTAGTCATATATGAGCCATTGCTTTTCTTTTGCTATTTAAATCTAGCTCATATGTGTTGGTGTGGATCCATTCTATGTCTACATGCTCCATATATGAAGTATGTTGTTTTCACAATATTAATTATGTGGAGCCTCATGGCCACCTTTGAATGTCATGTGAGTAGAATCTTCCTTTTACCTTCCATATGGTTGTTTTGGCTAATTGAGCTTGTTTAAATATAATTGTGGCCAAATAATCTTTTAGTGGGATATACACACTAACATGGCCTATTATATTCAATTAAGCTTGATTCCACCATTCCATTATCCATGAGCTTGCCTTAGTTTTTCTTTTGGTATTTAATCTAGCTCATGGAAGATAGGATGGATCCATTTATACAAATTCTTTTGCTGGGCTTTATTCCACTTTTGGGAATGCATAAGAATAATGCCATGTTAATATTATTGTCTCCACAAGAATAAACATGGCATTCATTATTTTTGCATGGCCCATGCAAGTACCACCACAATCTAGTCTTTTGGCTTTTATTTGAATTTTTGAGTGGATCATCATCTCTCCCTCTATCCACCTCTCTTTTGGCATGATCTAGTTGGTCTTGCTAAACTCCACCACCACACCCCTATCCCTCTCTTCCACCCTTTATGTTGAGCTTGTTTGAGTTTGCAAACTCCTACACCAACTCCATCTCTTGTTTTGATCTTGCCTAAAACCCTAGCTACCATACCACTCCTCTCTCTTACCCTCCTCTCTAAACCACACCCCCATCTAATCCTAACCCGAGCCCCCCTAAGCTAACCCTAGCTACCAACACCCTCTCTCTCGACCTCTTTCCTCTCTCACCTAGCCGGCCCCACCTGGCCACCCTGGCCCACCTAGCTACCCCAACCCTAGTACCAAACCCTAACCCGAGGCTCCCCCAACCTATCCCGAGCCTCCCCTCTCCTCTCTCCTTCTCTTCTCTCTGCCTGGCGTGCCCCCACCCGAGCCTACCTCTTTGGACGCTCTCTGGCCCCACCTGGAAGCCCTTGCCCGTGCCTGCCCTGGCCTCCCAGCTCGAGCACGTGAAGGGAGGAGGGAAAAGGTGGCCGAAGCCACCTCTATCCCTAACCACTCCCCCACGGCATCTCCCTCTTCCTCTCTGCTTTACCATTCGCTCCACAACCCCTCTGCCTCTCCCAGATCTCCCCAGACCGACCCCTTCCTCTCCGTCTACCCCTACCAACATCTACCCCCCCCCGACGACCTCACCGTCGGCCTCCACCACCTCCCATCGAACCAGCCGTGCAGCGCATCCGTGAAGCGGCCTGGGAGGTCGAGGACGCTCCTCTGCTTCACCCTGTACCCGCTGTCGAGGAGGAGAAGGACTGTAGCCGAAGATCACCGCCGCCACCGACGCCAAACCCTAGCCTCCGGTCCGTCTGCGTCGTCGCCGATCCCCTGCGCCTCGAGCGGATCCAACCACACCAACCAACTCACGGTGAGCTGACACACCTCCTAGACAACCCCCTCTGGCCGATCCCGCCCTAGTGCAGCCGATCCTTTCGTCGAACACCGTCGGAGCGTCGGGTTCGCTGTTGTCTGCAGCCTCCCCGCGCCGCGCCAGCCTCTTCTAGCCTGCGTCCAACCTTCCAACACCAAACCCAGGCCACCGCAGTGGCTGCCGCCTCCGCGCGCGCACGCCAGGTCCCGCGTTCGAGCCCCGCCCCGCGCCGCGCACCGATCTGTCGCTCGATGCAGAGAAAGAAGAGGAACAGTACGGGCTGTGGTAGTTTTACAGATAGCCCCCTTTTTGTTTTTCTGCTCAACCCGCGGTACTCGTGGCCCACCAGTCAGCCTCCCTGGCCCTTTTACAAAGAGCCCCCCGTAGTATCCTAGCCTTAACCCGCGGTCCCATACCCCCTCCTGCCAGCCACGTCTGGATCGCCCACTGTCACGTGGACCCTCGTGGCCGCTGGCCCCACCTGTCATCCGAAGAGGCTAGATAAAGCCGTGGTGAGAAAACCTTTATCTGCGCGCGGTGACGCCCAGTCAGCCTGGCCCCACTTGTCACTGACTGTGGCTGGATCTAAGTGTGTGAGAAAAGTATTTCTGTACTTCTGTTTTAACTCAAACTTTCTCAAATTAATTCAAATTCAAATTTAAATCTGTTTTCAAATAACTTTTAAAATATAATTCCAAATAATACAAATAATATATGTTTTGAAATCAGAAAAATATGAGGAATTCAAATATGCCCTTCAAAATATATTTTGGACACTTTAAACTCCAAGTTGATTAAAATTACAATAAAATGCCCTTTTTCTTAATTAATTAATAACTTTTGTTTTATAACTCCAAATTTAACAAATAATATGTCTAAAATGTTTAGCTCGACGAGACCTTCCTGTTTATGCATCCCATGTTCTGAATTGCAGCATGCATCATATAAATATAAAGTTTACAGCAACTTTTATGAGGCTAAAATGTGATCAAAACTCAACAAAATGCTTATTTCTTGTATTCTCCACCTCACCCATGCCATGCTACATTATTGCCATGCAAATTGTGCATAATTCATCATGGCATGATTGTTTGCTTGTCGCATTTAATTCATATGCTTGTGCACTTTATTTATGTTGGCCCTTGTTTGTTTGGTTCTTCTTCGAATAGACGCTGAGCAGGGGATATATCAAGAGAACCAGGAGCACTACCCAGATCCTTCTCTCGCTTCAACTGAGCTGCCAGGCAAGCACTACCACATGCTTGCATACATATAGTACCTATTGCCTCTATCTTATTCTTGCATCATTGAGTCGCGATTGCATTAATCTGAATCCCAAGTACTGCATAGCCTTTACTTTTAAACCCCACCGAAGCTTGTTCCTCCAACCCATGAGCCCTTACTACAGGAGTTGTTTGAGCCATGCGGGTCGTAGAACAGCATGTGTAGGGTATGTGAGTGTCTGATGGATAACGAGGTACCTAAACAACTTAACCTGAGTAGTAATGGGATAACTAATGAAAGTGGCATCGGTGAGCAATATCTACTATTCGGTTTTTCATGCTCACTTGTGTCTCGTAGGACCCCGAGTACTTGATTCCTGTTCCTTGAATATTCGCGCTATCCACATCCGGGAGGCTTATGGACCCCCCTGAGCCAGAGCTTGATTCATTCTTATTTCTTGGGGCCACAAAGTAGTTTGGAGCTTTATTACTATCCTGTACTTATGCCATGTTTTACTGCTTTATTTAAAATTGTGCGAGGAATGCACCTGTACTGTTTAGGTAAGCGGAGTGTTTTCGCGGTATCGACAAGCCCAGTCACATTTTCGGGTTCCCAGTCGTTTACAGCCATTGACGCAAACCTTGAGTCCGTCTCGGAGCCGGCCAACTTCATTGCGGGTAGCTTAATGGGGTGGCCCCCTGAAATATTTCTGAATCCTGTGATCACTTTGTCGTGACTGCCTCGTTGGTTTTGATTTGGTTTTTCCGAGGTTGATCGAGTGTGTGTTGCTATTTGTGCACCCCTGCAGGGTAAAACTTTCTAAAAGCCGTGTCCGCGGTTATGGACGACTTGGAGCACAGTTTCTCGATCATAGACAAGTATAACTAAAGTACCGCTTTTAATTTGACTAAGTACCTGACTAGTAAATAGTGCAACACTCATGGAATGGATAATAAAACTGCCAACGGATGGGGGGTTGTTCGTCCGCTTCCTCGTTGGTAAGCGAGGAGGAGGATGGATCTGTTAATATTACTGTTATAATTGTTGATGTTAATTCACGAACATCCGTCTATCTCTGGTTAGGCGGATGGTTAGGGAGTATCTATAGAATTGATAGGGTTTACCTTTTGCTGCAATTGCGTCACCCCATGTTGTGTCCCCTTTAGAGGCATAAAGACTTGCTGAGTACCCCTAGGGTCTCACACGATAAATTGTTTGATTCAGATGAACAGGTAAACTCGCAAGATGGATACTGGGTGGAAGAGACGGACGATGTGGGCAACGATCATTCGGTGTAGAGATTCCGGGAACGGGGACCCGTGAGATCTGTGGGCGGGATGTGTTTATTTATGGGGCATCTTATGCCGATTTGCTTCTTATCCGTACTCGGATCTTGTTTTCCTCTTCCGCTTGATACTCTGACGTTTGATGTATGAGGAGATATCCTAAACTATTATATCTATCTAGGATATTTGGATCTTGCCGTATGGCGTTGCAATATTTCTATTATATCCCTTCGCCTGCCGATTACGCCGCCCGTTCTTGTCCCGATGTTTGGAAATGGTTAGGACGGCCGAAAGGTCTACCTGTGAGTGGCATTTGGGCCCCACCGTACTATTTTAACCATTTCCGCTCATCCAGGCTTGTAACTAGGAGCGTAATTCACCGAGGTAGTTACAATTGGTATCAGATCCATCCCGCCCTTCAGGGTCTCAGCCAAATGGTCGTTGTCAGTCTAGCAAATATTTTGGTAGCTATGTGTACTAGGGAAAACAAAACGTGAGAGTAGGACTGCTTCCACTTTTCTTCTTACCAACCACCCACCCTTTTTCTGTAAAGGAAGTGTAACGTTTTCAATCCTCTTCTCAAAATTCAAACTAGGATTCACGTGTTCTGGGTTTCCGTAGTACCATAGGTTGTGTGTGTGTGTGTAATTCCTGGTCTATCTGTTGCATCCAACTTGTTATCGCAATCTGCCTTTGGTTATCAACTGTTGGTACATTCCATACCGACAGGCTTTTGCAAACCGACGCGCTCTATATGATTATTTGAATACCGCCGCGATCTGTCTTACTCTTTGTTACCCGACGTTATCTTGTTTGGGGTGTTCGTTTCCGTAGTTACTAATCTTTGGGTTCATCGTGAGAAGAAGGTGTTGGGATATGTGTTTTACTTATTCATGTGCGGAGTAATGATTTGAGTGCGGGATGGAGTCGCGACCATACCACTACTCTTATCATTCGCTCTTGTATATTGAATTGGTAGAGTCACTAATCTAGATTCGTTAAGTGATTTTGCGCATCTATTGGTATTTTAATGCCGAAATTTGCGGAAAAATTTTCTTTGATATATCTGTGTACCACACTCCTTTTCAGTCGTGTGCGATATGCTTAATATATTCTAGGTGCTTTGAACTTTGTTGATATTTTAATATCATCTTAGTAAATTGTATCCTTTAATCTTGATTAATTCCATCTTGGTACTATTTTGGATTATTATTATTCTCCATCATAGTACTGACTTGTGTTTTATATCAATCACAGGATGGCACCACCACGCCGTTCTGAGGAGGACATACAACCTGAACTGGGGACAGCGTTGTCAAGCATTGCCAATGCCTTGGCAGCAATGCAGCAGAACCAACAGCGTTTTGAAGAAAGTGTCAGGAGGAATGAGTTTGTTCCGCTACCTCCACATCCCAAGCGAGGAGACATCAAAAGCTTCCTAAAGTTCAACCCACGCCAATTTGATGTTTCTGATCAACCACTTGATGCTGATGATTGGTTGCGTGAGATGTCAAGGTTACTGATGACTGCTGATGTTCCTGAGCAAGAATGGGTAAAGTGTGTTACTCACCTTCTGAAGGGAGATGCAGCTCTCTGGTGGGAGAATTACCTGAAGGCAAACCACTCTGGTTTTCAGCCTACTTGGGGACAGTTCACTAGAGCTTTCAAAGAGCAGTATCTGTCAGAAATTGTCATGGAGAGGATGAAGGAAGTGTTTCTCAACCTCAAGCAGGGCAATGACAATGTCAAAACCTACATCAGGAACTTCATGAACCTTTCTCGTTATGGTGGCGATGAGATCTCTGATGACAAGAAGAAGCAAAAGAGGTTCCGGCAAGGGCTCAATGCATCGATTAAATATGCAATCACACATGCAAGGCCGGCGTCTTTTCTGGAACTTCAGCATACAGCTCTGCAGGAAGAAGCAAGTAGGCAAGTGTTTGAGGAGTCAAAGAAACACAACCGTGATGCAGCAAGCTCTTCAGCTATGTCAACTCCTTCTAAGCGTCGTGTCTGGGTTCCTAACAACCCACCGTCGCTCCCGGCTCCACCAATTCCTTCAAGCTACGCGGCAAGGCCACCAAGCTTCCTCACTGCTG
The DNA here is from genome assembly GCA_916181665.1 of Avena sativa. Taxonomy (NCBI): domain Eukaryota; kingdom Viridiplantae; phylum Streptophyta; class Magnoliopsida; order Poales; family Poaceae; genus Avena; species Avena sativa. Next base: position 187,183,556 of record OV702289.1, on the reverse strand, counting down.
CTTCCAGGGGCTACAACCACCACTACCCTGGAGCGCCTGGCGGAGTCCCTGGCTACGTTGCTCCACGTCCACCTGGTGCTTGTTACACTTGTGGAAACACTGGGCACCAATACTGGAACTGTCCGATGAAAAACAAAGCTCTTCCTCCACCACCTACAAGATCTGCGGCAAGCTCTCCTATGGTTCGTGCACCACCACCTCGGGCTCTCAACATCAACACCAAGCCCGGGTCTACTGTTGCTTGTGCCAACTGTGTCAACGCCGCTCAAGCTGAGCATGCACCTGGAGTTGTGATGGGTATGCTATCCGTTAACTCAGTCCCTGCACGAGTTTTGTTTGATTCTGGTGCATCGCTTTCTTTTGTTTCTCACAAGTTTGCAAATGAGAATGAGTTAGCTATGGATCCTCTCCTTAAGCGGTTAATGGTCCTTTCTCCTGGAGCAACAATGGCAGCTTCTAAAATCAGCCATGGCAATCAAATGAAGATTGGTGGCTCTTCGTTCTCGGCGTCATTAATTGTTCTAGGCAATTCTGACATTGATGTCATCTTGGGCATGGATTGGTTGACAGCAAATGCAGCTGTGATTGATTGTGCTGAACGCTCGGTTTCTTTGAAGATTCCTGAAGGCCATATAGTCTATTCTCCAAGTCTGACTCCTGCTATCCAGCTTTTCTCTTTGGTGGCTCTGAATGATGATGCTATGGAAGCTATTCAGAGTGTTCTGGTGGTCTGTGAGTTCCCAGATGTCTTTCCTGAAGAGTTGCCAGGTATGCCTCCGGATCGTGAGGTTGAGTTTGTAATTGAGCTTGAACCTGGAACAGCTCCTATCTCCAAGCGGCCTTATAAAATGGGTCCTGCTGAGTTGGCTGAACTCAAACGTCAGCTTGATGAACAAGAGAAGTTGGGTTTCATTCAACACAGTACCTCTTCTTGGGGCAGCCCAACAATCTCTGTGAAGAAGCGAGACAAGACTGATAGACTTTGTGTTGACTATCGAGCTCTCAATGCTAAAACCATCAAGAATAAATATCCCCTTCCGCGGATTAATGATCTCTTCGATCAGCTAGCTGGAGCTGTGGTGTTCTCTAAGCTTGACTTGAGAAGTGGTTATCATCAAATCAAGATTCACAAGGAAGATGTTCCTAAAACAGCTTTCACCACTCGTTATGGCCTGTATGAGTACATGGTCATGTCTTTCGGTCTCACCAACGCACCTGCCACCTTCTCGAGGCTCATGAACTCGGTTTTCATGGAGTATCTTGATAAGTTCGTTGTGGTCTATCTGGATGACATCCTAGTCTATTCTAAGTCACAGGAAGAACATGAAGAACACCTTCGGTGTGTCCTAAACAAGCTTCGAGAGAACCGCTTGTATGCAAAGTTCTCCAAGTGTGAGTTTTGGCTGCCTCAAGTAACCTATCTTGGTCATGTCATCTCTGCCAAGGGCATTGCCGTCAACCCGGAAACTGTAAAGACAATTGTTGAATGGCTTCCTCCTGTAAATGTCAAAGAAGTGCGGAGTTTCCTTGGTTTGGCTAGTTATTGTCGTCGCTTCGTTCAGAACTTTTCGAAGATAGCGAAGCCTCTTACCGATCTCCTCAAGAAAGGCAAGAAATACCTTTGGACTCCTGCATGTCAAGCAAGCTTTGAGACACTCAAAGAGAAGCTCACTTCCACACCAGTCTTGGTTCCTCCGGATACATCCAAGCCTTTCCAGATATTCTGTGACGCCTCTTTGCAAGGATTTGCGGTCCTTATGCAAGAAAAACAAGTTGTTGCTTATGCCTCTCGATAGTTGAAGACGCATGAGATCAACTATCCTACGCATGACCTCGAGCTCGCAGCAGTTGTCTTTGCTTTGAAAGTATGGAGGCATTACTTGCTGGGCAATCGTTGTGAAATCTTTTCTGATCACAAGAGTTTGAAGTATATCTTCACTCAGCCTGATCTCAACCTTCGGCAGAGGTGATGGATTGAAGCAATCAATGATTTTGATTTGACCATCAACTACACTCCGGGTAAAGCTAATGTCATGGCCGATGCTCTCAGCCGCAAAGCTTATGTCAACAACCTCATGATGGAAGAACAACAGCCTCTCTTGTGTGAGGAATTCCGTCAGCTCAACCTTGAAATTGTGGAACAAGGGTATCTCCTGAACCTTCTGGCTACTCCTCTCTTGGAAGAGAAGGTTCGCTCCTTTCAGCTTGGTGATCCGTACACAAGAAAGATCATCTCCAAACTTCAGCTTCCGAAGTATGAGTCCTTCCACGTCGATGATCAAGGCACGCTTTTCTTTGAACACCGGATGTTTGTTCCGAACTACCCGGGTTTGAGAGAGCAAGTTCTCAAGGAGGCGCATGATTCTGTTCTTTCTATCCACCCAGGCAGCACAAAGATGTACATGGACTTGAAAACACAATATTGGTGGCCGAGATTGAAAAGATATTGTGCCAAGTATGTCTCGGAGTGTGATGTCTGCCGCAGAGTTAAAGCTGTCCATCAGAAACCTTCCGGTCTTCTACAGCCATTGAAACCCCCGGAATGGAAATGGGAGAAAGTAGAGATGGATTTCATCACTGGTTTTCCAAGGTCACAGAAGGGCAACAATGCAATCTTTGTTGTCATTGACAGGCTTTCTAAAGTGGCTCACTTCTTCCCCGTCAAGGAAACAATTTCTGCAATTCAGTTGGCTGAGCTCTATATCAACAGAATTGTCTCTCTGTATGGGGTTCCTCTTGAGATCAGTTCAAACCGTGGAAGCATCTTCACTTCCAAGTTCTGGGAAAGTTTCCAAAATGCTTTGGGAACAAAGTTGAACTTCAGCACAGCTTACCACCCTCAGTCGCAAGGACAAGTTGAAAGGATCAATTAGATTCTGGAGGATATGCTCCGTGCTTGCGTCATCTCTTTTGGCATGAAGTGGGAAGAATGTCTTCCTTATGCTGAATTCTCTTACAACAACAGCTTCCAGAAAAGTCTGAAGATGGCACCATTTGAGGCTCTCTATGGTCGCAAATGCAGAACTCCGATTGGTTGGTCGGGTGCAGGTGAAAGAATATTGTTTGGCCCTGACATTGTAACTCAAGCGGAGGAGAAAGTTCACATCATTCTTGAAAATCTAAAGATTGCTCAAAGTCGCCAGAAGAGCAATTATGACAGAAAGCACACGGACATGGAGTATGTCCCTGGTGATCTCATTTACCTTTGTGTAACTCCCATGAGAGGCACGCACCGCTTTGGCATCAAAGGAAAGCTGGCTCCTAGATACATCGGTCCATTCAAAATTCGTGGAAGAAGAGGAGAAGTTGCTTATGCCCTTGAGCTCCCGGACAAACTCAAGGTCCATGATGTTTTCCACATCTCTCAACTCAAGAAGTGCTTCAAGGATCCCGGCAGGACCGTGGACCATGAGCTTATCAATCTCCAAGAAGACCTGTCTTATCAAGAACACCCCACAAAAATCCTTGAGATCGCAGAAAGAAGGACTCGCAACAAGTCCATCAAGTTCTGCAAGGTGCAGTGGTCGCACCATTCTGTTGATGAAGCCACTTGGGAACGTGAAAATGAGCTCCATGCCAAGTATCCTACCCTCTTCGAGTCTTCTTCTTCTTCCTAGAATCTCGGGGCGATATTCCTGTTTACTGGGGGAGAGTTGTAGCATCCCAATTGTCTAACAATTGTAATGCTACTTGGTCTAGTAATATAATGGCTACTTCATATATATAATTGTTGCATCATCATTATATCATGCTCATGTCATCATGCCACCTTGCATTTGAGCATCATATAAAACCCTCTTTCTTTGGTTCTTCTCTCATATGCATTATTAACTGTATTTGCCTCTTGATATTGTATTTGGTTATTGATATATTGTTTAATGCCCAAGTTGAGTTGGGGGCATATCTTTTATAAACTCCACCACCTTTCTTTGGATTCATCTAAATTCCACCACCCTAGTCATATATGAGCCATTGCTTTTCTTTTGCTATTTAAATCTAGCTCATATGTGTTGGTGTGGATCCATTCTATGTCTACATGCTCCATATATGAAGTATGTTGTTTTCACAATATTAATTATGTGGAGCCTCATGGCCACCTTTGAATGTCATGTGAGTAGAATCTTCCTTTTACCTTCCATATGGTTGTTTTGGCTAATTGAGCTTGTTTAAATATAATTGTGGCCAAATAATCTTTTAGTGGGATATACACACTAACATGGCCTATTATATTCAATTAAGCTTGATTCCACCATTCCATTATCCATGAGCTTGCCTTAGTTTTTCTTTTGGTATTTAATCTAGCTCATGGAAGATAGGATGGATCCATTTATACAAATTCTTTTGCTGGGCTTTATTCCACTTTTGGGAATGCATAAGAATAATGCCATGTTAATATTATTGTCTCCACAAGAATAAACATGGCATTCATTATTTTTGCATGGCCCATGCAAGTACCACCACAATCTAGTCTTTTGGCTTTTATTTGAATTTTTGAGTGGATCATCATCTCTCCCTCTATCCACCTCTCTTTTGGCATGATCTAGTTGGTCTTGCTAAACTCCACCACCACACCCCTATCCCTCTCTTCCACCCTTTATGTTGAGCTTGTTTGAGTTTGCAAACTCCTACACCAACTCCATCTCTTGTTTTGATCTTGCCTAAAACCCTAGCTACCATACCACTCCTCTCTCTTACCCTCCTCTCTAAACCACACCCCCATCTAATCCTAACCCGAGCCCCCCTAAGCTAACCCTAGCTACCAACACCCTCTCTCTCGACCTCTTTCCTCTCTCACCTAGTCGGCCCCACCTGGCCACCCTGGCCCACCTAGCTACCCCAACCCTAGTACCAAACCCTAACCCGAGGCTCCCCCAACCTATCCCGAGCCTCCCCTCTCCTCTCTCCTTCTCTTCTCTCTGCCTGGCGTGCCCCCACCCGAGCCTACCTCTTTGGACGCTCTCTGGCCCCACCTGGAAGCCCTTGCCCGTGCCTGCCCTGGCCTCCCAGCTCGAGCACGTGAAGGGAGGAGGGAAAAGGTGGCCAAAGCCACCTCTATCCCTAACCACTCCCCCACGGCATCTCCCTCTTCCTCTCTGCTTTACCATTCGCTCCACAACCCCTCTGCCTCTCCTAGATCTCCCCAGACCGACCCCTTCCTCTCCGTCTACCCCTACCAACATCTACCCCCCCCCCCCCCCCCCGACGACCTCACCGTCGGCCTCCACCACCTCCCATCGAACCAGCCGTGCAGCGCGTCCGTGAAGCGGCCTGGGAGGTCGAGGACGCTCCTCTGCTTCACCTTGTACCCGCTGTCGAGGAGGAGAAGGACTGTAGCCGAAGATCACCGCCGCCACCGACGCCAAACCCTAGCCTCCGGTCCGTCTGCGTCGTCGCCGATCCCCTGCGCCTCGAGCGGATCCAACCACACCAACCAACTCACGGTGAGCTGACACACCTCCTAGACAACCCCCTCTGGCCGATCCCGCCCTAGTGCAGCCGATCCTTTCGTCGAACACCGTCGGAGCGTCGGGTTCGCTGTTGTCTGCAGCCTCCCCGCGCCGCGCCAGCCTCTTCTAGCCTGCGTCCAACCTTCCAACACCAAACCCAGGCCACCGCAGTGGCTGCCGCCTCCGCGCGCGCACGCCAGGTCCCGCGTTCGAGCCCCGCCCCGCGCCGCGCACCGATCTGTCGCTCGATGCAGAGAAAGAAGAGGAACAGTACGGGCTGTGGTAGTTTTACAGATAGCCCCCTTTTTGTTTTTCTGCTCAACCCGCGGTACTCGTGGCCCACCAGTCAGCCTCCCTGGCCCTTTTACAAAGAGCCCCCCGTAGTATCCTAGCCTTAACCCGCGGTCCCATACCCCCTCCTGCCAGCCACGTCTGGATCGCCCACTGTCACGTGGACCCTCGTGGCCGCTGGCCCCACCTGTCATCCGAAGAGGCTAGATAAAGCCGTGGTGAGAAAACCTTTATCTGCGCGCGGTGACGCCCAGTCAGCCTGGCCCCACTTGTCACTGACTGTGGCTGGATCTAAGTGTGTGAGAAAAGTATTTCTGTACTTCTGTTTTAACTCAAACTTTCTCAAATTAATTCAAATTCAAATTTAAATCTGTTTTCAAATAACTTTTAAAATATAATTCCAAATAATACAAATAATATATGTTTTGAAATCAGAAAAATATGAGGAATTCAAATATGCCCTTCAAAATATATTTTGGACACTTTAAACTCCAAGTTGATTAAAATTACAATAAAATGCCCTTTTTCTTAATTAATTAATAACTTTTGTTTTATAACTCCAAATTTAACAAATAATATGTCTAAAATGTTTAGCTCGACGAGACCTTCCTGTTTATGCATCCCATGTTCTGAATTGCAGCATGCATCATATAAATATAAAGTTTACAGCAACTTTTATGAGGCTAAAATGTGATCAAAACTCAACAAAATGCTTATTTCTTGTATTCTCCACCTCACCCATGCCATGCTACATTATTGCCATGCAAATTGTGCATAATTCATCATGGCATGATTGTTTGCTTGTCGCATTTAATTCATATGCTTGTGCACTTTATTTATGTTGGCCCTTGTTTGTTTGGTTCTTCTTCGAATAGACGCTGAGCAGGGGATATATCAAGAGAACCAGGAGCACTACCCAGATCCTTCTCTCGCTTCAACTGAGCTGCCAGGCAAGCACTACCACATGCTTGCATACATATAGTACCTATTGCCTCTATCTTATTCTTGCATCATTGAGTCGCGATTGCATTAATCTGAATCCCAAGTACTGCATAGCCTTTACTTTTAAACCCCACCGAAGCTTGTTCCTCCAACCCATGAGCCCTTACTACAGGAGTTGTTTGAGCCATGCGGGTCGTAGAACAGCATGTGTAGGGTATGTGAGTGTCTGATGGATAACGAGGTACCTAAACAACTTAACCTGAGTAGTAATGGGATAACTAATGAAAGTGGCATCGGTGAGCAATATCTGCTATTTGGTTTTTCATGCTCACTTGTGTCTCGTAGGACCCCGAGTACTTGATTCCTGTTCCTTGAATATTCGCGCTATCCACATCCGGGAGGCTTATGGACCCCCCTGAGCCAGAGCTTGATTCATTCTTATTTCTTGGGGCCACAAAGTAGTTTGGAGCTTTATTACTATCCTGTACTTATGCCATGTTTTACTGCTTTATTTAAAATTGTGCGAGGAATGCACCTGTACTGTTTAGGTAAGCGGAGTGTTTTCGCGGTATCGACAAGCCCAGTCACATTTTCGGGTTCCCAGTCGTTTACAGCCATTGACGCAAACCTTGAGTCCGTCTCGGAGCCGGCCAACTTCATTGCGGGTAGCTTAATGGGGTGGCCCCCTGAAATATTTCTGAATCCTGTGATCGCTTTGTCGTGACTGCCTCGTTGGTTTTGATTTGGTTTTTCCGAGGTTGATCGAGTGTGTGTTGCTATTTGTGCACCCCTGCAGGGTAAAACTTTCTAAAAGCCGTGTCCGCGGTTATGGACGACTTGGAGCACAGTTTCTCGATCATAGACAAGTATAACTAAAGTACCGCTTTTAATTTGACTAAGTACCTGACTAGTAAATAGTGCAACACTCATGGAATGGATAATAAAACTGCCAACGGATGGGGGGTTGTTCGTCCGCTTCCTCGTTGGTAAGCGAGGAGGAGGATGGATCTGTTAATATTACCGTTATAACTATTGATGTTAATTCACAGACACCCGTCTATCTCTGGTTCGGCGGATGGTTAGGGAGTATCTATAGAATTGATAGGGTTTACCTTTTGCTGAAATTGCGTCACCCCAGGTTGTGTCCCCTTTAGAGGCATAAAGACTTGCTGAGTACCCCTAGGGTCTCACACGATAAATTGTTTGATTCAGATGAACAGGTAAACTCGCAAGATGGATACTGGGTGGAAGAGACGGACGATGTGGGCAACGATCATTCGGTGTAGAGATTCCGGGAACGGGGACCCGTGAGATCTGTGGGCGGGATGTGTTTATTTATGGGGCATCTTATGCCGATTTGCTTCTTATCCGTACTCGGATCTTGTTTTCCTCTTCCGCTTGATACTCTGACGTTTGATGTATGAGGAGATATCCTAAACTATTATATCTATCTAGGATATTTGGATCTTGCCGTATGGCGTTGCAATATTTCTATTATATCCCTTCGCCTGCCGATTACGCCGCCCGTTCTTGTCCCGATGTTTGGAAATGGTTAGGACGGCCGAAAGGTCTACCTGTGAGTGGCATTTGGGCCCCACCGTACTATTTTAACCATTTCCGCTCATCCAGGCTTGTAACTAGGAGCGTAATTCACCGAGGTAGTTACAATTGGTATCAGATCCATCCCGCCCTTCAGGGTCTCAGCCAAATGGTCGTTGTCAGTCTAGCAAATATTTTGGTAGCTATGTGTACTAGGGAAAACAAAACGTGAGAGTAGGACTGCTTCCACTTTTCTTCTTACCAACCACCCACCCTTTTTCTGGAAAGGAAGTGTAACGTTTTCAATCCTCTTCTCAAAATTCAAACTAGGATTCACGTGTTCTGGGTTTCCGTAGTACCATAGGTTGTGTGTGTGTGTGTAATTCCTGGTCTATCTGTTGCATCCAACTTGTTATCGCAATCTGCCTTTGGTTATCAACTGTTGGTACATTCCATACCGACAGGCTTTTGCAAACCGACGCGATCTATATGATTCGTTGAATACCGCCGCGATCTGTCTTACTCTTTGTTACCCGACGTTATCTTGTTTGGGGTGTTCGTTTCCGTAGTTACTAATCTTTGGGTTCATCGTGAGAAGAAGGTGTTGGGATATGTGTTTTACTTATTCATGTGCGGAGTAATGATTTGAGTGCGGGATGGAGTCGCGACCATACCACTACTCTTATCATTCGCTCTTGTATATTGAATTGGTAGAGTCACTAATCTAGATTCGTTAAGTGATTTTGCGCATCTATTGGTATTTTAATGCCGAAATTTGCGGAAAATTTTTCTTTGATATATCTGTGTACCACACTCCTTTTCAGTCGTGTGCGATATGCTTAATATATTCTAGGTGCTTTGAACTTTGTTGATATTTTAATATCATCTTAGTAAATTGTATCCTTTAATCTTGATTAATTCCATCTTGGTACTATTTTGGATTATTATTATTCTCCATCATAGTACTGACTTGTGTTTTATATCAATCACAGGATGGCACCACCACGCCGTTCTGAGGAGGACATACAACCTGAACTGGGGACAGCGTTGTCAAGCATTGCCAATGCCTTGGCAGCAATGCAGCAGAACCAGCAGCGTTTTGAAGAAAGTGTCAGGAGGAATGAGTTTGTTCCGCTACCTCCACATCCCAAGCGAGGAGACATCAAAAGCTTCCTAAAGTTCAACCCACGCCAATTTGATGTTTCTGATCAACCACTTGATGCTGATGATTGGTTGCGTGAGATGTCAAGGTTACTGATGACTGCTGATGTTCCTGAGCAAGAATGGGTAAAGTGTGTTACTCACCTTCTGAAGGGAGATGCAGCTCTCTGGTGGGAGAATTACCTGAAGGCAAACCACTCTGGTTTTCAGCCTACTTGGGGACAGTTCACTAGAGCTTTCAAAGAGCAGTATCTGTCAGAAATTGTCATGGAGAGGATGAAGGAAGTGTTTCTCAACCTCAAGCAGGGCAATGACAATGTCAATACCTACATCAGGAACTTCATGAACCTTTCTCGTTATGGTGGCGATGAGATCTCTGATGACAAGAAGAAGCAAAAGAGGTTCCGGCAAGGGCTCAATGCATCGATTAAATATGCAATCACACATGCAAGGCCGGCGTCTTTTCTGGAACTTCAGCATACAGCTCTACAGGAAGAAGCAAGTAGGCAAGTGTTTGAGGAGTCAAAGAAACACAACCGTGATGCAGCAAGCTCTTCAGCTATGTCAACTCCTTCTAAGCGTCGTGTCTGGGTTCCTAACAACCCACCGTCGCTCCCGGCTCCACCAAGACCTTCAAGCTACGCGGCAAGGCCACCAAACTTCCTCACTGCTGCTTCCAGGGGCTACAACCACCACTACCCTGGAGCGCCTGGCGGAGTCCCTGGCTACGTTGCTCCACGTCCACCTGGTGCTTGTTACACTTGTGGAAACACTGGGCACCAATACTGGAACTGTCCGATGAAAAACAAAGCTCTTCCTCCACCACCTACAAGATCTGCGGCAAGCTCTCCTATGGTTCGTGCACCACCACCTCGGGCTCTCAACATCAACACCAAGCCTGGGTCTACTGTTGCTCGTGCCAACTGTGTCAACGCCGCTCAAGCTGAGCATGCACCTGGAGTTGTGATGGGTATGCTATCTGTTAACTCAGTCCCTGCACGAGTTTTGTTTGATTCTGGTGCATCGCATTCTTTTGTTTCTCACAAGTTTGCAAATGAGAATGAGTTAGCTATGGATCCTCTCCTTAAGCGGTTAATGGTCCTTTCTCCTGGAGCAACAATGGCAGCTTCTAAAATCAGCCATGGCAATCAAATGAAGATTGGTGGCTCTTCGTTCTCGGCGTCATTAATTGTTCTAGGCAATTCTGACATTGATGTCATCTTGGGCATGGATTGGTTGACAGCAAATGCAGCTGTGATTGATTGTGCTGAACGCTCGGTTTCTTTGAAGATTCCTGAAGGCCATATAGTCTATTCTCCAAGTCTGACTCCTGCTATCCAGCTTTTCTCTTTGGTGGCTCTGAATGATGATGCTATGGAAGCTATTCAGAGTGTTCTGGTGGTCTGTGAGTTCCCAGATGTCTTTCCTGAAGAGTTGCCAGGTATGCCTCCGGATCGTGAGGTTGAGTTTGTAATTGAGCTTGAACCTGGAACAGCTCCTATCTCCAAGCGGCCTTATAAAATGGGTCCTGCTGAGTTGGCTGAACTCAAACGTCAGCTTGATGAACAAGAGAAGTTGGGTTTCATTCAACACAGTACCTCTTCTTGGGGCAGCCCAACAATCTCTGTGAAGAAGCGAGACAAGACTGGTAGACTTTGTGTTGACTATCGAGCTCTCAATGCTAAAACCATCAAGAATAAATATCCCCTTCCGCGGATTAATGATCTCTTCGATCAGCTAGCTGGAGCTGTGGTGTTCTCTAAGCTTGACTTGAGAAGTGGTTATCATCAAATCAAGATTCACAAGGAAGATGTTCCTAAAACAGCTTTCACCACTCGTTATGGCCTGTATGAGTACATGGTCATGTCTTTCGGTCTCACCAACGCACCTGCCACCTTCTCGAGGCTCATGAACTCGGTTTTCATGGAGTATCTTGATAAGTTCGTTGTGGTCTATCTGGATGACATCCTAGTCTATTCTAAGTCACAGGAAGAACATGAAGAACACCTTCGGTGTGTCCTAAACAAGCTTCGAGAGAACCGCTTGTATGCAAAGTTCTCCAAGTGTGAGTTTTGGCTGCCTCAAGTAACCTATCTTGGTCATGTCATCTCTGCCAAGGGCATTGCCGTCAACCCGGAAACTGTAAAGACAATTGTTGAATGGCTTCCTCCTGTAAATGTCAAAGAAGTGCGGAGTTTCCTTGGTTTGGCTAGTTATTGTCGTCGCTTCGTTCAGAACTTTTCGAAGATAGCGAAGCCTCTTACCGATCTCCTCAAGAAAGGCAAGAAATACCTTTGGACTCCTGCATGTCAAGCAAGCTTTGAGACACTCAAAGAGAAGCTCACTTCCACACCAGTCTTGGTTCCTCCGGATACATCCAAGCCTTTCCAGATATTCTGTGACGCCTCTTTGCAAGGATTTGCGGTCCTTATGCAAGAAAAACAAGTTGTTGCTTATGCCTCTCGATAGTTGAAGACGCATGAGATCAACTATCCTACGCATGACCTCGAGCTCGCAGCAGTTGTCTTTGCTTTGAAAGTATGGAGGCATTACTTGCTGGGCAATCGTTGTGAAATCTTTTCTGATCACAAGAGTTTGAAGTATATCTTCACTCAGCCTGATCTCAACCTTCGGCAGAGGTGATGGATTGAAGCAATCAATGATTTTGATTTGACCATCAACTACACTCCGGGTAAAGCTAATGTCATGGCCGATGCTCTCAGCCGCAAAGCTTATGTCAACAACCTCATGATGGAAGAACAACAGCCTCTCTTGTGTTAGGAATTCCGTCAGCTCAACCTTGAAATTGTGGAACAAGGGTATCTCCTGAACCTTCTGGCTACTCCTCTCTTGGAAGAGAAGGTTCGCTCCTTTCAGCTTGGTGATCCGTACACAAGAAAGATCATCTCCAAACTTCAGCTTCCGAAGTATGAGTCCTTCCACGTCGATGATCAAGGCACGCTTTTCTTTGAACACCGGATGTTTGTTCCGAACTACCCGGGTTTGAGAGAGCAAGTTCTCAAGGAGGCGCATGATTCTGTTCTTTCTATCCACCCTGGCAGCACAAAGATGTACATGGACTTGAAAACACAATATTGGTGGCCGATATTGAAAAGATATTGTGCCAAGTATGTCTCGGAGTGTGATGTCTGCCGCAGAGTTAAAGCTGTCCATCAGAAACCTTCCGGTCTTCTACAGCCATTGAAACCCCCGGAATGGAAATGGGAGAAAGTAGAGATGGATTTCATCACTGGTTTTCCAAGGTCACAGAAGGGCAACAATGCAATCTTTGTTGTCATTGACAGGCTTTCTAAAGTGGCTCACTTCTTCCCCGTCAAGGAAACAATTTCTGCAATTCAGTTGGCTGAGCTCTATATCAACAGAATTGTCTCTCTGTATGGGGTTCCTCTTGAGATCAGTTCAAACCGTGGAAGCATCTTCACTTCCAAGTTCTGGGAAAGTTTCCAAAATGCTTTGGGAACAAAGTTGAACTTCAGCACAGCTTACCACCCTCAGTCGCAAGGACAAGTTGAAAGGATCAATTAGATTCTGGAGGATATGCTCCGTGCTTGCGTCATCTCTTTTGGCATGAAGTGGGAAGAATGTCTTCCTTATGCTGAATTCTCTTACAACAACAGCTTCCAGAAAAGTCTGAAGATGGCACCATTTGAGGCTCTCTATGGTCGCAAATGCAGAACTCCGATTGGTTGGTCGGGTGCAGGTGAAAGAATATTGTTTGGCCCTGACATTGTAACTCAAGCGGAGGAGAAAGTTCACATCATTCTTGAAAATCTAAAGATTGCTCAAAGTCGCCAGAAGAGCAATTATGACAGAAAGCACACGGACATGGAGTATGTCCCTGGTGATCTCATTTACCTTCGTGTAACTCCCATGAGAGGCACGCACCGCTTTGGCATCAAAGGAAAGCTGGCTCCTAGATACATCGGTCCATTCAAAATTCGTGGAAGAAGAGGAGAAGTTGCTTATGCCCTTGAGCTCCCGGACAAACTCAAGGTCCATGATGTTTTCCACATCTCTCAACTCAAGAAGTGCTTCAAGGATCCCGGCAGGACCGTGGACCATGAGCTTATCAATCTCCAAGAAGACCTGTCTTATCAAGAACACCCCACAAAAATCCTTGAGATCGCAGAAAGAAGGACTCGCAACAAGTCCATCAAGTTCTGCAAGGTGCAGTGGTCGCACCATTCTGTTGATGAAGCCACTTGGGAACGTGAAAATGATCTCCATGCCAAGTATCCTACCCTCTTCGAGTCTTCTTCTTCTTCCTAGAATCTCGGGGCGAGATTCCTGTTTACTGGGGGAGAGTTGTAGCATCCCAATTGTCTAACAATTGTAATGCTACTTGGTCTAGTAATATAATGGCTACTTCATATATATAATTGTTGCATCATCATTATATCATGCTCATGTCATCATGCCACCTTGCATTTGAGCATCATATAAAACCCTCTTTCTTTGGTTCTTCTCTCATATGCATTATTAACTGTATTTGCCTCTTGATATTGTATTTGGTTATTGATATATTGTTTAATGCCCAAGTTGAGTTGGGGGCATATCTTTTATAAACTCCACCACCTTTCTTTGGATTCATCTAAATTCCACCACCCTAGTCATATATGAGCCATTGCTTTTCTTTTGCTATTTAAATCTAGCTCATATGTGTTGGTGTGGATCCATTCTATGTCTACATGCTCCATATATGAAGTATGTTGTTTTCACAATATTAATTATGTGGAGCCTCATGGCCACCTTTGAATGTCATGTGAGTAGAATCTTCCTTTTACCTTCCATATGGTTGTTTTGGCTAATTGAGCTTGTTTAAATATAATTGTGGCCAAATAATCTTTTAGTGGGATATACACACTAACATGGCCTATTATATTCAATTAAGCTTGATTCCACCATTCCATTATCCATGAGCTTGCCTTAGTTTTTCTTTTGGTATTTAATCTAGCTCATGGAAGATAGGATGGATCCATTTATACAAATTCTTTTGCTGGGCTTTATTCCACTTTTGGGAATGCATAAGAATAATGCCATGTTAATATTATTATCTCCACAAGAATAAACATGGCATTCATTATTCTTGCATGGCCCATGCAAGTACCACCACAATCTAGTCTTTTGGCTTTTATTTGAATTTTTGAGTGGATCATCATCTCTCCCTCTATCCACCTCTCTTTTGGCATGATCTAGTTGGTCTTGCTAAACTCCACCACCACACCCCTATCCCTCTCTTCCACCCTTTATGTTGAGCTTGTTTGAGTTTGCAAACTCCTACACCAACTCCATCTCTTGTTTTGATCTTGCCTAAAACCCTAGCTACCATACCACTCCTCTCTCTTAACCCTCCTCTCTAAACCACACCCCCATCTAATCCTAACCCGAGCCCCCCTAAGCTAACCCTAGCTACCAACACCCTCTCTCTCGACCTCTTTCCTCTCTCACCTAGCCGGCCCCACCTGGCCACCCTGGCCCGCCTAGCTACCCCAACCCTAGTACCAAACCCTAACCCGAGGCTCCCCCAACCTATCCCGAGCCTCCCCTCTCCTCTCTCCTTCTCTTCTCTCTGCCTGGCGTGCCCCCACCCGAGCCTACCTCTTTGGACGCTCTCTGGCCCCACCTGGAAGCCCTTGCCCGTGCCTGCCCTGGCCTCCCAGCTCGAGCACGTGAAGGGAGGAGGGAAAAGGTGGCCGAAGCCACCTCTATCCCTAACCACTCCCCCACGGCATCGCCCTCTTCCTCTCTGCTTTACCATTCGCTCCACAACCCCTCTGCCTCTCCCAGATCTCCCCAGACCGACCCCTTCCTCTCCGTCTACCCCTACCAACATCTACCCCCCCCCCCGACGACCTCACCGTCGGACTCCACCACCTCCCATCGAACCAGCCGTGCAGCGCGTCCGTGAAGCGGCCTGGGAGGTCGAGGACGCTCCTCTGCTTCACCCTGTACCCGCTGTCAAGGAGGAGAAGGACTGTAGCCGAAGATCACCGCCGCCACCGACGCCAAACCCTAGCCTCCGGTCCATCTGCGTCGTCGCTGATCCCCTGCGCCTCGAGCGGATCCAACCACACCAACCAACTCACGGTGAGCTGACACACCTCCTAGACAACCCCCTCTGGCCGATCCCGCCCTAGTGCAGCCGATCCTTTCGTCGAACGCCGTCGGAGCGTCGGGTTCGCTGTTGTCTGCAGCCTCCCCGCGCCGCGCCAGCCTCTTCTAGCCTGCGTCCAACCTTCCAACACCAAACCCAGACCACCGCAGTGGCTGCCACCTCCGCGCGTGCACGCCAGGTCCCGCGTTCGAGCCCCGCCCCGCGCCGCGCACCGATCTGTCACTCGATGCAGAGAAAGAAGAGGAACAGTACGGGTCGTGGTAGTTTTACAGATAGCCCCCTTTTTGTTTTTCTGCTCAACCCGCGGTACTCGTGGCCCACCAGTCAGCCTCCCTGGCCCTTTTACAAAGAGCCCCCCGTAGTATCCTAGCCTTAATCCGCGGTCCCATACCCCCTCCTGCCAGCCACGTCTGGATCGCCCACTGTCACGTGGACCCTCGTGGCCGCTGGCCCCACCTGTCATCCGAAGAGGCTAGATAAAGCCGTGGTGAGAAAACCTTTATCTGCGCGCGGTGACACCCAGTCAGCCTAGCCCCACTTGTCACTGACTGTGGCTGGATCTGAGTGTGTGAGAAAAGTATTTCTGTACTTCTGTTTTAACTCAAACTTTCTCAAATTAATTCAAATTCAAATTTAAATCTGTTTTCAAATAACTTTTAAAATATAATTCCAAATAATACAAATAATATATGTTTTGAAATCAGAAAAATATGAGGAATTCAAATATGCACTTCAAAATATATTTTGGACACTTTAAACTCCAAGTTGATTAAAATTACAATAAAATGCCCTTTTTCTTAATTAATTAATAACTTTTGTTTTATAACTCCAAATTTAACAAATAATATGTCTAAAATGTTTAGCTCGACGAGACCTTCCTGTTTATGCATCCCATGTTCTGAATTGCAGCATGCATCATATAAATATAAAGTTTACAGCAACTTTTATGAGGCTAAAATGTGATCAAAACTCAACAAAATGCTTATTTCTTGTATTCTCCACCTCACCCATGCCATGCTACATTATTTCCATGCAAATTGTGCATAATTCATCATGGCATGATTGTTTGCTTGTCGCATTTAATTCATATGCGTGTGCACTTTATTTATGTTGGCCCTTGTTTGTTTGGTTCTTCTTCGAATAGACGCTGAGCAGGGGATATATCAAGAGAACCAGGAGCACTACCCAGATCCTTCTCTCGCTTCAACTGAGCTGCCAGGCAAGCACTACCACATGCTTGCATACATATAGTACCTATTGCCTCTATCTTATTCTTGCATCATTGAGTCGCGATTGCATTAATCTGAATCCCAAGTACTGCATAGCCTTTACTTTTAAACCCCACCGAAGCTTGTTCCTCCATCCCATGAGCCCTTACTACAGGAGTTGTTTGAGCCATGCGGGTCGTAGAACAGCATGTGTAGGGTATGTGAGTGTCTGATGGATAACGAGGTACCTAAACAACTTAACGTGAGTAGTAATGGGATAACTAATGAAAGTGGCATCGGTGAGCAATATCTGCTATTTGGTTTTTCATGCTCACTTGTGTCCCGTAGGACCCCGAGTACTTGATTCCTGTTCCTTGAATATTCGCGCTATCCACATCCGGGAGGCTTATGGACCCCCCTGAGCGAGAGCTTGATTCATTCTTATTTCTTGGGGCCACAAAGTAGTTTGGAGCTTTATTACTATCCTGTACTTATGCCATGTTTTACTGCTTTATTTAAAATTGTGCGAGGAATGCACCTGTACTGTTTAGGTAAGCGGAGTGTTTTCGCGGTATCGACAAGCCCAGTCACATTTTCGGGTTCCCAGTCGTTTACAGCGGCTGATGCAAACCTTGAGTCCGTCTCGGAGCCGGCCAACTTCGTTGCGGGTAGCTTAATGGGGTGGCCCCCTGAAATATTTCTGAATCCTGTGATCGCTTTGTCATGACTGCCTCGTTGGTTTTGATTTGGTTTTTCCGAGGTTGATCGAGTGTGTGTTGCTATTTGTGCGCCCCTGCAGGGTAAAACTTTCTGAAAGCCGTGTCCGTGGTTATGGACGACTTGGAGCACAGTTTCTCGATCATAGACAAGTATAACTAAAGTACCGCTTTTAATTTGACTAAGTACCTGACTAGTAAATAGTGCAACACTCATGGAATGGATAATAAAACTGCCAACGGATGGGGGGTTGTTCGTCCGCTTCCTCGTTGGTAAGCGAGGAGGAGGATGGATCTGTTAATATTACCGTTATAACTATTGATGTTAATTCACAGACACCCGTCTATCTCTGGTTCGGCGGATGGTTAGGGAGTATCTATAGAATTGATAGGGTTTACCTTTTGCTGAAATTGCGTCACCCCAGGTTGTGTCCCCTTTAGAGGCATAAAGACTTGCTGAGTACCCCTAGGGTCTCACACGATAAATTGTTTGATTCAGATGAACAGGTAAACTCGCAAGATGGATACTGGGTGGAAGAGACGGACGATGTGGGCAACGATCATTCGGTGTAGAGATTCCGGGAACGGGGACCCGTGAGATCTGTGGGCGGGATGTGTTTATTTATGGGGCATCTTATGCCGATTTGCTTCTTATCCGTACTCGGATCTTGTTTTCCGCTTCCGCTTGATACTCTGACGTTTGATGTATGAGGAGATATCCTAAACTATTATATCTATCTAGGATATTTGGATCTTGCCGTATGGCGTTGCAATATTTCTATTTCTTTTAGATGGAATGGCTCTGAGGACTGTTGTATGGTGGCTTGCATACATACTCATTTGTGTATGTAGTTGATCCCTTCGCCTGCCGATTACGCCGCCCGTTCTTGTCCCGATGTTTGGAAATGGTTAGGACGGTCGAAAGGTCTACCTGTGAGTGGCATTTGGGCCCCACCGTACTATTTTAACCATTTCCGCTCATCCAGGCTTGTAACTAGGAGCGTAATTCACCGAGGTAGTTACACTCTTGTTACATGTTCCTTGTGACTCTTATGAGTCCTCTCCACTAAAACAACCTTTCTGTCTTGACCTTTTGTTGAATGAAGAGTGATCCTTCTATATCAAAAGTAGTTCAACAACTTGGTTATCCGTATCTCTATACCATGAAATCTTTAAGCCTTTAGTTGAGATTCATCTCTCGAAGTCTATGGTCATGTTCTTTCCGTTGTACACTCTCCTTGTCAGAAGATTAAACTCTTCTGAAGTTCCATGGTCTCAATCCTTATGAAGACCAGTTATCTAACAACTTGAAACCTTCTCCTTTTGTTTCCACCTTTACCTTGACGTGTTTCATGCTCGTTGGCTCCAGAGATGTTCGTGAAACATCTATTCACGAGTTGACCATGGGATACTCTGTTTGTGGTTATGTGTCTTTCCCTCTCCTCTTTAGTGTGTGCAGCTACCTCGAAGAAAATGAAGTGCTTCATTCATTCAATAATGGTGGCATGGATCAACCTCTTCGAGAAGATCATCAAAGTCTACTGTAACCCTGTTCCTTCTATCTTCCTACCTAGGAATCTTGGTACGAGATTCTGTTAAGGGGGATAGAACTGTAACACCCTAGTTTTAGTTAATCATAATTAGGACTTTGTTTGTGCATACATGAGCATCATCCTTTAAAATGCATGTGAAGAAGATAATGGAAACCCTAAACCCTAGTTTCCTTCTTCCACTCAAACACATTAAAAATAGTTTGAATTTCAAAAAACTACAAAATAAGTGGATCCCAAATGGACTAGAAGGGCCCTGCAATATTTCTCTAGTTTTACAAAAGGCTCTAGTATTTTTAAATATCTCAAAACAGAAAACAATTTGGAAATACAAAAGAGAGAAAATAAAACAGAATAAGAAAAAAAAGGTTTTCTTAAAATAAAACCTGTTGCTAATCCTAATTGGGCCGCAGCCCATATCTCCCTCTTCTCTAACCACCGCTCAGTGCACAACCAGTAGCCTACCCTGCAAGCTTTGCCGTAGCCCGCTTGCAGTCCAGTATCTGGCCCAGTAGCAGCCCACCTCTTCCCGACCCAACTTACCCCTTTGTTTCATCGTCTTCCTCGCAGGGACAAGCTCCTCCGTGTCACCACCGGCGCCATCCGCCATCGCCAGGATGCACGCCCTGCACTACGATGAGCGCCACTGCCCCT
Source organism: Avena sativa (assembly GCA_916181665.1). Classification (NCBI taxonomy): domain Eukaryota; kingdom Viridiplantae; phylum Streptophyta; class Magnoliopsida; order Poales; family Poaceae; genus Avena; species Avena sativa. The sequence continues at coordinate 187,163,912 of OV702289.1, read as the reverse complement.
GAGTGCCTACAAGACCCTCACACTGTAGTGGGAAACCCTATCCCTAATTCTCCCTCTCCCTCGTTCTCTCTCGCCTGCGTGGCCAAAACCCTAGCTCTAGTCGCTGCCATGCCCCGCTGTTCCGTGCCACCCCGAGCCCCACCGAGGTGCCCTGGAGAAACGCCGTGCTCCCCTCTTCCTCCTCCCGAAATGAATCAAGCCGGGGTGCTCTGAGTCGAGCTCCATGTGGTTGTCTTCTTCATCACCGACGGATCTCGCTGCCGTCCATGTCATTGCTCCCGGCCTTCCCTCGCTCCACCGGCCTCATCATCATGCTCGTGGTGAGCCAGCGATCTTTGTGGACCCTCTATCTCGCTCCTCTCGCTGTTAGTCGCCCCTGCATCGATCATCGTCTGCTGCTGCTGTAGAAGCTCGTCACCGGCGTGGCTCCGGTGACCTATTTTGAGCGGCGCGACCACCTTTAGGTCCACCGCGCAAGCCTGCATCCAGCGCACCTGCTCCCGTTGCCCCACGCACAAAGGATCGAGCGATCCTTGCTCGGCAGTGGAGGTTCTCCATTGCTGACGTCAGCATGGTGTCATAATGTTTTTATTTATTTAAATGTTTTATATAAATTGTTTTCTGGATATATAAATACCCTATGGGCCTTATCTATCAGGATTTTAATCTTTTTGGAAATGTTTTCAGAAATGATTAAATATATGACATGTGGGTCCAGGTTATAAATATCTAATAATTCTAGAAATGTTTAATTATTTAAAAATGATTTAAAATGAATTTAAATTGGTAAAAATCATAACTAATTCATTTTAAATCAGAAAAATAAGTATAATATATCAAAATGTTTATAAAAATGAGATCTATCTCATAGCATCAAATTCATGCATCATTGTAACAACTAAAATGATTTCCTTAGTGAAACCCTAATGAACCCTCTCATATGCCTCCGGAATTTATTAGAAGTGTTGTCTAGGGCATTTCGACTCCGCTTAAAATGGTTCATATATCTTTAGGGTTTGATGTAACACCTTTAAATATCTCATATCATCATTCTTGATTGAGCATTGCATCGATGCCAGGTGTTGATTGCTGCTTCTCTTACCAATGTTTCTACTTCTTCTCGGTAGACCTCAGAGTTAATGTGAGTAACGAGAGTGAGTCCAAAGATTGAAGATTGAGATTGACACCATCGAAGAGAAGTACTTGATCAACGGTGAACAATGCCAAGGAGATGAACCTGAAGTTCTATATCTAAGTATCAAAAGGCAAAGGCAAGCATAGCCCCACACATGATATAATCCTATGATTTCAAAGTATTTCATTCATGTCATGTGCATACGATTCTAAAGTCTTTTATCGATAGATAGAGTATTCCTATCTGATGCATGTTACCTTTGTAGCCTATATTCCCTGATCGACTGCTCCTAGCATAACTAGGGTTTGGCTTATGAGCTTCGCTAGAGCTGTTATATCTGTTGTGCTTAGCCATGCTTAGTTGTTACCGCTGGTCCATCCGGTTGATGAATCAGAGTTGCGAATGAACCTAGTATGACAGGATGGCGTGGTATGATCAGAGATGAAAGTTAAGCATGCTAAGGCTTGTATGGGAGACCACGGAGGGTTATGGTTTTTACAGTACCATACTTGCAACCACTAGGACCTGAGTTCTTTCCTCTTGAACCAAGACGAGCGTACATCCACACGGGGGCCTAGAAACCCCCTCGACCAACTAACTTGCCTAGTAGATTCCATGAGTCACATAGTTCAGGCGTTCCATTCGACATATGCATTCTGGTTGTTCTCGAAGGAGGTGGAGGAGGTGCATTTATACATGTAGGTAAGCGTGGCCAGGAACAAGAGAGGCATGGCTCGTGGTCTCGGCGAAAGTAAGGTAAAGGTCGTGTCTAACCACTCTGTGCCGGCCTTCCAAGGAAGACGGCTACTACTAGTGGCATTAAGAGGAGGTTAGTACGTGTGGGTAAAGTTGTGCACCCCTACAGGGTAATAATCTTTTCGAAAAGCCATGTCCACGGTTATGGATGACTTGGGAACAGATTCTAAGATCATAGAGAAGAATAACCTAATCGTAAAACTTGGCAAGTAAAGTAATGTGTATTCTAAGGATGCTTCCTCAGGGATCGAGGGGGTGATCCTAGTTGGTAGGTTCAGCTGATAAAGTTTCGGTGGATGTAAAAAGAAGATCAAAGCTAGAGATATTGCTTTCTTATCCCCTTTTAAAAGATTCCATTAGTCGAGCTTCTCCTCTCTCTTTTCCAAATAAAGTTAACTTTATGCAAAATAGCCCCACCAGCCATAAGTCTTGCGGAGTACACCCTGTACTCAGCCTTGCTTTGTTGATACTTTTTCAGCAGGTAAGTGTTATCATAGAAGAAGAGTTTGTTACAGCATCGACATCGACGAGTAGCTTGGGGTTCCCGGTCGGCAGCCTGGAATCTATGGGCTAGGACATCATCATTATGCTTCAGGCCTCTTAGGCCATTTGTTCAGTTTTCTATACTTAATAGAATAATTTAGCTTCCGTTGTTTGATGTTTGTGGTCAGTGACCCCTGCTTGTAATAATTTTGTTCTCTGCTTAGTTATGATCTTGCTGTAATAATTTTTGGGTCATAGGGTCACTATAATGTTACCGATTTTCTCTTTGTACGCTTTTGAGATTTAGGTTAGGCTTATATCAGACAGATGTCTGGGATTTGTCTAGCCCTAATCCCGGGGGTGTCACATGTTCTTTTCACAAACCACAGCTAGAGTCATTGCATGTGTGTTCTTTTCACAAACCACATATGGATCCATCATAGTCATTGCATGTTTGTTCTTTTCATTAACCATATCTAGAGTCATTCCATGTCTGTTCTTTCCACAAATCACAACTAGAGTCATTGCATGTCTATTCTTTTCACAGCCACATATGGATCCATAGTAGTCATTGTATGTCTGTTCTTTTCATTAACCACAGCTAGAGTCATTGCATGTCTGTTCTTTCCACAAACAACTACTCGAGTCATTGCATGTCTGTTCTTTTCACAAACCACATATGGATCCACCAGTGTCATTGGATGTGTGTTCTTTTCATGAACCACACCTAGAGTTAGTGCATGTCTGTTCTTTCACAAACCACACATGGAACCACCAGTGTCATTGCATGTGTGTTCTTTTCAGAAACCACATATGGATCCACTAGTGTGATTGCATGTCCGTTCTTTTCATGAACCACACCTAGAGTTAGTGCATGTCTGTTCTTTCACAAACTACACATTGATCCACCAGTGTCATTGGATGTGTGTTCTTCTCACAAATCACAGATAGAATCATTGCATGTGTGTTCTTTTCCCAAACTACATATGGATCCATCATAGTCATTGCATGTCTGTTCTTTTCACAAACCACAGCTAGAGTCATTGCATATCTGTTATTTTCACAAACCACATATGGATCCACCAGTGTCATTGCATGTGTGTTCTTTTCACAAACCACATATTGATCCACCAGTGTCATTGCATGTGTGTTCTTCTCACAAACCACATATGGATCCACTAGTGTTCATTGCATGTCTGTTCTTTTCACAAACCACATATGGATCCACCAGTGTGATTGCATGTGTGTTCTTTTCACAAACCACATAAGGATCCATCAGTCATTGCATGTATGTTCTTTTCACAAACCACAGCTAGGGTCATTGCATGTCCGTTCATTTCACAAACCACATATGGATCCACCAGTGTCATTGCATGTGTGTTATTTTCATTAACCATAGGTAGAGTAATTGCATGTCTATTATTTTGACAAACCACATGGATCCACCAGAGTCATTGCATGTGTGTTCTTTTCATTAACCATGGCTAGAGTCATTGCATGTGTGTTCTTTCCACAAACCACATATGGATCCACTAGAGTCATTGCCTGTGTGTTCTTTTCACAAACCACAGCTAGAGTCATTTCATGTGTGTTCTTTTCACAAACAACATATGGATCCATCATAGTCATTGCATGTCTGTTCTTTTCATTAACCACATCTAGAGTCATTCCATGTATGTTCTTTCCGAAAACAACAGCTAGAGTCATTGAATGTCTGTTCTTTTCACAAACCACATATGGAACCACCAGTGTCATTGCATGTATGTTCTTTTCACAAACCACAGCTAGAGTCATTGCATGTGTGTTCTTTCTACAAACCATATATGGATCCACCATAGTCATTGTATTGCCTGTTCTTTTCACAAACCACAGCTAGAGTTATTGCATGTTTTTTCTTTTCACAAACCACATATGGATCCACCAGTGTCATTGGATGTGTGTTCTTCTCACAAACCACATATGGATCCACCAGAGTTCATTGCATGTCTGTTCTTTTCACAGACCACATAAGGATACACCAGAGTCATTGCATGTGTGTTCTTTTCACAAACCACAACTAGTGTCAATGCATGTATGTTCTTTTCACAAACCACATAAGGATACACCAGTCATTGCATGTGTGTTCTTTTCACAAACCACAACTAGAGTCATTGCCTGTGTGTTCTACTCACAAACCACATATGGATCCATCATAGTGATTGCATGTCTGTTCTTCTCATTAACCACAGCTAGAGTCATTCCATGTCCGTTCTTTCCACAAACCATAACTAGAGTCATTGCATGTCTGTTCTTTTCACAAACCACATATGGATCCATCATAGTCATTGCATGTCTGTTCTTTTCATTAACCATAGCTATAGTCATTGCATGTCTGTTCTTTTCACAAACAACTGCTAGAGTCATTGCATGTCTGTTCTTTTCACAAACCACATATGGATCCACCAGTGTTGTTGGATGTGTGTTCTTTTCATGAACCACACCTAGAGTCAATGCATGTCTGTTCTTTCACAAACCACACATGGATCCACCAGTGTCATTGCATGTGTGTTCTTTTCACAAACCACATATGGATCCACCAGTGTGATTGCATGTGTGTTCTTTTCATGAACAACACCTAGAGTCAGTGCATGTCTGTTCTTTCACAAACTAAAACTAGAGTCATTGCATGTTTGTTCTTTTCACAAACCACATATGGATCCACCAGTGTCATTGGATGTGTGTTCTTCTCACAAACCACAGATGGATCCACCAGAGTTCATTGCATGTCTGTTCTTTTAACAGACCACATAAGGGTACACCAGAGTCGTTGCATGTGTGTTCTTTTCACAAACCACAGCTAGAGTCATTGCATGTCTATTGTTTTCACAAACCACATAAGGATACACCAGTGTCAATTGCATGTGTGTTCTTTTTACAAACTACAACTAGAGTCATTGCATGTGTGTTCTTTTCACAAACCACAACTAGAGTCATTGCATGTGTGTTCTTTTCACAAACCACATATGGATCCATCATAGTCATTGCATGTCTGTTCTTCTCATTAACCACATCTAGAGTCATTCCATGTCTGTTCTTTCCACAAACCACAACTAGAGTCATTGCGTGTCTGTTCTTTTCACAAACCACATATGGATCCATCATAGTCATTGCATGTCTGTTCCTTTTACAAACAACTGCTAGAGTCATTGCATGTGTGTTCTTTTCACAAACCACAACTAGAGTCATTGCATGTGTGTTCTTTTCACAAACCACATATGGATCCACTAGTGTCATTGCCTGTGTGTTCGTTTCACCACCCACATAATTATCCACCATTTTCATTGCATTTGTGTTCTTCTCACAAACCACACATGGGTCCACCAGAGTTCATTGCATGTTTGTTCTTTTCACAAACCACATATGGATCCACCAGTGTGATTGCATGTGTGTTCCTTACACAAACCACATATGGATCCATCACAGTCATTGCATGTCTGTTCTTTTCACAAACGAGTGCTAGAGTCATTGCATTTCTGTTCTTTTCACAACCCACATATGGATCCACTAGTGTCATTGCATGTGTGTCCTTTTCATTTACCATAGCTAGAGTCATTGCATGTCTATTCTTTTCAGAAACCACATATGGATCCACCAGCGTCATTGGATGTGTGTTCTTCTCACAAACCACATATGGATCCACTAGAGTTCATTGCATGTCTATTCTTTTCACAGACCACATAAGGATACACCAGAGTCAATGCATGTGTGTTCTTTTCACAAATCACAACTAGAGTCATTGAATGTATTTTCTTTTCACAAACTACATAAGGATACACCAGTCATTGCATGTCTGTTCTTTTCACAAACCACAGCTAGAGTCATTGCATGTGTGTTCTTTCCACAAACCATATATGGATCCACCAGTGTCATTGCATCTGTGTTCTTTTCATGAACAACACCTAGAGTCAGTGCATGTCTGTTCTTTCACAAACCACACATGGATCCACCAGTCTCATTTGATGTGTGTTCTTGTCACAAACCACAGCTAGAGTTATTGCATGTTGTTCTTTTCACAAACCACATATGGATACATCATAGTCATTGCATGTGTGTTCTTTTCACAAACCACATCCAGAGTCATTGCATGTGTGTTCTTTTCACAAACAACATATAGATCCACCAGTGTCATTGCATGTGTGTTCTTTTCACAAACCACATATTGATCCACCAGTGTCATTGCATGTGTGTTCTTCTCACAAACCACACATGGGTCCACCAGAGTTCATTGCATGTATGTTGTTTTCACAAACCACATATGGATCCACCAGTGTGATTGCTTGTGTGTTCTTTTCACAAACCACATATGGATCCATCACAGTCATTGCATGTCTGTTCTTTTCACAAACGAGTGCTAGAGTCATTGCATTTCAATTCGTTTCACAACCCACATATGGATCCACCAGTGTCATTGCATGTGTGTTCTTTTCATTAACCATAGCTAGAGTCATTGCATGTCTATTATTTTCACAAATCACATGGATCCACCAGAGTCATTGTATGTGTGTTCTTTTCATTAACCATGGCTAGAATCATTGCATGTGTGTTATTTCCACAAACCACATATGGATCCACCAGAGTCATTGCATGTGTGTTCTTTTCACAAACGACAGCTACAGTCATTGCATGTGTATTCTTTTCACAAACCACATATGGATCCATCATAGTCATTGCATGTCTATTCTTTTCAGTACCCATGGCTAGAGTCATTCCTTGTCTGTTCTTTCCACAAACAATAGCTAAAGTCATTGCATGTTTGTTCTTTTCACAAACCACATATGGATCCACTAGTGTCATTGCATGTGTGTTATTTTCATTGACCATAGCTAGAGTAATTGCATGTCTATTCTTTTGACAAACCACATGGATCCACCAGAGTCATTGCATGTGTGTTCTTTTCATTAACCACAGCTAGAGTCATTGCATGTGTGTTCTTTCCACAAACCACATATGGATCCACTAGAGTCATTGCATGTGTTCTTTTCACAAACCATCGCTAGTCATTGCATGTGTGTTCTTTTCAAAAACAACATATGGATCCATCATAGTCATTGCATGTCTGTTCTTTTCATTAACCACAGCTAGAGTCATTCCATGTATGTTTTTTCCGAAAACAACAGCTATTGTCATTGCATGTCTGTTCTTTTCACAAACCACAGCTAGAGTCATTGCATGTGTGTTCTTTCTACAAACCATATATGTATCCACCAGTGTCATTGCATGTGTGTTGTTTTCACAAACAACGTATGGAATCACCAGTGTGATTGCATGTGTGTTCTTTTCATGAACAACACCTAGAGTCGGTGCATGTGTGTTCTTTCACAAACCACACATGGATCCACCAGTGTCATTCGATGTGTGTTCTTGTCACAAACCACAGCTAGAGTTATTGCATGTTGTTCTTTTCACAAACCACATATGGATACGTCATAGTCATTGCATATGTGTTCTTTTCACAAACCACATCTAGAGTCATTGCATGTGTGTTTTTTGCACAAACCACATATGGATCCACCAGTGTCATTGCATGTGTGTTCTTTTCACAAACCACATATTGATCCACCAGTGTCATTGCATGTGTGTTCTTCTCACAAACCACACATGGGTCCACCAGAGTTCATTGCATGTCTGTTCTTTTCACAAACCACATATGGATCCACCAGTGTGATTGCATGTGTGTTCTTTTCACAAACCACATATGGATCCATCACAGTCATTGCATGTCTGTTCTTTTCACAAAAGAGTGCTAAAGTCATTGCATTTCTGTTATTTTCACAACCCACATATGGATCCACCAGTGTCATTGCATGTGTGTTCTTTTCATTAACCATAGCTAGAGTCATTGCATGTCTATTGTTTTCACAAATCACATGGATCCACCAGAGTCATTGCATGTGTGTTCTTTTCACAAACCACATATGGATCCACCAGTGTGATTGCATTTGTGTTCTTTTCATGAACCACACCTAGAGTCAGTGCATGTCTGTTCTTTCACAAACCACACATGGATCCACCAGTGTCATTGCATGTCTGTTCTTCTCACAAACCACAGCTAGAGTCATTGCATGTGTGTTCTTTTCACAAACCATATATGGATCCATCATATTCATTGCATGTCTGTTCTTTTCACAAACCACAGCTAGAGTCATTGCATTTCTGTTATTTTCACAAAACCACATATGGATCCACTAGTGTCACTGGATGTGTGTTCTTTTCACAAACCACATATTGATCCACCAGTGTCATTCATGTGTGTTCTCTCACAAACTACATATGGATCCACTAGATTTCATTGAATGTATGTTCTTTTCACAAACCACATATGGATCCACCAGTGTGATTGCATGTGTGTTCTTTTCTCAAACCACATATGGATCCATCAGAGTCATTGCATGTCCATTCTTTTCACAACCAACAACTAGGGTCATTGCATGTCTGTTCTTTTCACAAACCACATATGGATCCACCAGTGTCAATGCATGTGTGTTCTTTTCATTAACCATAGCTAGAGTCATTGCATGTATATTATTTTCACAAACCACATGGATCCACCAAAGTCATTGCATGTGTGTTCTTTTCATTAACCACAACTAGAGTCATTGCATGTGTGTTCTTGCCACAAACCACGTATGGATCCACCAAAGTCATTGCATGTGTGTTCTTTTCACAAACCACAGCTAGAGTCATTACATGTGTATTCTTTTCACAAACCACATATGGATCCATCATAGTCATTGCATGTCTGTTCTTTTCATTAACAACAGCTAGAGTCATTCCATGTCTGTTCTTTCCACAAGCAACAGCTAGATTCATTGCATGTTTGTTCTTTTCACAAACCACATATGGATCCACCATTGTCATTGCATGTCTGTTCTTTTCACAAACCACATCTAGAGTCATTTCATGTATGTTCTTTCCACAAACCTCATATGGATCCATCATAATCATTGCATGTCTGTTCTTTTCAGTACCCACAACTAGAGTCATTCCATGTATGTTCTTTCCACAAACAATAGCCAGAGTCATTGCATGTCTGTTCTTTTCACAAACCACATATGGATCCAACAGTGTCATTGCATGTTTGTTCTTTTCACCAACCATAGCTAGAGTCATTGCATGTGTGTTCTTTCCACAAACCACATATGGATCCACCAGAGTCATTGTGTGGCAAGTTCTTTTCACAAACCACAGCTAGAGTAATTGCATGTTTATTCTTTTCACAAACCACATAGGGATCCACCAGTGTCATTGGATGTGTGTTCTTCTCACAAACCACATATAGACTCATTGCATGTTTGTTCTTTTCACAAACCACATATGGATCCACCAGTGTCATTGCATGTGCGTTCTTTTCACGAACCACATATTGATCCACCAGTGTCATTGCATGTGTGTTCTTCTCACAAACCACATATGGATCCACCAGAGTTCATTGCATGTATGTTTCTTTCACAAACTACATATGGGTCCACCAGTGTGATTGCATGTGTGTTCTTTTCACAAACCACAGCTAGAGTCATTGCATGTCTGTTCTTTGCACAAACCACATATGGATCCACCAGTGTCATTGCATGTTAATTCTTTTCACAAACCACATATTGATCCACCAGTGTCATTGCATGTGCGTTCTTCTCACAAACCACATATTGATCCACCAGAGTCATTGCATGTGTGTTCTTTTCACAAACCACATATGGATCCATCAGAGTCATTGCATGTTTGTTCTTTCCACAAACCACATCTGGATCCACCCAAGTCATTGTATTGCCTGTGCTTTTCACAAACCACATCCAGAGTCATTGGATGTTTGTTCTTTTCACAAACCACATATGGATCCACCAGTGTCATTGGATGTGTGTTCTTCTCACAAACCACATATGGATCCACCAGAGTTCATTGCATGTCAATTCTTTTCACAGACCACATAAGGATACACCTGAGTCATTGCATGTGTGTTCTTTTCACAAACCACAGCTAGAGTCATTGCATGTCTATTGTTTTCACAAACCACATAAGGATACACCAGTGTCAATTGGATGTGTGTTCTTTTAACAAACCACATACGGATCCATCATAGTCATTGCATGTCTGTTCTTTTCATTAACCACACTAGAGTCATTCCATGTCTGTTCTTTCCACAAACCACAACTAGAGTCATTGCATGTCTGTTATTTTCACAAACCACGTATGGATCCACCATAGTCATTCCATGTCTATTCTTTTCATTAACCACATCTAGAGTCATTGCATGTCTGTTATTTCCACAAACAATGGCTAGAGTCATTGGATGTCTGTTCTTTTCACAAACCACATATGGATCCACCAGTGTCATTGGATGTGTGTTCTTTTCATGAACCACACCTAGAGTTAGTGCATGTTTGTTCTTTCACAAACCACACAGGGATCCACTAGTGTTATTGCATGTGTGTTCTTTTCACAAACCACATATGGATCCACTAGTGTGATTGCATGTGTGTTCTTTTCATGAACCACACCTAGAGTTAGTGCATATCTATTCTTTCACAAACCACACATGGATCCACCAGTGTCATTGGATGTGTGTTCTTCTCACAAACCATAGCTAGAGTCATTGCATGTGTGTTCTTTTCACAAACCACATATGGATCCATCATAGTCATTGCATGTCTGTTCTTTTCACAAACCACAGCTAGAGTCATTGCATATCTGTTATTTTCACAAACCACATATGGATCCACTAGTGTCATTGCATGTGTGTTCTTTTCACAAACCACATATTGATCCACCAGTGTCATTGCATGTGTGTTCTTTTCACAAACCACATATGGATCCATCAAAGTCATTGCATGTCTGCTCTTTTCGCAAACCACATATGGATCCACCAGAGTCATTATATTGCATGTTCTTTTCACAAACCACAGCTAGAGTCAATTCATGTTTGTTCTTTTCACAAACCACATATGGATCCACTAGTGTCATTGTATGTGTGTTCTTCTCACAAACCACATATGGATCCACCAGAGTTCATTGCAAATCTATTCTTTTCACAGACCACATAAGGATAGACCTGAGTCATTTCATGTGTGTTCTTTTCACAAACCACAGCTAGAGTCATTGCATGTCTATTCTTTTCACAAACCACATAAGGATACACCAGAGTCATTGCATGTGTGTTCTTTTCACAAACCACATATGGATCCATCATAGTAATTGCATGTCTGTTCTTTTCATTAACCACACTAGAGTCATTCCATGTCTGTTCTTTCCACAAACCACAACTAGAGTCATTGCATGTATGTTATTTTCACAAACCACATATGGATCCATCATAGTCATTGCATGTGTGTTCTTTTCATCAACCACAGCTAGAGTCATTGCATGTCTGTTATTTCCACAAATAATATCTACAGTCATTGGATGTTTGTTCTTTTCAAAAAACACATATGGATCCACCAGTGGCATTGGATGTGTGTTCTTTTCATGAACCACACCTGCAGTTAGTGCATGTCTGTTCTTTCACAAACCACACATGGATCCACCAGTGTCATTGCATGTGTGTTCTTTTCACAAACCACATATGGATCCAACAGTGTGATTACATGTGTGTTCTTTTCATGAACCACACCTAGAGTCAGTGCTTTTCTGTTCTTTCACAAACCACACATGGATCCACCAGTGTCATTGCATGTGTGTTCTTCTCACAAACCACAACTAGAGTCATTGCATGTGTGTTCTTTGCACAAACCATATATGGATCCATCATATTCATTGCATGTCTATTCTTTTCACAAACCACATCTAGAGTCATTGCATTTCTGTTATTTTCACAAAACCACATATGGATCCACTAGTGTCATTGGATGTGTGTTCTTTTCACAAACCACATATTGATCCACCAGTGTCATTGCATGTGTGTTCTTCTCACAAACTACATATGGATCCACTAGATTTCATTACATGTATGTTCTTTTCACAAACCACATATGGATCCACCAGTGTGATTGCATGTGTGTTCTTTTCTCAAACCACATATGGATCCATCAGTCATTGCATGTCTATTCTTTTCACAAACCACAGCTAGGGTCATTACATGTATGTTCTTTTCACAAACCACATATGGATCCACCAGTGTCATTTCATGTGTGTTATTTTCATTAACCATAGCTAGGGTCATGGCATGTCTATTATTTTCACAAACCACATGGTTCCACCAGATTCATTGCATGTGTGTTCTTTTCATTAACCATAGGTAGAGTCATTGCATGTGTGTTCTTTCCACAAACCACATATGGATCCACCAGAGTCATTGCATGTGTGTTCTTTTCACAAACCATAGCTAGAGTCATTGCATGTGTGTTCTTTTCACAAACCACATATGGATCCATTATAGTCATTGCATGTATGTTCTTTTCATTAACAACATCTAGAGTCATTCCATGTCTGTTCTTTACACAAACAACGGCTAGAGTCATTGCATGTATGTTCTTTTCACAAACCACATATGGATCCACCATTGTCATTGCATGTCTGTTCTTTTCACAAACCACAGCTAGAGTCATTGCATGTGTGTTCTTTCCACAAACCACATATGGATCCACTAGAGTCATTGTATTGCCTGTTCTTTTCACAAACCACAGCTAGAGTCATTGCATGTTTGTTCTTTTCACAAACCACATATGGATCCACTAGTGTCATTGGATGTGTGTTCTTCTCACAAACCACAGATAGAGTCATTGCATGTCTGTTCTTTTCATAAACCACATATGGATCCACCAGTGCCATTGCATGTGTGTTCTTCTCACAAACCACATATTGATCCACCAGAGTCATTGCATGTGTGTTCTTTTCACAAACCACATATGGATCCATCAGAGTCATTGCATGTCTGTTCTTTTCATTAACCACAACTAGAGTCACTTCATGTATGTTCTTTACACAAACAACATATGGATCCACCAATGTCATTGCATGTGTGTTCTTTTCATTAACCACAGCCAGAGTCATTAGATGTGTGTTCTTTTCACAAACCACAGCTAGAGTCATTGCATGTTTGTTCTTTTCACAAACCACATATGGATCCACCAGTGTCATATTGCATGTGTGTTCTTTTCATGAACCATAGCTAGAGTTAATGCATGTGTGGTCTTTCACAAACCACAAAAGGATCCACTAGTGTCATTTGATGTGTGTTCTTTTCATGAACCACACCTAGAGTCTGTGCATGTCTGTTCTTTCACAAACCACACATGGATCCACCAGTGGCATTGCACATGTGTTCTTTTTATTAACCATAGGTAGAGTTATTGGATGTTAATTCTTTTCACAAACCACATATTGATCCACCAGTGTCATTGCATGTGTGTTCTTCTCACAAACCACATATTGATCCACCAGAGTCATTGCATGTGTGTTCTTTTCACAAACCACATATGGATCCATCAGAGTCATTGCATGTTTGTTCTTTCCACAAACCACATCTGGATCCACCCGAGTCATTGTATTGCCTGTTCTTTTCACAAACCACATCCAGAGTCATTGCATGTTTGTTCTTTTCACAAACCACATATGGATCCACCAGTGTCATTGGATGTGTGTTCTTCTCACAAACCACATATGGATCCACCAGAGTTCATTGCATGTCAATTCTTTTCACAGACCACATAAGGATACACCTGAGTCATTGCATGTGTGTTCTTTTCACAAACCACAGCTAGAGTCATTGCATGTCTATTGTTTTCACAAACCACATAAGGATACACCAGTGTCAATTGGATGTGTGTTCTTTTAACAAACCACATACGGATCCATCATAGTCATTGCATGTATGTTCTTTTCATTAACCACACTAGAGTCATTCCATGTCTGTTCTTTCCACAAACCACAACTAGAGTCATTGCATGTCTGTTATTTTCACAAACCACATATGGATCCACCATAGTCATTCCATGTCTATTCTTTTCATTAACCACATCTAGAGTCATTGCATGTCTGTTATTTCCACAAACAATGGCTAGAGTCATTGGATGTCTGTTCTTTTCACAAACCACATATGGATCCACCAGTGTCATTGGATGTGTGTTCTTTTCATGGACCACACCTAGAGTTAGTGCATGTTTGTTCTTTCACAAACCACACATGGATCCACTAGTGTCATTGCATGTGTGTTCTTTTCACAAACCACATATGGATCCACTAGTGTGATTGCATGTGTGTTCTTTTCATGAACCACACCTAGAGTTAGTGCATATCTGTTCTTTCACAAACCACACATGGATCCACCAGTGTCATTGGATGTGTGTTCTTCTCACAAACCATAGCTAGAGTCATTGCATGTGTGTTCTTTTCACAAACCACATATGGATCCATCATAATCATTGCATGTCTGTTCTTTTCACAAACCACAGCTAGAGTCATTGCATATCTGTTATTTTCACAAACCACATATGGATCCACCAGTGTCATTGCATGTGTGTTCTTTTCACAAACCACATATTGATCCACCAGTGTCATTGCATGTGTGTTCTTTTCACAAACCACATATGGATCCATCAAAGTCATTGCATGTCTGCTCTTTTCGCAAACCACATATGGATCCACCAGAGTCATTATATTGCATGTTCTTTTCACAAACCACAGCTAGAGTCAATTCATGTTTGTTCTTTTCACAAACCACATATGGATCCACTAGTGTCATTGTATGTGTGTTCTTCTCACAAACCACATATGCATCCACCAGAGTTCATTGCAAATCTATTCTTTTCACAGACCACATAAGGATAGACCTGAGTCATTTCATGTGTGTTCTTTTCACAAACCACAGCTAGAGTCATTGCATGTCTATTCTTTTCACAAACCACATAAGGATACACCAGAGTCATTGCATGTGTGTTCTTTTCACAAACCACATATGGATCCATCATAGTCATTGCATGTCTGTTCTTTTCATTAACCACACTAGAGTCATTCCATGTCTGTTCTTTCCACAAACCACAACTAGAGTCATTGCATGTATGTTATTTTCACAAACCACATATGGATCCATCATAGTCATTGCATGTGTGTTCTTTTCATCAACCACAGCTAGAGTCATTGCATGTCTGTTATTTCCACAAATAATATCTACAGTCATTGGATGTTTGTTCTTTTCAAAAAACACATATGGATCCACCAGTGGCATTGGATGTGTGTTCTTTTCATGAACCACACCTGCAGTCAGTGCATGTCTGTTCTTTCACAAACCACACATGGATCCACCAGTGTCATTGCATGTGTGTTCTTTTCACAAACCACATATGGATCCAACAGTGTGATTACATGTGTGTTCTTTTCATGAACCACACCTAGAGTCAGTGCTTGTCTGTTCTTTCACAAACCACACATGGATCCGCCAGTGTCATTGCATGTGTGTTCTTCTCACAAACCACAGCTAGAGTCATTGCATGTGTGTTCTTTGCACAAACCATATATGGATCCATCATATTCATTGCATGTCTATTCTTTTCACAAACCACATCTAGAGTCATTGCATTTCTGTTATTTTCACAAAACCACATATGGATCCACTAGTGTCATTAGATGTGTGTTCTTTTCACAAACCACATATTGATCCACCAGTGTCATTGCATGTGTGTTCTTCTCACAAACTACATATGGATCCACTAGATTTCATTACATGTATGTTTTTTTCACAAACCACATATGGATCCACCAGTGTGATTGCATGTGTGTTCTTTTCTCAAACCACATATGGATCCATCAGAGTCATTGCATGTCTATTCTTTTCACAAACCACAGCTAGGGTCATTACATGTCTGTTCTTTTCACAAACCACATATGGATCCACCAGTGTCATTTCATGTGTGTTATTTTCATTAACCATAGCTAGGGTCATGGCATGTCTATTATTTTCACAAACCACATGGTTCCACCAGAGTCATTGCATGTGTGTTCTTTTCATTAACCATAGGTAGAGTCATTGCATGTGTGTTCTTTCCACAAACCACATATGGATCCACCAGAGTCATTGCATGTGTGTTCTTTTCACAAACCATAGCTAGAGTCATTGCATGTGTGTTCTTTTCACAAACCACATATGGATCCATTATAGTCATTGCATGTATGTTCTTTTCATTAACAACATCTAGAGTCATTCCATGTCTGTTCTTTCCACAAACAACAGCTAGAGTCATTGCATGTATGTTCTTTTCACAAACCACATATGGATCCACCATTGTCATTGCATGTCTGTTCTTTTCACAAACCACAGCTAGAGTCATTGCATGTGTGTTCTTTCCACAAACCACATATGGATCCACTAGAGTCATTGTATTGCCTGTTCTTTTCACAAACCACAGCTAGAGTCATTGCATGTTTGTTCTTTTCACAAACCACATATGGATCCACTAGTGTCATTGGATGTGTGTTCTTCTCACAAACCACAGATAGAGTCATTGCATGTCTGTTCTTTTCATAAACCACATATGGATCCACTAGTGCCATTGCATGTGTGTTCTTCTCACAAACCACATATTGATCCACCAGAGTCATTGCATGTGTGTTCTTTTCACAAACCACATATGGATCCATCAGAGTCATTGCATGTCTGTTCTTTTCATTAACCACAACTAGAGTCACTGCATGTATGTTCTTTACACAAACAACATATGGATCCACCAATGTCATTGCATGTGTGTTCTTTTCATTAACCACAGCCAGAGTCATTAGTTGTGTGTTCTTTTCACAAACCACAGCTAGAGTCATTGCATGTTTGTTCTTTTCACAAACCACATATGGATCCACCAGTGTCATATTGCATGTGTGTTCTTTTCATGAACCATAGCTAGAGTTAATGCATGTGTGGTCTTTCACAAACCACAAAAGGATCCACTAGTGTCATTTGATGTGTGTTCTTTTCATGAACCACACCTAGAGTCTGTGCATGTCTGTTCTTTCACAAACCACACATGGATCCACCAGTGGCATTGCACATGTGTTCTTTTTATTAACCATAGGTAGAGTTATTGGATGTTAATTCTTTTCACAAACCACATATTGATCCACCAGTGTGATTGCATGTGTGTTCTTTTCAAAAGCCACAACTAGAGTCATTGCATGTGTGTTCTTTTCATGAACCATAACTAGAGTAAGTGAATGTCTGTTCTTTCACAAACCACACATGGATCCTCGGGAGTAATTGTATTGCCTCTTCTTTTCACAATCCACATTTAGAGTCATTGCATGTGTGTTCTTTTCACAAACCACATATCACCAGTGTCATTGCATGTGTGTTCTTCTCATAAACCACATATGGATCCTAACCTGAGGAGAGCCCTAACCTTAGCCCCCCAATGGTGGCCATTAGACCGAGTCTTCTAGAAGGCACGCCCTAACACAGTTGTTCTCCATGATGATTCCTGTTCGATCGGGGCGCTTGGACGATTGGGATGGTATTCGTGAGAGCGATCCGCGAGTAGGCTGTTCTATGGCATGATTGGCCATGGTTGCTGCCCGCTTGCTCTGGACAAACTGGCAACACCGGGCGCTCCCCTTTTGCGAGTGTCACGACTCACGAGTTTAGTGGGCCATATGCCAGTGTCATGTCCCCATTACTTCTCTTCCTCCCCGTACTTCTCTTCCTTCCCCTTGAAGCCACTTTCCCCACTTCTCTCCCATCCTGCCATAGACGCAAGCCAACGGTGCCTCCAGCTATCTCTCCGGCAGCCACACCCCCCTCTCTCTCTCGCCATGGGTTCAAGGGGAGACGGTGAGGAAACGCGTCGTGACGATAGGGATGGTGATTTCGGTGTGAGTCGTCTCATCTCTATCTCTATCATCTGTGGCAAGTTATCTATTTTGAGCTAGATCTACTCTGTTTACTCATGCGAGTATGATGTGTTAGGCCAACCAGACATTGTATGACTCCGACTATCACGGTTTAGTGGATGAAGATAGTCCTCTGCTATGTAAACATGGATATGTGCTCGCTAAATTTGTAGCGTTCGAAGGAAGAAACGCAGGCAGGAGGTTTTTATGGCGTCAAGGACATCGTGCAATGATGCAAGGCGGAAGTTGCGGTGTTGTCAAATGGGTAGATCCAGAGTGGCCCAAATCGATGCAGAAAACGCTGGACAAACTATGGGATATGACTGTTGAGTTGAAAGAATCCGTATTCAGCTCACTTCTTGACAATGTTGAGATGAATCTATGGGAACCATATGACATGACCAAGCTTAACCGAGATCTGAGTAGGGTGCAAGACAAGGTTAGCTAAGTCGAGAAGGAGAGGGACGTGGCGTTGGCCATGAAGGAGAAAGCAGAGCAAGAACTGACTCAAGCAAGGAATGATCTTCACCAGGACAAAGTCCCGCAGTTCACAACTACGAGTATTGACAAGTGCATGCGGAAAAATGCAGAGAAACAATTGAAGCTATGCAAGGAAGATGCTAAAAGGAAGGAGTAGATTATTCAATCCTTGCTCTCGCAGGAAGATGTGCATCGGGCTAAGATTAGGAAGATCAAGGAGATGTGTGATAACTAGTTCTATTTAGCTTGAGCTCCGTGCCTTTTTAAGTTGTAATAGTAGTACTTGTTGACCTAGCGGTTTGAACTAGTGGTCCTGGAGTCCTAGGAGGAAAAAACTTGGTCTCCCGTTAATCTATCTTAACCCTGCATTACTTCCTTTTGTCTGATCATGGTGGTATTCTGACATTAGTGATTTGTTTAAACGTAATCTACGTGGATTGTGCCACATGCAAAAGGCACAACCACAATTTATAAAGTGGAAGCACGTACACCCGGTTACTGGAGATTCGGGAGCTTCGCCAGATGCAGGGGATGCAGGAGCAGGGAGGTAGTGACATAGACGGGCTCAAGATTAGGGCAGAAAGTGGTACAGATTTCCTCCTCATCTAGGCATTATCGGTTTCCATTGCTATTTATGTTGCCATGTCGAGTAGTTAAAATAAGTTGCTTCTTCATGGAGTGTAGCAGCTGAAATAATTTATTTCTGTGCCACTTACATTCCATCGAATTTGGAGACATCCTGCCCCTCAGCAATCGTGGAACCGTTTGCTGCGTGTTTTCAGATAGTAGTGGCACAATCACAATTTCGGATTCAACTACTAACTCAGGCGTTTCCAAACCCTAAGTCGTGGTACATTTTACTTAGAAAACATGGGTAGATTGTTTCGCCCAACAAAGTTCCACACACAGAGCTCCAGAATTTAACCGAATTACATATATAGGTTCAAGTTCAACACATTACTATGCATCTTCATTGCCATCAGCCTTCTTCTGCAGCCTGGGTGACAAGCCTTCACGTCCACTGGCTTCTTCATTTACTGCCTTCTTCCTCTTCCTCGGTGCCAATTTTCTTAGCTTCACGTACTCTGCATCGCCGGGACAATCAACACCAGAATCGTGTCCAGCATCATCTTTCCACTCGTTTTTATCTTCTTTGGACAGCAAAATGACTGACCTGGCAGTCATGTTTCTAACCTTGTGGTGCTTCCTGTCAAAGAAATAGGACTGATGCATAACTGCCCAATATCTACAGAGTAAATAAAACAAAAATTACAATTCAGCACAAACATGCGAACCCCAAGAGACTTTTGCTTACCAGGAGCTAATTGGGTTCGAGCGACCACCCTGTCAAAGAATAGAAGGGCGACTCCTAGTTGCAGCAGCTTCCACATCCAGTACATCACAATTCAGCTCAAACATGCAAGTTGAAGCATACCTTTTCATCAACCCAATTAGCTGACTGTCACACGTTAGAGGAACCATGATGCCACGTTCATCCATGAAGCTAAACTTTGTAGTCTACTTCGGCCATATTTCATCATGATTATGCAGATCAGCAACCATACCGGATATAGTGTAGATTTGCACATGCGCTTCTTCCATCGTGATATAATGGTGTCCATACCACTTGCCCTTTACCCTTGATGATTTAGAGTCATATCTAAAGAGGACTACCGTAACCAGGTAAGGGTGGTCCACGGAGATCCCACTTGATAGAAAACTGTGGACAAACTATGTTTGTCAGTGTTGGGCTAACAAACAATTTTAGGTTCAGTAGCCAGCTAGCAGTTATAATTAGTGCGAATAGCAAAGAGAAGGGTATCTCACACGCATGTAGCGAGAACTTCTTCTTCCTTGGTAGTAGGATCTGCCATCCTCCGAGCTGCTCGGCTCGTCGGGGGAGGAGGCAGGCTAGAGCCTCGCAACAGCGGCTACGACATGTGCCGTTGGAGCTCAAGATCATCGGCTGGACGCAGCAACTTGGCGCCGGAAGTCAAATGTCCGAAGGGATCGTTCTACCTGGAGGGTGGATTTCGACGCTGCCGATGCTAGGGGAAAGGAGGGAATGGATTTGTGAAATTGGTCAACGCATCTAATCCACTTAGTTCCTCGATTTGCCTAAGAGGTTGTCGCGTTGGCGCTCGCGTCACGGACAGATGACCGACATGTGGGTCCTGGCCATCTACTTCACGGGGCAGTTTAACGGAATATTTGAATTTGGCAGGGGTGAGATGAGTTTGCCTCGAAATGGCCCCTCTCAGTAGTTGGCAGCCCAACTTTATGAAACACGGCAATTACAGGGAACTTGGGTACCGCCATGCACTCGCCTAGGAACTTTTGGGCCACAAACCAATAATCCCCTTATTTACACCCACATCAATAAATCAAGTCTATCAAAAACATTTCTAATCCAATCATTGTTTTTCACGAAAAAATCGTAAAGTAGTAATGAGACCATGCCAAGGACTTGTTAT
Organism: Avena sativa; assembly: GCA_916181665.1. Classification (NCBI taxonomy): domain Eukaryota; kingdom Viridiplantae; phylum Streptophyta; class Magnoliopsida; order Poales; family Poaceae; genus Avena; species Avena sativa. The sequence continues at coordinate 187,142,747 of OV702289.1, read as the reverse complement.
GTGGATCCTCATAGATATCTCTTTTTTATTATTTCAAGGATCGATGGATGTTTATTTTGTAAGTGTTTGCACAACCTTTGAGAGTACCAACACTTTTGCCCATATATTGACACGTATGCCACTCATGTCATCAACTCATAGCCGAAATCTGGGGTTATACCATAGATCGTTCAAAATCTAGCGGAGTTGTTGACATCCCAAAGGTGTGCATTAGAGGCATAGAACAAAGTTGTCTCGCTTCTTTCTCTTTTTTTGAGCTAGTACTATAGTTTGATCCACAAGGTTAGCTTTGGCATGCATCACAATTACCGCTAGACTTTATTTCAATCAAACAACTCCTTTTATGAGTGTCGTCAAGACTATCAAAATATCTTTGGGGTTAAGTATCATCAAGGGTATAATCTCAAGACAATCATTCATCAAACAAGTCATAAATTTTAGAATTTTTCTTATTGTACTTGTTTGGCAATATTATTTCTAAGGCAAGACTCGATTAACTAAAAGAACTAGATCAAGAGCTTCAACAACTAATCATCATACTAATAAAAAGCCTTACTCTAACCATATTAAATTACTTCCCACTAGCATGGCATCTTAGCAAATCGACCAACTAAGATAAACAACTCAAACTTCATAAGTGGGAGACATAGGACATACCTCTCATAAGTAACTTCATGATCCTCTTCCTTATAGGGATGTGTTCCTTCAAAACTCAAACACGATTACTCTCATAATAATAAAGCAAAGAGGCAAATTGTGAATCCACATTTACGAAAAAAGGAAGAACAGAAAAATATTTTTGTATTTTTGAGGATAGGGATTTAAAGAATAGAAAAGAACTTGTGACCAAGCAAGGGTTTTAAGAAAAGAAAAACAAACAAAAAACAAAAACTATCTAAATATGAAAGAAAATAAAAAAAGCTAAGTGTTGGAACAAGCCCACACGAGTGTTTCAAAGCTCCCAAGGAGCTGGAGTATAACCTCATTATTACAAAAATAAATTTGTCGGGAGAACACATCCCCAAGCTCAGGCTCTTGCAAGCCCTTTTATTGCTCATTATGGTGGCGGTGGATAATCTTCCATGTTCCATTGGCTCCTCCAATCATGGAACTAGGTGGTGAGGCTTGCAGTAGCATCTCGAAGGTTGATGGAGAGGTTGTTCATGTTTTGAATATTTCCTTCGAGTGCGTAGATGTCTTCATAGGTGGTGTAGTAGTTTGGTGGCTGCTCATCTTATTCGGGTCCTCCTTGTTCTACTTCTTCATCTTCTCCTCCTCCCATGGGTATTTCTTATTGGGGTAGGTTAGGTTCAACCTGCGCGTCAAAACTCAAACATCCATCCTTGATAGAGAATAAACCGTTAGGCAAAGGAGCCGGGATCAAGTGATCCGCTCCAGGTATATTGAAGAAGTATCTACCATGAGTTTTAGAAACCATACCACATGCTCTTAGAGTAGAAAGACCGAGACGGTGACTTCCTGTCAATGGTTGGATGTTACCTAGGTTGATATGAAGTGCACGTGCAAGAACGGTCACAACTCGTCCACATAGGGGTCCTCGAGATTGAAGAGCTTGATGCTTAAGGTAAATCATGAGAAGAGCGCCCAAATTTGGTGTTAAGTTACAATTAATAATAGAAGCTTTTGCGAGGATCAACATGTACTCCTCATTAACTCTAGTAAACTCACCACGTTCCTGCAAAGTGTTAGCAATCACATAGAATAAATATTGAATAACAGGATGATCAATTTAGTTCCCCTTGGGTGTATTTCTATGAATTGTCATAAAATTAAAGTACTCTGAAGAGGAAGGATCTAAAACAAAAGTAGTTGTGCGTACATCGATAGTGTTGTTGGCAAACCTAAAGCATTGAGCCCATTGGTTGAGTGTCAAAGTGTACTCACAGTTCATAAGGCGGAAATTGATGCGATCAACTTTGGGCTTTTTTTCCTCAGTACAACCATAAGGATCCACCGTGTGTGTTAAGGTGCTGAAGAAATCAAGCATCAAGCGGTGATATGTGGCAAAATCTTGGTGGACTTGATTTCTTGGTGCTTGAGACGATTAACGGTTCAGCTGAAACTCCTCGGTGAACTCGATGCCAAGTGACTCGGGGGTTAACGTCTCAACGGGTGGTGCAGAGGATTCCGCAGTCATCTCACATATACGGCTCCTCGTGTTCATCTAATAATAATAAAAAAATACAAAGTAAGTAAAGATTGCTAATAATTGTTTCGTCCAATATAACCATAGCATTAGTGATTCTCTACACTAACTACAAAGGAAACTCCTCTAAAAACAATACTAAGCATGCTTAATTCAAGATTGAATCAAGAACAAGACCTAAGTCTAGATTGACAATGATGAATGATTGAGTGAATCTTTTGCACAAATAAGTTGAGGATCGGAGGAGAATCGGACCTTAGATCAAATGAGTGTGAGGAATCGAAGAAAGATTAAGTAAATTTGCAGATCCAATGGAGGTGTTTTTGAGTTTGGAGTCAGAAGAAAGAGAAAGATTGATTTTGGGGATTTTTAGGTTACCTCCTCGGGATGAATATGGCGGCCGCGTACGTGATACGGGCGTGTGATACAATCGGAGCCTGTCCATACCGGGTGACTTACCTTGGGGGCGACGCCTGCTCCCAGGTGGTGCACTCAATACGGGCGCGCGTGCCCGTACTGCTGTTCATTATTGGCTCTAAGTCTTTGCTTGAAAGCTGGTGTTTGCTCGAGGGTATGGTACAGGCGCGTGGTACGGGCGCGTCCGGCCGTACCAGTGGTCGTTATCGGCACTGATACCTACAACAAAAATCAGAATTTCTATCTTCCTTTGGCTTGATGTGGTACGAGTGCACGATACGGTCCCTTCTGGCCGTACTAGTGGTCATTAAGAACACTATGAGCTACAAAACACATTTTTTTTTGATTAGAAGCTCCATGTTCCTTTGCACATCTTATCAAAGGACAAAATAAAATAAAATATACTAAGTAAAGATCCAATAATAGTTCTTAGGCCATGTGTTAGTAAAATAAAATATAGAGGATTACCTTATTTCTTCTCCTCTCTCCAAAGTCTTCTTGAACACTCTTTATTAAAAACAAAAACAAAATGAACACAACAAAAACTAATACATCAAGAAAATTTTATTTCACATGGGTTGCCTCCCATGAAGCGCTTCTAATTAAGGTCAATTAGCTTGACCTTGATGGCAATCACATAGGTTTAAGAAGTGGAACACCCACTCCAAAGTAGTTGGCCTTTAAAGTACTTACACCATCATCATCATTAGGCTTGGCCTTATTTTTCCTAGGGAAGTGGACTATAAAATGATCTATGGTAGCACTATTCTCACATTCCCCTCATGTAAATTAATTTAAGCTTTAATAGTTCTTAGGAATGGCCTACCTATAATTGTAGGTGATATGGGATCTTCAGGCATGTCCACAATAACAAGATCAATAAGAGCGGGACTACCTTTAATTTCAACAACTATATTTTATTTAATCCCAATAGCTTGTTTATAAGTTGTATCATTTAGATGGAGTCTAAATTCAGTTGTAACAAATGGCCCCAAGTTTAATTTGTCGAATAAGCTTTTGGAAATTGTTGAGATGCTCACACCAAGATCACAAAGTGCGGATATCTCATTGACTCCCAACTTAATTTTTATAGTGGGCTCAAATATATCATCTATCTTAGCTGGAAGCTTATTAACTAGTCTTTCTACTACATCTCTAAATCGCGAACTTTAGATGCTACTTGTTGTATAAATTGTTGGTACATAGCATCATTACCTTGTTCTATACCTAGATTCTTCAAAGTGATCATCTTTAATAGATCTTCCACTGTATATTCCGGTGTTGGAGCGTTGCTATAATCTAGCTCTTCGGGTTTCTCTTCGTTGGTTACCACCCTCATCATCTTGAGGTCATCTACCAGTTTTGGCTCGGGTTTTCTAGCAAACTTGGCTAGTATGAGAGCTTGGCTCTCAGCTACCTTACCCAGCTGAGCCTCCACGGCCTTTGTCCTTTCTTGTAGAGCCTGCACATCATTTCTAATTGTAACGACCTGGTTACATAGTTTTCCTATACCACTGTCATGGTTCTCCGTGATTTTAATAAGCATATTATGTTGCTCGTGTTGAGCTTGTATAAAGGTTCTAACAGTTTTCTCAAACGAAAGATTGCCATGATTTGCTCCATTAGTTTTATCATAATTATTATAAGGAGCTCCTACAGGATTAGAATGATATTTTTGAACATTAGAAGCATAATTATTTTTCCATGCGGTATTAAAAGGAGTGCGAGCTATAAAATTGACATCATTAACATCGGTAGTGATAACATTAACTTGGGTATCTTCTTTACCTTTTACTGAGCTAAGCAACTCATCTATCTTAGATGTAAGCTCTTCATTATTTACCTCGGTAATTGAACTTACGCTCTTTGAGGTTCTTTCCACATGCCATTTGGCATGGTTATTTTTCATAACATCAAGTAACTTTTTTGCAACACTCACATGCTTTCCCATGATTGTTCCTCCTGCTGTAGTATCTAGCATAGACTTAAACATTGGGTTAAGACCATTATAAAACAAATGTAATATAAGCCACTCTTCCATCCCATGACTAGGACAGTTCATTACAGCTTCTTTCATCCTTTTCCACGCAAGCACTAGTGGCTCACGGTCTTCTTGTCTAAAGCTTGTAATGTTGGATCTTAGCTGCATAGTCTTAGATGGGGAAAAATTTAGTCATAAACAAATTAGTACATTTTCCTCCAAAGATTTAATAGTGCCCTTTGGTAGATATAGCAACCAATCCTTAGCCTTTCCTCTAAGAGAGAAAGGAAACAATCTTAATTAAACAGCATTTGAATCTACATCCTTAATACGCATCATGTTGCATATTTCAGTGAAAGTGTTTAAGTACAAACCCGAATCATCAGCGGATGAGCCCCCAAATTGGTTTTCTTGAACCAAACTTAAAAGCTTAGGCTTTATCTCATATGTTTCCGCATCAATTGCGGGCTGAGTGATGGGTGCATGAATAAAATCATCAGTGGGAGTAGCATACTCCCCTAATCTCTTTTGAGCCATGGCTCTTATATTTTTGGTATTTTATAAGTAATGAAAACGAATAACAAGTTACTATTTTTGGGGTTTTCAAATAGATAACAAGAAAGTAAACTAATAATAAGAATTAAATTACAAACAAATAATAAAACTAAAAACAAGGTCTCTAGTGACCTCACCAAGATAGCGAAATTGCTTCCCGGCAACGGTGCCAGAAAAAGGTTTGATACCTTCGACCCGAATTCACCACTACTAGGAAACAGCCTATAGATAGACAAGATATTCAGTGGCACATATGCGAAACCATGCGCCACAGAAAAATATCAGTGGCGCACCAGAAAACATGTGCCACAGAAGATTGGAAGTTCTGTGGTGCATTCTCCACTGTATGCGCCACAGAAGATTGGTGGGACCCGCCAGCTGATACGTCCAAAACGTATCTACTTTCCCGAACACTTTTGCTATTGTTTCTCCTCTATACTTGTGTGATTTGGATGCAACTAATGCAAACTGACGATGTTTTCAGCAGAATTGCCTTGGTGTCTACTTTTTGTGCAGAAAATCAACTATCAGGAAAAATCCCGGAAAATCTGCCAAAAATCCTATTTCACCCGAAGACTCCAGGAGGCAGAATACGAGACGGAGAAGAGCCCTGGGGTGGCCACACCACCTGGTGGCGTGGGCCAGGCCAGACCACGCCAGGGGGTGGTGTGAGCCCCCTAGGCACCCCCTCGGCCTCTCTCTTCGCCTATAAGGAGCCTTCTGACCTAAAAACTTTAGGGGGTTTCGACGTTTTTCCAGAAGGAGTTCCGCTCCGCCGCCACCACCAGATTCCACGAAACAGCACCAGAAATTCGTTCTGGCACCCTGCTGGGACGGGGAATTGGAGGAGATCATCGCCATCATCATCACCATCGCTTCTCCATCGACCATCCATGTTTCCCCCATCTATGAGTGAGTAATCCCCCATTGTAGGCTATGGGGATGGTAGGGATTGGATGAGATTGTTCATGTAATGGCATCAGATTGTTAGGGCATAGTGCCTAGTATATCTTATTAGTGCTTTATGACTTTGTTGCGACTTGTTGTGCTTAATGCTTGTCACTAGGACCCGAGTGCCATGATTTCAGATATGAACGTGTTATTGATTCATTATGATAGTATTGTTTTTGGTCTTATCTACAAGTTGTATACACACGTTGTTGTCCGAAACCTATGGCCCCGAAGTGACAGAAATCGGGATAACCGGAAGGGAAAGGCTTTGATGTGAGGATCACATGTGTTCACGGAGTGTTAATGCTTTGCTCCGGTGCTCTATTAAAAGGAGCACCTTAATTGCCAGTAGTTTCCTAGAGGCCCCGCTGCAAACGGGCTGGCAGGACAAAATATGTTGTGCAAGTTCTCATTGCGAGCACGTATGACTATATATGGAACACATGCCTAGGATTGTCTAGTACTTGGATGCTTTATCTTATTTATCTGAAATTGCCCTATGTTCTGATTGCTATGTGAATTGTCTTGTCCATGCAACGCCCGTCCATCCATCCCTATGGCCACCGCACTCGAATCCCACTATTACTGCTTTTGTTACTACTGTCTTTGCTTTGCTACTGCTGTTACTTTGCTATTCCTACTACAAAACTGTTGCTACTGATAAACTGCTGTGAGCAAGATTGTTTCCAGGTGCAGCTGAATTGACAACTCAGTTGTGAAGGCTGATAAATATTCTTTGGCTCCCCTTGTGTCGAATCAATAAATTGGGTTTCACTTCCCTCGAAAATACTGCGATACACCCCCTATACTTGTGGGTCATCAAGACTATTTTCTGGCGCCGTTGCCGGGGAGCATAGCTTTATTTATCAAGTTCACTTGGATTCTCTATTGTTCGCTGCTATCCATCCATCATGGATAAGTCTCGTGATGGCAAGGTTCCTATTTTACCATCCACTACAAGAAGAGGTACGGTTCTAAACACCTCTGTTGCTCTTGATTCACCATCTGTTATAAGTAAGCTCGTTACACCACCACATACACATGCTACACACACTGCTACTACTGCTGAATCTAAAACTTCCGATGCTTATGATGCTACTTCTGCTGTGCTTGATAAGAGTGGTTCATTAGGTCCTTTCCTAGATGCTATGATTTCTAGAACTATAGCTAGAAATACCAAAACTCCTAATGAAGACACTACCACACCTGTTAGCTCACCTGAGTCTAGTGAGAGTTATGATATTGAAGAAGATTATGTTGAGATGACCGATGAGTTTATTAAAGAATGTAAGAACACCCATGATAGGAGTGCTGCTAAGAGTCTCCTTGAGAGGCATACTATTAGACCCAAATTATATCCTGTTGCTAAGTTTGCTGCTTCTCCCATAAACATTACAGATGAAGATTATGATTTCTCTCTCGATCTATCTTACATTGCTATTATCGAGAAAGAACCTTTTTGTGGGACTAAGAATGAAAGTGCGGTAGCACATACAAATGAACTTTCTACCATGAGTGGCTTGTTTTCTGATGATATTAAGATGCGTACTTACTTTGTTGCTAAGATTTTTCCCTTTTCACTAAAAGGAGAATTTAAAACTTGGTTTAGTAATTTACCTCCTGGATCTATTGATAGCCCTGAGTGCTTGATTAGTACTTTTCTGCAGAAATATTTTCCTCCCAGTGCTAGACATGCTATTTGCAGGAACTTTTTGATTTCAAACAGGGAGAAAAAGAGGTATTGCCTGAATCTTGGGCAAGGTTTTGTGCTTTGAATCATGCATAGGCTGGAAGTCCATTACCTAAGAATGAGCTTCTTGATATATTTTATAATGGACTAACCGAGGAATCTAGGACATACCTAGATAGTTGTGCTGGTTGTGTTTTTAGGAATAGGACTCCTAAGGAAGGTGAGGAATTAATGGCTAAAATAAGCAAGAATTATGAAGATTGGACTCCTCCTAAACAAGCTATACCTGAAGTAAATGTACCTGAACCATCTATTCCTGTGCCTATTCCAACATCAAAGAAGAGGGGAGTTATTGAATTAAATGATGAAGTGATGAAGGAAGCTAAGAAATGTCTTAAGGAGAAGGGAATTAAAGCTGCAGATGTCAAGAATTTACCCCCTATAGAAGAATTATGTAAGCATATTCCCTACTCACCCACTATTAAGGTACACTCTCTCCAACACTTTGATGAAGGTGATATCCCTTACTCTAAACCTCCTGATCAATGCTTACAAGAATTTGATATTTTTATTGTTAAGCAAGATAACTTTAATAAGAGGGTGCAAAATCATCTAATGGAAAACACTAGAGCTATTGTTGAGTTGAAAGATATTGTGGAAAGAACCTATAATGATGTTAAAATGATTGTTAAACACTTTCAAATGGTTCAAACTCAAATAGATCAACTCGTTAAAGTGCAAAATGACTTGCTAGTTAATGCTGCTAAAGAAAAACATGCTTATGAAATTAGAACTAGAAGTGGTGCTGCTACCCAGGATCCTCTATATCCTGAGGGGCATCCCAAAAGAATTGAGCAGGATTCTCAACAAGCTGAAAATAGTGGTTCTACTCGTAAGAAAAGGAAAAAGAAACATAAAACTGTTGAAGAACCCTCTGAACCTGCTATAGATCCTAATAGTATATCTATCTCTAATGCTGAAACTGAAAGTGGTAACAAAGAAAATGAAGTTCCTAATGAAGAAAAAGTTGAAGAAGAACCTGAAAACCACACTAAGACTACTAAATACACCAAAGAAGATTTTATTGCTAAGAAACATGGTAGTGAAAGAGAACCTTGGGTCCAAAAACCTATGCCTTTCCCTGATAAGAAACACAAGTCAAAGGAAGATGAACACTATAATAAGTTTTGTGAGTGGATGAAGCCTTTATTCTTGCAAATTCCTTTGACTGATGCTATTAAATTGCCTCCTTACTCAAAGTATATGAAGGACATTGTCTCGAATAAAAGGAAGATCCCTAATGAAGAAATTTCTACTTTGCTTGCTAATTATTCCTTCAATGGTAAGGTTCCTAAGAAACTTGGAGACCCAGGTATTCCAACTATCCCTTGCTCTATTAAGAATAGTTATGTTAGAACTGCTTTGTGTGATTTGGGAGCTAGAGTTAGTGTTATGCCTTTCTCTCTCTATAAGAGGCTTCAGCTTGAAAAATTGATACCAACTGATATATCTTTGCAAATGGCTGATAAACCTACCACTATTCCTGTGGGTATATGTGAGGATGTACCTGTTCAGGTGGCTCACAATTGCTTGATATTAACTTATTTTATTGTGCTTGAAATGCCTGAAGATGATAATATGTCTATTATCCTTGGGAGACCTTTTCCTAATACTGCAGGAGCTATTATTAATTGTAATCAAGGAAAGGTGACCTTCAATGTTAATGACAAGGAACATACTGTCTATTTCCCCAAGAAGATTGAAAGGAATTATGGTTTGAATTCAATTGAACATGTTGAAGGCATTCAAGTTGGAGAAATATATTGTCCCATACCAAGAGAAAAATTTGAAACTATTATGATTGGGACCATTACTATCAAGGTTGAGGTAACTTAATCATTAGTGGAATACAAAGTTTTGTCTCATATGCAATTGTTTTGGTAGCAAGACTTGGTCAACCTTGCTAACAAAAGGATTCCATTGAACAAAACAATGTTTTCATTATGATTATCTCCGTTTATTTCTATCCTTTGCATTTTTTTGCTTTCGTTTAGTTTTCTTTGTGTTGTTAGTTGCTTGCATGCTAGAACTTCTGTAGTTCTAGCCTTGTTTTGTCCTTGCATATTGTTTCCAAAAGAAAAAAATCTGTCTGTTAGAAAAATCATTCTTCTTTTTCTGAAAATTGCCCAAAAATAAAGTGTCTCGAAAAATTCCAGAAAATTCATATTAAAATTTTACGTGAAAAAAGGGGCAGAGGAGTACCTGGTAGGTACCAGAGGGGCGCACCAGGAAGGCACACCATGTGGTGGCGCGGCCAGCCCTAGGTGGTGCCATGCCCTGGTGTGGGCCACCCCTGGCCCTCCACTAACTCTCTCCCCTGCCACTTTCTTCTCTCTCCCGAGTGAGCTCCAGTTCATAGCTCAAAATCGCGTTCTCTCTGTGCTTGCTCTTGATTTCTTCGATCTCCTTGCTCAGCCCATCTTTCTTGCTGAAATTTGGAGCATTTGTTCCTTGGTATGTGACTCCTCCCCTTGTCCAAGTAGATTTGTGTTTAGTGGATTATATGTTGAGTATTTTGCTGCTGTAGGTGACTGGTTATGAGAGCTTGTAAGCTTGTTTGATGTTTAGAGATACAGTTTTGATGCATGTTTAGGCCTCTTGCAAGTCCCTATGAGTAAAATCCTTTATTATATTTACTTTGCAATCACTTGTTTAATAGGTGTTTAAATTTCAGAATAAAAGATGAGTGAGCACCACCTAAACCAACATGAGCTTTGGGTGCCTGAGGTCATGAAGGTCCACAGGGAGGAGGAAGTTTTTCCCTCCATTTATCCATGCCCTGAGTTCATGAGAGCTGCAGGAATTCTACAAGATTTCCACACTTTGGTTTCTAATGCAGGGTTAGAGCGTTTCTTGGAAGATGAACCTTGTCAATTTGTGAAGCTAACCATGCCTGTGGTGCAGGATTTCCAATTTAGTCACTCTTTGCCTAACCCCATGGTACGTTACAAAATTTACAATATTGCTGTCAATCTTTCTCTTGATGATTTTTGTGCAGCCATTAAGGTACCTCAATGGGGATCATGTAAGAAGATTAAAGAGAGACCATAACCACTCATGGATTTATACGCAGAAATTTGTCAAGGGAGTAGCTTCTCAAAGGAGAATGGAAAAATCCGTAACATTCATCTTCCCTCCATTCGCTACTTTGCCTACTTAATTGCCAAGTGTGTTCTTGCTAGGAAAACTGCCAATAAGTTATCTTCGTTTGATCTAGCATTTATCTCTGCTGCTCTTAGACGAGATAGGTCTTACAACTTGGGTGCTTTGATAGCTTTCCGTCTTGCTGCTAACCGTGAGAAAGGTGGAATTTGTGGAGGCCTCATTACTTCTCGTTTACTAGCATTGCATGGTTTAGTGCCTCATCATCTAGACCTACAGTTTCCCATAGAGAGGCTTGATTTTAATTCCATGATACAGCATAATTTTATTTCCTCGTGGGCCAGTTTGAGTGAGTTGTCTTATGAAATAACCTTTCTCAAAGCTGGTTGGAGAAAGAGCAAGTCCGAGCGTGTTGTTCTTTTGCCTGCACCTATTTTGTTTAACCTTGATAACAGGGAAGGATGGTCCCTCACTGAGGAGGAGCTGGACACGTACTTGGGAGAGCTCTCCCAACAAGAGCAGGACACTAGAAGGGAGGTCACGGACGATTCGGTCCAGCCCTCGAATGAGGGAGAGTCTTCATATCAGTAGCCCGCTTATGATTGGGGAGCTTCCTCTTCTTCTCATGGGCCCAGCTACGACCATTCTTACCAAGATCCACCCGCTTGGAACCCCTATTCGTACATGGATTGATACCCACTTAGGCCAAAAGCCTAAGCTTGGGGGAAGGTACGCTGACACCGCACTCATCTCCATATCATGTTGCGTCGTTACTTTGTATATTCATGTTTTTGTTCTCTTTTTAGTTTTCGTTCTTCTTTGCTTTTGCTTTCTAAAAACACAAAAAGACCAAAAATATTTTTGTTGTTTCTCTTTGGTTTGCTTCTTCTTTTTTCCTTGGTTTGCTTTTCCCTTTTTGCTTTGTTTGAACTATTCGAAAAACCCAAAAAGATTTTGCTTTGCTTGTTTTTTCTCTTTTGGTTCTTATTTAAAAATCGAAAACACCAAAAATATTTGTTGTTCTTCTTTGGTTTTTGCAAGTTTGCTACAGGGTTCGGCAGTTCTCAGTGGATTATTGGTTTCATATTATTACTCAAGCCACACAAGTGAAGAGCAATAATGAGGATCAATGACAACTTGAGGCGTGGTAAGAGGCTGGTAACGAACTCTATTTGTTTTCTATTTTGTACATATACTCATCACAGTGGGCATGCTTAGTCTGTTCATGTAGAGTGTATGTTTTCTTTGGATGCTTAGTAGTTCTTGCTTTCTTATGATTAGCTCCAGCTCCCTAATAGTTTGTAGCATGTTTCATGAATGTTTGCTTGCATTACTCTATTCATAAATTGGTATGACACCATGGTATCCTCCTCTGAATGTTTCATTTGATTGACTTGGCACATGCTCACGCATGCACATGACTGTAATAATCAGTTAAGCCTCGATGAATTATTTTGCCTTGAGGATCTTGAATCACTTTCATGCCATGAGTAGTCTTGTTTTGTTGCAAGCATGATAATGATAGCTATTGATCTCTCATTTGTTGCTCCCTTACTATTGCTAGCCTTCACTTCCGCTGAGTGTTTTACTCATGTTTCCAACTCCTTAAACCAAATATTTCCAAAGTGTCCACCATACCTACCTATTAGCATCATTTGCTACTCCCGTGCATATTCATTGTGCCTTGTTTTCTTCCGAATAAAATGTTTGCTTGTTATGGGAAAATTAGTTAGTAAAGCTCTCACGAACTTGATGGCACACTTTATTTTCTGCACTTAATAAAACTGAACCATTGTGAACTCTCCATGAAAGTTATATGCTTGCAAATTATAGGCTGGGGTTTAGCAGAACCGTGCTGTCACGAGGAACGCTTTCAACACTTGTAAATATATACCCAGTTGATACCTTGCTCTTTTGTTTGAGGATGTCGTCGGTGTGAAATAAAAGGGGAGCTTGTAAGTCCATGGAGTTATGTATGTGTGTTAGAGAAACGCCTGGGCTGCTGGTCTAATCCATGCTGACATGGTGGAAACCTGCAGCGTAACCATAATGATATCTATGAAGCATTCTTCTTCTAAAAAAAGAGAGAGATAGATATTGAGAAAAAGAAAAAAAAGGAGTTCTATGAAAAGAGGAAAGAGAGAAAAAAGCACCATTTTCCCATGGTAAATAAGAAGATTGCTGAGATACTCATTGTCTGCTTGCCTTGTCATTTTGATATGGGGATTCTTCCGTATCATCGGGCAAGGGGTACCCCGTTGGCGGTTCTCAATGATACGCACATACTTACGATGACAAGAACTTACCGGTAACTAAAGTTGAGTAGCATGAGGAGCGGCCCTCGTACTCAAGGGACTTGGGATTTTCAGTTTATAGTCTGTCAAGCATATAACTCAGATTGGACCTCACTTTCACCTTAACCACATTAAAGATGCTTATGATAGGGCAATGAGAGCTCAAAGCTAACGAGTATCATACTTTCAGCATTTGGAAGCCTTTCAAAACTATTCAAAACCTTTTCTTCTACTTGTTGAGTCTCCACATATTCTTTGAGCACCTTCTTGAGAGCATAGTTGTCATTCTTTGTTCTTGTCTGATTACTTGATTATTTGTGTTATGACTTTGATGCTTGTATCCTTGATATCTTTACTTCTAGTCATCACTTGAACTTTAGAGGTGCCTTGGCATTCATAATCAAAGGCAAGCGAGATACCACTCTATCATACCTTTCTATGAGCATTGTAATGTTGCGTATGTTCGTGCTTTATGCTACTTATTATTCTTGAGTTAGAATCTCTTCATAGCTTGCAATGACTATTAAATAGACTTAGTTGCATACTCTTTATTATGGATTGTCTAAGTAGTTGATCACATTGCTGAGAATATTTACATCATATGAAGCAAATGTGTTCGTGAAACTTCTTTTATCGCACTTAGTTTTCAACTGAATTGCTTGAGGACAAGCAATCAGCTAAGCTTGGGGGGTGTTGATACGTTCAAAACGTATCTACTTTCCCGAACACTTTTGTTATTGTTTCTCCTCTATACTTGTGTGATTTGGATGCAACTAATGCGAACTGACGCTGTTTTCAGCAGAATTGCCTTGGTGTCTACTTTTTGTGCAGAAAATCAACTATAAGGAAAAATCCTGGAAAATATGCCAAAAATCCTATTTCACCCGAAGACTCCAGGAGCCAGAATACGAGACGGAGAAGAGCCCTGGGGTGGCCACACCACCTGGTGGCGCGGGCCAGGCCAGGCCGCGCCAGGGGGTGGTGTGGGCCCCCCAGGCACCCCCTCGGCCTCTCTCTTCGCCTATAAGGAGCCTTCTGACCTAAAAACTTCGGGGGGTTTCGACGTTTTTCTAGAAGGAGTTCCGCTCCGCCGCCACCACCAGATTCCACAAAACAGCACCAGAAACTCCGTTCTGGCACCCTGCCGAGACGGGGAATTGGAGGAGATCATCGCCATCATCATCACAATCGCTTCTCAATCGACCATCCATGTTTCCCCCATCTATGAGTGAGTAATCCCCCACTGTAGGCTATGGGGATGGTAGGGATTGGATGCGATCGTTCATGTAATGGCATCAGATTGTTAGGGCATAGTGCCTAGTATCTCTTATTAGTGCTTTATGACTTTGTTGCGACTTGTTGTGCTTAATGCTTGTCACTAGGGCCCGAGTGCCATGATTTCAGATATGAACGTGTTATTGATTCATTATGATAATATTGTTTTTGGTCTTATCTACAAGTTGTATACACACGTTGTTGTCCGGAACCTATGGCCCTGAAGTGACAGAAATCGGGATAACCGGAAGAGAAAGGCTTTGATGTGAGGATCACATGTGTTCACGGACTGTTAATGATTTAATCCGGTGCTCTATTAAAAGCAGCACCTTAATTGCCAGTAGTTCCCTAGAGGCCCTGCTATAAACGGGCTGGCAGGACAAAAGATGTTGTGCAAGTTCTCATTGAGAGCACGTATAACTATATATGGAACACATGCCTAGGATTATCTAGTACTTGGATGCTTTATCTTATTTATCTGTAATTGCCCTATGTTCTGATTGCTATGTGAATTGTCTTGTCCATGCAACGCTTGTCCATCCATCCCTATGCCTACCGCACTCGAATCCCACTGTTTACTGCTTTTGTTACTACTGTCTTTGCTTTGCTACTGCTGTTACTTTGCTATTCCTACTACAAAATTGTTGCTACTAATAAACTGCTGTGAGCAAGATTGTTTCTAGGTGCAGCTGAATTGACAACTCAGTTGCTAAGGCTGATAAATATTCTTTGGCTCCCCTTGTGTCGAATCAATAAATTAGGTTTCACTTCCCTCAAAAATACTGCGATACACCCCCTATACTTGTGGGTCATCACCAGCCGGGGTGGGTTGATCCAAGTTCCGTGGCGCATTCTGAGATATGCGCCACAGAAGTTGCCTCTTCTGTGGCGCATATTTTCTTATGCGCTACAGAACATGGAGGGGGGCCCCAGCACGGAATCTAATTCACCAAAGTTCTATGGCGCATGTTCTGATATGTGCCACATATGTGTTTCACTTCTGTGGCGCATATCCCAACACGCGCCACAGAACTTGGAGGTGGGCCCCACAGAGGGAATCTAATTCACCCACTTTTGTGGCGCATATCGACTTATGCGCCACAGAAGATTCAGCATCTGTGGCGCATTTCCTCCCAACTCGTCTTCCTCCTCCCTCACACCCCATCTTGCCCATAGTTTCTCCATTTTCTTGTAACTAAACCTACTTTAATCCATAGATTGGTAAGTGGAAGCTTCGCTCCAACTTCTAGATCTAAAAGTTCCTTACTTTTCTCTCTCACGTCTCTATTTGTTTACTAATTTCCTCTCCACCAACTTGTAGATCTATTTGTCCACACTCTCTCATCGCGCGGTCTCGTCTCGCTATTATTGTGTCTACTAGGTGAGTACTTGGCCATGAACATGTAGGTGAATCTTGTCGCGCGGGCGGTGTGTGTGTGCGATCCATGTCGAGACGATGCTTGTGTGGTGCATGAATGTATGCAATGGGAGGAAGTTTTTTGTTGCTTGCTTGTTGTTGTCGGGCCCGGCCGGTGTGGTTGCATGGATGTTTGCCGAAATGTTGATTCATTTCCATTTCGGCAAATTTTTGCACTACCCATATGTCCTAATTTTAGGAAAGGTCATGCCGAATTTTTTTCCGGCTAGCATTCATGCATGTGTGTGTTCATATGGTTTGGTTCTCACCTATACTCTCTATTTTGACCACTCAGGCAACCATGGTCCTTACGATGAGCGAAGGTCGAATTGCTAGGTACAAGAAAGGCGCGAAGGAGGACATGATTCTGACAACAAGACCTTGATAAGATGTCCATGTCGAACATGCAAACTACAGCGCTGGATCGACCCTAAATCTGGACAATTGGAGGGTCACCTGCTCAGGCGCGGTTTCATTCGCGACCTCAATGAGGTGCCGGCAGGACATGGTGGTGGTCACGAAGACGTGGGCGGGCGAGAAGACGAAGAGTCTACCGGGCATGATCATCATGACGAAGGAGATGCCAGCGGGCATGATCATCATGACGAAGGAGATGTCGGCGGGCATGATTAGCATGGAGAAGGAGATGGCGACGGGCATGATCATGATCATGATCATGAAGAAGGAGAAGATGCGAACACACAGACGCTGCTAACTTTGGTCTTGTAGGACCCTCATGTTCAAGAACTGCTCCTCAAGGAGACGAGCAACAACAAAGCTGCAGCCAGAGAGAAAGCCAAGCTGGACCAAATGGAGGTAGACGGGATGACTCCATTGTATCCTGGGTGTCGCCCCGAGGATACACATTTGAGCGTAACGCTCAAGGCTCTGGAAATGAAGGCCGAACACAAATGGACTGATGTGAGCTTCAACGCGAACATGGAATACTGGCACGACCGACTTCCTAAGGGGAACACATTGCCAACAAGTATCGAGGAGGCCAAGAAAATCGTGTGCCCTCTCGACCTACCACACATTAAATACCACGCATGCATCAATGATTGCGCACTTTATCGGAACGAGTACACGGATAGAACCACATGTCCGGTGTGTGGCCAAGGACGGTACAAGAGAGGGAACAAGAAAGTTCCTCGAAAAGTGGTATGGTACTTTCCTATCACCCTCCGTCTGCAGTGATATTTCGTAGATCCTACGGAAGCAAAGCTCATGCGATGGCACGCGGAAAGAGAGAAACCCGAAGATGATCCAGAGAACGGCAAGATCCTGACACACCCTTCAGATGCTAGCCAGTGGAATGCATTAGACATCGAGTTCAAAGAGTTCGGGGGCGATGCAAGGAACGTTAGGCTGGGTATGAGCACCGATGGACTCAATCCTTTTGGAAACCAGAGTAGCACGCATAACACCTAGCCCGTGTTTGTATGGCCGTACAACCTCCCCCCCCGTGGCTATGCACGAAGCAAAGGTATGTACACATGAGCATTCTTATTCAGGGGCCGAAACAACCAGGTATCGATATGCATCTGTATCTCGGGCTATTGAGAGAGGAGTTAGCCAGCTTGTGGGAGACGTTGGCCCGTACGTGGGATGCCTACACTAAAGAATATTTCCATCTGAGAGCCGCGTTGCTCATGACCGTGTAGGTCTATCCTGGTTATGCATATGTATCGGCCCAGGTGAACCACAGACACAATGCATGAGTCAAGTGCATGGATGAGACACCGCATCTCCAGCTACCAAGGGATCCCGGGTCTTCGAAAACCGTGTTCCAAGATACTCGAAAGTGGCTCCGCATGGATCACCCGTGGAGAAAACGTGGTGACCTGTTCAATGGTAAGGACGAGCTCGAAAGAGCCCCGCGTCCATGGAGCGGCGAAGAAATCAAGGAGCTTTTGAATAACTGGGTAGATTGCCCTGCGCCTGGAAACAACCGAGGACAAAGCCGCTGCTGGGTGTATGGAAAGCAAGGTCTGTTTTCTGGGACCTGCCATATTGGAAGGGCCTTCACACTCCCCATAGCCTCGATGTAATGCACATCACGAAGAACGTTACCGAGATTCTGCTTGGCACTCTATTGAACATGCCGGAGAGGACCAAGGATGGGCCGAAAGCAAGAAAGGACCTTAAATTGCTTGGCATCAAGAAAGATCTTCAGTACCCTGATAGTGATGATGATGATGATGATGATGATGATGATCAGATGGAAGGGACTCAAGGTCGTCGCAAAAGAGTTAAAAAGAATGAGGTGGTGGTTCAGCGGTATGAAGTCTCATCACTGTCACGTGCTGATGACGCGGATACTCCCTGTTGCGATTCGTGGGATAATGGACGAGTATGTCCGTGAGACGTTGTTTGTCCTCTGTAACTTTTTCGACGTCATATCTAGGAAGTCGATCAGTGTGAAGCAGCTCGACAGGCTACAGGAAGAGATCGTGATGATACTATACGAGCTTGAGATTTACTTCCCGCCCGCTTCTTCGACATCATGGTGCATCTGCTTGTATATGTCGTGGACGACATCATCCAGCTTGGGCCACTACAAGAAAGACCCCTATATAGCAATACATAATTTACAACGCCGTAAATATATGTTGTAAACTTTTATCATAGATACGCATATATGCATTGCAGACATTTGTACGTAGTATAATAGGTGGTAACCGATAGGATGCGCAGCGACCTCCTATAGGTTGTAAACTTTTCAAATGATTTTCGCTAGAGGTAGACATAACAGATACTCCCTCCGTTCCAAAAATATAAGATGTTTTAGCTTTTTGAAGAGAGTGTATCTAGACCCCTTTTAGTGTCTAGGTTCACTCCAAATCTAAATGAACCTAGACACTAGAAGCAGTCTAGATACAATCTCTTCACAAAGCTAAAATATCTTATATTTTGAAACAGAGGGAGTAGAAAATATTTTAGCGATGGATCTTCTGCTCCCGCGCGTGTGCGCTAGACGAGCCGAAAAGCCCGCGCTAGAACTTTTTGTTTGCCGCCAACTGGGCGCGTGCGGGATTTAGGTCTCTATATCGAATCAGTTTTTATTTCCTTCTCATCTCATCCCTCTATCAATTACTCATCTCCTCGTTCCCTCCCCACGTCTCCTCTCCTCACCTCCGCCGGCCACCGCCTCTCCGATCTCCCTCTACCAGCCAGCTCCACCACTGACGCCCGTAGATCCCTCTTCCTCTCCGCTTCTTCTCTCTATTCCTACGACAATTTCTTGTAGCCATTGCGTGAAACACAGATGCCACCTAATAACCCTAGATCGTCGATTGGTGTCGTCGATCTGGAAGTTCATGTTGGCCGCTTGTCAAGGACCAGAAAGAACTCCCAGCATGTACGTATAGTTGAGGCCATGTGACCCAGCGGCAGGACCGTCCGAGGACTGATACGGTCATGATGGTAACCAATAGCTTCGTCAAGTTTTTGCCGGCCATCGCCTCCGGCAGTAGACCGGTGTGGAGGACCAGGACCCTCACAAGAGGACATGTAGGAGCTTGAGTGCTGCCTCAATATCAGCTTATGGTTGGCATACCACGAGATTCCCGATCTGTTTGTATCACTCGCAAGTATAGAGTTGTGCTACTCCATGGTGCCGAGGTTAGTATCGCACTTACATAGGCAACAAATATGACTTGAACCCCCGTGTCTAATTATTCCTTATTATTTATTTCGTTTTCCTTGCATTTTCTTTGACTGCAAGATGCGGTTCAAGTTACCAGTTTGTCAAATTTCTAAAAGTAGCTGCAGTAATCGTTCTTCTGTTATGGATTGTAATCCTGTGTTGAACCGCAGTACCACAATTTTGCTTGTGCTGATTCAGTTTACCTCTCAAATTTTCTACCTTTTTTTCTAGTATCACATTATCCTACGGATCTGTTTAAATTTTTAACAATAAATGTGCAAATCCTTAAGTCAGTTTGTCATAATCTGTAGATTGCTTTGGGCGACTATCTGTGCTTGTAACTTGCTTAAGCATCGTTGAATGTCAATAGTGTGCAGCTTCAAGGGCTGGTGGATATGTATTTAGCTGACTGCACCATTGGAGAAATTGGGGCAACTGCTTGACCCTCTCGCTTCATTCATGCACCCCTCCCCGGTCCAGAAGGCCAATAAAGGTTCCAATTTCCATATCTTCACCTTAGGATGCAGTGTTTTTATTTATTCCATAATTTATCTACACTAACTCGTCTAGAAATCCTTCGTATTTTTTCGGTTGCAAGAAATTCTTTGTCGGTTAAGTGTGACACAAATTTTATGCTTATACATGGTCTTTACTTTGCCTCTTCCCATAGTTTGTACATTATTTATGTATGAATGATTTTTTTTCAGTTGCGGGCAAATGATGCCTGATTAGGGAGCTAAGTGGTGACAAAGATAAAATTCTCTTGATTATGTGATATACCACATTGGCAGAAAAATGCCCATGTCGAATGCTAAAAAAATTGTCCATCCATTAGTTAGCTTTGCTTTTATTCAGCTTTTATGCATTTTCTTTAATATACGTTTATCTTTTGAACTACTCCCTCCGTTCGGAAATAAGTGGCCTGGCTTTGTCTATATCCGCATGTATCTATATACTAAAACATGTCTAGATACATGTGAATCTAGATAAATCGAAGTCACTTATTTCTGGACAGAGGAAGTAGATAATTCAGTCATCTACATATCATTATTGGACTATCCTAGTGTTATGAGTTCGGGTTATATTTCTGGTGATCTATGTATCTTTTTTACTGAATATTTGATGCTTATTTAGGCATGCAACAATGAAGTAGAATAGTTTGGTTAGCTGTCAAGTAAATAGTACGAGTGCACACACAATCCCAATCATATTATTAATGACGTTGGATTTGAGGATGAATTCTGGACTATGCATGTTGATTTTGCACTTTAAAATTGTGAAGACTTGTTATGGAAATTAAAGTTCTACAAAATCATTGCTGATGTTGTATGAGTATTAATTGTGTGGCCTTCAACTTTCGTGTTCACTCATTTTATTTTATTTTACACACTATAAATTTGTAAATCCCTAATGTTGCACTAAAAGGCTCCACTTTTTATTTTCATATAGATTGGCAAGATAAATGGATGCTATGGATGACCATTCTTATTGGAAGGTAACATGTCTCTCTGTCTCAATAATCTTAGTGCACTGGTCAGATTACCAATCCGATAAGTATTACCCCCCCCCCCCCCCCCAAATCATACTATATATGTGCCTGTTTTTCTGTGGGTGGTACGGTGCATACCAAAGTTGATCAATGCGTTGCTGCTTGAATGCTCTGATCTTGTGGTACTCCTGTTATGTCATTCAAGACATAAGTGAACTATACTTAAGCTCATCAGATTACTGTCTACCTTTGTGCTAATGTGATTGACCATTCGATCGTTTACTTAATTGAGAATTTTTACCTGCTCTTAGATATAAACAATTTTGATATTCTATTCTGTTTGATGGATTTGTTCGTATCTTGTCCTGGTTATTTCTTTATCCAGATTCTCCGTTTGCATTACCATAAGTTGGTTACCACTATGACTTGTAGGTCTGTGAGCTATTTCAAATGCGACCAAGGTGAGTACACCCCATTTACAAAACTTTAAGCAAGTACTCGTTTGCATTACCATAAGTTGGTTACCACTATGACTTGTAGGTCTGTGAGCTATTTCAAATGCGACCAAGGTGAGTACACCCCATTTACAAAATTTTAAGCAAGTAGATAGTAGAATTCACTATACCCTTCACGCTGCCTTGTGTCACTTTGATACTGAAAATGAATCTTCCTTTTGTAGGTCCCGTAGATCAGCAGGACTTGCTATACTCCGATATTAGCTCTGAACATCTTCATCATAAATATTATAAGGAATATATATATGTAGGATTAGGTAGAATACTCCTACTATATTTTGAGGTGATTCAACATTGTAAAGGGCCTATTCTTCAAACACGTGTATCATGTACAAGATGGTATTTCCAATAATAAATGTTGAACTCTTTGTCACGCAATGCTTTTATATTCTATTCTATTATTTGTGTTTGATGGTGTATGTCTTGAATGAAATGTGTTCTCTCGTATGAAAAAAAATCTGCCATCTTCCAAAGTGATCAAACAATCTATTCTAGAAAATAATTATAAAGTAAATAGAAATTTTTTCTCCATGTAGAGGATGCGTCTACCAACGCATACAACTGTTGTTTGAACTCTGTAGCTATTTTTGCAACACCTATCCTATTGATTACCAATGCACGTATATGCGTTGCATTGTGTTTTTGCAACGCCCAAAAACGCAACGCATTTTTATCCGTTGGTAAATTCTCTAGCAACGCCAGTTTAGGCATTTAGATACGGATAAATGCATTGCAGTAGGGTTGGCCCTCTTGTAGTGGGCCGACATTCCTGCACAACATGATGCCGTTTGAAAGGCTAAACGGTGTCATCAAAGGATTCGTTCGCAATAGGTCTCGTCCATATGGAAGCATAGCCAAGGGCTTTCTAATCTATGAGTGCATCTCCTTCTGCCAGAATTATCTAACCACCGAGAATGAGGATGTTGGAATACCCACAAAGAAGCACCTCGGCAGGCTCGGTGGATATGGTCACCGCGAGGGCTGCCGCTCACTGCATGTCAGCATTGATGGTCGACGCACTGATTTTGAAAGGGCACACCGAGTCGCGCTACAACACATTGAAGTGGTCGGCCCTTCGGTCGAAGAGCACAGAAGCTTAATCGAGTAGGAGTACATCGACCAGGGCCGACCGAGGAAGAAGGGACGTAACCAGAGAGCACAACTCCAGCTTCACGGGTTGGTTCAAGAAAGGCAACTGGACAATCCCCCACAGACGCCTTCTACGGAAGATCAAAAACTCATATTCTCCTTGTCGCAGGGCCCAGGGCACAACCTAAGGACCTATCAGTCATACGACATAAACGGTTACAGATTTTACACCGAGGAAAAGGACAAGAATAGTAAATATCAAAACTCAGGAGTAACTATGTTATCCTTTGCTGATGACGAGACTACTGTGATGGAAAGATTCTACGGAAGGATCGAAGAGATATGGTTGCTCGACTACTGTGGAGATATCGTACCGATGTTCCGTGTTAGATGGGCCAAGAACGTGGCAAAAGAAGGCCGCTATTTCACCACAATGGTTATACCATATGCCAAATCAATGAAGAACACCTCTGCAAAAAATGAGCCTTGGGTACTCGCTAGCCAAGTTGATCAATGCTTTTTTATTACCGACCCGTCAAAGCCCAACCGTGTTGTAGTTAGGAGGGGCAAGAGGAGCATCATCAGAATGGAAGGAGCCGCCAACGAGCAAAACTTTGACAAAAACGGCGACCCGAAGATCAAAGAGGAATTCGACAAGTACTTTGACATGTCTACTACTACTAAAGTAAGAAGGAAGACCACACTGCCTACTAAAGGTTGTCCATACACAAGAAGAAATCTCAAAGTTCACGGGCTAAAGTATTCAACCGCGACAAAAAAGGGCAAGAAGATTGTGAAGAGACATAAGCAATTGTGTGACTTTTTGGTGTATTAATTCGTGTGGGTATAATGTGATATTAGTGTGGGTATTAGTTAGAGACTAAAACATATAATGTGATATTCGACAATTTCACATTTATGTGTGACAAGCACACACACATATATATATAATATATATATATGATTCGGGAGGTTTTTTTTGAATAAATATGCATGTGTATGTGCTTGGTTTTAAATATATTTGTAACATATCATTTTTAAATAAAGAATTTTTTTTGACCCAACCAGGATTCGAACCTGGCTGCCACAGGTCTCTGAATATGCATCATAACCACTAGGATAGTGTGTGTTTGCTGTCCAAGTACAGCCTCGCGCCGTTTATTTGGCTAAGTGCCTAGGTTCTGTGGCGCATTACTCCTAAATGCGCCACAGAAGCTTTCTGTGGCGCATTTAGGAGTAATGCGCCACAGAACCTTGGTACTTAGCCAAAACGGCTCGCCTCTTCTCCTTTTCCCCTTCCACTTTCTTTTCCCCAATCTGTCTCTCCCGCCTCCACCGGAGCCCGCCCCCATCGCCTCTCTATCGTTGCAAACCATAGCACCAGAGCCCAGGCAGAGGAGGAGCCGCCGGAGGAGGAGTCGCCGCGCCGGAGCCCGCCACCCTCGTTGCCGGAGCCCTAGCCACTGCTGCATCGGAGCCCTAGCAGCCCGTGGAGGAGGAGCCGCCGGAGGAGGAGTCGCCGCGCCGGAGCCCGCCACCCTCGTCGTCGTCGACCACCGCAGCCGCAGCACTGGAGCACGGTTCGTCCCTCCTATCCCCCACCCCCCCTCTGATGCTCACAGTGGTTCTTCATGCTGCTCTGCCACCATGACTGATGCTCCCCTATGACTTTGCTCCTGCTACACCACCTCTGCTCTTCTGTCTGGCCAAATGTATCTAGGTTAATTTCGTTTGTGTTCATGTAGAGTGTCCAGGCTTGACAGATTAACTCTCTGGTGTACATATAGGCAGGGGTGCTTAGTTGCTGACAGTTACTTTGGGTTTCGAGTTTTGCATGTTCGATGAGGTGTGGTGCTTCCTAAGTCCTGCAAATGGCAAGGATGCACATGTATCGATCTGTTCTGGGCAAGCTGTTGGCATCTTGGCTGTGTTTTTGATATATGGGAAATGAAATGCCTCAAAAAAGAGAGAGAGAGAGAGAGAAAGAAATACTATGAAATATCACACAAAAAAAGGTTGTCCATCTAGCGCTTGGTGTTTGCACAAGTGTTTGCTTGTTCTGCTTCTGTGAATTTTAGTTTAATAGTCATGTACATTGATCTGTCCTTCCTGTGCAGTGTGGAAATATTAGTATCTACATCTATTAGAATCTACAGTTTAACTAATACAAAGTTAGTATCTACATCTGTTAGTGATCAGGACATTAGTTACCTTGTAGGCCTAAATAACAAGGGGTTTGGGGAGTTGTTCACCTAGTGCCTATTAAATAAGTAAGTGGCTATGGAAGCTAAAATATAGTGTTGGTTTATGGAAGAGAATTTTAAGATGTAAGTATATTAAGAATGGTTTAGTTAGTGGTCACTGCATGGTGTTAGTGGCCCTTGTGTGGGCTCATCCTGTTGTGCATATTTAAGTCTGAACAAATGAATGAGAAAAGTATGGGCCCTAGATTTATCATTGTGCTTTGTCTTCTTCTCCATACATTCCTCTATGTTTTGCTCCAGTGGTCAATGACACTAGAGAATGATGTGCAGCTTAGGGTTTCCCAGAATTCCATTTATGATCATACTATTCTATTCTTGTTGTTCTCCAAGTGCTTACTGCTGATAGTAACTGCTGGGATTACTGCTGTTTATATGGTGTTGTTTGATATATATGGTGCTGGGATCATACTATTATATGGTGTTGTTTGATATATATGGTGCTGGGATTACTGTTGGGATTATATGATCCTAGGATTATTTGGTACTATATGGTGCTATTTGACTCAATGGGGCTATGGATGGGGGCTATGAATGGGGCTGTGGATGGGGCTATTTTCTTGTGTGTGAATGTTGCAGGGATTTCATTTGAGTTGCCCATTTCTCCCGAAGTGTTGATTCACTTCCGTTTCGGTTGAGAAATGGGCACTCCTAGGTCAAAAAATCAGCAAAGGTCATGCCGAATTTTTGGCCGAGATTTGTGCTAACTTTTTGCCTCTTTTAAATAGAGTAGTGCAAACATGTCGGGCAACAAGGATTCTGGCCCTTCTAAGCACATGATCAGCGTCGAAGAACAAGCTAGACAGGCCAACCAGTCATTCTGGCGGGGGTCCCAACAGGAGGAGGAGGAGGCGATGAGGATGACACCACCACCGGAGGAGGAGGCGACCGTCACCAGAGCTGCTGGGGCTAATGAGGGCGGAGATCCTGATTACGAGGGGGACAAAGATGACTACGATGGAACTAGTGAAGGCTGCGGCGAAGAGGATGACACCACCGATGGCGGCGAGTGTACGGATGGCGGTAGCGGCAACCCGGCCGCTCCTCAGAAGAAGAAGAAGAAGAAGGAACAAAAGGAGCGGAAGGTGCCAATGCTCACCACCATCTGCGATGAGTTCACTGAGGTCACAGAAAGTGGCCTACCCATTGCACTAGAGTCGATTGCTAAAGGGTACGGCCTGCAACTCGGGTGCATCGTCCGGGAAAGCATGTCGATCAACACGAAGTACATCAGACATGCTGCCAATGCAGCTTTGGTCGATAACCTCCTTAAGAAGCTTCACAAGCGATATAGATTCCTAGAGCGGTTTAGAAACCTCGAGAGAAAGAACCTGGTGAACAAACTAGCCCTCACGAAGATGAGCAATGCCTTGAGCAGCTGGAAAACCCGGTTGAGGACTAGCATTGACAAAGGTGAAAGCTGGGAGGTTATTAGTAAGAAAAATCCGATGCTCGATGCAGAGGAGTTTAAGATATTCAAGGCGGATATAGCTACCACTGACGCTATAAAATGGACTAAATGGGGAAGGAGTATGCGGGAATAGAACATAGGTAACCACCGCCTTGGAAGCGGCGGTTACAGGGGGAAACAGGCCATTTGGGACAAGGAGGACGCCGAGCTTGAACACCTTGGTAAAGACAACCCTTGTCTTAAAATCACGGACTTGCAGCTTAGGCAATTTGTTCGGGCCCGCTACTACCTGGACAAGGAAACAGGAGAGTTCATCACCGACGATTCGGAGGTGAAGGACTTCGAGAAGAATCTGGTAAGGAATTTATCGCTGATCTCAAGTCTATTGCATTCTAATTAAAATAATGAAGCCAAGAATCTAAATGG
Organism: Avena sativa; assembly: GCA_916181665.1. Lineage (NCBI taxonomy): Eukaryota > Viridiplantae > Streptophyta > Magnoliopsida > Poales > Poaceae > Avena > Avena sativa. The sequence goes on along the minus strand of OV702289.1, from coordinate 187,115,998 downwards.
GTTCATCTTTCCTTGTCTCTGCAGGAGGAGGAACTGAACGCTACTGCCACAGAGTCGTCCCAGGATTCGATGGAGCCGTGGGACATGGTTTTCAATAGGGCGACCAATGCTTACAAGAAGAGGGACACGGGGTTGTCCCCATCCTCACCTGGCCGTGTGTCCGGCTTTGGTACGAGCATGAAGTTCAAGGAGTACTACAAAGAGGATGCAAAGAAAAAAAGGGAGAGGAAGAACCAGGATAAAGCCGCTGTTGCAGAGCTGAAGATGAAGGTGCAGACACTGGAGGAGAAGGCGGTGGACGAGAAAACGGTGGACAAGTTAGTGGAAGAGAAGCTCCGCTCGATGACCCCCCCTGAGTTTTTCAAGGGGCTTACTGCTTGGAATGCGGGAGGTCGACAGGGGCCGATACATCTGCCCAGCTTAAGCGGAAGCAACTAGGGCATCAATGTTACCGTGTCAGCAGACCTGGTGACCCTGCCGACCATCAACGTCGGGACGCAGCCGCTCGTTTTGGTCACACCGACGCCCCCTCCCGCCAAAGATACCAATAAGGCGCAGCCGAGGGCGGTGGTGCTTCGTGAGGCACCCGAGTGGGAGATTGCAGATGATGATAGGCCGGCCACCGGCATCGTCTCTACATTAGCCGAGATCCACGCCATCACCAAGGTAACTAATTAGTTAGCGTCATCTCCTTTATGCCTTTGATGCATGACTGCTGCCATCTCATGATGCGCAACAACATGTTTTTGCCTCAGGACACTTCTTGCGTACTCCTGCTTAAAGATGTCGGCTGTGAGTTGAAGGATGTTGCCAAGGGCACTCTTATACAACCGGCAAGCCGCACGATGCACAACAATCCAATGGATGATGACATGATGAGGTTCAGGTTGGCTCGGGTGTTGCCAGGGTGCAACGACATGGACCCCCCTTTCAACCTCAGGGAGCCAACGAACACAAGACCCTTGGGGAATGCTACAACTGGCCCTTGAGATGGCCGAAGACCTAGATTTGTCTTGCGGGGGGGAGCACCGGCGCCACCTCTCGACCGATCGCCTGGCCACCACCTTGGAAGCCAGTAGCCGCCATCGTTGCCACCACCAGCCGTCACCATCAACTCTTGGAAGCGTGTGCACCGCCACATGGCAAAGACGTTGTGCCGCAACCGTCGTCGCCCCCGCTACCACCACCACATGATGGCACCCATGAAGTTGATGATGAATTGGTCAACGTTGACGACTTCATCAACACCGGCGCCACCAAAGGATTGTATATGCCTTCTGTGGATGAAGAACCCTTCACAGCTCGCGATGACCATCAAGCTGGTCGGCCCAATACATGCACACAACGCCTGGTCTTCCATGGTCTTTCTCAAGAGACGCCTCCGGCCGCGATCCACCACAAGAGAAACCAGGATTGGTTTTCAGCCCCAACACACTCCGAAAGGCGACTGATGAGCAAATGGCAGTGGCTGACACTGTTGTTAAGAAGAAGCACTACAGGAAGAGAGGTAATAATAATAATAAGAAGGGTGCGAGCCAGCCTCTTCCGAAGAGGATCCGAGGTTAGGACGCCGTCGTCGTACCATCCACACAATATGGCTTGCCCCGAGTGCATGTAGTTGGTGATCTGATATTGACTCCGGATATGATCCACATTGCGGTTGGAGCCATGTTAACTTTGCACGAGGGTGTCAAGACACTAGAGGGCCTCCTTCTTAAAGACGAAGATCCAAATTACCCAGTTTTCACGGCCAAGGTGCCATTGGACGTGGGCTTCGTCGATGAACCCCCCGCGGATATATTCTTCATAGCGTTCGAGGACATATTCAAGCTATTTCTCACGAAATGGCTGGACTATAACTTGGTCCGCCTATACGCGCTCAATATGGCGATCACGATCAAGAGAGAATGTACCCCGGAAATCACGATAGTGGATCCCTACTACATGCGGGATAGCCAGTTGGTCGAAGGATCAGAGACACGGACCAAGGCGACGGCGTACCTCGAGAAGTTCATGGTGGACAACAAGAGGAAGGGCACACTTCTTTTGCCTTTCTTTCCCGAGTAAGTACACACACTCGCTCATCGCCACCGTAACTTATGCATTTCTATAGATTTCTTCCTTTGCTCTTTTTCCAACATTCCGTTCCAATTGTGTTGCGCAGAGACAAATACTGCACACTCATCGTCCTTGCCCCGAGGTATTCGCTAGCCATGTATTTCCACTCGGGGAGTTTGACGAAGAAGAAAGACTACACCAGAATAAGGGGTGTTCTCAATGAGGCTCTCGAGGGCTACACCAAGAAGGGATGCACCTTCGTAGATAGGGGGAATGTATCAAGGATGGCAAACACGTGTTCAAGCACGTGCTCGAGTTCCCCTGCGTCAAGCAGTCGACTACTGGTGCCAAGGAGGCCTTTTACGTCCTCCATCACCTTAAAGGCTATGTTCGGGATTGCCAGAACCTAACGCTGCCATCTAGTCTCCGAGGATGGGCCGAAACTTTGGCGCGAGTCGACGATGCTGATCTTAGAGAAGACTTCCATCGCATTCAGATGAAGTTGTCGCAAATCATCATTGAAGATGTGAACACAAGAGGGGGTGCCCTACAACAAGGCAGAGGGTTGAGTAAGAGGGAGATCGAAGAACGCCTCCGTAAGCAGGGTGACACAAGGACGTGGATGACGAAAGAGGGCTATCTATCGTTCCCGAAGCCGAGCGAGAAGAGGAAGTCTTCATCATGATCGATGTGTGCCTCTAGCATGATCCAGTGTGTGTATATTCTTGATGGACGCCTGCTGTATTAGTGTGTGTGTCATAAACTTTACTATCTCGTGGTCAAAATAGTCATTGTTGTTAGACTTAAACTACCTTGTGGTCGTGTTGTCGTTGAACTTATTGCTTCTATGATGATCTATCTTTTAGGTTTATGGATCCTTTGTTTTATATTCTGTGAACATATATATATATATGGATGTGAACCCTTTATTCATTCTTTTCGTTGTATTTTTACTAATATGCCTTGTCGTCTATAGAGATGGCGACGAGGTGGTATGTGGTGTACATGGGTAGGGTTCCAAGAGTCTATGAGGAGTGGGAGGATTGTCACAAACAAGTGAACAAGTTCAGCGGCAACATCTACAAAGGATACGCGACTAGAGAGGAGGCGATAGCCAAGTGGAGGAACCACTTGTGGAAGAAGAACTGGATGAAGATATTGGTCGGGCTAATGCTCTTGCTCACCATTATCACAGCTGTATTCTATTTGATCCTAGTGTAGGTGGCGGTGTCCACTTCATATTTGTAATGTGAGATGATATGAACTTTGTATTCGGCGCTTGTGTAAAAATTTGGCACTTGACACTATATATGTATCTCGATCGGGATCTAAGTGTTTGTATTATATATATGTCAGTTTTCATGCATCTACTACTTGTGCAATGTATTTTATACTCATCTGGATAAATACTGTATAAATCCTATATAAATACCTGATTATACACCAGGAAAGTATTTTACTTCAAATACGTGTTATGCAATCAGTGGCGCATATAATTATATAGTCAGTGGCGCATGGGCTTTCTGTGGCGCATATATGTAAATGTGCCACATAAGTTCTTCCTGTGGCGCATATGAAGAAATGTGACACATAAGTCTGGGACTTCTGTGGCGCATATCCATATGCGCCACAAGAAGTAGTTATCAGTGGCGAGGTAACAATGGCGACTAGGATATGCGCCACAGAAGTCCCATTTCCATGCGCCACAGATGGGTTGTTTCCTAGTAGTGCACGGATGTAGTATAATAGCTTTTCACCTAGAAGACCTTGGTTTAATCGAACCTCGGAAAGCAATGCTAAACAAAAATAAAAAGGGCACATCTAAAATAATTTGTTTGTTCGTTTTACCTTAGTTTACCAGACCAATCTAGTTTTCTTTATAGTGGGTTGAATCAATGGATTGAGATAGGCCAGGGTTGAAGATCTACCTACAACTGCACATCATATGGGATAAAATATAATAATAAGCATAGTCACGTATAATGTTTGAACAGAGAAAATCTCTTGTGGGCAAGACATCCTAATATTCTAGAGCCCCCGTGATGCAGTGGGCATAGCAATAGACTTTTAATCCAATCGAGTACACACCGAAGCCATGGGTTACAAACCATTATTAAATGTAAAACACAGATCAAAGCTTTAAGTGGTGATGTTGTTGTGATCCCGAATGGGGTGCTAAGCGAAGACTGTACTGCCCTTTCTGTCACTGAGGTTCTTATGAGATCGCCGCTAGCCAAGTATCTCACCTCAAGACTTTATCAATCTATGGGATCTTGTGTACCTACAAGTCCACAGATCGAAACAAGGGACAAATAAACAAAAGATACAAATCTCAATTACAAACAAAAATACAGTACTCCCATGATATAGATGCACATAATCGCTGTGAGGTTGCTGGATGGGACGAGGCACCGATGGCATGATAACAACAAGCAATATGGTTGATGGGTGACGACACTCCTTCCCTCTACATTTATCATTTGGATTAGAGTATTTTCAATAAAGCTTTGTAATCGAGTTTGTGAACCTTATTAGTGTATCTTGCTTATTGCGAGATGGTAATTCATATAAATGAGATACAAATCAGTTCTTCTTTTTTCTATGAATGATTTATTTTATGATTCACATTGTGGTTATGAACAATTTATTATTGTCCTTATATGTATGATAATATTTAAGCATTTATGAAACATATGAAATTTTCCAAAAGATATTAAAAATTAATAATGACATCATTTTGAATGACATTAATGTATAAGTCAAATGGGTTGAGTCATTATGATGAAACAATAAGTTTACTAGATACTTGATCTCATGACTTATGCAAACCATGCATCACTGTGTGAGATGACTTAAACTCTGCATCCTTGTAAAAAAGATTGTCGATTAAATTGTTGAATATCATGCATGATGACTATGATTCAACATATGGTTGATATCATTATTTTGTAAGCTTTATTGTGGATTTAAGCGAATATGTGTATTCACTTATGAAACATGAGCCTGAAACTATTTGAATTGTTAATAGACTTTTAGAATAAAAAAGGATATTAAATTAACAAGAATATCAAAGTCTCCACGACTTGAACAAAGTAACTATGAATTCGAGTTAATAACTTTGGCATACGGACTTGCGGAAAACAGTTTCACAAATTATGACAATTGGACAAATCAAAACATGTTGATATGTCTGAATGTCATAACCATAATGTATTGGGTACATATGGTCTGTAAAATGATCTTCTACTGAGTTAATGTTAGAAATTAGAGTTATAGATTGAAATAGTAAATAATTATTTGAAAGTAAAAGGAACATCTAAAAGATTCATGGAAACAACACCATAAGAGTTATGACATGTTTGAGTTTCCAGAGATTTTGATAATTTGAGATTGTGGCAAATAACCAAATCTTTGTAAAGTATTCATAGGCGACTATGAATACATTTTCCAAACTAAAACCAAAGAAGGCAGAACTTTTCTTGCCTTAGCATGCCACTTCCTCATAGGAATGTTCTCTCGAGGAAGCGTAAGTCGAAGAAAAGTGAAAGTAGAAACAAGGTTTGACCTTACCTTAGATTGTCGAGTGGCGCAAGAGAATATGTTTCGGAAACCGAAACTCTATAAATAGAGGAGAAAGTAATGATAATGGTCATAGCGTTTCAAGAGATACTTTTACTAAAAGGAAAGTAGGATTCAAGAATATTGTCCACCATGTGCAGAGTTATATTATTGATTCACATGTCGTGTTAATAGAACAAGACATACCTACGAACTACAAAGAACCAATGATGGACCTAAGTACAAATAACTAAGATTCATGGAATCCCGTATTAAGTTACATTTAAGATTGCAAAGTAAAGTGTTACTTGATCTTGTTAAGTAAACACATTTACTTAATTTTTCCCAATAACTACAAAGTTAAAAGGAATAAGTGAAACCTAAAGGAAGACATAAAATCTCAATTTGTCACAAAACATGTTTTGAAAAACTCAAAAGGGATTGACTATGACATGTAGATATGCTTAAAGTATACTGGATTTACACCAGCAATTACTCAAATTTAGTAATTGGTTGTCTAAACTGCACGATCTTCAATATCAAGATTGAAGAAAGGATCGTAATTGGTACACCAAGAAGAGGTTAGTCAATCATATGAATGCTAGTGTCTTGTAGCAGAAAATCATCGATTTAGTGAATGATCAAAGAATTTTGGAATCATAAAGACTGTCGAGAACACTGATGACTGTAAGTGCACAGATAAATTGTATCTAGTTTCGAAAGTAAGAGTATCAAACCACAGAGTGCTATTGATACGTTGCAAACGTATCTATAATTTTTTATGTTCCATGCTTGTTTTATATCTACTTTCTTATGTTCTGTCCACACTTGAGTACTTTACACATTTTCTGGAACTAACCTATTAATTAACAAGAAGCCACGGTGCCAGTTGCCTGTTTTCTTCTGTTTTTGGTTCTAGAAAAGCCAGAAAATGAATATTCTCGGAATTGGACCAGACAAAAGCCAAAGTCAATATTTTACCGGAAGACTCACGGAGCCAGAAGACTAGACGGAGAGGGGCCAGGGGCTGGCCACAGCACCTGGTGGCGCGGGCCAGGCCAGGCCGCGCCAGGGGGTGGTGCGGGCCCCTCCGGCCTCCACCGACCTTGCCCTTTCGCCTATAAGAAGCCTCCGATGAGAAAACCCTAAATTCGGGAGCCTCCAGCCACGAAAAGTTCTACAGCACCGCTGATACATTGCATATGTATCTATAATTTTTGATGTTCCATGCTTGGTTTTATCTATTTTCTTGTGTTTTGTCCACACTTTGGAGTACTTTTCATATGCTTTCTTGGACTAACCTATTAACAAGTGCCACAGTGCCAATTGCCTGTTTTTTTGCTGTTTTTGGTTCTAGGAAAGTCAGAAAATCAAGATTCTTGAAATTAGACCGGAAAGAAGCCAAAGTCGATATTTTATCGGAAGACTCACGGAGCCAGAAGACAAGACGGAGAGGGGCCAGGGGCTGGCCACACCACCTGGTGGCGCGGGCTAGGCACCAGGCCGCGCCAGGGGTGGTGTGGGCCCGTCCGGCACCCCCTCGGTCTCCCCTCTCGCCTATAAGAGCCTCCCGATACATAAACCCTAAATAATCAAGCCTCCAGCCATGAAAAGTTCCGCAGCGCCGCCGCCAACGAAGGGGAGATTCGGGGGATAGAAAGTCTCTATTACGGCACCCTACTGGGACGGGGAAGTGCCCCCGGAGCCATCTCCATCGATCTCCACCGCCATTCCTGATTCCCATGATGAGGAGGGATTAGTTCTCCCTCAAGGCTAAGGGTTCTACCGGTAGCTATGTGTTCATCTCTCTCTCTATGCATGATCATATTGTGATCATGAGCTTTGTAATCCAGTAGATCTACCTTGCTACTCAAGTGCGTTATTAGATATCTGCTCTCCCCATGTGTGTGAAATTGACAGTGTGCACACCATGGTGGCACTTAGGCTAGAGATTAGAAATACTTGTTATGAGTTATATTTGGAGTTGGATGTCTTTATGAAATTGTGGTGTTTGTTGGAACCATCTAGTGCTCAAGGTGACAGTGTGGGGTTATCTAGATGGGAAAGCCTTACTTTGAGGTGTGTTGTTTTAGCCCTACCATCGATTAGAGTGTCCAACCGGAGAGTAGTTAAGAGTAGTATCATAAAGAGAAGATATTTATATGAGAGTGTTCACTAGTGAAAGTATGATCCCTAGGCCTTGTTTCTAAGCATTGAAACACCATCTGCAATTAGATCTGTTACATGTTTGCTTGCTTCTATCTTTATTTCAGTTTGCCTTTAGTCTTTTCCACGCCATCAAGCTATCTTCTATCATCGTTACCACTTATAATTATCTATACCACTTGTATTTCACTATCTCTTCACCGAACTAGTGCACCTATACACTTAACAAGTGTATTGGGTGTGTTGGGGACACAAGAGACTTCTTGTATCTTGATTGCAGGGTTGCTTGAGAGGGGATACCTTTGACCACTTCCTCCCTAAATTCGACACACCATGGGTGATCCACTTAAGGGAAAACTTGCTGCTGTTCTACAAACCTCTGCACTTGGAGGCCCAACAACTGTCTACAAGAATAGAAGTGCGTAGACATCAACCGCTGCCACCGAAGAGGAGATTCGAGGGACAGAAAGTCTCTGTTCCGACACCCTGCCGGGACGGGGAAGTGCCGTTGGAGCCATCTGCATCACCTCCACCACCATCTCCATCACCGTTGCTGACTCCCATGATGAGGACGGAGTAGTTCTTCCTCGAGGCTAAGGGTTCTACCAGTAGCTATGTGTTCATCTCTCTCTCTATGCATGATCATATTGTGATCATGAGCTTTGTAATCAAGTAGATCTACCTTGCTACTCAAGTGCTTTAATAGATCTCTGCTCTCCCCATGTGTGTGAAAGTGACAACATGCACACCATGGTGGGACTTAGGCTAGATATTACAAATATTTGTTATGAGTTATATTTGGAGTTGGATGTCCCTATGAAATTGTGGTGTTTGATGGAACCATCTAGCACTCAAGGTGACAGTGTGGAGTTATCTAGATGGGGAAAGCGAACTTTGAGAAGTGCTGTTATAGCCCTACCATGGATTAGAGTGTCCAACCAGACAGTAGTTTAGTAGTATCATAAAGAGAAGATATTTATATGAGAGTGTTCACTAGTGAAAGTATGATCCCTAGGCCTTGTTTCTAAGCATTGAAACACCGTTTGTAACTAGATATGTTACATGTTTGCTTGCTTCCATCGTTATTTCAGCTTGCCTTTAGTCTCTTCCATGCCATCAAAGCTATTTTCTGGCACCGTTACCACTTATAATTATCTATATCACTTGTATTTCACTATCTCTTCACCGAACTAGTGCATCTATACACCTAATAAGTGTATTGGGTGTGTTGGGGACACAAGAGACTTCTTGTATCTTGATTGCAGGGTTGCTTGAGAGGGATACCTTTGACCACTTCCTCCCTGAGTTCGATAAACCACTGCACTTGGAGGCCCAACAACTTTCTACAATAATAGAAGTGCGAAGACATCAAACTATTTCCTGGCGCCGTTGCTGGGGAGGTAAGGTAAAAGGTACTCACATCCTCCGGTGTGAGTGCTCGAAGTTATTTCCTTTAGATTCTGCAATTTTGTCTTTTCCTGTTTTTATTTTCACTAGTTAGGCTTAATGGAAAACAACAACAAAATTAGAGAGCTTTATAGTGTTTATCTTGAGTTAGGACATGAAATTTTTGAAGAGAAACTTAAAAAACCTATGGAACTTTATTTGCATGCTAATAGCAATGTTGTTAGTATGAATTCTTTGGACACCATTATTTCTAATGCTATGGAAAACTCTAAGCTTGGGGAAGCTAGTTTTTATGAAAATGATCTTTTTAGTTCCCCAGCTTTAGAAGATAGCTATTCTATTGCTTATGATGATACAAAACCTCCAATATATGATGATTACAATGATGAATATCATATTTTCAGTCCACCAACTATTGAGGAGAAAATTAATTATGATTACAATAAGCCTCCTATATTTGATGATTATGGTGATGAGAATAATAATGATAGCTATTTTGTTGAATTTGCTCCCACTATGATTAATAAGAATGACTATGCTTATATGGAGAGAAATAATTATTTTATGCATATGGCTCATGATAAGAATGTTTTATGTGATAGTTATATTGTTAATTTTATTCATGATGCTACTGAAAGTTATTATGAGAGAGGGAAACATGGTTTTATGTAACTCAATAATATTAAGTTTCCCCTCTTTATGTTGAAAATTTTGAAGTTGCACTTGTTTTGCTTTCCTATGCTTGTTGCTTTGTGCTTTCATGATTTGTTTGTTTACAAGATTATTTTTCATAGGAAGTGGGTTAGACTTAAATGAGCTTTGAATTTGCTTCTTGATGCTGTCTTTTACTTCAATACATATTTCTTATGTGAGCATCTTCTCAAACTATCATGGCTAACTTAATGGCGTTAAAGAAAAGTACTTATTGGGAGATAACCCAAAAGTTTTAGTCGAGTTTTGGAAGTTATTACCTCTGTAATAACCTCTCCTTATCATTTTTGTGTGGTTTTTGTGCGAAGATTAAGCTCTAATGAGAGAGAAGTAATATTTGGGAAAGTTGCTGTCCCGAAACAGATTTTTGTGCTTCGCTGTAAAAATTCGTGAAAAATCGCTGTACGACGGTTGGAGCTGTAGTTGTTTGTGCTTCTGCCCCAGGTTGTTATCCAACTTTCGTTAGTTCAACACTTTTAGATTTGAGCACCATAAGGTCTTCGAAAAAATTGGTTTTTAACTGCTAGTCTTTTTTGACAGATTTCTGCCATTATTTGCATTTGCCTCTTAATCTCTTTCTCTTTGAGTTCTCTTTGATAACTTGAAATTTTTAAAGGAAGTGCTAAGGTAGCTTGTGTTTTAATGGAAGTTTTACTTGTGTTGAAACTGAACCAAAAGACTTATTATCTTGAGAGCACTAATGTTGCTAATGAAGATTGTGTGAAGTTTTGTATGAAGGAAATTTTCAGGTGTAGGGAAAGAATAATGTAATGAGATGAAGAATGGACAAAAGCTCAAGCTTGGGAATGCCACCCCGTGTCACCCCAAGAAATGTTCAAGAGGTACAAGCATCAAAGCTTGGGGATGCCCAAGGCATCCCCTTCTTCATCAATAAAAATCTCAGGTTTCTTCCAAACACTTCATTTTTATTGTTTCATGCACAATTGTGTTGTTCTTGGAGCATCTTTGTTTTTTTTAGTTTTTTTGTTTGGTTTTCTTAAATAAGTTGGTTGGATCCCAACACACTTCTTTTGGAGAGAGACACACCCCGTTATTCATTGCCTAGAACACTCTAGTTTTCATTCTTATTGTTTTGTGAGTGTTCTCTTTTGCTATCACTGTGTTTAGCCTTAGTTTTCTTGTGCTTTCATCTTAGAAATTTTTAGTTCTTCTTTTCTGATTTGTGAGACAAGCTCACTGATCTTTATTTATTATTATCTTTGTGAGTTCTTTCAAATAGGTTGGTTTGGATTGGAAAAGAGTAGAAAAAGTTCATGCTTAAGTGGTATAAAAGGAGCTTGTTTTTTTACTGTGACTTAGACTTTATCATGTCATGCTTGATATTGTTTTGTCTTTATGCTTAGTGATTTTTGCTGTAGAATGACATGTTATAAACAATTGAGATTGCTTAATGTTTCTTGAAATAATTATGCGTTGTTTTAGCATATTAAAGCATAGTATTATGGTATTCTCCTTTGATGCTTTATTTCGGTTGACTTGGCGCATGCTCACACCATGTTATGACTATCCCAAGTCACCATAGCCTTTATGATCCTTTAGTTTTTGACTTGTAATATCACTTTATGCTTGAATTAATAATGTTTTGTCGCTTTGCATGATTATGGCCATTATTGCTCTCTTAGTTGGTCGCTCCCAGTCTTTTTCTAGCCTCCATACCAAGTATTTGTTCCACTCATGCATACAACTCCAAATAAAACCAAGTTATTCCAAAGAGTCCACCATACCTACCTATTATCATTTGCTATTCCAAGTATATTCTTGTTTTATCTATCTTCCGAATTAAACTTGTTATGTCAAAAATAGTGATTAAAGCTCTCACGAACTTGATGGCACACTTTAGTTTTCTTGCCCTTAATAAACTTGAACCATTGTGTCATCTATGTTGTATATGCTTGCACTTATACGTTGGGGATTAGCAGAACCATGCTGTCATGGGGAAGGCTTTCAACATTGCACTTGTACATTGTACCCAGTTGATATCATGCTCTTTTGTTTATGGATGTCATCGGTGTGAAATGAAAGGGGAGATTGTAAGTCCATGGAGTTATGTATGTGTGTTAGAGAAACACTTGGGCCCCTCATCTAATCCATGCCTAATCATGGTGGAAACTTGCAGCGTAACCATAATGAGCAATCTATGAAGCATTCTTCTTATAAAAAAAGAGATAGAGATTGAGAAAAAAAGATGAGAAAAGAGGAAAGAGAGAAAAAAACACTATTTTCCCATGGTAAATAAGAAGATGCTGAGATGCTTATTGTCTGCTTGCCTTGTCATTTTGATATGGGGATTGTTCCGTATCATCGGGCAAGGGGTACCCCGTTGGCGGTTCTCTATGATACACATGTACTTACTATAACAAGAACTTACCGGTAACTAAACTTGAGTAGCATGAGGAGCAACCCTCGTATTCAAGGGACATGAGATTGCCAACTTATACTTTGTCAATCATATACTCCATATTTTGTTCACTTTAACCTTAATCACTTCAAGATGCTTATGATAGGGGAAATGAGAGATGAAAGCTAATATGTACCATAATTTTTGGAAGCTCTTTATGAGACTTGAATCCCTGCTTCCTTCTATGAAGGCTTTTCTTTTACTTCTATGTTGAGTCTTCATCTTCTATCTTTATGCACCTATTGAGAGAGCATAGTGGTCATTCTTAGTTTAATGTGCATTGTCCCAAGACTTGTTGATTGATGCATAACTTTGATATTGCTTGTTCTTAAACTATTTGTACCTAGTCACCCTTAGGAACTTTGAAGGTGTCCTATGCATTTATGTTTTCTACTCTATGAGGGAAAAGCTGAATACCATTCTCAGTATGCTTTCTTCATGTGAAACAAACAAACTTCTTGCAACACATTGTTATTCATGAATCTTTTGTTTGTGCCTTTTCATGTTACAACATAGTTACTATGTCTTATTGTTAGAACTATATCTTTCATGCTATGTTGAAGTACTATGATCCCAGCTATCAATGTTTTACAAATGCTTTGATCAAGTTTATGATGGTGCATGTCATCTCAAAAATGATTCTTTCTTTTTATCACTTACCTACTCGAGGACGAGCAGGAGTTAAGATTGGGGATGTTGATATGTTGTAAATATATTTATAATTTTTGATGTTCCATGATTGTTTTATATCTACTTTCTTATGTTCTGTCCACACTTTCGAGTACTTTTACACATTTTATGGAACTTACCTATTAACAAGTGCCATAGTGCCAGTTGCCTGTTTTCTTCTGTTTTTGGTTCCACAAAAGCCAGAAAATGAATATTCTCGGAATTGGACCGGACAAAAGCCAAAGTCGATATTTTACCGGAAGACTCACGGAGCTAGAAGACGAGACGGAGAGGGGCTAGGGGCTGGCCACACCACCTGGTGGAACGGGCCAGGCTAGGCCGCACCAGGGGGTGGTGTGGGCCCCTCCGGCCTCCACCGACCTTACCCTTTCGCCTATAAGCCTCCGATGAGAAAACCCTAAGTCCGGGAGCCTCCAGCCACGAATAGTTCCGTAGCACCGCCGCCACCGAAGAGGAGATTCGGGGGACATAAAGTCTCTGTTCTGGCACCCTGCCGGGCTGGGGAAGTGCCCCTAGAGCCATCTCCATCGACTCCACCGCCATCTCCATCACTGTTGCTGACTCCCATGATGAGGACGGAGTAGTTCTTCCTCGAGGCTAAGGGTTCTACCGGTAGCTATGTGTTGATCTCTCTCTCTATGCATGATCATATTGTGATCATGAGCTTTGTAATCAAGTAGATATACCTTGCTACTCAAGTGCTTTAATAGATCTCTGCTCTCCCCATGTGTGTGAAAGTGACAGCGTGCACACCATGGTGGTACTTAGGCTAGAGATTACAAATACTTGTTATGAGTTATATTTGGAGTTGTATGTCTCTATGAAATTGTGGTGTTTGTTGGAACCATCTAGCGCTCAAGGTGATAGTGTGGAGTTATCTAGATGGGGAAAGCGAACTTTGAGGAGTGATGTTATAGCCCTACCAGGATTAGAGTGTCCAACCAGAGAGTAGTTCAGAGTAGTATCATAAAAAGAAGATATTTATATGAGAGTGTTCACTAGTGAAAGTATGATCCCTAGGCCTTGTTTCTAAGCATTGAAACACTGTTTGCAACTAGATCTGTTACATGTTTGCTTGCTTCCATCTTTATTTCAGTTTGTCTTTAGTATCTTCCACGCCATCAAAGCTATTTTCTGGCACCGTTACCACTTATAATTATCTATACCACTTGTATTTCACTATCTCTTCGCCGAACTAGTGCACCTATACACCTGACAAGTGTATTGGGTGTGTTGGGACACAAGAGACTTCTTGTATCTTGATTGCAGGGTTGCTTGAGAGGGATACCTTTGACCACTTCCTCCTTGAGTTCGATAAACCTTGGGTAATCCACTTAAGGGAAACTTGTTTCTATTCTACAAACCTCTGCACGTGGAGGCCCAACAACTGTCTACAAGAATAGAAGTGCATAGACATCAGCTATTGGTAGAGGTCTTTATGCCCCTCATTACTATTCACTAGAGAGTAGTTGTAAGTTATCTCTAATTCCAAGAAATGGTGTATAAAGAAAATGTTTGTGTGCAAGAAAGTAAACAAGAACATGCGAGTGTGGTTGTGGTGGTGACAATATGGTTAAGGAGTTCTCGGGGAGTGCAGGATACACCACTAGCATGGGGCAATTACTTATGAGTAGGATAATCTATATCTTTCGTCATGATATCTATGGAGAGAGTTCGATAATAAGATGTTAATCAACAAGTCATGTGAGCAAGCCACTTCTACGCGTCATGTGATGAGGTCATCTCTAAATAACCACTATGATGTATGCGAGCAAGTCACTTCTATAGACCACCACAATTAAGGATTTCCCCATGGATGTTGTTATGAGCTTAGTGAATCTCTCTTTATCCCCCTTTTACCATGTAGGTTATAAGCCAATGCTTGCAGTCACAAACTAGCACTAGAGAAACTCCCATTCATGTCCAAAGGGTAGTTACCTCTATTTAGTCCCGAAGGCAAATGTTATGTGGTCGACTTCACATACCATCTAGAAACAGATATGTCACACGATATCATAGATCAAGTAAAGACCAAAGACGAAAGTTATAGATAATCTTTATTTCATTGCATAATAATACTACGGTTTATCCATCTCCCCAAGAACAAAGGAACTACTCACATATGAAAGAAATCAACATCATGGTAATAATATGGATTGGATATGAGAGTACAATCGAATACAAGTGAAGATCCACACTAGGGTTTGGATTACAACCAAGCAGACGAACGGGATCGGTCTTGGAGATGTTATTGATGATGATGGTGATGTAGATCGCTGTTGAGGCCTTCAAGATCATAGTCCCTTCTCCTCTTGATCAGTGGTGATGGTGGAGATCTTGTGTAATGCCCTCGCCTGATAAGACTGAGTTCATGTGTATAATGCTAATCCCTGGATCAGTTCACTAGCACACACAGTACAAAATGATACCAAATATAACTGTGCATCATAAATACAATGTACATGATCCATAATTTACATTATATTACAGCAGAAAGCAATACATAGTGGATATCCATCCTTCAAATGTGCCACAGGCGAATAATTATTGAGTGAAGTCTCACGACCTATGAACAATCACTCGGTAAAGAAATAACCTGCAACATGAAATGTTGCAGCCACGAATGGTCAATACATTGAATGTATGGCAAGTAGGCTAAACTGGTTTACAACAAACCAACAACTACATCCTTTTTGGCTAGGTAGATTTCAGGCTCATTTTCATAAATCAATAGTTTTTTCCTAACATTTTTATCAATTTACTTTTTCAATATGATAAATAAGACACTCTGGTTCACTCCTAGGTGCTCCTATGCAATTAAGTTCACCCAACAAGTTTTTAGTAATTGAGAAGTCGAGATGAGTGAGAAATATGTCATAACCTCAGAATCTAGTTGCTCAAATTGTCCATAACCGGGTACATGGCTAAGTACTTAGTTTATACACGCTGAGGGGTTTGAACACTTTACCCATGTGACCTGGTCATACCACCACACTCATTTTGTATCATGGTAGAGAGAAGTCCAAGACGAGACAATTTAGGAAGAGCTTCCCAAACCCATCCACGCACCATACCAACCTACACTAGATACATCTATGGTTACGTAGGGTTTGAGTCGCCACAACCTATTAAGTTCAGCCAACCACCCATTTTATTATTGGCACATGGTTGTACACATAAGCTACCAAAAAAAGAAACCAATCCTTTCTCAGTACCCTGGGCGGCATTCCCCACCATAAATCTACACTCTGATGACAACCAAAACCATTCCGCCTAGATGGTTCATTAAAATTATGTTGTTTTATCATTTAGCAAAATATAAGCTTTCAAAACACATAACTTTTCATGGTGTGATGCCCATCCCCATCTATATAGCATAGATAAGCAATCTACCAATATGATGGCTAATAAACAAGGAATACTATGGAAATAACTTGGTATATAACATAGCATATACAAATCAATTTCGACACATGCAATTCTATGAAAACATCTATAATGCATAGGAAAATAGTAGGACATTTATGTCTAAGATAGTACCACTTTCTTTTGTTGTAGTCATTCAGATAATCCTCACAATTATAATGGCTACACTCGTCACAATACCAATACTCACAACCATAGTAGTTGCACTCCTCGCAATCTAACATTTGAAATAAAGCACATCAACACACCATTCAAAACATTGCAACAATATAATAAAACAATGAGGATCAAATGAATGCATGATGATGTAATGTCACAATGGTTGTATTTAGTTCTCTAAACATTATTATATCACATGATGCATATGTAAAATATTTAATGCAATAAAACATTTATTATTAAAACTATATCAATTTAAATAGGGTTTTATTCACTTTAATTGAAATTCTGATATTTCTGTTGTCTTAAATTATGAATTAAATACTACTGGATAGGTAATCAATTTATAGTCAGTAGCAATAATCAATTTCAATAGGGTTTTATTCTACCAAAAGGGATTTATAAGTCGTTTTCCATGATTTAATTACTATTGCAATAGGTTTATATCTTTCTGCAATAATTGCTATTTTAGTAGTACCAAATAAGTATGTTCACAATTTCTATGGATAGGTATTTTCAAAACAAAAGACTGGCAATTGGTTTCACTAATTTTGGAGTTCTGGATAATTTCCTATGATTTAGATACCAATTAAAGAGTTTAAATAATCTAAAAGTTTAACATCCATAAAAGTTAGATCTAATGTCTAATAAATATTCTACGTCAAATTAAGATTCCAGGGACATATTATCTGTATTTTTTATCTATATTTATTTTTCTTTGAAGTATTTACTATAAAA
This sequence comes from Avena sativa, assembly GCA_916181665.1. Taxonomy (NCBI): domain Eukaryota; kingdom Viridiplantae; phylum Streptophyta; class Magnoliopsida; order Poales; family Poaceae; genus Avena; species Avena sativa. The sequence continues at coordinate 187,098,666 of OV702289.1, read as the reverse complement.
ATGCTATCCAACCAATTTTATTGTTAAGAAAAAACTATACTATAAAATTTAGTTATACTCTTGGAATAGTGTTCCACATAACATTATTTTTCCATCGGTATATTATTTGCTAAATTTGGACTTATAAATCTGTTCTTATGAATTTTACGAGATTGCAATAATTTCTGACTATTTAATGAATTAACGAAATATACGGGGAACATTCCCTGGAACATGGTTGTGTCTGATTGGCTGGTACCTTTTCGGTTAGTGAAGCATCTATGGCCTTTGGATCAAGATTGTACAATGTGGTTCGGCTACTCTAGCATTTGTTTAAACTCCAGTTTGACTCGGTTCAGCACCAACTTTGGTTTAGACCGGTTTTTACCTCCGAAATAGATTAGAAATAGATCTGTGTTAGAGAGACAAATCCATAGATTAAATCGGAAAACTTCCAACATGAAAATTCTGTGAAATCATTAGATCTACCTTTTCTACAAAGGAATTTGGATTTGAAGAAATGAGCACGAGTAAATCTTGGATTTACGCCGTCATATCTGAAATATTGCAATACGAAATTCTCCATATGTGGTGGATGAAAAGAGGTGAAGTTTTTCAGGATGGAAATATTTCGATGATATTTACAACTTTCGTGTTGAATCCGAAGACAAACGACGAAGTTTAGAAGGGTTAAGAAACGAAATATGATTTGGGAAGGTGTAGATTCGGAATTTTGAGAAAGGAAAGTAATATAGCTTTGGCTCTAGGAGTTTATATAGAGGCTTAGGATGGTGGAAAGATAAATCTTTGAGTAGGGAACAAGTATAAACAAACGGAACATAATTCAAAGTTGTAGATCTAAAGATACGTGAGTTTTAATAGAGTTAGGTTTGAAAAACCGATTTTTGCATGCTTTATTATACAAACTTGGATCTATCGATTCTTCTAGTGTGCGTGCTCCTCCGGCCGACTGAGTGGCTTGGGCTGGTCTTGTTAGTTTTTTTTCTCTTTTTTCATTTTTTCATTTTAGTATTTCCTTTATAACTTTTGCATATAAATTCAAAATGATATGATTCTTGTTTCTAAATTTTTCTAAAATTCAGTAGATTATCGTAGGATCACTTTTGTAACATTTTCACTAGTTTGAAAATAGTGGATTTTATAAATTTCTATATATTCCTTATAGGAACATTTTGGCAATTCAATATAGGATTTTGAAACTAGGGTTTGAATTCAATGTTTGAATACTTTGCATAGATGCAATGAAATGCTCATGAGGCTTTAGGTATTTTGGGTTGCATATATGAGTCTTGATCGTTAGTTTTGCATGCTCCAATGATGGAGTGTGTTTAGAGAAAAGGGCAACATGAATCAAGAACTTATTACCTCTATACTGCTATCGAATTCTAGTATTTGTATTGCTGAATCGGTCACTTTGAAATGTTACTGAACATGTCAAGTGTGGCTGGTTACAAACTGGGAATCTGTCAATATTTTTCTATCTTATTTTGTATTGTCGAATCTTTCAAATTCTAGTACTAAATCTATTGTTGCTAACTAGCTATTGGCACTAGAGCTTTTGCCTTTCTATCATCAGAACCATTGGATGTGTTTGGGACAGATATGGAAGGGGTAAAGATACAACGTGATTTCACCAAGTGAAGTCATAGGGTACTAGTCCAGTTTTTGCACGAGTAGAGGGCGTGTCTAGGGTTCTTTTGACTTTTCACATGAATATCTGCAAAATAATTATCGCTTTTCCCCCTCCCTCTATGAGGTCTTTGTTTCGAATATCACCGAGCCACATCATAATGCAATTTTTATTAACCAAGAGAAGAAATCTAGCCCATTTAACCCCTCTTTAGCGCAAGTCATTTTGACTACTGACCACAACCCATAGAAATTTGAGAAAGAAGCCCATGGAGCATAGCCCAAAACATTTTAATTCGGCCTATTAGGGGTCAGGGGACTGCTAACTAAAGAACAGAAAATTTTGAGAAAGGAGCCCATGGAGCATAGCCCTGAACATTTTAATTCAGCCTTTTAGGAGTCAAGGGACTGCTGAGCACAGCCTGGTGAAATTTGAGAAATGAGCCCATGGAGCATAGCCTATGAAGTATATCCCATCTAGAGAAGCCCATGTATAATAGTCAAACTCTTTTTAATTTAGCCTTTTGGACATCCCCCCGCACCTTCAAAAATAAAATTCTGCCTACCCATGTTTTAAAGAAATTACTCCATTATGTGGCATTTTATAAATTGAGATGCCAGGAGCGCTGCCCTTTTATATGTTAAAATAGATAAACATGGACACAAAATATTTTTAAGAAGACTAATACATATGGTGTAGTACTAGTAAATGTTTAATGATATCTTTTCTATAAATATAATTGGTGTAGTGGTAATGCACTGTTTACATCTATTTAATTTGATGGTCTTTAGTTTGAATCCCCTATGCCTACATATATATATCTTGGGTTTACATTTTTCTTCTAGCAATATCGCATTACGGAGAGGCTGACATCACGGTCCCACCATCCTGCAGTGTCCCTCAAGTTTAATGGGCAGTTTTGAAAAAAAAAGTTAAATACTTGTATAGAGAGGGTGGCATCCGGGACCCACCAGCCAAAACACTCTAGGATGCATCGGGGACCCACAAGTCAGAACATACTAGAGAGACTTACAATGGGGCAACAGCAAACCATACACGGCTTCCGCATCGAGCAACGTTGCGAAGGTCAAAATAGCATACGTAGCCTAAAAAAGTCCGTCCTACACACGTTTCATTTACAGAGGGAATGGCATGTGGGACCTACCAGTGAGACCTTATATAGGTGTTGTATCGAGCAACATTGCCTAGTTCAAAACAAGGAGGCGCGAGCGAGAAAAAAGTCCAACATGCGCATGTTTCTTCTAATGAGAGGATGACATATGGGCCCAACAACGTGATTAAACTGTAGATGCATCGAGTAACACTATCAAGTTTGAAACAGGGTAGCTCGAGCAAAGGAAAAAATTCCATCATACACACGTTTCTTCAAATGAGAGGCTAACATGGGGACCCAACAGCGTGACTAAACGACAGATAGATCGAGCAACATTATCGAGTTGAAATTAGGGAGGCACGAGCCAAGGAAAAAATTCCATCATGCACACGTTTCTTCTAATCAGAGGATGACATGTGAGACCTAGCAGCCTAATTAAACAACTGATGCATCAAGCAACGCTATCAAGTTCGGAACAGGGTAGCACGTGGGAAGGGAAGAAATTCCATAATACAAACGATTCCTCTAATGAGAGGCTGACATGTGGGATCCAGCAACCTGACTAAACGGCAGACGCATCGAGCAACATTATAGAGTTCAAATCTGGGAGGCACGATCGAAAAGTATGGTTTGCTAGAGACACTGACGTCTAAGACCCACATGCCTCAAAATACTTCGGTGAGTCAACATTGTGCGAGGAACCAAATTTTTTGCTTCTGTATCTATATCAACATGGGTGAGAGAAGATTGACAATCAAGCATACCAGCACGAGAAATAAGATCTAGAGTGTACAGATGTAGACAAGAACAGACCAGAGGCATCACGAATAACAACAATACCTAATAAGTGATGTACAAGACCTAAATCTATCATAGAAAATTCTTTGCGAAGAAGGGAAATAATGTGATCTAAAAAGTGTTGGGAAGAGGCTGTGAGAACAATATCATCTACATATAGAAGGAGATAGGAAGTGTTAGTGTTATGATGAAAGGTGAAGAGATAGGTGTCAGAACGTGCGGGAGTAAAGCCGATGGTTTGAGCATAGGTCGAAAAGCGTTGGAACCAAGCCCGTGGTGCCTGATTGAGACCATAAAGAGATTTCTGAAGAAGACAAACATGATCAGGATAGGAGGAATTTTAAAAGCCAAGAGGTTGTTGACAATAGACTGTTTCTTGAAGAGAGCCATGAAGAAAAGCATTTTTGACATCTAATTAATGAATAGGCCAGGAAGAAGACACAACAATACTTAGGACAATGTGAATTGTGCCAGGCTTGACAACATGAGAGAAAGTCTCATCATAATCGATGCCGTGTTGCTGAGAGTAACCACGGCATACCTATCTAGCTTTATAACATGCAAGACTCCCATCAGAATGAAACTATCAAAAACCCATTTTCTCGAGAATATATTTATGTTGGAAGGACGAGGAACTAATTGCCATGTGTTGTTTTGAAGAAGAGCATCATATTCATAATTCATGGCTGCTGCCCAATTAGGATCAAGAAGAGCTATTTTGTAAGATTTAGGAAGAGAGAAAGGAGAGAGAGATGTATGAAGGTTGAGACGATCTTTTGCAGGGAGGCGAAAACCTAACTTTGCACGTGTGCATAGAGTATGATCATTGGCAGGGGCATGAATAGGAATAGCATGAGATGGAGGAGGAGAGGTGGACGAGGAGGAGGACACGCCCGGCGCAGCGGATGAAGCGGACGCGGGAGTCGGTGACGCTAGGAAGTCTGCCTCGACAGAGTTTTGAGCAGTTTCCGCTGCCACGGCAGAAGTGGCGGCAGAGGTGGTCGCAGTAGGATCCACTGTCGAGGCAGGATCCACGACAAAAGTTTGATGTTGAAAGAAGGGTAAGTTGGGGTGACGTGAAGGAATAGGAGATGGAGTGCGTGTTGGGGAGTCGTTAGTTTGACACTCGAAAAAAGGGAAAATATTTTCAACAAACATGACATGACGAGACACATGAACACGACCACTAATAAGATCTAAACAATAATAACCTTTGTGCTCGTAAAAAAACCAAGATGGACACATGGGATAGAATGGGGTGAAAGTTTATTTGGATAAGTAGAATAAGAGATTGGGAAACAGAGACAACCTAAGACGCGAACGTCGGAGTAGTTGGGATGAGAAAGAAATAAGGAGAAGTAAGGCGTAGTTTTTGGATTAACTCTAGATGGTTGAATATTAAGTAAATATGTGGCCGTGTGGAGGGCTTTGGCCCAAAACTTCGGAAGCATAGAAGATTGAATAAGATGGGTGCGAGTGATGTCATTGAGAGTACAAAGTGATTGATCGGCCTTGCCGTTTTGAGGAGAGGTATAAGGACACGAGAAACATAAGAGAATTCCATATTGAAGAAAGAAATTGTGATTTTTAAGATTGTCAAATTCACGACCATTATCACATTGGATGAATCTAATAGGATGGAAAAAGTGTACAGAGACATAGGGCTGAAAGTTAAGAACAATATTGTGAATGTAAGATTTTTTGCGTAAAGGAAAGGTCCAAACGTGATGTGTATAATCATCAAGAATCACAAGATAATATTTGAAACCAGACACACTTTCTATTGGTGATGTCTAGAGATCACAATGGAGTAACTCAAAAGGAAAAGAACTATAAGATTGAGAGGAACAAAAGGGGAGACGAACATATTTGCCTAGTTGACACGACTGACACATAGAAGAATTATGAGAATCTCTATTACAAGGTATTGAAAATTCACTAAGAAGGGTTGATAACACATTATTATTGGGATGACCGAGACATTGGTGCCACAGATTAATAGAGGCTACCATGGACGCGGGGGTTGCTGTGGCAGGGACACCATGGAGGGAATATAGATCACCGAAGCTATTGAAGCGTACAATCTCGGCCTTGGTCCGGTAATCCTTCACAGATGAACCAGAGGGGTCAAACTTGATAGAAACGTGATTTTCTGTGGTGAATTGGTGAACAAAAATCAGATTTTTAATACGAGCAGGAGCAACAAGAACATCACGAAGAAGCAAATGTTTGGCTTGAGATTGGATTTGAGCCTGGGTGACACAATAAATAGGAATAGACGATCCATCACCAAGAGTAATAGAGGGAAAAGACGAAGGTGTGCAAGAAGAAAGCAAATTACTTGATGCATACATATGACTAGAAGCACCAGAATTGAAAATCTAATCCGTACCTGAGTTCCCTTGAGAAGCAAAATTCTTCATGGCTTGTAGAAAAGCAGCTTGGTCCCAGCTCGGAGTGGAAGTAGAGGTCGGTGTAGTCATGTGAGCTGGAGGTTATGGTGATGTTAGCAGGAGAGCCGGCATCGGCATGAAGTGAGAGCCACCATCATTGTAGTTTAGCATGTAGGGGGACAATGGAGCACCATAGGATGCATAGGGCGTTGTGTTGTAAATCGGTGGCGCATAGGCGGGAGCGGCGTGATACGCGAACATCGGCTGTCGAGGAGCAAGGACAGGAGCACCAATGTGAGGACGAGCGTCGGGGTGCCAGGCACTGGTGTAGGCAGGCGGGGCGTCATATGGTTGAGGGGCAGACCAGGGCATAGGCCACGCCTGAACAAGCCTGGTCCAAGGGTCGGGCAATGGACGCCAACCGGGCGTCAAAGGTGGATCACTTGGTGGAGCCAGGGCCAAGGGCGAAGCAAGAGGAACGGGCACCGTGTGAAACTGCGGCGGCCTAGGGTTTCTGCCCCGATAATTGGGACTTGGACGCCAACCCGATGGTTGAGGTGGTGCTATCGGTGGGGTGGGTAGCAACAGCGCAGGAGACCGAGGAGCGGCGATGAAGACCTGGGGACGAGAGTCCTTGTTGGTTTGGGCACGATCAGCCCATTGGAGCATAGAGCAAACCTCGGTGAAGGAGGTATGTGGGCACATCATGGGAATGAAGGAGGCCTACTTCTCGAATCGCTCGCTATGTCCGACGAGGAGGACGTTGATGAGCTGGCGATCATCGATTGGATCACCAAGTTCGTGGAGTTCATCCGTGATCGCCTTGAGACGTTGACAGTAGACACCGACCGGTGCATCACCCTACATCGTGCTCCAAAGATCGATGTGGAGGTTGTTGGTGCAAGCTTCGATGTTGTCCTGGAAGAGTCGGTGAAGGGCCTCCTAGAGATAGGCGGCAGTGGCACCATCACAATGCACGAGATTGAAGATTTTGGTGGAGACTCGCATGTAGATCCATTGAATAATGTTGAGATCATCGTTGACCTAGTGAGGATCATGAACATGGGGGCAAGTGTTGTCGGTGATGTGGGACGGAGATTACATCGCCCGAGGTGGACGTCAAAGAGGTGACGCCAATGGTAGTAATTTTGAGCAGAGAGGTTTAGGGTTACAGGGACATAGGGGCTAATATCTGAGATGGTGTCGGTGAAGGAGATTGAGGGAGGTATTGGTGGAGGTAAAGCTAGAGTGGAGGTAGAAGGGAGAGGAGGCCACGGTGGCAACCTTGGCAGTGACAATGGTGGCGCGTCGCTCGAAGAAGCTGGGCGGTGGCGGCGGCAGGTTTGGTCGGTTTGCCATACCCTAGGATAGGAAGTCTGATACCATGTAGAATTGTATTGAATAATAATAAATAACAATATTGTGCCGGTTACAAGGGAATATATAGGCCTAACACAAACCAACTTAGCCTATTACAAACCGTCTCAAACACATGAACATGTTGTACACAAGAAATATTCTAACACTTCTGCCACGTCCCAATCGAGCTTCCTCCATGTTTTTAGCGGTTTCGTCGTAGAAGATGGTCGCTAAATTGGAAAAAAAAGTTTTCCATCAGTAACGGTCGAGCCGAGAATTTCGTAGCAGAAGGCACGCCTTCTACGACGACCGTCGGGCCAACCATTGCAGATGGACACTTTTCTTGTAGTGTTGTTTATATTCCAAATCTATGTTGATGATATTATATTTGGTTCTCCTAACAAATCTTTCAATGATGTGTTTGCTAAGCTAATGAATGATGAATTTGAAATGTCTATGATGGGCGAATTGCAATTCTTTCTTGGATTTTAAGTCAAGCAAGTGATTGTAGGTATCTTTATTAATCAAGCCAAATATATTGAAGATATTTAATAGGTTCAAGTTCACAGATCTCAATGGATCCAAGACTCCCATGCCTCTCATATGTGACCTCACTCTTGATACTCATGGCAAAGATGTGGATCAAAAAGTATATTATTCTATGATTGGTTCTTTACTCTATCTTTGTGCATCTATACTGGACAGCATGTTGAGTGTGGGTATTTGTGCATGGTTTCAAGCCACCTTGTGGAAGTTAAGCGAATCTTTCGATATTTAGTTGATACCCCAAACTTTGTCTTATGGTACCCCAATGGCTCAAGATTTGCACTTCTTGGATTCACGGACACGGATTGGGCGGGAGAGAAAGTCAACATTCTAGGATTGCCAATTCCTTGGTAGGTCCTTGGTGTGCTGGGCACCTAAGAAGCAAAATTGTGCCTCCTTGTCTTCTGCCGAGGCCAAGTATATTTCGGTCGCTATTTCTTATGCACAGTTGTTGTGGATGAGGAAAACCTTGAAGGATTACGGTGTCACATGTGACAAAGTGCCTCTTATTTGTGATAATGAAAGTGTAATCAGGATCACCTATGACCCGGTGCAACACACAAGAACGAAGTATATTGATATTCATCATCACTTCATCTATGAGCATGTGAACAGTGGCTATATTGTCCTCTCAAGCACCGAGAAGAATATCGAATATTTATTCACGAAGCCCCTTGATGACAGAAGATTTCGAGAGCTAAGGCATGAACTAAATATCATAAATTTGAGCAATGTGGCTTGAGTTCATGGACCCATAATCGCGCTTTAATTTGTTCTCCTATCTAGGTGTAGGCATGGATATAGGGGAGTGTGGTCCTAATTGATTGGGCTAACCCTCCCCCCATTATGCCCAAAGTGAGAAAACCATTCCCTTAATATCATTTTGTGATATGTGAGCTTCAATGTCTAGTGTTGGTACTGGACCCAAGATATATCTTCGCACTTCCAATCAAAGTATACTCAAACATGGTGGCCTCGGCCACCGACCCTCTCTCTTATGAGAGGTTAGGTTGTTCATTTCTCGTATTGGTCATATTTTGTTGCTTGTTAGCTCTTAAGGGCTTGCAATCTCATTTGTTGTTTATGTTGGTTTTTATTGTGTTAGAGTGCATTGCCTCTTCTTTCAGTGTGTTGATCTTATCCTAAGCCCCAACTCCCTCTCTCTGTAGACCTTTCTATCAATGCACAAGATCCATGTCCAAAATCACTACCCGCACATAAAATATGCCTTCTTTGGAACAGGCAACACTGACACTACTGGATTGGAAGTGGTACTATCGGACCTTGGCCATTGTCCAAGAGAAATCCTAGAAACTGGCCCAGGTCTGGCTGTATTAGCCAATTTTGCGGTACTACCGGGTATTTTTCCCAATACTACCGGTTGTTGGTTTACTAGTTAAGAGTGGGATGGAGGAGGCACCTGGAGTGCATATTTGCATCATGTTTTACATTATTATTTTGCATCCTAGATGTAGGATCTTGGTATTTTACGATGCTCGCACGGACATTTTATATCTGTTTCCACCAGGATCAGGACAGATGATGGATCCAATGGATACAATTATTGAAGCAGTTGTACTATGGAGAAAAGGAGTCAAAAACAATGTAAATCGCTTATTTGGGAAATATTAATAATACCAGAAGAAAACCAGAAGCGAACAAGGGAGGTAGAAAGCCCAATGTCCAACTATACGGCGGGAGCAACTCTTCCGCCCGTATAGCTCCGTCCATATAGTTGGCGCCACCTCCGCCTCGTCAAATAGTTTCACCCCGTGCAATTGGTTCGAGGATACGACAAACAGAACACCCAGAACTCGCAGAAACCTCACCTTCGGAAGGCATCTGGAGGGGGAAATCATCCACAAGGGATCCATCTTCGCCCTACGCAGATCCGGGAGGCTAAAGCATCGATCTTCATCAACCACCGCTGCATCAACACCATCTTCATCCTTCCCATCTACATCTTGTCTAGATCTTGTTGTAATTCCTATACTCGTTGTGGATTTATACAAGTACTATTCATCTATGATTGCTTCCATTAACATTTGCATGATGTTAATTGCCTCCATGTCTGAGTAGATCTCTAGTTCTTGGGGAGATGGGGAAACCCTAGCATATGACTGAGATGAGATAGAGATTATTACGTTATACATCATTATGTGTACGTGTTAATTGTCTTCATCTTGATATTGGGAGAAGTGCACCTCCTTAATATTTGCCTCTTATGGGGACTCGATGGATGGGATTACTTGTTAGTAGATGGAGGGATGATAGCGCTTACTGTGACTATAAAGCTGTTGTCATTCTTTACGTACTAACTTGGGGAACCAAGGAGAACTCATCAAGCCATGTCCATGCCACGGGAGAAATCCCTTAATTGCACGGTAATGCGATGGTTGTCGGTTACTGTCTGTTGTGGTTATGAGGACGATGTGTGCAACGGTTGCTGGCAGATCATCCATATATGGAGCTCCTCCCACATACATACACACTATGAGAATATTCGTTATAATACTTTCAATTACATAGTCTAAATTTCTAGCGGTGTATCCAGTACTCCCTGAGAATGCCTTTTCCCTATTGTAGTTCCAAAGTTCTTTTACACACACGATTCTTACTTTCTGCATTAAGTTTTGCTTTACTTTAAATTACCTTGTTCAACCAAAACCCCAAAAACAACTCTACTTATCTTGCATATTAAAGTTACTTCTTAAGTACTTCGTTTAGTTGTAGTTAAAAGCATTTTAGTCTTTCGCCTACTTCTCCCTGTGGGATCAATATCTTTATTTCGAAATTAGCTACAAACGATCTATGCACTTGCAGTCATCAGCACCCTTTAGTGCTCCCAATACGTACCCCTGATTCCGCACCTACGACCCGACTGCCACCAGTACTGAAGGGAATATGCCTGAGAGGCAATAATAAAGTGGTTATTATATTATATTCCATGTTTATTATAAATGTTTATTTATCATGCTATAATTGTGTTAAACGGAAACATTATTACATATGTGTTTAATAAACAAATAAAAGGTTCCTAGTAATGCCTCTTATTACACTAGCTTGTTAATTAACTAATGATCAAGGTTTCCTGATCATGACATTGGATGTTGTTAATAACAAGGTCACAACATTGGCGGAATGATGTGATGAACGATCTCCCAAAGTATAGTAACACGGTCATGCCATTATGTTTACATTGCTATAACATCATTTGAAGTAACACTAATCCATAGACCATGAGATCACGTGAATCACTAACTCTGGAACAGTACTTTGATTTCATCAAACATCACATCGTAACAGGGTGATTATAAAGATGCCGTCGGATACTTGGAAATTCTTAGTTGAGGCTCATGGATCAAGAGTGGGATTTGTCCATCCTAATGATGGAGAGATATACTCAGGGCCCTCTTGGTGATATCATATTAACATAGCTTGCAAGCAAGTGATAAGATCACTAAGAATGTTATATCACGAGAACGAGAAAAGAGTACTTGTCAGTAATGAGATCGAACTAGGTATATTCCCTCTGTCTCGGTTTAAAGGGCCTACGCATATACATAGGTTGTTAATTTGACTAATAAAATATTAATTATTTAACAAAAAAATTATATCATTGGAAAATTTAGATGTTATATTTTCTGATGGTATAACATTTGTGTAAAATAGTTTATATTTTATTGGTCAAATAAACAACCTAGGTATACGCATAGTCCCTTTAAACCAGGACAGATGGAGTAGATGATACCAAATGATCGGATCTTGGACAAGTAAAATATTGCGAGACAAAAGGAATTGATTACTGCGAATAAAGGTGCACGCGATCACTAGTTTATCGTTTGAGCTGGTGGGAGTCATTATGGATATCCTGGTCCCGGTAATGATTATTGATCAGAGAGTGTCTCGATCATATCCACTCATCTCGTGAACCTGTAGGGAGACACACTTAAGGGTAGTCGATGCATTTGAGTGGATAGGGAACACCGAAGAAAATACTGGACAATGCAAGTATTGTTCTTATAAATCTATCAGAATAGTTTTGGTGTATCGGGATATTATTGGGGATTGGATTACCAGTGTGTTCATTAAATGAAGTACTTATTAAATATAGTGTTCATTGAATGAGTGGTACTAAATCAAGTGAATTAAAAGGGAGTTTTAATTGCATGACTCTTGATTTTGAGTGGAGATTAATCATGAGAAAGTGGAGTTGAATTTTGGTTGAGTGGAGCCTCCACCCACATGAATGAGGGAGAGGTAGGGGAACCCACCTTGGCCGCTAGCCATGGCAAGGGGATGCCCCTCCCCTTATAAAAGGTGGGGTAGAGCTCCTCTCTCACACACACTCATCCTTCTCCTCTCATATGCCCATTGGTTGGCATATTCCTCCCCCTTCTAGCCTTGTCCATTTCCATGAGCACAAAGCTTAGGTGAAGCCCTACTCAAGATCTTCTCCACCACCATCACCACCATGTCATAGTGTTGGCGGAGTTCCCGAGGATCCACTACTTCCGCTGTCGCGCTGGAGAGAGGGACAAAAGTCATCGGCACACCGTATGTGTGACCGATTACGGAGGCGCTGCACTTGTGGCGTTGGTCATCGTGTCCTTGAGGATGGTCATGTACACTCTACAATAGCCACTTTTGTTTGTGGGGACATTATCCCGCTTTACAGTCTTCGAGGTTGAGTCCATCTGAAAACGTTACAAGTATCACCTAGATACGATCTTGGCAGTTGCAACCGTAGGAATTTTTTTGTTTTCTATACAATGAACCCCATCAGGTACCACCTCACCACGGGATGCATCCAGCCGCCCGTCTCCACAGACCAACCACCGGATCCGGCCTCTGTGGCCTCTCCCTACCTCTCTCCCCTCCGCCATGAGCTAAGGTACCACTGCTTTCCTCTCCCATCTAGATCTCCTAACATTTCTAGATCTTGTATAGATTTATTAGTAGCTATTAGATTTTCATGGTTCCCCTTTGTTTTCCTACTTTATCTACTCATGCTGACCAAGAAAACCAGATTTGTAGCAATTTGTGGTCGAGTTGTGGCCTTGCACTATCGGATCTTCTCGTGGTTCCATCCGCACTGGTACCACCAGAGATTTTCTGGTACTAAGAGTTGCGTGCGATCCTATCGGTCTAGGTTCCAGTACTACCGGGCCTACCTGACCACAAATTTCTTCAAAACTTGCTTTCTTGCGTCTCTTCTTTCTAGGATCTTGTGCCCTTATCTCCATGCTATCCACCCCATATGTTTTCACACGTGCAGGTGGCTCGGTCCTAGGAGGAGGTCAAAGGCTCGTCATGACAAAGATGTGGAGTTCAATTTTTAGGAAGAAGTCATGCCCTGTCCAAGCAAATATATCCAAGAGAAGATCAAGGACACTCGGGGAGGAAAAGGAGAGCATTCCAAGAGGACATCAAGCCATGGCTTAGCTCCTCCTCCTCCTCCCAACATGCATACCAAGAGTCAGAGTTGTGGGCCACCAGGGCCAATGTTGCTTTCTAATCTGTCTGAAGAGGAGTTCACTATTATGAGGCGAGTCAATACCTATGCTCGCGCTCATGATCGCAATAGGGAAGGTAGATTTTTCTCCTCTGAGTCTCAAGAGAGAGTGTAGAAGGAAGTTCTATTGGTGAGTGATAGCCTATTTGTGACTCAAAAATTTATTGATCATGCTCACATGGACAAAAATTTGGAATACTTTGGTGAGGCCAAGGACATTTGTTCCAACCTTGGTTTGCTTCCTATCATGGAGTAAAAGCAAGAATTTGATCCAACTCTTGTGCCTCAATTTTATGCCACCGTGTACTTTGGTTATCGTAATTCAAGGCAGATGACTTGGATGGCACATGGTGATATGAAAGAAGCTACTTTGGCCGAGTTTGTGCATATTCTTGGTTATGAGGACCGTGGTCTGAACACTCCATGTGGTTTTTGCTGTCACACCACTGGTCGCCCCATGAAGAAGCATGTGTTGGCAACTCTATATATTCCGAGCAGGGGTGTCACTAGCAAGATCAAGCATCTATTTATTACATATGACATTTTTTATCACATCTTTCATGAGATCGTTGCTCCTAGGGTGGGCCACTTTGATGCGATTCATGGATTCCTTGTTGACCTCATGTTTCACACTCATGCCAACCGTGAAATGGTGTCCTGATGGATGTGATGGACTTTATTGAAATGAGATGGCCATTGTCACATTCACTAGGATGGTGCCTCCATTTTCTCCCTATGTTATAAATCTCATAATGTACAACAACTCCTTTATTGTCAATGATCACCCCAACCGCAAGCTCAAGGTCCACAAACGCAAGCTCAAGGTCCACAAACGCAAGCAACTGTTGATCAGGAAGCATGTTGCTCCTCTTAACACCGATGGCCAAGAGATTGATGAGGAAGGGAATGTGGTTGAGGAGTACATACTCTGAGTAATAAGAAAGTGGACATGGTGGACATGGCTTTGTGGTTTCTCGTCGCAAGGAGGCACCTACTCTTGGCCAAGAGACTCGAAGCCGAAATCAAAAAGGTGTTTTGTTTCCAAGCTGACACCCAAAAGCGCATGTATGAAGCCCATGTCTATACGAAGGAGGATTGCACTCGTCAAAAAGAGTTCCTAGAAGCTCAAGGTTTGACCGTGTCCAAAGACTCCGAGATAACATCACCCCAAGGATCAATGGATTTCCAAGAATAGCAGCTGAGATGATGATGATGATGCCACTTCCGCCTACTAGGCCCTGAGGTTCTATGTTGTTGATGACGATAAGGAGTGAATGTAACACCCTCGAATCGGTCCTATGCAAGTTTTAGCCCTTCCTGCCAAACCCGCATAGAAACGATTCAAGGACGCCCACCAAGCACTTTCGTGCGGGTGGAGAACAAAGTAATACCATTACACAAGAGTCCTCGATGGGACCCACATAACAGATATATATACAATAGTGACTCAATGAGTCAATAATACAGATATACAATACAAAGATCCAAATCACCTTGAAAATGATATAGCGTCTGAGTACGGACAAGATGCAAATGGGGCTATGAGCCCTGAAGAATAACCAATGGCGTCCATAACCCTGCCCAGGCCAAACCGGAAGGGTAACCCTGCTAACGACGTCGATCTCAAACCTGCTAAAACAAAATGGGGTGCCGAAAAAGGGCAAAGGAAAAAGAGGAGCGTCAGTACTGAGGCCAGTACACGGCGAGGCTAGAATTCGGTGGCTCTCGCCTACATAGGTATGGTGGACTGAAGCGGCAGATTGTGATGGAACATTTACTAGTCAGATATAATTGTCTCGAGGAATCCCAAAACCCAGCAGTTGTTGGCACTTTTATCACATTCCATTGGAGTTGCAATACTTACTAGGCTGGTATAGTATGACACAAATCACCACAGATCCATCAGTTGTTGGCATTTTTATTATCCAGTCCATTGTAGTGAAGCTGAATTACTAGTCACATATTAATTCAAATTTATAGAACTACTTTAGTTATCCATGTCTATGATCGAGATATTGTGCTCCAAGTCGTCCATAACCGCAGACACGGCTTTCAGAAAGATTTACCCTGCAGGGGTGCACAAATAGCAACACACACACGATCAACCTCGGAAAAACCAAATCAAAACCCAATGAGGCCTTCACGACAAAGCAATCACAGGATTCATAAAATATTTCAGGGGGGCACCCCACTAAGCTACCCGCAATGAAGTTGGCTGGCTTCGAGACGGACCTAGGGTTTGTGTCAATGGCTGTAAACGACTGGGAACCCGAAAGTGTGACTATAATTGTCAATACCGCGAAAATATTCCACGTTCCAAAACAGTACATGTGCTCCACGCACAATCGTAAATAAAGCAGTATGCATGGCATAAGTACAGGATAGTAACAAAGCCCCAAACTACTCGTGGCCCCAAGAAATAGAAATGAATCAAGCTCTGGTTAAGGGGGATTCATAGACTCTCCCGTATGTGGATAGTGCGAATAGTCAAGGAACAGGTATCAAGTACTCGGGGTCCTGCGGGACACAAGTGAGCGTGGAAGAACCAAATAACATCTATTGCCCACCGATGCCTCTACATTAGTTATATCTAGAATTTTAATAGTTGTATTTAAAGTCATGATCAACTCCACCATTAAGCATCTCCACCATAAACATCTTCCAGCATACCAACAACTGTGGTACTCGACAACACGAGATCACACCTGAGAAAGCAACTACGACTCGCAAGGCCAGCTATCTACCAAACAACAGGTATTAGGAGGTGTCCATGGCAATATAGAGGCTGCACGGGATTAACTGGTGCACGAAAAGCTAAGCATCGCAACACGGATAGCAATAGATCAACAGGAGGAAATAAAGACTATAAATGGAAAATAGGTAGAAGGGGGAGATATGCTCGCCTGGGAAACACTGCCGAAGGTTCATATCCGGAGAACTTGTCGATACTCGCATCAACTCATCGGCCTAATCCGCGAAGAAGCAAACACTAGAAGAAACACCGGATGCAATATTTAATACTACGGCAGAAGATCTGGCATGCTTATGATATGATGCATGGCATGGCACAGATGCGGTGCAATTAGGCCATATTAAGCAGAACCGGGGTCCCGACAATTAATTAAACGGTTCAAGTTATTTAGAACCCCCGCAATTTAGATGTTGTATTAACAAGGCTAAACATGGCATCGGTTCGCTAAACCAATTTAAATGGAGTCTGGAATAAGACAAAGGTATCCCGCATAAACACTCCATATTTAATTATGCGGTGAATCGGCATAATGCCCCCAAACCACAGACAATTATGCATGCATGAACAATTTAATATGCGACAATTGATAATGTCATATTATAAAAACAGGGGCTTAGGGTCACACATCTGGTTTCGGAAGATCTTGGGTGCCGAGGGTTCGGGGTCCGGTCTCAGGGTCCAGGTTTCGACGAGGAACGGGATCGGAGAGGAAGAAGATAGCTCCAGGGTTCGGTTGTGGCGTTCCATGAAGAAGACCTTGTCGAACCGTGGGGTGATCTTGCCGTTGATGGCAAACTTGAATGGATCGGGTACCGGTGGTCTTCGGGTCCGTGTAGACAGTCATGGCGTTCGGGAGGAAGTGCTTGGCGTTCCGGTGGCGATCTTGGCGGTCTTCGGATATGGGTCTTGCATCCGGGAAGGAGTACTTGCGGTTTCCCCGTGAAGGCGATCTTGAGGCTCCAACTCGTTCACTAGTTGTAGGAAGTGGTCAACACGGACGAAAGTAGATCTTGTCGGGGATCGATGCACTTGTCACAGGGTCGGTCTTGTATCTCTACGGGCGACAGAGATCTTGCCGAGGTATCCAATCTCACCCTGCGGCCAACACATCATGGGCATCCTCATCTCAAACATCACTGTATTTCACCACACATGTAGCGCCACTAGCACTTGAAGAGATACATGAGCCCACATGGGAACGAGGCAGCATAGAGCAAGGCCAGGAGCAGAGGGTAGCCGCGTGGGCGTCCTCAGCCGGGCGACACACACGCGGAGGCAGGCACAGGCGTTGCAGGGAGACTGAGGGCGACACGATGCGGGCAGAGCCTCGCGGGGCAGAGGAGCTTGGGATCTCGAGCGGTGGCGGCAGAGAACAACGGGAAGGACCGCAACCTCGACTGCTGGAGGCGAGCACGGCCGCGGCGAGGCTTGAGGATGTGGTGCAGGTCGGGTAGGGTGGCCGAGTCGTTCTTGGTGGAAGGGGGCTCTGCGGGGCCGAGGAGAGAAGGGCCCGGCGGCGCCGCGAGGTAGAGCCAGAGAGGTGCGCGGCCGGAGTGGATCGGGAGGTGTGGGGTGGATGGGACGCCGACGGTGGCGACTCCTGTGGAGGGAGGAGAGGCGGTGGTGACCTGGCAGCAGAACCACGTGCATAGGAAGGAGAGCGAGGCGGGGCGATGGTCGACGGAGCTCCTGGCGTGGGGAGGCGAGGGCGACCGGGGAGGAGAGCCGCGACGGCGATCGCTGGCGGCGACGCGGTCAGAGAGGGGGCTCCGTCGGGGTAGGTGGGAAAACGGGACGGGTCACGCTCGGGGCCGCACAGGGGAGCGTGCATCGATCGAGAGGTGGGGGTTCTACGGTTTTCGGGGCTGTCAGTCGTGGGGTGGGTCCAGGCGGGGGTAGGTGGCGTACGCGGGGTGGGGATCAGATCGGCGCGAGCGGGAGTTGGTGGGATCGAGGAGAGCGACGTGAGGATGGGGTGGGCGCTGGGGCGTGCGGGGTGGCTGTCCACCGGGAGAGGTGGGGCCACGCGGGTGAGGTGGCAGGCCGTGAGTGGAGGGAGTGAGGTGGCAGGGTGTGGGAGTTTGGGCAGGTGGTGGGCCAGGTGATGAGGTGGGCAGGCGGTGAGATAGAGAGAGAGAGAGAG
Organism: Avena sativa; assembly: GCA_916181665.1. Classification (NCBI taxonomy): domain Eukaryota; kingdom Viridiplantae; phylum Streptophyta; class Magnoliopsida; order Poales; family Poaceae; genus Avena; species Avena sativa. Next base: position 187,080,416 of record OV702289.1, on the reverse strand, counting down.
AGAGAGAGAGAGAGAGAGAGAGAGAGAGAGAGAGAGAGAGAGAGTGGCGGCGGGGCAGGAGGGAAAAGGTGGGGAGTGGGTCGGCTGGGTGTGTGTGAGGGGATAAGGTAGGGGTAGGTGGTTGTTGGGTTAGGGTTTAGGTATGGGGTAGGTAAATTAGGTTTTAACTGGAGGTGGTTGGCTAGGCTGTTGGGCCTGGCTGGCTGCCTCCTAACAAAATAAATTAAACTTTTATTTATTTTGAAAAACCTTTTGTAATCCATTTTTCGACAAAAATAAAAGACCCGGAAAAGCCCGGAGTTTTGAGTTGAAATTAAGACGAGGAATATTTAGAAAACAAAACTAGGCTTTTCGAAAATAGTTTTTGACAAAACCATGCATGATGATATGACGATGCTCAAATGCAATGAGGCATGATGACATGAGCATGCGGTCATGATGATGCAATGCACAAAAAACACCGTGATTTTCTAGTAGTGGTTTTAGCGCGATGCCACAATTCGACACCACTAACAAGGGATCTCGCCCTCGAGATCCGCCTCATTGTACCGGGAAGAAGGTCGGCGATCTGAATCTTCTCACTTCGTGTAGATCCTCGTGACACCACTAACAAGAGGTCGTTGTCCGTGATCGTCGAGAGAACACTCCGGGAACAAAGGGCAAAGGTAGAGGTATCAACAAACAAAGCCACCTCTAGCTTCGATACAAGGAGAGAAGCGATGCATTCTCATGCACTTCAATGTACAAGAGTGAATAGAAAGGGTAGTCGGCATGGGGGCCAATCCATCACGCACCCAAACTATTACTCCGCACAATCAGTAGAAAAGGGGTGGAGCCATTCTCGGAATTCAGACTGAAGATCTCGACAAACGAGGTTCAGAACAAAGGAGGGATGCAGACTCTGCATCAGATCTGGCATAGATGATGTCGTCGCGTCGGAAAACTCCAGAAGGCACAAACAAGGAACAAAGAATGGTACCACAGATAAAGGATCACTCAGATAGCATGTAGCCCGGATGTAGAAGCACCGTTACCAAAGGAGGAAGCGAAACCCTGAAGGTACGATGGAAACCCAACCACGAGAAATCCTGGACTTGAAGAAAAGATAAGAGGGTAGAATCAAAACACGCAGAGGTAAGAGGAGAACAGCAGAGGGGTAAGGAGTAAAATCAGACCTAATCAGATCTATCCAACTGATTTTGCAAAATAGTTTTGACACTCTACTTCGGCCGTTAGCTAGGTTATCCTACATGCTAGACTTGTGGGGTATCGCAACTGCTGGGCTCTGATACCACTCTGTAACACCCTCGAATCGGCCCTATGCAAGTTTTAGCCCTTCCCGCCAAACCCGCATAGAAACGATTCAAGGACGCCCACCAAGCACTTTCGTGCGGGTGGAGAATGAAGTAATACCATTACACAACAGTCCTTGATGGGACCCACAGAACAAATATATATACAACAGTGACTCAACGAGTCAAGAATACAGATATATAATACAAAGATCCAAATCACCTTGAAAATGATATAGCGTCCGAGTACGGACAAGATGCAAAAGGGGCTATGAGCCCTGAAGAATAACCAATGGCATCCATAACCCTGCCCAAACCAGAAGGGTAACCCTGCTAACGGCGTCGATCTCAAACCTACTAAAACAAAAGGGGGTGCCGACAAAGGGCAAAGGAAAAAGAGGAGCGTCATTACTGAGGCCAGTACACGGCGAGGCTAGAATTCGGCGGCTCTCGCCTACATAGGTATGGTGGACTGAAGCGGCATCGCAGCATGCACTAAAGAACCTATAGAGACTCAATTCATCTGTCGGCTATTAGAGAGGGATAAGAAAGACCTATTCGGATCCAACCTGATACTAACACCAATCATACCCATCCTGGTATTTCCCCCTCGAGACCAAACGAGGAAGTCGGACCAAGGGACTCACACAGTTGGCAATTTTACTCATTCCATTATAGTTGCAGCACTTACTAATCAGATATAGATATCATGAGTCATCCTGAAGCAAAGTAGTGGGTAGTTTTAGTTAACATTCCGTTGTAGCTGGAACATTTACTAGTCAGATATAATTGTCTGGAGGAATCCCAAAACCCAGCAGTTGTTGGCACTTTTATCACATTCCATTGGAGTTGCAATACTTACTAGGCCGGTATAGTATGACACAAATCACCACAGATCCATCAGTTGTTGGCATTTTTATTATCCAGTCCATTGTAGTGAAGCTGAATTACTAGTCATATATTAAGTCAAATTTATAGCACTACTTTAGTTATGCGTGTCTATGATCGAGATACTGTGCTCCAAGTCGTCCATAACCGCGGACACGACTTTCAGAAAGATTTACCCTGCAGGGGTGCACAAATAGCAACACACACACGATCAACCTCGGAAAAACCGAATCAAGACCCATCGAGGCCTTCACGATAAAGCAATCACAGGATTCATAAAATATTTCAGGGGGCCACCCCACTAAGCTACCCGCAACGAAGTTGGCCGGCTCCGAGACGGACCCAGGGTTTGTGTCAATGGCTGTAAACGACTGGGAACCCGAAAGTGTGACTGGGCTTGTCGATACAGCGAAAACATTCCACTTTCCAAAATAGTACAGGTACTCCACGCACAATCATAAATAAAGCAGTAAGCATGGCATAAGTACAGGATAGTAATAAAGCCCCAAACTACTTGTGGCCCCAAGAAATAGAAATAAATCAAGCTCTGGCTAAGGGGGATTCATAGACTCTCCCGTATGTGGATAGTGCGAATAGTCAAGGAACAGGTATCAAGTACTGGGGGTCCTACAGGACACAAGTGAGCATGGAAGAACCAAATAACATCTATTGCCCACCGATGCCTCTACATTAGTTATATCTAGCATTTTAATAGTTGTATTTAAAGTCATTATCAACTCCACCATTAAGCATCTCCACCATAAACATCTACCAGCATACCAACAACTGTGGTACTCGACAACACGAGATCGCACCTGAGCAAGCAACTACGACTCGCAAGGCCAGCTATCTACCAAACAACAGGTATTAGGAGGTGTCCATGGCAATGTAGAGGCTGCACGGGATTAACTGGTGCACGAAAAGCTAAGCATCGTGACACGGATAGCAATAGATCAACAGGAGGAAATAAAGACTATAAATGGAAAATAGGTAGAAGGGGGAGGGATGCTCGCCTGGGAAACACTGCCGAAGGTTCATATCTGGAGAACTTGTCGATAGTCGCATCAACTCATCGGCCTAATCCGCGAAGAAGCAAACACTAGAAGAAACACCGGATGCAATATTTAATACTATGGCAGAAGATCCGGCATGCTTATGATATGATGCATGGCATGGCACAGATGCGGTGCAATTAGGCCATATTAAGCGGAACCGGGGTCCCGACAATTAATTAAACGGTTCAAGTTGTTTAGAACCCCCGCAATTTAGATGTTGTATTAACAAGGCTAAACATGGCATCGGTTTGCTACACCAATTTAAATGGAGTCCGGAAGAAGACAAAGGTATCCCGCATAAACACTCCATATTTAATTATGCCGTGAATCGGCATAATGCCCCCAAACCACAGACAGTTATGCATGCATGAACAATTTAATATGCAATAGTTGATAATGTCATATTATAAAAAGAGGGGCTTAGGGTCACATATCTGGTTTCGGAAGATCTTGGGTGTCGGGTGTTCAGGGTCCGGTCTCAGGGTCCAGGTTTCGACGAGGAACGGGATCGGAGAGGAAGAAGATAGCTCCAGGGTTCGGTTGTGGCATTCCGTGAAGAAGACCTTGTCGAACCGTGGGGCGATCTTGCCGTCAATGGCGAACTTGAATGGATCGGGTACCTGTAGGGGTTCGTAGCATGGAAAACAAAAATTTTCTATCGCATACAAACAAACAAGCCAAGATCTATCTACTAGATTGTAGCAACGAGACGATGGAATAACTCACCCTCGAAGATTCCAAAGTGTTTAACGAGAGCAGATTCTCGTGGGTGATGTAGTCGTACTCTTTCCGATCTCAAGATCGCGTAGACGATCCTTCCGGCGCCGCGTTCCCGCAGCGCTCCCGCAGTCGGTCACACGTTCGGTACTCGACGAAGACCTTCCTCTCCCTTGTTCCAGCAGGCAGCGGAGGTTGTAGCACTCTCCTCGCGATTCCGGCAGCACAACGGCGTGGTACCGGAGGTAGAGGGGAAATCCCGCAGGGCTTCGCCTTAAGCCGGTGCGAGTATGGTGGAGCTTATGAGAGAGGCTATTAGTGGTCTAGTAATTAGACACACCAATTAGAGGGCTCTAAACCAATTAGAAGGCTCTAAACCGAATAGCTCTAAACCGGGGTCTAGATCTAGGGTTTAGTTTAGAGGATAGGAAACTTGTGTGTCTAGGAGGGGAGCCCTGCCCCTCCTTATATAGGTGGGAGGGTGTGGGCGCGCCAGGGGAGGGAGGGAGTCCCTCCCCAACTCGGCCTAGGGCTGGCCGCCGGCTTGGAGGAGAGAAACTCCTCCTCCAAGTCGACTCCAACTCCTCTTGCTTGTTTCCCACAGTTTCTTGTTTTGGCAGTTTGACTTTCAAACTGGACATTTGACTTTTCTGTTTTAGGATTCAATTTAATCCTATATTTGGGACAGCAAGAACACTTAGTACATGATGCAATCATTCCAATATGTAATGACACATTCATGTACCCCTTCCCCCCCGGAGTGCCGGACAATCCGGAACCTTCTAGAATATCCCCGATGAAAACACCGGAATCATTCCCGAACTCCGAAACGGGACTTTCCTTATATGAATCTTATTCTCCGGACCATTCCGGATCACCTCGTGATATCCCGGATCCCATCCGAGACTCCGAACAACATTCGGTCTCTTTCTCATAATACCATAACTACTCAAACAACGTCGAATCCTTAAGTGTGTCTCCCTACGGTTCGTGAATTATGCGGACATGATCGAGACACTTCTCCGAACAATAACCAATAGAGGAATCTGGAAATTCATATGGCTCCCACATATTTCTACGATTACTTTGCGATCGAATGAACCACTTACATACGATACCAATTTCCCTTTGTCTCACGATATGTTACTTATCCGAGGTTATGATCGTCGGTATCTCTGCATACCTAGTTCATCCTCGTTACTGATAAGTACTCTTTTCTCGTTCCCGTGATATGTGATCCCTTGTGACCAAGTCACATGCTTGCAAGCTAATTGGATGACATTCCACCGAGAGGGCCCAGAGAATATCTATCCGTCATGTGGATGGACAAATCCCACTCTTGATCCATGTGTTTCAACCAATACTTTCCGAACACTCAATGCCACCTTTATAGCCACCCTGTTACGGTGTGGTGTTTGATGACATCAAAGCATCCATCCAGTAAAGGTGATATGCATGATCTCATGGTCGAAGGAATTAGGTTACTATGTATCAGAAAGCATATAGCAATTGAACTATTGAAATGACTTGATCTTTATGCTACGCTTGTCTATAGGAGTATGTCCACCATATCATTCTCCTAACGATATGATCTTGTTGTTGATAACATCTCAATGTTCATGACAAAGAAACCACATCATCAATCAACCAACAAGCTAGTGAAGTATAGAGGCTATACTAGGGACTTCAAATTAAGTTTACAAATCACACAAGTATTAATGGTTTCCTTGTTAATACTATTATAGCATGAATGCAAACATTTATCATAAACACAAAGATATATAATAATAACTATATTTATTATTGCCTCTAGGGCATATCTCCAACAGTCTCCCACTTGCACTAGAGTCATCTAATCTAGATTACATGGTAATATACCGAACACCCATGGCAGTTTGGTGTTGGTCATGTTTTGCCCTCGGGAGAGGTTTAGTCAACGGATCCGCCACATTCAGATCTGTGTGTACTTTGCAAATCTTTATATCCCCATCCTGGATATGTTCTCGAATAGCGTGAAAACGCAGCTTGATATGCTTCAGCTTCTTGTGTGACCTTGGTTCTTGCGCATTGGCTATGGCGCCCATGTTATCACAGTAGATAGACATTGGGTCCAGCGCACTAGGAACCACACCCAGCTCTGTAATGAACTCTTTCATCCATATCGCTTCTTGTGAAGCCTCCGAAGCAGCCATGTATTCCGATTCAGTTGAAGATCTCGCCACAACGCTTTGCTTTGCACTCCTCCAGCTAACTGCTGCACCATTCAAAATAAATACGTACCCAGATTGTGATTTAGAATCATCTGGATCGGTGTTCCAACTAGCATCGGTGTAACCATTAACAACGAGCTGTTCATCACCTCCATAAGAAAGAACCATATCCTTAGTTCTTCTCAAGTACTTAAGGATGTTTTTGACCGCTGTCCAATGATCCACTCCTGGATCACTTTGATATCTGCTAGTTAGACTAACAGCATATGCGATGTCGGGTCTAGTACATAGCATGGCATACATTAGAGATCCTATGGCTGAGGCATAGGGAGTCTTACTCATCCTTTCTCTATCTTCTGCCGATGTCGGACTTTGAGTTTTACTCAAGGTCGTATTGGGCAACATGGGCAAGAACCCTTTCTTGCTATCTTCCATTCCAAACCTCTTTAGAACTTTGTCCAAATATGTACTTTGTGACAATGATATTTGGCGTTTCGATCTATCTCTATAAATCTTTATGCCTAATATGTAAGCTGCTTCGCCAAGATCCTTCATTGAAAAACTATTATTCAAATACTCTTTGACACTATTAAGAAGGTCTACATCATTCCCAATCAACAATATGTCATCCACATACAGTATTAAGAATGCTACAGAGCTCCCACTCACTTTCTTGTAAATACAAGCTTCTCCATAAGTTTGTATAAAACCAAAACTTTTGATTACCTTATCAAAACGTTGATTCCAACTTCGGGATGCTTGCTTCAAACCATAGATGGACCGTTGAAGCTTGCATACCTTGTTAGCATCTTTAGGATCGACAAAACCTTTGGGTTGTATCATATACAACTCTTCATCAATGTCTCCATTGAGGAATGCTGTTTTGACATCCATCTGCCATATCTCATAATCATAATATGCAGCGATTGCTAACATAATCCTCACAGACTTTAGCTTCGCTACCGGTGAGAAAGTCTCATCGTAGTCAACTCCTTGAATTTGTCGAAACCCTTTTGCGACAAGTCGAGCTTTATAGACAGTAACATTACCATCAGCATCTGTTTTCTTCTTGAAAATCCATTTGTTCTCGACAGCCTTCCGGCCATCCGGTAAGTCCACCAAAGTCCATACTTGGTTTTCGTACATGGATCCAATCTCGGATTTCATGGCTTCTTGCCATTTATTGGAATCTGGGCTCATCATCGCTTCCTCATATGTCTCGGGGTCATCGGTGTTGTCCACCAATATGACATTCATAACGGAATCATACCAATCTGGAGTGGTACGATTTCTCGTTGACCTCCGAGGCTCTGTAGCAACTTCAACCGAAGTTTCATGATCACCATCATTAGCTTCCTCTCTTATTGGTGCAGGCACCACAGGAACTTCTTCCGGTGCTGCGCTACTTGCAATTTCGAGAGAAGGTTCGACAACCTCGTCGAGTTCTACTTTCCTTCCAGTCACTTCTTTCGAGAGAAATTCCTTCTCTAGAAAGGATCCATTCTTGGCAACAAAGATTTTGCCTTCGGATCTATGATAGAAGGTATACCCAATAGTTTCCTTCGGGTATCCTATGAAGACGCATTTTTCCGCTTTGGGTTCAAGCTTGTCCGGCTGTAACTTCTTTACATAGGCTTCGCATCCCCAAACTTTAAGGAACGACAATTTAGGTTTCTTTCCAAACCATAATTCATACGGTGTCGTTTCAACGGATTTAGATGGTGCCCTATTTAAAGTGAATGCGGCTGTTTCTAATGCATAACCCCAAAATGTTAGCGGTAAATCTGTAAGTGACATCATAGAACGAACCATATCTAAGAGAGTTCGATTACGACGTTCGGACACACCATTACGCTGTGGTGTTCCCGGCGGTGTCAACTGCGAAAGTATTCCACATTTCTTCAAATGCTCGCCAAACTCGTAACTTAGATATTCACCTCCACGATCAGAACGTAGAAATTTAATCTTCTTGTTACGTTGATTCTCTACCTCACTTTGAAACTCCTTAAACTTCTCGAAAGTTTCGGACTTATGTTTCATGAAATAGATATACCCATATCTACTCAAGTCATCCGTGAAGGTAAGAACATAACGATAACCACTGCGCGATGCTACACTCATTGGACCACACACATCGGTATGTATGATTTCCAGTAAGTCCGTAGCTCGCTCCATTATACCAGAAAAAGGAGTCTTAGTCATTTTACCCATCAGACATGCTTCGCATCTTTCAAGTGATTCAAAATCAAGTGATTCAAGAAGTCCATCGGAATGGAGTTTCTTCATACGCTTCACTCCAATGTGACCAAGACGACAGTGCCACATATAGGTCAAATTATCGCTTGATTTCAAACGTTTAGCCTCAATGTTATTAATATGTGTATTTCTACTATCGAGATCCAATATGAATAGACCATCTATCAAAGGTGCATGTGCATAAAACACATTACTCATATAAATCGAACAACCATTATTCTCGGATTTAAACAAGTAACTGTCTCGCAATAAACAAGATCCTGATATAATGTTCATGCTTAACGCAGGCACCAAATAACAATTATTTAAGTATAAAACTAATCCCGATGGTAGATGAAGAGGTAGCGTGCCGACCGCGATCACATCAACCTTTGATCCGTTTCCTACGCGCATCGTCACCTCGTTCTTCACTAGCTTCCGTTTATTCTGCAGCTCCTGTTTCGAGTTACAAATATGAGCAACCGAACCAGTATCAAATACCCAGGCACTACTACGAGTACTAGTGAGATACACATCAATAACATGTATATCAGATATACCTTTCTTCTTGATGTTGCCGTTCTTCAAATCCGCCAAGTACCTTGGGCAATTCCGCTTCCAGTGACCTTCTCCCTTGCAGTAAAAACACTCAGTTTCAGGCTTAGGTCCAGCCTTGGTCTTCTTCGTCGGCGTGGTAACTTTCTTACCACCCTTCTTGAAGTGTCCCTTTTGCTTAGACTTGCCTTTCTTGAATTTGGTGGTCTTATTGACCATCAACACTTGGTGCTCTTTCTTGATCTCCACTTCTGCAGATTTTAACATAGCAAATAGTTCTGGCAACTCTTTGTTCATGTTCTGCATGTTGTAGTTCATCACAAAGTTCTTGTAACTTGGTGGTAGTGATTGGAGGATGCGGTAAACTCCCAAAGTATTAGGAATCACTATACCCAAACTTTGAAGTTTATTTGCGTGCCCAGACATCTTAAGCACATGCTCACTGACGGAGCTACCCTCTTCCATCTTGCAGTTAAAGAACTTTTCAGAAGCTTCATAACTTTCAATTGCCGCATGAGTCTCAAAGATTAATTTGAGATCCTCGACAATATCATATGGATCTGACTCTTCAAATCTTTTCTGAAGCTCCGATTCTAAACCATACAAGATAGCACACTGAACTATGGAGTACTGATTCTTCCGAGCAAGGTAAACATTCTTTACTTCATCGGTAGCATCAGCTGCAGGTGGGTCACCTAGCGGTGCATCCAGCACATAGGTCAAATTACCAGCTGTGAGGACAATCCTCAAATTGCGGAACCAATCCGCGAAGTTGCTTCCATTGTTTTTCAACTTTTCTTTCTCTAGGAACGCATTAAAATTGATGGTAGGGGCTGCCATTGATCTACAACATATTTGCAATAGTTTAGACTAAGTTTATGACAAATTGAGTTCAAATTAATTAATGAAATTAAACTAGGTGAACTCCCACTCAAAACAACATCCCTCACATTGTTTTAGTGATCACACGAACCAAATCCACTACATCAACACCGATCATCACGAGAGCTGATATAGTTTTAATGGCGAACAATCATCATGTTCATCATATCTACTATATGATTCATGCTTTGCCTTTCGGCGATCCGTGTTCCTGAGGCCATGTCTGTACATGCTAGGCTCGTCAAGATCAAACCTTAGCTTCCGCATAAGCAAATCTGGCTTGCTTACGTTGTATTCACCCGCGGAATCAAAGACACCCGATCATCACGTGGTGCTTCGAAGCAGCAAGCTTTGGCAACGGTGCATACTAAGGGTGAACACTCTAGAACTTGAAATTTATGTGCATGAGGGATCATCTTATAATGCTACCGTCGTCTACTAAGCAATACAAGATGCATAAAGGATTAACATCACATGCAATTCATAATATGTGATATGATATGGCCTTTCTTCTTTGTGCTTCCGATCTCCATCTTCAGGCACGAATATGATCTCCATCATCACCGGCATAGCATCAAGGTCAATGACGCTTCTCCATGGTTGTCGTCCACCAGCTTCAACTATTACAACTATTTTGAATAGACACGCAGGTCTTAACAGAATTTAAAGACAACCATATGGCTCCTGCCGGTTGCCGACTTACAATAAGGAACATTGCATACATCAAATATAATCACAATCATGGCCATATCACATCACTGCACACCCCTGCAAAACAAAGTTAGACGCTTCTACTTTCTTTGCATATTTTACGTGGTTTGGGGCTTTCCATAAGTGTCGTTCTAACTTACGAACAAGAACCACAACATTGATACTAGCATTGTTGATCACCCGTTGTAAATTGGATCTTAACTATGCTAGGAGAAACAGGCACCCGCAAAGCCACTTATGCAATACAAGTTGCATGTCAAACGTGGAGCAAGTCTCATGAACGATGTCATGTAAGGTTAGCCCGGGCCGCTTCATCCCAACATACCGCAAGATGCAAAGTACACAAAAAGCAATCTACAATAAAAGCATCAATGCCCACAATGACCATTGTGTTCTACTCGTGCAACAGATCTACATATAAACCTGGCTCTGATACCACTGTAGGGGTTCGTAGCATGGAAAACAAAAATTTTCTATCGCATACAAACAAACAAGCCAAGATCTATCTACTAGATTGTAGCAACGAGACGATGGAATAACTCACCCTCGAAGATTCCAAAGTGTTTAACGAGAGCAGATTCTCGTGGGTGATGTAGTCGTACTCTTTCCGATCTCAAGATCGCGTAGACGATCCTTCCGGCGCCGCGTTCCCGCAGCGCTCCCGCAGTCGGTCACACGTTCGGTACTCGACGAAGACCTTCCTCTCCCTTGTTCCAGCAGGCAGCGGAGGTTGTAGCACTCTCCTCGCGATTCCGGCAGCACAACGGCGTGGTACCGGAGGTAGAGGGGAAATCCCGCAGGGCTTCGCCTTAAGCCGGTGCGAGTATGGTGGAGCTTATGAGAGAGGCTATTAGTGGTCTAGTAATTAGACACACCAATTAGAGGGCTCTAAACCAATTAGAAGGCTCTAAACCGAATAGCTCTAAACCGGGGTCTAGATCTAGGGTTTAGTTTAGAGGATAGGAAACTTGTGTGTCTAGGAGGGGAGCCCTGCCCCTCCTTATATAGGTGGGAGGGTGTGGGCGCGCCAGGGGAGGGAGGGAGTCCCTCCCCAACTCGGCCTAGGGCTGGCCGCCGGCTTGGAGGAGAGAAACTCCTCCTCCAAGTCGACTCCAACTCCTCTTGCTTGTTTCCCACAGTTTCTTGTTTTGGCAGTTTGACTTTCAAACTGGACATTTGACTTTTCTGTTTTAGGATTCAATTTAATCCTATATTTGGGACAGCAAGAACACTTAGTACATGATGCAATCATTCCAATATGTAATGACACATTCATGTACCCCTTCCCCCCCGGAGTGCCGGACAATCCGGAACCTTCTAGAATATCCCCGATGAAAACACCGGAATCATTCCCGAACTCCGAAACGGGACTTTCCTTATATGAATCTTATTCTCCGGACCATTCCGGATCACCTCGTGATATCCCGGATCCCATCCGAGACTCCGAACAACATTCGGTCTCTTTCTCATAATACCATAACTACTCAAACAACGTCGAATCCTTAAGTGTGTCTCCCTACGGTTCGTGAATTATGCGGACATGATCGAGACACTTCTCCGAACAATAACCAATAGAGGAATCTGGAAATTCATATGGCTCCCACATATTTCTACGATTACTTTGCGATCGAATGAACCACTTACATACGATACCAATTTCCCTTTGTCTCACGATATGTTACTTATCCGAGGTTATGATCGTCGGTATCTCTGCATACCTAGTTCATCCTCGTTACTGATAAGTACTCTTTTCTCGTTCCCGTGATATGTGATCCCTTGTGACCAAGTCACATGCTTGCAAGCTAATTGGATGACATTCCACCGAGAGGGCCCAGAGAATATCTATCCGTCATGTGGATGGACAAATCCCACTCTTGATCCATGTGTTTCAACCAATACTTTCCGAACACTCAATGCCACCTTTATAGCCACCCTGTTACGGTGTGGTGTTTGATGACATCAAAGCATCCATCCAGTAAAGGTGATATGCATGATCTCATGGTCGAAGGAATTAGGTTACTATGTATCAGAAAGCATATAGCAATTGAACTATTGAAATGACTTGATCTTTATGCTACGCTTGTCTATAGGAGTATGTCCACCATATCATTCTCCTAACGATATGATCTTGTTGTTGATAACATCTCAATGTTCATGACAAAGAAACCACATCATCAATCAACCAACAAGCTAGTGAAGTATAGAGGCTATACTAGGGACTTCAAATTAAGTTTACAAATCACACAAGTATTAATGGTTTCCTTGTTAATACTATTATAGCATGAATGCAAACATTTATCATAAACACAAAGATATATAATAATAACTATATTTATTATTGCCTCTAGGGCATATCTCCAACAGTATCGGTGGTCTTTGGGTCCGTGTAGACGGTCATGGCGTCCGGGAGGAAGTGCTTGGCGTTCCGGTGGCGATCTTGGCGGTCTTCGGATCCGGGTCTCGCATCCGGGAAGGAGTACTTGCGGTTTCCCCGTGAAGGCGATCTTGAGGCTCCAACTCGTTCACCGGTTGCAGGAAGTGGTCAACACGGACGGAAGTATATCTTGTCGGGGATCGATGCACTTGTCACATGGTCGGTCTTGTATCTCTACGAGCGACAGAGATCTTGCCGAGGTATCCAATCTCACCCTACGGCCAACACATCATAGGCATCCTCATCTCAAACATCACTGTATTTCACAACACATGTAGCGCCACTAGCACTTGAAGAGAGACATGAGCCCACGTGGGAACGAGGCAACATAGAGAAAGGCCAGGAGGAGAGGGTAGCCGCGTGGGCGTGCTCAGCCGGGCGACACACACGCGGAGGCGGGCACAGGCGTTGCAGGGAGACCGAGGGCGACACGATGCGGGCAGAGCCTCGTGGGGTAGAGGAGGTTGGGAGCTCGAGCGGTGGCGGGAGAGAACAACGGGAGGGACCGCGGCCTCGACTGCTATAGGTGAGCACGGCCGATGGCGAGGCTTGAGGATGCGGTGCAGGTCGGGTAGGGTGGGCGGGTCGTGCTTGGCGGAGGGGGGGCTCTGCGGGGCCGAGGAGGGATGGGCCCGGCGGTGCCGAGAGGTAGAGCTAGAGAGGAGCGCGGCCAGAGTGGCTCGGGAGGCGCGGGATGGATGGGACGCCGGCGGCGGCGACTCCGGTGGATGGAGGAGAGGCGGTGGCGACCTGGCAGCAGAACCACGCGCAGAGGAAGGAGGGCGAGGCGGGGCAATGGTCGACGGAGCTCCTGGCGCAGGGAGGCGAGGGTGACCGGGGAGGAGAGCCGCGACGGCGGTCGCTGGCGGCGACGCGGTCCGAGAGGGGGCTCTGTAGGGGTAGGTGGGAAAACGGGATGGGTCACGCACGGGGCCGCACAGGGGAGCGTGCATCGATTGAGAGGTGGGGGTGCTGCGGTTTTCAGGGCTGTCGGTCGTGGAGTGGGTCCAGACGGGGGTAGGTGGCGTACACGGGGTGGGGATCAGATCGAGTCGAGCGGGAGTTGGTGGGATCGAGGAGAGCGACGCGAGGATGGGGTGGGCGCTGGGGCGTGCGGGGTGGCTGTCCACCGGGAGAGGTGGGGCCGCGCGGGTGAGGTGGCAGGGTGTGGGAGTTTGGGCAGGTGGTGGGCCGGGTGATGAGGTGGGCAGGCGGTGAGAGAGAGAGAGAGGCGGGGCAGGAGGGAAAAGGTGGGGAGTGGGTCGGTTGGGTGTGTGTGAGGGGATAAGGTAGGGGTAGGTGGTTGTTGGGTTAGGGTTTAGGTATGGGGTAGGTAAATTAGGTTTTAACTGGAGGTGTCTGGCTGGGCTATTGGGCCTGGCTGGCTGCCTCCTAACAAAATAAATTAAACTTTTATTTATTTTGAAAAACCTTTTGTAATCCGTTTTTTGACAAAAATAAAAGACCCAGAAAAGCCCGGAGTTTTGAGTTGAAATTAAGACGGGGAATATTTAGAAAACAAAACTAGGCTTTTCGAAAATAGTTTTTGACAAAACCATGCATGATGACATGACGATGCTCAAATGCAATGAGGCATGATGACATGAGCATGCGGTCATGATGATGCAATGCACAAAAACACTGCGATTTTCTAGTAGTGGTTTTAGCGGGATGCCATAGTGAACTTTGCGGTGTTATTCTTGCCCTTGTCCCTTTTGGTGTCTTGATGCCAAAGGGGGAGAAGTTGCAATTTAGGTTGTGCAAGATTTGGATGGGAAGTCATAAGCTCGCTCTTCATTTAATCTTCATTTGCTCGTGAACTTTATTCGTCTCGCATTATTTGTGAACTTTATGTGCTACCTATTTTGCTCTATGTAAGTGAAGACTATGTGGTTATGTATTGTGTGGATTTATCTTGTATGGTGAAGTTCTCTCTAACTGTTGCCCGTTTATAATTCTTCAGGACATATGTTTGTGCAAAGGTACGCGTATAAATTCATGTCTTTAATTCTTTGCACCTATTGTTGGTTTGTAAAATTGAGTCGGAGTGTTGATACTAGTGTGTGCTTGCTGCATTCCAAAACAAAACTTGAGTATGCACACGTCTAGGGGGAACCTGTATCTATTTAAAAAATTCTCATGCTATATCCTAACATCTTTTATGCAAATGTTGTCATCAAACACCAAAAGGGGGACTGAAAGGGCATTTCCCTCCTTAAGTGGTTTTGATGTTTGATAATGACACATGTGTCAGACTAATCGTTTTCTAAGTGCTTAATAGGCTTTCTATGTTGCAAGTTGATTCGATGCCCCTCAAAAAGGACAATAGCAAAGACATCATTTTTCTAGGCTTTTTGTATTGAGTCATAGGGAAACCATACTATCAAGAGGGAGTCCGCTTCAGAAATATTGGGTGGAATCAGATTTGCATAATCTTTGGTCCATCCAACTTTCCCACAATTTTTCGAGAAGAATGGGTGGAATCGTTCCCCTATTGGATGCTTCCAGAGCTGTCTATCTCGACCAGTAGTAGCGCACTTGCTCGGCATCGATAGTAATGGTTGTCGATAACGGTCTCTCCTATACCCAGCAGCAAGTTGGGGATCCTCCTCTAGAGCGTCCGGTACAACCTCACGGTACTACCCTATTTCTGCGTTAGTATCGCTTCTTGTTCCGGTAGTACCGCTCCAGGTTGCAGCACTATTGGAGTGTACATAATTGGTTCTTCCATGCTTTGTTCCCTCGCAGATGTTTCCAGTTGTACACACTGTTACCAGGTCGGTAGTACCGTGATTTTCCAGTAATAACGCTGCTAGGTCCGATAGTACTGGCCATCACAGATGCTCAACGGGTAGATTCCCCTTTTGGAGTATATAAAAGGACCATTGTTCCCCAATATAAAGGTTGCCTCTTTTATCTATCTCCTCCATTGTTCTTGAGCTGAATTTTCCTAGATCCCCCACCATAGTGATCCAATCTCCTTGATACTTTGGGATTTTGTGGGAGGGGGGTCTAGATCTAGGGATTCACCAAAGCAAAGTTAATTCCCCCTTGATTTCCCTTGAGGATCTTGTTACTCATGGGTTCTTTGGAACCCTATATGTAAGAGGTCTGTCTCAGAGCTTGGGCATCAGTTGTAAATCTTCGGGGTCGTGTTGGGAGACTCCAACTATTGTGGAGGTTGACTCAACAAGTTTGTAAAGATTTCGGCCACCGCATAGTGGATCGTGTGCTTGCCTTGAGGCGGGTGCACGACCACCAATATAACATCTCAACATTTACTACTAACTAGCATGGGTTTCTCAAACTTCAAATCTAGGGAGCCATAAGGCATACCTCTCATGTTTGGTTCCACTTCTCTCTTCCTTTTTTATTTGTTTCTTGGAAACTCGAAGTTGATCACTCTCCTACAAATACATGAGAACCTCGAGGTGGAAAGAAAAGAAAGAGGGAAAACAAAGAAAAATGGAGAAATCTTTTTGTTGTTTTTGAGAGAGGGAATTTAAAGAATAGAAAATTAGCGGCAAAGCTCGGCTAGAAAATCTCGAAAGAAAATAGAAAGAACCAAAATTAAAGTTCTGGGGAAACCAACACGAGTGCTTATAAACTCGAATTAAAAACATAACCTCGAAATAAATAAAATCAAATGAACGCCAAATAAAGATACATGAGGAAACTTCCCCAAGCTTAGGCTTTTGCAAGCCCTTCAAATCATTGTTGTGGCAGGAAAAAGTCATTACTCCAGTTCGCAAATTGAGTTGATAAATTACTAGTTGTTCCCCGGAGGTTCAAAGAGAGGTTATGTATCCTCTCCACAGTCCCTCTGAGTTCTTGGAAGTTTTGGTATGTGGCGAACCGGGTTTGTGGCTTCTCCTCTTGATAAGGGACTTCTTGCTCCTCTTCTTGGTGCTCATCCTCATCCAGAATCTCCTCCTCGGGTTGGTGTTGCTCAACCTGCAAGTCATATAGCAAACGTCCTTCCTCGATAGAGAAAAGACCATTCGGCATAGGAGCAGGGTAAAGATGCCCGACTCCAGCAATATGGAAGTAATAAAGACCACCTCTCCTAGTGAGCATTCCACAAGCCTTTAAAGTAGAGAGACCAACACATCACTCACCTCGCACAGGTTGCAACTCACCTAGGTCGATGCCTAGGACAATGACAAGCACGGTGATGATGCCTCCACCTATGATTGGTCCTTGGCTTTGGGAGGATTGGTGCTCCAGGTAGCGCACAAGGATTGCGCCCAAGTTGAGTGACAAGTCGCAGTTGGTGTAAGCAGCTTTTGTGAGGACTAAGATGTCCTCCTCATTGAGTATTGTGAACTCATTATTTGCCTGCAAGGTGTTAGCAATAACATAGAACAAATAGCGAATTGCAGGATGTTGAATATTCTTCCCCTTGCTTACTCTAGTAGTAAAACTCATTCCATTATAATATTGTTTAGGGGAAGGGTCTAAGCCAGTAAAGGATGCGCGTAAGGCATTAACATAATTGTTTGGGAAATTAAAACATGCCCACCATTCATCTAGTGTTAAAGTGTAGTTGTTGTTCATAAGTCGGAAAGAAATCGTGTCCTCTCCTTGCAATAGTTTAACAGTGCTTTGCAAAGAACTTAGAAATTCAATAGTTAACCGGCGATAAGTAGGCACATCATTGTACACAAAGTTTTGCAGGCCAGCTCTGTTGCAAAGTAAATTGAAGTCATCAGAAATACCTAGTTGGTTCAATATAATGGGGTAAGCCCCACTTGGTTGCCTTCACTTCTCGGTTCTTGATCCTATCGAAGCAATCATGTTGGAGATCATTCCTGAATCGTATCCCAATGTGTTCTTCAGTGACAGCCCGAGAAGCGCTAGCGGCGGCACGAGCACGAGTTTGGCTTCTTGTGTTCATCATCTAAAACAATAAAGAAAGACAAAAATAAATCATTTTGATCCAACAAGAATAAGTATAACATATTCCTCATCATAGCACACTAAACAATCCCCTCAAAATAATAATCTAGGCAAGAGAATCATGGAAATTAGTTCATAGTAGGTCTCACCCTAGATTGATAATGACAATAGATCGAAGATGAATTTACAAAAAGTAATTGGAGGATCGGAGGAGAAACATACCGTAGATCACTTCTGTGCGAGGAAATCGAACAAAATTGAGTAGAGATGAAGATCTCTTGAGGTTTTGAGAGAGTTTGGAGGTAGAAGAAAGAAAAAGGATTGAAGTTTTGGGGTTGGAGGTACCTCCCATGGTGTTTTTGTGGTCGGACGCAACTATATAGGCGGAACTATATAGCCGAAACATTGTGTTCCCACCGTATAGTTGGCCTGCTGTCAAAATTTTAGGGTTTCCACCTGGCGGCGCGGCTATACGGCCGGAACTATACGACCGGAACAATATGTTCCCGCCATATAGTTGATCGTCAAACTGTCTATACCTGGAAATTTTTTTACGAAAGCATTGATATCTATACGACCGGAGCTATACGGCCGGAATTTTTATTTTCCGCTGTATAATTGGTCGTTAAATCGTCAGTACATATGAAAGTAAAATTGTCGATGGCAAAAATATCTATATGACTAGAACTATATGGCCGAAGTTTTTATTCCCGTCGTATAGTTGGTCATTAAACCTTCTGTATGCATCTAAAAATTTCCGTTTCTTCAGAAATTATTTCTTATCCTGTAACTTAGTGAAATACCTTGTTTTTGACAGAAAAATGATAGTAAATATTGTCGACGAAGAACAGCATGTATAAAGAAGGATTTTTCGTACTACCGAACTTCTTCTCCTCAATTGGAGTTTTCTAGCACTCTTTATTAAACATAAACTTAAACTAAAACTTAAAACTTAACTCAATCCTTTATTTCACATGGGTTGCCTCCCATGAAGAGCTCTTTTATGGTCAATAGCTTGACCTCAATGTTGCTCACTTAGGCTAGATGAGTGGAACACCCACTCCAAAATAGTTGGCCTTCAAAGTGATGACCTCCTTTTCATCATGCTTGGTTTTCTTATTCCTAGGGAAATGAATAACAAAAGTATCCCGCGAAGGCAATTGAAGCTTCATGTTCGCTTCATGTAGATTAATCAAAGCCTTAATAGTTCTTAAGAAAGGATGGCCTAATATAATAGGATCAGTAGCATCTTTAGGCATGTCAACAATAACAAAATCAATAAGAGAAGGACATCCTTTTATGTATACTAAAGTATTCTCCTTAATTCCTATAGCTTATTTGTAGGTAGAATCTTCTAGATGCAATTTTGATTCGGTGATCTCAAAAGAGCAAAAATTTAGCTTATTAAAAATACTTTTTGGAATTGTTGAGAAACTTGCACCTAGATCACAAAGTGTAGCTATCTCATTGGTCCCAATTTTAATCTTAATAGTAGGCTCAAATATATCATCAAGCTTCACAGGTAATTTTTCAGCAATTTTCTTATATTCTTCCTCAAGCTCACGTACCTTTATTGCTACCTTATTAACAAAGTGTTGTACATAGCTTCCTCATTTCCTTTACTTAGGGGAATCTTAACGTTGATCCTTTTTACAAGATCTTCAACAGTGTAACTTGGTGAAGGAGCATTACTATAATCAAGTTCTTCAGGCTCCTCTCTTTGGATTCTCATCATCTTGAGGTCTTCAACAGGATTGGGCTCAGCTTTACCTGCAAATTTAGCTAGAATGAGAGTTTGACTCTCGGTTATCTTACCTAGCTATGCCTCAACGATCCGTGTTCTTTCTTGGATGGCCTGCAAATCATTCCTCAAACTTACATCTTGGTTAGATAATTTACGAAGCATAGCATCATGGTTCTCTGTTATTTTAACAAGAATATTGTTTTGTTCATTTCATGAGTCTATAAAAGACTTAAGTATTTCTTGGAGACTACCATTACTAGTTCCTATATTATTATTAGAGGTACCTGCAGAATTAGAATAATGTTTCTGAAAGTTAGGATTATAATTCTTCTTCCAAGCAGGGTTATAATCATTACGAGCTATGAAGTCTATTGCTTCAATATTTGTTTTTGGGATAGCTCTTACCGGGGTTTCCTTACCTTTTATGGCTAATATGAGCTCATCCAACTTAGCATTGAGTTCTTCATTTTCTTGTGGTGAGACGGAGTTCACCTTCTTCGTGTTTGATCTATCCACATGCCATTGGGCATGGTTGTCTTGCATATTGTCTAGCAGCTTCTTTGCTTCGATAATATGTTTACCCATAAATGTTCCTCCGGCTGCAGTATCAAGCATAGACTTAGACACAGGGTTAAGAGCATTGTAAAATAAATGGAGAATTAACCAGTCTTCCATCCCATGACTAGGACAGTTTCTCATGCATTCTTCCATCCTCTCCCATGCAAGTGCTAGTGGCTCATGCTCTTCCTGTCTGAAACCAGTAATATTAGATCTTAGTTTCATAGTCTTTCCGGGTGGGAAAAATTTAGTCATAAATAAAGAAGTGCATTCCACCCATGATGTAATAGTATTTCTAGGCAAAGATAGCAACCATTCTTTTGCTCTTCCTCTAAGAGAGAAAGGAAATAAACGCAATTTGACCGCATCAGGGTCAACGTCTTTTATGCGCATCATATCACATATTTCAATGAAAGTATTCAAGTGCATACCTACGTACTCAACAACAAAACCTCCAAATTTATTCTATTGAACCAAACATAAATAATAGGGATTAATTTCATAGTCACTAGCATCAATTGATGGCTGAGTAATAGGAGTACCCAAATATAATCATTATTGGGAGTAGCAAACTCCCCAAGCATCTTTTCAGCCATATTTCCTATGTTTTTGGGTTTTATTAAATAGAGACTTATAATAGTAAAAGCAAGAATTTAAAAACTAACTAATTTTTTTTCAAATAAAGAATGAAAGCAAACTAACAAAATTAAAAACAAGAATTAAAACTAGCAAGGTTCCTACTAACCTCACCAGGGTAGCTATTGCTTCTCTAGCAACGGCGCTAGAAAAAGGGTTGATACCTTTGATCCGGATTACAGATGTAGTATAGCTCTTTTTCCCTAGTAGACCTAGGTTTATCGAATCCTCGGGAAGCAGATGCATAGTGAAGTTACTTTAACGGACCTTCAGGAGTTTTAGAATTCCTTTTGTGTTCTTACTGGACCAAGAGTTTGCGTATTTTTGTTGTTGTCGATGATGGAGAGAGAGGGCCTAGGGCATTCGGTTTCACCTGTAGCTGTGCAAAACATCTGATGGGAATAAAAGATAAAGATAAAGTATGCATGTAATTGTTAGAGAAAGATAAATTATATGTGGGCAGGGCATCCATAATTGCTATTGCCTCCGCAACCGCTTATAGCAATAACCTACTAGTCTCATCCATAGAAGAAAGAGAACTAATGATATGCATAGTGATGTTACTGTTAATCCCAAGTAAATCCCTCACATACAGCCGTACCAACCTGTAGATTAGTCATTACTCATACTCCCTAAACCTGGCTCAACCCTCGGGGTCTTGGGTACCTAAAAAGTCCGTAGATTGAGGCAAGAGAGGATACAATAATCATCAAGTAATACAAGAATAACATGCACAAAAGCTACATGGCTAGGTCGAAGCCCTTAGCCCAAGGATAATTACTCACACATAGAGATGAGATCGACAATCACAAACATTGTAATGGAAATCATGAGATTGATAGCAAATAGTCTTACAATGTCGCTAGTCAAAGATGAGATCTACTATTACAAGTGGTGGAATAGGGCTATGGTGGTGGAAAGGGCTTTGGAGATTAGATCTAAGTCTATTCTTCTAGCGGCTCTTCGGTGTGGTGGATGGAGATTTAGATGCGACTGATGATCTCAGGCAGGGACTCTCAACTCCCTTTTCTCGTCGCCCAAGGCTCCTTTATATAGGGGTCCCTTCACGAAAGTTGTTTTGTTTGACCTAGCGGTGTCGATGGCAACTATACGACCTGAACTATATGACTAAAATTTTATTCCGGTCGTATAGTTAGTCGTTAAAGCGTCTGCCTCTGACTCATGACTCCTGGTTTCTTCTGGTTGTTGGAAATCTCGTATCTTTGACTTTAATGTAGTGATTCCCATCATCAAATGTCATTATCTACACAAGGAAAAATGGAAAGAAAGGATTGCATACCCCTTTGATCATTAGACATTACTGGCAGGGTTTAGAGAGATATTTCATAAAAAATATGAATAATATCCGGTTTAAATGTGGACGTAGATGGCTATATTTCAGAGCCATCAGAGCGCACCAATGTTCTTTTTTCCCGTCAGTAGAATAATTATTAACCTGCACAGGATCTATAAGTGTTGTAAAAGTTGTATAATGTTTTGACTGGGTGTTGTTACCCATGCTTGTATGAAAATCGGTTAGCTTATTTGTTTCACGAGTGTGCTTTGTATGCAATGCCTTTTTGTTAGCCTGACACTTGCGGATATCATCGCCTTGCCAGCCTACTAGTTGTGTTGCAACTGGTTGGTTTTATCAAGGGTTTGATTGGCAGTTTGATCAGCTACTCGGGTCATTGCTTTGTGAGGTTGTATATGCGACGAGGCCGTTAGGGAGGCGCAGCCCCCGAGTGCAGAAATAGCAATGAAAGTAAATGTAACGGGATACATGGTTGGAGGACATTCCAAGAGTTGAGTATCAAGAGGTACAATGTTTGTCTAAGTAGCCTGGTTGAGTAGCCTTATTGTAAAGTAAAAACATCTAGGTGTAGAAACATCGCAGCTGCGGACGTTCCAAGAGTTGGAGTATGTGCTTCACTTTTTCCGTCCTTCAGGCGACAGGTGCCACCTGGGATTATTTCAGTAATCACATAGGGTCCCTCCCAGGGGGACTCGATCTTGAGGTGCCCTTTCTGCTTCAGACGCATGATGAGGTCTCTTTCGACCAAAGATCTTGGGCGCAGCCGTCGGCTGTAGTAGTTGCGGAGGCTCTGCTGGTAGATCGTTGATCGTTCTGCCGTGATCTCGTGTGCTTCATCGAGGAGGTTAACAGAGTCTTCGAGTGCGGCCGTAGATTCAGCTTCGCTGTATGCAATGACCCTTGGGGCCTTGTAGTGCACTTCTGCAGGTAGTACTACCTCGGTGCCATGTACCATGAAGAATGGGGTGTAGCCTGTGGTGCTATTTGGAGTTGTGTATAGGCTCCATAGTAAGGATGACAGCTCCTCAGCCCAACACCCAGCTGCTTGCTCGAGTGGTCGGAAGAGTTTTCTTGATGCCACTGCAGACGAGGTCGTCGGCCTTTTCGACTTGACCGTTGGTCTAGGGATGTGCTACCGATGCGTAGCTGATGTTGATTCCCAAGTTTTTGCAGAAATCCTGGAACTCATTCGAGGTGAAGTTCGTCCCGTTGTCGGTGATGATGATGTGTGGCACCCCGAACCTGAAGATGATGGACTCGAAGAACTTGACAGCGGTGGCACCTGTCTGGATCATCACTGGCATGGCCTCGATCCACTTGGTGAACTTGTCAACTGAAACAAGGAGGGAGACGTATCCTCCAGGTGATGACTTTTGCAGCTTGCCAACCATGTTGAGTCCCCATTGCACAAAGGGCCAAGCCATATGTGTTGTTTGCTTGTTTCTCGGAATTGAACCAGACAAAAGCGGAAGTCAATATTTTACCCGAAGCAACACGGAGTCCGGAGGGAAGCCGAAGGGGGCCACGAGGCAGCCGAACCCTAGGGTGGCGCGGCCAGCCCTAGGCGCGCCGCCACCTAGTGTGGGCCCCTCGAGCCTCCACCGACCTAGCCCTTCTGCCTATAAAAGCCTCCCAGGACGAAAACCCTAAGTACCCCGATCAAAATTCCACGAAAGAGTTTGTAGCCATCATCATCTCCATCCCAAGATCGGGAGGGATCTGAAGCTCTTTCCGGCACCTTACCAGAGGGGAGAGATCACCCTGGAGGCCTTCTTCATCACCATGCCTGCCTCCGGTGTGATGCGTGAGTACTTCATCCCTAGACTACGGGTCCATGTAGTATCTAGATAGTTGGTTCTCCTCCTTTGTGCTATCATGTTTAGATCTTGTGAGCTTTGTTCATGATCAAGATCATCTATTTGTAATCTTACATGTTGTGTTTGCAGGGATCCGATGGATACTGAGATGCTATTTCAGATTGATTATTGATTCTATCATGTCTATGTTATTTGTGTTCTTGCATGCTTTCCGTTGCTAGTAGCTATCTTGGCCAAGTAGATGCTAGCAACTCCAAGAGGGAGTATTTATGCTCGATAGTGGGTTCATGCCTCTAGTAATCTGGGGAAGTGACAGGAATCTCTAAGGTACTAGATGTGCTGTTGCTACTAGGGAGAAAACAGCAATCCTTTGTCCATGGGACAATCGTATTGTTTACTTTACACACTTTTCTTAATGCAATTATTTGTTGCTTGCTACTTAATACTGGAGGGGGTTCAGATGATAACCTAAAGGTGGATTATTAGTCATAGATGAGTTAGATTACGGTCTATGTATAATGTTGTAATGCCCAATCAAATCTCATAGGAGTCAAGATGATTAGTATATGCATGCATGCTTTCTTGGTGTCTGTCAATTGCCCTGCTGTAATTTGTTCACCCAACATGTCATCTATCTTAAGGAGAATCACCTCTAGTGAACTATGGACCCCAGTCCATTCTTTTACCATCAATCTAGCATCTACTATTTACTGTTTACTATTTACTTTCTGCAAGCAATTACTATCTTCCACACAATACGTTTAATCCTTTGTTTTTAGGAAAACCGGTGAGATTGACAAGATCATGTAAGTTGGGGCAAAGTTCTATGGTTGTGTTGTGCAGGATTCCAAGTTGGAGACAACCCCTTGGGGTTGTTTCCTTGCTCCTACTGGTTCGATAACCTTGGTTTCATAACAGAGGGAAAACTTGTTGCTGTGCTCATCATACCTTCCTCTTGGGGTTCCCAACGAGCTCGATATATTTTGAGCCATCAAGCCTTTTTTTCTGGTGCCGTTGCTTGGGAGTCAAGGATAGCTTCACAAGGGGAGTCCTTCATAACCAATCTCTTTACTTTGTTTTTTTGTTTTGCTTAGTTTATTTCTGCTTTGTTTGCTTGTTTCTTTTTTCAAAAACACAAAAAAATTAGCTGTACTAGTTTGTTTATTTATATCAAAAACACAAACAATTAGTCCTTCCTATAGTTGTTACCTCGTTCTTAGCTCACCATGTTGACCCCTAAGTTCACCCTGAAAGACCTTTCAATAGGTAGTGGCTCTATAATTGGAAAAGATAATATTGAAGAATTCTTTAATCATGTTAGCAAGCATGAGGATATTGAGGATAGATCCCTAGCAGAACTTGCTCCAAATTATGAAATTGCTGCAGCTTCTTTAGTTCACATGTTGGAAGCTAGGTTTGTTAACCTTAACCCCATAATGCAAGTAATGTTTCTTAAACTTAAAGATATTGAGGACACTGAAAATAGAGATTTCATTCTAGAAACTTTTCTTAGAGAATTCTATGATGTTGTTAAGGAAGCTAGAGAAGTCTTTGATCGTTTTAATATGCTAGGCTCATGTGTAATGTTATTGGTACACGAGAAAAGATGGACAAAACCAAACCTAAAAATGGAGGGGAAACTAACATACTGATACCTTTTAAACTTGGAATGCATGAAGCCTTAGAAAAGAATTTCGACTGGATTGTTCCCGAAAACCCGTTTGATGAAAATAGTGAACCCAAGAGTAGTGAGAGAGGACCCTCTAGAAATTATTTGAATGAGATACCTTGCCTTGTTGAAGATATTTATGGTATTGTTCTTAATGCTTCTTCATTTGAGAATACTTGATTCCTGCTTCGTATGCCTAGCTCAAAGGCGTTAAAGAAAATCACTTATTGGGAGATAACCCAAATTTTTAGTCAATAAATTTTTATTTTGTTGAGTCTTGGAAGTTATTGCCTCTGTAATAACCTCTCCTTATCCTTTTGTGCCAAGAGTAACCTAGAATGAGAGAGAAGTAAGACTTGGGAAAGTTGCTGTCCTGAAACAGATTTTTGTGCTTCGCTGTAAAACTTCGTGAAAAATATCTATATGTCAGATTGAGCTGTAATTTTTTGTGCTTCTTCCCCGGGTTGTTATCCAACTTTCGTTAGTTTAACACTTTTCGATTTGAGCAGCAGAAGGTCTTCGAGAAAATCGGTTTTTACCTGATGGTCTGTTTTGACAGATTTCTGCCATTATTTGCATTTGCCTCTTAATCTCTTTCTCTTTGAGTTCTCTTTGATCACTTGAAATTTTAAAAGGAATTGCTATAGAAGGTTGTGTTTTAATGGAAGTTTTACTGTGTTCAAACTAAACCAAAAGACTTATTATCTTGAGTACACTAATGTTGCTAATGAAGATTATGTGAAGTTTTGTATGAAGGAAATTTTAAAGTGTAGGGAAGAACAATGTGATAAGATGAATTATGGACAAAAGCTCAAGCTTGGGGATGCCACCCATGTCACCCCAAGAAATATTCAAGAAGTACAAGCGTCAAAGCTTGGGGATGCCCAAGGCATCCCCTTCATCAATAAATATCTCAGGTTTTCTTCCAAATACTTCATTTTTATTGTTTCATGCACAATTGTGTTGTTCTTGGAGCGTCTTTGTTTTTGTTCTTAGTTTTTGTTTGCTTGGTTTTCTTAAATAAATTGTTTAGACCCCCGCATTCATACATAGTTTCAAACAAGTTGATTTGGATTGGAAAGAGTAGGAAAATTCATGCTTATAAGTGGTATAAAAGGAGCTTGTTTTTGATTGTGACTTAGACTTTATCATGAAATGCTTGATATTGCTTTGACTTTATGCTTCGTGATTATTTCTAAAGCATGACTTGTTACAAACAATTGAGATTGCTTAATGTGCCTTGAAAGAATCATGCGTTGTTTTAGCATATAAAAGCATAATATTGTGGTATTCTCCTTTGATGCTTTATTTGGGTTGACTTGGCGCATGCTCACACCATGTTAAGACTATACCAAGTAACCATAGCCTCTATGATCATTTAGTTTTCGACTTGTAATATCAATTTATGCTTTAATTAATAATGTTTTGTCACTTTGCATGATTATGGCCATTATTTCTCTCTTAGTTGGTCGCTCCCAGTCTTTTGCTAGCCTCCACATGTACCAAATATGAGTTCCACTCATGCATCCAACTCCAAATAAAACCAAGGTATTCCAAAGAGTCCACCATACCTACCTATTAGCATTATTGCTATTCCAAGTATATTCATGTTTTTATCTACCTTCCGAATTAAACTTGTTATGTGAAAATTAGTGATTAAAGCTCTCACGAACTTGATGGCACACTTTATTTTCTTGCACTTAATAAACTTGAACCATCATGCACATCTATGTTGCGAATATGCTTGCACTTTGTAAGTTGTGAATTAGCAGAACCATGTATCATGGGGAACACTTTCAACATTGCACTTTATTTAGTTGATATCATGTTCTTTTGCTTATGGATCCTGGCGGTGTGAAATGAAAGGGGAGCTTGTAAGGCTCATGGAGTTTGTATATGTGTTAGAGAAATGCCTGGGCCGCTGGTCTAAGCCATGCCTAATCATGGTGGAAACCTACAACATAACCATAGTGAGCAATTTGTGAAGCATTCAAAAAAAGGAAAAAAGAAAAGGAAAAAAGGGGGAAACCCTATGCAAATAGCATACAAAAAGATTGTTGAGATGCTCATTGTCTGCTTGCCTTGTGATTTTGATAAGGGAAAGATTATGTATCATCGGGCAAGGGGTACCCCGTCGATGTTTATCTATGATACAATGTACTTACAATGACAAGAACTTACATGTGACTAAAGTTGAGTAGCATGAGGAACGGTACTCGTAAGCAAGGGGCATGAGATTTTCATCTTATAACTTGTCAAGCATATCCTCATATTTGTTCACTTTAACCTTAATCACTTAAAGATGCTTATGATATGGGCAATGAGAGATGAAAGATAATAAGTACCATAATTTTTTGGAAGCTCTTTATGAGACTTGAATCCCTGCTTCCTTCTATGAAGGGCCTTTCTTGTACCTTTATGTTGAGTCTCCATATTCTATCTTTATGGACTATGGAGAGAGCATAGTGGTCATTCTTAGTTTAATGTGCATTGTCCCAAAACTTGTTGATTGATTCATAACTTTGATATTGCTTGTTCTTAAACTATTTGTATCTAGTCACCCTTATGAACTTTGAAGGTGTCATATGCATTTATGTTTTGCTATACCATGAGGGACAAGCTGAATACCATTCTCATTATGTTTTCTATATGTGAAACAAACAAACATCTTTCAAAGCATTGTTATTCATGAATCTTTTGTTTGTACCTTTTCATGTTACAACATAGTTGCTATGTCTTATTGTAGAACTATATCTTTCATGTCTATGTTAGAGTACTATGATCCCAGCTATCAATGTTTAACAAATACCCTGATCAACATTGTGATGGTGCATGTCACCTCAAAATTATTCTTTTCTTTATCACTTACCTACTCGATTTCGAGTAGGAGTTAAGCTTGGGGATGTTGATACGTCGTAAACGTATCTATCATTTTTGATGTCCCATGCTTGTTTTATATCTACTTTATTATGTTTTGTCCACACTTTGGAGTATTTTTACACATTTTCTAGAACTAACCTATTAACAAGATGCCACAGTGCCAGTTGCCTGTTTTCTACTGTTTTTGGTTTCAGAAAAGCTAGTAAATAAATATTCTCGGAATTGGACCAGACAAAAGCGGAAGTCAATATTTTACCCGAAGCAACACGGAGTCCGGAGGGTAGCCGAAGGGGGGCCACGAGGTGGCCACACCCTAGGGTGGCGTGGCTAGCCCTTGGCGCATCGCCACCTGGTGTGGGCCCCTCGAGCCTCCACCGACCTAGCCCTTCCGCCTATAAAAGCCTCCCCGGATGAAAACCCTAAGTACCCCGATCAAAATTCCACGAAAGAGTGTAGCTGCCGTCATCTCCATCCCTAGATCGGGAGGGATCTGAAGCTCTTCCCGGCACCCCGCTGGAGGGGAGAGATCACCCTGGAGGCCTTCTTCATCACCATGCCTGCCTCCGGTGTGATGCGTGAGTAGTTCATCCTCGGACTATGGGTCCATGTAGTAGCTAGATCACTACTAGGAAACATGCTATAGGTGAACCCCTATTCTGTGGTGCACGGAAGGCCATGCGCCACAAAAACTAATTTTTGTGGCGCACGTGTGCCAGTGCGCCATAGAAAGCAGCAAATTCTGTGGCGCACGGGAACGGATGCGCCACAGAAAGCGCCACTTCTGTGACGCATCCGTGCTCGTGCGCCACAGAATTCCAGAGGGTCCCACTCCAATCATTGCCGCTGGCCAGGCAGCCAACTTCTGTGGCGCATCTGGGCCAGTGCGCCACAGAAATGTGGCTTTTCTGTGGCGCATATAACCACGTGCGCCACAGAAAAGTGCACTTCTGTGGCACACTGGCCCAGATGCGCCACATAATTTGCGTACATGGCCCAATAACTGTGGCATCTCCGACCTACTCCCACCCACTCCATCCCCTTCTCCTACCTCTAGCTAGCTCGACCCCCTTCTCTCTCCTAGGCCATTTTGCTCATATTTTGCTTTATTTTGTGTGTTTAACCTAGATTTGTTGGTATATATTTGGTGAGGGTGAGCCTCTCCATAATCTCCTCCTCTCCCACATCTCACCGACCGCGTTCTCGTCCGGGATCTACTAGGTGAGTATAGCTTGGAGAGACATGCATGTGCATGTTTTGGCGTGGCGGTGTGTATGTATGTTTGTTGTAGGGGAAGAGCTTGTCACGCACGGGCGTTTTGCGCGACCGGATTCGTATGGTGATACGATGCTTATGCTATGCAAGAAGCTTTTTGGCGTGGCGCATGCATATTTGGATATGTGCGAATATTCTTTTTGTTGTTGCTTGTGCCGGTGTGGTGCATGGATGTTTGCCGAAATGTTGATTCATTTTCGTTTCGGCAAATTTTGGCACCACCCATATGTCCTAGTTTTAGGGGAGGTCATGCCAAATTTTTCCGGCGACCATGCATATGCATGCGTGTGTGTGTGTGTCGTTCTATGGGTGTGTGTGCACACGCCTGTTGCGGTATTAATAAACATACTTTCTCGCAGGCAATAATTAACCATGGTTCTCGCGATGGACTCCAGTCGAATCGCTAGATACAAGAAAGACACGAAGGCAGACATGATTCGGCGGAACATGCGCCAGATAAGATGCCCCTGTCGATCATGCAAACTCAATAGGTGGATCGACCCTGATTCCGGAATACTGGAGCAGCACCTGCTCAGACGCGGTTTCTTCGAGCCGCCAGCAAATGGTGCGGGTGAAGACGAGGGCGGGCAGCGAGAAGACGAAGAGTCTCCCGGACAAGACCATAATAATGATGAAGGAGATGCCAGCGGAGAAGATCATCATGACGAAGAAGATGATGAAGCAGAAGATGGATCCGCGGACACGGAGATCCCTCGATCGGCCTTTCAGGACATTCATGTTCAAGAACTGCTCCACAAGTAGACGAGCAACGCCAGGGCTGCTGAAAGGGAGAAAGCCAAGATGGCGCAAATGAAGAAAGACGGGATGACTCCGTTGTTTCCTGGATGCCGGCCCCAGGATACACGCTTGCAAGTAACGCTTGATGCTCTGGAGCTGAAGTCGAATAACAAATGGACCGACACTAGCTTCAGCGAGAACATGGAATTCTGGCACGACCGTCTTCCGGAGGGGAACACATTGCCACGTAGTATCGAGGAGGCCAAGAAAGTCGTGTGCCCTCTTGACCTACCTCACAAGAGATACCACGCCTTCATCAACGATTGCATAATGTATCGGGACGAGTATGAGAACAACACGACATGTCCGAAGTGCGGCCACGGGCGGTACAAGGTTGGGAAAAAGAAGGTTCCTCGAAAGGTGGTATGGTACTTTCCTATCACTCCCCGTCTGCAGCGGTATTACGTGAACCCTAAGGAAGCAAAGCTCATGCAATGGCACGCGGAAAGGGAGAAGCCCGAAGAGGATCCGGAGAAGGGCTATATCCTGACACACCCTATAGACGCCACCCAATGGCAAGCATTGGACCTCGCCTTCCCGCAGAAGTTTAGGGACGACGCAAGGAACGTCAGGCTGGGTATGAGCACTGATGGACTCAATCCGTTTGGCAACCAGAGTAGCACGCATAGCACCTGGCCTGTGTTTGTATGGACTTACAACCTCCCCCCGTGGTTGTGCACGAAGCAGAAGTACATACACATGTGTATTCTCATTCAGGGGCCGAAACAACCAGGTGTCGACATACATCTGTATCTCGGGCTGCTGAAAGAGGAGTTAGAATTGTTGTGGAATAATCCACCCCGTACGTGGGACGCCTACAAGGAAGATTATTTTGATATGAGAGTCGTGTTGCTCACGACGGTGCAGGACTATCCTGGTTACGCATATGTAGCTTGTCAGGTCGGCCACAGATTCTACGGCTGTGTCAGGTGCATGGATAATACCCCGCATCTCCAGCTACCAAGGGATCCCGGGTCTTCGAAAACCGTGTTCCCAGGTGCTGGAAGGTGGCTTCTCTTGGATCACGCGTGGAGGAAACATGGTGATCTGTTCAATGGTAAAGAGGAGCCTGACAGAGCCCCGCTCCCGAGGAGTGGCGTAGAAATCGACGAGCTTTTGAAAAATTGGGAGGAGTGCCCTTCGCCGGGAAAAATGAAGTGACCGAGGCCGGTAGAGCCGTTGCTGGGTGTATGGAAAGCCATGTCTGTTTTCCACGACTTGGAGTACTGGAAGTACCTCCACACGCCACATTCCCTCGATGTCATGCACATTACGAAGAACATTACGGAGAGTCTGCTTGGCACTCTTTGCAACTCGGAAAAGGGCAAGGATGGGGAGAAAGCAAGATACGACCTGAAATATCTTGGCATTAGGAAAGAACTACAGGCCCCCAGTAGTGGTGATGAAGCCAACGATGATGATGATGATCAGACGGAAGGGACTCAACGTCTCCACAAAGGGCTAAGAAGAACTCTGTGGTGCTTCCAGCTGCATGCTACACGCTTAGTCCGGAGGAGCTCGATCAGTTTTTCAGGTGCCTCCTAGGAGTCAAAGTTCCTCACGGTTACTCATCGAAGATAAGCAGATATCTCGACGCAGCGAAGAAGAGGTTCACCGGGATAAAGTCTCACGACTGTCACGTGCTGATGACGCAGATTCTACCCGTCGCGATCCGAGGGATAATGGACGAGCACGCACGCTGTTTGGCCTGTGCAACTTTTTCAACGTCATCACCAGGAAGTCGATCGGCGTGAGGCAGCTCCAAAGGCTACAGGAAGAGATCGTGGTGATACTATGCGAGCTCGAAATTTACT
This sequence comes from Avena sativa, assembly GCA_916181665.1. NCBI lineage: Eukaryota > Viridiplantae > Streptophyta > Magnoliopsida > Poales > Poaceae > Avena > Avena sativa. The sequence goes on along the minus strand of OV702289.1, from coordinate 187,048,035 downwards.
TCCCGCCCGCATTCTGTGATATTTGCGTGCATCTATGTCTCCATGTCGTTGATGACATCAAGCATCTCGGCCCGACGTTCCTGCACAACATGATGCCGTTCGAAAGGCAGAACGGTGTCATGAAAGGATACGTTCGCAACAGGTCCCGTCCAGACGCAAGCATGGCCAAGGGCTTCCTAACATACGAGTGTATCACCTTTTGCCAGAATTATATAAGGAGCGAGGACGAGGATGTTGGTCTGCCAACCAGGACACACCTCGGTAGGCTCGCTGGAGAGGGTCACCGTGAGGGGTCCCGCTCACTCCATGTCGGCATCGAGAATCGACGCGACGACTTTGACAGGGATCACCGGGTCATGCTACAACACTTGACATTGATCGAACCTTGGGTGAATGAGCACAAACGCGTAGTCGAGCAGAGTAACATCGACCTGGGCCGAACGAGGAAGAATGGAGACGTAACCAGAGAGCACAACTCGAGCTTCGGCCGCTGGTTCAAGAAAACACAAGAGCTTCTCGCAAAGACCATAACACCGTCTACGGAAGAAGAAAAACTCATATTTGCCTTATCACGGGGCCGCGGGAAAAACGTAAAGACCTATCAAGCGTACGACATCAACGGTTACAGATTCGGCACCGAGGAAAAGGACAAGAATAGCGAATACCAAAACTCAGGAGTAACTATACTATCTTTCGCCGATGACGAGGCTACTGTCAAGGAACGGTACTTCAGAAGGATCGAGGAGATTTGGGAGCTCAACTACTATGGAGAGACGGTGCCAATGTTCCGTGTGAGATGGGCCAAGAACGTCGAAAAAGAAGGCCGGTAATTCACCACCATGGTTATACCTGATGCCAAGTCAAAGAACGCATCCGCGAAAAATGAGCCATGGGTACTCACCAGCCAAGTTGACCAATGCTTCTTCATCACCGACCCGTCAAGACCTAGCCGTGTTGTCATGAGGAGGGGAAAGAGGAGCATCATCAGAATGCAAGGAGACGCCAACAAGGAAGACTTGGATAAGAACGGTGATCCGAAGATCGAGGAGGAATTCGACAAGCACTTTGACATGCCTACTACTAGTAAAGTAAGAAGGAAGACCTCCCTACCCACCAAAGGTTGTCCGTTCACGCGAAGAAATCTCAAGGTGGTTGGCATAAAGTATTCAACCGCCAACAAGAAGGGCAAGAAGATTGCAAAGAGACGCTAAAGCTAGCTAGCTTGGAACCGGGACGAAGAAAGACTTTTTTGTGTATCACATGTGTGTCTATGTGAGAGAACAAGCATATATGTATGTGAGTGATATATGTATGTGAGTGATATTTAAGGATATGGAAATAGAAATATCCGATCCGATTCGTTTACATCCCTAGTGTTTTCTTTCATTAAATGTAATTAACTAAAATAATTTAAAAAAAGTTAAAAAAATGTGGGGCAACTAGGATTTGAACCTAGCCACCCCAGGTTCCAGGTTAACAGCAGCAAACCACTGGGTTAGTTCTCTGTTGTTGTCAATATAGCAGTGATTTTCTTTTTATTTAATCTAGTCAAAGAATTCTGTGGCGCATCTACTATTGGGATGCGTCACAGAAATCTACAATTCTATGGCGCATCTATTGGTTGGATGCGCCACAGAATGTTTACACTTAGCAAAAAAACGACACACTCTCCCTTCCCCTCCCCCTCTATCAACATTGCAACTATGTCATCCCACGCCGCCGTCCTCCTCCCACGCCGCCATCACCGGAGGAGCCCGCGCCACCGAAGAAGCCCGCGCCACCGAAGGAGCCCACGCCGCACCGGAGCGGCCCACCACGCCGTCTACACCGCCACTGGAGGAAGAGCACCACGCCATCTACGCCCACGCCCACGCCCGCGCCGTCTTCCTCGCCATCCCCGTGCAGGAGAGAGGAGGAGGAGGCCCGCACCAGGAGGAGGCCCACGCCATCAACCTCGCGCCCGCAGCCGGAGCACAGCCGGTAAGGCCCCCTCCCCCTTCCTCCTCCCCCTCCTCCTACTCATTGGCTAGTCTTCTGTATTAGGGTTCTTGATCTTGATAGGGTTCTTGCTCTTGATTGTTCAACAGCCGTTGTCCCTTGCCGCATTTACACAGTAATCAAAGTAGTAGCTTGTTTGTATATCTTCCTGCTTTTGTTGAGTGTATAAATTTAGAAGTACGGGTTACAGATTGATGTGTGCTATCAAAGCTTAGTTGTGGTTACAGTAAGCAAAGTAAAAAGGATGCAAAATTGCAAACATAGCTGGGATTTACAATTGACAATTGCATGCCATCCCATGCGAAGCTGGGATTTACAATTGACAATTGCAAAAAAATTCTGAATCTTTGAAGTATTATTTTGGAATTTACAATGGTTTCATCTTGTCATTGCTGAAGCTGGGATTTGTTGATAAAAAATGTTAACCTTGCAAAACTTTGAGATCTTCGTGTTGCAGTTCCTAATTGAACTGTTATGGGTTGGCACTATGAGGCAAACTCAGAGAGGGCCGGCGCTGCCATGTCCTCTATATTCTAGTCTTTTTTTTGGTAACTTCTTGTATGGCCACTTAGGCTCTTTCCGCAAGAATTGAACCATGGTACAAATGACCAAAGTTGGCGTCATTTAAGCTCCCTGGCACATGAGGCCTAAAGAGAATCAATTACATGCACTATTGCAGTTATTTGAAGGGTATTTGATGGGAAGGGTGTCTGATATTTATCTAAAAAATGCTAGAGAATATTAGAACTATTCAACTTGAACATCCTATCAACTGTAGGGATCTATTAGGTAGGAGTATAGGACTACTTTGATGTTTTGCTCATTTTACAATATAAGCGTGAGAATGCTTTTCTTTTCGCTCATTTTTGGTCACATGATTCTCTTTCTAATGATCAAATCATCACTTGGTATATTTGGGAGAACTACAATCGCTGTCTGCTGATTGACTTTCAAGGACTTGGCTTGTTGTTTGTCAGGTGAACACATTCATCCATTGTTATGTTGCAGCAAGAAAAATTGTATCTATTCATGACCTGGGGTGCTACTGAGCACCATATGGGGTGCTACTGAGAACCATATGGGGTGATATATATATGTTGGGGGGGGATATGTTTTTGCAGGGATTTCATTGAGTCCCATTTCTCCCGGAATGTTGATTAACTTCCATTTCGGTTGAGAAATGGGCACTCCTATGTAGAAAAATTAGCAAAGGTCATGCCGAAATTTTGAATTTTTGGGCATGACCTTTGCTAATTATTCTACTACCTAGGAGTGCCCATTTCTCAACTGAAACAGAAGTTAATCAACATTCTGGGAGAAATGGGACTGTACTATATTTTTTTGCCTTTTGTGCTAACTTTTTGAAGGAAATATGCCCTGAGAGGCAATAATAAAGTTGTTATTATGTATTCCTTGTATATGATAGATGTTTATTTTGCATGCTATAATTGTATTGATAGGAAACATCAATACATGTGTGTTTAATAAACAAAAAGGGTTCCTAGTTATGCCTCTCTTATAGACTAGCTTGTTGATTAACAAGATGATCAAGGTTTCCTGATCATGGACATTGGATGTTGTTAATAATAGGGTCACAACATTTGTGAAATGATGTGATGAACATTCATCTGAAGTATAGCATTACGATCAAGTCATTATGTTTATATTGCTATAACATCATACGAAGTAATCTTTATCCTTAGACCATGAGATCATGTTAATTGCTAACACCGGAAGAGTATCTTGATAACATCAAACGTCACACCGTAATAGGGTGACTATAAAGATGGGTTCAGTACTATGAAGGTGTTATGTCGAGGCTCATGGATCAAGAGTGGAATTTGTCAATCCAGATGACAGATAGATATACTCTGGGCCCTCTCGGTGATATCACATTAGGATAACTTGCAAGCAAGTGATGTGATCACTAGAATGTTATATCACGGGAACGAGAAAAGAGTGCATGTCGGAAACGAGATCAAGCTAGGTATGGAGATACCGATGATCGAATCTCGGACATGTAATATATCGAGAGACAAAGGGATTTAGTTACAAGCGTTAAAGGTTCTCACGATCACAAGAGTCATCGTTGAATGTGTAGGAGTCAGTACGGATCTCCAGGTCCCGCTGCTGATTATTGATCGGAGAAGGGTCTCGATCATGTCTGCATTATTCACGAACCGTAGGGTGGCACACTTAAGAGTTACCGGACACCATTTTGGAGCACATATGTTTCAGACGAAAGAATTGCAAAGCGCAGGAATTGTTTCAATAGAAACCAGAAATTGTTTCGGGTGAAATTGTAGAAGGTGGTTCTGCATGTGATATTGAAATATTGCAAGGGGCTATATGTGAATGTTTGTTAATTAAAGTAATTAACAAAATTATGAATAAATTTAATAAAAAGAGTTTTATTAAATGAGAGAGCATTAAATTTGGAGAAATTTAATGCATTTAAAGTGGAGACTTTAAAAGGGAATGTGAAGAGGCATTTTAATGTGGAGGGGTTACCACCACATGAATGGGGGAGGTGAGGGGTCACCCCCCCATGCGCCGGCCATGGAGAGAGGGGGCACCCCTCCTCCTCCTATAAAAGGCCACCCATTCCCTCCTTCATCCTCACACCTCCTTGTGAAGGATCTCTCTCCCACTCTAGAATTATTCCCCCATGGTCTCGGATTAGCGAGATACATGTTCCTGGTGGCATTTCGTCTGGAAGGAGTTGTTGCTTCCGCTAGATCGCTGGAGCGAGGAGGTGGAGGTTGTCCGGTGGCTTGAACGTGTGTGCGAGTGCGGATGCGCTGCTGAGTTGCGGCACTCGGACTTCCTCACGATCTTGAGATCGGCAAGTGTACGACTACATCAACCACGAGTTCCTACTCGTTAACAAAGCTCGTTGTCTTCGAGGGTAAGTTGTCCATGGATGTATGTCCACCCGTTGCTCTGTATCTAGTAGATAGATCTTGGCGTGTAGTTCTCATCGTAGGAAAATTTTTGTTTTCTATGCTGCGGAACCAACACTTTTTACCTCATTATATAAAGCGCAAATAAACATGTCGGGAAACGCGGATGAGCCCGGCACTTCTAAGCACATGAGCATTGAAGAACAAGCGAGAGAGCACAACAAGTCATTCTGGAACGAGGAGATGGAGGAGGCGGAGGCCGCCGCCGGAGCTGCTGGTTATGAGGGTGGCCGGGAGGAAGCCACCGATGATTATGAGGGTGGCCGGGAGGAAACCACTGATGATTACGACACCACCGATGGCCGAGAAGACGACGACACCACTGATGGCGGCGACCACGGCGCAAGTGGTAGCGGCACCAATCCGACCGCCGGGAAGAAGGCGGCGAGGCCAAGGAGGCCCCGGAAGGCGCAAGTGCTCGCCAACGTCACATACGAGTTCACTTCTGTCTCAGAATCTGGCCTACCATTAGAGCCGAAGAAGGCGGCCTCCGGGTTCAGCAAGAAAATAGGGTGCATCGTCTGGGAAAGTGTTTCAATCAACACTAAGGACATCAGAATCCCGGAGAATACGGCTATACTCCAAACCATGCTCGATAAGCTTCACCAAAGATACAAGTTCCCGGACGAGGACTCCAAAAAAAGGGCGGAAGCTAATGCCATCATGAAGATGAGCACCGCCTTGAGCAGCTGGAGATTCCGGGTGAAGAAGAAGATTAACAAGGGTGACAGTTGGGAGAAGATAAGTAAGGAAGAGCCGCATCTCCCTAGAGAAGACTTCAATGCATTGAAGGAGTCCTTCAACACGGAGGTGGCTCGAGAATGGACCGCCTGGGGGAGGGAAATGCAAGAGCTGAACATAGGTAAGCACCATCTCGGAAGCGGTGGCTACTAAGGAAAACAGCCGATTTGGGAGAAGGAGGACAAAGAGTATATACGTCTGGGAAAAGACAACCCGTGGTACAAAATCACGGACGTACAGACGAGGAACTATGTCCAGTCCCGCTACTTCCTCGACTGGAAGACCGGGGAATTTGTTACCAATGATCCGACCGTGAAGGCTTTCGAGAAAAAGCTGGTAAGGAATTTCATTACCGCTTATATCTCGAGTTGATCTAATTAGATAACGGAGACAAATTTCTAATTGGGTTCACCTTAATTTCCTTTTCCCGAAGGACGAAGCATTGAAGGATTTGGCTAAGAACCTGCAGTCGTCCGAGGGGTCTACGGAGCCGTGGTACACGGCTTTCAACCGGGCGACGAACGCGGTGAAGAAAAGGAAGTTAGATCTGCCGCCGATGTCATCTGGCCGTGTGTCCGGCTTTGGTTTGAACATCAAGGTACGGGACTACTACGATTCGGACGCCAAGTACAAAAAGGCGAGGAGGGTGATGGGCACGACACGCGCCGAGGTTGAGTAGCCGAAGAAGCAGGTGGAGGACCTACAACAGGTCAAAGCGCAGTTGCCCGACATAGTGGCGTCCCAGGTCAACGAGATGATAAAGTCATTGATCCCCCCTAATTTGTGGGAGGGGATAAGTGCTTGGCATGCGAGAGGTCAACAGGGGCCGATACACGTGCCCGCCTGCACCGGCAGCAACTCGAGCAGGAACAGGCCCGCCTCGTCGGAACTCGTGACCCCACAGCCCAACGCCGTCGGGCCGCAGCCGCTCCTCTAGTTGGACGCACCCGACCAGCCGGCCAAGGATGATAGGGCGGCGATGCACCCGAGCAGCCGGAGATTGATAGGCCGCCCGCCGCCCTTGTCTCCACATTAGCCGAGCTCGACGCCATCATAGTGGTAACTAATTAGTTAGTCAGCGCGTAATTTTTTTTAACTATGCCTTTGATGACTGTCATCTCATCATCCCAAACATGTTTTGACTCAGGACACGCCTTGCGTAGTGGTGCATAGCGTGGTGCCCGGCGGCGAGTTGAAGGAGGTTGCGGCGGGCCAGGTGATTCGCCCAAAGAGCACGGAGGTTATGCACAACGTTAAAATGGGCAAAGACATCATGAGGGTCAGTTTGAATTACATAGTGCCGGAGTACCGCGATATCCTCCTGCCCTTTAACCCTCCGGGAGCCGAGGACAACACTCCCCTCCACGAATGCACCAATTGGGTCATGCCATGGCCGAAGTCCCAGATTCGTCTTGGGGGGCGGGGGATCTTGTGGGGCCAAAGCTTCCCGTAGGTGGCACCTCCGTCCGCCGGCCCATGCCCATCCGTCCCTCGATGAAGCGCGCCCCGAAGGAACCGGCGGTCGCCGCCGCTACCACCACCTAGAAGAAGCTTAAGGTACCGCCGGTCGTCGTCACCCGGGAGTAACCAATTCTCGTCTCCAACACCAACCGCCACCAAGAACTGTTGGGACGAAAACCGTTACCGCGCTGACCATCCAAAACCAAGGCCGTTGCACCTCAACCGCCGGCATCGCAACCGCTGCCAGTAACTAAGGATGTTGACATGGCACCAGTTGATCATGATGACAGCCACTACCATGACAATGATGACCACAACTATGACAATGATCAGGATGAGGATGTCGACGTCGATGCCTACATCAACACTGGCGCCTGCAGCAAGGATGTGTATATGCCTCCTATTGTGGTTGATGAAGAAGCCTTTCGTGGTCACGATGATGAACCTAGACGTCCCAATGCAGTACCCTTGCAGCGCCAGCTAGTCTTCAAGGGTTTATCTCAGGAAGAAGACACGCCTCCGGAGGCCGGCGATGCAGCTACACAGAAACCGGCTACCATTTTCAGCCCTACCACGCTGAAAAAGACGGTCAACGAGGTAGGGGTAGCACCCCCAGAACAAGATGACAAGAAGCAGAAGGCCAGGAAGAGGAAACCTAAAAATGCCCCGGGTGCCTCTATGAGCCAGCCAGCTCAGAAGATACGGCATGACAGCGTGATACCACCCCGTCCGGATGGCTTGACGCGAGTTCATGAAGCTGGGAAACCGATACTACCTCCTAATCTGCTACGCTTGGCAAGTGGATCAATGCACTCTTTGCATAGTCATATCTTATATGTTGAGCAAACCCTTCTCAAGGAGAAATATCCAACTTACCCGGTGTGCGTCGTCAACATGCCAGAGGACCCAGACTTTGTCCATGAGGAACCCACAAGTCTGTTCTTCATAGCGTACGAGGACGTCTTCAAACTGTTTCACCTCAGACGGCTGGACTATAACTTGGTCCGCCTATTCTCGATCAATCAACAGTTGAAGATCAAGAGAGAGTTACTCCCGCAATTCGTGGTAGCGGATCCCTACTACATGCGCGACAGCCAGCTGGTGGAAGGATCAGCGATACGGACCCGGGCTGTGGAGTACCTTCATAATTTCATGCTCAGATACAAAGAGAACACCATTCTTCTGTCCGTCTTTCCTGAGTAAGCACACACATCCGTTCGTCGCCATCGTAACTAATGCTTTCTTGTAGATTTCTTCCATTGCTTATCCTTTCCAACATTCGTTTCAATTGTGTTGAGCAGGGACTAATACTCTGTAACCATCGCCATTTACCTAACGTATTCAGTAGCCCAGTATTTCAACTCGTCGAATACCACGTACAAGAAAAACTGGGCCAGAATAAAAGTTGTTCTCGATGATGCTATGGAGGGATACTTACAAAAGGGAGGCACCTTCGTAAAGAAAGGGGAATTTGTCAAGACGGATAAAAGACACGGGTTCAAGCACGTGACCGAGTTCCCCTGCATCAAGCAGCCGGCTGATAGCGTGAGGGATAGCTTCTACGCCCTCCATCACCTTCACGGGTTGGTCCGGCATACAGAGCAGATCAAGCGCCCAGACACTGTCCAAGAGTGGTCTGCAAGATATATAGGGGAAATCAGCGATGTTGATCTTAGAGAACACTTCCATCGCATCCAAACGAAGTTATCAGAGATAATCAAGGAAGATGTTGAAACCATGGGGGGTGCTTAAACGTACGCTGGAAGCCGTCTAAGAGGGCGATCGAAAAACTCCTAGATGCGCAGGATGATCGAAGGACGTGGACGGCGAAAGACTGCTACAAACCGTTTCTGGCGCCGTCCGGCAAGTAGGCTCATTGATCATGGACACATGTGTGTATTGTGTCGTGTTCCCAGGTGTCGTGAACTATAATTGCTTTATAATAATTTGTATCGACGAATGTGTGTGGGTGTTTTGTCGTATTTTATCGTTGAACTTGCTTCTGTGATATCGATGCAATATGTCTTATATGTTGCATTATGCACTAATATATGCCTTGTGTCTATAGAGATGACGTACTACGTGGTGTTCGAGGGTCGGGTTCTAGGGATCTACGAGGAGTGGGAGGACTGTAAGAAACAGGTGCACAAGTTCAGCGGCAACTGCTACAAGGGATATGCGACTAGAGAGGAGGCGGAGGCCAAGTGGAGGAACTACCGGTCGAGGAAGAACAAGAACAAGATGAAGACCGCGGTCGTGCTCATGCTCTTGCTCACCATCGTCGCGTCTCTACTATATTTCATCATAGTGTAGGTGGCGGTGACCACTTCATTTGTAACTTTAGATGATGAACTAATTTATACTTGTGTAAAAATGTGGCACTTATGACTATATGTATGCATGGATGTTGGGATCTAATATTTGATGACATAGTAATGTATATGTTTGCATCTACTATTTGTCCAGATTATTATTTACTATCTATGTATAAATCCTGTATAAAACCTGTATATGCACTGTATTTTGGGATATGTTAGAAATTAAAAAAATACCGAAAAACATTCTGTGGCGCATCTTGTAACGTTTCTGTGGCGCACAGCATTCTGTGGCGCATGTGTGCATATGCGCCATAGAAAGCAGACTTTTGTGGCGCACGGGACCACATGCGCCACAGAAAGCCCAAATTTTGTGGCGCACGGCTCGTGCGCCACAGAATTACCAATTTAGTGGCGCAAATTCTATGGCGCATGAGACATGCGCCACAGAAACCAATTTACGTGCGCCACAAATAAGGGTTTCCCTAGTAGTGGATGGTTGGTTCTCCTCCTTTGTGCTATCATGTTTAGATCTTGTGAGCTCCGTTCATGATCAAGATCATCTATTTGTAATCTTACATGTTGTGTTTGCGGGGATCCGATGGATATTGAGATGCTATTTTAGATTGATTATTGATCCTATCATGTCTATGTTATTTGTGATCTTGAATATTTTCTGTTGTTAGTAGCTATCTTGGCCAAGTAGATGCTAGCAACTCCAACAGGGAGTATTTATGCTCAATAGTGGGTTCATGCCTCTAGTAATCTGGGGAAGTGACAGAAATCTCTAAGGTACTAGATGTGTTGTTGCTACTAGGGAGAAAACAGCAATCCTTTGTCCATGGGACAATCATATTGTTTACTTTACACACTTTGCTTAATGCAATTATCTGTTGCTTGCAACTTAATACTGGAAGGGGTTCGGATGATAACCAGAAGGTGGCTTATTAGTCATAGATGTAGTTGGATTACGGTCTATGTATAATGTTGTAATGCCCAATCAAATCTCATAGGAGTCAAGATGATTAGTATATGCATGTATGCTTTCTCGGTGTCTGTCAATTGCCCCACTGTAATTTGTTCACCCAACATGTCATCTATCTTAAGGAGAATCACCTCTAGTGAACTATGGACCCCGATCCATTCTTTTACCATCAATCTACCATCTACCATCTACTGTTTACTGTTTACTTTCTGCAAGCAATTACTATCTTCCACACAATATGTTTAATCCTTTGTTTTCAGCAAAACCGGTGACATTGACAACCTCACTGTAAGTTGGGGCAAAGTTATGTGGTTGTGTTGTGCAGGATTCCAAGTTGGAGACAACACCTTGGGGTTGTTTCCTTGCTCCTACTGGTTCGATAACCTTGGTTTCATAACTGAGGGAAAACTTGCTGTTGTGCTCATCATACCTTCCTCCTGGGTTTCCCAACAAGCTCGGTATATTTTGAGCCATCAGCTATTTCCAGGATGGCTTGATGAGCATGACTTCCATGGGGCCTTCAGGTTTGGGTCCATGTTCCGCATTACTGGGACCTTGAAGTTCTTCGGGTGGCGCAGCCCTGGAGTCCTTTAATGTGATGGGTGGTCCTTCAGGAGCCTTCGGCTTGATGGAGCACTCACAGAGCTGCTCCAGGAACACACCAGGTGGCACCCGTGCACAAGTGGAGCCTATGTTGGTGAGCTATCAGCCTCCTCGTTGCTTTCACAGCCTACGTGCCGCAGTTCACAGCCGTCGAAGTCTCCTTCGAGTGCGTCGTAGAGGTTGCGGTAGGCGATCATGTTGTCGCTCAGAGCATCGCATTGGTTCATGGTTTGTTCCACCACAATCTTGGAGTTGCTGAGATGACGAGTCGTGGTGCGCGACAGGTTTTGGCCATCCGCATCTCATGGAGCAGATCCTCATATTCTACCTCGTTGTTGGAGGCATGGAACTGCATTCACAGGACATATCTCATGTTGTTGCCCTACGGTGACGCCAAGATGATGCCTGCGCCTGCTACTTCTCGATGGTTGGATCTATCAAAGTGCATTCTCCATAGGTAGGACATATCCGGTGTGTCTAGGAGTTGGTTCTCCATCTAGTGAATGAGGAAGTCTGGGAGAACTTGCGACTTGATCGCCAATCGCCGCTCGTATGTAATGTCTTGTGGAGATAGCTCGATTCCCCAAAGGGTGACTCGTCCTATGGTGTCTGCGTTGTTGAGGATGTACCCTAGTGGAGCGTCATTCACCATGAAGATGGGGTGCTCCTGAAAGTAGTGGTACAGTCGCCATGCTATCATGAAGACATCATAAGCCAGCTTATGGTTGTGGGGCCCCCGGATTAATCCTCCGAGAATCCCTGTTATGCATAAACCACGATCCCATGATCAGTTAGTCGTGGCACATAACCAACAAGTATGAAGTAAACATCCAATACTTAAGCGGATACATGCCATACCTTACATGCCATTATGGCTACATTAGTATTCATTAGTGGAACTTCATCAAGCGTAGAGCCCGAGCCATGCCATAACCTACATGCAGCTGACTAGAGAACTTCCTAGCTCGCATAGTCATCAACTTCACCTTCTTCCCGATATCTGACCAAGTTAATAGCCAGGGACAATGCTAGTGAGTACTTTGAATGTACTCGCAAACCACCTTAAGAGAATAATAATAACAAGAGGATATGCAATATGACTGTGGTAGTAGGAGGGCTCCAAAAGAGGTTCTTTTCTCAAATAGTTTCTCTTGTAGATATAGCATCTACATATCTTTGTTGAAAACCTATGTAAAACATTTTGGAAACCGTTTTGAAAAGTTTTGGAAAACATTAGGACTATTCACCCATTTGTTCCTCCTTCTGGTCATCCCATGACCAAACTCTTTTCCTTCCTTTCCGACCATCCCATGGTCAAAACATGTATCGTTTCCGACTATCCCATGGTCAAAATGTTTCCAAAGCCATTGCTTTACCGAAATCCTTTTTGAAATAAAAACCAGCACCGCTCTACAGAAGTTTTTCCAACCCGTCCATAACCACGGACAAGGCTATTCGAATATATTTACGCTCTGCAGAGGTTGCACACTTTACCCAAACCATCCGGGTACACTACCCTGATCTACACCGATCGTGGGTTGAGTAACCGATCAAGACTCTCCAGATGCCCACTCCAATATAAGTGCCTACCCTATGAGTGTTGTTCCCCTCAACACTGGGACGTCCTATATAGTTCCCAAGCCAACCAGAGCGCAATTTTCCACTTCCCAAGTGTGCGCTTTCAATGAGGGGCTCATAGTAACGCGTGGAGGCCCGTAGACCGTTCGTTCCTTCTCCAGGTCGATGTCTCACATGGACCCTTACAGGAGAAGGCCCACCCTCCAAGGATTTTTATCCCCTGTAGTCGTTGCGAGGCAGCTTATACCAGAATAAACAAACATCAAATCTAGCCCTATCCCATTCCAGAGTAATGTGGTTGCATTGGTTAAGTTGTTATAGCTCAACTGCAAAGAACCGGGTGCATTTTCCTAAACCTTTTTCCTCCAGCTTTCCTTCAGCATTTTGTAAAACAAAACCTTTTTCTTTCTCAACATCTCTTGGGAGGTCCCAGCTCACCAAGGTTTTGTAACATCCCAATTTCTGCAACCCTGATTAGTTGTCCAGAATGCAAAAATGAGGGGGAACAAAAACTTTTTCCTGTTCATTGGTGCAGTGTTTGCTTGTTGTTTGTTTGTGCTTGTGCATGTGAGTGTATACCATATGATACTCCTTACCTCACCATTAGTTGACAAAAGCTATCTAACAAAACTATCCTGGCTCATTTTACATATTCTCAAATGTTCTGGCATTTCAAAACATGAGCCAAGATTCTTATGTAACCAAAACTATTTTAGTAGTTTCTACTGACAAAACTATGGAGAAATATATAATATAATCTCCTTATGTTTTCAAGACAGAACCTTCAACTACTCTTACCTCTAGGATTTTCAAAACCTTGTATAAAAACTTTTGAATTCTACGCTTGGTAGGAATACCAAGGACTCTTACCTTATTCAAAGTCCCATACATCAAGCTAAGCTTGATGGTAACCCTAGTAGTAGTAGATTTGTTTATAAGACGATTTTCCTTGATTTGCTGCTTGATTTGTCTGCTTAGGAGATAGTATGAGCTACTCTAGGAGCTCATCACTAGGATCAAGATGTTTCCAAATCACCACACCCTAAGCAAGAGTACAAAGCTAGATCTGATCTCTAGCTACTAGGGATCATCCAAAACCCCTAACCAGACCCCTTCCGAAGTGATCCCTTTTAGAAGCCTCCAAGTCAATGAAGAACAATATCAAGCATGGATCCCTTCTACTCAATCTACCCTTCAACATCATCCACTTGATGATGCCTTGCTACCTTACAAACCCTCAAAAACATCCCCACTCATATTCTAGTCAAAATCCCCAAATCTGCCAAATTTGGCTAAGTCTGGAATCCGTTCCAACATCACCTTTTTGAATGCCTCCCTTTCTCAACTGTCAACACCCGGATTTTTAATCCCAGATGCCTGTTATGACATACCTCGCAATCCCAGGATTACCATTTTTGCGACACATAATGGATTGGATATCACAGTACATCATCCATTACAAACCATACATAAGGTCTTACACAAATAAGGATCGCATGATCCAGTCTTAATACAACAAGCAGCGGAATAAAAGATAAGCGTAGCGGTGGGGTCCATCTTCAGGGGCACAGGCAATGCTGACGAAGGAAGATAGTCCTAGTTATCATAGCCGTCCTGCTGGCCATCATGTTGGTAGTCTCCTTCATAGTATGGCAATGAGAATAGCCAGGGACAAAAGCCATGAGTACTTTTTAAGTACTCGCAAACTACCACTAACAAGTAGTATAGTTCTAAGTTAAAATACTAAATCTATGTTTGACTATAAAGTTAAGTTTGAAACCTAAGTTGAGTTCTGAAGCAAAGAAAGATAAAATAAAGTTCTAGACTCATTTAAGTTGGGATGCTATTGTCATAAACACAACCCTGTTGTGGTCAAGTCAAGATTCATCATTCTGTTCATAAGTTATTTTGAAAACATCTGACAACGAAACAGTATGGCCATTCCAACTGTCCATAACTGTGGACGCGGCTATTCGAATAGTTTGACACTCTGCAGAGGTGGTACACTTTCACCACAAGATTCGATACATCTGTCAGGGATAACCCTGAATCATTCATACTGAGTATGCAGATAATCAAACATAACCTTTCCTTTACACACCCTAGTATAAGCACCTCTCCTATGAGCATGGCCTCCCAACCATGACCATCTCTCATCTTGGGCACTGCATAGGTGGACAACATTGAGAGGTAGCCTCAGCTCAAACCTCTCCCGCGAGGGAACTAATACTAATGCATATAAACTTTCGGCTAAGCCTTACCCAATTCCGGTATTGTGGTTGTACAGTAAATTTGGAATGGTATCGCATCCGAATCCAACCATCAGTTTTATATAATGGCTAATGCTCATGCCTCAACATTTTCATCATGATAAACCATTTGTGTTTCTCAACACATGTCAAAACATCTCAATAGAATGACACATCATTCCAAGGTTTTCATAATTTATTTTCACCAAGTGTTCCCATCTAAAGTGACTCAGGTTTTTATATACTCTAAACTACTAAGTTAAGAGTGTTCACTAAGGTGGAAAGATGGGGTCCATCTCATGCCATAGAATGACATCTAAAGTTATCTAAATAGGTCAAGTTTTATACTCTTTATGCTACCTTCAAAACAAGTAAGGGACTTTGTGTAAAGTAAAGGAAGTAAAGCTTGAAATTAGTACTTGGGGTAAAGAATAGTCAAAGTAGTTTAACCAAAGCATGCCTAGAGCATCTTTGCTAAACCATCCAGTTTAATCCTAGCTTGCTAATAGTAGCTTGCCTTGGTTGGTGCAGTGGTTGAAGTTTTCTTCTTCTTCTTGGTAGAACTCCTCCTCCTCGAAAGCTTGGTCGGTACTATCATCTATAAATACATACGGAGTACACAATCACCAAACAATACTTAACTAGTCTAATTGGCACTCTAATGCACACATTTGATGATCTATTATCATCACAAGCATCACAAGTTTTATTAACTAGTTTCATTCTTTTTATTTTAGAAAAGCAATTTCTACTCATTGAAAATTAACTAAGATTTAATATTCACCACTTAAAATATGGGATCATGTGGACACATGTCATCACCACATATTCTAACATGTGGGAATGTGATTTAAGGGTTGGATCATAATTACTTTGGTTTAGGTTCATTATTTAATGATTTAAAGTGACTAGAAATGCCTATATAGCATTATTTTGGTACTAGTCCAAAGTCACTGCATGTAAACCTTAATATTATTACGTATTCAGATAGGTATGGTTAAATGTGATTTTTGAGAGTTGGAATCTGTTGGGTCCGCAGCATAGAAAACAAAAATTTTCCTACGATGAGAACTATAGGCCAAGATCTCTCTACTAGATACATAGCAACGGGTGGACATACATCCATGGAGAACTTACCCTCGAATACAACGAGTTTTGTTAACGAGTAGGAACTCGTGGTTGATGTAGTCGTACGCTTGCTGATCTCAAGATCGTGTGGAAGTCCGAGCGCCGCAAATCAGCAGCGCATCCGTCCTCGCACACACGTTCAAGCCACCGGACAACGTCCACCTCCTTGCTCCAGCGAATCAGCGGAAGCAGCAACTCCTTCCAGACGCAAGTCCACCGGGAACATGTATCTCGCTAATCCGAGACCATGGGGGAATATCTAGAGGGGGAGAGAGATCCTTCACGAGGAGGTGTGGTTTTTGAGAGGGGAGAGGGGGCTTTATATAGGAGGGAGGGAGACCCCTCCCCTCCCATAGCCGGCGCATGAGGGGGGGACTCCTCCCCTCCTTCATTCATGTGGTGAACCTCCACTCACATAACCATGGCCTCCACCCAAAATCCCACTCACATGTATTTAATTTCCACCAAATTAAATGCAACTCTCAATTAATAAAACTCTTTTATTTATTTTATTCAGAATTTTGTTAATTACTTTAATTAACAAACATTCACATAAAACCCCTTGCAACATTTCAATATCACATGCAGAACCACTTTCTGCAATTTCACCCGAAACAATTCCGGTTTCTATCGAAACAATTCCTGTTTCTATCAAAACATTTCCTGCGCTTTGCAAACCTTTTGTCTGGAACATATGTGCTCCTAAACGGTGTCCGGCAACCCTTATGTGTGTCACCCTACGGTTCGCAAATAATGCAGACATGATTGAGACTCCTCTCAGATCAATAATCAGAAGCGGGACCTAGAGATCCATACTGACTCCTGCATATTCAACGATGACTTCTGTGATCGTGAGAACCTTTAATGTCAGCAATTTAATACCTTTGTCTCATGATATAATACATGTCCGAGATTCGATCATCGGTATCCAAATACCTAGTTTGATCTCGTTATCGACATGCACTCTTTTCTTGTTCCCGTGATATAACATTCTAGTGATCACATCACTTGCTTGCAAGCTATCTTAATGTGATATCACCGAGAGGGCCCAGAGTATATCTATCCGTGATCAGGATTGACAAATTCCACTCTTGATCCATGAGCCTCAACATAACACCTTCATAGCACTGAACCCACCTTTATGGTCACCCTGTTACGGTGTGACGTTTGATGTTATCAAGATACTCTTCCGGTGTTAGCAATTAACATGATCTCATGGTCTAAGGACTAAGACTACTTTGTATGATGTTATAGCAATATAAACATAATGACTTGATCGTAATGCTATACTTCGGATGAATGTTCATCACATCATTTCACAAATGCTGTGACCATGTTATTAACAACATCCAATGTCCATGATCAGGAAACCTTGATCATCTTGTTAATCAACAAGCTAGTCTATAAGAGAGGCATAACTAGGAACCCTTTTGTTTATTAAACACACATGTATTGATGTTTCCTATCAATACAATTATAGCATGCAAAATAAACATATATCATATACAAGGAATACATAATAACAACTTTATTATTGCCTCTTAGGGCATATTTCCTTCAGAATCAACTCAAAAGCTAACATGGTTGATTTTATAAAAATGTTGCAAGGTACAAATGCTTCTGTCTTGTTATTTTTACTAAGAGAGATCTCTAACTCTAATTGAATTAAATCCAACTGGCTTGGGTAGATCTTTTTAGTGGCTTTCCAACAAAATTGGAATCACTCCATTTGGATTTGTAAATCTCTCGGAATTGATTTTCAAACTAGGGGAAAGAACTAAGTTCAAACTAAAATAGAAAAATCCTAATTCAAACTAACTGGGTCGCGCGGGAACGCTAACGGGCCGGCCCAGTGACACTCCACGGCGCAAGGCACAACTAACAGGGGGGTCCACCGGTCAGCGGCTCATAACGCGCGAAGCGGCACGAGGCTATGTGGGTCGTTGGATTAGAGCGGGGATCAATGGCTGGGGATCGTCGTCGACGATGAACTGGTCACCGGCGAGCTCTAATCCTAGCGGCACGGTGGGGGTGCATAGGGGGCGTACCAGAACTCCAGCAACGACGGCGGCGGGCAAACGGACTAGTGGTCAACGACGAGCTCAGGGACGGTCGAGGAAGCTCTAGGGGTGGTCGCAATCAGTGGCTCCCTTCTCCTCTAGAGGCGGCCTGCTCCAGTGCAATTCCGGCGAACGGCTACTTGCCTTGCTCCAGCTAGAGGCGGGGAATGGTCAGTGAGGTGAGGGGAGCTGAGTGGTGTGCTGCAAATGGATAGGGTAGTCCTCTATTTATAGGACGACGACGCGATCGAGAGGGATGGGCAAGTGACTCCGGCGAGGGCTGCACAACAAACTAGCGGCGTGGCTCGTGGTAGGGGACGGTCGCTGGTCTCCTGGCGGTGCTCGATGTGATCAATGCGGGACTAGGGGCGGTGGTATGCGGTTGGGCAGAGCTGGTGCTCTGAGCGGCAGAGACGGCGGTGTCCATGGCGAGCGGTGGCTGTGAGGCATTGGACGGCGAATGGGCGTGTCTGGCGTGTTCCTGGGGTCATGGCAGAGCGGTGGGCGCGGGCTGCGGTCGAGCGGCGACTTGTGCACGCATGTCGGGCGCGGCGCTCTGGTGCGTGCTCGGCATGGCGCAGACAGGCAGTGCGCGGTGGTTCCTCGGTGGTCCACGGTCTGGCTCGGCTGGGGTGAGCTAGCTGCTAGACATGGTGAGAGAGAGAGGAAGGTGGTCTGCTGGGGTGAGGGCAAGGTTGGCCGGCGAGTTGGTGCTCGACATGGCTTGGCCTTGCCACTAGGGGGTAGGAGATGGGGTTTAAATGGCATGGTTAGATCATTTGGGGACAGAGGGAGGTTTCTGAGGACAATTGGGTGCAAAACCCTGTTGCAAATAGCGAGCTATTTTTAGAGTTTAAACTCTGCATGCCAAGTGTTTGATGTGGCCGCAAGAACTTTATTTTTGAATTTTGAAAAGATTTTTGGTGGGTGTTCTAGTACTAAGCTTGAGACTCTGTGGGTGCTTGAGTTTTGAAAATTGAGCTTGTTTGAGTGGTTTTTGAAATAGTGGGATCTTCCCATATGAAGTAGATTCAATTTTCAACTGCCATTTAAATTTAGCGTTTGAATGTTTTTGGCAGATCACAAGGTGGGCCTTGGTACATCATTATGTGTACTAGCAAAGGGTACAAAGATCCACATTTGTTTTTGTTAGGTTTTGAGTACTAGGAATAGCCAAAGTAGGCATGTTGATTAAAATGGCACAAATGACCATTCACTTCATTTATTCATTTTGAGTTGTTTTTCTTTGGGAAAAGTTTGGGAATGATTTATATGATGTTTATTTCACCTAAGAATCATTTTACAAGCAATGGATCACAGAACCGTGGCAATTCAAATCAACTCCTAATTTAAATGCACACACATATGAATGCTTTGATAAATTTAATTGGAAAAGTTTTTGTTAACCCTAAGATGATTTGGATCTTAATAACCTTGGACTTAAGTTTTGGGATGTTACAAACCTTCCCCCCTTAAATAAAAATCTTGTCCCGAGATTTACAAAGAAACTAGGAACTAAAGAGATCTGGGAACTCTGTCCTAATGTAGTCTTCTCGCTCCCAAGTGGCTTCCTCCTCGGTATGGTTGCTCCACTGAATCTTGAGAAACTTGATACTCCTGGTCCTGGTGGTTCTGTAAGCTTCCTCTAAGATACGGATGGGCACTTCATGACATGTCAGGTCATTGTTGATCCCTGCAGCTCTGTGATCGATGTTCTTGAAAACTTCAGTCTTCTCTGGTACTTACAGGCATTTGCGAAGTAGCGAGATATGGAACACATTGTGGATGGCTGACATCTCTTCAGGTAGTTCTAGTTGATATGATACTTCTCCTCGACGGATCAGAATCTTGAAGGGCCCGCTATATCTGGGGGCTAACTTTCCTTTCAGACTAAAGCGTTAGGTTCCTTTCAACGGTGAAACCTTGAGATATACAAAATCTCCGACATTGAAAGTCAGGTCTCTCCTTCTCTTGTCAGCATAACTATTTTGTCTGGATTGGGCGGTCTTGAGGTGCTCACGGACTTTGTGAACTTTCTCTTCGGCTTCTCGGAGAATGTCGGGTCCAAAGATCTGACTCTCTCCTACTTGTGACCAATTCAAAGGGGTACGGCACTTTCTTCCGTATAGGAAGTCAAATGGTGCCATTTGCAAACTAGCCTGATAACTGTTGTTATATGAGAACTCTGCGAAAGGAAGGCAGTCTTCCCATTTTGATCCGTATTCCAACACACAAGCTCTTAACATATCCTCTAGGATCTGGTTGACTCTCTTAGTCTGTCCATCAGTTTGCGGGTGATAAGCGGTGCTGAAGTTCAACTTGGTTCCCAATCCTTCTTGGACTTTCTGCCAAAAACTTGAGGTAAACTGGGTTCCTCGATCTGATACTATGGTCTTGGGGGTTCCATGCAGACTAAAAATCCTAGCAATATACAGCTCTACTAGCTTCGCACTCCGGTAGGTAGTCTTGACAGGTATAAAGTGACCTACCTTGGACAGTCTATCAACTATGACCCAGATTGAGTCATTTCCCCTACTAGAAGTAGGCAAACCGGTGATAAAGTCCATTCCGACGGAATCCCATTTCCATTCCGGAATCTACAATGGTTGCAACAGTCCTGTAGGTCTCTGATGTTCTGCTTTGACTCTTTGACAGATGTCGCACTTGGCGATGTAGCTTCCGATTTCTCTCTTCATCTTGTGCCACCAAAATTGGTCTTTCAAATCTTGATACATCTTTGTTCCTCCGGGTTGGATAGAATAAAGAGTATCATGAGCTTCCTTCATGATAACTTGCTTCAGCTCCGAATCTGCTGGCACACAGATACGTCCTTTGTACCACAGAACTCCTTCTTCATCTTCAGTGAATCCTGGTACCTTTCTTGTACCAATACAACATTTGATTCCGTCGATACTTTCATTTCCTTTCTGGGCTTCCTTGATTTGGCTAATCAAAGTGGGTTGAAGTTCAATGCTAGCTAAGAATCCTTTGCTAACTAATTCAGTCTTGAACTGCTCCAACTCCTCATACAAACTGGGGTGCTTCTCCTTGATCATGGTGTTTAGCCTACATGGCAATCTGCTAAGAGCATTTGCTACCACATTGGCTTTGCCAGGGTGATAGTGAATGTCAAGGTCATAATACTTGATTAACTCTATCCATCTCCTTTGCCTCATATTCAGCTCCTTCTGAGTGAAAATACACTTCAAGCTCTTGTGATCTGAGTAAATCTCACAGCGATTACCCATCAGATAATGATGCCATGTCTTCAATGCCAAAACTACGACTGCTAATTCAAGATCATGGGTCGGATAGTTCTGCTCATGCTGCTTCAGTTGTCGAGACAGATACGCGATGACTTTGCCTTCTTGCATCAATACACATCTGAGACCAATCTTGGATGCATCACAATATACATCAAACGGCTTCTTGATGTCTGGCATGATTAATATTGGGGCTGATATCAATCTCTTCTTCAGCTCCTGGAAACTAGCTTCACACTTGTGAGTCCATTCAAATTTCTTGTCCTTCTTCAGCAATTGGGTCATGGGTCGGGCTATGCTTGAGAATCCTTCTACGAACTTGCGGTAGTATCCCGCTAATCCGAGAAATACACAAACTTGGGTTTGAGTGGTTGGGGCTTCCCATTCTTCGACATCTTTGATCTTGGCGGGATCAACAAAGACTCCTACGGCAGACACAATATGTCCTAGGAATCCTACTTCTTTTAGCCAAAACTCACACTTGCTGAACTCGGCATATAACTGATGTTCTCTCAGGGTTTCTAGGATGATTCTCAGATGTTGCTCATGCTCTTCTTCTGACTTGGAGTAGATAAGGATGTCATCGATAAACACAACTACAAACTTATCTAGGAAATTCATAAAGATCTTATTCATGAGATTCATGAAATAAGCAGGGGCATTGGTTAATCCAAAATACATAACCGTATACTTGTATAAACCATAACAAGTAGTAAAGGCGGTCTTCGGAATATCCATTGCACGAACCTTAAGTTGGTGATAATCGGTCCTAAGATCAATCTTTGAGAATACCTGGGCTCCAGTCAACTGATCAAATAGATCCTCTATCTTTGGCAAGGGGTACTTGTTCTTGATGGTGACATCATTCAACTTTCTGTAATCTATGCACGAACGATTGCCTCCATCTTTCTTGTCGATGAATAACACCCGTGATCTCCATGGCGATGCGCTTGGTCAAATCAAGCCTTTTGCTAACATGGCATCTAACTGCTTCTTCAGTTCCACTAACTCTAAGGGTTTCATACTATAGGGTCTCTAGGCTATGGGTCCGGTTCCGGGGATTAGTTTGATAATGAACTCAATATCCCTATCCGGGGGCATACCTGGCAATTCATCTAGGAATACGTCGGGGTATTCACAGACTACTCTTACTTGGTCTATGGTGGTTAGGTCTAGACTCTTGTTGCACTTGAATTGGCGAGGTAAGGTTTTAGATATATGCTCTACTGTTACTCCAGAGCTACTGGTCATGGTGATGGATTTCTTAGCACAGTCTATCAGTCCTTTATGCCTTGACATCCAGTCCATACCTAGTACTACTTCCAATCCTTTGGTTCCAAGTACAATTAGGTTGGCATAAAAATCTAACCCATGTATTCTGATAGGCACAGCTTTGCAAATTTTTCTAGCTTTAGCTGTTGAACCGGGGATTTGAACTATCATGACATGCTTCAAGGTTGTTGGGTGAATCTTACTAGTGCATACAAATTCTTCGGTGACAAATGAATGCGATGCTCCCGAATCAAACAATACTCTTCCTAAAACTGATTTGACAGAAAATATACCCAGCACTACATCTGGCGCTTCCTGGGCTTCCTCGGTGTTCATGTGGAAGATACGACCGTTGCGGTTGTGAGGGTTTCTGGGGGCAAACCTTCTTCTTGGTTGAACACGACACTGCTGTTGAGCTAGGGCATTCACATTGGCATTGGCGGCAGTCTTCTTGGTACATTCATTGGAATAGTGGCCCTTCACTCCACACTCGAAACAAGTGATTTGGGACTTGTCCTTGGCTGCGACAGGCACAACATTGCTGCCAGTTCTAGGTGCAGTGTTGTTGTTGTTGTTCTTGGGAGGTGCACGGTTGAAATTGTTGGCATTGCCGGAGTTGTGATTGTTTCCTCCGGACTTCACATTGCCTCCGCTACGGTTGGGGTAGCTTGGGCGAGACGTTGGGGGTCGATTGTTCCTTGGTGCATATCCTGGTGAGGGGTTGGGACGGTACTTCTGGTGACTGCTGGATCCTGATTGCTGCATCATACGACATTTGCGGTTGTCGTTTGCCTGATTAATCTTCCCTTCCATCTGGATGGCAGAGTCGACTAGTTCTTCCAGATCCTCAAAACGGATGTTGACGAGGACAGTCTGCATCTCATCATGCAGTCCATTCAGGAATCTCTCCTTCTTCTTCACCTCTGTGTTGATCTCATCAGGGGCGTACCTTGCAAGTGACAGGAATCTGTCATGGTATTCCACCACAGTCATTCTGCCTTGCTTCAAGTCGCGAAACTCATCTCTTAGTCTGGTGACTAGACCTTGCGGCACGTGGGTGCGACTGAACTTGACTTTGAATGCTTCCCATGTCATCACTTGACCATGGTTCATGTTACGGATACTAGTCCACCAAGATCTTGCATCTCCCGCCAGATAGTGGGTGGTGAAGAGAACTTTCTCATTGTCATCAACTCCTGCAACTTCTAAGTTGTTTTCCATTGTCTGTAACCAGTCATCAGCATCTAGTGGGTTTGGTATTCTGGAAGTTTTTGAGTTTGGACCCATGGTGATCCTAGTTTCCATGATTCTGGTTGTTGAGAGCCATCTGGGCGATCTGCTGCAATGTTGCTAAGTTGGCTTGACGTTCTGCCCTGCTTGCTTCTCTTTCTGCGATGAGATTCTGCAGCATTGGGTCTTGCAACGAGCTGCTCCCTCCTTGGTTTCCACGAGTCATCTGAAGATTGAGGTAGATACAAGGGTAAGAGGGAAATTCTAAGGTTCATGGTTTTGGTTTTCAAAGCTAAAACTTTGAGTTAGACTCGGGTTTTGCAACTAACTTCATTTCATTCATGCAAAAAAGCACACGATACAACACACACCACAACAATCAAAGGAAAACAGATGGTTTGAAGAACCATTCTGCAAGCTACGATATAGTGGGACCGATACATCTCATGCTATGACAGTGCTCTAGTGCATCTACTCATCATCGATGAAGTCGGAGTCCTCATCGTCAGTGTAGAAGTCCACAACATCCTCCTCCAGAAAGTCATCATCGTTGCTAAGGTAAGAATCCATGTCTCCCTGGATGTCTTCACCCTCCTCTTCTTCTTTCTTTGCTGCAAGCTGAGCTTCCTGCTCTTTGATGGTCTTCTCGAGGTCGGCCACCTTCTTGCAAAGACGGGTGATGGTGCGATCCTTCTTTGCACGCTGGCGGCGAAGAGACTGGCGATCTTGGACGAGCAGTGCGAAAGTCTGGGCCTTCTGGTCGGCAATGGCACGGTTCTGGTTGGCTAACTCTCTGGCATTGTCCAGTTCCTGCTGTTTGTCGTGCAGTAAGGAGTCAAGATTCTCCACTTGACGCCTCAACTCTGGGTGACTTGGCATCTCCATCGGCATTCCCATGAATTCACGTCTTGCATAATGAACAAAACAGGTTCCTTGGAGTTGGTTGACGCTGAGGGCACATAGACGTGCGAGAGCTTCATGCATTGCCCTGGCTAATCCATCTAGCCAGTTGTTCTCTCTCACGGAGAACTGGATTCTCCCGGATGTTGGTGCTTCAATGCTTCCTCTAAGATCCGCGGTGACTAGCCACTGTACGTATCCTCCTGGGGGTCCTGGAAGTTGAGCTCCAAGAAACTCCGGATGTGGGCGTCCTAGTAACTCTGACAGTGAATCCAGATCTCTCTCGAAGATTAGCTGACCTCCGTTTCCCAATTGGTAGAACTTGTTGAACTAAGTCTCCATCTACAAGAATTTAGGATGAGGAAATTACTAAAGTGATCAAGTGTGTCAAATTTTAAGTAGTAGTGTAAGAATTTTGAGGAACATGAATTTTTGAGAGAAAGAATGAATTCCCATGGATAAGAGAGGAAATAGTTTTTCATAAATACTCACTTTGGTTTTTGAAACTAAGATTTTTCTTGTTTGGACGTCCATTCTAACTAGGGTCTCCTATGGTCAGGATGGCTCTGATACCAACTTGTCAACACCCGGATTTTTAATCCTAGATGCCCGTTATGCCATACCTCGCAATCCCAGGATTACCATTTTTGCGAGACATAACGGATTGGATATCACAGTACATCATCCATTACAAACCATACATAAGGTCTTACACAAATAAGGATCTCATGATCCAGTCTTAATACAACAAGCAGCTGAATAAAAGATAAGCGTAGCGGTGGGGTCCACCTTCAGGGGCACAGGCAATGCTGACGAAGGCAGATAGTCCTAGTTATCATAGCCGTCCTGCTGTCCATCATCTTGGTAGTCTCCTTCATAGTCTGGACATGAGAATAGACAGGGACAAAAGCCATGAGTACTTTTTAAGTACTCGCAAACTACCACTAACAAGTAGTATAGTTCTAAGTTAAAATGCTAAATCTATGTTTAACTATAAAGTTAAGTTTGAAACCTAAGCTGAGTTCTGAAGCAAAGAAAGATAAAATAAAGTTCTAGAATCACTTAAGTTGGGAAGCTATTGTCATAAACACAACCCTTTTGTGGTCAAGTCAAGATTCATCATTCCTTTCATAAGTTATTTTGAAAACATCTGACAACAAAACAGTATGGCCATTCCAACTATCTATAACCGCGGACGCGGCTATTCGAATAGTTTGACACTCTGTAGAGGTGGTACACTTTCACCACAAGATTCGATACATCTGTCAGGGATAACCCTAAATCATCATACTGAGTATGTAGATAATCAAACATAACCTTTCCTTTACACACCCTAGTATAAGCACCTCTCCTATGAGCATGGCCTCCCTACCATGACCATCTGTCATCTTGGGCACTGCATAGGTGGACAACATTGAGAGGTAGCCTCATCTCAAACCTCTCCCGCGAGGGAACTAATAGTAATGCATATAAACTTCCGGCTAAGCCTTACCCAATTCCGGTATTGGGGTTGTACGGTAAATTTGGAATGGTATCGCATCCGAATCCAACCATCAGTTTTATAAAAGGGCTAAGGATCATGCCTGAACATTTTCATCATCATAAACCATTTGTGTTTCTCAACACATGTCAAAACATCTCAATAGAATGACACATCATTCCAAGGTTTTCATAATTCATTTTCACCAAGTGTTCCCATCTAAAGTGACACAGGTTTTTATCTACTCTAAACTACTAAGTTAAGAGTGTTCACTAAGGTGGAAATATGGGGTCCATCTCATGCCATAGAATGACATCTAAAGTTATCTAAATATGTCAATTTTTATACTCTTTATGCTACCTTCAAAACAAGTAAGGGACTTTGTGTAAAGTAAAGGAAGTAAAGCTTGAAATTAGTACTTGGGGTACAGAATAGTCAAAGTAGTTTAACCAAAGCATGCCTAGAGAATCTTTGCTAAACCATCCAGTTTAATCCTAGCTTGCTAATAGTAGCTTGCCTTGGTTGGTGCAGTGGTTGAAGTTTTCTTCTTCTTCTTCTTCTTGGTAGAACTCCTCCTCCTCGAAAGCTTGGTCGGTACTATCGTCTATAAATACATACAGAGTACAAAATCACCAAACAATACTTAACTAGTCTAATTGGCACTCTAATGCACACATTTGATGATCTATTATCATCACAAGCATCACAAGTTTTATTAACTAGTTTCATTCTTTTTATTTTAGAAAAGCAATTTCTACTCATTGAAAATTAACTAAGTTTTAATATTCACCACTTAAAATATGGGATCATGTGGACACATGTCATCACCACATATTCTAACATGTGGGAATGTGATTTAAGGGTTGGATCATAATTACTTTGGTTTAGGTTCATTATTTAATGATTTAAAGTGACTAGAAATGCCTATATAGCATTATTTTGGTACTAGTCCAAAGTCACTGCATGTAAACCTTAATATTATTACATATTCATATAGGTATGGTTAAATGTGATTTTCGAGAGTTGGAATAAACTCAAAAGCTAACATGGTTGATTTTATAAAAATGTTGCAAGGTGCAAATGCTTCTGTCTTGTTATTTTTACTAAGAGAGATCTCTAACTCTAATTGAATTAAATCCAATGGGCTTGGGTACATCTTTTCAGTGGCTTTCCAACAAAATTGGAATCACTCCATTTGGGTTTGTAAATCTCTCTAAATTTATTTTCAAACTAGGGGACATAACTAAGTTTAAACTAAAATAGAAAAATCCCAATTCAAACTAACTGGGTCGCGCGGGAACGCTAACGGGCTGGCCTAGTGACACTCCACGGCACGGGGCACAACTGACAAGGGGGTCCACCGGTCAGCGGCTCATAACGCGCAAAGCGGTACAAGGCGATGTGGGTCGTTGGATTAGAGCGGGGATCAACGGCTGGGGATCGTCGTCGACGATGAACTGGTCGCCGACGAGCTCTAACCCTAGCGGCTCGGTGGGGGTGCATAGGGGGCGTACCAGGGCTCTAGCGACGACTGCGAGGCAGGCAAACAGACTGTTGGTCGACGACGAGCTTAGGGACGGTCGAGGCAGCTCCGGGGGTGGTCGCAATCAGCGGCGCCCTTCTCCTCCAAAGGCGGCCTGCTCCGGTGCAATTTCGGTGAACGACTGCTCACCTTGCTCCGACTAGAGGTGGGGAATGGTCAGTAAGGTGAGGGGAGGTGAGTGGTGTGCTGCAAATGGCTGGGGGAGGCCTCTATTTATAGGACGACGACGCGATCGAGAGGGATGGGCAAGTGGCTCCGGCGAGGGGTGCACAGCGCGCTAGCGGAGTGGCTCGAGGTAGGGAACGGTCGCTAGTCTCCTGGTGGTGCTCTATGTGATCAATGCAGGACTAGGGCGGTGGTATGCGGTCGGGCGGAGCTGGCGCTCTGAGCGGTAGAGACGGTGGTGTCCACGGCGAGCGGTGGCTGGGAGGCATTGGACGGCGAATGGGCGTGTCTAGCGTGTTCCTGGGGTCATAGCGGAGCGGTGGACGCGGGCTACGGTCGAGCGGCGGCCTGTGCATGCGTGTCGGGTGCGACGCTCTGGCGCGTGCTCGGCATGGCGCAGACAGGCAGTCCGCGGCGGTTCCTCGGTGGTCCACGGTCTGGCTCGGCTCAGGGAGGGGACAGAGGGTGGTGGTCAGGTGTGAGCTAGCTGCTAGACATGGTGAGAGAGAGGGAGGTGGTCTGCTGGGGTGAGGGCAAGGTTGGCCGGTGAGTTGGTTTGATGTATTGGAAAATACTATTGCCAAAGATCCAAATCATTCCCAAACTTTGGGAAAAGTTGGTTTGTTGTATTGGAAAACATCATCCTCCAACCCACTTGTTCTTGATGGTTTTTCAGGCAAGAAAATACTATTTCTGCAAATCTACTCAACATGCCTAATTTGACAGAAGCTCACACCTTCATCCAACCTTCTATGGACCAACTCTTTGCATGGTTGTGATCTACTCATATAGGTCTATCAATACCTACTTCACTTGTTCCAATTGGATCTTAGTACTTCTTAAACCCACAAGGTTTTGAAGGCTAGTTGGTAATCTGCCTTGGCAGGCTTATTTTATTCAAAGTTTGAAATCAATTCTTTGTGAACTAGAGCAAGATCAAGCTCAAACCTCTATACCATGTTGATGTACATCACTTGGTATATCCATCAATCTATCCCATGCCCAAGGGGAGATCTGATCTCCAAGATCCAATAAGGTTTTGGTGGCATGAAAACAATCTTACCCAAGATCCTTAAATCTCCAGTTTTCATCAAATTCAACTTGGATTCTCCAATCCCAAGGTTGCAAATGCTTGCCACACCTTGTCAACATCATCTACCTTGATCATAAAGATTTATCAAATATTATCCATAATTATTATGGCTCCAAATCTAATTAATCTCTTTAATAGACCAAATCTCCAAAACTTCTCCCATAACGGAAAGTTTGGCTTATTTTCTTAAATGACTCAATTGAAATAATAATTGTTTCTTTTTTCCCATTTTCTTAAATGACTGAATTAGAATAATAATTGTTTTAAATACTTTTATCTTCCTATAAATCTTGGGAAAAATCCCCTAAGTGTGTATTCACACTTGGGACCATCTCACACCAAAAACCAACCTTGTCCAATGTAAAATTATCAAATGCTCTTCTAGAAACTACTTCTGTACTTTTTGAATAAATGATTTTAAGTGGACTTAAAATCCTCTGAAAAATCCCAAATAATTCCTGGATATCTACCTTGACATCATCTACCTATCAGTACCATCTCCCCACCATGTCCAATACAAATTTTGGAACTCCCTTCACACACCTCCTTGTGATCAAATTTGCCAAATCAATCAAGCATTGATCCAAAACCATCCCAAACTCCATCAAACCTTCTATAACAATTCCCCACAGCACCCACCCTCTCTTACGGTCGAGTTGTACTGTATCTACACTGTAGCAGCATCACGTCCCTTGTCCTCTAGCTCTTGGAGCTAGTCATAGAGAGAGATGGACATATCTCGCAATATCTTGAGAGATAACTGCCACAACAGCTGTAGCATGTCTCACCCCCTCTCTGGTCATTGCACTATGCCCCACACACTCCCTCCACCACCCAAGCTGCCCAATCCCCTGCCAGCACCCCTCCTAAGCTTGCCCATGGACAAAGTCCACCATACACCCCTCCTCTCGACTATACAAGCCCCCAGACCACCCCGCTACTCCTGGCACTCTCTATTTCCCTCCCACAGTTCCTCTTCTCCACCCAAGAGCACCCCATCCTCCTCCTCTGTTCTCTTTCGTCATGGAGAAAGGAGAGATCTCCTCTCGGCCTCCTTAGAAGAAGTGAAGATTTCGGACAATCTCGACCTCCCCAGACCCAATCTTTCGCCCGGTTGCACTCCCCTGCCTCTTCTTTACTCCCCTGTTCCTTCCTTTTTCTCCCAGGTACACCGGAGCCGCCTCTGCATGTGCATGTCCGAGAGGAGCCTCTTTAGAGAGCCCGACTATCCAGAGCCCTATCTCCCCTGCATGTTGTACGCCAGCACTCCCAGGGACCACCGCATCTCACCAGGATCCTCTCTGCCAACATGCAGGCCTCCTGAAGCCTTCTCCGCGAGCTCCCGAAGTCGGTCGCGTCGCGGATGCGCGCGAACCTTCTCTGCACCGAAACCCACCATGTTGCACCTCCCCGAGGTCATCAAGGAACGCCGTGTCGCCTCAGGCACTCCCCCGCCATCCTCTCCCCTCCGGTAGGCCTCCCTGCTCTCCTTCGTGGCCGCTAGGGTTTCATCCCTGTTCTCCCGTGGCGGAAGGTAGGAGACGACCGAGAGCCGTCCATCCCCACTTCATCGGACGGCCACCAAGCCTCCTTACCCCTTCGACCTCCCACTCAGGCTAACAGCGGGCCCCGCTGGCGAGCATTTCGAACTGGGCTCCCGCGCTCCGTGGCTGGTTGTTGGGCCGGCACGTTGTGCGCCCAGCCAGCTCTATTCTGGCCCAGTGCCCTCCCCCTTTATTCTTTTAATCATTTATTCCAGATTTAAAAAACAGTAGTTTGGTTTAATTCAAAATAAAATTGGAAACTAAACAATTATGTCCAAATAAAAAATTTACCATGTTCATGTGTGTTTTGTGCAACATGCAAAATTGGTCTTTTGCCAAAAATAATTTTCATTATTTCTTGGCAATTAATCCACTAAAAGTTGTCTTTTGCACTAAATAAATTCCCTAGAAAATGTTATAAACCTAAATGGAATAAATCCAATTGTATCTGGTAGATATTCCTTTCCCCCATCTAGGAGCCTTGATCCCATATCCACTTGAGTTACCTTTTGCCTGTGGCAAAAAGAGCAAAAGCAAGCCTTTTCAGCTTTTAAAAAATTCCCTAGGCCAAACCAAAGTTGGTATTGACCTAATTCCACTCCCTAGAATCCTGAATACCAATATCTATCAAACCCGAGGAGCCCATAATTTTCTCAGCCCTTGTGGATTTATCATGAATTAATATGTTCTAGGCTTAGTTAATTCACTAATAAAATCACCTGAGTAACTCTACAACTCCAAAAAGGTTGATTCCAATTTCTTCAGAAAGGTATTATAAATACCTACCATGTTCCCTTGGAATCAACTCAAAAGCTTCTATAGATTTAATTTGGTGAAAAAGACAAAACAGCTCCAGAACTGCCTTTGGGAATTTCCCGAGGATATTCTGGTAATTCTCTTGACATGATTCTAACTCTCAGTGATTCAGTACATCAAATAATACTTACTCATTCAAGGAAATAATTTGTGGAGGTCCAGAACATTTTTGGTGATTTATTCCCTAAAACTAGAAGCTATTTCACTAGGAAAATCATAACTATTTAAAGAAAAGTGATAAAATAGTGAAACCACTTTTGTTGGTTTCATTTTATCAACACCTATCTGTTGTTATCAATTTTAATCTATGGTATCCTACAGAATAGGTCCTTGATCCAAAACCCATCTCTTAGGTAGTTTCTAGACTATAAATCCTAAGGGATTTTCTTCCCTGTTTCCAAGACAAGGCCAATCTTATTAAATCCATTCTTCCTAAGACCTACTGATTTGTAAACTTGTATTGTTCATTGCTTGCTGTATGTATTGCTGCTTGTATGCCTTGTGTTGATTGTGCTCTTGCTTGTTTGCATGTGTGCTCCCCGACGATGATAGTTGCGCTTGTATTGACGCCGAGAAGAAGAGATCTTATTATTATTGGTATTGGTATTCTTGGTTCTCTAAAGAAGTCTAGAGACATTATGCCATATTGATGATCTTAGGCAAGCCACCTTCTTGCTCATAAGCCTTGTCCTACTATTTTACTTATGCATGTTTTATCTTCTGTTTATTTAAACTTCATTGTTTTACTATATGTTGATGTATATATGGTAGTGGTTTGGCTCCTCCGAACTATTACACTTTTGAACTATTAAGTACAACCCCCTTGGTGACACCTACTTGTCCCTAGTAGAATAGATGATGTATTACATCATACCCTTTGGAGACCTTCTTTTAGCCGAAGCAAAAACTAGAGGATGGGAAGACCCCGAAAAAACGCTTTACAAAATGTTTTATGATAAGACCTTGGTGACGTGGGACCTCCCAAGAGATGTTGAGAAAGAAGAAGGTTTTGTTTTACCAAATGCTGAAGGAAAGATGGAGGAAAAAGGTTTACGAAAATGCATCCGGTTCTTTGCAGTTTTGCTAGAACAATTAACCCTATGCAACCACATTACTCTAGAATGGGACAGGGCTGGATTTGATGTTTGTCTATTCTGGTATAAGCTGCCTCGCAACAACTACAGGGGATAAAAAAATTCCTGGAGGGTGGGCCATCTCACATAAGGGTCTATGTGGGACATTGACCTAGAGAAGGAACGATGGGTTTGCGGGCCTCCACGTGTTACTATGAGCCCCTCATTGAAAGCGCAACACTTGGGAAAGGCAAAATGCGCTCCGGTTGGTCCTCGGTACCTGACGTCCCGGTGTTGAGGGGAACAACACTCATAGGGTAGGCACTTATATTGGAGTGGGCATCCGGAGAGTCTTGATCGGTTACTCGACCCACGATCGGTGTAGATCAGGGTAGTGTACCCGGATGGTGTGGGTAAAGTGTACAACCTCTATAGAGTGTAAATCTATTCGAATAGCCGTGTCCACGATCATGGACAGTTGGGAAGGTTGTTGTAGAGCAGTGCTAGTTTTGTTTTCAAAAAGGATTTCGGAAAAGCAAAGGCTTTGAAAATAGTTTTACCATTGGATGGTCGAAGAGGAGAAAGGTTTAGACCATGGGATGGTCAGAAAGGAATGACAGGAGTTTGGTCGTGGGACGACCGGGAGAAAGGAAGAAATGGGTGACCCAGTCCTAACGTTCAAAATGGTTTCCAAAATGCTTTACAAAAGTTTTTCAACAAAGATATGTAGGTGCTATATCTACAAGAGAAACTATTTGAGAAAAGAACCTCCCTTGGAGCCCACCTACTGCCACAGCTATATTGCATATCCTCTTGTTTTATTATTCTATTAAGGTGGTTTGTGAGTACATTCAAAGTACTCACTGGCATTGTCCCTGGCTATTAACATGGTCAGATATCAAGAAGAGGACGCAGTGGACGGCTATGCGAGCTAGGACGTTCTCCCAGTCAGTTGCCAGTAGGTTAAGGCATGGATCGGGCTCTACGCTTGATGAAGTTCCGCTGATGATTACTGATGTAGCCATAACGACATTTATGGAAGTCTTGTAATTCAATATGTCTCGGATCTTGCAACGATACTTGTCGGTTATGTTCCAAGGCTCACTGATCATGGGAACATGGAGTATGCATAACAGGGATTTCTCGGATGGTTAATCTGGGGGCCCGACAGACTTGGTATAAGAGCCATCCTGACTGTAGGAGAACCTTAGATAGCATGGTCGCTAGACAGGAACCTTATTTTGAAAACCCAGGCTTTCGAAAACTAGTTTCTCAATGAGTTTCAAAAAGTGCTACTTCTTCTCTTACTCTAAGTAACTGCTTTCGAAAATGGTTTCCTCTAACTCTCGTCCAAACTTCAAACCCACGGATTTTAGATAACTAGGATCCAGAACCCGGTGAAGACAATGAGAACAAGATGAAGATAAGCAACTACCAGCAAACACAAGGAGACTACAATATCGCCCTACTCGCAGAATCCTTACAATCAGAAGACATTGGGTGTTGCACTATCAAGAAGCATCCAAGATACGATGAAGGCTTCATCTGGAAGATAGTGACTCCGACTTGAAGGAAGACGATAACTAGGGTCGATAGTCCTAAGAATAGGATTCCCCTACATTGCGAGTAGTTAACTCCTTGGTCCCTAGCATTGACCGTGTTTGCTTGACTAAGTGCATCTTGCGTTGCTTGATGTGTGTTGTTTTACAAGGACATTACGATCCCCTCACTCTGTTCGTCTTGTCTATAAGTTCTGGTTTGCTTTGACCTCTTTAAAAATGTGACTCGAGGAGCGATAACCCACCTAGTAACTCAGGAAACCCCTGTGTTAGATGTCGGTAATGAGACCCAGACTAACCTTGAGAGTATATGAGAGGAAAGGCATCACTAGAACCAGAAGTTCGACATCGTCAAGTCGGAATCAACTCGGAGATTTCACCTCGGCAGGACGGCATACCTCATCAAACTCACCTTGTAAGACTTGTCAATAGCACCACCACCACCCCCCCTTGTTCCTCAGTCTACTACAGCAAGAAGCTCGTTGAAGCCGGAAGTCAACCACCGAAGGATCCTCAATATCCACAGGAAACCACCTGATAAGTCAACCAAGACAAGAAGTGACGACCTAAGCACGCTGATCTTTGGTATATTAGAGCTTCCAACCACCTTAGGAGACTAACTATTCTAATCGACCCTACCCAACCCAATGGGAAGTTCCTCACCAGAAGGACAGAATAATCCAAAAACCCGAAGACAAGGATGCATGAAGACACCAAGTCCACTACGCCATCGTGTAAAAGCAACACTAATAACTCACGTGAAGACAGTTTCCCCGAAGCTGGATGCCTCTACTCTGATTGAAGATCGGACAAGAAGTACTGTTAAACGCTAACCCTCCTAGAGCTAACTCTAGAAGGCTGCGTTAGGAAACCATCCTGCCAAGGTTGATAAAGTAGGGCGTCGTTCGAAGATCTCAGCTCAAGATTCAGGTAAGATATATCCTTCCGCTAACAGCAAGTCAGCCTTCTAAGATAGAAGATCCCAAACCTTCTCGATGAACCTTAGTGAAGCTCTGGGTGGAAAGACTACGTCTTTCCACTCAATCTCCAGGAGACTCTCTACCGGAAGATACTTCAGAAAGGATCCCAAGATTCGACGTCTTTTTGCCAAGTAGCAACTCGCGGTTCATCAGAGGAGAAACAAACCGAAGATTCTATGAAATCCCTTCGCTACGTCAGCTGAAAACCCATCCTAAGGGACCTCAGATTCGCTAACCCCATTAGTTCCAAACAGTTTGGATGATCTGTGATACATTGCAAATGTATCTATAATTTTTGATGTTCCATGCTTGGTTTTATCCACTTTCTTGTGTTTTGTTCCAACTTTGGAGTACTTTTCATATGATATCTTGGACTAACCTATTAACAAGAGCCACAGTGCCAGCTGCCTGTTTTTTGCTGTTTTTGGTTCCAGGAAAGTCAGAAAATGAATATTCTCGGAATTGGACAGGACAAAAGCCAAAGTGCCTATTTTTCTGGATGTCATCAAGTGCCAGAATATGAGACGGAGAGGGGCCAGGGGGCCACCACACCACCTGGCCTGCGCTAGGGGGTGGTGTGGCTGCTCCCGGCACCCCCTTGGCCTCTCCTTCCGCCTATATATTGCCCTCGGGACGAAAACCCTAAGTGCCCGATCAAAAATCCACGAAAGAGTCTGTAGCCGTCGTCATCTCCATCCCTAGATCGGAGGGATCTGAAGCTGTTCCTGGCACCCTGCCAGGGAGGGGAATTCACCCTGGAGGCCTTCTTCATCACCATGCAAGCCTCCGGTGTGATGCGTGAGTAGTTCATCCTTGGACTACGGATCCATGTAGTAGCTAGATGGCTGGTTCTCCTCCTTTGTGCTTTCATGTCTAGATCTTGTGAGCTCCGTTCATGATCAAGATCATCTATTTGTAATTCTACATGTTGTGTTTGCGGGGATCCGATGGATATTGAGATGCTATTTCAGATTGATTATTGATTCTATCATGTCTTTGTTATTTGTGATCTTGCATGCTTTCCGTTGTTAGTAGCTATCTTGGCCAAGTAGATGCTAGCAACTCCAAGAGTTAGTATTTATGCTCGATAGTGGGTTCATGCCTCTGGTAATCTAGGGAAGTGACAGAAATCTCTAAGGTACTAGATGTGTTGTTGCTACTAGGGAGAAAACAACAATCCTTTGTTCATAGAACAATCGTATTGTTTACTTTACGCGCAGTTTGTAAAGCAATAATCTGTTGCTTGCAACTTAATACTAGAGGGGGTTCAGATGATAACCTGAAGGTGGATTATTAGTCATAGATGTAGTTGGATGGCGGTCTATGTATTATGTTGTAATGCCCAATCATGTCTCAAAGGAGTCAAGATGATTAGTATATGCATGTATTGCTTTCTCGGTGTTTGTCAATTGCCCCGTTGTAATTTGTTCACCCACAATGTTATCTATCTAAGGAGAGCCACCTCTAGTGAACTATGGATCCCGGTCCTCTTTCTTTACATACAATCTACAATGTGTTTACTTCTTGTGTTTACTTTCTGCAAACTTTTACTTCTTTCCATTTGATACGTTTAATCCTTTGTTTTCCGCAAAACATGGTGAGATTGACAACCTCATCGCAAGTTGGGGACAAAGTTCTATGGTTGTGTTGTGTAAGTCTCCATGTTGCTACTAGCACCGGTAGTGCGCCCTGCCAAAGCTCAGCTAGTAATACCTTTGGGGTGTTTCCTTGCTCCTACTGGTTCGATTAAACCTTGGTTTCATAATTGAGGGAAACTTGCTGCTGTGCTCATCATACCTTCCTCTTGGGGTTCCCAACGAGCTCTACATCAACCACGCACTAGCACTTTTCTGGGCGCCGTGCATTGAGCCATCAAGCATTTTTTTGGCGCCGTTGCCAGGGAGTCAAGGACATTTTCACAAGGGGAGTCCCTCATAACCAATCTCTTTACTTTGTTATTTTTGTTTTGCTTAGTTTCTTTTTGCTCTGTCTGCTTGTTTCTTTATCAAAAACACAAAAAAAATAGTTCTACTAGTTTGCTTTCCTATTTGAAAACCCAAAAAAATGACTACTCTTGAAAACACTAAGTTGTGTGACTTCACTAGCACCAACAACAATGATTTTATGAGCACACCTATTGCTCCACCTATGGCTGAAAATACTTTCTTTGAGATAAAACCTGCTTTGCTCAATCTTGTTATGAGAGAACAATTTTATGGTATTGGTAATGAAGATGCTGCTTCCCATCTAAATAACTTTGTTGAACTTTGTGAGATGCAAAAGCATAGGGATATAGATGGTGATATTATTAAGCTTAAATTGTTTCCTTTCTCTTTGAGAGGAAAAGCTAAAGAATGGTTGAATTCCTTAACTAGGAATAATATTGATTCTTGGACTAAGTGCAAAGATGCTTTTATTGGAAAATACTATCCTCCTGCTAAGATTATATCTATGAGAAGTGAAATAATGATGTTTAAACAACTTGATAATGAGCATGTTGCTCAAGCTTGGGAAAGAATGAAATCTTTGGTTAAGAATTGCCCCACTCATGAACTGACTGCTTGGATGATCATCCAAACTTTTTATGCAGGATTGAACTATTCTTCAAGGAACCTATTGGATTCTGCTGCTGGAGGTACCTTTATGACCATCACTTTGGGTGCTACAACAAAACTTCTAGACAATATGATGGTTAATTATTCTGAATGGCATACTGAGAGAGCTCCACAAGGTAGGAAGGTAAATTATGTTGAGGAAACCTCCTCCTTGAGTGATAAGATTGATATTATTATGTCTATGCTTGTTAATGGGAAAGCCCATATTGATCCAAATAATGTTCCTTTAGCCTCTTTGGTTGCTCAAGAAGAGCAAGTTGATGTGAACTTCATAAGAAATAACAATTTTGGCAACAATGCTTATGGTAATAACAATTATAGGCCCTACCCTCCTAATAATACTTATGGCTATAATGGTAAACCTGGATTACCTAGTGAAGGAAGAATTTTAGAAGTTGAAAGAGCCACTAAAAACTTCATGCAAATGCAATATGAACAAAATAAACTATTCACTAAAACTATGGAGGAACATTCTATCATATTGAAGAACATTAGCCATCAAGTTGAGAGTCTAAATAGGGAAATTCCTAGTTTACAATTGAAACTCTCTAATGCTAAAAGAAATATATCATCTTTGTCTAAAGCTCAATCTTCATTGATTAATAAAATGGATGCTAAACCTGAAACTAATGATAATCCCTTTGCAGCTACTAATTCTATACAAGTAAGAATTGATGAAAATGTTAGACTATTAGCTGAATTACATGCTACGTGGGAAAGAGAAGATGAAATTGCTAGAAACATTAGTGTTTCTACTATTACCACCACTAGTATTGAGGCTAGTAATAGTTCTACTACTCTAGATGATAAATTTGATTTTGATCTTGATGGTTGCAACATCTCTGAAGTTATTAAGTTCCTACAAAAGCTTGCTAAAAGTCTTCATGCTAGTGCTATGAACATGGCCTTCACTAAACACATTACTGATGCTCTCATAAAGATTAAAGAAGAAAAGATGAAACATAAAGCTTCTATTCCTATTAAACAAGAAGATGGTTGGGAACCCATCATTAATATGAAAGTGAATGACTTTGATTTCAAAGCTTTATGTGATCTTGATAGTAGTGTTTCTATTATGCCTAGAAGGATTTATGATATGCTTGATTTGCCTCCACTTGAAGATTGTTATTTGATTGTCCCACTTGATGATAATGCTAAAAAAATCATGGGGAGTCTTAATGATGTTCTTATTATGGTTAACAATTCCTGTGTCCCCGTTGATTTCTATGTTTTGGATGTTGAATACAATGCTTCTTGTCCTATTACTTTGGGAAGACCTTTTCTTAGAGCTGTTGGTGCCATCATTGATATGAAAGAAGACACCATTAAATATCAACTCCCACTCAATAAATGAATATAACACTTCCCTAAAAAGAGAGAAAATATTTCTTTTGCTTCTCCTATGAAAACAAAATTTGGTCTTAATGCTTCTTCATTTGAGAACACTTGATTTTTTCTTGCTTCTTATGCCTAACTTAAAGGCGTTAAAGAAAAGTACTTATTGGGAGATAACCCAAAAGTTTTAGATGAGTCCTGGAAGTTATTACCTATGTAATAACCTCTCCTTATCCTTTTTATTGGTTTTTTGTGCCAAGAGTAACCTCTAATGAGAGAGAAGTAATGATTGGGAAAGTTGTTGTCCCGAAACAGATTTCTGTGCTTCACCGTAAAAATTTGTGTAAAATCTCCGAATGTCTTTTTGAGGCGTGAATTTTTGTGCTTCTGCCCCAGGTTGTTATCTAACTTTCGTTAGTTAAACACTTTTATATTTGAGCAACAGAAGATCTTCCAAAAAATTCTTCTTTACCTGCTGGTCTGTTTTGACAGATTTCTGCCATTTTCTGCATTTGCTTCTTGTTGGTTCCTTTTTGAGTTCTTTTGGGGAATTGAGATTTTTGAGGGGAGTGCTACAGTATCTAGTGTTCTAATGGAAGTTTATTTGGTGTTAGAACTGAACCTTAAGACTTATTTATCTTAAGTGCACTAATGTTGCTAATAAAGATTGTGTGAAGTTTTGTATGAAGGAAAAATTTCAGGTGTATGGAAGGAATGAGTAATGAGATGAAGGATGGACTAAAGTTCAAGCTTGGGGATGCCACACGTGTCACCCCAAGAAATATCCAAGAAGTACAAGCGTCAAATTTTGGGGATGCCCAAGGCATCCCCTCTTCATCAATAAAAATCTCAGGTTTCTTTCAAACGCTTCATTTTTATTGTTTCATGCACAGTTGTGTTTTTGTTGGAGCGTCTTATTTTTAGTTTTCGTTTTGGTTTTTTGTTTCCTTGGTTTGCTTAGTTTTCTGAATAAATTGGTTGGACCCCCTCTTTCATACATTGGTTTGCAAATAGTTTGGTTTGGTTTGGAAAATAGTAGGAAAGTTCATGCTTATGTGGTAAAAAGAGCTCGTTTTTGACTGTGGCCTATGCTTTGTCATGCCATGCTTGATATTGTTTTGGCTTTATTCTTAGTAATCTTTGTTGTAGCGTGACTTGTTATAAACAATTGAGATTGCTTAGTGTGCCTTGGATGAATCATGCGTTGTTTTAGCATATTAAAGCATAGTATAGCGGTATTCTCCTTTGATGCTTTATTTGGGTTGACTTGGCACATGCTCACACCATGTTATGACTATCTCAAGTCACCATAGCCTTTATGATCCTTTAGTTTTCAACTTGTAGTATCACTTTATGCTTTGATCAATGATGTTTTGTCTCTCTGCATGATTATGGCCATTATTGCTCTCTTAGTTTGTCGCTCCTAGTCTTTTGCTAGCCTCCACAACAAAGTATGAGTTCCACTCATGCATCCAACTCCCTAAACCAAGTTATTCCAAAGAGTACACCATACCTACCTACTAGCTTATGCTATTCCAAGTATAGTCATGCTTTTGTTTACCTTCCAAATTAAACTTGTTATGAGAAAACTAATGATTAAAGCTCTCACGAACTTGATGACACACTTTACTTTACTTGCCCTTAATAAACTTGAACCATTGTTTCTTCTATGTTGTATATGCTTCCACTTATTTGTCGGGGATTAGCAGAACCATGCTTTCATGGGGAACGCTTTCAACATTGCACTTGGTACTTGTACCTAGTTGATATCATGCTCTTTTGTATATGGATGTCGTCGGTGTGAAATGAAAGGGGAGCTTGTAAGTCCATGGAGTTATGTATATGTGTTAGAGAAACGCCTGGGCCGCTGGTCTAATCCATGTTGACATGGTGGAAACTTGTAGCGTAACCATAATGAGCTGTCTATGAAGCATTCTTCTTATAAAAAAAGATTCCTATATTGAGAAAAAAAAGAGAAAAGAGAAAAAAAAGAGATACTATGAAAAGAGGAAAGAGAGAAAAAAGCACCATATTCCCATGGTAAATAAGAAGAATGCTGAGATGCTCGTTGTGTGCTTCCCTTGTCATTTTGATATGGGGATTCTTCCGTATCATCGGGCAAGGGGTACCCGTTGGCGGTTCTCTATGATACACATATACTTACGATGACAAGAACTTACCGGTGACTAAACTTGAGTAGCATGAGGAGCGACCCTCGTATACAAGGGACATGAGATTTCTGACTTATACTTCGTCAAGCATGTACACCATAGTTTGTTCACTTTAACCGTAATCACTTCAAGATGCTTATGATAGGGGCAATGAGAGCTGAAAGCTACAAGTACCATAATTTTTGGAAGCTCTTTATGAGACTTGAATCCCTACTTTCTTTTATAAAGGCTTTTCTTCCACCATTATATTGAGTCTCCACCTTCTATCTTTATGCACTTACTTTGAGAGCATAGTGGCCATTCTTAGTTCTATGTGCATTGTCCCAAGACTAGTTGATTGATGCATACTTTGATATTGCTTGTTTTAAACTATTGTATCTAGTCACTCTTATAAACTTTGAAGGTGTCCTATGCATTTATATTTGCTACTCTATTGAGGGACAAGATGAATACTTATATGCTATGTTTTCTTTATGTGAAACAAACAAACGTCTTGCAAAGCATTGTTATTCAAGAATCTTTTGTTTCTGCTTTTTCATGTTGCATCATAATTTCTTTGCCTATTGCTAGAACTTTGTCTTTCATGTTATGATTTAAGTACTATGATCCCAGCTTTGAATGTTTTACAAATACTTTGATCAAGTCTTTGATGGTGCATGTCACCTCAAATATTATTCTTTCTTTTTATCACTTACCTACTCGAGGACGAGCAGGAGTTAAGCTTGGGGATGTTGATACATTGCAAATGTATCTATAATTTTTGATGTTCCATGCTTGGTTTTATCCACTTTCTTGTGTTTTGTTCCAACTTTGGAGCACTTTTCATATGATTTCTTGGACTAACCTATTAACAATAGCCATAGTGCCAGCTGCCTGTTTTCTGCTGTTTTTGGTTCCAGGAAAGTCACAAAATGAATATTCTCGGAATTGGACGGGACAAAAGCCAAAGTGCCTATTTTTCCGGATGTCATCAAGTGCCAGAATACGAGACGGAGAGGGGCCACCACACCACCTGGCCGCGCGGCCAGGCCTGGCCCACGCCAGGGGGTAGTGTGGCCGCTCCCGACACCCCCTCGGCCTATCCTTCCGCCTATATATTACCCTCGGGACAAAAACCCTAAGTGCCCGATCAAAAATCCACAAAAGAGTCTGTAGCCAGCGTCATCTCCATCCCTAGATCGGAGGGATCTGAAGCTCTTCCCGGCACCCTGCCGGAGAGGGGAATTCACCCTGGAGGACTTCTTCATCACCATGCAAGCCTCCGGTATGATGCGTGAGTAGTTCATCCTTGGACTACGGATCCATGTAGTAGCTAGATGGCTGGTTCTCCTTCTTTGTGCTTTCATGTCTAGATCTTGTGATCTCTGTTCATGATCAAGATCATCTATTTGTAATTCTGCATGTTGCGTTTGTGGGGATCCGATGGATATTGAGATGCTATTTCAAATTGATTATTGATTCTATCATGTATTTGTTATTTGTGATCTTGCATGCTTTCCGTTGTTAGTAGCTATCTTGGCCAAGTAGATGCTAGCAACTCCAAGAGTTAGTATTTATACTATATAGTGGGTTCATGCCTCTGGTAATCTGGGGAAGTGACAGAAATCTCTAAGGTACTAGATGTGTTGTTGCTACTAGGGATAAAACAACAATCCTTTGTTCATAGAACAATCGTATTGTTTACTTTACACGCAGTTTGTAAAACAATAATCTGTTGCTTGCAACATAATACTGGAGGGGGTTCGGATGATAACTTGAAGGTGGATTATTAGTCATAGATGCAGTTGGATGGCGGTCTATGTATAATGTTGTAATGCCCAATCAAGTCTCAAAGGAGTCAAGATGATTAGTATATGCATGTATTGCTTTCTCGGTGTTTGTCAATTGCCCCACTGTAATTTGTTCACCTAGCATGTTATCTATCTAAGGAGAGCCACCTCTAGTGAACTATGGATCCCAATCCTCTTTCTTTACATACAATCTACAATCTGTTTACTTCTTGTGTTTACTTTCTGCAAACTTTTACTTCTTTCCATTCGATACGTTTAATCCTTTGTTTTCCGCAAAACACGGTAAGATTGACAACCTCATCGCAAGTTGGGGACAAAGTTCTATGGTTGTGTTGTGCAGGTCTCCACGTTGCTACTAGCACCGGTAGTGCGCCCTGCCAAAGCTCAGCTAGTAACACCTTTGGGGTGTTTCCTTGCTCCTACTGGTTCGATTAAACCTTGGTTTCATAACTGAGGGAAACTTGCTGCTGTGCTCATCATGCCTTCCTCTTGGGGTTCCCAACGAGCTCTACATCAACCACGCACCAGCACTTTTCTACGCGCCGTGCATTGAGCCATCAATCCATTATTTCAACTACTCCGATCGGCTAAGTACGAATAAAAGTAGTATATAAGCCCCATAACACCTAGCTTGCGGACGTCATCAGAAGGTTTCAACTCTGGGCAGAAGATTGTGATATCCACCTAACATCATCTGACGACACCCAGAAGGAAGGATTGCGTTAGCCCCGTGCTACCCTAGTTTAACCTTAAGGGGGGAAAGACTCCGTCTTTCCCACAAAATAGAATAACCCTCTGCCAGGAGCAACCTCAGGAGTCCCGACCCCAAAATCGTTAAATAGGATATGTTACGCCCCTAAAGAAGAGCCATGGACCCTCAGAGAAAGGTACACCAAGTCGTAGATTCTATCCTCCGACGAGTACCCCGTGAAGTTCAGCATCAAGATAG
The DNA here is from genome assembly GCA_916181665.1 of Avena sativa. Classification (NCBI taxonomy): domain Eukaryota; kingdom Viridiplantae; phylum Streptophyta; class Magnoliopsida; order Poales; family Poaceae; genus Avena; species Avena sativa. The sequence continues at coordinate 187,004,176 of OV702289.1, read as the reverse complement.
TTTGCCCAGTTTAAGCCCTCGAGATATAGAGTCCGGAAGGAAAAGAAGGTCATCCCTCACCATCGGAACTGGACTCTGCTCAACTCTCCGTGCATCCCGGAAGACTGAAGCTCAACTTCACCAACAGAGTAGTCACTTTCCAAGACGGAGTCCGTAAGATAGCATGCTTGAAACCAGTAGCGCTAACCTTGACTCAAAATCCCCTAATCCTACTCTCCTGAATCTCGGGACGAGATTCTTTTAAGGGGGAAAGGTCTATAACATCCCAATTTCTGCAACCCTGATCAGTTGTCCAGAATGCAAAAATCAGGGGGAACAAAAAAAAATTCTTGTTCATTGGTCCAGTGTTTGCTTGTTGTTTGTTTGTGCTTGTGCATGTGAGTGTATACCATATGATACTCCTTACCTCACCATCAATTAACAAAAGCTATCTAACAAAACTATCCTGGCTCATTTTACATATTCTCAAATGTTCTGGCATTTCAAAACATGAGCCAATATGCTTATGTAACCAAAACTATTTTAGTAGTTTCTACTGACAAAACTATGGAGAAATATATAATATAATCTCCTTATGTTTTCAAGACAGAACCTTCAACTACTCTTACCTCTAGGATTTTCAAAACCTTGTATAAAAACTTTTGAATTATATGCTTGGTAAGGATACCAAGGACTCTTACCTTATTCAAAGTCCAACCTTTCAAAATTTTCCATCCTTACCTCAAGCTAAGCTTGATGGTAACCCTAGTAGTAGTACATTTGTTTATAAGACGATTTGCCTTTATCTGCTGCTTGATTTGTCTGCTTAGGAGATAGTATGAGCTACTCTAGGTGCTCATCACTAGGATCAGGATGTTTCCAAATCACCACACCCTAAGCAAGAGTACAAACCTGGATCTGATCTCTAGCTACTAGGGATCATCCAAAACCCCTAACCAGACCCCTTCTGAAGTGATCCCTTCCAGAAGCCTCCAAGTCAATGAAGAACAATATCAAGCATGGATCCCTTCTACTCAATCTACCATTCAACATCATCCACTTGATGATGCCTTGCTACCATGCAAATCCTCAAAAACATCCCCACTCATATTCTAGTCAAAATCCCCAAATCTGCCAAATTTGGCCTAGTCTGGAATCTGTTCCAACATCACCTTTTTGAATGTCTCCCTTTCTCAACCCTTGTGCATTTTTGAAAATGCATCTGAACCATCTTGTTAACCATCCTAAGGACTACCAAGGCCCACTATTGCCCTTGGTTATATCATCCTCCAACCCACTTGTTCTTGATGGTTTTGCAAGCAAGAAAATAACTATTTCTGTAAATCTACTCAACATGCCTACTTTGACAGAAGCTCACACCTTCATCCAACCTTCTATGGACCAAATCTTTGCATGGTTGTGATCTACTCATATAGGTATATCAATACCTACTTCACTTGTTCCAATTGGATCTTATTACTTCTTAAACCCACAAGGTTTTGAAGGCTAGTTGGTAATCTGCCTTGCCAGGCTTATTTTATTCAAAGTTTGAAATCAATTCTTTGTTAACTAGAGCAAGATCAAGCTCAAACCTCTATACCATGTTGACGTACATCACTTGGTCTATCCATCCATCTATCCCATGCCCCAGGGGGAGATCTGATCTCCAAGATCCAACAAGGTTTTGGTGGCATGAAAACAATCTTACCCAAGATCCTTAAATCTCTAGTTTTCACCAAATTCAACTTGGATTCTCCAATCCCAAGGTTGCAAATACTTGCCGCACCTTGTCTGCATCATCTACCTTGATCATCAAGATTTATAAAATATTATCCATAATTATTATGGCTCCAAATCTAATTAATCTCTTTAATAGACCAAATCTCCAAAACTTCTCCCATTGAGGTACACATGTCATAACCTAACTTCCAACTTCAAAAATAAATATTTTTGAAGAACTTTATTGTTTCTTTTTGCCCATTTTCTTAAATGACTGAATTGGAATAATAATTGTTTTAAATACTTTTATCTTGCTATAAATCTTGGGAAAAATCCCCTAAGTGTGTATTCACATTTGGGACCATCTCACACCAAAAACCAACCTTGTCCAATGTAAAATTATCAAATGATCTTCTAGAAACTACTTCTGTACTTTTTGAATAAATGATTTTAAGTGGACTTAAAATCCTCTAAAAAATCCCAAATAATTCCTGGATATCTACCTTGACATCATCTACCTATCAGTACCATCTCCCCACCATGTCCAATACAAATTTTGGTACTCCCTTCACACACCTCCTTGTGACCAAATTTGCCAAATCAATCAAGTATTGATCCAAAACCACCCCAAACTCCATCAAACCTTCTATAACAATTCCCCACAACACCCACCCTCTCTTATGGTCGAGATGTACTTGATCTACATTGTAGAAGCATCACTTCCCATTGTCCTCTAGCTCTTGGAGCTAGTCATAGAGAGAGATGGACATATTTTGCAATATCTTGAGAGATAAATGCCACAGCAGTTGTAGCACGTCTCACCCCCTCTCTGGTCATTGCACTATGCCCCACACACTCCCTCCACCGCCCAAGCTGCCAAATCCCCGGCCAACACCCCTCCTAAGCTTGCCCATGGACAAAGTCCACCATACACCCCTCCTCTCGAGTATACAAGCCCCCAGACGACCCCGCTACTCCTGGCACTCTCTATTTCCCTCCCACAGTTCCTCTTCTCCATCCCTGAGCACCCCATCATCCTCCTCTGTTCTTTTTCGTCATGGAGAAAGGAGAGATCTCCTCTCGGCCTCCTTAGAAGAAGTGAAGATTTCGGACAACTTCGACCTCCCCAGACCCCCTCTTTCGCCCGGTTGCACTCCCCTGCCTCTTATTTACTCCCCTGTTCCTTCCTTTTTCTCCCAGGTACACCGGAGCCGCCTCTGCATGTGCATGTCCGAGAGGAGCCTCTTTAGCGAGCCCAACTATCCAGAGCCCTATCTCCCCTGCATGCTGTACGCTGGCACTCCCAGGGACCACCGAATCTCACCGGGATCCTCTCTGCCAACATGCAGGCCTCCCGAAGCCTTCTCCGGTGAGCTCCTGAAGTCGGTCGCGTCGCGGATGCGCGCGAACCTTCTCTGCACCGAAACCCACCATGTTGCACCTCCCCGAGGTCATCAAGGAACGTCATGTCGCCTCAGGTACTCCCCCGCCATCCTCTCCCCTCCGGTAAGCCTCCCTTCTCTCCTCCGTGGCCGCTAGGGTTTCATCCCTGTTCTCCCATGGCGGAAGGTAGGAGACGGCCGAGAGCCGTCCATCCCCACTTCATCGCACGGCCACCAAGCCTCCTTACCCCTTTGACCTCCCACTCAGGATGATAGTGGGCCCCACTATCTAGCATTTCGAACTGGGCTCCCACACGCCGCGACTGGTTGTTGGGCCAGCGATGCTGTGTGCCCAGCCAGCTCTGTTCTGGCCCAGTGCCCTCCCCCTTTATTCTTTTAATCATTTATTCTAGATCTGAAAAACAGTAGTTTGGTTTAATTGAAAATAAAATTGGAAACTAAACAACTATGTCCAAATAAAAAAATTACCATGTTCATGTGTGTTTTGTGCAACATGCAAAACTAGTCTTTTGCCAAAAATAATTTTCATTAATTATTGGCAATTAATCCACTAAAATTTGTCTTTTGCACTAAATAAATTCCCTAGCAAATGTTATAAACCTAAATGGAATAAATCCAATTGTATCTGGTATATATTCCTTTCCCCCATCTAGGAGCCTTGATCCCATATCCACTTGAATTACATTTTGCCTGTGGCAAAAAGAGCAAAAGAAAGCCTTTTTAGGCTTTAGAAAATTCCCTAGGCCAAACCAAAGTTGCTATTGACCTAATTCCAACTCCCTATAAACCTGAATAACAATATCTATCAAACCCCAGGAGCCCATAATTTTCTAAGCCCCTGTGGATTTATCATGAATTAATATGTTCTAGGCTTAGTTAATTCACTAATAAAATCACTTCAGTAACTCTGAAACTCCAAAAAGGTTGATTCCAATTTATTCAAAAAGTTATTCTAAATACTTACCATGTGCCCTTCAAATCAACTCAAAATCTTCTATAGATTTAATTTGGTGAAAAAGACAAAACAGCTCCAGAACTGCCTTTGGGAATTTCTTGAGGACATTCTGGTAATTATCTTGACATGATTCCAACTCTCAGTGATTCAGTACATCAAATACTACTTACCCATCCAAGGAAATACTTTTTGGAGGTCCATAACATTTCTGGTGATTTATTCCCTAAAACTAGAAGTTATTTCACTAGGAAAATCATAACTATTTAAAGAAAAGTGATAAAATAGTGAAACCACTTTTGTTGGTTTCATTTTATCAACACCTATCTGTTGGTATCATTTTTACTCTATGGTATCCTACAAAATAGGTCCTTGATCCAAAACCCATCTCTTAGGTAGTTTCTAGACTATAAATCCTAAGGGATTTTCTTCCATGTTTCCAAGACAAGGCCAATCTTATTAAATCCATTCTTCCTGAGACCTACTGATTTGTAAACTTGTATTGTTCATTGCTTGCTGTATGTATTGCTGCTTGTATGCCTTGTGTCGATTGTGCTCTTGCTTGTTTGCATGTGTGGTCCCTGACGATGATAGTTGCGCTTGTATTAACGCCGAGAAGAAGAGATCTTATTATTATTGGTATTGGTATTCTTGGTGATCTAAAGAAGAAGTCCAGAGACATTATGACATATTGCTGATCTCAGGCAAGCTACCTTCTTGCTCATAAGCCTTGTCCTACTGTTTTACTTATGCATGTTTTATCTTCGGTTTATTTAAACTGCATTGTTTTACTATATGTTGATGTATATATGGTAGTGGTTGGCTCCTCCGAACTATTACACTTTTGAACTATTAAGTACAACCCCCTTGGTGACACCTACTTGTCCCTAGTAGAATAGATGGTGTATTACACCATACCCTTTGGAGACCCCGGAAAAAGGCTTTACCAAATGTTTTATGATAAAACCTTGGTGAGGTGGGACCCCCCAAGAGATGTTGAGAAACAAAAAGGTTTTGTTTTACAAAATGTTGAAGGAAAGATGGAGGAAAAAGGTTTACAAAAACGCACCCGGTTCTTTGCCGTTTTGCTAGAACAATTAACCCTGTGCAACCACATTACTCTGGAATGGGACAGGGCTGGATTTGATGTTTTTCTATTCTGGTATAAGCTGCCTCGCAACAACTACAGGGGATAAAAAATCCCTGGAGGGTGGGCCTTCTCACATAAGTGTCTATGTGGGACATCGACCTAAGAAGGAACGAAGGGTTTGCGGGCCTCCACGCGTTACTATGAGCCCCTCATTGAAAGCGCAACACTTGTGAAGTGCAAAATGCGCTCCGGTTGGTCCTTGGTACCCGACGTCCCGGTGTTGAGGGGAACAACACTCATAGGGTAGGCACTTATATTGGAGTGGGCATCCGGAGAGTCTTGATCGGTTACTCGACCCACGATCGGTGTAGATCAGGGTAGTGTACCCGGATGGTGTGGGTAAAGTGTAAAACCTTTGCAGCGTGTACATCTATTCGAATAGCTGTGTCCGCGGTCATGGACGGTTGGGAAGGTTGCAGTAGAGCGGTGCTGGTTTTGTTTTCAAAAAGGATTTCGGAAAAGCAAAGGCTTTGAAAATATTTTTACCATGGGATGATCGAAGAGGAGAAAGGTTTTGACCATGGGATGGTCAGAAAGGAATGAAAGGAGTTTTGTCGTGGGACGACCAGGAGAAAGGAAGAAATGGGTGACCTAGTCCTAACATTCAAAATGGTTTCCAAAATGCTTTACAAAAGTTTTTCAACAAACATATGTAGATGCTATATCTACAAGAGAAACTATTTGAGAAAAGAACCTCCCTTGGAGCCCACCAACTGCCACAGCTATGTTGCATATCCTCTTGTTTTATTATTCTATTAAGGTGGTTTGCGAGTATATTCAAAGTACTCACTAGCATTGTCCCTGGCTATTAACATGGTCAGATATCAAGAAGAGGACGAAGTGGACTGCTATGCGAGCTAGGATGTTCGCCCAGTCAGTTGCCAGTAGGTTAAGGCATGGATCGGGCTCTACGCTTGATGAAGTTCCGCTGATGATTACTGATGTAGCCATAACGGCATTTATGTATGTCTTGTAATTTGATATGTCTTGGTTGTTGCAATGATACTTGTTGGTTATGATCCACGGCTCACTGATCATGGGAATGTGGCGTATGCATAACAGGGATTTCTCAGATGGTTAATCTAGGGGCCCCACGGGTTTTATCATAAAACATTTGGTAAAACTTTTTCAGGGTCTTCCCATCCTATAGCTTTGCTTGGGCTAAATCGAGGTATCCAAAGGGGTATGGTGTGTTACACCATCTACCATACTAGGGACAAGTAGGTATCATCGAGAGGGTTGTACTTAGTAGTACCATTGAGTAATGGTTTGGAGGAGCCAAGCCACTACCGGGCATACAACATCATATAGTAAAACGGTGCAGTTTTCATAAAACAGTAGATAATACATGCACAAGTAAAACAGTAGGACAAGGCTTATGAGCAAGAAGGTGGCTTGCCTGTGATCAGAAATATGGTATAAATGTCCCTGGACTTCTTCTTTAGATAACCAAGAATACCAATAATAATAACCGACTTCATCTGGTCTTCGATATAATCGCATCTATCATCGATATGGATCACATGCAAGCAAACAAATGACATAATCAACACCAGGCATACAAACTTCAATAGATACAACAAGCAATGAACAATAGATGTTTACAAATCAGTAGGTCTTAGGAAGAATGGATTTAATCAGATTGTCCTTGTCTTGGAAACATGGAAGAAAATCCCTTAGGATTTATAGTCTAGAAACTACCTAAGAGATGGGTTTTGGACCAAGACCATATCTTGTATGATCTCATTGTACAAAAATGGTACCATTAGATAGGTATTGATAAAATGAAGCCAGCAAAAGTGGTTTCACTATTTTATCAATATCCCTTGATTTATAGAGCATTTTCTAGTGATTAGAACTCTAGTTTTAGGAAATAGTTCACCAGAAATGTTTTGTATGTCGAAAAATTATTTATTTGGATGGTTAGGTAGAGTTTGATGTACTGATTCACTGAGAGTTGGAATCATTTCAAAGTATTTACCAGAATGCCCTCAGTAAATTCCCAAAGTCCGTTATGCATGCAATTTGTCTTTTTAATCAGATTTAAAATACAAGTCCAAGTGGTATGAGGTCAAGGTAATTGGGTAGGTATTACAAATACCTTATAGTAGGATTTGGAATCACTATTTTTGGAGTTGCCAAATTTCTAGAATGATTTATCTAGTGATAATACCACCTAAAAAAGTATTTAATTCACTAAAATTCAATAGAGGGTCAATAAATCCTTATCTCCTGGTTTTAGATAGGTATTGATCTGCCACTTCTCTGGGAGTTGGAATAAGCCTAATAGGTGCTGGAGATATGCCTAGGGAATTTTCTAAAGTCAGAAATGGAGGGATTTTGTTATTTTTACCAATGTGAAAACATAGCTCACCTTGACATAAGTTAAATACTAACTAGTAGGTATAGCAACTGACTTTCATAGCAACTTTGATTCATCCCATTTGGGTTTGCATAGCCCACTGAGGAGATTATTGATTGAAAATAATACGTTTTTGTAGATGTGGGTTTACTGATTTGCATAAATTTTGGTTCTTCATGTTGTACAAAACATGTGGTTACATGTCTATATTTTTATCTGGGCAAAACAAGGCAGTTTTGTACAAAAATGGTACCATTAGATACGTATTGATAAAATGAAGCCAGCAAAAGTGGTTTCACTATTTTATCAATCTCCCTTGATTTATAGAGCATTTTCTAGTGATTAGAACTCTAGTTTTAGGAAATAGTTCACCAGAAATGTTTTGTATGTCGAAAAATTATTTACTTGGATGGTTAGGTAGAGTTTGATGTACTGATTCACTGAGAGTTGGAATCATTTCAAAGTATTTACCAGAATGTCCTCAGTAAATTCCCAAAGTCAGTTATGCATGCAATTTGTCTTTTTAATCAGATTTAAAATACAAGTCCAAATGGTATGAGGTCAAGGTAATTGGGTAGGTATTACAAATACCATATAGTAGGATTTGGAATCACTATTTTTGGAGTTGCCAAATTTCTAGAATGATTTATCTAGTGATAATACCAACTACAAAAGTATTTAATTCACTAAAATTCAATAGAGGGTCAATAAATCCTTATCTTCTGGTTTTAGATAGGTATTGATCTGCCACTTCTCTGGGAGTTGGAATAAGCCTAATAGGTGCTGGAGATATGCCTAGGGAATTTTCTAAAGTCAGAAATGGAGAGATTTTGTTATTTTTACCAATGTGAAAACATAGCTCACCTTGACATAAGTTAAATACTAACTAGTAGGTATAGCAACTGACTTTCATAGCAACTTTGATTCATCCCATTTGGGTTTGCATAGCCCACTGAGGAGATTATTGATTGAAAATAATACGTTTTTGTAGATGTGGGTTTACTGATTTGCATAAATTTTGGTTCTTCATGTTGTACAAAACATGTGGTTACATGTCTATATTTTTATCTGGGCAAAACAAGGCAGTTTTCATTTCATTTGGTAATTAAACCAAACCTGCATATTACAGATCTAGAGGAAAAGAATAAAAGAAAGGCAGAGGCGGGCCATTTTCTAGGCGAGATCGGCCGCGCAGGGGGGATTTCGGCCCATCCGGGTGGCACATGGCGCGGGAGCCAGGATTGAATCCCGCTGGGCAGGGCCCATTGGCCAGTGACACACGGCCCCGAAGGGGTATGGATCAAAGCTGGCCATCTGATCTAGGCGCGATGGACGGCCTCCCGTCGTCATCCCCGCGGTGGTTCTGGCGACGTAGCCGAAACCCTAGCAGCGACGGGCTGGGAGCGGGAAGGCTTACCAGATGCTCGGGAGGCGTCGGTGAGGTTGCAGGCGGACGCAGCACACCACGACGAGTCAGGAGAGGGGCCGCAAGGCGGTGCTCGCTTCAGGAAGGGAGCTCGCGTGATGGTGGCCGAGAGGGGATCGTCGGAGCTCGACGTAGCAGCACCCATGACCTGCTCCCTGCCAAAAATAAGGGCATGATTAGATGCAGGGGATCAAGGGGAGTCCAGCAGTGTGACATGCAGAGGGGGAAAGATGGGGAGGAGGGAGCCTTGCTCGAATCTATGGAGGGATCCGAGAGCTCCTTCTCTCCTTCTCTCGGGCAGGACAAGGCAGGGGAGGAGGAGAGGTGCCCTATGGGAGTTAAGTGAGGAGCAGGGGGAGTTAATGAGGGGCAGAGGAAGGCGCGGGGTGGCCTCTGGTCCATTTAAACCAAAGGGGAGAGGTCCATGGTGAGCTAGGACCATGGAGGGCTTGGGGAGGAGGGCTTGGGGAGGAGGGCTGGTCACTGGTTGGTCGAGCTAGGTGGTGCTAGGAGGCAGTGTGGGCCTGGTGCTCAACCAGAGAGAGGTGGGAAGAGGGGTGCTGCTTCTGCTGCTTCCCAAGGCTTATTTATCAAGATATGTAATAAAGGCTTGATCCTCTCCCTCTCTTCTTTCCAAGCATAAGAGACAAAGGATGGGAATGCTATAGTGGAGGTACTATAGCACACGGCCAGGGATGGTGTGGTATGCTGTGGATAAGCACTAGAGAGGTTGGGTGAGGGTTTGAAAGGGTTTTAAAATATAATTTGAATGCTTTCAAAAGTTGGCCAAACTTTGGATCATGAAGAAAGTTTTGAAACTTGATCTTGGCAGGTTGAGGTAATGATTTTGGTAGGTAGGTGACGTCAAGATACACCTCCAGGAATTTATTGACATTTTTCAGATGATTTTTGGTGCATTTTTGATCAATTATTCAAAAAGTGTTGAAGTGGATTATAGAAGCACATTTGATAAATTTACATTGGACATAGTTAGTTTTTGATGTGGCAAGATCTTAAATATGATTACACACTTAGGAGAATTTTCTCAAGATTTATTGAAGGGTAAAAGTATTTAATATAATTAATTTCTTATTTCTGCCATTTAAGAAAAAGGGGCAAAAAGAATTATTAAGACTCTTCAAAAATATTTATTTTTGAAGTGGGAACATGGGGTATGATATATGGACCTCAATGGAGCCAAAAGTTGGGGAAGTGCTCTGGCAAAAACCAAACTTTCCCTTGGGAAGGGAGTTTTGGAGATTTTGTCTATTAAAGAGATTAATTAGATTTGGAGCCATGATAATTTTGGATAATATTTGATAAATCTTGATGATCAAGGTAGATGTTGTAGACAAGGTGTAGCAAGCATTTGCAACCTTGGGATTTGAGAATCAAAGGTGATTTTGGTGCAAACTAGAGATTAAGGATCTAGGGTAAGATTGTTTTCATGCCACCAAAACCTTGTTGGATCTCGGAGCTCAAAGCTCTCCTTGGGGTCTAGGATATATGTATGTATAGACCAAGTGATGTAGATCAATATGGTGTAGAGGTTTGAGCTTGATCTTGCTTTAGGTTTCCAAGAAAATATTTCAAACTTTGAATGAAATAAGCCTGCCAAAACAGATTATCAACTAGCCTTCAAAACCGTGTGGGTTTAAGAAGCACAAAGATCCACTTGGAACAAGTTAAGTAGATATTGATAGACCTATATGAGTAGAACACAACCATGCAAAGAGTTGGTCCATAGAAGGTTGGATGATGGTGTGAGCTTCTGTCAAAGTAGGCATGTTGACTAGATTTGCAGGAATAGTTATTTTCTTGCCTGCAAAACCATCAAGAACAAGTGGGTTATAGGATGATCTAACCAAGGTAAAGAGTGGGCCTTGGTATTCCTTAGGATGGTTAACAAGATGGTTCAGATGAATTTTAAAAAATGCACAAGGGTTGACAAAAGGAGGCACTCAAAAAGGTGATGTTGAAACAGATTCCAGACTTTGCCAAATTTGACAGATTTAGGGTTCTTGACTAGATTATGAGAGAGGAGGCTTTTGATGGGTAGCAAGGTACCAAAGCATCATCAAATGGATGAGGTTGAAGAGTAGATTGAGTAGAAGGGATCCCTGCTTGATACTAGTCTTCATTGACTTGGAAGCTTCTGGAATTAGCTCACTTTGGAGCTTAACTAGTTAAGGGTTTTAGATGATTACTCAGTATCTAGGGATCAGATCCAGATTGTATTCTTGCTTAGGGTTTGGTGATTTTAAAGTATATTGATCCAGGTGATGAGCTCCTAGAGTGGCTCATACTATTTCTAAGCAATCAAGTCAAACAGCAGATCAAGGCAACTCATCTTACAAACAAATCAACTCCTACTAGGGTTACCATCAAGCTTAGCTTGAGGTAAGGATGGGTACTTTTGAAAGGTTGGAGTTTGAATAAGGTAAGAGCCCTTGGTATCCCTACCAAGAGTAGAATTCAAAAGCTTTATAAAAGGTTTTGTAGATCCTAGAGGTAAGAGTAGTTAAAGGTTCTGTCTTGAAAACATAAGGAGGTTATAGCTCTCCATAGTTTTGTCAATAGAAGCTACTAAACTATTTTTGGTTACACAGGCACCTTGGCTCATGTTTTGAAATGCCAGAACATTTGAGAATATGTAAAATGAGTCAGGATTGTTTTGTTAAACAGCTTTTGTCAACTGATGCTGAGGTAAGGAGTATACCATAAGCTATACAATCAGAAGCATAAGCACAAACAACAACAAGTAAGCACTGCATAATTAAATAAGAAAAGTTTTTGTTCCCCCTGATTTTTGCATTCTGGACCACTAATCAGGTTTGCTGAAATTGGGATGTTACACTGGTAGTGCGGGTACCGTGCTTTGTTGGCATTAGTACCTCACTAAGGTAGTAAACTGGGCGTTGCACTCCGTGAACTTTGTTGTCTTTGTCTCGTTCTACCACCAGTACGGTACTGACCACCTGGTTGGTGGTGGAGATGTATAATAACATTGGCTCCTATTCCTTGGGGGTTACTAGCACTGGAGAGGTGGAGAGTAGGCGTTTGAGGTCGTCGAATGCATCTTGTGCCTCATCCGTCCACTTGAACTTCTCAGCTTTGCACAGGAGCTGATAGAACGGTAGTGCCTTTTCGACAATTCAACTGATGAATCGACTGAGCACCGCAATTCATCCAGCGAGCTATTGGATGCCTTTTACGTTCTTTGGCTTCTCCATGGCTAGTATGGCCTTTATCTTTTCAGGTTGGCCTCGATTCCCCTGGCGGATATGAGGTGCCCGAGCAGTTGTCTAGATGGCACGACGAAGGCGCACTTCTCTAGATTCAGCTTGATCCGGTAGCGGTCGAGATTGTCGAAGGTCTCGCAGAGAATGTCGAGTAATGTTGCTTCCTCCTTAGTTTTGATGACGATGTCGTCAACATAAACTTGGATATTCTGGCCAAGCTGGCTTTTGAGGCAGGCTTGCATACACAGTTGATAGGTGCCTCCTACATTCTTCAGCCCGAAGGGCATTGTTTAATAGTAGTAGACGCCAAAGGGCGTGATGAAGGCTGTCTTCTCTTGATCTTCCTCCTTCATGCGAATTTGTGTTGGGTTCGCAACATAGAAAACAAAAAATTTCCTATGATGGGAACTATTATATGCCAAGATCTATCTATTAGATACAAGCAACGGGTGGATATACATCCATAGAGAACATACCCTAGAAGACAACAAATCTTTGTTAACGAGATGGAAATCATGGATGATGTAGTCGTACACTTGTCGATCTCAAAATCGTGATGAAGTCCAGCGAGTCCAACAGGTCCAGCACCAGCACATCCATCAAGTCCAACACCAGCAAGTCCAGCACCGCAAAGCAGCGATACATCCATGATCGCACACACGTCTGGTACCCTGACAACCTCCGTGTCCTCACTCTAGTGATGCAGCAGAAGTAGCAACTCCTTTCCAGATAACATGTATCTCGTTAATCCGAGACCATGGGGAATAATTTCTAGAGGGGGAGAGATATCCTTCATGAGGAGGTGTACTTTGTTAGTAGGAGAGGAGGGCAGCCAAGGGCCATGGCGTGGCAGCCATGGTGGTGCCCCCACCTCTTCCATCATTCATGTGGTGGATGCTCCACTCACATAAATATGCCTCCACTCACATGCATTAATTTCCACCAAATTTAATGCAAGCTCTCATTAAATAAAAATATTTTATTTATTTTATTCAGAATTTTGTTAATTACATTAATTAACAAACATTCACATAAAACCCCCTACAACATTTCAATATCACATGCAGAACCAGTTTCTGCAATTTCACTCGAAACAATTCTGGTTTCCATCGAAATGAGTCCAACGCTTTCTTAAATCTTTATCTAAAACATATTTTCTCCAAATGGTATCGATATCCCTTAAGTGTGTCACCCTACGGTTCGCGAATAATGTAGACATGACCGAGACACCTCTCTGATCAATAATCAGTAGCGGGACCTAGAGATCTGTACTGACTCCCACACATTCAACGATGACTCTAGTGATCATGTGAACCTTTAACGTTGTAAGTAAATCCCTTTGTATCGTGATATATTACATGCCCGAGATTTTATCATTGGTATCTCAATACCTAGTTTGATCTTGTTACCGACATGCACTCTTTTCTTGTTCCCATGATATAACATTCTAGTGATCACATCACTTGCTTGCAAGCTATTTCAATGTGGTATCACCGAGAGGGCACTGAGTTTATCTATCTGTCATCGGGATGGAAAAATCACACTATTTATCCATGAGCCTCTACATAACACCTTTGTAGCACTGAACCCACCATTATAGTCACCCTATTACGGTGTGATGTTTGATGTTATCAAGATACTCTTCCAGTGTTAGTGATTGACATGATCTCATGGTCTAAAGACTAGGATTACTTCGTATGATGTTATGGCAATATAAACATAATGACTTTGATCGTAATGTTATACTTTGGATGAATGTTCATCACATCATTCCACCAATGTTGTGACCTTGTTATTAACAACATCCAATGTCCATGATCAGGAAACCTTGATCATCTTGTTAGTCAACAAGCTAGTTTATAAGAGAGGCATAACTAGGAACCTTCTATTTGTTTATTAAACACACATGTATTAACGTTTCCAATTAATAAAATTATAGCATGCAAAATAAACATTTATCATAAACATGGAATAATATAATAACCACTTTATTATTGCCTCTCGGGCATATTCCCTTCAATCTCCCACTTGCACTAGAGTCAATAATCTAGTTTGTAAACTTGTATATACAACATTGATACGTTGCTAACGTATCTAGAATTTTTGATGTTCCATGCTTGTTTTACATCTACTTTCGTATGTTTTGTCCACACTTTGGAGTAGTTATATATACTTTCCGGGACTAACCTATTAACAAGATGCCACAGTGCCAGTTGCCTGTTTTCTTCTGTTTTTGGTTCCAAAAAAGGCAGAAAATCAATATTCTCGGAATTGGACGGGACAAAAGCCAAAGTCAGTTTTTCACCGAGGGGGACACGGAGCCAGAATACAAGACGGAGAGGGGCCAGAATACGAGACGGAGAGGGACCAGAGGGACGCCACACCACCTGGCCGCGCGGCCAGGCCTGGCCCGCGCCAGGGGGTGGTCTGGCCGCCTCGGGCACCCCCTCGGCCTCCCCTTTCGCCTATAAGATGCCTCCAATACATAAACCCTAAGTACCCGATCAAAATTCCACGAAAGAGTCTATAGCCACCGTCATCTCCATCCCTAGATCGGGAGGGATCTGAGCTCTTCTCGGCACCCTGCCGGAGGGGAGAATTCACCCTGGAGGCCTTCTTCATCACCATGCAAGCCTCCAGCACGATGCATGAGTAGTTCATCCCTGGACTACGGGTCCATTTAGTAGCTAGATGGTTGGTTCTTCTCCTTTGTGCTATCATGTTTCGATCTTGTGAGCTCTGATCATGATCAAGATCATCTATTTGTAATCCTACATGTTGAGTTTGCGAGGATCCGATGGATATTGAGATGTTATTTCAGATTGATTATTGATTCTATCATGTCTTTGTTATTTGTGATCTTGCATGCTTTCCATTGTTAGTAGCTATCTTGGCCCAGTAGATGCTAGGAACTCCAAGAGTTAGTATTTATGCTCAATAGTGGGTTCATGCCTCTAGTGATCTGGGGAAGTGACAACAATATCAAAGGTACTAGATGTGTTGTTACTGCTAGGGAGAAAACAGCAATCCTTGGTTCATAGAACAATTGTATTGTTTACTTTACACGCAATGCGTAATGCAATTATCTGTTGCTTGCAACTTAATATTGGAGGGGGTTCGGATGATAACCTGAAGGTGGATTATTAGTCATAGATGTAGTTGGATTACGGTCTATGTATAATGTTGTAATGCCCAATCAAATCTCAAAGGAGTCAAGATGATTAGTATATGCATGTATTGCTTTCTCGATGTTTACCAATTGCCTCGCTGTAATTTGTTCACCCAACATTCCATATGTCTTAAGGAGAGCCACCACTAGTGAACTATGGACCCTGGTCCTTTCTTTTATCATCAATCTACAACTGTTTACTGCTTTCTATTTACTTTCTGCAAACTATTACTTTCTTCCACACAATACGTTTAATCCTTTGTTTTCATCAAAACCGGTGAGATTGACAACCTCACTTTAAGTTGGGGCAAAGTTCTATGGTTGTGTTGTCCAGGTTTCCATGTTGCTACTGGCACTGGTAGTACACCCTGCCAAAGTCCAGCTATGTAACTTCCCAAAACTCAAATCCAAGGTTATCAAGATCTAAATCATCAAATTTGGGGTTAACAAAAACTTTTCCAAATTTAAAATGAAAGCATTCATATGTGTGTGCATTTAAAATACGAGTTGTTTTGAATTGACATGATTGTGTGATCCAATGCTTGTAAAATGTTTCTTAGGTGATTTAAACATCATCTACATCATTCCCAAACTTTTCCTAAAGAAAATCAAATAAAAAAGAATTAAAAAGGAGGAATGGTCATATTGGCAAATTTAACTCTCATGCCTACTTTGGCTATTCCTAGTACTCATTTCTTAATAGAAACAATTTTTGATCTTTGCACCCCTTGCTAGTACACATAATGAGGTACCAAGGCCCACCTTTTGATCTACTAGAAACATTCTTTTACTTATTTTAATTGGCATTTGAAAATTGAATCTAATGCATATGCATAGATCACCCCTATTTCAAAACCCATCTATTTGAGCTCCACTTTCAAAACCCTTGCAACCAGAGACTACCTAGCACTAGTGGAGATCACTCAAAAATTTTGAAACCAAAATTCAAAACTTTTTCTCTTGCGGCCATTTCATTAAACACCTTGCTAGCAAGATCATATTGGCCTAACTAATACTGTATTGGGTTGATTTGTCCCCCTCAAGCCTGACCAGACCAACCCCAGCCTCTTCCCTAACCCCTAGCTGCACTGCACTGCCATGCCGAGCCCTCTCTCGCTGGCCGGCCGTGCACTCGCAACAGCCGCCCTCTCCAGCCTCTCTCACCATGTCTAGCAAGTTGCCTGTGGTCCACCTCCACCGCCCAACCAGCCCCAGGTCAGAGACAGAGGGCAGAGCGGCCAGGAACCACCGCGCCCGGAGTTGGTTGAGCATGCCGACGCCGCCCTGTCCCTGCTCGCATTCAAGTTTTAGAGCACCGCCAGGGAACCACACATCGATCGCCACCCCCAGCCATGCCTCTACCCCGTCATAGCCATGTCGCCACCGTCGACTGCCCATCCCGCTCGGTCTCACCGTCGGGCCTATAAAAGGAGCCCTCCCCAGCCTCTTCTCTCCACATCATTCTACTCCCCTCACCTCTCTGAACCTCACCCACCTCTTGCCGGAGCAAAGGGAGCAGCAGCTCACCGGAATTGGAGCCGGAGCAGCCACGGCAGGAGGAGAAGGGCGCCGTTGATTGCGACCACCCCAAGCTCCACCGCAACCGCGTCTCGCCTCGCCGTCATCTTCCACGTCATTTGCCCGCCTCGCCGACCCCGTTGGAGCCCTTGTACGCCCCCAGTAGACCCCCACCGAGCCGCTAGGGTTCGAGCTCGCCGGCGACCTGTTCGTCGTCGACGACGACCCTTAGTCGTAGATCTTGCTTCTAATTGCACGGCCCACAGCGCGCGTACCGTTTCACGTTTTAAGTGCCGCTGACAAGCGGGACCCCCCTGCCAGCTGAGCCCCGCGCCGCGGAGCGCCACTGGGCCGGCCCATTTCTTTTCCCTCGCTAGCCCACCCATTCAAATCTGGATTTTTGTTTTTAGTTAAATCTAGTCTCTGTCCACTATTTCAAAATTCAATTCTGTGAGTTTGACAAATCCAAATAGCATGAAACACATTTTGCCTGAAAGGTATTAAGATGATCTATCCAGGCCCGTTGGATTTAATTCAATTAGAGTTATAGATCTATCCTAATAAAAATAAGAAGACAGAAGCTTTTGCAACTTGCAACATTTTTATAAAATCAACCAAGTTAGATTTTGAGTTGATTCCAACTCTCAAAAATCACATTTCATCATATCTATCTAAATATGTAATAATATTAAAGTTTACATGCAGTGACTTTGGACTAGTACCAAAATAATGCTATATAGGCATTTCTAGTCACTTTAAATCATTGAATAATGAACTTAAACCAAAGTAATATTGATCCAACCCTTAAATCTCATTCCCAAATGTTAGAATATGTGGTGATGACATGTGTCCACATGATCCCATATTTTGGTGGTGAATATTAAATTTTAGTTAATATTTTAATGAGTAGAAATTACTTTTCTAAAATAAAAAGGATGAAACTATTGAATTAAAACTTGTGATGTTTGTGATGGTAATAGATCATCAAATGTGTGTTTTAGAATGCTACTTAGCCTAGTTAAGTATTGTTTGGTGATTGTGCACTCCCTATGTATTTATAGACGCTAGTACCGACCAAGCTTTCGAGGAGGAGGAGTTCTACCAAGAAGAAGGAGAAGAAGAAAACTTCAACCACTGCACCAACCAAGGCAAGCTATTATTGGCAAGCTAACCCTTGCAAAACATACCTTAGCAAGCCACCATTAACAGTACAAGCTATTGTTAGTAAGCTAGAATTAAGCTAGATGAATGAGCAAGGATGCTTTAGGCATGCTTTGATCACACCCCTTTAAACTATTAGTACCCCAAGTCTTACTTACAAGTTTTACTCCCCTTTGTACACAAAGATCTTTACTTGTGTTGAAGGTAGCATAAAAATTATAAAACTTGACCTACTTAGAAACCTTTAGATGTCATTCTATGGCATGAGATTGATCTCATCCTTCCACTTTAGTGAACACTCTTAACTTAGTATTTTAGAGTAGATCAAAAACTTGAGTCACTTTAGATGGGAACACTTGGTGAAAATGAATTATGAAAACCTTGGAATGATGAGTCATTCTATTGAGATGTTTTGACATGTGTTGAGAAACACAAATGATTGAGGATGATGAAAATGATGAGGCATGAGCCTTAACCCTTTTATAAAACTGATGGTTGGATTCGGATGCGATACCATTCCAAATTTATCGTACAACCACACTACCTGAATTGGGTAAGGCTTAGCTGGAAATTTATATGCATTAGTATTAGTTCCCTCACGGGAGAGGTTTGAGCTGAGGCTACCTCTCAATGTTGTCCACCTATGCAGTGCCCAAGATGACTGATGGTCATGGTTGGGAGGCCATGCTCATAGGAGAGGTGCTTATACTAGGGTGTGTAAAGGGAAGGTTATGTTTGATTATCTGCATACTAAGTATGATGATTCAGGGTTATTCCTGACAGATGTATCGAATCTTGTGGTGAAAGTGTACCACCTCTACAGAGTGTCAAACTATTCGAATAGCCGCGTCCGCGGTTATGGACAGTTGGAATGGCCGTACTGTTTCGTTGTCAGATGTTTTCTAAATACTTTGAAGTAATGATAAATCTTTGACTTGACCACAACTGGGTTGTGTTGATCATAATAGCTTCCGAACTTAAGTGATTTTAGAACTTTACTTTATCTTTCTTTGCTTCTGAACTCAGCTTAGGTTTCAAACTTAACTTGATAGTTAAACTTAGATTTAGCACTTTGACTTAGAAATATAGTACCTGTTAATAGTAGTTTGCGAGTACTTAAAGAGTACTCATGGCTTTTGTCCCTGGCTATTATCATGGCCAAACTATGAAGCAGATTATCAAGATGATGGTCACCAGGACGGCTATGATAACTAGGACTATCTGCCTTCGTCAGCATTGCCTGTGCCCCTGAAGATGGACCCCACCGCTACGCTTATCTTTTATTTCCGCTGCTTGTTGTATTAAAGACTGGATCATGAGATCCTTATTTGTGTAAAACCTTATGTATGGTATGTAATGGATGATGTACTGTGATATCCAATCCGTTATGTCTCGCAAAAATGGTAATCCTGGGATTGTGAGGTATGGCATAACGGGCATCTGGGATTAAAAATCCGGGTGTTGACAAGCTAGCAACACCTTGGAGGTGTTTCCTTGCTCCTACTGGTTCGATAAACCTTAGTTTCATAACTGAGGGAAAACTTACTGATGTGCTCATCATACCTTCCTCTTGGGGTTCCCCAACGAGCTCATTAATACACGAGTCAGCAAGTACATTTTATGGCGCCGTTGCCGGGGACTCAAGGACATCTTCACAAGGGGAGTCCCTCATAACCAATCTCTTTACTTTGTTGTTTTTGTTTTTCTTAGTTTATCTTTGCTTTATTTGCTTGTTTCTTTGTCAAAAACACACACAAAATTAGTTCTACTAGTTTGCTTTCTTTATTAAAAACAAAAAAAATTAAGTCTTTCTATAGTTGTTACCCGTTCCTTAGCTCACCATGTTGATCCCTAAATTCACCCTGAAAGACCTTTCAATAGGTAGTGGCTCTATAATTGGAAAAGATAATATTGAAGAATTTTTTAATCATGTTAGTAAGCATGAGGATATTGAGGATAGATCCCTTGCGGAACTTGATCCAAACTATGAAATTGCCGCAGCTTCTTTGGTTCACATGTTGGAAGCTAGGTTTGGTAACCTTAACCCCTTAATGCAAGGAATGTTTCTTAAACTTAAAGAAATTGAGGACCCTAAAAAGAGAGATTTTATTCTGGAAACTTTGCTTAAGGAATTCTATGATGTTGCCAAGGAAGCTAGAAAAGTATTTGAACATTTTAATATGCTAGGATCATGTGTAGATGTTATTGGTACACGAGAAAAGATGAACAAAACCGAACCTAATGGGGAGGAAATTAAGATACCAATACCTTTCAAACTTGTAACAATGCATGAAGCCATAGAAAAGAATCTTAATTGGATTGTTCCTAAAAACCCGTTTGATGAAAGTAGCGAACCCAAAAGCATTGAGAGAGGATCCTCTAGAACTTATTTGGATGAAATACCTTGCCTTGTTGAAGATATTTCTGGTATTAATCTTAATGCTTCTTCATTTGAGAACACTTGATTCTTTTTCTTGCTTCTTATGCCTAACTTAAAGGCGTTAAAGAAAAAAGTACTTATTGGGAGATAACCCAAAAGTTTTAGACGAGTCTTGAAAGTTATTCTTCAGTAATAATCGCACCTTATCCTTTTTATTTGCTTTTTGTGCTAAGAGTAACCTCTAATGAGAGAGAAGTAATGATTGGGAAAGTTGCTGCCCCGAAACAGATTTTTGTGCTTCAGCGTAAAAATTCGTGTAAAATCTCTGTACGTCGTTTTGAGGCGTGAATTTTTGTGATTCTGCCCTAGGTTGTTAACTAACTTTAGTTAGTTCAACACTTTTTGATTTGAGCAACATAAGGTCTTCGAAAAAATAGGTTTTTACCTGCTGGTCTGTTTTGACAGATTTTGGCCATTATTTGCATTTGCTTCTTGTTGGTTCCTTTTTGAGTTCTTTTGGGAAATTAAGCTTTTTGAGGGAAGTGCTACAGTAGCTTGTGTTTTAATGGAAGTTTTATTCATGTTGGAACTGAACCTAAAGACTTATTATCTTGAGTGCACTAATGTTGCTAATAAAGATTGTGTGAAGTTTTGTATGAAGGAAAAATTTCAGGTGTATGGAGAGAATAATGTAATGAGATGAAGAATGGACTAAATCTCAAGCTTGGGGATGCCACCCCGTGCCACCACAAGAAATATTCAAGAGGTACAAGCGTCAAAGCTTGGGGATGCCCAAGGCATCCCCTTCTTCATCAATAAAAATCCCAGGTTTCTTCCAAACACTTCATTTTAATTGTTTCATGCACAGTTGTGTTGTTCTTGGAGCGTCTTCTTCTTTGTTTTTTGTTTTTTGTTTTTTGTTTTCGTTTTCTTGGTTTTCTTAGTTTGCTTGAATAAATTGGTTGTACCCCCTCTTTCATGCATTGGTTTTCAAATAGTTTGGTTTGGATTGGAAACAGAGTAGGAAAGTTCATGCTTAAGTGGTAAAGAGAGCTTGTTTTTGACTATAGCCTATGCTTTTTCATGCCATGCTTGATATTGTTTTGGCTTTATGCTTAGCAATCTTTGTTGTAGCATTATATGTTATAAACAATTGAAATTCCTTAATGTGCCTTGAAGAATCATGCGTTGTTTTAGCATATGAAAGCATAATATTGTGGTATTCTCCTTTAATGCTTTATTTGGGTTGACTTGGCGCATGCTCACATCATGTTAAGACTATCCCAAGTCACCATAGCCTCTATGATCGTTTAGTTTTCGACTTGTAATATCACTTTATGCTTTAATTAATAATGTTTTGTCACTTTGCATGATTATGCCCATTATTGCTCTCTTAGTTGGTCGCTCCCAATCCTTTGCTAGCCTCCATACCAAGTATGAGTTCTACTCATGCATCCAACTCCAAATAAAACCAAGTTATTCCAAAGAGTCCACCATACCTACCTATTAGCATTTTCTATTCCAAGTATATTCATGTTTTTATCTATCTTCCGAATTAAACTTGTTATGTGAAAATTAGTGATTAAAGCTCTCACGAACTTGTCACATCCCAAAATTTTCCAAATTTTGAAATGTGAAAAATCAAACAAAAAGAGAAAATAAAGGATGAAATTTAGGGGGAAAAGAAACTTTTTGTTCCTCTATTGGAGCCTTACTTAAACAAAAAGAATTTTGAATGAGGAAGAGACAAACAAACTATCCAAAGATAAAATGCAATCATCCATGAAATGTATCTTGTCAACCCCTGAACAAAAAAGGATAGACCCGAAACCTAAACACTAATAAGAGAAATCACCATCAAGTTCAATACAAGACTTCGGCTATGTTCCATATAAAAATTTGGCAACATAATACCTAAATAATCTATAATGGTAAATAACAAAATTACAAAATGTTGGGGGGATAACCCCGGGTAGGGTCACTCCGGGGTATAAGGACCGAATTAGCCGAGGGTCGGCAAGGTCAAAGCGGATGCTGGCCGAGTCACCTCAAGGCAGGTCGGATCACGGAGTAACCCGGACCAGGGGGGTCACCTAACATTGTCTCGTCCGACTCAAGGAGTAAGTCGGAGACACTTGTCTAGCTTATATGCAGGAACAGGTGTGGCCGGATCAACTGTGATCCGGATCCTCGTTTGGCTTCTAGGAGAAGGAAGGAATATCTCTGGTCAAAAAGAAGGCCCGGTGCGTACTGGATGAGCGAATAAAGCAAGGGCAGGACCACCAGATCATGGCCGACAAGGGTGACGACGCTCATGTCGGCTGACGCAGGCGCCGCAGAGGCAACATTGCTAAAGCAAGAGTGACGTGGGGGAAAAGCACCCCTGTTGGGTTACTACTTTGGGAGGAGGCATATTCTTAGGACTATGCCTCCACGTATGCCCTAGGCTAGGACCGAATCACCCCTATATAAGGGGGGGTTGGGGTTCTGGTAAGGGGGGGCTTTTCGGATACAAAGCAAGGGAAATACTTGTGGGTCTTGAGTTCTGGGACGGGAGAGTAGGCAAGAGTAAGAGAGCCCCTTCTTCCTCCTCTAGTCAAAAACAGCTCGAGGAGCACTTGTAGTCTTGAAAACTGAACATCAATACAAAGCTTCTATGTAGAGAATCACTCTACTATCCCTCCCTGGATTCCCCTAGCGCATATTATCCCCCCCTTCAGCCTATCCATGGCATCTGCCGTGACACCACCACGACAGTTGGTGCCCACCGTGGGGCATGCGACGCTAGCAGGGGTGAAGATCCGGACGGGAAATTTCATCGGCACCGGTGAACGCATCGTCTCCGGGCTCGTTCAACGCTTCGGTGCACTGGACTACGTCAGCGACAACGTTGGATGCTTCGGCACGCGCCCCCTTCCGCGCAACGGCGTCTTCATCAAGCTCGGCACGCACAAGGTCTATGTTGCCGTGGACGTGTCTGGCGTTCATCCGCGTCGCGTCATCGATGCGGGGGAACCACCCCTCACTGTGGCTCGCGGGGCGCGTATCGCCCGTTCCCCGAGCCATGCAGAGGTGATGATGACCGCACCGAGCGCGGGCGTGAGCAGGGAAAGCTAGGGGTCCTCCGCTGGAGAACCCGAGAACGTGCTGAGGGAAGCTATGGATAGCTTGGCTAACCCGGTGGCAGCAGTGGTAGATCCGGCTCAGGCACAAGCCGAGCTAGAGGAGACCCGGCGAAAGATACTGGAGGGCGCAAAGAAAATAGCAGCGGCTCAGCAGTCGTTGAACATGACGCTGCGTGAGTACGCGAAAGCGAACAAGGTTGATGCAGTGAGGGCCAAAGGGAGAAACCTCATAAGTGAGATGAACAGAGAGGGTGATGATGGACCAGAAGGGTCGGAAAACTATCTGTCTGTGGGGTTGCCGAAGTATAGTACCCCGGCGAAGAACCTCAGAGCAGCAGATGCCGCGGCGTCCGAGCTAGAGGGTCTGATGGGTGAAGCTCGCCAAAGACAGCAAGACCGGGTTAACGAGCTGGTTCAGATCGCGAACAGGCAGAATGAGGAGCTGTTGAGAAGTAATCCGGAGAGAGTTGGAGCTTCTAAGATCGTCCATTCGGTGATGGGTAACCCGGAGAAATCCGCTGGAGCCGCATCATCGCCTCATGGTGGCCCTAGAAGAGAAGAGGTAGTAACCTCGGCCAGACGGAACAAGCAGATCGTTCCGTACGACCCAAAGCGTGCGGGAAAGGAAAAAGAGATACGGAAAAATGACGATCGACGAAGTGTGAGCCGAGGTAACCATGATCAAGGCAATGCCGGTCAAGGGAATGCTACCAACGGCAACGCCGGACAGCGAAACTCGGCAGGAGCGGGTCAACCGCCGCAGGGGAATGCACCAAGGCAAGAGCAAAGTGCCGGCCGTGGTATGCAACAGAGAGGACCACAACGGGAGGAAAACCGATACCATGATGGAGACTCGGAGATGATGAATGCGGGATACGCCAAACCGGACTATCATGTGATAGGGTCGAGATTGGGAAGCAGAGATTTGATGCCAGATGACGCTAGGCTAAAACTAGACCGCCTGTATAGGTCGGAACAGATCGAATGTCAAGGTCCTCCGGGTCCAGCGTGCTTTGGACCCCGGATCATGAAGGAACCGCCAGTACCCAATTTCCAATTACCCAGGGGCACGAAGACGTATGACGGCAGTACAAAGCCGGAGGATTGGCTAATAAACTACGCAACAACTATGAAAATTGCAACTGGCAACTTGAGGTGGGTTGTACGATATGTAACCCAAATGTTGGAAGGTCCGGCTAGGGTTTGGCTGAATAATTTGCCACCCGGAAGCATCAACTGCTGGATAGATTTTGAAGAGATGTTCATCAGCAACTTCTCAAGTACGTATCAGAGACCGAACAGACCGCAGACCCTGGCAATGTGCAAGCAGAGATCTAACGAAACAGACCGTGAATTCTTAACCCGGTGGTGTACCGTGAGGAACTCGTGTGAGGGAGTCATAGAGTCACAGGCTATAGCATGGTTCGCACAAGGATGTAGATATGGTAGCGAGTTGTGGATGAAATTGCAAAGGAAAATGCCAGTCACATTGGCAGAGATGATCTGGATCGCGGATTCTTATGCTTTGGGTGATCCAACTCAACCTAGGATCGCGTCAAACGAGTCAAATGAGGAGTATTATCCGAGGGACGGATCCGGGTCATCCCGGAGGAACGATTACAGGGGAAAAAGGAGAGACGATAGACCGGATCATCGATATGGCTCACGACAAGTTGCGGCCGTGAATCAAGACCAGCCCGGGGCAGGGAGCAACCAACGCCAGAAAACGGGAGGGCAATGGACTCCTCTAAACGATGGCAAGAAAACATGGACTCCGGAGCAGAAGAATCAATGGCAAGAAAAGAAAGATCGTCTGAGGTATACCTACGAGTCAATGTTGGACCAGCCGTGCAAGTTTCACACGCCAAATCCGAGCAGCCCGGCGGGTCACACGACGAGACAATGTGAGTGGATGCGCAAGATAGAACAAGGTGGTTCGGGGAATGCTCAGGCACCTCGGAATGATCAACCTCGGCAGGAGTTACCCTGGCAGCAATTGCTCTCCGGAGCAAACACGCAGCAACTGATGTTGCCTCCCCCTCCGCCGAGGTATGACAGCAGTGAGAGAAGGGATGCAGTGCATCAGATAGAAACCCAGCAACAACCGGATCAGAGGTACTCCGGAGACGAGGGAAGAAATGAGTACAGGGAACATCACCAGAGCTATTGTGTGTTCACAACAGAAGAAACAGATAGGAGGATCTTGCAGCGCCGGCATATGGAGGTTAACGCGGTTATGCCTGCAGTGACGAGGTACATGTCTTGGTTGACCAGGAAATTACCTGGAGCATCAAAGATCACCCCAAGCTTATGCCAAGTCTGGGCTCGTATGCACTAGTGTTGGATCCGACGTTCATTGGACCAAACATTAATGTGAGGTTCTCCAAGGTACTGATCGACAATGGCAGTAGCATTAACATCATGTATGCGGATACGATGCGCAAGTTGGGCATCTCGGAGAACATGCTCCAGGCTACGAGAACAACTTTTCACGGTATCGTGCCCGGCATATCCTACGAACCAATAGGCAAAGTCCGGGTCGACGTGCTGTTCGGTACAAGGGATAACTGCCGAAATGAAAATCTGGAGTTCGAAGTGGTAAACCTGGAGAGCGCGTATCATGCATTACTCGGGAGACCAGCGCTGGGCAAATTCATGGCAAGTTGCCACGTTAGTTATCTGAAGATGAAGTTGCCCGGACCAAATGGTGCAATTACTATCGTTGGGGATTTCCGACGTTCTATTGAGTGCGCTTCAGCCGGGTCTAACCTAGCCGAGTCACTCGTAATTGCCCAAGAGAAAAGAAAAATCCAAGAAGTGACGGCATTAGCTCGGTCCGCGCAACAGTATATGCCGGCATTAAGTAACCCGCATGGAAGCGTTTAATTTCAAGCCGCGAAGGACACCAAGAAGATACCGGTGGATAACATGTTTCCGGAGCGCACCGTGACAATTGGAGCCAGATTAACTGACAAATAGGAAAGCGAGCTCGTCAACTTCCTCCGTGAGAATCAGGATATTTTTGCTTGGTCCACACAGGACTTGCAAGGTGTTCCGAGGGAGTTGGCCGAGCACTCTTTGAATGTAAGACCCAGAGCAAGGCCGGTGAAGAAGCCTCTCCGACGCTTCGCCGAGGATAGGAGAAAGGTCATTGGTGACGAGATAGCTCGGTTGCTAGCAGCAGGATTTATTATGGAAGTGCTATATCTGGATTGGCTCTCTAATCCGGTACTGGTGGAAAAGAAGAAGGATGATCCGAACGTGGCAGTGGTTTGGCGTATGTGTATCGATTATACAAACCTGACCAAGGCATGTCCGAAAGATCCATTTCCGCTGCCAAGGATAGATCAGGTCATCGACTCTACCGCGGGATGTGAACTGTTGTCATTTATCGACGCCTATTCTGGTTTCCACCAGATACCCCTGAACCCGGACGATCAAATAAAAACTGATTTTATTACCCCGTACGGGGCTTATTGCTATCGCACTATGCCGTTTGGTTTACGAAACGCAGGAGCAACGTACCAAAGGTGTATGCAAAAATGTCTGCACGATCAAATAGGTCAAAATGTGCAAGTTTACGTGGACGATGTGGTTATCAAGACCAAGGAAAGCACAACGCTCCTTGACGACATAAGGCAAACATTCACGAACTTGAGGAGATTCCGGATGAAACTTAACCCGGAGAAATGTACCTTCGGCGTCCCGGCTGGGAAATTACTCGGATTTCTCGTTTCTAGCCGAGGTATCGAGGTTAATCCAACTAAGATCCAAGCCATCGAACGAATGGAGCTGCCGAAGTGTCTCAACGACATCCAGAAGTTCACCGGATGCCTAGCGTCGTTGAGTCGGTTTGTATGTCGGTTAGGGGAAAAGGCACTGCCTCTCTACCAACTCATGAAAAAATCAAATAAATTCGTTTGGACGCCGCAGGCTGATGAAGCTTTTGCCCACTTAAAAAAGATGTGGGCCACTGCACCAGTGTTAGCTTCTCCACTGTCGAAGGAGCCAATGTTGCTCTACATAGCCGCAACCAACCGAGTTGTAAGTGCAGTGATTGTAGTGGAACGAGATGAAGAGGGTGTCGGTGCAGAGGCCAGTGTATTACTTGAGCGAGGTATTGTCTGTCTCAAAACAGAACTACCCGCATTTTCAAAAGGTGGCATACGGAGTTTATATGGTGGCAAAGAAGTTAAAGCACTACTTTGAAGAGCATCCCATCAAAGTGATATGCGAAGCCCCCATATCCGAGATAATGGGTAACAAAGATGCGAACGGCAGAATCGCGAAATGGGCAATTGAGCTAGCACCATACGCGCCCCAATACGATAGAAGAGAAGCGATCAAGTCCCAGGCTGTAGCGGACTTTTTCGTGGATTGGGCCGAGGTACAATACGAACCACCGCCACCGGATCCGAACTACCGGAGGATGCACTTCGACGGATCGAAGACCAAAGCCGGATTAGGTGCCGGGGTTGTGCTTACCTCGCCAAAGAAGGATCAGCTCAAGTACGTGTTGCAGATCCATTTCGCAGCATCAAACAATGTCGCCGAGTACGAGGATCTTGTGCATGGTCTAAAAGTGGCAAAGGAAATTGGCATACGTCGAATAATCTGCTTTGGCGACTCGGATCTAGTAATACAACAGGTGTCCGGAGTGTGGGACGCCCTGGATACAAACATGGCATTATACAGATTTCATGTGCAGAAAATCTCGGGTTACTTTGAGGGATGCGAGTTTCATCATGTACCTCGCGTGGAAAATGAAGCTGCCGACATGCTGTCGAAGCTCGGCTCGACCCGACAGGCAATTCCACCGGGTGTTGCATTGGAGCACCTCAGAAAGCCATCTATCAGGCCGTCCCCAGAAACCGATTCAATCTTTGTCCCGGAAAACGCGGAATCCGGAGCTGAGCCCATGAACATTGACGTGGGAAGTAGTACGCCGAACCCGGGGACTACCTCGGCAAACCCGGGGACTACCTCACCAGACCCAGGGACTGTTCAGCGTGATCCGGCTGAAGTTATGCCGGTGGATCAGATGGAAATTGACGAGGAGATGTTCCCTGTGAGAGCAGTACCAGCTTGGGCGCTGCCTATATACCAGTTCTTGAAAGATAGAACGTTACCCACTGAGGAAGTGCTAGCCAGGCAAACTCAGCGGAGAGCCAAATCTTACACAATCATCAATTCCGAGCTGTACAAGCGGAGTGTAACCAATATCCTCCAGCGGTGCGTTGATCTGGAAGAAGGACTTGACATCCTCCGAGATATACACCAAGGAGAATGCGGGCATCACGCCTTATCCCGGGCCTTAGTGGCAAAGGCATTCCGACATGGATTTTACTGGCCAAGCGCCTTGGAGCAAGCGGAGGATCTGGTGAGAAAATGCAATGGTTGCCAAAGGTATGCCAACAAGACACATATGCCTATGTTGGAACTCAAAACCATACCAATTACATGGCCATTTGCTGTGTGGTGCTTGGATATGGTTGGCCCGTTCAAACTAGCCAAAGGGAACATGACGCACCTTCTGGTCATGGTGGACAAATTTACAAAATGGATCGAAGTGAAGCCTATAAGAAAGTGTGATGGAGATACAGCTGTGACATTTCTCAAAGACATCATCTTGAGATACGGTTATCCTCACAGTATCATAACTGATAACGGCACCAATTTTGCTGAAGGAGCATTTGCACGATTCTGCCGAGATAAGAAAATCCGACTCGACATAGCCTCGGTAGCCCACCCCGCATCGAACGGACAAGTGGAAAGATCCACGGATTAGTGCTATCCGGGATAAAACCCCGGCTCATTGAGCCGCTGCAAAGATCAGCGGGGTGCTGGATAGAAGAACTACCAGCGGTGTTGTGGAGTTTAAGAACAACTCCGAATCGATCAACAGGCTACACGCCGTTCTTTCTGGTATATGGGGCAGAAGCTATGTTACCAGCCGACATAGAGCATGATTCGCCTAGGGTCACCCAATACACAGAAGCCGAAGTGCAAGAAGCCCGGCAAAATGATGTTGATCTGCTGGAAGAAGCGAGAGAACTGGCACTGTCCAGATCCACCATATATCAACAAAATCTCCGACGCTATCATAGCCGAAAAGTGTGCCCCCGAGTCTTCCGGGAAGGCGATCTGGTGCTCCAGTTGGTACAGCGTACCACTGGCATGCATAAATTATCCCCCCCTTGGGAAGGACCATTTATCGTGAGCAAAGCATTGCACAATGACTCTTACTATCTCATAGATGCAAAGCCACAGGAAAAGAACAAGGCGGACAGGTCCGGAGAGGAATCCAAGCGACCGTGGAATGTAGCACTACTTCGTCCGTTCTACACTTAGCTAAAGAGTGTATGTACCTGAGTCATCCTCATATGTCGGTATGTATGTCGGCAATGAGCCTATCAATGAAACAGCGGAGCCTCGAGCAGTAACTCGGGGACTGCCTTAATAAATGATTGTGGTTATTTTTTATGCGTTAGCTAGAATGACTCGTTTCACTTAACCCGGATTAGTAATGCGTGAGCACCAAAAACCCAACCTTTCGACTCGCTGCTGTCCAACAAGAATTGGCTTCATGGCGAGCAAGGGAACAAGTTCGGAATTGCGTGGCACATGAAAAACGACTAAGGAAACGAGTTTATTCGAGCTAACGTTTGTTTTTCGGACTAACCCTGTATTTATTTTCGAGTTACTATGCTGAATTATTTTGAGCTAAGCCTAAAAGTTTCCAAGTATTGTTAAAACAATTTTTGAAGCTCGGGTTCGTAAGTCGTAAAACCGAATCAAGGTAGACACGGACCGAGCCAGAGAATTGGACGAACAAGAAAATGAAACTCGGGGACTACGCCCAAGTTAATCCGGCATAGAAATGTACTAGAAAAATATCACATATCCAGCATACAAGTGGACCCGGCATACCGGGGATCTGATAAATTTTCAAGTTTTTTAGAATTAAGGAGCAGCAGGAGGAGGAAGTTCGGCGTCATCATAACTGTCTTCGATATCTGAAGCAGCATCTTCTCCGTCATCGCCCGACCCATCCTCCACGTTCTCCATCTGTTCCTCCTTGCCGGATTCCAGAAAGCTAGGCCCCTCAACCCAGTCATGGACTGGAGAATATTCGATGAGGCTGTAGGCGCAAGCCTGGCGCCGAGCTACCCACTCCGGATCATCAGTCCATTTGGATCTGGTACGCCGACGGGTGAGGAGGCTCAGATCGATTTTCTTGTACCATGAAAGGATATGATGGAGAAGGGTATCTGCCACGGCCTGCCCGGCGGATTCCCTCCAGAGGTCGAGTTGAGTCTCAATCTCCATTAGCTTGTCCGCAAGAAGTGTGATCCTTTCCGGAGCGTCCTCCCTTGGCCAGAATGCGTTGAAGATCCGGACCGCAATGTCGAGGAGATCCTTGCCATAGTTCTTGATAGTTTCCACCCGGGCTGACACGCTAACCAACAGGTCTCCAGGTCTAAAGGGATACTCTCACCATCAGGAGCAATGGGAGTACCCCTCTCTTGGCAAAACTTGGCAACGGCAGCGCTGGCAATAGCAGTACCCTCCGGAAAGTTATCTGAAAATAGGGAAAGGGAGGATGCTGAAGCACCGGCATATGAGTTAACCCGGAAAACTGCGTCGGGCAAGAGAAAGAAACTTACGTGAGATATGGTGATGGATCCGGGTCAACTCCTGGATACAACTATCGCGTCTCTGCCGAAGTTGTTCAAGCTCGGCGAGCGCCGACCCAAGCCGGGCTTCGGATTCCTTGAGCAGATCCTGGTCCTTGGAGATCTGAAGGGTAAAGCGCTCACGCTCTTCGGTGAAGTTCTGGACAACTTTCTGGAGCTCGGATTTGTGTTGGGCCTTCATCTTCTCCATCTCGGCCTTGAGTTTGGCTATCTCGCCGTCCTTGGTCCGGAGGAGGGCAAGATCATCGTCCTTCTTCTTCAGCTCGGCTTGATGCTGTTCTGCTTGTTCGAGAAAATGCAGCATCATATCAGGCACGGGCACACTATCCTCAAGCGATGCTGAAATGGTGTGTTGACCCGGCAAAGCCGAGGAGTGAATATTTGCCGAGCCAAGAAAAAGAAAGAATAGAGAGCACAACGATGTTGGCCGAAAGGGGACATACCTCGGATTTCCTCCAAGTTTTTTCGCATAATCTTGTTTTCAGCCTCCACCCCAGCTACAAAAAACCGAATAAGAAGGTTAATCCGGCAGAAACAAACGAAGCGATGAGGTGTTAAGAGAGGAAATTACCCCTCTTTTCATGCTCCGCGCCAAGTGCAACGTGTTTTGCGCGCAAGGTTTTATGGGTATCAAGCAGGCGCTGAAACTCGGCGCTCCGACGGTTGGTAGTTACCTGACAAAGGCACAGGCATGTAAAGTTAGTTCGGTGCATATTCGAAGTGTACAAGATCCGGGCCAAGCGGAACTTAACCCGGCTCTAGGTATGTGCATATTCGAAGTGTACAAGATCCGGGCCAAGCGGAACTTAACCCGGCTCTAGGTGTGTGCATATTCGAAGTGTACAAGATCCGGGCCAAGCGGAACTTAACCCGGCTCTAGGTATGTGCATATTCGAAGTGTACAAGATCCGGGCCAAGCGGAACTTAACCCGGCTCTAGGTATGTGCATATTTGAAGTGTACAAGATCCGGGCCAAGCGGAACTTAACCCGGCTCTAGGTGTGTGCATATTCGAAGTATACAAGATCCGGGCCAAGCGGAACTTAACCCGGCTCTAGGTGTGTACATATTTGAAGTTTACATGCAGCTACGTTGATCTTCTAAGGAGCATCCGGCCGAATAACAGGTACTCCGCCGGAGGCTCGGGGACTAATGGTTATTATCTACAGCATGTAAAGAAGAAACAACGTACCTCCATCATACGCCCAGAAAGGTTAATGGCCTTGGCGGCGGTATTCATCTGAGCGGAAAATTCAGCTGGGCCGAACTTTTCCGGGAGATCGTCGTTGTAGACGAACTCCGCCTTATTCCAGTTCATGACAAACTCGATGAGGCTCGGAGGGTACCGTTCGCCAGTGGGCATGTGAGGCGCCACCAAACCCTTGGCGTGAGCTTCTTTCCTTTCAATCAGGGCAAGAGCTGGGCTAGTGTGAAGAACCATCTGCTGCGAATCAGCTGGCTTGGCAGGAGGATCCGTCGCTGCTGGGGATTTCTTTGGAAGCATCGATGACAAGGTTCGCTGCCCAGCCTCGGCAGAGGTGAATTTGCCTTTGGCCTACTGGGAGGAAGTGACCGCAGTGGATTTGCCCTTGGAAACCGCTGGAGTAGGTCCTCGCCGAGCTTGAGATGACTCGGACGAGGCAGATGAGCTTGGCGCAGGAGCTTTGGTGGCTGGCGTTGGAGCTGCTGTTGGTTTCTTCGAAACCGGGACAGGCGCTGGTTCGGTGGCTGGTGCTGGAGCTGCTGCTGGGGCTGGAGTTGCGGTAGACTTAATTGTTGCTGGTTACGGCAATGCCGAAGTGCCGGACGCCATCGCCTCGGCCGATCCGACCCCTCCCGATCCGAGGTCACGTCCCTCTGAAGGAGGTACTGCGGAACCGGGAGCGGCCGCAGAACCTTCCGGAATAGGGCTCAGCGGGCGTGACTCGTTGTCACGGGGAGGGGAAGGACTAGAGCGAAGAGGAGAGGAGATGCTCGATCCGCTCTGAGGGACCACCACAGGAGCCCTACAAGAGAAAATAATGTCAGGAGTGAAATTACCCCGAAGCAGGGAGAAATGTGTTGCGCAGTGAAAAAAGAGCTTACGCATCCGAGGTCTCTGCCTCCTTAGGTTTCCGGGCCCTCCTTGCCAGGGCTTTGCCTACTCGTTTGGAGGCAGTCTTGTCTCCGGCCTTCTTTTGCCTTTTGGAAGGCTGAGAAGGTTTGGAAGAAGAACTCGACGCGGTTCCGCGCTTCTTCTTTGACGCCACCGGAGCAGGCTCGCCCGTGGCAAGGGGAGGATCCTCGTGGATGTGCCGACCGGGCTTAGCTGATGCCGGGAAAGCAAAAGAAAGAGGGACAGCCTCAACAGGTTCAATCACATCGATATCCAAGTCATCCTCATCGTCGGGCCAATCTCTAAGAGAAGAGAATTTACCGCTGGGTCGTTTGGTGGCGTCGGGTGTGGGGAGGAACATCTCCTGGTCCGGCTCCTCCTCGTACGGAATTTCTCGGTCCGGGGCCCACTTAAGGGTCGGATCCGGGCCATCCTCGAGGGTTTGCTGGAGAAACAGCTGAGAAAAAAGCACAAGGAGCAAGGTCAAGAATGTGATAAGAACCGACATGAGATTGATCCGAAATAAGTTTACCCCGCGAAGCTTACCGCGGGAGGGAGCCTGTCACGGCAGTAATGCTCGATTCCCCACGTCCATTCGGCGGAGAAGTCCTTATGGGTGGTGAAAAGAGCCTTGACCCGGCAGAAGATCTCCGTATTGCTCAACTCGAACGAGGAGGTTCGGTTGGGGTCGCGACTGAAGCTCATATGGCACAACTTGTGAGTGTGCCGCTGAAGGGGAGAGATTCGGTTGCGCACGAATGTGATCATGGCATCCTCGTTGCGCAATCCGAGCTTCTTCAGCTCCGCAAACCTTTTGTTCACTTGGTTGGCCAGGGCTGTAGGCTTCCTGGCAACCTCCTCCTAGAAATCTGTGTCAGGGGGACCCGGAGCGTAGGGCAGCAACCGGATCAAATCTTCCGTGCCTTCATTCCAGACGTAGAAGAAGGTCCGGGCCCACCCTTTGCAGGAGTCAAGCCCGGTGACCTGGGGAAAGATTGAATACCTCCGGGGCAAGATCGAGGCAGCTCCGAACTGAGTTAGCTGTTTGTCCTCCGACTCGACGTGGATGTTGGGGACCACGTTGCGACGGAGGCCAAAGAACCGGATCCACAGCTCCTTCATAGGCCATAGACCGGTGTAGCCCTCAATCGAAGAAACGAAAGTGGACAGAGAGGTGATGGCGTTCGCCGGGAGATAATGTGGTTGCAAGTGATAGGTCCGGATCCAGTCCCAGAAGAAATCACTCACTGGAAGCCCAAATCCTCGTTGGAAATGGGATAAGAAAACAACAAATTCGCCCGGATTGGGTGAGGGGGCCAGCTCCGAGGAGGGGAGACGAGCAGCGACGCCGGCGGGGATGCGCCGGGTCCGGTAGAGCCAAGAGATGTCATCCTCGCAGACCCAAGAGCTGGCCCACGCGCCGCGGTCCGCCACGCCGGCGTCCTCCTCCATATCCTGTTCAACAACGGCGAGCTCTTCCTCCGTCATCTCAATTCCGGTGTCTTCGCTGGAGCTGGCGGCGGCGGAGCTCTGCGGTCTAGACTGACGAGGACCCGTGGCTGAACAGAGGCGCAGCGGTGATTGCGGTGCGGAGAAACAAAGAAAATGCGGCGGCGGTGCTGCTGCAACGGGCACTGGCGGCGACACGGTTGCGAGGAAGAAGAAGAGGAACAGGCGAGGGGGCGTGGAGATGGAAAAGTTCTAAGGAGCGCGCCCCTCCCCTATTTAACCACTCCCAGTCATCAACAGGTAGGATCGTGCTGTGCAGGAACACCACACGATGTGGCCATGTATCACCAGCATCGACCAATCAGAGAGGAGCCACACCGGGGGCCGCAGAGTGAATGTGATCCAATGACACGACGTGCAGTTGCGGTAAACGAGGAGACAGACGTGACGTAACCCCCGCACAGTAATCACTGATATTTACTTCGGCGGTTACTGCGCAGGCCCTTAAAATAAGGCAACATAATGATTAACCATTACATGGGTTGGCGTACGAGAGAAGAAAGCAAGGCACGGATCCGAGCCACGGTGGTAACCCGGCCGGCAAGTGAAAACTTGAACCGTGCGGAGGGAAAGTAAAACCAAACGATCCGAGCCAAAGTGGTGACCCGGCCGGCAAGTGAAAACATGGAGCGTGCGAAGGGAACGTAAATCCATATAAGGCCGAAGCTTGGATACGAATGAACCTGATGTGGCCTTAGCGACCAAGGCCGCTAAGGCCGCACCAGCTTCGAGGACTAATGTTGGGGGGATAACCCCGGGTAGGGTAACTCCGGGGTATAAGGACCGAATTAGCCGAGGGTCGGCAAGGTCAAAGCGGATGCTGGCCGAGTCACCTCAAGGCAGGCTGGATCACGGAGTAACCCGGACCAGGGGGGTCGCCTAACATTGTCTCGTCCGACTCAAGGAGTAAGTCGGAGACACTTGTCTAGCTTATATGCAGGAACAGGTGTGGCCGGATCAACTGTGATCCGGA
Organism: Avena sativa; assembly: GCA_916181665.1. NCBI lineage: Eukaryota > Viridiplantae > Streptophyta > Magnoliopsida > Poales > Poaceae > Avena > Avena sativa. The sequence continues at coordinate 186,968,317 of OV702289.1, read as the reverse complement.
TCCTCGTTTGGCTTCTAGGAGAAGGAAGGAATATCTCTAGTCAAAAAGAAGGCCCGGTGCGTACTGGATGAGTGAATAAAGCAAGGGCAGGACCACCGGATTGTGGCCGACAAGGGTGACGACTCTCACGTCGGCTGACGCAGGCGCCGCAGAGGCAACGTTGCTAAAGCAAGAGTGACGTGGGGGAAAAGCACCCCTGTCGGGTTACTACTTTGGGAGGAGGCATATTCTTAGGACTATGCCTCCACGTATGCCCTAGGCCAGGACCGAACCACCCCTATATAAGGGGGGGTTGGGGTTCTGATAAGGGGGGGGGCTTTTCGGATACAGAGCAAGGGAAATACTTGTGGGTCTTGAGTTCTGGGACGGGAGAGTAGGCAAGAGTAAGAGAGCCCCTTCTTCCTCCTCTAGTCAAAAACAGCTCGAGGAGCACTTGTAGTCTTGAAAACTGAACATCAATACAAAGCTTCTGTGTGGAGAATCACTCTACTATCCCTCCCTGGATTCCCCTAGCGCATATTAGTCCCCACCTTCAGCCTATCCATGGCATCTGCCGTGACACCACCACGACACAAAACCATAGGAATTGGTTTCACACTATTTGGAGCCATAGATAAAAAGATATGAAGGAACGTAACTAAGTAAAAAAAGAACCATATAGGCCAAAGTAAAGATTTATAAATGATATTGTTTGAATTGGATAATAAATAAGATAGATAATATCCTAAAATGATCTTGTTGATTTTACAAATTTTTGGAAATTTGAATGGATCCATTTAGAGCTCTAAATCAAAAGTTATTGAAGAAATTAGAAAAACAAAAATAAAAACGAATAAAAATAAGAGCTGACCAATCGAACGAGTCGTCTTCTTCGTGGTGGAGTTCACCTACCCAGCCCAATAAGCCAGCCCTCTATCCCTACCTTTTTTTTCTTTCTTTCTCCCGTTCATTTTTCTTCTTGGGCCGGTTCAGCCAAGCCCATGTAGGCCAATCGAACGAGTCGTCTTCTTCTTGGTGGAGTTCACCTACACAGCCTGAGCGTTACTCCCATGGTCACTGTAACCTCTTCCTCTCCTTCCCCTATCAATTCTAGTAACAGTTTCTCTTCGACTTCAAAACGAAAAACGTTTATAATCAAGTGGAGGTTTCATTCAGGCCATTAGTTTCTCACTTTAGTGCCTTAATTTCTTATATCAAACCGGTGCTCTGAATGCCAATCGGTGGCATACGTCTCCCGATCTCCCTCCCTAGAGCATATCGAGACGAACCGAGAGAAGCAGCGCGTACCTCTAGTCCTCCTCCTTCACTTTCGTTCATAAACTTTCTCCAGAGGATGTCTCTACAATCCATACCAACCATGCCCACTTTAGCCCCAAATTCGAGTTCATCGTCAGATCTTGTCGTCCACGGTGAGAATCTTATCAATTCCTTGAACTAGAATACTCTACTCATTGTTGCGTACCTCCAGGACATGATGGTGCAACTTCTTGTTGTAGTTCGCCGCGCCGCCGACGTCACATGTTGCGCCAGCCAAGGATTTCTCTCTCTTGGACTCTACAAACGACGCCATGGTCATCATCGTGTTCGCCTTGACGACCTCTACGCCGTCCACGTCTTCTTCAACTCCAGATAAGTTCCTAGCGACCAGAACGGCAATGCCAAGCCCGTGTCCGCTATTCCGGCGATCTCTCCGGTGAGCTATTCCGCTGAGCACTCCTAGTCCATACGATCTTCATCTAACCGTAAAAATAGATCACTTAAACGAAGGGTTACCGGCCTATCAGAGTTTGCCATGTGGCGCAGGTTTATCTATTTTCAGAATTATAGATTGAAAATCATAGAAACTTCTAAAAATCATATCTTTAGTTCTGTTCATCCAAATTTAGCAAATAATATGTCTATGGATTCAAAAAAATGAGTAGAACACAGTGAAGTAAAAATTCGGTACTTTTGTGACAGCTAAAATCACGTTTTATACAGAACCATTTGTGAAGTAATTTGGCTATAAAACATGTTCTATGAATTATTTTTGAGTGAATCTTTTTGCACTTAGTTGTATTTTAAACCCCTTATCCATATAGGTCAGAAACAACGATTTATCATATAATTTAATTATAGTAGAAAACATTCTATTGAGGAAGGCCTTTTCTACTAATAGAAAATGCTATTAAATAATCTATGTGCATAAATTGTTGGATTTGGCATCAAACATATATAAAATGATCAGTAGGTTATTTTTAGTGTTCAGTACATTATTAGGAAAACTTGTGCAATAAAAGTACCATATTGCATCCTTTCATGTATTGCATCATTTTTGTGTTGTTTTGTGATGCTAGTTTTGAGAGTGTGCTTTTTTGCTTGATTGTATTGTTGTAGACTTTGAGGAGTGTATTCTTTGACAGATCAACAAGAGTACCTAAATATTCTACTATCAAGGCAAGTGGCACTATCATCCATGTCTTACTATTTTCATTACACTTAGTGGAATTTTGTAGTATGCATGATAGGACTACTATGTTACTATGCTATCCTATGCCCTATTTAGGATATCCTTTGTATCTTTCTTAGTTAAAACATCGTAGTTGTAGTATGCTTAGCCCTGCTATAGATTCGGAGGTGGAATATATCATGATATGATTATATGGGGTGTTGGAAAATATATATGTTTTATATAATAAAACAAGTACTCAATGAATCACCTGGGTGGAATGTGGATACTCAGTTGTGAATAAGGTGGCAATGAAGGGAACCATATCTATGGTTATCTCTTTCGTGTGTGCACTAGAAGAATACCACCCAGGGACTTAGAGATTGGACATGTTTCTCGTACAGTGGCTTCCGTGTACAGCCACATCCTACATAGTGGATGACCCTTGCATTGGTACCTCTTCAGGTTAACTAGAATTATGTATGGAAGTATATCCTTGCATTGGTGCCTGGTAGACGTGCTAGTATTATGTATTGGGAGGACTTCTATGTAAACACTTTGTCACATTCTCTATCTGCCGGTATTCCATCTTGGTGTGTACTAATCCAGCGGCCACTGGTGGCATCAAGACGAGATTGTGTCACGTGGGTAAAGTGTACAACTTCTGTAAAAGATCAAATTCTAAGTACTTAGTCGTGTCCCCGGTTATGGGTAACTTTGAGCAACTAAGGCCTGAAGCTATGGAAGATCTCGACATTCCAATTTCTCAAAGTAAAACTTGATGGGTGAACAAGGGTTGTTGGTTCATTGATTTCTATCAATGCAACCTAGGTTCACTGATTTCTATCAGTGGTACCACTATGTTGTGATTGGAAATATTACCTGGAGGGTATCCAGTGTAACTTACTTGATAATAAGTGTTGCAAACTATTTGTAAAAAGATAGGAGAAAAATTTCTTGCTGCAAACTAGCCAAAACTCTACCTGGCCAGATATGCATGTAGTAATAGGTTCCACTTTATATCCACATAATAGTGACACTTGCCAATACAATTCAAAATATATTAACCCTTTGTGGTTGTAACTTATCATGTTGTAGGATTACTTGATCATAGTGAAGTCTGATGAGTAGGGATTACGAGTCTACACCCAACATGTTTGCCTGTGGCCCATGAAGATGAAGGACTCCATGCTTTATCGTTATATCTGCTGCTTTGTAATGAGATAGCCACATGAGCTATGTAAGTTGTAATGAACTATTTTTATTCCTGGATATGGGATGTAATATGACCTTTGTTTCTTGATATTACATCTTAAACTGTGGGTGCTAGCTATTCAATCCAGGGACTAGCACTATAAACATAGGGATCTGCACCTTAACAGGTTTGGGTCATGACAGATGGTATCAGAGCACTGTGTTGCCTGTAGGTTCGTAACCCTAGGATTTGGACAACCCCTTAGAATAATAGGATTTGTATTTGTTCTATGTTATTTACAAATAATCTCGTAAATCCTTTCCTTAGTTTCTCTATCTCTCCCTTTTCAACTTGATGACAAAGGACTTCAACACCATCACCGCAAAGGACTTCAACTTCATCTGAAAGGACCTTCAACTTCATGATTGCAAAGGGCCTCCACTTCGTCATCACTAAGGAGTTCATCTTCAGCATCACTAAGGATTTTAGCTTGAACATCACCAAGGACTTCAACATCATAAAGGACTTCAGCTTCAGCATAGATAAGGACTTCGGCTTTAGCATCATCAAGGACTTCATCTTTAGCATGGCTAAGGACTTAAGTCTCAACACCTCAAAGGACTTTCGCTTCAGGATCAATGAGGACTTCAAGACCACCTACTTTGGATTTGGACTTCTCAAATCGTCAACATACTAGATCAACATATCTCCATCACCAAAAGAAGCCAAGAGAAGAAGTTTTAGAAGGAAGATTTATTCTTCAGGAATTCTAGGACTTAGAAATTTTATATAGGATCCTATTGATAATAGGAGCGATCAACTACTTAGGAAATGATGAGCTACATGCCTAACTCAATGGGAAGGACATGTCATTCTAGGATCAAGAAGAAAAGTCAAGATCAATGGAGGAGAAGTTAAAGGATTAGACAAGGATTTCAAGAAAGAAGAGAAGTTCAGTTTTGTAGAAAATAAGATCAGAGAGAATTAGGAAAGATCTTAGGATTAGAAACTTATCTATTATGGTTTTACTAGGTTATATTAGCTTTTGTTCTCCTGGAACTATCTTGATTCATTTAGATATCTTCAAGAAGTCTATCAAGGAAGACAACAACAATACAATGGGACTCTGGATATTCACCAACTTGGAACCTCACTCTACGAGAAGTGCTGCATGGAGGGATATTGAAGAACTTGGAGAAATACTTAGGCATAGACTGCACAACACTTGGAAGGACTTCAAGGAAGATAAGTAATATACTCAAGACCTAGAGACTAAGGAAACTCAACTTAGGAGGACCTTGTGACAAGATGACATAAGGACACCTTTATCTCATTCCTAATTCATTAGCTATGGAGAAGGATGGAATAATCCCAAGGGAATAATATCAAGTAGAACCCTATAGTTGGACCACCACATTAGTTATTCATTTAAATAATCGATTTTGTGATTGTTTATGGTTCATACCAATCTATGTGGTATGGCAATAATATTTTGTTTGCCTAAGTGATGTTTGAACTTTGTTGTTGTATGTATGATTGAAATTGCTTGCATAGTGCTTTGTGTGATCTGTTGTGTATGAGTAGAATTATTTCCCTAGGAATCTTTTGTCTATTCTAAATCCAACCCAACCCAATCAAATGACTTATCCAAAAGACCACAACTCCAACATCGATGATGGCAACAACAAGAACCATCCCCATAGAAACTATGACAAAAATGACTCTTAGGATCATCTTGTAGCAAGACTATGGGCCTATAAAATCTATGGAGACATAGGACACTTAGCGCATACATAGCCATCCAGCTGAAAAATGCTCCCTTTTAAGTTAATCATTTCCTATGTAAAGGAATCTATCATGTTCCTGTCTAATGCCACATCTATCTTGTAGTTCAACAGATCAAAGATCAAGTTAAGGTTGGAAATTTTCAATCTCCCAATAATAACCCTAAAGGTACAATATCCACCAAGACCGATGAAGCCAAAGCAATATCTCAAGAAACAACCTATTCAAATTCCTTTTAAGGCTGGTAGTACCTTAGTTTTCCAAAAACCCAACTGATTAATTATTAGCCTTCCTGAATCTCGGGACGAGATTCCTTTTAAGGGTGGTAGCCTGACACATCCCAAATTTTTCCAAATTTTGAAATGTGAAAAATCAAAGAAACAAAGAAAATAAAGGATGAAATTTAGGGGCAAACGAAACTTTTTGGTCCTCTATTGGAACCTTACATAACCAAAAATAATTTTGAATGAGGAAGAGACAAACAAACTATCCAAAGATAAAATGCAATCATCCATGACATGTATCTTGTCAACCCCTAAAGAAAAAGGATAGACCTGAAACCTAAACACTAATAAGAGAAATAACCATCAAGTTCAATACAAGGCTTCGGCTATATTCCATATAAAAATTTGGCAATGTAATACCTAAATAATCTATAATGGTAAATAACAAAATTACAAAACCATAGGAATTGGTTTCACACTATTTGGAGCCATAGATAAAAAGATATGAAGGAAAGTAACTAAGTAAAAAAATCATATAGACCAAAGTAAAGATTTATAAATGATATTATTTGAATTGGATAATAAATAAGATAGATAATATCCTAAAATAATCTTGTTGAATTTACAAATTTTTGAAAATTTGAATGGATCTATTTAGAGCTCTAAATCAAAAGTTATTAAAGAAATTAGAAAAAGAAAAATAAAAACAAATAAAAAAAGAGCTGACCCAGCCGGCCTACTCAGTCCAACAAGCCAGCCCTCTATCCCTACCTTTTTTCTTTCTTTCTTTCTCCCGTTCCTTTTTCTTCTTGGGCCGGTTCAGCCAAGCCCATGTAGGCCGATCGAACCAGTCGTCTTATTCTTGGTGAAGTTCACATACACAGCAAGAGCTTTACTCCCATGGTCAGTGTAACCTCTTCCTCTCTTTCCCCTATCAATTCTAGTAACAGTTTCTCTTCGAATTCAAAACGAAAAACGATTATAATCAAGTGGAGGTTCCATTCAGGCCATTAGTTTCTCACTTTAGTGCCTTAATCTCTCATATCAAACCGGTGCTCCGAATGCCAATCGGTGGCATACGTCTCCCGATCTCCCTCCCTAGAGCATATCGAGACGAACCGAGAGAAGCAGCACGTACCTCTAGTCCTCCTCCTTCACTTTCGTTCCTAAACTTTCTCCAGAGGATGTCTCTACAATCCATACCAACCATGCCAACTTCAGCCTCAAATTCGAGTTCAGCATCAGATCTTGTCGTCCACGGTAAGAATCTTATTAATTCCTTGAACTGGAATACTCTACTCAATGTTGCCTACCTCTAGGACATGATGGTGCAACTTCTTGTTACAGTTCGCCGCGCCGCCAACATCGCATGTTGCTCCAGCCAAGGATTTCTCTCTCTTGGACTCTACAAACGATGCCATGGTCATCATCGTGTTCGCCTCGATGTCATCTACGCCGTCCACGTCTTCTTCAACTCCGGATATGTTCCTAGCGACGAGAACGGCAACGCCAAGCCCGTGCCCGCTATTCCGGCGATCTCTCTGGCGAGCTATTCCGGTGAGCACTCCTAGTTTGTCTGATCTTCATCTAACGGTCGAAATAGATCACTTAAACGAAGGGGTACCGGCCTATCAGAGTTTGCCATGTGGCGCAGGTTTATCTATTTTCAGAATTATAGACAGAAAATTATAGAAACTTCTAAAAATCATATCTTTAGTTCTGTTCATCCAAATTTAGCAAATAATATGTCCATGGATTCACAAAAATGAGTAGAACACAGTAGGACAACAATTCGGTACTTTTGTGACGGTTAAAATCACGTTTTATACATAACCATTTGTGAAGTAATTTGGCTATAAAACATGTTCTATAAATTATTTTTGAGTGCATCTTTTTGCACTTAGTTGTATTTTAAACCCTTATCCATATAGGTCAGAAACAACGACTTATCATATAATTTAATTATAGTAGAAAACATTCTATTGAGGAAGGCCTATCTACTAATAGAAAATGCTATTAAATAATCTATGTGCATAAATTGTTGGATTTAGCATCAAACATATATAAAATGATTAGTAGGTTATTTTTAGTGTTCAGTACCTTATTAGGAAAACTTGTGCAATAAAAGTACCATATTGCATCCTTTCATGTATTGCATCATTTTTGTGTTGTTTTGTGATGCTAGTTTTGAGAGTGTGCTTTTTTGTTTGATTGTATTATTGTAGACTTTGAGGAGTGTAATCTTTGAAAGATCAACAAGAGTACCTAAATATTCTACTATCAAGGCAAGTGGCACTATCATCCATGTCCTACTATTTTCATTACACTTAGTGGAATTTTGTAGTATGCATGATAGGACTACTATGTTACTATGATATGCTATGTCCTATTTAGGATATCCTTTGTATCTTTCTTAGTTGAAACACCGTAGTTGTACTATGCTTAGCCCTGCTATAGATTCGGGGTGGAATATATCATGATATGATTATATGAGGTGTTGGAAAAATATATATGTTTTATATAATAAAACAAGTACTCAATGAATCACCTGGGTGGAATGTGGATACTCAGTTGTGAATAAGGTGGCAATGAAGGGAACCATATCTATGGTTATCTCTTCCGTGTGTGCACTAGAAGAATACCACCCAGGGACTTAGAGATTGGACATGTTTCTCGTAGAGTGGCTTCCATGTACAGCCACATGCTAAATAGGCTCTGGCTTAGTCAATTACATAGTGGAAGACCCTTGCATTGGTACCTCTTCAGGTTAACTAGAATTATGTATGGAAGTATATCCTTGCATTGGTGCCTGGTAGACGTGCTAGTATTATGTATTGGGAGGACTTCTATGTAAACACTTTGTCACATTCTCGATCTGCTGGTACTCCATCTTGGTGTGGACTAATCCAGCGGCCACTGGTGGCATCAAGACGAGATTGTGTCATGTGGGTAAAGTGTACAACTTTTGCAGAAGATCAAATTGTAAGTACTTAGACATGTCCCCGGTTACGGACAACTCTGAGCAACTAAGGCCTGAAGCTATGGAAGATCTCAATATTCCAATTCCTCAAAGTAAAACTTGATGGGTGAACAAGGGTTGTTGGTTCACTGATTTCTATCAATGGAACCTAGGTTCACTGATTTCTATCAGTGGTACCACTATGTTGTGATTGGAAATATTTCCTGGAGGGTATCCAGTGTAACTTACTTGATAATAAGTGTTGCCAACTATTTGTAAAAAGATAGGTGAAAACTTTCTTGCTGCAAACTAGCCAAAACTCTACCTAGCCAGATATGCATGTAGTAATAGGTTCCACTTTATATCCACATACTAGTGACACTTGCCAATACAATTCAAAATGTATTGACCCTATGTGGCTGTAACTTATCATGTTGCAGGATTACTTGATCACAGTGAAGTTTGATGAGTAGGGATTACGAATCTGCACCCGACATGTTTGCCTATGGCACATGAAGATGAAGGACTCCATGCTTTATAGTTATATCTGCTGCTTTGCAATGAGATAGCCACATGAGATATGTAAGTTGTAATGAACTATTTTTATTCCTGGATATGCGATGTAATATGACCTTTGTTTCTTGATATTACATCTTAAACTATGGGTGCTAGCTATTCGATCCAGGGACTAGCACTATAAACGCAGGGATCTGCACCTTAACGGGTTTGGGTCATGATAGAACTTGATGGCACACTTTACTTTTCTTGCCCCTAATAAACTTGAACCATTGTGTCGTCTATGTTGTATATGCTTGCACTTATATGTTGGGGATTAGCAGAACCATGCTGTCATGCGGAACTCTTTCAACATTGCACTTGTACTTTGTACCTAGTTGATATCATGCTCTTTTGTCTATGGATGTCGTCGGTGTGCAATGAAAGGGGAGCTTGTAAGTCCATGGAGTTATGTATGTGTGTTAGAGAAATGCCTGGGCCACCAGTCTAATCCATGTTGTCTTGGTGGAAACCTGCAGCGTAACCATAATGAGCTGTCTATGAAGCATTCTTCTTATAAAAAAAGAGTCAGATATTGAGAAAAAAAGAGAAAAAGAAAAAAAGAGATTTGAGAAAAGAGGATAGAGAGAAAAAAGCACCATGTTCCCATGGTAAATAAGAAGATTGTTGAGATGCTTGTTGTCTGCTTGCCTTGTCATTTTGATACGGGGATTCTTCCGTATCATCGGGCAAGGGGTACCCCGTTGGCGGTTCTCTATGATACACATGTACTTACTATGATAAGAACTTATCGATAACTAAACTTGAGTAGCATGAGGAGCGGCCCTCTCATTCAAGGGACATGACATTTCCAACTTATACTTTGTCAAGCATATACTCCATAGTTTATTCACTTTAACCTTAATCACTTCATGATGCTTATGATAGGGGCAATGAGAGCTAAAAGCTAATACGTACCATAATTTTTGGAAGCTCTTTATGAAACTTGAATCCATGCTTCCTTCTATGAAGGCCTTTCTTCCACTTTTATATTGAGTCTCCACCTTCTATCTTTATGCACCTATTGAGAGAGCATAGTGGTCATTCGTAGTTTAATGTGCATTGTCCCAAGACTTGTTGATTGATGCATAACTTTGATACTGCTTGTTCTTAAACTATTTGTATCTAGTCACCCTTATGAACTTTGAAGGTGTCCTATGCATTTATGTTTGCTACACTATGAGGGACAAGCTGAATACCATTCTCATTATGTTTTCTATATGTGAAACAATCAAACATCTTTCAATGCATTGTTATTCATGATCTTTTGTTTGTACCTTTTCATGTTACAACATAGTTGCTATGTCTTATTGTTAGAACTCAATCTTTCATGTTCATATTTAGAGTACTTTGATCCCAGCTATCAATGTTCTACAAATACTTTGATCAAGTTTATGATGGTGCATGTCACCTCAAAAATTATTCTTTCTTTTTATCACTTACCTACTCGAGGACGAGCAGGAGTTAAGCTCTGGGATGTTGATACGTTGCAAACAGATCCATAATTTTTGATGTTCCATGCTTGGTTTTATCTACTTTCTTATGTTTTGTCCACACTTTGGAGTACTTTCTATATACTTTCTTGGACTAACCTATTAACAAGAGCCACAGTGCCAGCTGCCTATTTTCTACTGTTTTTGGTTCCAGGAAAGTCAGAAAATGAATATTCTTGGAATTGGACGGGACAAAAGCCAAAGTCAGTTTTTCACCGAGGGGAACATAGAGACAGAATACGAGACGAAGAGGGGCCAGAGAGCCGCCACACCACCTAGCCGCGCGTCCAGGCCTGGCCCGTGCCAGGGGGTGGTCTGGCCGCCTAGGCCTCCCCTTTCACCTATAAGATGCCTCCGATACAGAAACCCTAAGTACCAGATCAAAATTCCACGAAAGAGCCTGTAGCCACCGTCATCTCCATCCCTAGATCGGGAGGGATCTGAAGCTCTTCCCGGCATCCTGCCAGAGGGGAGAATTCACCCTGGAGGCCTTCTTCATCACCATGCAAGCCTCTAGCGTGATGCGTGAGTAGTTCATCCCTAGACTACGGGTCCATGTAGTAGCTAGATGGCTGGTTCTTCTCCTTTGTGCTATCATGTTTAGATCTTGTGAGCTCCGTTCATGATCAAGATCATCTATTTGTAATCCTACATGTTGAGTTTGCGGGGATCCGATGGATATTGAGATGCTATTTCAGATTGATTATTGATTCTATCATGTCTTTGTTATTTGTGATCTTGCATGCTTTCCGTTATTAGTAGCTATCTTGGCCAAGTAGATGCTAGCAACTCCAAGAGTTAGTATTTATGCTCGATAGTAGGTTCATGCCTCTAGTAATCCGGGGAAGTGACAGAAATATCTAAGGTACTAGATGTGTTGTTGCTACTAGGGAGAAAACAGCAATCCTTTGTTCATAGAACAATCGTATTGTTTACTTTACACGCAATGTGTAATGCAATTATCTGTTGCTTGCAACTTAATACTGGAGGGGGTTTAGATGATAACCTGAAGGTGGATTATTAGTCATAGATGCAGTTGGATGACGGTCTATGTATAATGTTGTAATGCCCAATCGAATCTCAAAGGAGTCAAGCTAATTAGTTTATGCATGTATTGCTTTCTCGATGTTTGTCAATTGCCCCGCTGTAATTTGTTCACCCAACATGTCATCTATCTTAAGTAGATCCACCACTAGTTAACTATGGACCCCGGTCCTTCCTTTTATCATCAATCTACAACTGTTTACTGCTTTCTGTTTACTTTCTGCAAACTATTACTTTCTTCCACACAATACGTATAATCCTTTGTTTTCAGAAAAAACAGTGAGATTGACAACCTCATTGTAAGTTGGGGGAAAAGTTTTGTGGTTGTGTTGTGCAGGTTTCCACGTTGCTGCTGGTGTCGGTAGTGCGCCCTGCCAAAGTCCAGCTAGCAACACCTTGGAGGTGTTTCCTTGCTCCTACTGGTTCGATAAACCTTGGTTTCATAACTAAGGGAAAACTTACTGTTGTGCTCATCATACCTTCCTCTTGGGGTTCCCCAATGAGCTCGTTAATAGACGAGTCAACAAACACCTAGGTGTTGAATATATGCGTTTGCTAGTGGTTAGCATAGTCTCCAGATTTGACATTTTTAGGTCCATGTGTATTTGCATGTCTTTGCGTCTCTACGCATCACTCATTCTCTAATGAGATGGCATTGTATAAATTTAGTCCTTTGGTGAGACCTTTAGTTCCTTTGGGTTAAAACATGTTGATAGTATTGTCGTACAATATATCTTCATAGTATTAGCCCATTGTGAACAACACCTAGTTTGATAACAAACTACTTGACACAAATGCCCTCCTTTGCTGCTACTATGGCAGTCATATACTTAGCCTTTTCTTGTAGTATCCGTCACAATGTCTTAACTTTGGAACTCATCCAAATCCATCATGGAATTTTCTTTCCATAATATTGTGCCACCCATAGTTTAAATTGAGATAAATTTAATTTGTATCTTGTGACAAACTGGTATCAATGTAACACTTTACAATGAACTACTTTCAACTATTTGTCACTTATACATGTTATATTCTTAGTTCTTCCAAAGCTCATAAGAATATCTTTACTATCGTCCAATGATCATCTTATGAATCATTCTGGTATATGCTCACAACATTTAGAGCATAGGACATATCTGGATATGTACATATTACGGTATTATTGATCAAAATATTCATGTGATTTCACTCACCAAACGTCGATACACTTGAATCTTGATTCAATCTTTTCCATGGACCCTTTCAATGTCTCATATATGTACGTCTAGCACAACCATATTAGCGCCTCAATCTATCCAAATAGACGTTGATGCTGAATATTCCGGTTTTGCCCAAGTCTTTCATCAAAATCTAATTTTAATGAAATTCTTAACCCGTGTCAATAAAAGATACATTATTTCCAATCAACAATATGTACTCTATATAATGTATTAGAAATATGTCTCGGTGCTCCCACTTAATTTCTTGCAAATGCAAGCATCTTCATCGTCTCCGATGAAATTAAACTCTTTCAACATTTTCATCACAGTGAAGATTCCAACTCCGCTATGCTCACTTCAACCATTGAAGTTTGCACGCCCTTTTAGCATCCTTTGAATTAACAAAACCCTTTGGACCGTGTCATGTACACGTCCGAGGTAACCATTCTATTAGAAGAACATTGTTTTGTTTGTTCAACTACCATATACCAAATTATATGTAGTGGTTGCTAGATTAATCCGTCAAGACTAAATATCGCTATGAAAGATCAAATCTTGTCATAGTCAACTCCTTGAACATAGTCGTAAATTCCTTTCTGACATGTCGATTATTTCATAGATGTCAAACATCCATGTCTATTTCTTTATAGATCCAAACACGACCGATAGGATTCATGCCTTTTTGGAGGGTCTTCCAAGTTCAAAAACTTGATTTCTCGTGTATGGAAATGGATTTTATGACTTCTAGCAATTCTATGGAGTCAGGGGCCATCATCGCTTCTTTGCATGCAGTCGGTTCATTATTCTCAAAACAATAATGACATTTTTTTATCAAATCTCACTATTTGATTGTTACCCGATGCATACGGTTCAAATAGGAACTCTAATCTCCAAGATCGCAACCTTTGTAATCATGGGAGCCATGAGCATTGTGGCCGCCACCGGGACACTTTCCGGCGCTGCGCTACTTAGCACATATAGCTAAGGTTCAATAACCTTATCAAAGTTCTATTGTCCTCCCACTTAACTTTTCGCGAAAAATTCCTTCTCAAGAAACGTCACGTTCTAAGTGACAAACCCTTTTGTCCTAAGTGTTATGGAGGAATACCCAACAAATTCTTTGGGATAACCTACAAAGACATGCTTATCCGACTTTGTTTGTAAACATTTTACTTATGCATAGCATACCAAAATTTTAAAAAAGACAACTCGGGTTTTTATCCCAAACCATAACTCATATGGTGTCATTTCAACGGATCACGATGGTGCTCTTTTTAGTGTAAAAGTGGTAGTATCTAAAGCTTTAATCCTTAAAATATAATGGTAGTTTTATAAATGACAGTTTTGATCTGACCATGTCAAACAAGGTTCGATTTGATCTCTCGAACATACCATACTCCTGTGGTTTATCGGGAAATGAAAATCCATGGAATAATTCCCAAAATCTTAGGTGTTTTGCTACCTATAACTCAAATATCTTCCTTTATGATCCAATCATAAACTCTTTATTTTCTTGTTACAATGATTTTCCACTTCATCTTGAAAGTATTTGAACAATTTTCAAATGTTTCATACTTCTTCCTTATTAAGTAAATATACATATATATTCACTCAAATTTCTAGAGAAAACATATGAAGCAAAAAGATTCATCGCATATGGCTACACATAATGTACTATGCACATCAACATGCACAATTTCAAATAAGTTAGGTAACTGTTCCTCTTTGGCCTATGAACGGAGTTTCAATTATCTCGAGAAAAGTCTCACAAGCGTCATTTGATCCAAATCATAGACTCCAAAAATCCATAAAAATGGAGTTTGTTTATGTTCTCTTTCCAATATAATTTAAACTGCGATGTCACTTCATAAGTGATCTTTCAATCATTTGTCTCGCGACATTTTAGCATTAGTTTTATGGACGTGATTTCTCCAACTAGACTTGTAAAAGTTCATCCATCTTTTATGGAATACGGTAGTTATTTGAACAACCAGTGTTCTCATTATAGCGGAACAAAATAACAATTATTTAAACAAATCTTGAAGGCAAGCTTTGATGTCAATGATGAATACAATAACACTTTATTTGTTTTCAATGAACATAATCACATATGCTTTTGCTACTTACTTAGGACATTGTAGTTCATGAATTGCATCGTTCAGTATGATATTTCATACCAACCAATTTGGTATCCAATACCCAAGAACCACATTGTTTAACAAGCAAATAATACAACCATAACATGTATATCATCTATATACCTTAGCTGGACATTTCCAGTCTATTATTTTCTGCCAAATATTTTATAAATTCTCTTTCAGCATTTCCTTTTCCTTTTAAAAGAATCTATCAACATCAATAGTGGTGCCATACATATGACACATAGTCCAAAGCATGTATAGTAAAATACTAATACCTTTGGACTTGCACTTTGAAGTTGATCACCATCATCAAATGTTTGGTGTTCTTTCGAAAATCCATTCTTTAGTAATATTTTAGTGTAGTAAACATTTTACTTACATCTTCTATTCATCCTTATCAAGCTACTATGGCCTATAAGGATGAATTGTGAGTATAATGTTAGTTCCCAAAACCTTTTGGGAGATTAGGACATCTAGCGTCTCCAACCTTCACAAATTCTCATACAATGTGAGAACATGTATTTTGCCAAATTATACTCTATCATATTGCAACCATAAACATTGTTTCAGATATCAAAATATCTTCCACATATGATGGCTTCTGAAACAATTCTTTCATCTCCTAGATAACCTCGATATTAAAGACAACTTTTGAATATCAACAATCATGGAGGCAAACATGATACTTTAGATACTAACATTGGAATTCTTACTCTCGATTTAATACTACTTATTAAACTTCATGGAGTAAATAGAGTTTGCTGAAAGTTTGCAATAGGACTTCTAAAACTGACATTCAAAACAATACGGTACCAGTTCATAAAGTAAAATATCCAGAATTCTATAGTTCTATTATCTCAATTAAAACTAAGCATAAGGTAGTAAACAGATGCCAATGACTACAAAAAATTATGCAAATTCGCTTAGATTTAGTTTACGACAAATTGAGTTCGACTAGTCCAAATTAGAAATGAACTCCCACTCAAAAACGACATCCCTCGTGTCTTTTTGGTGATTACATGAACCAAATCCACTACACCAAGTCCGATCATCACGTGAGTCGGTGTAGCTTCAAAGGCGAGCATCTATATGGGCATCATATCTACCATATGACTCATGCTTAACCTTTTGGTCCGTGTTCCGAGGCCATGTCTGTACATGCTAGGCTCGCCAAGTAACAACCTTAGTACTCGCGTGTGTAAAACGGTCTTACACCCGTTGTATGAAAGCGCAGAGTCGAGTACACCCGATCATCATGTGATGTCTCGAAACATGATCCATAGAACGGTGCATACTTAAGGAAGAACACATTTTTATCTTGATATCTAAATGAGGGATCATCTTATAATGCTACTAAAACGCAAAACTAGCAATATAAGATGCAAACATCATATGTGTGAAGTGAAATGATATGGTCTATGCATTTGATCACTATCATCTGCATCGTGGTATGATCTTTATCATTCCTTTATGTGTAAGGCCAAGGTCTATGGAACTTACACGTTAGGTGTGTTGTAAGAGTATCAACTATACACCAACTTACAACATTACCATATCATGACACTAGCCCAACAACAATCTAAACTAGACGCTTTTAATTTATCCATTGCAAGTTTTACGTGGCTTAGGACTTTCAAAGATAGAACCGGTCTTACCTACGAACATGGAACCACAACGATGATAACTAAGTTATTAGCAAATCATTGTAAATCAGATATTGACTATAGTAGGAGAGACAGACACCCGCTAGCCACTTATGCAAAACTAGTTGCATGTCAATCATGAAACAGGTCTCATGTGCGAGGACATGTAAAGTTAGTCTGGGCCGCTTCATCCCACTATGCCACCAATATCCAAAATACATAGAATATGCAATAAAAATGATCATCAACGCCCACATACTCATATGTGTTCTACCCGTGCAAAGTATATACGCATAGATCAGGCTCTGATACCACTGTTGGGTTCGTAGCATAGAAAACAAAAAAATTCCTACGATGGGAACTATTATACGCCAAGATCTATCTATTAGATACAAGCAACGGGTGGTTATATCTCCATAGAGAACATACCCTTGAAGACAACAAAGCTTTGTTAATGAGATGGAACTCGTGGATGATGTAGTCGTACACTTTCCGATCTCGACATCATGATGAAGTCCAACGAGTCCAGCAGGTCCAGCACTAGCACGTCCAACAGGTACAACACCAGCAAGTCTAGCACCACAAAGCAGAGGTACATCCGTGATCACACACACATCTATTACCCCAACAACCTCCGCGTCCTCACTCTAGTGATGCAGCGAAAGCAGCAACTCCATTCCAGATAAAGCCACCGAGAACATGTATCTCGCTAATCTGAGACCATGGGGAATAATTTCTAGAGGGGAGAGAGATCCTTCACGAGGAGGTGTACTTTGTGAGGAGGAGAGGGGGCCTTTTATAGGGAGAGGGGACAGCCAAGGGCCATGACGTGGCAGCCATGGTTGTGCCCCCACCTCTTCCATCATTCATGTGGTGGATGCTCCACTCACATAAATATGCCTCCACTCACACTTCCACTCACATACATTAAATTTCCACCAAATTTAATGCAGGGTCTCATTAAATAAAACTATTTTAATTATTTTATTCAGAATTTTGTTAATTACATTAATTAAAAAACATTCACATAAAACCCCCTGCAACATTTCAAAATCACATGCAGAACCAGTTTCTGCAATTTCACCCGAAACAATTCCGACTTCCATCAAAATGATTCTAGCGCTTTCTTAAATCTTTATCTGAAACATATTTGCTCCAAATGGTGTCGGTATCCCTTAAGTGTGTCACCCTATGGTTCGTGAATAATGTAGACATGATCGAGACCCCTCTCCGATCAATAATCAGCAGCAGGACCTAGAGATCCATACTGACTCCCACACATTCAACGATGACTCTAGTGATCGTGTGAACCTTTAACGTTGTAACTAAATCCCTTTGTCTCGCGATATATTACATGTCCGAGATTTGATCATTGGTATCTCAATACTTAGTTTGATCTCGTAACCGACATGCACTCTTTTCTCGGTACCGTGATATAACCTTCTAGTGATCACATCACTTGCTTGCAAGCTGTTTCAATGTGATATCACCGAGAGGGCCCTGAGTATATCTATCCATCATCAGGATGGACAAATCCCACTCTTGATCCATGAGACCCTACATAAAACCTTCATAGCACTGAACTCACCTTTATAGGCACCCTGTTATGGTGTGGTGTTTGATGCTATCAAGATACTTTTCAAGTGTTAGTGATTGACATGATCTCATGGTCTAAGGACTAGGATTACTTCGTATGATGTTATAGCAATATAAACATAATAACTTTGATCGTAATGCTATACTTCGGATGAATGTTCATCACATCATTCCACCAATGTTGTGACCTCGTTATTAACAACATCCAATGTCCATGATCAGGAAACCTTGATCATCTTGTTAATCAACAAGATAGTTTATCAGAGAGGCATAACTAGGAACCTTTTGTTTATTAAACACATATGTATTAATGTTTCCAATTAATACAATTATAGCATGCAAAATAAACATTTATCATAAACATGGAATAATATAATAACTACTTTATTATTGCCTGTCGGGAATATTCCCTTCAATTTGATGGTAGCTTGAGTAGGCGTCGAGGAAGCATAGGTAGGCGCATCCCGCGATGGAGTCAATTTTCTAATCATTCCGCGATAGCGGGAATTGGTCCTTCGGGCAATGCTTGTTGTGGCAGGTGAGGTCCACGCACATCCACATGATATCCGTGTCCTTTTTCGGAACAAGCACGGGGTTTGCTACCCAAGTGCTCTCCTTTATTTCTCGTATAAAGTTGGCATCGAGGAGTCTGTTGCTTCCATACCGACCACCTTTGCCCTTTGTTCTGACAATCAATGTATCGACTGCTTGACTGGTCTGGTGTCAGGATTCACATTGAGTGCATGCTTGGTGAATTCCCTGGGAACTCCTGGCATGTCCGCTGGACACCAGCCAAAGATCTCCCAGCACTCACGAAGGAATTCGATGAGCATGAATTCCTATACAGAACTCAAGTTGTTGGCGATGAGGGCCGTCTTTGTCAGGTCCATGTCATAGGTGTTAATAGGATATCATCCAAGCGCTAAAGCAAGGCATTCCAAGAGGAAAGCGATTGTCCAAGTAAATATCTTCTGAATATCACATTCGGAGGAGAAGACTCTAAAACCATGGTGATTGTATCAAACCTATGACAAACAATAGCATACAAAGCAGGATAATATTCCCAAAGTGTAGCATTTCCTAGCCACTTATCTTCCAATAATTGTATCTCAGATCCATTCTTAATTGAAAAAGATCCAAAGCAAAAGATATGTTTCTTTGTCGCCATTAGACTAGCCCAGAAATGCAAGTCACTAGGTTTCCAAAGAACTTGAGACAAAGCTTTTGAGCCAACATAGTTTCATTTAAGAAGAGTTTGCCATAACCCATTTTCAGTTAGTAATTTGAAGATCCATTAACCAAGGAGGGCCGTATTTTTGACCTCAAGATCTTGAATACCTAGCCCACTCTGGTCTTTGGGGCAGCAAAACACACTCCATTTAGCCACTCTATATTTATTTTTCTCACTTCACCCTACCAAAATAATCTTGATTAGAAATAATCCAAACGTTTCAAGACTCCTTTTGGTAGTTGGAAGGAGGATATCGTATATAGTACCATATTACTTAATATTGAATTAATAAGCACCAACCTTTCTCCTAGGGATAACAATTTACTTTTATAACTACTTAACCTTTATTGTAATCTCTCCTCAACAAGTTTCCATTTAGCATTTATAAGTCTCCGATAATGAATTGGGATACCCAAAACCTAATTAGAATCTAGACTTGTCAACACCCAAATAACTCGGCATACGAATTTACCTCATCTTGAGATTCACCGAAGCAGAACAATTCACTCCTATTGAAATTAATTTTTAGACCTGAAATTTGCTCAAAGCTCAGAGAATTAGCTTTAGGTTTTCTCGCTTTTTTATATAATGTTAGATAAATAGAATTGTGTCATCAACGTATTGAAGAATAGATAATCCAACATCAACTAGATGAGGAATCACATCTTCAATTTGGCCATTCGACTTTGTGCGCTCAATCATAATGGTGAGCATATCATCCACTATATTGAATAGTATTGATGATAGTGGGTCTCCTTGTCTTAACCCTTTACTTGTCTGGAAGTATTTGCCAATATCATCATCAACTTTAATGACAACACTACCTCCTGAAACAAAGTTATGAATTAGAGCAACTCATTAGAAAAACCTTTTATTATGGCAGTTTGCTGGAGGAAAGACAACTTAACATTATCGTAGGACTTGGTTGTGCTACTTGAATCTAGGCCTTGCCATTCAGTTAATTGCCTTATAGTAGATTAGGTATATGATATATCATTTGGTTCTTCAATGTAGTGTAGTGCTTTTAGCTTCTTATTTCATTTCTCCTAGTTGCTCCAACATGCAGAAAGGTAAACCCTATTAATCCTCTGGTTTTCTTTTAAGGTTGTCCCTAATCCCCTAACAAAGATATAAGAGGACATTTTCACTCAAAAATGTGATGCAGCATACTGTAGCTGGTGCTCCCAAGGTGGTGGACTTTCATCATCACCACCAAGACCTATTGAGACTTAACTGAACTCATCTGAATCATGGTCTGACATTTTCATAGGTAAGGTGATCAGAAGAATAGGGGTAAGTGTTATCCTGCTGAAATCAAATGGAATTAGATGTTTCTTTGGATTGTGGATAGCCACAGGTTGGACGGAAATCCAATTTGGCCCTGATAAGTTGTAAACTTATCTATAATTTTTTATGTTCCATGCTTGTTTTATATCTACTTTCTTATGTTTTGTCCACACTTTGGAGTATTTTTACACATTTTCTAGAACTAACCTATTAACAAGATGCCACAGTACCAGTTGCCTGTTTTCTGCTGTTTTTGGTTTCAGAAAAGCTATTAAGGAAATATTCTTGGAATTGGACCGGACAAAAGCCAAAGTCAATATTTTACCCGAAGCAACACGGAGTCCGGAGGGGAGACGAAGCGGGGAACCAGGGCGGCCACACCCTAGAGTGGTGCGGCCAGCCCTAGCCACGCCACCACCTGGTGTGGGCCCCCTGGTACTCCACCGACCTTGCCCTTTGATGGCCCAAAATATATCGAGCTCGTTGGGGAACCCAGAGAGGAAGGTATGATGAGCACAACAGCAAGTTTTCCCTCAGTTATGAAACAAAGGTTATCGAACCAGTAGGAGCAAGAAAACACCTCCAAGGTGTTGTTGCCAACTTGGAATCATGCACAACACAGCCACAGAACTTTGCCCCCAACTTATAGTGAGGTTGTCAATCTCACCGGTTTTGCTGAAAACAAAGAATTAAACGTATTGTGTGGAAGAAAGTAAAAGCTTGCAGAAAGTAAACAGAAAACGGTAAACAGTTGTAGATATATTGTAAAAGAAAGGACCGGGGTCCATAGTTCACTAGTGGTGATTCTCCTTAAGATAGATGACATGTTGGGTGAACAAATTAAGCGGGGCAATTGACAAACATCGAGAAAGCATACATGAATATACTAATCATCTTCACTCCTATGAGATTTGATTGGGCATTACAACATTATACATAGACCGTAATCCAACTGCATCTATGACTAATAATCCACCTTCAGGTTATCATCCGAACCCCCTCCAGTATTAAGTTGCAAGCAACAGATAATTGCATTATGCATTGCGTGTAAAGTAAACAATACGATTGTTCTATGAACAAAGGATTGCTATTTTCTCCCTAGTAGCAACAACACATCTAGTACCTTAGAGATTTCTGTCACTTCCCCAGATTACTAGAGGCATGAACCCACTATCGAGTATAAATACTCCCTCTTGGAGTTGCTAGCATCTACTCGGTCAAGATAGCTACCAACAACGGAGAGCATGCAAGATCATAAATAACAAAGACATGATTGAATCAATAATCAATCTGAAATAGCATCTCAATATCCATTGGATCCCCGCAAACACAACATGTATGATTACAAGTAGATGATCTTGATCATAAACGGAGCTCACAAGATCTAGACATGGTAACACAAAGGAGAAGAACCAACCATCTAGCTACTACATGGACCCGTAGTCCAAGGGGAGGGATCACCATGGAGGCCTTCTTCATCACCATGGAGGCCTTCTTCATCCCTAGACTACGGGTCCATGTAGTAGCTAGATGGTTGGTTCTCCTCCTTTGTGCTACCATGTTTAGATCGTGTGAGCTTCGTTCATGATCAAGATCATCTATTTGTAATCCTACATGTTGTGTTTGCCGGGATCCGATGGATATTGAGATGCTATTTCAGATTGATTATTGATTTTATCATGTCTTTGTTATTTGTGATCTTGCATGCTTTCCGTTGTTAGTTTCTATCTTGGCCAAGTAGATGCTAGCAACTTCAAGAGGGAGTATTTATGCTCGATAGTGGGTTCATGCCTCTAGTAATCTAGGGAAGTGACATAAATCTCTAAGGTACTAGATGTGTTGTTGCTACTAGGGAGAAAACAACAATCCTTTGTCCATAGGGCAATCATATTGTTTACTTTACACACTTTGCTTAATACAATTATCTGTTGCTTGCAACTTAATACTGGAGGGGGTTCGGATGATAACCTGAAGGTGGATTATTAGTCATAGATGCAGTTGGATTATGGTCTATGTATAATGTTGTAATGCCCAATCAAATCTGATAGGAGTCAGGATAATTAGTGTATGCATGTATGCTTTCTCGATGTTTGTCAATTGCCCCACTGTAATTTATTCACCCAACATGTCATCTATCTTAAGGAGAATCACCACTAGTGAACTATGGACCCCAGTCCATTCTTTTACCATCAATCTACAATCTACTATTTACTGTTTACTGTTTACTTTCTGCAAGCAATTACTATCTTCCATATAATATATTTAATCCTTTGTTTCAGCAAAACCGCTGAGATTGACAACCTCACTATAAGTTGGGGCAAAGTTATGTGGTTGTGTTGTGCAGGATTCCAAGTTAGAAGACAACACCTTGGGGTTGTTTCCTTGCTCCTACTGGTTCGATAACATTTGTTTCATCACTGAGGGAAAATTTGTTGTTGTTCTCATCATACCTTCCTCTTGGGGTTCCCAATAAGCTCATCACTTTTTGAGCCATCAAGCCTATTTTCTGGCGCCGTTGCCGGGGAGTCAAGGACAGCTTCACAAGAGGAGTCCTTCATAACCAATCTCTTTACTTTGTTTTTTGTTTTTTGCTTAGTGTATTTTTGCTTTGTTTTCTTGTTTCCTTTATCAAAAACAATAAAAATAGTTACACTAGTTTGCTTCCTTTATTAAAACACAAAAAATGACTACTCTTGAAAACACTAAGTTGTGTGACTTCACTAGCACCAACAACAATGATTTCATGTGCACACCTATTGTTCCACCTGTTCCTGAAGCTACTTTCTTTGAAATTAAACCTGCTTTGCTCAATCTTGTTATGAAAGAACAATTTTCTGGTGTTGGTACTGAAGATGTTGCTGCTCACCTTAATAACTTTGTTGAACTTTGTGAGAGGCAAAAATATAGGCATATAGATGGAGATATTATTAAGCTTAAATTGTTTCCTTTCTCTTTGAGAGGAAAAGCTAAAGAATGGTTGCTATCCCTAACTAGAAATAGTATTGATTCTTGGACTAAATGCAAAGATGCTTTCATTGGAAAATACTATCCTCCTACTAAGATTATATCTATGAGAAGTGAAATAATGAAATTTAAACAATCTGATAATGAACATATTGCTCAAGCTTGGGAAAGAATGAAATCTTTGGTAAAGAATTGTCTCACTCATGGACTGACCGCTTGGATGATTATCCAAACCTTTTATGCAGGACTGAATTATTCTTTAAGAAATCTGCTGGATTCTGCTGCTGGAGGTACCTTTATGACCATTACTTTGGGTGCTGCAACAAAGCTTCTGGATAATATGTTATTAAACTATTCTGAATGGCACACTAAGAGAGCTCCACAAGGTAAGAAGGTAAATTCTGTTGAAGAAACCTCCTCCTTGAGTGATAAAATTGATGTTATTATGTCTATGCTTGTTAATGGTAAAGCTCATATTGATCCAAATCATGTTCCCTTAGCTTCTTTGGTTGCTCAAGAAGAGCAAGTTGATGTAAACTTTATTAGAAATAATAATTTTAGCAACAATGCCTATAGGAATAATTTTGGTAACAATAATTATAGGCCTTATCCCCCCAATAATGGTAAAGCTTATGGAAATTCCTACAACAATAATAGAAGTGCACCCTCTGAACTTGAAGTCGTGCTTAAGGATTTTATTATTAAACAAATTGTTTTCAATAAAACTATTGAGGAAAAACTCTCTAATGCTGAAAGAAATATAAGATCATTATCTGAAACACAATCTTCTTTGAATAAAATGGCTGCTAAACCTGAAACTATTGAAAATCCCTTTGTTGCTACTAATGCCATACAAGTTAGAATTGATTAAAATGTTAGACTATTAGCTGAATTGCATGCTAACTGGGAAAGAGAAGATGAAATTGCTAGAAATAGTAGTATTTGTACTATCACCACCACTAATGTTGAAGCTAGCAAACCTAATGAAGTCCCCATTCCTTTTGCAACAATGCCTAAAACCAATGGAACCTTCTCTAATAAAAATGCTGAAATTCTTCAAAATATGGGAAACAATAACTCTACTACTTTAGATGGTAATTATTATTTTGATCTTGATGGTTGCAATATCTCTGCAGTAATTATGTTCCTACAAAAGCTTGCTAAAAGTCCTAATGCTAGTGCTATGAATATGGCCTTTACAAAACACACTACTGATGCTCTCATAAAAATTAAAGAAGAAAAGATGAAACATAAAGCTTCTATCCCTATGAAATTAGAAGATGGTTGGGAACCCATCATTAATATGAAAGTGAATGATTTTGATCTCAAAGCTTCATGTGATCTTGATAGTAGTGTTTCTATTATGCCTATAAGAATTTATGAAATTCTTGATTTGGCATCGTTGGAAGATTGCTATTTAAATGTCCGACTTGATGATAATGCTAAAAAGAAACTCATGGGGAGTGTTAATGATTTTATTATTATGGTTAACAATGCCTATGTCCCCATCGATTTCTATATTTTGGATGTTGAATGCAATGCTTCTTGTCCTATTATTTTGGGAAGACCTTTTCTTAGAACTGTTGGTGCCATTATTGATATGAAAGAAGGCACCATTAAATATCAATTCCCACTCAAGAAAGGTATAGAGCACTTCCCTAAGAAGAGAGAGAAGATTCCTTTTGCCTCTCCTATTAAAACAAAATGTCCTCTTAATGCTTCTTCATTTGAGAATACTTGATTCTTGCTTCTTATGCCTAGCTCAAAGGCGTTAAAGAAAAGCACTTATTGGGAGATAACCCAAATTTCGTTAGGAATCTTTTGTCAGTCTTGGAAGTTATTATCTCTATAATAACCTCTCCTTATCCTTTTTGTGTGGTTTTTGTGCCAAGTGTAACCTCTAATGACGGAAAAGTAAGACTTGGGAAAGTTGTTGTCCCAAAATAGATTTTTGTACTTTGCTATAAAAATTTATAAAACATATCTGTACATCGGATTGAGCTGTAATTTTGTGTGCTTCTGCCCCAGGTTGTTATCCAACTTTTGTTAGTTTAACACTTTTTGATTAGAGAAACAGAAGGTCTTCGACAAAATCGTTTTTTACCTGCTGGTCTGTTTTGACAGATTTCTGCCATTATTTGCATTTGCCTCTAAAATCTCTTTCTCTTTGAGTTCTTGCCAAAATTCTTGAAGTTTTTAAAGGAAGTGCTACAGTATCTTGTGTTTTAATGGAAGTTTTACTTGTTTTGAAACTAAACCAAAAGACTTATTATCTTGAGTACACTAATGTTGCTAATGAAGATTGTGTGAAGTTTTGTATGAAGGAAATTTTTAAGTGTAGGGAAGAATAATGTGATAAGCTGAAGTATGGAAAAAAGCTTAATCTTGGGGATTCCACCCGTGTCACCCCAAGAAATATCCAAGAAGTATGAGCGTCAAAGCTTGGGGATGCCTAAGGCATCCCCTTCTTCATCAATAAAAATCTCAGGTTCTCTTCCAAACACTTAATTTTTATTGTTTCATGCACAGTTGTGTTGTTCTTGGAGTGACTTTGTTTTAGTTTTTAGTTTTTGTTTGCTTAGTTTGGTTGAATAAATTGTTTGGACCCTCACATTCATACATTAGTTTTCAAATAAGTTGGTTTAGATTGGAAAAGAGTAGGAAAGTTCATGCTTATAAGTGGTATAAAAGGAGTCTTGTTTTTGACTGTGGCCTAGGCTTTGTCATGTCATGCTTGATATTGTTTTGAATTTATGCTTAGTGATTATTGCTGTAGCATGACTTGTTACAATCAATTGAGATTTCTTAATGTGCCTTGAAAGAATCATGCGTTGTTTTAGCATATTAAAGCATAGTATTGTGGTATTCTCCTTTAATGCTTTATTTGGGTCGACTTGGCACATGCTCACACCATGTTAAGACTATACCAAGTCACCATAGCCTCTATGATCATTTAGTTTTCGACTTGTGATATCACTTTATGCTTTAATTAATAATGTTTTGTCGCTTTGCATGATTATGACCATTATTGCTCTCTTAGTTGGTCGCTCCCAGTATTTTGCTAACCTCCATACCAAGTATGAGTTCCACTCATGCATCCAACTCCAAATAAAACCAAGTTATTCCAAAGAGTCCACCATACCTACCTATTAGCATTTGCTATTCCAAGTATATTCATGTTTTTATGTACCTTCCGAATTAAACTTGTTATGTGAAAATTAGTGATTAAAGCTCTCACAAACTTGATGGCACACTTTACTTTTCTTGCACTTAATAAACTTGAACCATTGTGCCCATCTATGTTGCGTATATGCTTGCGTTTTGTAAGTTGTGAATTAGCAGAACCATGTTATCAAGGGGAATGCTTTCAACATTGCACTTTATTTAGTTGATATCATGTTCTTTTGCTTATGGATCTCGGTGGTGTGAAATGAAACGGGAGCTTGAAAGGCTCATGGAGTTCGTATATGTGTTAGAGAAACGCCTGGGCGGCTAGTCTAAGCCATGCCTAATCAAGGTGGAAACCTCCAGCATAACCATAGTGAGAAATCTATGAAGCATCCTCTATAAAAAGAAGCCTATGCAAATAGGAAAGAAAAAAGAGAAAAAAAGAGAAAAAAAAGGCCTATGCAAATAGGAAATAAAAGGATTGCTGAGATGCTCATTGTCTGCTTGCCTTGTCATTTTGATATGGGGAATCTTCAGTATCATCGGGCAAGGGGTACCCCATTGGCGGTTCTCTATGATACACATGTACTTACAATGACAAGAACTTACTTGTGACTAAACTAGAGTAGCATGATGAACGGTACTCATAAGTAAGGGGCATGAGATTTTTAGCTTATAACTTGTCAAGCATATCCTCATATTTGTTCACTTCAACCTTAATCACCTAAAGATTCTTATGATAGGGGCAATGAGAGATGAAAGTTAATAAGTACCATAATTTTTGGAAGCTCTTTATGAGACCTGAATCCATGCTTCCTTCTATGAAGGGCCTTTCTTTTACTTTTATGTTGAGTCTCCATATTCTATCTTTATGCACCTATTAAGAGAGCATAGTGGTCATTCTTAGTTTAATGTGCATTGTCCCAAAACTTGTTCATTGATGCATAACTTTGATATTGCTTGTTCTTAAACTATTTGTATATAGTCACCCTTATGAACTTTGAAGGTGTCCTATGCATTTATGTTTTGCTACACTATGAGGGACAAGATGAATACCATTCTCATTATGTTTTCTATATGTGAAACAAACAAACGTATTTCAAAGCATTGTTATTCATGAATCTTTTGTTTGTACCTTTTCATGTTACAACATAGTTGCTATGTCTTATTGTTAGAACTATATCTTTCATGCTATGTTAAAGTACTATGAGCCCAGCTATCAATGTTTTACAAATACCTTGATCAAGATTGTGATGGTGCATGTCACCTCAAAAATTATTCTTTTCTTTATCACTTACCTACTCAAAGACGAGCAGGAGTTAAGCTTCGGGATTTTGATGCATTGTAAACGTATCTATAATTTTTGATGTTCCATGCTTGTTTTATATCTACTTTCTTACGTTTTGTCCACACTTTGGAGTATTTTTACACATCTTCTAGAACTAACCTATTAACAAGATGCCACAGTGCCAGTTGCATGTTTTCTGCTGTTTTTGGTTTCAGAAAAGCTAGTAAGGAAATATTCTTGGAATTGGACCGGACAAAAGCCAAAGTCAATATTTTACCCGAAGCAACATGGAGTCCGGAGGGGAGACGAAGCGGGGAACCAGGGCGGCCACACCCTAGGGTGGCGCAGCCAGCCCTAGCCGCGCCACCACCTGGTGTGGGCCCCCTGGTCCTCCACCGACCTTGCCCTTCCGCCTATAAAAGCCTCTCGGGACGAAAACCTAAGGACCTGATAAAAATTCCACGAAACAGTCTTGAGCCGCCGTCATCTCCATCCCTAGATCGGGAGGGATCTGAAGCTCTTGCCGACACCCTGCTAGAGGGGAGAGATCACCCTGGAGGCCTTCTTCATCACCATGCATGCCTCCGGTGTGATGCGTGAATAGTTCATCCCCGGACTACGGGTCCATGTAGTAGCTAGATGGTTGGTTCTCCTCCTTTGTGCTACCATGGTTAGATCTTGTGAGCTCCGTTCATGATCAAGATCATCCATTTGTAATCCTACATGTTGTGTTTGCGGGGATCCGATGGATATTGAGATGTTATTTCAGATTGATTATTGATTCTATCATGTCTTTCTTATTTGTGATCTTGCATCCTTTCCGTTGTTAGTAGCTATCTTGGCCAAGTAGATGCTAGCAACTCCAAGAGGGAGTATTTATGCTCGATAGTGGGTTCATGCCTCTAGCAATCTGGGGAAGTGATAGAAATCTCTAAGGTACTAGATGTGCTGTTGCTACTAGGGAGAAAACAGCAATCCTTTGTCCATAGGGAAATCGTATTGTTTACTTTACACACTTTGCTTAATGCAATTATATGTTGCTTGCAACTTAATACTGGAGGGGGTTCGGATGATAACCTGAAGGTGGATTATTAGTCATAGATGCAGTTGGATTACGGTCTATGTATAATGTTGTAATTCCCAATCAAATCTCATAGGAGTCAAGATGATTAGTATATGCATGTATGCTTTCTCGATGTTTGTTAATTGTCCTGCTGTAATTTGTTCACCCAACATGTCATCTATCTTAAGGAGAATCACCACTAGTGAACTATGGACCCCGGTCCATTCTTTTACCATCAATCTACAATCTACTATTTACTATTTACTATTTACTTTCTGCAAGCAATTACTATCTTCCACACAATACATTTAATCCTTTGTTTTAGCAAAACCGATGAGATTCACAACTTCACTGTAAGTTGGGCGAAGTTCTGTGGTTGTGTTGTGTAGGATTCCAAGTTGGAAGACAACACCTTGGGGTTGTTTCCTTGCTCCTACTGGTTCGATAACCTTGGTTTCATCACTGAGGGAAAATTCGTTGATGTGCTCATCATACCTTCCTCTTGGGGTTCCCAACGAGCTCATCACTTTTTGAGCCATCAAGCCCACGGGTGAAAATGAACCCATTGTTTGATAACATACTTCAAAATGTTAAAAAAGTTTGGAAAAAAATATTTGCATGTAGATGAAAACATTTTATGTTATACACAAGTTTCTGGGAAAAAGGAACATCTTTGTGCCATTTGTAAAAAAGACAAATTTTGATGCTCCAGCATTACTATTCACATGATATTTTTTTCTTTTTTCATAGCCACATAAAATGTTCTTTTTCCCCGAAAACATGTGTGTGGACATATAATGTCCAGATGTGCATGCGTTTACTATTTCAATTTTTTAACATTTTAAGTTTTATAAACTAGTAGAAAACTAGCCTTTGATCCCGGGGCATTAGTCCCGATTTTACTAATTATCAGGACTAATCTCCTGGTCCCAATGGCTAGAACTAGCCATAGGAGGCGGTGCACATTAGTCCCAGTTCAAACGGACCCTTTAGTCACGGTTCCTGTAACAAACCGGGACTAAAGGGTTTCAGGCAGGCTGGGGCCGGCGCCAGCCCCTTTAGTCCCGGTTTGTGACACGAGTTGGGACTAAAGATGGACCTTTAGTCCCGGTTCTTGACACCAACCGGGACTATTGTCCAGGATATATCATCTTCTCCCTTCCCGAGCCATACTCCATTTCAAGCGGGTGGCTCCTCTCTCTTCTTCCTTCAAGCTCGAGTTCATGCCCATTTTTTCCTAAAGATTTGTCAAGATTTTGTGGCACCCCATCTATCCAAAGGTTCTAAAAGGTGAGAAACTCTATCCTTTCAACTCTCATTGCTATATTAATTTCATGCTCTACAAGTAGATGGATTTGTGATTTAGTTTGGTAGTAATTTTTGCAATAATAGCACTAGATTGATGAAATTGTGTTAATTTGGATTCAATCTATCTTGTATTAATGTAATGAACTCCAATGTAAATATGATTTTCAATATCTGGATTCTATCTATATCTTGTTTTGGCATATAGTCTCGAAATTATTTGATTCATAGAAGCATAGAGATACATGCATGAGTTCATCCTAGCTAGCTGGGCAAAATGCCCTTCTTCTTCTACCTGCCTTCAACAAACTGAAAAAGTTGTAACATAAATAGGGTTAATTCACAAAAGCTTGATAAGAAGCCATCATAGTACATCTTCGAGAAGCTCCTCTATGGCGAGATCCTCGAAGATGTATGAGGACGTGATCCTAAGACATCTTCGAGAAGCTCTGCCATAGTGGTGTCCCTCTTGCAGCATCTTGGAGTTTATAACTTCTCAAGCTATAGATTAATACGTTGGGTAGCTAACAAATTTTACATATTAGGGAGTGCCTCTATGGCGAGCTCCTCGAAGTTATAAACTACAAATTTTACATATTAGGAAGCTCCGCCGTAGTGGTGTCCCTGCTCTCACACACCATCTTGTAGTTTATAACTTCACAAGGATGCATCTTGCCTATTTATAGATTAAGCGGCACAACATAGTGTCGACACTCATGACATAATGTCGACACTCACCCCTGTCATAGTGCCGCTAGCCACCCAAATAGTGTCGGCACTCACTGGCATAGTGTTGCCCACTCATGACATAGTGTCGACACTCGCCCATGATGTAGTGTTGTCACCACATCCACTTTTAGTCCCGGTTGGTGCCTCCAACCAGAAATAAAGGTTCATCATATCTTTAGTCCTAGTTGTGTGCTTTAATTTTGTTTTTTAGACCAGTACTAATTTTAGCATCATGATTCCGTTTGATGTACTTAATTATATAATGCAGATGAGTCGGCAATGGATGTACACTCACCAACTCTCTAGCGAGTTCATTAAAGGCATACATTATTTTCTCCTTGTGGCCGAGGCAAACAAGCTGAATGGTTTGATGTCTTGTCCATGTGGTGTCTCCGAATCATAAGGAATACTCTTCTATAACGGCCACCTGTTTCGGTCCGGTTTCATGACCGACTATAATTGTTGGACCAAGCACGAAGAAAGAGGGGTTATGATGGAAGACAACGAAGAATAAGAGAATGATAACCACTACCCTACTATGTCCCTTGAATACGATGGTACTACAATGGAAGACAATGATGAAGAAGAAGCTGAAGAACGGGCACCAGATGAGCCCGATGATGATCTTGGTCGCGCCATTGCTGATGCAAAGGGAGAATGCAAAAGTGAAAGGGAGAGGTTGAAGTTTGAGCAGATGTTAGAGAACTACAACAAATTGTTGTACCCAAATTGCGAAGATGGCCACAAAAAGCTAGGTAGCACACTAGAATTGCTGCAATGGAAGGCATACACCGGTGTGACTGAAAAGGGATTTGAAAAGTTGCTGAAAATAATCAAGAAGCTGCTTCCAAAGGATAACAAATTTCCTGCCAGTACATACGAAGCAAAGAAGGTTGTCTGTCCTCTAGGATTAGAGGTGTAGAAGATACATGCATGCATTAATGACTGCATCCTCTGACGCGGTGAGGAGTACAAGAATTTGGATGCATGCCCGGTAAGCACTGCATTGCGGTACAAGATCAAACGAGATGACCCTGGTGATGTTGAGAGCGAGCGCCCCATGAAGAGGGTTCCTACCAAGGTGATGTGGTCTGCTCCAATAATACCATGGTGGAAACATTTGTTCAGAAACAAAGAGCATGCCAAGTTGTTGTGATGGCACATGGAAGACCGTAAGAAAGACGAGATGTTGAGACACCCCACTGATGGGTTGCAATGGAGAAAAATCGAGAGAGAGTTCCTGGACTTTGCAAGTGACGCGAGGAACTTATGGTTTGGTCTAAGTACATATGGCATGAATCCTTTTGGGGAGAAGAGCTGCAGTCATAGCACCTGGCATGTGACTCTATGTATATATAACCTACCTCCTTGGTTATGCATGAAGCGGAAGTTCATTATGATGTCACTGCTCATCCAAGGCCCGAAGCAACCCGGCAACGACATTCATGTGTACCTAAGGCCATTAGTTGAAGAACTCCTATAGTTGTGGCACAGACAAGGTGCACGTGTGTGGGATGAGCACAAACAGGAGGAATTTGACCTACGACTGTTGCTGTTCATAACAATCAATGATTTGCCTGCTCTTAGTAACATTTCAAGATAGACAAACAGGGGATACAATGCATGCATGCACTGTTTAGGTGAGACTAAAAGTACATATTTGGATAAATTTAAGAAGAATGTGTACCTGGGGAATCGTTGTTTTGTTCCACCCACGCACTCCCTAAGAAAGAAAGGTAAGCATTTCAATGGTGAGGTAGATCACCGGAGTAAGCCTATCCACCATACTAGTAATGATGTGTTTGATATGGTGAAGGATTTAAAAGTAATCTTTGGAAAGGTCCTGGTAGACAATTTATTCCGAAGGACGATGGAGGACACACACCCATGTGGAAGAAGAAATCTATATTTTGGGAGCTACCCTATTGTAAAGTCCTAGAGGTCCGCTCTACAATTGACGTGATGCACCTGACGAAGAATATTTGCGTGATGCTGCTAGGCTTCTTGGGCGTGTATGGTAAGAATAAAGATACACTAGAAGCACGACAGGACCAGCAAAATACCGAGACGGCATACATCCAGAGTTGTTTCAAGGTACTGTCAGCTACGCTCTTACCAAAGAAGAGAAGGAAATATTTTTTGAAGTCCTTTACAATATCAAGGTCCCGTCTATCTTCTCGTCGAATATAAAGGGAATAATAAATATGGCAGAGAAAAAATTTCAAAACCTAAAGTCTCATGACTGCCACGTGCTTATGACACAATTGCTTCTGATTGCATTGAGGGGGATTGTACCGGAAAATGTTTGACTACCCATTGTGAAGCTATGTACATTCCTCAATGCAATTTCTCAGAAGGTAATCAATCTAGATAGTCTACCAAGGTTACAGAAAGATGTGATCCAATGTCTTGTCAGCTTTGAGTTGGTATTCCCACCATCATTCTTCAATATTATGACGCACCTCCTAGTTCACCTAGTCGAAGAGATTAACATTCTTGGTCCTGTATTTCTACACAATATGTTCCCCTTTGAGAGCTTCCTGGATGTCTTAAAGAAATATGGC
This sequence comes from Avena sativa, assembly GCA_916181665.1. Taxonomy (NCBI): domain Eukaryota; kingdom Viridiplantae; phylum Streptophyta; class Magnoliopsida; order Poales; family Poaceae; genus Avena; species Avena sativa. Next base: position 186,934,456 of record OV702289.1, on the reverse strand, counting down.
CATAACCGTGCTAGGTTAGAAGGAAGCATCTCCAAGGGATATGGAATAGAGGAGGTCATTGAGTTTTGTGTTGACTTTATTCCTGACCTAAAGCCCATCGGTGTTCCGGAATCATGACATGAGGGTAGACTGAGTGGAAAAGACACGCTAGGAAAGAAAGCAAGGATATCTATGGACGGGCATTCTCTCACTAAAGCACACTACACAATTCTACAAAGTTCCACCTTGGTGGCTCCATATATCGAGGAACACAAGAATATTGTATGCTCCAACAACCCGAGGAAGTCTGAATCCTGGATTAGAGATGAACACATGAAGACTTTCGACAGTTGGCTGCAGACACATCTCATGAATTCCATCACTATTGGAGATCAGCTGTACTTGTTGGCCAGGTCACCATCTTTGACTATATTGACTTTCCAAGGGTACAAGATAAATGGGAATACATTTTACACGATCGCACAAGATAAAAAGATAACCAACCAAAACAGTGGTGTCCGATTTGATGCAATTGACGAGAATGGACAAAATGACACATATTATGGTTACATAGAGGATATATGGGAACTTGACTATGGACCTTATTTTAAGGTCCATTTGTTCTAGTGCAAATGGGTCAAGATGACATGAGGCGGGGTTGAGGTACACAAGAAATACGAAATGACAATAGTGGATCTCAACAATCTTGCGTATAGAGACGAACCATTCGTCCTAGCCAGTGATGTGGCTTAGGTTTTCTATGTGAAAGACATGTCTACCAAACCAAGAAAAATATAATCAAAAGAATACAACATATGATGAGCCAAAGCTCCACATAGTTCTTTTAGGGAAAAGAAACATCGTGGGAGTGGAGGACAAGACAGACATGTTAGAAGATTATAATAAGTTTCATGAAATTCTGCCATTCATAGTGAACACTGACCCAAGCATCCCGTTAAGTAAGGAAGATGCGCCATGGTTACGGACTAGAAGAAAACCCCAACACTAGATGTGTGGATGTTGGTGATGTATAATAATGTATTAAACCTTTATTTTTAGTGATCTACTTATATGGATATGAAGTGTCTCGATCTCAATAGGTAGTTTTGCAACTTGCTGTGACCAACACCCAAGACATTTAATAATATTAAAAAGTAAAAATTAGTCATAACCATGTCTATCCCTACAGTACATAGCTTTAGGGTCGTCTTCGAAATCGTCATCATCGTCGTCGCTAGTAGCACACGGCTGGATCCTCAGCCCTTCCCCAGCTTGTGCACGGGGGAATAGGGGAGGGGACACCTACCACTCCGGCCTCGGATTCACGAAGCGCGGGGGAGGGGGCTCCGGGATGACAACATCACTACGCCCTCAGCCTTCACCACCGCCACCAATCTTGTGGCTATGTGGCTACTGAAAGTGCGGGTACCGCAGGCGAGGATGATCTCCCATGGCGATGTAGCGCATCACGCTGGTGATAGTCTGGTTCGCCCACCACAGGCGGCGGCAGGCTTCGTTGTGGTTCACTGGGGGCGGGCCGCCACCCTCGTACCTAGCGAGCTCCCTTTCCTAGCAGTTAGCAAAGAAGGCATTCCAGGTGCCGTAGTTGTCGGGATCCAAATGGGGATCCATCCACTGCTCCAGCGTGAGCTCGAGGTAGAAGTGGTTCGTGATGGCTGCTTGGCGGGCACAACCTTGAGGCACAGGAGAGACAGGAACCCCTCTAGCGCTCAACGTCCAGCCGGCGGGCAGCCGGTACCTCGGTGGGCATGGGTAGCTGGAGGCGCACAATGCCTCGGTCTCCTCGAGGGTCAGAAAGGCCCAGTAAGCAGTGCACATAGTTGTGATACAGGAAGGTGGATGTGTGGATGGCCATGGCGGTCGGCCTAGATATAGAGGGATATGGCGGGAAAACATGGCGGGAAGCTGGGGGAAATGGTGGCAAATATCTTTAGTCCCGCTTAGTTGCTCCAACCGGGACTAAAGGCCCCCGAAATATCTTTAGTCCTAGTTACTAGTTTGATTATGAAATATGATATTTATAATGGGTAGATTATTTTTTTGTGAATATTTTGGTATATTATATGTATTTTTCTGTTTTTTAAATAATAAAATATGTTTTTTCCAAGATTTATAGTAAATAGAATATTTGTTAAACAATAAATTATTTCATTTAAGTTGTATAATAGAGTATGATAATATATTTAAATTATAAATCTTCTTTTTCTAAAACTTTTGATATATAATACATATTTTTCTAAAAATTATACATCATTTTCATTGTGGTGCAAAAAAAAAACCCTTTAGCCCAAACCAGGGCTAAAGGTACCCTTTAGTCCCGATTTCTATCTCAAATAGGGACTAAAGGGGTGCGGCCGGCGCGCGAAATGCGACGGTCGAAAACACATTTAGTCCCAGTTTGAGATACAAACCGGGACTAAAGGGTATCCTTTTGTCCCGGTTTGTATCACAAACCGGGGCTAAAGGCTTTGGGGTATAAATACCCCCTCCTCCACCCCGGTTCTAGAAACGAACCAGAGCACGACCCTATCATCTTCTCGACAAAGCGCCACCGCCCGCGCCCGTGGAGGAGGAGCCATTCCGCCACGCCGCGCCATTCCACCGCGTTGTCCGTCACCCCGTGCCCGTGGAGACCCCCACGCCGCGTCGTGCCACCCTGTTTTGCCGCCCCCCGCAGCATGCCCTTCTGCTGGCCATTCACGTGGTGCTCCGGGCGCCCTCGCACTGCTAGTGCTCCGGCCGCGCCGCCCCCACAGCGCTCTAGCCGCACCACCTCCCGCAGGTGAGACCTCTAATCCGCCACCCATTAAATGTTTGGTGTGTGTATTTAGGTTTAATTTAGTGTATTTAGGAATTTTTAGGGATTTTTAGTGTTTAGGGTTTAATTTAGTGTATTTAGGAATTGTTTAGGAATGTTTAGTGTTTAGGGTTTAATTTAGTGTATTTAGGAACATTAAGTGTATTTAGAAATGGAGTATTTAGGAATGTTTAGTGTATTTATAAATTGTTTAGTTTATTTAGGAATGTTTAGTGTTTAGGGTTTAATTTAGTGTATTTAGGAATGTTAAGTGTATTTAGAAATGGTGTATTTAGAAATGGACTATTTAGAAATGGAGTATCCAAAAACCGGTACTAAAGGGTGGGGGTATAAATACCCGCCCCTCCACCCCGGTTCCAGATACGAACCAGATACCCCGGTTTAATTTAGTGTTTATGTTATGATTTAGTTATGCCGCATCATCATCGTCCACTCGGCGGCAACGGCGGAGTACTGGACTCCGCCGGGGCCAGGGATGTCCGAGCCTAGGCTCTGCCGGGCTGGCACTAGGAGGTGCTACCTGCTAGGACTCGTAGCTTGGTGAGAAATCTGGGTATCATCGTCGACCCAAAGCTTCTTTGGTGGTGGTCACGTGGTCTAGGAGCGGTGCAGAGGGAGCCGGTCCCCGAGGAGGTGGTATGTCATCATGTCAGGGAGGAGGACGAGCACGTCCGCCGATATATGGCTATTTTGGAGGTCATGTTCTCCAATACCTGGTAGGTTCTTCACGGATCTCACCCGAGCTATTCTCCGGTGGTGGTTCCTTTTCTCTGGGTGTACACCTCCCGTGGCTCAGGACCCGGTAGTCGACGTCTAGTTTGAGATGAGCGAGATGTATTATTGTACTTTATCTTATATTTATTGTACTTTATCTTATATTTATTGTACTTTATCTTATATTATTGTTGTATTATCTGGATTATCCAATATGTTGTATGCGACAGTTTCATTATTAGTACTTAATCTTTCTTCTGTACCTGAGTTATCACAATTGTAATATTCTTTTACTTAATGCAAAATTGTTTTATCTTTCTTCTGTATTAGTTAAGCTATGGATGGTAGAGACAATGAAGAGATGGTGCTCGACATGATGGATTAGGGTACTAGAGGTTATTACAATGGCGCAGACGACGGTGGAGATGATGGCTCCTAGTATCTGAATTTGTCTGGAGGAGACGATACTTGAGACGATAGTGGAGACGATGGTGGAGACCATGGTGGAGACGAGGGTGGAGACTCATTAATAACAAAGTTCGGTGAGGTATATAAAGCCTCTACCGATCACTAGTAGATGCATTAATTGATTCGTATATATATACTAACGAATGTTTCTTCTCTTAGACCTCCGCATCGGGCCAATCTTCTAAAAAAAACGAGGCCCGACCAAAAAGTTGGCCGTTGATGTCCGTTTCACAATTGACCTAGTCTTTGAGCTAGGTCAACCATTGGAGTCCATAGAGAGCGTAAATGCATTTGTACATCAATGTAGAGTGACTGTTAGGGATACCATCCCGATCACCACTCGGGAGTGGAATAAGCCAGGAAATAAAAGGGATCTAGCTAGATCTAGTTTTGTCGACAACAGAGCCAAAGATTGTCTTTGGAATTATCTGATGACGCATTTCACCCTACCAGTCTTGCCGACAGATGATCTCACACAGAAAATGAGGTTGAAAGTCACGGAGTGGGCTCTTAAGATGATGGGCACACAATTCAAGGACTAGAAGAAAAGATTATACCAACAGTATGTCAAGGCAAAAAAATCTCTTGAATTCACTAGCGCACTAGAGAAGCTGGAGGATAACTAGGCCACATTTGTGGAATACAAGAAATCGGAACAATCTTAGGCAAGGTCGGCAAAGAATAAGCTAAATGCTTCCAAAAAGAAATATCACCATCATATGGAGACAGGTGCCTACAGGAGTGCCATGCCTAAGTGGGATAAAACTGAGGCCGACCTAGCGGCTAAAGGGGTCACTCTATCTACCAGTAGTTGGCCCTTGGGGTCAAGAAATTGGATACTTGGGCATGGGGGATCGTATGTCCCAGAAATAGGGGAGATTATTGCAAACAAAGAAATTGTTGAACCCAAGAATTCACTTATTAAAGTGATAAAAGAGGTTAAAGAGGGAAAGTTCGTTCCCGACAGAGAGAATGATGAGCTGATAGAGGCCCTTGTGAATCCTGAAAAGGTTGGACGAACACGAGGATTTGGACCTTCTTATCCATGGGTTATTGGGTTTCCCGAGGACATTGACACTTACAGAAGCCGAGCGATCAAACTGAAGCGGTGGCAGGTGGAGGAGGCAGAGCGGTTGGTGAAGGTTGAAGCCCTGTTGCAGCAGCAACAGGAGCAGATTAATGAACTTAGAGGACTGGCCTGACAGCAAGATCATGCACTCAACAGTACGGCTGGCCCATCTCAACGGAAAAGCAGCGTGGCTTCCACAGAGGTCCAGGCTAATGATGCAATGATGGATATCTACGCCATGGATGCAATCAAGGAGAAGACTAGTTGTGAGCTGCATGTTGAACTGAAGAACATATCCATGAAGGCGGCAGTTGGCTTTGCTTTACCATCTGCACCGGGAGTGACCTACCATTGGAATCCGATTCCAGCTGGCTATGCTCGTGTCAGTGTGGATGAAGTTAAACCGTTATTTTAGTCACTGCAGCTTGACATCCCTAGAGGTGAAGGGGAGACTACACTGGGAGAAGTCACGAGTGGCTTCATTCTTTGTAAAAAGGAATACATCAAGTTTCCAGGCTCGGCGCCAAGGACACCATCTCCACCGAGAAGCAATTCATCACCTCCAAGGCCACTGTCGCCTCCGAGTCCACCGTCTCCTCCCAGTCCACCGTCTCCTCCAAGTAGAACTCCACCACCTCCAAGTCCACCCCTCCTCGAGAAGGACCGCAGCGCGAGTCCATCTCGATCTATGGCACCTCAGCAGCCTCCACCCACTAAGGCCCAAAAGAGGAAGATAACCACCGCTTCGTCGAGGGATAACCGACGCGGAAAGCGACAATTGTTTCCCCTCCTAAGAGTATTGTCGGCTCCTCCCAAGAGGGGTTATGACTTGACTAATGAAGAGACCAAGGCGGTCGTAGATGCCGAAGTGGATGCCTTTTTTAAAAAGAAACAACCCGAGCCAAAGGTCCTAGTAGATCCGTTAGTCAAGGAGCACTTTAGGAAATTTCTTAAGCATCCATCCCAAGCTCAAATAAATATGCCAGATGACTATACACGCTGTCTTGTGAAGACAGTGAAACAGAAGAGAACAAGTGGTAGAAGAAGCATTAAAAAATACATTCCCTAGCTCAGAGAACAAGAAAAACAATCGACACCCCCCCCTCCCCCCCCCCCCCCCCCCCCCCGCTCAAGGTGTCATCCGAACATCAACTATATGGGGGAGAACCTTTGGATATCCAAATAGCTATTGCATTGGCCGAGCAATGTAATATGTCTATTGATGACGTTCTTGGCAATGCAGACTTCACCACAATTGTTGTAGAACGGCAATATGTCTACGGGTAGCCTTTGGTCAGTTCTGAGAGGTTCCGGGATCATCCAACAAAAATGTGACAATTGCATGCATGGTACATTAAAGCCGTAGAAAAAGGGCGAGAATGGATCATACCAAAAGTTAGAGAGGAGCATTACTTCACTAAAGACGAGGTCCATGTTGAACCTTCACAAATCTTTCAGTTATTGAATCAAAGGGATCCCGACAAATATAGCCTCAGTTGCTATTGTCTGTAAGTGATTAATTTATTTATGTAATTAAGTCTCTAGCTCAGCTCGTTCAACTCATTACCAGTAATTATCCTCACTATATTATTTTGTATATTATCATGCAGAATGAAGATTCTCGAATGTAAAAAAGGGAGAATCCATGGATCTGGGTTCATTGATACAAATCGAGTTAATGAAGCTATGCTAAATACGAAGCCCGAGGACATGGAGCGTAACTTGCTCCGGTTTCTCAAGAAGTAGCATTTCTGTAAGGAAATACTATTTCCTTACCACTTCGGGTGAGAATGTTTCTGTCTTGTACACATTAACTTTTGCTTACTCGATGTTCAGTATAAATGATGAGTTACTGACGTATATAAAACTTGCGTAGCTTTTAATGGATTCTTATAAGCATTTTTGTTGACTTGGGAAGAGTTCAAATCATGGACATATTATAGAAGGATATGGAAGAGTACCGCAGCATGATCGATATGCTCCAGACGTAATTTCAATCATTATCGCACTAAATCGGTCTCTTTCGTTTATTTTCTGAGATTTTAAGTAATTATTAACTCATTCATTTATTTTCTTTGTCGGACAATGTTTGGACACGGTTCAAGACTGCGGTCCGCGGTCAATGGCGTGAGGAGCTGATTTTTAAACCAATCATGGTAAGTAGTACGAGCTCGGTCCGCACATCTCTTTAATTCTAATTTATAGCTTGAGTTATTATTTGATTGAATCTATTCTTGTAAAGTGCATGAGACATCCACAAGGGACTAATCTATGTGGATACTATGTTTGCGAGTGCATTCGTGTTATGACTACTGAGAAGTCCTTAGAAACTCTTCGAGTACGTAAACAATATATTCATAATGTATTTCTATTACAATAATTTGTGTTGAGTTCCATATTTTTTATGATGATTGATCTTATTTATATTAATCTCCTTCTTTATAGTTGGACGCGATGCGGGAAAAGCTCCTACCACAGGACCGCCTACTAGCAATCCAAGAGAAATCGGCAGGATTTCTGGTTGAAGATGTCATAGACCCATACGGAGAATACAGTCTAGATAAATCCTAAAGCATCCATGTAATGACCTCCATATGTAATCAAATAGACAGGTTCTGGACCCGGTTGGGACTCGTATACCAAATTGTGTATATATATGTATGTATGCTCGTAAGAGAAATTATATTATATGCATAAATTATATTATATGCATCAACGTGTACAAGTACTATGTAATAGAGTCGGTATGTATACGAAAACTTGTTTGAAATAAAAACACAGAATGAAAAATAATTAAACACAAAACAAAATGAAAAGGAAATTACAAAACCCTAAAACCACATCTCCTGTCGAGGCAACCAAATGGCCCAAAACGTTGCTGCGGCAGGTAACCTTTAGTCCTGATTCGTGTTACGAACAGGGACTAAATGTCCTCCAGCCTAGCGCACGACACGGGGCCACGTGGTAGACCTCTAGTCCCGGTTCGTAACAGAACCAGGACTAAAGGTTGGACCTCTAGTCCCGACACCGCAGTCCCGGTTTGGCAACCGGTACTAAAGGCCCTTACGAACCGGAACTAGAGACATGTTTTCTACTAGTGATCTTATATACATTTCTTATAATATTCATTTGCACCCGTAAGCCAAAACACCACCTCCCCCATAATGGAATCACAGCAAGAGACATGGCTAGTGGTTAGGAAGCTGCAATCTGAACCAGTTAAGAGCAAGTCTAACAACACCCTTAAAGGGGCCAAACCCTTCAAATAACCGTCACTATAAGGGTTTCGGCGAAAAATCGGCGCCGACCAGCACCCTCAAATCAGACGATCCGTAAAAAAAGGGCCCGACTCATAAACCCTCTTCTGGCCTGTACATAGGAGGGTGGAGAGGGCGACCCGAGCGCCGGCCCTCACTCGCACCAACCCTAGCGCGCGCTGAATCTTCAGGACGAGCTCGCCCACATCCGCCGCCCCCTCTCTCGCGCGCCACCGCCGCTAGCCACCCGAATCCACCTCCCCCGCCGCCACCGCCAGGCACCCATTCCGGCCATCTTCTCTACCTTCTGCGCCCCCGCCGCCGCCTGCTCCATCGAGGATGAACTCGGACGACCACCAAGATCTGTCCGATTCGTCCTCCTCGTCGAAAGATTTCGACATCGAGGAACTGCTCCACGACTATGACGACTAGGAGGTGGCCCTTCTCCTCCTCGCCGTTAAGGAGAACGAGGACCGGTTCCTCGGCCACGCCAACTTGATGCAGAATATTCTGTTTCACGGGTTGTGAATAAGGGCGCTGATCTCCGTCGGCATATTTCAGCCCGTAAAAAGAGGGTACAGGCGTCCTTACTCGCGTTTTACGGGCCGGACAAATAAGAGCGTTGTTAGTCATGCTCTAACTAGACAAGGAGAGCATTTTTTTCTAACTCTATCTATAGAAGCATAAGTTTGAAGAAGGATCCCTTCCCTGATCGGAATCCCGTCCTCTCAAGGGTGAAATGGGAGGAAAGGAAAGGAAATTCGAAGAGATCAGCTTGGACAATAGGTATGATGATCACGCCAGGTTAGATTGCTAAGTCGTACTGATGAGAACCACCTAAGTAGTGACCTCTATTTCATAATTCTTGCCGTTCTTCTAATTCAAATTTAAACTACATAATCACGCTAAGAATTATGTAGTGGTTGAAATAGGTATGATCGAGTACGGGCGTGATCCTACCGCTCCGATAAATAATATTACTACAGATTCAGCTTGGATTAAATTTGGTTCCAAACGCATGACCACATGCGTTTCGGTCCATGCTCATTCCATCCATATCCATCAGCTAGTGGTCGTGTGCTTTACATACGTACACCGTCCAGGCATATCGGATAATTGATTTTCTGATCTGCGAAGCGTGGCAGAACGTGTAAAGGGACTTCTTCGAAACATTACACGCATCTCGGTATTGCCAGCAGAATTAGAACAACAAATCCGTATAATGCAACAGAACAAATCACGCTGAAACATGGGACGTCCCACAATTTTTTTCTGACGTCCCACAAAATCTACCCCCTCCGTTCAGAAATAAATGATTTGAATTTATCTGCCTTGATATATATCTATACACTAAAATACGTCTAAGTACATGCGAATCTAGGCAAATCTAAACCACTTATTTTAAGCCGGAGGGAGTACCTACTTCGGGCAAATCGTGCGACACAGGTGCAAGGCAATATGCACATGGATTGATGTCCACGAACAGTGTATGAAACGGATCAGATTTTCTCAACGTGAGCGTCACCCAGATATGATGTGCATATATCACTGGATTGGCATGCTGCAGCCCGTGGCTATAAACAGAGACGTATAAGATTTCCTGGCGGTTTCATTTGTCCAGTATGCGCAACGTGCTGTAATGTGGTTCATATACGTGTACTGCATACGTGATAACGTGATAGTATTCTGTTGTAGTCTTTATTGTCTTCGATTTGTGTGGCTAGCATTTATATATATCAGCTTTATGTCCCGTTCTTTCACATGTGTGTGATCCAACTAACTTTCAAACGAAGGCACGCAGGACACAACAAACCGCATGACGACTGAATGCATGGACGTCATTCCTTCCTTACTGAAGGTATTCTGTTGTACGTCTAACGGTCGTTGTCGTATATATCCCCTTTCTTACTGAGCCGTACTACGGACGTCGGTAAGTGTGTTGCTATACATGCATGGTAGGACCAACATACGTCAATAGTCATCGTTACTGGTTTGTCCATATACATGTAGATCGTCATCGTTGTTAAATTATTATCCAAATTCATTAAGAACGGTTGACGAGCGAAACTAAAACGTACGGATCGTTAAAGATCTAGATTTTCACCGTTATGTACACCCATTGTAAGCCGTCGGCTAGAAAAAGTTGTATCTGTGAAATCCCTTTCGTTATAGTGAAATTTCGCTAGCTGGTGTCCGTAGTTTTTTTTCTCTTCGTTGGAGAGATTTTCCATGTTAAAACCATATGTCATCTGCTGTGATTTTGTTTTCGTTCTTCGTTATCATCTTGCCGCGTTTATAACAAGCGTCCACGCTGTAATCTGAGAATTAACCCGGACACAACATACTAATACTAAAATTATAAACGTCGTGGGCAGTATGCGTGGATGGAAAATGCAGTGACTTTACTATGCATATGTGTAAAAATAATGTTACTAGTTTGATTTTACATACTGTCTTGAAAAATCTTTCTGTGATGTCTACTTGAGTAGCAACCAAACAATGCAGCCATGTACGGTTCCATAAAAGTGCATGAGCGTGGCTTGCTCTAAGCTTGATTCAAGCATTGCTCGAGCCTTAGACGAGCCAAGCTCGAGCTCGCCCTCTTGCTCGCGGCCAAGCTAACTCGACTTCAAATGGACATGGTGTTTTGGCTCGCAGATCTAAGTGTCAAAAAATACCAAAAATACCTCTGGTGTATACCCGTACATCTTATGTATTAGAGTATATTCGGCTTAACAGTTTGAGTTGTAATCTATCTCTAGTATTTTTGGACCTCAAGACTTGTAATCTATATAAACAGTCCATTGAGGTCACAATCAATATGATTATTATTCTTCAATTATCATGGTATCAAACGCCTAAGTTTCCGTCATCGGCATGGCTCCGCCAATCCCTCCACCGCCGTCGATGTGGCCCCTCTTCACCATAGCCGAGTTTCGTGCCGCCCGAGCTCCACCCTCCTCTACTTCCTCCTCTATCCCAAGCTCTATTACCCATCACTATAATCTCCAACAACATCAAATTTCCGCCAATACAATCGCCGATGTCTCACCGTTTATTACGATCTCGCTTGATCTAGACGCCTCTGCCCACAACTACTACCATTGGTGCCATCTCTTCCACATCCACCTTGGCCGCTGCGGCCTTCGCCCACATCCACCATCCTCTACACCGCAACCCTCGAATCCTCGCTGGGTGAAAGATGACCTCGCGATTTTCCAATGGATCTACACTCGGATCTCCACCGAGCTCTTTAATCTTGTCTCCAACGACGATGCCACCGCTGCCGAGCTTTGGGCCTCTCTTCAACAACTGTTCCAGGACAACTCCAATGCGCGTATCAATGCGCTTCACATCGAGCTACGCACTAGCAGCCAATGCGATTCTCCTGTCACCATTTTCTATCAATGCATCAAGGCGATCGGTGATGAACTCTGGAAGCTTGGCGATCATGTTAAAGATTACGCTCTCATCTTCTCATTGGTCTCAGCGAGCAATTCGAGAAGCAGGTGGCTTTTATCCCCATGTTGCGGCCCTACCCCTCCTTCACCGAGGTCCGCTCAATCCTGCGGCTTGAGGCCCAGAACCAAGCTCGCAAAGCCACTCGCCCCACCTCAGGTGTTTCACACCACCACCAGGCTTCCTGCACCGCCTCCACCAACTGCACCATCAGCTCCTCCACCATCGTCCCCTACAGGCTGGCGCACAAACCCCAATTTATCGCGGTAAGAATCCGTTGTACCAGCCTCTGCAGCCTCCACCTGCACCGCCTCCACATGCCGCACCATCGGCGCCTCCACCATCGGCTCCTCCATCCTCGATATGGCAACCACAGCAAGACCCCTAGACAGGTCTCGTTCAGGCATGGAAAATGCCTTGGTCTTCCCCATCTATGTAGAGTGCCCCTGCATACACGGGCGCCTGGAGCCCGGGTCTTCGCCCCTCCACCGGCTCCCCTAACCTCATCAGACCCTGGCCGCCGGCTCATGTCTACACTGCAATAGCTACACCACCTCCATACGTTGCACCAGGACCTCCACTAGGCTACACCAAAATGATGATCCCCTATGCGCACGGTGGTCATCCGGCCATACCGCCATACACGTACTGTCCTCCGCCAACTCTCCCGTATGCACCCATGCACGTGCTAGGACCCTCAGCCCCACAGCAACCAAGCTAGGATCAGGATGCCTTCATCGTCGCCATGAACAATTTCACCCTCAACAACGAAGGTATAGATTGCATTTTCGATTCTGGTGCATCCTCACATATGTCTTCAAATATGAATTTTCTGTCAGCTTGTTTTCCTTCTGCTTTCTCTTCAATCACCATCGGAGATGGCTCCACTATTCTTGTTTCCCGCACCGACCACTCTTACATACCCTTTTCCTATGCCAATTTTCTTTTACGCAATATTCTTATTGTTCCCTCTTTAATCAAAAAAATCATTTCCGTTCGACAGTTTACTATTGACAACCAAGTTATTTTGGCCTTCGACCCCTTTGGTTTATCTGTGAAGGATCTCAAAACAGGAGAGGTTCTCTCTCGGTACAATAGCATGGGCGATCTTTATCCGCTTTGTGGTGCTCCTACTTCCACCCCCGTTCCATGCTTGCCTCAGTTGATCTACGGCATTGTCGGCTTGGCCATCCAAATAGAACTATACTGTCATCTTTACTTTAGGATTTTTTATCCGTAGTTCTAGTGTATCTCTGATTACTCTCTTTGTAATGTCTGCCAATGCGGCAAACACGTTTGGCTACCTTTTGGCATATCTTCTACTATTAGTATTTTTCCGCTTGAATTACTTCATTGGATTTATGGACTTTGCCAATTCATTGTGTAAATATTATCTTGTAATTTTGGGTGATTATTCTCATTATATTTGGATGTTTCATCTACGTTTCATGTCTGATGTACACACAATATTTCTCAATTTTTGACATTACGTTCTTACGCACTTTGGCCTCTATGTTCGCTTTATTCAATGTGAAAACGGATGTGAATTTAATAACACTCGCAACTGTAGCTTCTTTCTCACTCTCGGCATACTTCTTCATTTTTCTTGTCCATACACCTCCTCTCAAAATGGCAAAGCCAAACGATCACTTCGCTCCATAAATGACATTCTCCACATATTTCTTATTTAAGCCTCTCCCTCCTCGCTTTTGGGTTAAAGCTCTCTGCATTGCCACACTTCTTCTTAATATCCAACCAACCAAACATGCCCTCTCCCCTTTTCAATCTCTTTTTCTTTCTCATCCTGACTACATTTCTCTTCGTGTTTTAGGTTTTCTATGTTTTCCAAACATGACCTGTACAACTAATCATAAACTAGAACCCAAGTCTTTACCCTGCATCTATCTCAGCCTCCCTGATGATCACAAAGGATATCGTTGTTTCGGTCCTTCCTCAATCATGTTCTTATCTCTCGTCATGTAAACCTTGATGAAACCACTTTTCCCTACGATGCCACCAAAACCACACCTATACCCCAACCCTCTCACGCCAACACACAACACAAACTACTCCCTATCCTAACTCCTATCGTGGCAGAGAATTGCGATGCCGCGAGCTCACGGTAGCCTGCCGCGCCCCAAACCCCTGCCACGACAGGCTCCGCGGCACACATATCTCCTGCCACGATAGACTTTCCCCAACCTCTACTCCGTGGCAGCCTGTCGCGCCCACTTGTCCTACCATGGTAGATCTAACGCCTCTCGCGTCTCCCTGTCCTGCTGTTTCTTCTTCTCCTCCCTCCTCATCCACACCGTCACTTCCACCCCATGCCATACCCATAATATCTCCCACCAATGACTACGTCATGTGCACTCATGGCAATCGCGGTTTTCATCTTCCTACACGATGCCTCAATCCCATGGCCACACCAACCGTGTCTCCTATTCCTACTTCCTACAAATGTGTTATTCCTGATCCTCTTTGGTATTATGCTATGCGTGATGAATTTTGATGCTCTTCAACAAAATAACAGTCGGACACTCATTTCCAAACCACCAGGTGTCAATGTTGTTACCGATAAATGGGTTTTTTGGCACAAATTTCACGCTGATGGTACTCTTGCACGTTACAAAGCACGTTTGGTGTGTCATGGTTTCTCCCAGCAACACGACATTGATTTTGATGAGAATTTTTCTCCCGTCGTTAAACCCAGTACAATTCGAGTTGTTCTTCGTATTGTTGTCTTCTCTTCTTGGCCAATTCATCAATTCAATGTTAAAAATGCTTTTCTTCATGGCACTCTCAATAAAACCGTCTAATGTCAACAATCTTCTAGTTTTGATCATTCCTCTTCTCCTGATCTTGTTTTCCTTTTTCACAAATCTCTGTATGGCCTCAAACTGGTTCCCCGTGCTCCGTTCCATCATTTTTCCACCTCCATTAAAACAATTGGTTTTTTTCCTCTAAATCAGATTTCCCTCTCTTTATTTTTCGTTCCACCGACTATATTACATATCTCTTACTCTATGTTGATGACATCATTCTAACTGCCTCTTCAGATTCTTTTCTCCAACACATTATCTCCTCTCTCAATCGTGGATTTTACATGACAGATATCGCTCCTCTTCATCATTTTCTTGGCATTAATGTCTCTCTCACTTCATCTACACTTTTCCTCTCTCAACGCCAATATCTTCTAGATCTGCTCTCTTGTGCTGGCATGACTGACTGTCAACCATGTCGTACGCCGGCTGACATTGGTGCCAAATTATCGGCCGATGGTGACCCTGTTCCCGACCCAACTCTATATCGCAGCATCGTAGCTGCTCTCCAATACGCTACTCTTACCCGAACCAACATATCCTATTCTATTCAACAAGCCTGCCTATACATGCATGATCCTCGTACTCCTCATCTTGCTCATGTCAAGAGAATACTTTGGTGTCTCAAAGGCACTATCGATCACGGTCTTCTTATTAATTCTTCCTTTCCAACAATCTTGATACTCGACGATCTACATCCGGCTATTGCGTTTATGTGGGTGATAATCTTGTTTCTTGGTCTTCTAAAAGATAGGTTACAGTCTCCAGGTCCTCTGCAGAAGGTTGATATAGGGCTGTTTATCATTCTGTGGCTACGACAACTTCTTTGATCAACCAATCAAGTGTGGAACTATTGTATGTTGTGACAAAATTTCTGTAGTCTATTAGGCATCCAACCCTGTTCAGCATCGTTGCACCGAACATATTGAGATTGATATCCACTTTGTTTGTGAGAAAGTGGCTCTTGGCGAGGTTCGTGTTCTACATGTTCAAACGAGTGCGCAATTTGTTGACATCTTCACCAAGGGACTCCCAACTGCATCCTTTACCGACATAACTCCGGTCTCAACATTGTTTCACCAGATGTTAACACTGCCTGGGGGGGGGGGGGGGGGGTTATTAGAGTATATTCAGTTTACCAGTTTGAGTTTTAATCTGTCTCTAGTATTCTTGGACTCCAAGACTTGTAATCTATATAAACAAACCATTGAGGCCACAATTAATAAAATTATCAGTCTCCAATTATCGTTCTCACACAAAGTTTTTCGTTTAGAAAGAACTTTTTGTGGCCTGTGTAAAAAGACAAAAAAAATCTAGTTAAAAGCTATTTTGGAACACCAAAATTTTCCTTTTTACACAAACCCAGGAAAAACTCTTTTTGCGTGAAACTTTTTGTGAACATAGAATATCTACATGTACACTCTGATATTTTTTTCGAAATTTGAAACATTTTGAATTATGTCTTTATAACAGTGGGTTCATCTACACCTATGAGCCAAAGTGGATTTCAGACTTCAAATAGCTTAATTTGATGCATATTTATGTAGCATTTTACAATTTTGCTGAAGTAAGTTTGAGTGTAATCCATCCAGCTAGATTTACTCTATTTTTCATATGATTGGGCATTGTTTTTCTGCACAACACGTAGGTATTTGGTTGAGAAAAATCAGAGCTTAGTCTAGCTTGCTCTACTCTATGTGTTAATAGACTTTAATTTATCATTATTACCGAGAGTTTAGAATCCCTCGCGAGCTTTGATTGAGCCGATATTGAGCAGACATTACACTTGAATATAAATTTAGACTCACCGAGCTTCTACCAAGCTCGAGCCTAGCAGCAAGCTCAAATGCAAATTTATACTCTCTCCGTCCCAAAATAAGTGCTTGAATTTGTTTAGATTCGTATGTATCTAGACTTGTTTTAGTATGAGATACATTTGAATCTAGACAAATGTAAGTCACTTATTTTAGGACGGAGAGAGTATTATATTGGCTTGAGTTTGAACCTAGCATCAAACTTGAATGCTAATTCAGGATCCCTCGATCTTCTACTAGGATGGAAAACGCCTTCCAGGTCTCACCTAAGTTCGGCTCGCGGCAACCCTATTGACAACCTTTAAGACCAGGAAACCAAGACACAACTTGTAGCTAATTTTAGAACCTAAGTATAGAATTTTAATATGGTACCATATTTCAACATTTTAGGAAATTACCAAAAATAACATGCACTATGTATAGAGTAAAAACTTTTTCACTTAAACGTCTAAGAATATTTGAAAGATGTGCGGAAGTATAATCATCTATAAAATACTACAATTAAAGTAACATACAAATTAAATAAGTTAAGTCTTTCCTGCACATGTCACGAACGATAATGGGCAAATTTCTATCCAAAACCATATCTTTTTTCCAGAAAGTCAAAAAAAAGATTTTTTTTGCCAAGTATTAAAATGACGATTTCATATTTAGCTTGGCCCGGAGTAATTTATTACACACACCATACATTTCTTTGGAACATGGACAAATGATACTTCATAATAATAGGATTAGTAGAGCATAAGAGTAATGTGTAATCTTTATTGTGGGTGTCATAGCCTATCGAAATTTTGTGGATTTTTTTACAAATATTTCCTTGTAATGATGGATGGATCCGTGAAACCGATGTAGAGCCCTGGGATTTACAATATATGATACCAACGATGGATCCATGAAAGCAGGAGTAAATAATAGCGCTAGATTGTTTCTGCTCAAACTGCTACCACATCGGTCCAATTCTTTTCGGCCATGAGATGGATCCTGAAAAGGACATGTGGAGACGTCACAACAGAACTCTGCTACCCCTTGGGGCAGGCCCTGCTGTGGGCTAGGGCAAAATATTCCTCGCCGCAGACGAATGTATCGCGCGCCACCATACCGTGCGTCGATAGATAGTGGATCGCGCACGCGACATTGCCCCGCCGTCAGCGTGCGGGGTCAGGACCGAGCTATGTGAGAGGCGTTCCCGCCGTAACACGCCTCCGCACCCGCCGGGTGGCGGAGCCAGCCTATAGCCGAAGTGACGCGGTTTATCGTGGTGGAGAGACGAGCTGGCGGTGAAGGTGTCATTGGGAGGAATTGGCAGCCGCGGTTATCGCGGTGGAGAGGCAATGTGGCATCATGGACAGTAAGCGCACGTGGTTTCTTATGGTGGAGAGACGAACGGTTAGCATACATATAGATAACTGCAGCACAGGCTCTAGGTGTGCGCGGTTTCATGCGGCGGAGAGGCGAACTGGCAGCATAGCCTATAGATGTTCGTAGTTTCTCGCAGGTCACACGTGAGAACCGCGTCTCTCAGATGTGATGAAAGTACGCGAGGATTCGGTGAACCTCCATGTTGCTACTTTTAGATATATATATATATAATCCTTTGTCCTCAACGTGATAGCTATTGCTATCTTCTCTCCCCCTCCCAATCCAATGTGTTTCCTCTCGCTCGCGTGGTTAGTCGCATGCATCGGTCCGGTGATCACACCCGGAGATGGCGTTGCCCACAGACGTGAGCGGAAACATCGCGCGGTTAGTTGACGTCCTCTCTCCTCCTGACTATCTTGAGCGGTTTTCTAGTCACCGTCATCCGCGACTCCAGTCACTTTTTGCGCAGCAGTCGACGCCGAATCACCGTCGTATTAGGCACATACATGAAGGAGATATGCCCCAAAGGCCAATAATAAAGATGTTTTTATTAACATATATCATTAGTTCACAATAGTTTTGTATCATGTTATAACTGTATTAAGTGGGAACATTAATAGATGTGTGATATACAAACAAACTATGTCCACGGTATCCTCTAGACTAGTTCGTTGGGCAGCTGATGATCGAGGTTTCCCAATCATAGACTTACTGAAACGTCAACTGACAATGAGGCCACTTCATTAGATGAATGAAGTGATGGATAACACCCAACCCTAGTATTGTAATATGATCTAGTCACAAAGTTCAACATTGTGATATGTAGCAAAGCGTAGTGATTCAGTTCTTCGACCGTGAGATCATACTAATCACTATCTCCCGAGGCTGCTTTGATCACATCAACTGACATACCCGTAACTAGGTGACTATAAAGGTTTGTATTGGGTATTCCAAAGGAAGTTTTGAGGCCTATGTATCAAGATCAGGATTTGCACATCCGAGTGACGGATAGATACCCTGGGCCTACTCGGCGAGATTACATCTATAAGTTTGCAAACATGTGACTAGATCACGGGGATGTAATATCAAGAGAACGAGTAAATGTGTTTGTAGGTAACAAGATAGAACTAGGTATGTTGATACCGGAGATCGGGTCCTAGGTATCGTAGAGCAAAGGGAATGAGACTCGACGTTCAAGGTTCAAGCGATCAAGTTATTTGTGGAATGCATGGGGCCATCATGTGTTTCCAGATGCCGTTGTTGGTCATTGATCGGAGAGGTGTATCGATCATGTCTATGTATTCCCGAGCCGTAGGGTGTCACACTTAAGTGTAGATGATGCTTAGGGATTGATTCGAGATCGTTGGAGAAAAGAGAGGAAACTCCAAAATAGTTTAGGGGTGATAACAGAATGGTTCTGGGGATATCAGATGATGATCGAAGGGGTCCGAAATGTGTTTTGAAGTGATATGTATTTAATATTAATTAGATGAATTAATGTTAAAAATATAAATTTAAAATGGATTTTTGGGTAGCCCACTTAAATGGGCCTCACAGGAGGAGGCCCAAGAGCGGGCCACGCCCTAGGATGGACAAAAGGGGGCCGCCGGCCACCAAGTGGGCTCCCACCATGTGGGGCCCATTTGGGGTGCTGGTTGCTGCCTCCTCCCACCTAATCTCCCTTGATTAGTCCCACCTATATAAAGAGGGAGGTGGTGCCTCCCTTCCACCTATATAAAGAGGGGCACCTCTCTCCCAAAATACATCCCATAAATTGGCTTTGCCTATTGTCTCTCTCCCTCACATGGGGTTCCCCAAGATTGGGACTACATACAGGGATAGGGGTTTCTCCACCATACGCACACAGTTGTGCTTCTGGACTCGGTCCAGATCAATCTTCGTCTGCTGCTTTGTGAGACCAGATCTCTACAGACGTCTCTACACCATATGTGCATAAGGCCACGAGGCACTTCCACTTGTGGTTCTTTTTCTTGGAGATTAGACATCAACACGACCATGAGTTCGACTATGTCGTACAAGGACTAGGGTGACTTGCGAGGAGCTTCACGACGTTGAGGTTGGGCGAGTACGACTACGTCATCCACATTCCCCGTGCAACGTTAATCGCGTTTCAGTCTTCAAAGGTATGAACACCAAATCCCCTCTCGTTACTATATATCTATATAGATATATCTTGGCTAGGTGTGTTCACTGTAGGAATTTTTTGTTTTCTGCCACGGAACCCCTTCAGTGGTATCAGAGCCGATCTATGCGTAGATGTTTGGTACGAGTAGAACATATGTTGATTGTGTGGGCATTGATTCTCTAGTCACTACTGAAATGGATCGTATGGGCACCTAGAGGGGGTGAATAGGTGATATTTCAAATTTTAATGCTTTTTCAATTTTAGGTTTGACACAAAAGGTAAATTCTCTAGATAAACTATTATGTAGAATTTCCCTATATGCAAACCTAACTACTAGCGAGTAAAGGCGAGTAAAGTGAGGAATGAGGAAACCGTGATGAAGCACGCGGAGACACAAGATTTGTTTTACCGCAGTTCCTTCCTTGTTAAGGGAAGTACATCTTCGTTGCAGGGATGGGCGGTACTAAGACCACCACGCCACAATAGGCCTCACCCTGTTCTCCGATGGATCCCGCCACCAAAGGCCTGATCCACCTTTCCACTATAGGTACCCTTCAAGGCGGGAACCGACGCCTTTACACAACTAGCGGGGCACAACTCCACAACCAAGTTGGAGGCTCCCGTAATGACAACAAGCTTCCATAAGAACAAGTTATCAATAACAAAACACAAGATCTAAATATTAACGAGAATACTAGATCGGGAATTTCTCCAAGTGAATGGAGAGGAGTTGATGCGCTTGATTCATGATGACGATGTAGGTTGTCTCCTTCTTCAATTCCCCCAAAGATCGAAGCCTTCGGGTGGTTGAAGTGGGAGATCTAGAGAGAGAGCTCTTGCAATAGGTCTGGTCTTTTTCGAATGAATCAAGAGTTCTGATCGAAGGGGATGAAGGAGCTTTTATACCCCCTGTCCCAACCGAGCCATTGGAGCCTTTGGGGGTCGGATTATCTGGCCTAGGGAAAACTCCGCCCCAAACTCGAATTATCCAGCAAATAATTCGCCTTCGAATAGAAGCTCGCGCAGGGCGGTCCTTGACATCTTCTCCTGGGGACCGGATTATCCGGCCCTAGGGGAGGACCGAATTATCCGACTGGGGGAAAAATCCGCCCCAGCAACGGATTGTCCGAGGGAAATCCGCCCCTAGACAGAAGCTTGCGCAGATGCTCCCTTAGGCAAATTCCCTAGGGCTAGATTATCCAGCCCTAGAGGAAGGCCGGATTATCCGGCCCTTGGAGAAAATCCACCATAGAGTCGGACTGTCCGGGGGGAAATCCGCCCCTAGACAGAAGCTCGTGCACTGCCATCCCTGGCCAAGATGGTCAGGCCGGATTATCCAGCCCCTAATGGGGGCGGATAATCCGGCCCCCAAACACCCAAAAACTTTCCCGTAACACTTAGAGCACATTAGAAACATCCACGGTATTGTTATCTAACACACAAAATATAGGGGAACATAAAATGTTCTTTCAATCTCCCCCTTTTTGTTGTTAGATGATAATACTAGGATTTGCAAGAAAGCTCAAATGACCACCAACATTAAATACATGAAAGAGACTCCCCCTCAATGTGTGCATACTAAATATTTGCATTTGAATACAAATGCACATAAATAGGTACGAGTCTATTTCATTGGAATATTAATAGCATAATCATACCACCGAGAGAGAGAGGCGTCCTCAAGATAGCCAGTATAACCAATGTGATAACCATATAAACGCCTTCCTCGAGATATATATCCAATATGATAGAATATGATAGATGAATCCATATGAGTAATCCAAGAGATAAATCCACACCAACACATAGTTTCATACAAATCAAATCACAAATAAAGGTTCAATGCTAAATGGGCACAAGCGAGAAAATGACGAATAGATAAAGTGCAAATGCTTGTGCCCGACCCATGCAAATCCTCGGAGACCTAATAGAACTACGTCTCCCCCTTTGGCATCAAAACGCCAAAAAGGAAGAAGAGCGATACTAACGTACCAAGGGATTACTCGTAGTCCTCATCCTCGTCCTCGTCGCTGTCCTCGTCCTCATCCTCAAGCTCCTCGGTGTCATCATCCTCATCATCAGCAGTGGCAGTGGAAGGGAACAGGTGATGCTCAAGCTCTCCATATTTAAGCCCAGAAGAAGAATTCCACCGAGCATATGGTGTGGGAGTAGTAGGAGTAGGGGGATCGCCTGATATGCCAGACACATGGTGGAGAATGAGCTACTGAGTGTGAGCCATCTCGTGGCGCTTCTTGTACGCCTCATATTGTCCCTTGCGAGTGTCCACCCCCATGCAAAGAATGTTCCACTGGAACCAATTCAGCTGCTTGATCTCATGAGCAATAGGAGGCACTGGGGGCCGACGAGCACTGGCACGAGCATCCCGCATGAGACTCTCAGGGGCAGAAGATGGGTGAGAGGTCTTCCGAACCTTGGTGTAGATCTTCTTCGCCTTGTGCTCAACATCAATGTGAAATTCATCAGAGGGAAGCAGGTGCTTGATCAACATCATAATGTAGGGTGCATATGGGATGGATAGCCTATTGAACATGGCATCAATCAACTCATGGTAAATAAAGTCCATGACATCCAGCTTGTAATTAACAAACTCATCCACACACGATGCAACCTCATGAGAAAAGGCTAGGAGCTGAACCAGGTGGCCACGGATACTATCATTGTTGCCTCCACTTGGGGTGATGGAATCACGGAAGAGACCCACCAAGCTGGCATACACAGGAGCGAGACCAGCAAAGGTGCCCACAATACCATTGTCAACTGTGCATGGAGAGAGGACTACATCTTTATTGGGCTTGAGTTGGGTGATGATACGGTGGCCACTAGCACGATCCCTGCTGCGGAAGGAATAACCAAGAACCCCAGCAAAACACGAAAATCAGCTTGCATAGGCCTGTCACGAGTCATCCACTTCATGGTGCGATGCTCATCACCGCAAATAACCAAGGTGGAGAAGAACTGCTTCACAATCTCAGAATCATAGGAGCATTGGAGAGCCATGAGATGGTGCAGCCCCATCCACTCAGAC
This sequence comes from Avena sativa, assembly GCA_916181665.1. Taxonomy (NCBI): domain Eukaryota; kingdom Viridiplantae; phylum Streptophyta; class Magnoliopsida; order Poales; family Poaceae; genus Avena; species Avena sativa. The sequence continues at coordinate 186,911,484 of OV702289.1, read as the reverse complement.
ACATACATAGCATCAACAAGGTGAGGCTTCTCCATGGCCTCAGCAATAATCAGAGGATGCATAGGCCGAATCTTCTGCCGAGCATAAACATTTCATAGATACCCTTTTGTTCAGCACACCAAAAGCGAGAATCACCCAGCTCAGTATCATGTGCCAACTCAGCAAATAGATCACGGTGACGAATGGAAGAGTAAGTCACAGGGTCCATCTTCTTATAGTCAATCTTGGGATCTATGCCCTTCCTCTTTGACTTACTCGTTCTATCCCTCTTTTCCTGCTCAGCCATGCGGTCAGCCTCTTTCTTCCTTGTCCTCAGTTCAAACTCGTCCATAGTACGACCCTCACTATCTTCCCTGAAATAGAGACCACGAGGACGGCGCTTGTAGTTCTTGGGAACACCAGAACCACCTGTGAAACGAGAAGGAAGGATAGCATGGGGATAAGCACACACATAAGCCCAAGAGAGAATGTAGAAATAGTAGGCAAACAGTCCATAGTCCAATCAAACACTATGCACAAAATCCACTCGAAACTGAAGAAGTTTTTATTCTGTCAGGCCGGATTATCCAGCCTGGCCAGGGGCGGAAAATCCTGCCCTGGCAGAAAATTTCAGAATCGCCTAGATTGGATACAATAATGTAGATCGGGCCTAGAGGTTGCAAGACTACAATTTCTACATGAAACAACAACCTTCTAGAAACGTTCCACCCAACAAGTGACAGATCAAGCCAAAGATGGGGAGAGAGGGAGTTACCCTCACTCATTGGAGGAAGAACACGGAGGAGAAGGTACCCAGAGGCGCGGAGAAGATCCGGGGAGGCCCGGAGAATCCAGCGATAGGAGAGGCTTCGGGGAGGGTAGGGGCGGCAGGCGGCGGCTAGGGAGAAGGAGAGGGTCGGGGGAGAAGTGCTGCTCGTTATGAGCCCTTCCCCCGATCCGAGACCTTAAAGACTGTAGCCGCCAGGGCCGGATTATCCGCCCTACACTTGGGCCGGATTATCCGACCTAAAGTCTGAAACTCTATTATACATAGATTCAGGCCCGCGCGTCCCCAAACAAAACCCCCACAAGGTGTACAAAAGGGACTTGTGTGCAAGAAAAGATGGCTTAGGGGTAGGGAAAGCCTTGGGATTAAGAGAACCAAACTGAGATGGTACTACATACTCAAAATTGCAAGAATCAAATCAACCAAAGGCCAAAGTTAAGTGTGATTCTCATAATAACATGAGATGAGCAAGAACAACCAAAAGGATCCAAATAAATCCAACTCTTTTCATGGAAGAGGGCGGTGGCCGAGGCCACCTTGTTGGAGTGCATGGTATGACCCTGCGAAGATATATCTTGGGTTCATAACCAATACTCATCAATAAGCTCACATATCACAAAATGATATAGAGAGAAATGATTTGACTTGCTTTCGGCATTATGAGGGGAGGGTTAGCCTAATCAATTAGAACCACAGTCCCCCTATATCCATGCCCACACCTAGACCAAATAAGACTGAGATGTAAGAGTGAGTACATGGGTAATCAAGACAAGCTCCATGAATCAACGATATTTAGCTCATTCCTCAAGTAACAAAACCTTGCTTCATCAAGTGGCTTTGTGAAAATATCAGCAAGTTGGTTCTTCGTTCTCACAAAAGATAGATCAATATCGTCTCGAGCTACATGGTCCCGAATAAAATGATTCCGAATCTCAATATTCTTCGTCCTTGTGTGTTGTACTGGATTGTACGTAATTTTGATTGCACTTTCATTATCGCATAAAAGAGGCACTTTGTCACAATTGACACCGTATTCCTTTAAAGTTTGCCACATCCATAATAATTGAGTACATGCACTAGCAGCAGCCACATATTCAGCTTCGGTGGTGGAGAGAGATATACAATTCTACTTTTAGAAGACCAACATACTAGAGACCTTCCCAAGAATTGACAAGCTCCAGAAATTGATTTCTGATCATCCTTATCACCAGCCTAATCTGAATCAGTATATACACATAGAGAGAAATTGGAGCCCTTGGGATACCATAGACCAAAATTAGGGGAATGAACCAAATATCGAAAGATCCTCTTGACCACCACTAAGTGGATTTCTTTAGGAGCTGCTTGATACCTTGCACACACCCCTACACTTAACACAATATCGGGTCTAGATGCGCAGAGGTAAAGCAGAGAGCCTATCATGGACCGGTATACCTTTTGGTCCACATCTTTACCATGGGGATCAAGTTATTCGTGGTATGCATTGGGGCCATCATGTGTTTCCAGATACCGCCGTTGGTCACTGATCAAATAGGTGTCTCGATCATGCCTATGTATTCCTGAGTCGTAGGGTGTCACACTTAAGGGTAGATGATGCTTAGCGATTGATTCCAGATTGTTGGAGAAAAGAGAGAAATTCGGAATAGTTCCGCCTATCTCAGGGTTATACCAGAATGGTTCCGAGGATATACAATGATGATCAGAGGGGTCCGAATGGTGTTTCGCCGTGATATGTATTTAATATTAATTAAATTAATTAATATTAAAAGAATATTTAAAATGGATTTTTGGGTAACCCACCTAAATGGGCCTCACCGGAGGAGGCCCAAGAGTGGGCCACGCCCTAGATATGGGCAAAAGGGGGTCATCAGGCACAAAGTGGGCTCCCACCATGTGGGGGCCATGTGGGGGATGGTCTCTGCTTCCTCCCACCTCCTCTCCCTTGATTAGTCCCACCCCGGGACTTTGACGTAGGTGCTGCCTCCCTTCCACCTATATAAAGAGGGGCACCCTTCTCCCCAAATCCATCCCATCAATTGGCTTTGCCTATTCCCTCTATCTTCCTCTCCCTCACATGTGGTTCCCCAAGATTGGAACTACATACAGGGATAGAGGTTTCTCCACCATACGCACGCCAACATGCTGTTGGACTCGGTACGAATCAATCTATTTCGCTGCTTTGCTGGACCGAAGCCCGGGAGACATCTCTACACTATATGTATGTAAGGCCATGAGGCAACACCACTTGTGGTTCTTTTACTTGGAGGTTAGAGCTTGGACATCGACACGGCCATGAGGTCAGCTACGTCGTATAAGGACTAGGGTGACTTGCGAGGAGCTTCGCGATCTTGAGATCGGGCGAGTATGACTATGTCATCCACATTCCCCGCGGAACGTTAATCATATTTCGGTCTTGAAAGGTATGAACATCGAATCCCCTTTCGTTACTATACATCTTCATAGATAGATCTTGGCTAGGTGTGTTCACCATAGGATATTTTTTGTTTTCTGCCACGAAACCCCATAAGATGCGGCAACACTTCTGATGCATCCTCTTGCGAGCATGCCACTCTCCTGGCAGGAAGCTACACAGGAAGCGTCGTCGCATTTTTTTGTGCGACTTCATCCTATGCATCGGCTCTGAAGCGCCGTTTGGGGATCACCGGTGGCTGGCGAGCCCTGACGAGTGTGTAGATAAGGTATGCTCGCATCTCCTCTCTCCTCCCATAAACTCTAAACGCCGCATCCTAACTCTTTATATTTTTTCTATTTTCAGGATCGACTTTCGATGAGTTTGTAGACGACAACATTGCTCCCCTCGCTGGACCTATAAACCACAAGCATCTCCCTCAGCTATGCATTTCGGACCACGACATCCTCTACATATGCATGGCCTTCGTATTTCTCTTACAGTTTGCATCCTCTCTCATAAACAGCTAATGAGGGCGACCAGAACAAGTTAGCGGCGTGCAGGCACTGGAGTTTGAGGATGCCATAGATCTACAGGTTCGTCTTGCCTCTAACCCATCAGTATGCATGTTCACGCATTCGTCTCTCAATGGTGAACGTTTCTTGTCTAATATTTTTTCCTGGTCTCTCATCCTTTTCTTTCTCTTTTTCCTGCAGCGAGCTTTGTCCTCGGTGAACCCTGGTACTTCCTGTAATACCTCTCGGCCCGCGCTATATAGGAAGGATAGAAGGACCAGGCGTGTTTTCTGGGGTTGAGTACACGACCGACATTCCCATGCCTAGTATGGACATCGTGTTGGAGACCCTTCATCGACGCCATTCGATACCGATCTCCACGCAGCGACGGCGGCGCAGCAGAATAGATTGCCGCGTGCGGTAGTATTAGAAGCAGTCTACGTAGCACGTCTTGCAAACTTCTCCGAGGATGGTTTTAGTCTGTGTAGTGCATACGTTTGTCTGTAAACATTGCATTTACTATTTCAGTTTCGTACGATTAATAATAAACAATTTCACATGTACTACGTAAGTTTGCGTGGAAGCATTGTGTGTCCTGCCCCGGTGTTCTACGATTAATAAAAAAATTAACGAAAGAATATGTTTAAATCGCGAACTCCGTCGTTAGCGTATAGGTGTATTTAGAGTGCTACTTATGTGATGATGCCCAAGAAAAAAATACTTATATTTGTCCATAATTTTTAATGTTTGATAGTCTCTTCTCTCCAAACGCTCAATTTTGACGTGTTTTTCCGTGTATTTCTTCTCTATTTTCTATTTCTCTATGCTTACTTCCTCGATTTCCAAAAATGCTATGCAAGTTCGTGTCTTCATGTTCTTCGTTCTACCCGACCATAATACTTTACGTGTAGATTATACTGTCCTAGTCTCACACAAAGAGATGTCTACGTGTACGGCTGAAAAAACATACGAATGTATGATAACCCACAAGTATAGGGGTTGTATCGCAGTATTTTCGATAAGTAAGAGTGTCAAACCCAGCGAGGAGTAGAAGGTGTTGGCGAATGTCTTGGAGCAGGAATTCTCTGTAAATGCTTAGCAAATGGATTTTTAGGGTTTTTTGATAATGCAGGTAAATAAAGTACGAGTAAATAAAAGACAATAATAATAAATACAGCAAGTGGCCCAATCCTTTCTTTAGCAAAGGACAAGCCGGTTGTATTACTTAAGATGACCAAACATCCTCGAGGACACACGGAATATCGTCAAGTGCTTTCGCTTCGTATAGTTGATTAATCTTCTTTAGTTTGCTAAATATTGTGTGGATGAACATGTGCTAATGTACCGACCTTCCTAGGACTAATACGTACTTGTGATTATACCCCTTGCAAGCATCCGCAAATACAAGAAAGTAATTAAGGTAAAAACCTAACCACAGCTTTAAACTTTAAGACCCTAACATTCCTTTGCAAAGGTTTCCTAACGGGGGTTCAGGTTTCTGTCACTCCGGCAGGCCCTACGATTAGTACCAAATACAAAATGCATTCTTCTAGGCCCATAAAGGTGAAGTGTCATGTAGTCGACGTTCACATGACACCACTAGAAGAAATACACTACAACTTAAATATCAAACCATTGAATCTTTCTCAACACAATTCCACTACTAACAACATGACTTCTCCCATATCATCAAGAACTAAACGAACTGCTCACAAGACATCATATGGATCAAGATCAGAGATGATATAATGATATATAACAATTTTAGCATAAACAATAATTCAATGGTTCACTCAGTAGCATCAACTACAAGGACTAATTAACACAGAGAAAGTTTCCCCTAAGAACTATGCAAGATTCAACCCAATTGTTACAGCGGTATGAAGTGGTGATGATGGTGATGGTGGAGATGATGATGGTGATGATGATGGTGATGATGATGATGATCCCGATGAAGTCCAGCTTGATGGTGGTGTTGATGGCGACGATCTCCCCTCTCCGGGAAGGAATTCCCCCGGCAGAATTCTGTCTGCCGGAGAGATCTTTTTCTCTCGGTGTTTTCCGCCCCCCAGAGGCGGCGGAATCTTTCTATGGTCGCTCTCCTAGGTATTAGCGTTTTGAGGGGATAATATACGCCAGAGGGGAGAGCCTGGAGTGGGCCGGGATGGCCACACCACCTGCTGCCCGCGCCAGGGGGTGGTGTGGGCCCCCTTGGCCCATCTCCACTCCCCCTTCTGGCAATCTTCGTCTTCTGGAAAAATAGAATTTTCCATGTATTTTCCCGAATTTTTTGATATTCGCGAATTTTGCCTCCAAACAACACATTTTTCCATCAGAATCCTGACTCCAGCGGTCCATGCTCCAAAAGTCATCAACCATGCAAAAAAACAGATGAAATAATATAAGTATCATCTCTTAATATGAAATATATCAATGAATAACAGTAAATTATGATATAGAATAGTGATGCAAAATGGACGTATCAACTCCCCCCAAGCTTAGACTTCGCTTGTCCCCAAGCGAAAACTGAGCTCAATAAACATGACCTCAGGTTTATGGAGTGAAGAGTCGATAAAAGAATACGGACAAGAAGCATCACATTAATCAATACATAAATCATAATAGAAGAAAACTCACTATTATATAACTTAACTTGCAATAAGTAAAGGAAACACAATAAATATGCATAAAGTAAATAACAATTGGTAATGGCAAACTTAGCTCTTGGTCAAAGAATAGTTGACAATTTGCTAGAGTTAACACATAAAGGGTTTTCAATGATAGCTTTCAAAGTAGTAAGCACTAAGATAAGAGCAATGTGCAAAACAAGGAACATAAGAAACATGATTGAATAAATCATCATATGAATGAATGAAACACAACAACTCAAAATACTTGCTTGAGATAGAAGGGAATAGGTTTACTGACTCAACTAAAAAGTAAAAGAAAGGCCCTTCGCAGAGGGAAGCGGGGATTTCAAGTTTTATAAAGAGCTTCCAAAAATTATGGTACTTATTAGCTTTCAGCTCTCATTTCCCCTATCATAGGCATCTTTAGCTGATTAAGGTTAAAGTGATCAAATATGAGGATATGCTTGACAAGTTGTAAGTTGAAAATCTCATGTCCCTTGAATACGAGGGCCGCTCCTCATGCTACTCAAGTTTAGTTACCGGTAAGTTCTTGTCATAGTAAGTACATGTGTATCATAGAGAACCGCCAATGGGGTACCCCTTGCCCGATGATACGGAAGAATCCCCATATCAAAATGACAAGGCAAGCAGACAACAAGCATCTTAGAAATCTTCTTATCTACCATGGGAAAATGGTGCTTTTTCTCTCTTTCCTCTTTTCTCATCATCTTTTTTTCAATCTCTATCTCTTTTTTTTATAAGAAGAATGCTTCATAGATTGCTCATTATGGTTACGCTGCAGGTTTCCACCATGATTAGGCATGGATTAGATCAGCGGCCCAGGCGTTTCTCTAACACGCATACATAACTCCATGGACTTACAAGCTCCCCTTTCATTTTACACCGACGACATCCATAAACAAAAGAGCATGATATCAACTAGGTATAATGTACAAGTGCAATGTTGAAAGCATTCCCCATGATAGCATGGTTCTGCTAATTCACAACTTACAAAGCGCAAGCATATACGCAACATAGATGGGCACAGTGGTTCAAGTTTATTAAGTGCAAGAAAGTAAAGTGTGTCATCAAGTTCGTGAGAGCTTTAATCACTAATTTTCACATAACAAGTTTAATTCGGAAGGTAGATAAAAACTGAATTTACTTGGAATAGCAATAGTGCTAGTAGGTAGGTATGGTGGACACAAATGGCATAGGTTTTGGTTTTAAGGATTGGATGCACGAGAAGCTTTCCCTCTCAGTACAGTTTTTTGGCTAGCAAGGCTGGGTAGCAAGCATAAGAGTTGAAGGAAACAAACAAACATACAAGTGATAAAAACAAACATGCAATCTTCCTTGGAAGCTGATGTCTACGCACTTCTATTCTTGTAGACAGTTGTTGAGCCTCCAAGTGCAGAGGTTTGTAGAACAATAGCAAGTTTTCCCTTAAGTGGATCACCCAAGGTTTATCGAACTCAGGGAGGAAGTGGTCAAAGGTATCCCTCTCAAGCAACCCTGCAATCAAGATACAAGAAGTCTCTTGTGTCCCCAACACACCCAATAAACTTGTCAGGTGTATAGGTGCACTAGTTCGGTGAAGAGATAGTGAAATACAACTGGTATGGATAATTATAAGTGGTAACGGTGCCAGAAAATAGCTTGATGGCGTGGAAGAGACTAAAGGCAAACTGAAATAAATATGGAAGCAAGCAAACATGTAATAGATCTAGTTGCAAAGGGTGTTTCAATGCTTAGAAACAAGGCCTAGGGATCATACTTTCACTAGTGAACACTCTCATATAAATATCTTCTCTTCATGATACTACTCTGAACTACTCTCCGGTTGGACACTCTAATCCATGGTAGGGCTATAACAGCACACCTCAAAGTCCTCTTTCCCCATCTAGATAACCCCACACTGTCACCTTGAGCTCTAGATGGTTCCAACAAACACCAAAATTTCATAGAAACGTCTAACTCCAAATATAACTCATAATAAGTATTTGTAATCTCTAGCCTAAGTGCCACCACGGTGTGCACGCTGTCACTTTCACACACGTGGGGAGAGCAGAGATCTATTAAAGCACTTGAGTAGCAAGGTAGATCTATAGATTACAAAGCTCATGATCTCATAAGATCATGCATAGAGAGAGAGATGAACACATAGCTACCGGTAGAACCCTTAGCCTTGAGAGAGAACTACTCCCTCCTCATCATGGGAATCAGCAATGGTGATGGACATGGTGGTGGAGATCGATGGATATGGCTTCGGGGGCACTTCCCCGTCCCGGCAGGGTGCCGGAACAAAGACTTTATGTCCCCGAATCTCCCCTTGGGTGGCGGCGGCGCTACGGAACTTTTCGTGGCTGGAGGCTTTTCGATTCAGGGTTTTCGTCCCGGGTGGATTGTATAGGCGAAGGGGCGAGGTCGGTGGCCGGCCAGGGGGCCCACACCATGCCCTAGCATGGCCTAGGGCTACCCGTGCCAAGGGGGGTGTGGCCGCCCTGTGGCCCCCCTTCGTCTCTCCTTCGGACTCCATATGTCTTCCAGTAAAATATTAACTTTGGCTTTTGTCCCGTCCAATTCCGAGAATATTCATTTTCTGACTTTCCTGGAACCAAAAACAGAAGAAAACAGGCAATTGGCACTGTGGCATCTTGTTAATAGGTTAGGCCAAGAAAGTGTATAAAAAGACTCCAAAGTGTGGACAAAACATAGGAAAGTAGATATAAAACAAGCATGGGACATCAAAAATTATAGATACGTTTGCAACGTATCAACATCCCCAAGCTTAACTCCTGCTCGTCCTCGAGTAGGTAAGTGATAAAAAGAATAACTTTTGAGGTGACATGCACCATCACAATCAAGATCAAACCATATGCAAGCATTGAAAGCTGGGATCAAAGTACTCTAAACATGAGCATGAAAGATGAAGTTCTAACAATAAGACATAGTACCTATGCATGTAACAAGAAAGGATACAAACAAAGGTTCTTGAATAACAATGCATTGAAAGACATTTGTTTGTTTCACATATAGAAAACATAGCATAGTGGCATTCAGCTTGTCCCTCATAGAGTAGCAAAACATAAATGCATAGGACACCTTCAAAGTTTATAAGGGTGACTAGATACGAATAGTTTAAGAACAAGCAATATCAAAGTTATGCATAAATCAACAAGTCTTGGCCACTATGCTCTCTCAATAGGTGCATAAAGATAGAAGGTGGAGACTCAATATAAAAGTAAAAGAAAAGCCTTCATAAAAGGAAGCGGGGATTCATGTCTCATAAAGAGCTTTCAAAAATTATGGTACTTATTAGCTTTCATCTCTCATTGCCCCTATCATAAGCATCTTTAGGTGATTAAGGTTAAAGTGACACAACTAAAAGGATATGCTTGAAAAGTTATAAGTTGAAATCTCATGCCCCTAACTTACGAGTACCGAACCTCATGCTACTCAACTCCAGTCACAAGTAAGCTCTTGTCATTGTAAGTACATATGTATCATAGAGAACCGCCAACGGGGTACCCCTTGCACATGATACAGGAGCTATCCCATAATCAAAATGAAAAGCAAAGACAATGAGCATCTCAGCGATCTTTTTATTTGCTATTTGCATAGGTTTTTATTGAGGATGCTTCATAGAGTGCTCATTATGGTTGTGCTGCAAGTTTCCACCATGATTAGGCAGGGTTTAGGCTAGTGGCCCAGGCGTTTCTCTAGCACACATACAAACTCCATGATCTTACAAGTTCCCCTTTTATTTCACACCGCTGGGATCCATAAGCAAAAGAATCATGATATCAACAGAAATATAAGTGCAATGTTGAAAGCGTTCCCCATGATACATGGTTCTGCTAACTCCAACTTATAAAGCGCAAGCATATACGCAACAAAGATGAACACAATGGTTCAATATTATTAGATGCAAGAAAGTAAAGTGTGCCATCAAGTTCGTGAGAGCTTTAATCACTAGTTTTCACATAACAAGTTTAATTCGGAAGGTAGATAAAAACATGAATATACTTGGAATAGCAAATGCTAATAGGTAGGTATGGTGGACTCTTTGGAACAACTTGGTTTTATTTGGAGTTGGATGCATGAGTGGAACTCATACTTGGTTATGGAGGCTAGCAAAAGACTGGGAGCGACCAACTAAGAGAGAAATAATGGCCATAATCATGCAAAGTGACAAAAAAATCATTAATTAAAGCATAAAGTGATATTACAAGTTGAAAACTAAAGGATCATAAAGGCTATGGTGACTTGGGATAGTCATAACATGGTGTGAGCATGTGCCAAGTCAAACCAAATAAAGCATCAAAGGAGAATACCACAATATTATGCTTTAATATGCTAAAACAACGCATGATTCTTCAAAGGCGCATTAAGCAATCTCAATTATTTATAACATGTCATGCTACAGCAAATATCACTAAGCATAAAGCCAAAACAATATCAAGCATGGCATGACAAAGCATAGGCCACAGTCAAAAACGGACTCCTTTTACCACTTAAGCATGAACTTTCCTACTCTTTCCAATCCAAACTAAACTATTTGAAAACCAATGTATGAAAGAGGGGGTCCAACCAATTTATTCAAGCAAACTAAGCAAACCAAGCAAATGAAAACTAAAAATAAAAACGAAGACGCTCCGAGAACAACACAACTGTGCATGAAACAATAAAAATCAAGTGTTTGGAAGAAACCTGAGATTTTTATTGATGAAGAAAGGGATATTTATTTGGGGCATCCCCAAGATTTGACGCTTGTACTTCTTGGATATTTCTTGGGGTGACACGCGTGGCATCCCCAAATTTGAGCTTTAGTCCATTCTTCATCTCATTACATCATTCTCTCCATACACCTGAAATTTTTCCTTCATACAAAACTTCACACAATCTTTATTAGCAACATCACTTTACTCAAGATAATAAGTCTTTGGGTTCAGTTTCAACACTAATAAAACTTCCATTAAAACACAAGCTACTGTAGTACTTCCCTCAAAAAGCTCAATTCTCCAAAGATAACTCAAAAAAGAATCAACAAGAAGCAAATGCAAATAATGGCAGAAATCTATCAAAACAGACCAGCAGGTAAATACCAATTTTATCGAAGACTTTATGTTGCTCAAATCGAAAGGTGTTGAACTAACAAAAGTTAGATAATAACCTAGGGCAGAAGCACAAAAAATTACAGCTGAAACCGATGTACAGAGATTTTTCACGAATTTTTACACTGAAGCACAAAAATCTGTTTCAGGATAGCAACTTTCCCAAATCTTACTTCCCTCTTATTAGAGGTTATTCTTTGCACAAAAACCACACAAAAATGATAAGGAGAGGTTATTACTGAAGCAATAACTTCCAAGACACAACTAAAACTTTTGGGTTATCTCCCAATACGTACTTTTCTTTAACGCCTTTAAGTTAGGCTTGATAGTTTGAGAAGATGCTCACATAAGAAATATGAATTGAAGTAAAAGAGAGCATCAAGAAGAAAATTCAAAACACATTTAAGTCTAAACCACTTCCTATGAAAAATAATATTTTAAAGAAACAAGTCATGAAATCACAAAGAAACAAGCATAGGAAAGCAAAACAAGTGCAACTTCAAGACTTTTAACATAAAGAGAGGAAACTTAATATTATTGAGATGCATAAAACTATGTTTCCCTCTCTCATAATAACTTTCAGTAGCATCATGAATAAAATTAACAATATAACTATCACATAAAACATTCTTATCATGAGCCACATGCATATAATAATTGTTACTCTCCACATAAGCATAGTCATTCTTATTAATTGTACTGAGAGCAAATTCAACAAAATAGCTATCATTATTATTCTCATCACCATAATCATCAAATATAGGAGGCATATTGTAATCATAATTAATTTTCTCCTCAATAGTAGGTGGCTGAAAATATCATATTCATCATATATTGGAGGTATAGTATCATCAAAGTAAATTTTCTCCTCTAAAGATGGGGGACTAAAAAGATCATTTTCATCAAAACTAGCTTCCCCAAGATTAGACTTTTCCATAGCATTAGCAATAATGGTGTCCAAACAATTCATACTAACAACATTGCTATTAGCATGCAAATAAAGTTCCAATGGTTTTTTAATTTTCTCTTCAAACACTTCATGTCCTAACTCAAGATAAATACTATAAAGCTCTCTAATTATTTTGTTGTTTTCCATTAAGTCTAACTAGTGAAAACAAGAAACAAAAAGACAAATTGCAGAATCTAAAGGAAATAGCTTCGAGCACTCACACACACCAGCAACAGTGCTAGAAGATAGCTTAGTAGCCAGAGGATGTGAGTACCTTTTACCTTACCTCCCCGGCAACGGTGCCAGAAAATAGCTTGATGTCTACGCACTTCTATTCGTGTAGACAGTTGTTGGGCCTCCAAGTGTAGAGGTTTGTAGAACATCAACAAGTTTTCCCTTAAGTGGATCACCCAAGGTTTATCGAACTCAGGGAGGAAGTGGTCAAAGGTATCCCCTCTCAAGCAACCCTGCAATCAAGATACAAGAAGTCTCTTGTGTCCCCAACACACCCAATAAACTTGTCAGGTGTATAGGTGCACTAGTTCGGTGAAGAGATAGTGAAATACAACTGGTATGGATAATTATAAGTGGTAAAGGTGCCAGAAAATAGCTTGATGGCGTGGAAGAGACTAAAGGCAAACTGAAATAAATATGGAAGCAAGCAAACATGTAATAGATCTAGTTGCAAAGGGTGTTTCAATGCTTAGAAACAAGGCCTAGGGATCATACTTTCACTAGTGAACACTCTCATATAAATATCTTCTCTTCATGATATTACTCTGAACTACTCTCCGGTTGGACACTCTAATCCATGGTAGGGCTATAACAGCACACCTCAAAGTCCTCTTTCCCCATCTAGATAACCCCACACTGTCACCTTGAGCTCTAGATGGTTCCAACAAACACCAAAATTTCATAGAAACGTCTAACTCCAAATATAACTCATAACAAGTATTTGTAATCTCTAGCCTAAGTGCCACCACGGCGTGCATGCTGTCACTTTCACACACATGGGGAGAGCAGAGATCTATTAAAGCACTTGAGTAGCAAGGTAGATCTATAGATTACAAAGCTCATGATCTCATAAGATGACGCATAGAGAGAGAGATAAACACATAGCTACCGGTAGAACCCTTAGCCTCGAGAGAGAACTACTCCCTCCTCATCATGGGCATTAGTAATGGCGATGGAGATGGTGGTGGAGATCTATGGAGATGGCTCCGGGGGCACTTCTTCGTCCCGGCAGGGTGCCGGAACAGAGACTTTCTATCCCCCGAATCTCGCCTTCGGTGGCGGCGGCGCTGCGGAACTTTTCGTGGCTGGAGGCTTTTCCATTTTGGGTTTTCGTCCCGGGGGGATTTTATAGGCAAAGGGGCGAGGTCGGTGGCCGGCCAGGGGGCCCACACCATGCCCTGGCGCGGCCTAGGGATACTCGCGCCAAGGGGGTGGCTGCCCTGTGGCCCCCCTTCGTCTCTCCTTCGGACTCCATGTGTCTTCCAGTAAAATATTAACTTTGGCTTTTGTCCCGTCCAATTCCGAGAATATTCATTTTCTGACTTTCCTGGAACCAAAAACAGAAGAAAACAGGCAATTGGCACTTTGGCATCTTGTTAATAGGTAAGTCCAAGAAAGTGTATAAAAAAACTCCAAAGTGTGGACAAAACATAAGAAAGTAGATATAAAACAAGCATGGGACATCAAAAATTATAGATACGTTTGCAACGTATCAGAAGAACAAAAGATCTTAACTAGCGAATACTAAACTTATGAGCAAATCAAGAAAGTAAGATGATGAAATTATATTTCTTTAAGAGTACTTTTATCTTTTTATTCAATTCTCAAAAATAGTGCTGCTACTGACCGAGCCAGGACCAAAACCAACTAAATTAACTCAATGATCCCAAAGTGATACCAATACTAACGACAAGATCAATCATATATTCATAAATTGAAAACTAATATAAGATATGCAAAAGAGTAAATGATAGAACTTCTCATTAATATTCCATAACGGCAACTCACTCCAATGGATACATAGATATCTAAAGAGAGGGGGGACACTTTCATAATGCAAACCATCCTATATGATAACTTCTCCATTCATGATATGAGTCTACTAAAAAGGTAAAAATATAGAACATAGTGATGTGATACCACGGCTCTCCCCCAAGCTTGGAACAAACCAAGGGGATGCCAAAACCTGATGATTAATTACTCCTTCGGTGGTGGTGGTGTTCTCTCATCATCGTCCGACTTCCAAGGTAACGGCTCCCCATCAACAAAAGACATCCTGGTCTCCATCATCCTAAAACTAGCAGCAACACTTATGCGTTTAAACCTAACCTCATACTCACATTTTTGATTTTGCACGTCGTAGAGCTATGCTTGCAGTTGGTTATTTTTTTGGTGGACTAAGAGAATTTCATCCTTAAGCTCAGCAGTCTCGTTTTGGTGCTCGGTGATGAGTTTGGAACAAATCTTATGGATGACGTCCACTTCGCGTTCTGCCATCTTCTTGTACCTAAAGACTTCTTGCTCCAGTGCTTCCATCCTGTCCTCCAGACTTCCTTCACCTTTGGGGCCCTGAACCTCTTTTATTTGTACCTCCCCATCTTCAAGCAACAACTCTTTGGGATGAATCTTCAACTCACGCATGTATGGGTTGATGATATCAGCGGAGGAATCTTCCTTGGCTGATCCCGAGGAAGACATCATGGCTCCAAAACAAAGACTCTACCTATCAGAAATAGATCGAAACAAAAACACGACGAGAACACGATATACGAACCTCGGGGGATCCGGGGGATTATATATTATGAATTTTTACAACATAAGGAAGGTGCTGGGAGAAAACGGGTCGGAGACGGAGGCCGAGGTGGCCACACCACCTGCTGGCGTGGCTAGGGAGGCCGCGCCAGCAGGTGTTGTCAGCCACCCTGACTCTGTTTCCATCCCTCTTTTGCTTCGTTGCTTTCCTTGTTGGATAAAAATGCAAAAATATAACTTGACAGAATTTTCACGGAACATTTCTTACCAGAACTGTTACCTATTCGAAAACAGACTCTGCAGGTCTCTGAACTTGGTCTTTGATAAATTTTTCTGGAGTTACCATTTGAATAACATCAATATCTTCATCTTCATACACATATTGCTCCAGTCATGAAACCTTTCACTTCCATATTACACCATTTTCTCTGATAACCTGGAAATTTCTTTCACACAAAACTTCACACAATTCTCATTAACAACATTAGTATAAGCGGGGTAATAAACCTTTTAGGTTCAAATTCAACTGAAATCCATCAAAACATAAGCTACTATAGCAACTCCTTCCGAAAACTCAAAAAGGAAATCGATTTAACAAGCAAATGCAAGAGTGGCAAAATCTGTCAAAACAGACCAGCAGGTAAAGATCAATTTTTTCGAAAATCTTCTTTTGCTCAAATCAAAAAGTGCAAAACTAACGAAAATTAAATAATAACCTGGGGCAGAAGCTCAAAAAATTACATCTCAATCCGACGTACAGAGATCTCTCACGAAGTTTTACGGTGAAGCATAAAAATCTGTTTCGGGACAGCAACTTCCCCAAATCTTACTTCTCTCTTATTAGAGGTTGATCTTGACACAAAAACCAAACAAAAAGGATAAGGAGAGGTTATTGCCGCAACAATAACCTCCAAGACTCAAATAAACAAAAAGTGAAAGCAAAATAAATGTATTGGTTTGTCTCTCAAAAAACTATTTCTTTATAGCCATTAAGATGGGCATGATAATTTCAATGATGCTCACATAAGAATATGAATTGAAGTGAAAGAGAGCATTAAGAAGCAAAAATATACATGTTTAAGTCTAACCCACTTCCTATGCCAGGGAATTTTGTAAGCAAACAAGTTGTTGAAACCAGGGACTGCTAGCATAGGAAGGCAAAACAGGTGCAACATAAAGACTTTAAGCATAAAACAAGGAAACTTAATATTATTGAGATGCATTAGAATAGTCTTTCCTCTCTAATAATAACCTTCAGTATCATGCATAAATTTAATGATATAACTATCACAAGAACTGTTGTAGCAATGATCACTTATCCTAACAGAAAACATAGGGACACTAGCTCTCATAACACTACTTTGTGAAACAATATTAGAAGTATCCTTACAGAGGATAGTGTGTCCCTCTTCTTCATATTTAGTGACAAAGTCTTTCACATTTGCTATTATAGGTTCATCATCCATTTGTTTATCAGGTTCAACAGCTTTATTTGTACTTTAATTAACCATACTAGGTATCATAGAATGTTCCTTTATCTTAACTGGGAAAGGCATTTTCTCAATGTAAGGTTCATGTAAAACATGATTAGCGATATAAACTTCGGTATTTCTTGCTAGAACACACTTAGCAACATCTTTATATGGTTCATGATACTTATTCCACTTCTTTTTAGGAACTTCAATATAGGAAGCAAAAGCCTTAAAATAAGTTGCAATAGCTTGAGAGTCTAGACCATAAACATTTTTAATATTTTGAAAGTCATCAGTTCTCATAAAAGATTCAATGCATTCATAATCATAATTTATACCTGACTTCCTTTCTTTGTCATTCTCCCATGCTTCAGCATTGCCTTGGATACGGTCTAGAAGATCCCATTTAGCTTCTTCTTCCATGCGTGTAAATGATCCACCACAAGAAGCATCCAATAAATCCTTATCATGAAGAGAAAGTCTTGCATAAAAGTTATTGATAATAATATTGTGAGGAAGCTCATGAATAGGATATTTGAGCATTAGTAACTTCAATCTCCCCCAAGCTTGAGCTGTACTCTCTCCATCAAGAGGCCAAAAGTTGTATATTTGATTCCGATCTTTGTGAATCTCACTAGGAGGATAAAATTTTGAATAAAAGAGAGGCACTATTTCCTCCCATTCAAGAGCTTGACCATTTTTCAGCAGCTTATACCATTCTTCAGCTCTTCCTTTTAGTGATAATGAGAATAACTTCTTCTTGACTTGATCTGTTGTAATACCTGCACACTTAAACAACCCGCATAATTCGTGTATAAAGAGCAAATGACCACCGGGATGAACAGTTCCATCTCCAACATAATAGTTATCCATAACACGATTAATAATTCTTGTAGGTATTTTAAAAGTATCATTCTCAACA
This sequence comes from Avena sativa, assembly GCA_916181665.1. Classification (NCBI taxonomy): domain Eukaryota; kingdom Viridiplantae; phylum Streptophyta; class Magnoliopsida; order Poales; family Poaceae; genus Avena; species Avena sativa. The sequence continues at coordinate 186,893,937 of OV702289.1, read as the reverse complement.
GGTGGTGGTTCATCTACTACCTTAACAGTGGTAGTAATATTACGAAATAAGAAAGTAAGTGAATTTTCCATATTGAAAATAAAGTAACTAATAGAAGTAAACAATACTCATAGTAGAAGTTTCCTTTACCAGTTCCACTCTCCAATAGCGCTTCACTCCCTGGCAACGGCGCCAGAAAATAGACTTGATGATCCACAAGTATAGGGGTGTATCGCAGTATTTTTGATAAGTAAGAGTGTCGAACCCAACGAGGAGTAGAAGGTGTTGGCGAATGGCTTGGAGCAGGAATTCTCTATAAATTCTTAGCAAATGGATTTTTAGAGGGTTTTGATAATGTAGGTAAATAATGTACGAGTAAATAAAAGACAATAATAATAAATGCAGGAAGTGGCCTAATCCTTTCTTTAGCAAAGGACAAGCCGGTTGTATTACTTAAGATGACCAAACGTTCTCGAGGACACACGGGAATATCGTCAAGTGCTTTCGCTTCATATAGTTGATTAATCTTCTTTAGTTTGCTAAGTGTTGTGTGGGTGAACCTGTGATAATGTATCGACCTTCCTAGGACTAATACATACTTGTGATTATACCCCTTGCAAGCATCCGCAAGTACAAGAAAGTAATTAAGGTAGAAACCTAACCACAACTTTAAACTCTAAGACACTGACATCCCTTGTACAAAGGTTTCCTAACGGGGGTTCAGGTTTCTGTCACTCCGGCAACCCCTTCCATTAGTAGCCAAATACACAATGCATTTACCTAGGCCCATAAATGTGAAGTATCATGTAGTCGATGTTTGAATAAATATCAAACTATTGAATATTTCTCAACACAATTCCACTACTAACAACATGACTTCTCCCATGTCCTCAAGAACTAAATGAACTACTCACAAGACATCATATGGATCAAGTTCAGAGATGATATAATGATATGTAACAATATGAATATAAACAATAATTCAATGGTTCACTCAATAGCATCAACTACAAGGAGTAATCAACACCGGGAAAGTTTCCCCTAAGAACTATGCAAGATTCAATCCAATTGTTACAGCGTATGAAGTGGTGATGACGGTGCTGGTGGAGATGATGATGGTGATGATGATGATGATGATCCTGATGAAGTCTAGCTTGATAATGGTGTTGATGGCGACGATCTCTCCTCTCCTAGAAGGAATTCCCCTGGCAGAATTTTCTCTGCCGGAGAGATCTTTCTCTCTTGGTGTTTTCCGTCCCGCAGAGGTGACGGAATCTTTCTGTGGTCGCTCTCCCAGGTATTAGGGTTTCGAGTGGATAATATACGCCAGAGGGGAGAGCCTGGAGTGGGCCAGGATGGCCACACCACCTGCTGGCGCGGCCTAGGGCTGCCCGCGCCAGGGGGTGGTGTGGCCCCTCTGTGGCCCATCTCCACTCCCTCTTCTGGCAATCTTCGTCTTCTGGAAAAATAGAATTTTCCATGTATTTTCTCGAATTTTCTGATCTTCGTGAATTTTGCCTTCAAACAACGCATTTTTCATCAGAATTCTGACTGCAGTGGTCCATGCTTCAAAAGTCATCAACCATGCAAAAACAGATAAAATAACATAAGTATCATCTTTTAATATAAAATATATCAATGAATAACAGTAAATTATAATATAGAATAGTGATGCAAAATGGACGTATCAATATACAACTACGTAGACTATCTGGTTATTACTTTATTTAGGTGAGCTATGAGATGGCGGTTCTATCCTTCGATATTATCAGGAGACGATGTTTTGTAAGTCGTGTCATGGTACCAAACGCGTGCAAAGTTGCTTCTTATATCGTTGTACACGTGCCTTTAGATGTACGTGTCCAATGCGCGCACGTTACCGCTAGGAGAAGTTGTGGGTGGATGTAGCGTGATTATATCATAAGGCATTCTCTTTACCAGTCACGCTCTCACGTTCTTCGTTTTATCAAAAAACATACGTAGAACCTTCCTTCTTTCCAGTATTTCTCGAACGATGGTTTAGCAGGCTTTTTACGTATGTTATACTCTTAAACCACATCGGCCTGTCATAAACGTGTTATCTCTAGGGGCGCAGCTGAGAACCACATGATAAGAACGTGACATTGTTCATGAAAACCGCTATCGATTAGCGTTTCGAGAACGGATATTTTCTCTTTCACGTGGATGTAGCGCGATCATATCATAAGACGTTATGCCTACCAGCCACACCTCGGGGTACGTAAAGAGAAGTCTAGTCAATATAGTTGTTGAGGATGTTTTCTCTATTTTATGGGACTAATTTGAACAGATTAAGAAAAATTAAGATGGTGAAAAATGGTAACCCCTTAGATTAGCCTTTTGGGTATTGGGCTACATGTAGCCCTTTTTTGGAAAACGGAAAACGCCATTTCAATATTTCATTTTTTAAATAGATCAATGATGAACTCAATATAGAATACTTTGCATTTTTTGCGAATGGAAATACTTTGTATTCTAGACTGCACAAAAATGACAAAATACCAATCTTACACTCCACCCTCTGCTGAACCCTGTCTAGGATGACCCCTATGATTCCATTTAACGCAAAAATTTACATAAAATGGAAAAACATGTTGGTGTGATAAACATCAAGCATGCATTTTGCTATGAAATTAGAGCATATCTAAGAGACATCGTAAAATCGCGAACTGAAAAGGCGCTTTACAGGCCACTGAAGATGTGGTTTTCAGACCGAAATACAACAACAGACATTATAAATAGCACATTTTACCACACAGGCCCACCTATCTGCTTTTTTCTCATCTTCTTTCTCAAATCACGTGCGCGAGAGAAGAATCTCCACGCACCACCTATGCGCCTGTGTGCCCGCCAGTCGTCGCTAACCCCCGCGCAGCCCCACCTGTCCCCTGCGCCACCCCGCATCGCCCCTCGCTCCGCCTCGTGCTTTCCCCGATCCTCTCCGCGCCGGCCACACAAGCCGCCCGCGCCTTCCTCTAGACCTCCGCCGTCCCTAGACGCATTGCCTCTACTCCTGGACCTCCACTGCCCCTAGCCACCCTGCCTCCCCTTACCCCTAGACCTCTGGCATCCCTAGCTCGTCGACATCCTCTGCAGCCGTTTCCGGCAAGGACGGGACAATTCTGGCAAGCGCTGGCCTCTATTGGTAGACAACTATCCACCTCGGCCGATATTAGTCGAGGTTCACCGGAATTTGGCTGGATTCTAGCGAGTTTCGCTGTGGAAGTGTCCCTCCGCGTCGTGAAACTTCCTTCCTGCCAAACTACCAACGCGTATATAGGCCCCCTCAGGTTAGCTTCGCAACCTGTGTATATGGGGGTGCAGGGAGCAAATTCTTGGGTCACTGAAAAAATCCAGTCTGGGCCCCCGGTGTCTATTCGGGTCTCTTTTTTTTGCCTCAAAACCAAAAAGTGATAGTTTTTTTGCGGTTCAGGCTATTTTACGGTGTCTCTTAGAGATGCTCTTACGCTCCACCCTCAAGGAACCAACTATAATTGTGAAAAACTAATGAACAAAACCTCTCTCTCCCTCAACATCTCTCTCGTGGACAATGGGAGGACAACCCTAGCCGCCCCTGCCGGCAGCCCTCCCCCTCATCCCCTCCCACTCCTCGTCGCCACCAGAGGGCATCGGCGGCTGAAGGCCCGGTGCGGGCGGTGGTGGTGGCGCTGCTCCAGGACGCAACGGATGGTGTAGGCGACGCGGGAGGCAGCCACCCTCGAGATGGGCCGGATATCTTGATTGCAAGATGCTGGTGCGTGCACGGCGACCCACCAGAGATTTCAGCGGATAGGTTAGGGCTAGCGTAGCTCCTCGATGGTAGGAGGTGGTTCTAACCACCATGGCGAGGGACTCAACCCAGATATAGGCCCAACTTGGCTAGATTTGGGTGGGTGGGCATGTTCTTCTAGCAATTCCAGGGTTTCCAGTGTATTCGGGAAGCCACCCCCTGGCCAGGCATGGCTGGGGAGCTAGATCCGGGTCACGAGCCTAGATCCAGGACACGGGCCTAGATCTGGCGACCTCCTGACAGTCATGTCTAGGGAACTATGGGTATGCCTTGCGGGAGACTTCCTACTCGATATACTTGCCATCTAGGAGCTGATCGGATAGCCTCAACCTTTCTCGGGCGATTTGGTGGTCTTGTTAAGCATATGCCATGCACTCAATAGGTGCGAGATCTTGGACGCCAGGGTGGTGGCTTCAGAAGGTGGGTTGTGTGGGCGTCTCAACAACGAGCGACATTGCGGTGGTGATGGTCTCTCTCCTCGACTAGGTGGCCAGCGAGGAGCAGACGATAGGAGATCCTGTTGTTTGTGATGCTTCGGCTTTGAAGCCTCTCAGATTGCATAATGGAGGCCTAACTCGGGGTTTGCGTGCTTCTGAGGTACTGGAGCGGCGCGAAGGTTTTTTTTGAGCAAAATACTAGCACTCCGGTGCTAGCGGCGGTGATGATTATGGGTGTCGTGACCCTCTTGGGGGCGCCTTTGTGCCCACCCTCTCCACGCTAGGGCTCCGAGTGAAAACCCTTAACCATTTGGTCTCGATGGTGGTGGCGTGAGGCATTGATGCATGGCTTTCCTGTGATCAATAACAGGGTTATTGCAGTACTTGTAGCAGCAAATATTATGTATAAAGTTCATCCCTTGGAAGCTTTGCAAATAACAACAACACAAAACCCCGCAGCCACGTTGTCAATGCGGACACGTTCGCACCCAAAACGGTGTTTCGAAATAGTCTACACTATAAGTTGCTAAAATAGTAGTAAACAAGAGAGATTTAAAGTAACTAGTAACAAGGTAAATAAAGTACTAAAAGTAAACTATAACAAGACCTAAACTAAAGGGGTTGTAACTGTAGGATTAAATGGAATGAGAGAGGGTTTCTAGGCTTCGGTCTGACTAGTACTAGATGGGCGAATATATGTACGATCCATTGTCTACAAGAGATTCCTTCAACAAATAAACGTTCCCCACTCGATTATTGGGCTGTCACACTATATGTACTATGCATGATTCTCGCGTGTCACTCGCAAGGCGAACGTACACTTCCGGACCAAGGGATCCCTTGAAGTCATCTCCATGACTCATGTAATTAAATACTTGGATCACAAACACATTCTAACTTAGTGCACTAGATCAAACATCAACCCAGAACCTAATCAATCACTCACACATGGATGAACAACAAAATATAGATGAATATATTAATAAAGTCACAACCATGTTCAATCTTACAATTACAAGATCTAAGACAAGTGAGAGAGATATGGAGACGCCGTTGGAGATGATGATGATGATGAACGGTGCACGCGGTGAAGGTCGGGGCGCCTCCTTCTCCTCCACTTGCTTGATGGTGTGGAGATGTGGACCTTGTGTGTGGTGGCTATGGTGGCGGCGGAGCAGCAGGGCTCTGCCCTTGAGGCATGGATGGATTCTCCCCCGCGTTCTAGGGTTTTCTCCTTATTAAATAGGCATCTTTAGGTCGGTTTTGCTAACCGACGGATCTAGGGACCGAATATGCCCATTGGTCCTTCACAAATATTGTTCCATTTGACAAAACAAAGATGTCGAAGGATGGTAAGACATTATGGTACGGGCGGCCTCCACCCGTACTAGTGGTCGTTACGCCTATAGTACTCCGCAGTGTTTTGGCCGCTATTTCTTCATACGGACTCTGATTGAGGCGTTCTTTGGCTCGTTGGATTCGTATGGGCAAAGACTAAAACACCATGGACTTGTATATTCATTTCGAGTTGATGAAAAAATCCACTTATTTCTCCCCTTAAATTGCTAAGTCTAGTGCCTGCAACTCCTACATATTGAATCCTTTTGGCTCCTTTTATCATGATTGTTCATAGCACCTACACACAAATCAAAGACAAAAAAAAGATAATAAAATACTAATAAAACTACTAATGTGCAAAGTCCATGTGGAAATGAATGAGAACTAGTAACCATACATAATAAACATAATTATAGATAGATGTAGCATGTAATAAGTGACAATATAAATAATTTATATATTTAAATATGCTTCAAACTTGGACCCATCAGCCATCATTACCTTCTTTGGGTGTCGTTCGGTTTCGTTTCATGCCTTCGGTGGCAAGTCCGATTTCCTTGTTATTTTCTTGTTTATCTTTGATCTTCTTTGCAAGAGGGTTCCAAATGTCACCTTGTATCGGTTCAATTGTTTGGCTTTATTTATAGAGAGGGGCAAAAGCCTGTTTGGAGGAAGGCGTCAGCTATAAAAGTACGACGATGCTAATCCCTAGGGGGTTCTGTGTTTCAATTGTCCGGCTACTAGGGGTGGGTCGCCAAGTCGTGGGTGGGGCCCCTACACCTTATCCTCACGATTCCCCGACCCTTTTATCTCTTCCGTGTTCCTGCACACGGTACTGCCGCCGCACCCCTCACCGCTGACATGCACCCCCATATCGTGTGTGTCGGCACCTCGTTGCAACCATGTGTGTCCTTCCCCTCCATTGCCGGAGTTGGAGCCCATTGTTGCCATGGCCTTCCTTGTCCCCCTAGATCCCTGGCACCCGTTGTCCCCGGAGATGGAGGCTGCTGCATGGATGCTCCGTCATCTGCCCTCTGTTGCCTTGACCTTACTTGCACGGGCGCTCCGTGCACTGGCCCTCCATCACCATGGCCTTCCACACGCGGACGGCGTCGCCATGGCCGACAACCCAAGGTTCCACGTCCACCTCATCCCTACCGCACCTCCCTGCAAGAAGTTAGTCCCGTTGTGGTGCTGCCAAAGGGACAAGTTGACGGGGCTGCTACGGGAGCTTCTACCTTCATATTTTTTCTTGCTATATACATATTTTTGTTTTGCTACTTTACTATTCCTGCAAAGTTTTTGTACGTTTTTTATTCATATTGGAAAAAATGCTTCAATCTATGCTACAATGTCATAAATTGTTTACTACAACCATTCTATAGGTTTGCTATAATAGTACAGAATTTTTGCTACGACCTGTCCGACGAGAGTTTCCAGCAATGTCTCTGGTGAAGTATTTTTTTGCTATAGTTGCTAAATTTTTTTTGCTATAGCCGTTTTCTGGTTTTGCTACAATAGCACAAAGTTTTCGCTATGAGAGTTCATCGAGGTCTCCTACCTGTCTAGCGAGTCTCTGGTGATAGCTTCTGCGAACTCGGTTTTGCTATATTAGCACCACTTTGTTGCTACAAAGTTTCTGGCAAGGTCTCCGATGAAGGATGACCTTTTTGTTGCATTTTCTAAGTAAATGATTTTTGAAACCATGCTTTAAATATAGAAAAAGCGGAACATTTATAAATAAAACGGGATGTTGTAGAAAAATTGGAGTTTTGTGTAAAAATACACTACAGGAAACAGGCGAGGCGCTGAGAGCAAGATGCCCTTGGCACATCCCAAAAATACCATCGGCACAGGCTGTGCCGAGTGTAGCCCTCGGCATAGACATTTTTGCTGTCGACACAGGAATGGCCGTTGGCATAGACTGTGCCGACAATTTTTCCCTCGGCATAGCCCCGTTGGTATAGCCTAATGGACGTAAAAATTCAAAATAAATCGATTTTTCTTTTACTTTTTTTCCAAAATGTTGAAATGTTTGACTCTTTAATATCTCACTTGGGCAAATTTAACTTTAAGTACACTTAATCACACTAATTTTGGTCAAACTTCTCGGATGGTCACCTATCCTCACACTACTCCACTCCTAGTGTGCTTAACTTCTCTGTTTCTTCCGGCTGCCCTTCCGCGCAAAAAATACAGCTTCTTGATAATACTATCATATTAATCCTATTAACCCTTATACCATTATATAACACGTCTTTATTTTTTGAATTTTGAAACAAGTATTTAAGTAAACAATAATGAATAGATAATAATAATATTGAATTGCAATAAAATAAAATAAATTTTATTCATTTTTTGCCATTTATTCATTTAATATGGCATAGTTAATATATTTTAATCTGATAACCGAAATTCGACAAATAATATATCCATTATTATCATAAAAAAGTGAAGACTTCAAATATGAAATAATTTATTTATTTTTAATTTTTGAAATATCTTTTTTCCTTTTCCAATTTTAAAAATTTAACTACTGTTTGATATTTTGCAATATTCCAAGTTTAATAGCTCATTTTGAGAAGGTTTTCTATATTTGCAATATTTTAATTTTGATGTTTTTACTTACGACTATATCACATAATATGACATCACGCGAAGGTTTTATATTGTTTCGATCGTTGTTTAATTTCTTATGCCCGTTTTAAACTATGGTCAAAATGGTGGGCATGAAGATTTGTAGCTCGGAGCTGAGTCTCGCTAAACTTGTAGTGGATCTTTGATGAAATATCATATTGTGTATTTAAAAATGTTTTTTCAAAAAATCATAAGTATTAGATCGTGTACCTGTAGTTCAAATCTGGCCGACTTCCTGCCGATTCGGTAGGAATTTATCTTTTTCATGAGGTGTGGACAAAAGGTTTAAGATATCCTGATTGGAAAATTATCCATGTAAGATAATCTAGTATTTTTTTAAAAATGGGGTGCTATCAATGTGAAACATTCATTTGATTGCTTCATAAAACACTCTGCTTTTAGCACACTGACGTGGGTTTAACTCATTAATGCCCATTTTTATAGACTTGGGTTTTGGAGAAGGAGGGAGCGCTAGAGGCATCAGTCGGCTAGCAAACAAGCACACCGGGACGCAAGGTTTACCCAGGTTCAGGCCTCGTAGAGGTCTCTACTCCTGCTTGTCTGCTCTTGGAATTAACGAAGGAATCGAAGATTACAGGGACACGCAGATGCACTCTGGCGAGAGTTGTGGAAATTAGGGTTGCGTGTGTCCTCCTCGTCACCCCCTCCTAGCCTTTATATAGATAGGCTAGGTCTCGGGTAGCAGGTCGAGTCGGTTACAGATTAGGGTTTTCACTTTGAACTTTCTATCTTAAACTTCTTCCTGTCTCGCAAGCAATCGAGAGTCCGTGTGCCACTTGAATTCTGTATTGGGCCTTGGCAACACCATGGGCTTCTGCTGTATCCAGGCCGTATATACCAAACTCGAGTACCTGTAGGGTATACCCATGTCAGTAGCCCCCGAGTGTCCAGTGGAATCACAGATTCGACTGGGGACTTTATGAAGCCTTTCGAGTGCATGATTGAGTATTTTTCGAGTGTTCAGTTCATGTCATAGGGATTGTTGATATACGTGCCTGATTTAGCCGATGTATCGGTATCAGTTAACTGCCTTAGGGCAAAACAACGCAATCTACTCAAACTCAAGTCCCTGGACTCAAATTGGGAAAAGTGCTAGCGTAATTCGACTCAGGCCGCGGAGGTCTTACAGGAGTCGAATTTCAGTGTATGGGTGTGAGCACTCGATGCATTCGTCAAGGCATGTTCATCGTACCTGCAGGCACGGATTTGTTTCTGGTAGTGCGCAGCAGATGCGTTGCCAGGCCTTATGCAGGTCTTATCTTCACGCTGTAAGCGCGGCATCCGAGTTTTTGTCATCGTGGAGATGATGCGGGTAACCCAGGAGACGCAGTCTCTTTGTAGGGATACTATGAGGCGGAGTCGCCGTAGCATTCGAGTGTGGATGTTATCAACACACAGTACGATGTACAAATAATCATAGGGTGCACGACCAGCGCTCCCTATGGGAGTAGCCCCCGAGTGCCTGGTTGAGTCGAAGACTCAGGCAAGGTCTAAATAACTTTTGCAACTGCTGTCGACTTTTGTTGCTTGTTTCAGTCGAATTTGCTTTAGGCGCTCCCTATGGGAGTAACCCATGATCCATAATCGAATCGTAGATTCGAGTGATGGGTATGCCTTTAGTGTTCATATTCCTGCATAAAAATGAATCGTAGGGTGCGTGACCGGCGCTCCCTATGGGAGTAGCCCCTGGGTGCTTGGTTGAGTCGAAGACTCGAGCAAGGACTAAAGTAATCGAAATCTTCTGCTGCTGAAATAACGTTAGTGCTGACGATATGATGACCTTGGTTGCCCGCGTGAGCAGCTTTGACGGGACGTGACGAGTGGTGGGTCCTACTTTCTGACTTTGATTTGACCGGGCGTGCGTAATCTTCTGTTTTAACCGTGTCTCCTTGATTTCCATGCGTAATGGAGATAGTGGGGGACGGTTCGTGTTTTGGCTTCTCCACGTGTCGATGGCGATGTGCGCCACACGTCCAATAGGGTTTCTGTTGGACGTTGGATGGCATCCACGAGGGGGTTAAGTAGCAGCGCAGCTGCGGTAATTTTCCCATCCGTCTTTCTCTACTCGTGCCTCCATTGCCATTGCTGCTGCTCTCTGCTTCCCAGCGCTCATCCTCTTCACGGCACTGGACCAACTCTGTGTCTTTCCGAGCTACTTCCTTCGTTCTCACCGCCATCGCAAGATGGGCAAGAAGAAGGGAGGCGCCGCCGTTGAGTCTGCCGCCGCCAAGAAGAAGGGCGGCTCCGCCACTGTGGGCACCAGCGCCGCCGGTGCTAGGAAGAAGAAGGGCGCGGGTACCCGCGTCACCAATGGTGCATGGCGCGCATCCATCATCAAATCCTCCAAGCTCCATCTCCTGCGTCAAGATGGAGTTCTGTCACCCGTGGAGGATGAGTCGCGAATGCCAGGCGGCGAGGTAATTCCTTGTCCTCCTGCTGGTTTCCGGGTGATGTTCCTTGCATTCATCATCCGCGGTCTTTCTCTGCCCCTGCATCCTTTCTTCAGGGGCCTCCTTTGCTTCTACGGGCTCCAACTGCATCAGCTGTCCCCAAATTCTATTCTCCACACCGCCTGCTACATTACCCTTTGCGAGTGCTGGCTCAGAGTCGAGCCACACTTTGGCCTCTTTAAGAGGATTTTTAAGCTGAAGCGCTAGTCAGCATCTGGTTCTGTAGTCTACGACATAGGAGGCTGCGGAATCCATGTCGACTCCTTCGCCACTTATTTTGATATCAAACTCATGGCGTCTGTCCAAGGCTAGAGAGACAAGTGGTTCTACATCCGCGACCAAAAGGCCGACGGAGAGCACTACGGACTCGTGCCCTTTGATCCCGTGACGCCGTGCAAGAGGAGTTGTTCTTGGAAGAACGTAGTGATGCCTGGCGAGTCCGAGGAGACAAAAGTGCTATACAAGCGCGTCTGCGACCTCGAGAGCCGCATGCGTAAAGAAGAGGGAGGCGCCGCCCTCATTCGCACATGGTTGCGCTGTCGTATCCAGCCTCTGCAGGCCAGGGTCCACCCCATGTTCCAATGGGCTGGTGCGGATGATGCCACTCGCGTATCTACCGATGGCATTTTTGCGGGTGAAGTAGATAAGAGGTTGCGACTGGTGACAAAGTATACTGCCAAGGAGGTTCTCCCAGGCGAACCAGGCGTGCCTCCCTTCGACGCCTCTAACCCTCCTCCTAAGGTAGAATTGTGCTATGAAGTAGCTTCCTTTGTCGATTGCCTTTATGTTCTTTGATGTATAATGAATTGTTTTCTGAATGCTGGATTGGAAGGTGTCTCCTAATTTGCCCCCTCTTCCTGAAGGAGTTATTCCTCGCAAAGTGGATGAAGAGGACGAGTCGGAATCGACCGTCCCACTTGAAGAGGAGGAGGGAGCCCCTGAGTCCAGTGATCCAGACACTCGCAAGCGTTCTCGCAGCGAGGACTCGGATGCCTTGTCTCTGTCGACTCCAGAAGGCCCTTTGGTTGGTGCTAAGGAGCCGATTCCCGCCGTTCCTGTGCGGTCCATGGCTCCTCCTGCCCGGAAGAAGCTTCGACTGCCAAAGGAATCATCGGAGTCGGAGGAGCAGTCCTTCGATCTTGATAGATTTGACTGGTAAGTTCTATGTTCGTGACCTCATTTTGATTTCTTCTTTGAGTTTCCATCTTTCCTGAAGCTTTTACTTGATTTGTATTTTAGTCAAGCGGTGACGTCGTCTTCTGATGACGTCCAATTTGTGAAGGAGTCTGGAGTCGCGGACTCCAAGTCCAAGAAGGTGGCTTCACGGTCTCCTTGTCCTCCATTGGCAGCCCACTCCGGGCATAATTTATTGAGTTCCCCGCATGCTGGAGAACATAAGATGGTTACCCGCATGACTGTGCAACGGCCTTCTTCGAAGTCTGTGGAGGATCATGTAGGTATCTTGTAGTTGGCAATCGAATTTATTCTTGGCGTTGTTTTATTTGAACTTTTATTTTCTCCTGATGTAGCTCATCATGAAGTAAGCCGCTCGCCTGGCAGAGCAAATCCTTAACCTAGGTCGACAACTTGCGCGACTAGACAATCGCCATCGCATTGTCGAAAGTAAGTCTTGACTTCGTCTTTGTGTTTTGCAAATATCATTGATTCGATTTGGTGAATAATGAATTACTTCGCCATGCTGATGCACTAGAGAAGACGCTGGCCACAGCGACGAAGAATCATGACGAGGCGGTCGCGGCTTTGGAGGAGTCACGGAAGCGGGAGGAGGATCGACGTGTCTCCACTACCGAGAGGGAGAAGTTGTTCGAGGAGCAACTTCTCTCGATTTCCAAGTTCCTCTCAGGTCTTCTTTTTCATCTGGATATGCCTTGCTCTTCTGTTCTTTGACGTGTGGTCGTTATACTAACACTTTTTTGTATGCAGATGCCAGCTGCTTGAGCTTTGATGCCCAATCTCTGCGCCGCGCGGATGCCTTGGCTGGTGCCATCACCGCAGTCGAAGACCGCAGCGTATCCCTCCAGGAGACGCTGGGGAAGGCCAAGGATGTGCTCAGTCGCATCCGTGAGGACTTAACTCCCAAGGACGGATTGATCGACAACCTCGGCGACTTGGTGGAGTCCCTGGCTGGAGGAATCCCTACTGACTTCAAGAACTCGTAGCGCTCTATCGGCGCAACCATGGCACTCGCAATGGTGCAGGCCCATGGTGTGGAGATGGATCCTGCCGCTATCTCTGAGGCAATGCCTGTCGACGCTGGAGGCCAGCAGGTAGTGTTTGCTCCCTTTGCTGGTAAATGCAAAAATTATGGTCCCCGGCTTACCGAGACACTCGCCGAGTACTCCGAGGAGCGGTGTCAAGCGAAGGCTGCGGCGTCTGGGGGTACCACTGGCAAGTCCGTGGCGTCGGAAACTGCTACAGATGCGATGAAGCCCCCGAGGCCAAAGTCAAAGTCGAAGAAGCACACTGCTCCTTAGTCTTTATATCTAATAGTTCTAGTGTTTGACCTTTTGTGTCTGTGAAACAATGCTTTTATGGGGTTACCCTAGTCAAGACTTTGATATGTTTGAATGCATCCAAGTCTTTCGTCTGTGCTTCCTTGGCCTCTTATTTTGCTTTTGTTTGGTTCGTGATAGGGTACCTCGAGTGATCCTCGTGATCCGTCACCCATTGATGAGACCTTGGCGTAGCCATGTTCAAGGGTGGATGAGTTGTCCATGCTTTCGCGACTGCGCGATCACGTTAAGCAGCTGGAATGTGAGTTGCCCATCCTCCACGGTAACGCGGATGTATGGATGTCCAGGGCGGAGAAGGCTACCGCCCGCGAGCAATATCTATTGGAGGAGGTGACGCAGCTGGGCGATCAGTTCAAGTGTTAGCTTCCTGCCCTCTTATCTTTTCTTTTAGTCAATCGTGGTAGTTCTTTGTCTTCATATTTTTCCTTTTTTTGCTTGGTGTAGTTGTCGGTGCTCGTCATACGCAGGATGAAAAAGAAAGAATCGCCATTCGAATGAACGACCTGACCCAGGAGCAGCTTTAGGCGAGTGGGTATTTTTGGGTGGACCAGGATCATGCTTCCCGAGTACTCCACTTTCTGAAGAAGGTGCAGTCGTGCCTGAGAAATATCTATGAGACGATGTTTCCATTGGACGTCGTCCCTTCGAGCCTATTGGCTCTCCTAGCTAAGTTACAGGATTTGGGTGCAGTTCGCGAGTGCGTGCGGCAACAGTTAGTGGCTGGTGCCAAGGCTGCTTTGTCATTGGTGCGACTGTATAGGCCTGATATAGATGTTGCAGCTGCTGTTGCTGGACCGCCGACCCCGCTAGAAGGTTCGACCTTGGAACATGCTTCCACATTACCAGGCGGTGGATCGTCCAGCAGAAGAAATTGTCGACTTCTTTGAAGAACAAACAAACGTTCTTCTGCTGCAGCAGTAGTTTAACATGTATCCTGCACATAAGTGTACTAATGTTGTAAAGTTCACATGGATATACTGGATGTAATTAATTTCTGTTGATATGTAAAGAGCTTGTTAGCTTATATGTTTTGTGAGTGTATTTGTACTCTGCAATTCCTTTTTGTTAGCCTGACTTATTTTATCTCAGCACCTTGCCAACCTGTCAGGTGCGTTGCAAGTGGGTTGGTGTTTTATCAAGGGTTCGATTGATGTTGTGTCAGCTACTCAGGATACTGCGACTTGTTCGTAGAACGAGGATGTAAATGGTGGCGTAGCCCTCGAGTGATAAGATTGCCAGAAAAATAAGGAAAAACACAGAGTTTCGGGGCACTTAGCTTTATTTATTCGCAGAACAGTACGAGGTACAATGTGTGGCTAAGTAGCCTGGCTGAATAGCCTTATTTGTTAAAAAACGACTAGGGGTAGAAGCGACGCAACTGTGCGATGTTCCATGAGTTGGAGTATGCGACTCCTGTCTCGAAATCTTTAAGGCGATAGGCACCACCTCGGATTACTTCTGTAATCATGTATGGTCCCTCCCAAGGGGACTCGAGATTGAGGTGTCCTTGCTGCTTCACTCGTAGGACCAGGTCTCTTTCGACGAACGATCTGGGGCGTAGCCTTCTACTCTGGTAGTTGGGCAGGTTCTGATGGTACATCGTCGATCTTTCTGCTGGGATGTCCCGTGCTTCGTCAAGGAGATCGACGGAGTCTTTGAGTGCAAGTGTTGACTCCTGCTCGCTGTACGCGACCACCCGTGGGGCTTTAAAGCGTACTTCTGCGGGTAGCACTGCTTCAGTACTGTGCAGCATGAAGAACAGGGTATATCCCGTGGCGCTATTTGGGTTTGTTCGCAGGCTCCAAAGTACGGACTGCAGCTCGTCTGGCCAACATCCGGCGGCTTGCTTGAGTGGACGGAGGAGTCGCTTCTTGATTCCACCGCAGACGAGGCCGTTGGCCTTTTTGACTTGACCGTTGGTCTGTGGATGAGCTACGGAGGCATAACTTATGTTGATTCCCAGGTTCTCGCAGAAACCTTGGAACTCCTTAGAGGTGAAGTTCGTTCCATTGTCCGTGATGATGCTGTGTGGCACTCCGAAGCGATAGACAATGGACTCGAAGAACTTGACGGCACTGGCTCCTGACTGGTTTGTCACCAGCATGACCTCTATCCACTTGGTGAACTTGTCGACTGCGACAGGAGGTAGACGTATCCCCCTCGTGAGGACTTTGGGATCTTGCCGACCATGGCGAGCCCCCATTGCGGAAAGGGCCAAGCCAATGGTATTGGCCGGAGTTCCGTGCCAGGTGCGTGCGGTTTGTCCGCGAATCGCTGGCAAGCATTGCAGCGCTGGACGATGTCCTTGGCGTCGCGCATGGCCGTGGGCTAGTAGAATCCAGCTCGTAGAGTTTGGTGACGAGGGCGCAACTGCCAGCATGGTGCCCGCAAGTCCCTTCATGGATGTCTAGGAGGACGACCCTTCCGTCCGCGTTGGAGTACTCCTGTGATGCTGCGCTTTTATAGTTTGCCGTTGATGATGGCGAATGCCTTGGATTGCCGCGCAATGTCTCGCGCGTCAGTCGGGTCGTCAGGCAGCCTCTTGTTGAGAAGATATGTGATGTAGGGTTCAGTCCAAGATGGCTCGATCATTATTACACCCATTGGTCCCTCGAGTCCTATGTCAAGCTCCAGGTCATCGAGTGCCATTGGCTCATTGGGTGGCGTAGCGCCCGAGTCCGTTGTTGTGCTTGTTTTCTTCTTTGTGGCATTTGGCTTGATGGAGCGTTTGCAGATACGCTCGAGAAATACCCCAGGTGGTATGGGGGCGCAGGTAGAGCCAATGTTGGCGAGTGTGTCTGCCTCTTCATTGCTTTCACGGCCTATGTGCCGCAGTTCCCAGCCGTCGAAGTCCCCTTCGAGTGTGTCGTAGAGGTCATGGTAGGCGATCATGTTGTCGTTCAGCGCGTCGCACTCGTGCATCGTTTGGTTGACCACCAGTTTGGAGTCACCGTAGATGATGAGCCTCTTGCCGCCGCAGGCTTTCGCCATCCGCATCCCGTGCAGCAGGGCCTCGTATTCAGCTTCATTGTTGGAAGCAGTGAACTGCATTCGCAGAATGTATTTCATCTTGTCTCCCTGGGGCGATGTCAGTATGACACCTGCGCCAGCTCCGTCCTTTCATTTGGATCCGTCGAAGTGCATTGTCCAGAGGTAAGACATATCTGGCTTTTCAAGGAGCTAGTTCTCCATCCAGTGCACAAGGAAATTAGGGAGGACTTGTGACTTGATTGCGTCGCGCTTTTCATATGTAATGTCTCGTGGAGACAGCTTGATTCCCCAAAGGGCGACTCGTCCGGTGGCGTTGGGGTTGTTGAGGATATGCCCAAGCGGGGCGTCGTTAACCACCACGATTGGGTGCTCCTGAAAGTAGTGGCGCAATCGCCTGGCTGTCATGAAGACGTTGTACGCCAGCTTCTGGTAGTGCGGGTACCGTTGTTTTGTTGGCGTGAGCACCTCGCTGAGGTAGTATACTAGACGCTACACCCCGTGGACCTTGTTTTTCTCGGCTCGTTCCACCACAAGCACTGTGCTGACCACCTGGTTGGTGGCGGAGATGTAGAGCAACAGTGGTTCTTTTTCGCGTGGAGTCACCAGTACTAGCGAGGTGGATAGTAGACGCTTGAGGTCTTCGAATGCCTCTTGCGCCTCGTCGGTCTACTCGAACTTGTCAGTTTTGCGAAGAAGTTGGTAGAAAGGCAGTGCCTTTTCGCCCATTTGATTGATGAATCGATTGAGCGCCGCGATTCGCCCAGCCAGCTGTTGGACACCTCTTACGTTCTTCGGCTTCTCCATGGCCAGTATGGCTTTTATTTTCTTCGGGTTCGCCTAAATCCCCCTCGCGGATATGCGATACCCGAGTAGTTGCCCAAATGGTACGTCGAAGGCGCATTTGTCCGGATTGAGCTTGATCCGGTAGCGGTCGAGGTTGGCGAAGGTCTCGCGTAAATCGTCGATTAGCGAGGCTTCCTCTTTGTTTTTGATGACGATGTTGTCAACAGACTTGGATGTTGCGACCAAGTTGATTCTTGAGGCAAGCCTGCATGCACCGCTGATAGGTGGCTCCTGTGTTTTTTAGCCCGAAGGGCATTGTGTTGTAGCAGAACACACCAAAAGGCGTCGTAAACACAGTTTTCTCTTGATCTTCCTCCTTCATTCGAATCTGATTATAGCCTGAGTAGGCATCGAGGAAGCAGAGATGCTCACATCCCGCGGTGGAGTCGATGATTTGGTCGATTCGTGGCAATGGGAAGTGATCCTTTGGGTAGTGCTTATTCAGGGAGGTGAAGTCCACGCACATCCGCAGGATATCCGTGTCTTTTTTAGGTACAAGCACCGTGTTGGCGAGCCAAGTGCTTTCCTTGATCTCGCGTATGAATTTGGCGTCGAGCAGTCTGTTGATCTACATTCCGACTACCTTCGCTCTTGGTTCAGACAGTCGCCGGATTGTCTACTTGACTGGCCTTGCATCTGGGTTGACATTTAGTGCGTGGTCGGCGAATTCCCTGGGAACCCCTGGCATGTCCACTACACACCAGGCGAAGATTTCCCAGTGCTCACGGAGGAATTCGACGAGCGCGAGTTCCTATGCGGAACTCAAGTTGTTGGCGATGAGGGCCGTCTTGGTCGGGTCCGTTGGGTGGACCTGGACTTTCTTCGTGTGCACCGACGAGTCGAAGGACAGGTCGGGTGAACTTGGCCTACTCAGGGGAGGCAGACTATTGTCTGTTGACGCCTTTAGCCTTGCGAGTTCCTCCTGCATGCCGAAGGATTAGGAGATTCTGTTGAATTCCCTGTCACAGTTGTCGGACCTTTCGAAGTTGCTGTTGATTGTGATTACACCGTTTGGGCATGGCATCTTCATCTGTAGGTAGGCATAGTGTGGCACTGCCATGAACCTCGCGAACGCGACACGTCCGAGGATACAGTGATATTGTGAAGGCCAGTCGACAACCACGAAGTCGATGCGCTCGTGCCGGAAGTTTTGTGGTGTGCCGAAGATGACGTCGAGGTTGATTTTGCCCAGGGGATATACGCCTTTCCCTGGGACGATGCCGTGGAACGTCGTGTCTGAAACTTCCAAACACGTCAGAGGGATCCTCATCGCCCGCAAGGTACTTACGAACATGAGGTTAATGCCGTTGCCGCCATCCATGAAGACGCGACTCATGTAGAAACCCCCGATCTGTGCCTTGAGTACGAGGGGATAGTGGCTTGGACGACGAACTTGGCGTGGGTGGTCACGCCTGTCGAAGGTGATGCAGGAGTCGCTTCCACTGAGGTACTCAGTAGTGGAAGGAGGAGAGTTGATCGCCAAGTTGACTTGGTGAGTGATGGCCTTCTGCACCCGATTTGAGGGATGTCCCTTTTGGATCATTCCCATGTTTCCCACGGGTCATGGGTATGGTTCGCCACCGTGATTCTAGACCGGTACGGTCGCGGGTGGTGGTATTTTGGGAGGTGGTGGAGGAGCTCCATGTGCCACGGCGCCTGGGGCGACTCCATAGCCCCTGTTGACTGTGTCACGATTCATCCGGGTCAGGCCCTCTTGGAGCTTGAGAAACTCATGGCGGTCCTTGAGAAGGTGGTTGGATTTCTTCTTGTCATCGTGCTTGTCGATGTAAAAGTGCACGTTGCACGGCCCGGTCAGTTTGTCCTCGATGGTTGTTGCGGGTGCCTCTTTGCGAGTGCGGTGCTGCCACACCTGCATGGTTTTCCCGGAGTCGCAGTATCCACCGCTGTGATAGACGCTATTGCGGTTGTCGTCACGTTTGTTGGCCTAGCAGGCTGCGACCATGTTGACGTCATCGCGGTCATCGTAGACGCGCATTCGCCGCTTGCCTCGACGGTCGCGTCTGCGCCCGAGGTCATCGTCCTTGTCGGAGTAGGTGCGGTTTTTCACTGAATCTTCTCCATCGGCCCACCGATTCGCAAATTCCATCAGGTGGTCGATTGTTTTGGCTTCGAGCGGCCCAGCTCCTCCCTGAGCTGTATGCGGCAAACATTGAACGCATCGATTGCATGGTCTTCCGAGATGTTTTCCGCGGAATTTTTGATGATGGACCACCTCTGGATGTATGAGCGTAGCGATTCGCCCGACCTTTGCTAGCAGGTCCTCGGCTCTTCGATTGATGCGGGCCTTTTGTAAGTGCCTTTGAAGTTGCGTACAAAGCTATAGACCAGCTCTTCCCGGCTGCGAATGGATCCGCGCGGGAGATTGTTGAGCCATGCACGGGCGGCGCCCTGTAGCTGTAGCTGCAGGAATTGCATGGCCGTGCTTCGACTCCTGCAATGTAGCCTGACGGAGGAGATGTGGTCCTCCAACCAGATCTTCGGGTCTTGTAGGCCGTCGAACTTTGGGTTTTCCGATGGGAGTTTAAACCCTTTAGGCATTCGTTTCTGCCTGATGGCCCTGCTGAAGCATGTGGCGCCGCAGAGTTCAGTCCTGTCCTCTTCTGAATCAGTCGAACGAGTGCGTCTTGCCCTTGATTTGTCGATTTTGCGCTGCGTGAGGTCATCGCGCGCATCGTAGTCGTGATCGTGTCGCCGCGAGCGGCGACGTCGAGACAGATCGTGACTGTCGTCGCTGGACAAGGGTGAGGAATAGCGTTTTGCCAGAGCCTTGCCTTTCTTTGGCTCCGGTGTTCGTTCTTTGTCGAGGGCAGCCTCGATTAGCCCCAAGCCCGCGATCGTAGATCGGTGCATGGCAGCTCTTGGATCTCCAGCTGGCGGCTAGTTGTTGAGGAGGTACATGGTGGTTGTTGTTACCGCGGCTTGCGGTGTCTTTGGGACCACGTTGCCCCGCGTGTCGACCGTCATCGAGCTAAAGTCGAGGACTTTTGCATCTTCTATGTGTTCTTGCTCAGTGAGATGGGTCATCCGAGATCGCCTCATGTTGGCCACATATTCGTTGCCCTTGGAGGAGGATCCTCCGTGGGAGGAGAGCCTAGCTCGTCGAAGACTCGACTCATCCGCCGCATTTTTACGCGCCTCGAGTTGCGCGATTGCTGGTGTCTGTACTCCTCCTTTAGCAGCCAATGGTAGCCCATCAGCATGTCCTGCGGTGTGCCGGGGGGCAGAGGATTGCCTCCCAGAGCTTCTCGGCAACGGGCCCACTCGTTGTCGTTGAGTTTGATCACGACACGCTCTCCTGTGTGTTCGTTCACCATGGTTGGCAGTTCGACTGCCGCTCCATTGTTGACGGGCGCGATGTTGCCACCGTTGGTGGGCCGCCGTTGGGCGTGCTGCCGTTGGGTGGTTCAGCGCCGTTGGGCGGTCCGGTGCCAGATCCGAGGCCAGCGTTTTTGCGATTGGCGGTTGGCGGCGGTGTCGCCCGCGTTGATGACCGCGCACATGAAGTGGTTAGGGAAGCTGCTGCTCCCGCAACTTTCAGATCCGGAGCCGTAGGCTCCATCTTCGGTGGCGAGATCACCCATATCGGATTCGCGACTGCTGCCGCTGTCCGTGCTCCCGGCTGTTGCCGAGGTGTTGAGCCCGCTGAGGGTGCTGATTGGTGGCGGGAAGCACGATGCTGGAGCAATCGCGGGTGCTGCCGGCTGGTCAGGCATGAGAAGCGTGCCCATCTGAACAACCTGAAAGCGGAAGCTCCCAATCGCCAGACTAATTTCATCGCCTATGGACTCGAAAGATGGGCGAGTGGCCGGCGTATGGATGGTGAAGTCGAACGCGCCGAAGAGCTGGCGAATCTCCGTTGTTGCAGATTTGTAGATTGCGGTTGATGGGGCCGAAGAAGTCGCGACATCAGCAGTCCCAATTCCCACCGACGGCGCCAATTGACGAGGGTTTAACTCATCAATGCCCATTGTTATGGACTTGGATTTTGGAGAAGGAGGGAGCGCTGGAGGCATCAGTCGGCTAGCAAACAAGCACATAGGGACACAAGGTTTACCCAGGTTCAGGCCTCGTAGAGGTCCCTACTTCTACTTGTTTGCTCTTGGAATTAACGAAGGAATCGAAGATTACAGGGGCGCGCAGATGCAATCTGGTGAGAGTTGTGGAAACTAGGGTTGCGTGTGTCCTCCTCGCCGCCCCCTCCTAGCCTTTATATAGATAGGCTAGGTCTCGGGTAGCAGGTCGAGTCGGTTACAGAGTAGGGTTTTCCCTTTGAACTTTCTATCTTAAGCTCCTTATTGTCTCGCAAGCAATCGAGAGTCCGTGGGCCACTCGAATTCTGTATTGGGCCTTGGCAACGCCGTGGGATTTTGCTGTATCCAGGCCGTATATACCAAACTCGAGTACCTGTAGGATATACCCATGTCACACACAGAAAATAAAAAATGAATTTTTGGTGCGATGAAAAGGAAAACTTCCGCGTGTAACATTTTAAGCCATCCTAAGATGCACATGTGTGCACAATATAGGCACATTATCACAAACAACGTCGTGATTCTAGCCATAGCATTGGTCGTTTAGCCTAAAAGCCATAAAAACTCGAACATGATAACTCTTTTGAGAAGGTTTTTTCATGATATTTGCGGTATTACATGTTTGATATTTTTACTTGCAACTATATCATATACTATGACACCTCGTGAAGGTGTTACATCGTTTGGATTGTTTTTGAATTTCTTATGCCCATTTCAAACTATGGTCAAAAAGGTGGGCATGAAGATTTTTTTCTTCGCTCGGGGTTGAGCCTCGCTAAACTTGCAGTGCACTGATGAAATAACATATTGTGAATCTAAAAATGATTTTTTCAAAAAATTATGAGCATTATATCATGTACATGTAGTTCAAATCTGACCGACTTCCTACCGATTCAGTAGGAATATGTCTTTTTCATGAGGGGTGGATGGAAAGGTTTAAGATATCCCGGTTGGAAAAATTTCCATATAAGGTGGTCTAGTATTTTTGAAAAATAGGGTGGTACCAATGTGAAATATTCATTTGGTGGTTGCTTCACAAAACACCATGTTTTTACATACGGAAAATGAAAATGACTTTTTTGTGCGATGAAAAAGAAAACTTTCTTCTGCAATATTGTAAGTCATCCAAAGATGCACATGTGTGCATAATATAAATATATTATCACAAACTATGCCACGATTCTAGCCATAACATTGGTCGTTTGGCCTGAAAGCCATAAAAACTCGAACATGATAGCTCATTTTTTAGAAGGTTTTTTGTGATATTTGCAACATTCCAAGTTTGATATTTTTCTTGCAACTATATCACATAATATGACTCAACGCGAAGATTTTACATTGTTTGGATCGTTTTTAAATTTCTTATGCCCGTTTCAAACTAAATGTAATGTTTTTTATCTTTTCCTTTATTTTTATTCATAAATGTGTAATACTTAAGTGTAGATAGATAGATCTTATTTTTCTGCAAATTTTGAAATATTACTTTTATTTTTATGAATTAAAATGATTTAGTTATGATTTTTCTAAGATTAATGTAGTAAAAAAATAGATGCCGAAGGTATTGCCATCGGCATAGTTGTGAAACCAATGTCGTCGGCATAGCTTGGCCTGGCCTAACGCCGTTCCCGCGCTGTTGCATGGGACGGCCATTTTTATGCCGAGGGCCACCTTCACCCAGCTAGGACTACGCTGACGGCATAATCTATGTCAGAGGTTGTCTTCGATCCAACTGGTAGGCTGGCCCGGGAGGATGTTGTGCCGACGGCCCGATATATGGCCCTCGGCACACGCCCTGGCCGTCGGCACCTTTCAGTTTTCCTGTAGCGATAAGGAGACACGTGGTTGGCTAGGGAGAGAGGACGATGGGAGCTTGGGATGCCGGGGGACGGCTAGGGGTGCCCACTATAAAAGCTGGCACGCATACCTAACGTTCAGCCATAGTTCTTGCTACCGCACTCGTATGTGAAGATGAAGCAGTTCGACATGGCTCAGATACTGATCTTCTCTCCGGAAGCATTGCTCTCTCTCTTGCTCTGCTTCTTCCTACTACACTACTTTGCAAGACGATCACGGAGCGACTGCAAGCAGCACGACGGCCATGGCCGTCTCCCTCCCTCCCCTCCGAAGCTCCCTCTCATAGGCCACCTGCACCTTATCGGCCGCGACCCGCACGTCTCCCTCGCAAGCCTCGCCAGAAAGCACGCCGGCCCAGACGGCCTAATACTCCTCCACCTCGGCGAGGTGCCCAACCTCGTCGTCTCCTCCCCGCGCGCCGCGGAGGCTGTCCTACGCACGCACGACCACGTCTTCGCCTCCCGCCCGTCGTCCACCGCGGCCGACGTCCTCCTCAGCGGCCACTCGGACATCGCCCTTGCCCCCTACGGCGAGTACTGGCGCCAGGCGAGGAAGCTCGTCACCACGCACCTGCTCAGTTCCAGGAAGGTGCGCGCGCTCCAAGGCGCCCGCGAGGAGGAGGTACGCCTGGTGATTGCCAAGATCCGGGCGGCTGCGGCCCAGCGTGCCGCCGTTGACATGACCGACCTGCTCGGCACCTTCTCCAACGATGTTGTTTGTCGCGCCGTCTCCGGGAAGTTCTTCCGGGAGGGAGGCAGGAACGAGCTCTTCCGGGAGCTCATCTCTGGGATCACCGCCGCGCTCGCGGGTTTCAACCTGGAGGACTTCTTCCCCAGCTTGGCCAAGGTCGGTCCGGTCCGGCGGGTAGTGCTGGCCAAGACAAATTTGCTGAAGAAGAGGTGGGACGAGTTGCTGGACAAGATCATAGACGACCACGCAACCAAGTTACCATCTCAAGAACATGACGAGCACGAGCAACAAAATCAACTAGACAGAGACTTGGTAGATGTCATTCTCTCTCTTCAACACGAGTACAATCTCACTATAGACAACGTCAGGGTCATTTTGATGGTAAGTTCTCTAGATTTTATGACATAATTATCATGTCTTAATCATCTTAATCAATATCTCTTCTGCTTATTCGAATCTGTAATTTTCCATATTCGACCCAGGACATGTTTTCGGCGGGCACGGACACGTCGTACATCGTCCTGGAGTTCGCCATGGCGGAGCTCATACGTAAGCCACACCTCATGGCTAAACTGCAAGCCGAGGTGAGGAGCAAAACACCCGAGGCCCAGCGAAACGTGAAGGAGGAGGATCTGAGTGGCATGGCCTACCTCAAGGCCGTGGTGAAGGAGACACTCCGGCTGCACCCGCCGGCGCCGCTGCTCCTCCCGCACCTCTCCATGGCCGAGTGCCAGGACGTGAACGGCTACTGGATCCCGGCCGGTACGCGCGTCATCGTTAACGCGTGGGCTCTCGGCAGAGATGAAGAGTCGTGGGGGGAGAAGGCAGACGAGTTCTGGCCAGAGAGGTTCATGGACGGGGACACGACAGCCGACTTCAAGGGGAGAGATTTCCAGTTCGTGCCGTTTGGAGCTGGACGGAGGATGTGTCCCGGGATGAGCTTCGGGCTGGCCACAGTGGAGGTCATGCTCGCCAACCTCGTCTACTGTTTCGATTGGGAGCTCCCTCACGGAATGCGGGAGGAGGACGTTGATATGGCCGAAGCGTTTGGAGTGACTGTGCGGCGGAAGGAGAAGCTCGTTCTTGTGCCGAAAATACCACAAGGCGCCATCGGTGCATACTGCGCATGATAGTACTGTACTTGTATACTTGCTGTGGGAATGTACACGATCTTTCAGATATGAACATCTAGTTATTCTACAGAAGAATAATTAACCGCAGAATAATAAAGTTCTACAATGGGTTTTGTCACACTAGTTATCTCATTAACTATCAATACGGCTCTGAAAGGATAAAGGATAAGTGGCTAAGCAAGACTATACCCCGAAAATAGTATCCCGCTTTGTAGGCTATTGTTCGTCGTAGGGGTGATACTATCGCCGTGGTTTTAGGGCCTTCTCCTTTGAGTGTGACATTCAGAAGAGATTTATTTGGACCCGGACTTGTCTCTTGGAATGTCTTACTTCAGCGCTTGGCTTTTGTCTAATTAGCACCTACGTCTGATGTATTTCACTGGAATCTAATGGAAAGATGAATAGACCTATAAAGAACAACAAGATTGCTTGTTAACTTCCTCCCGGTTTATTTTTACTAAAGACAATTTTGTTAGGCACAATTGGCAGGGATTACGAAATGTGCTTTTTATCATCATGATGTTACAATTAAGCATTTGTTCTTTCAATTTAAATTTTTCTCATTCTATATGGTCAGTCATCCGAGTAGCTTCAGGCATGTAGCAAACGTGTAGTGTTGCCAATAATTCTGGGAATTGGCTATATGGTATAGAGCACAAATACAAGATTAACCTTAGGGTGAAAGTGATTGTCATTATTTGATCGCTATGCTATGTATAAATGATAAAGTTTTTAATGATAAAATTCTTCTCATGCAGGTTTTCTACCGGTGTACCGGTATGCTTTGTTTATGGTCGTCTCTACATCGCGTGGAGTTTCCTGACCTGTTTACGAAGGAGTGTACACGTCTGGAGAACATGACGAGTGACTTTTTTACTAGACACGGATGACAGTAATCTTCGGATCGGTCCTCCACCTTCTTAGGCGTCTTGCAATTTCTCGTTCTGATATATAATTCTCCTTTTAAATTCTTTCGTGACTTGGGACTTGTGTCAGTTGTGTGCATCGTAGTTAATGCACAGACCGGGTGTAATACTTAAAAATCTCTACGTAATAAAGCATCTCTTATTGAAAAAGTTATCCCATTAAATGTGTCTACCCCTTATAATTTAACGGTGTGTCAGTACTTACCACATTTTACCATTTTGCTCCATACCAGAAAGACCGTCGTGGACGTCGAATGGGTAATCTGATGAGATCCCTAATTTTTCTATTTGAAAATTAATGACATTATATATTTATAGTAGCGAATAGTATATGATAGAGTTACATAAATGTCTCTAGAAATAAAGTTTAAAAATGAGCAAATCTTCGAGGTCTTTAGACTACTTATTTTATGACACAATCATGTACTTTTCTGAAAATAGTCAAACAAAACTGACATAGAAACTAAATCACATCTCTGTGGTTCTGATCATATACCGTTACTTATTGATTCGGGGGTTAAATCTCACCGTGTAATAAGTCTAAATTTTCTTCCGAGCTGTCTTGGTTATACCATGAGGGTTTCTTTGACATGGTTGGAGCCGAATGGGAAGCAAACACGGTTGGAGAATCACCTATTGAGAAGTGGCATAACAAAATAAGGCATGTACGACGCTTTCTCCGAGGATGGACAAAGCACCAAAGTGAAAAGAGCTAATTACATCACACGTCCTACAACTATCCTGTTCGGAGCAGTTTAGTCCTACAAGTATCAACGCGTGAGACCGCCGTCCTACAACTTGTCGATCCGAAACGCGTTGGTCCAGCCTAGTTCGAAAGGTGTCATGTATGCCACGCATGAGCTGTCGTTTTGCAATTTTAGTCCCTAAGAGAGGCAGGAATTCTTGGCCATGCCTTTATTAAGCAAAACAGGATCGTCTGTTTCACAAAAAAAAAGCAAAACACGATCGTGCCTTTACTAAGCAAAGGACCCGTACATGCCTTCCTGAGGGGCTTCTCGGGGGATGGGATGTTAGGCTACTGTTGACCGGTAGGACTAAACTTCGTGTAGTCCTACCTCGCCTACGGGAGGAGGCCACACCCAGCTTATAAGGGATAGATTTCTTCCTCCTTTCAGTCCGGGCTTTTAGGATGCAGTGGACTCTCTTCTTAT
This sequence comes from Avena sativa, assembly GCA_916181665.1. Lineage (NCBI taxonomy): Eukaryota > Viridiplantae > Streptophyta > Magnoliopsida > Poales > Poaceae > Avena > Avena sativa. The sequence continues at coordinate 186,867,072 of OV702289.1, read as the reverse complement.
AGTTGGGCTGTGAGCGCATGAATGTCCAGAACGTAGGCTGAGTGTTGGGCTGGGCCAAGTGGACGCTAACATCTGGTATCAGAGCTAGCGATCGCCATGCCTTCCTGAGGGGCTTCTCAGGGGATGGGATGTTAGGCTGCTGTTGACCGGTGAGGCTACACGAAGTTTAGTCCCACCTCGCCTACGGGAGGATGCCACACCCAGCTTATAAGGGATAGATTCCTTCCTCCTTTCAGTCCGGGCTTTTGGGATGGAGTGGGCTCTCTTCTATAGTTGGGCTGTGAGCGCATGAACGTCTAGAACGTAGGCTGAGTGCTGGGCTGGACCAAGTGGACGCTAACATCTGGTATCAGAGCTAGCGATCGTCATGCCTTCCTGAGGGGCTTCTCAGGGGGATGGAATGTTAGGCTGCTGTTGACCGGTGAGGCTACACAAAGTTTAGTCCCACCTCGCCTACGGGAGGAGGCCACATCCAGCTTATAAGGGATAGATTCCTTCATCCTTTCAGTCCGGGCTTTTGGGATGGAGTGGGCTCTCTTCTTATAGTTGGGCTGTGAGCGCATGAACGTCCAGAACGTAGGCTGAGTGCTGGGCTGGGCCAAGTGGACGCTAACACCGTATCACCTGAAATCAATCTGTCTCCCATCGTGGTCGGTTCCGGCCTCGTTGGGCACGCCGACGACGCCGTGATAGTCATTGCCCATCGTTTCCGACGTGATGCCGCCGGAGTTGCACTACAGGATGTGGAACGAAGACCCGCCCGACTACGGTACACCCTGGAATCTCTCCCCAACGATGGTTTTGATTGGTGCATAAGGGTTTAGCTAGGGTTCGTGGGGTTTTAAGATCGGAAGCGGAAAATTCCGTGTTTGCTAGTGGAATCGAGTAGTATTGATGCCCTTGTTTGATGGTAGCACTCATGCAACTCTTTCTTGGTGAATCCTGATGATGCCCTGTTTGGCGAAGTTGTAATTGCACTATGTTTCCTTCCAATCTGAATCATGTTGATGTCAATTTTGAGGATTCTATGGTGCACTGATTAGTTTCATTCATTTGTGCAAAAGTAGTTAAGTGAAGTCAGATTTTTTTGCTGCTAAAGTCTGAACTTTTTGTGAACTGCAAGTGTTATCTGACAAACGGTACTGTTTGTGTGATTTCTGTGAGTGATTTGTGCAAAAGTAGTAACTCTAAATTTTGGTTGACAAGTGCTAAAGTTTGACAACTACAACAACCAAAGTCTGAATTTGGTTTATAATTGCTAAAGTCATAGACAATGTTGTTTTCTTGGTTTCTCAGGTTGTTTCTCATTGCTTATTTTATAATTGCTAAAGTCTGAATTTGGTTAGTGTACTAAAGTCTGAATTTTGTTTCTCCTTGTCATGTAGTAGTATGTTGTTTCCATATTTGATTAAGTTTGACTTCGGTGAATTGATGCTAGAACTTGTTCCTAGTAATGAGCTAGGAAGTCAGTAGTGTAAACTCTGAATTTAAACCAGGCCACTACTGTTATGCTTGTAGTCCCTCCTAAAGTTGAGCTTTACTTTACAAAATTTCATCTGCAGTAGGAAGCTTGTGCAAAATCATAAGAATCTACAACTTGCACTAAATCATACAAACTAATCGGTATGCAACAGTGTTAAATGCAGGGGATAATTCAGAGCTTTTCTCCATGGAAGTATGCCACAATGGTTTCTTCTGTGGCTTAGGTGCCAACTTGTCATATGTGACTGCATCCACTTCAGTATTTGACAATTGCTCAACTGAAACATGGTCCAACTTGTGGATAGATGATATTCTTGAAAAGCTTGGGTATGAGAGGGACGAGAGGCTTCATGTGTACTGGCTTATGCCAGGCAAGGATCTTATAGATGGTTTAGTGCCAATTGTCACAGATTCGGACATTATCCAAATGATCAATGCCACAACCTGTCATAAGACACTTGTGTTATTTCTCGATCACAATAATTTTTTGAGGTCATTGAGAGCTGATGTTATCATCAATAGAGGTCCTGGTATAGCAAGAGCAAGTTGTATAGCAAGTGGAGTTTCTGGTACTGCAACAGGTGTTTCTGGTAGTGAAGTTTCAGGTACAGTAGCTACAGGTTCTGGTGTAGCAAGAGCAAGTGGAACAGCAGCTGAAGCTTCTGGTGTTTCTGGTACTGAAGTTTCAGGTACAGTAGCTATAGATTCTGGTATAGCAAGAGCAAGTGGTACAATAGCTGGAGCTTCTGGTTTAGTAGCTAGTGTTTCTAGTATTGAAGTTTCAGGTACAACAACTAGAGGTTCTGGTATAGCAAGAGCAAGTGGTACAATAGCTGGAGTTTTTGGTACATCAAGAGAAAGTGGTACAACAGCTGTCGGATTTGGTGAAGGTTCAAGTTCAGTTGTTATTCCAGAAGTAAGTGACAGTGATAGTGACTTTGAGTTTGTTGATAGTGATTTTGATGCAGAATCAGGAGATGATGACCTATTCCTTGACAATGTTGACAAAGATGTAAATGATAACAATGAGAAGGTCCTGGTTGAGGATAATGAAGATGACGCTGCACTTGATGATGAGGAGCTGAATTTGCCAGAAGAAGAAAGAGAGAAGTTGATGTTCAGGTTCAAGGCCTTTAATTCTGAAATAGACATGAAGAATCCTATTTTCAAAGTAGGAATGGCCTTCAATTGTGTTGAGGAGGTCAGGCAAGCACTAGAAGCATATAGCATCAGAAAAGAAGGAAGGTAAGGAAGATAAAAAATGACAAGATCCGACTAACAGCTATCTGTGACAATCTACATTGCCCATGGATGCTTAAAGCAGGTATTGACACTAAAAGGTCGGTGGCTTTGTAATCACAGCAATGGTAGATAAACACACATGTGAGAGAGTTTGGGAACTAAAAGCATTGACTGCGAATTTTCTGAAGCAGAAGTTCATGGATGAGTTCAGGGATAATCAAAAGATGGATCTTGCAACATTTTCTGCAAAGGTACAGAGACAATTTAACATGCGCCCTGAGAGGTGGAAGTTGGGCAGAGCTAGAAAAGCTGCATTGTTGGAGATACATGGTGACGAGGAACCTCAGTTCAGCCAGCTATGGGATTATGGGGAAGAGCTGAGGAGGTCTAATCCTGGCTCAAAATTCTTTCTCTCCACAAATTTAGTTAAAGGGCTTGGAAGTAAGGAAGTAAAGGAGCTTATGGATTCAACTTGGCTCCACTAAGGGGGAAGGTATTCTGGCAAAAGATGGATGGAGTACTCGTACATCCACCTCTGTTTAAAAAGGTTATGGGAAGGCCAAAAAAGAATAGAAGAAAAGCACCCGAGGAGAAAATAAAGAAAGGGGTAAAAGTTTTTACCAAAGCTGGTGTCATGATTCACTGTTCTTTATGTGGAAGATCTGACCACAACAAAAGAACACACCAGAGGTATGTTGAGAATTTATTAGTGTTTCAGCAACAACAAGTCACTAATGGAGAGGATCCAGAAATTGATATTCCATTAAATATGCAGGTTAGTTACAATTCCTTCATTTTTTCCTTGTCTACTACGTTAATGGTTTATATTGTTTCTGAAAAATCAGTAGCTTAACATATTCTTTGTTGTCAAATATGGGACAGCATTTATTCCCACAAAACCCAGACCCAGCCAGGGACCCTACGCATGTACAGGACAGTATGGTGTACAATTTGGACCAAGAGGTTTGAATATTTCCTATTTTTCTGTGTCAATTCTCTTTTTTATTTCTATCTGATAGTGACATCATGACTATCTTTTCCTTATCTAGGCGATTGCTAATGTACCAATGGATAGGGTTCTTGGGCCTTTACCAGATAGTGCATTTGTGATTGCTGCTAGAGATACAATTCCACAGGCTACTAGAAGGGTCACAACAACAACATCTAGAGCAAGAGGAAGATCTAGTGGAAGTGGTGGCAGGGGAAGGGCAAGTGCACCACATGCGGGCAGAGGAAGGGGAAGAGCAAGTGGAAGTGGTGGCAGGGGAAAAGGTAAAAAAAGAACCGCAACAGCAGCTAGTACTAGTGGAACTGCACAAGAACCTGAAGATGAAGCCACTGGAAGAGGCAGGGGAAGCGGAAGATCCTACAATACAGGCCCTGGCAGTGCCTATTACATGTTGTTTGGTGATGAAGAGCAACAGAGAGATCAAATCCCAGATTTGAATACTGGAATTCTACCAGATTTGAATGCACATGAGTTACGTGTCAGTCAAAATGCTCCCAATTTTGATGGCATTTAGCTGTAGTTTCCTGGAGAAAATAAGTACATTCTATGAATTTTGTGTTGTCTCAAAGTCTAGATTTTTGGCTATGTCTGAATTTTGTGTTGTCTCAAAAACTGCACTTGCAGTGTTGAAAGCTACTGTAATCGTTTGATTATTCCATGTGACCTTTACGGTATTGGATTCATGTGAGATTTTAGATAATCGCTATTAAGCACACCAACCAGGGATTTATGTCTCATTGCTTACGACTGTCAATTATCTAGCGGCAAGATAACAATATTTGCTACTGTCAGCATACTAATCAGGGTTGTCTCATTGTTTCATAAGCGAGAAGAAAATGTGGAATATGAGTGAGGAGGAGACCAGAGATAATATCTAACCTTGTTTGATAGAGGGACAAGTAGATACATACGCTCCATGTATATCCAAATGAAAACTGCACTTGCATATATAATTGAATCTGTATACAGCAAAACTGCAGGCTAGTCTCGGTTTGCTTATCAGAAGTTGCTTATCAGAAGTAAGCGCATATGAATAGATTATACTTCTTAAAATATGCAAAACTGCATAGATTACTAATTGAAATATAGCAAAAGCGTACCAGTAGGCTGCTTCCTGACCTTGCCTGTATATAGCAAAACTGCAGGCTCACTTTCTTCAAAACACATGTTAGTTCTTCATAGATTACTTCTTCAAGGAACTTTGTTTCCAGATCATTTGGAGCCACCGCGAAAAGAACTAAGCCAAAAAAAAATTATGAAGCCAACCAACGTTAGACTTCAGATCTTTCAAGAGAAAAAGCTCTAATTTTGCGAGCAGTTCACAAAGGGGAGGAGTCGATTATCAGAGGTGAGCGACAGCAACACGCGCGCAGAGGCAAACATTGCAGCTCACCATGAACTAAACTGTAGTAGGTATCACCGGCGCTGCCGGATCTAGCTCGGTGGTCGTTGAGGCTTCGTAGACAGCGCCGCCGCAGCTACAACGGATTTGCAACCCGGAGCAGCGGGTGGGCTTTCCACCTCAAATCCGTTTGCATCTGGGCAACCACCACCGACCGCGCCCACCCTCGTCGTCCTCTTCGACCTCCGCTGCTGCCGCGAACGCCTCCGATCTCCGCCCCTTCGAATGTGCCGCTCACCCAACTTGCCGCTTACCCGACTCGCCACCGCTCTGTAGGGATTGCGGGGGAGAGATTTCGCTTTATTTTTGCTACCAGAAAATAGCTGTGACAATCTGGGGGTTACTGCAAATACGGAAATGACAAATCGTGCCCACTCCAGGCATCTAGCATCCACGTGTCTCATCTACGTTCCCTAGGACTAACCAGCAATCCGCATGGATAGTTGTAGGACGGCGGTCTCACGCGTTGATAGTTCTAGGACTAAATTGCTTCTAACGGGATAGTTGTAGGACGTGTGATGTAATTAGCTCAAGTGAAAACTATAAGAAAAAGAGAGCCATCAATAACGTGTTGGATTTAAAGGCTGAAACTAGTTTGCTTAGTTCAGCCGAACGAGTAACTTTAAGAGAAGCAAATGAGAAGATAACAAAATTAAGAAGGGACGAGGAAACTAAATGGACACAAAAAGCGAAGCTTAAACATAGACAAGAAGGAGGTAGCAATACGAAGTATTTTATTTACGGATTATTACGACTGTGGTCTCAGTTCGCTCCGAAATTATGATCGTGTCACTACAATCCATCACATTGTAGCAACACCATCAGTAATCACGGACTCCTTACGTGTATGCACCTGGTTCCGTCTGTTGTTGGCTGCCACTAGTTGACTCGCATCCTGACATGTGGGTCCATCACGTGCCACGTCAGCATCTCGAGAAACAGATATATTTGTCAGCCTTCTGATCTGTGGGACCAAGCTAACGTGTGGGACCTCCGCTGACGTGTGGAACCTCTTCTGACGAAGGGGTCCAAGCAATATCCCTCATAACCTGTGGGCCATCTTCTGACGTGTGGTACCCAGCAGTAGCCCTTCTGGTCTGTGGGGCCATTTCTAGCTTGTGGGACCCAGTAAACTTGCCATGCCAGTATCTCGGAAAACTGTTATATTTGTCGGCTATCTTACATGTGGGACCAAGCTGACATATGGTACCTCTTCTGATCTATGGGACCTCTTTTGATGTAGGGGTCCTAACAATAGCCTTCTGTCATATGGGCCCTCTTCTGACTTGTGGGATCTAGCAGTATTCCTTCTGACATGTGGGGCCTTTCTGACGTGTGGACCAGTATGTAGCACCTACTGACCTATGGGGTCTTTTCTGACGCGACGGACCTAGCATATAACCCCGTCAGCAGCGACAAGAAAGGTCAACACAGGCTATCCCGACGTGGCCGCTCTGGCCATGTCGAGCGGTTACATAGGCATGTCGGTCGTGTTCTGGTCATTCCTACCACACTATACAATTGACCATACGCTCTGGTGACCACGCGTCTATTTTTATTGAAACATAATCTGAGTGGAAAAACCCAGTTTAAGTCAAACATTAATGGAATATGAGAGTTGCATGTATGGTGTTTGTGTAATGAGCTGGACGAGAACTAATGGAATAAATCTTAAAATATTCCCGATTTATAAACGTGAAGAGATAAAGACATGAATATGAGAGTTGCATCTATCCCCCATTTCTAGCATTCCATACGATTGACCTTTGCCGCTCGTTACCACGTGTCTATTGTCGAGGAAACATAATGTTAGTGCAAAAAACGAGTTTGAGATAAGTGTTAATCGTTTATAAGGACTACATGTTAGGCATTATTTGAATGAACTATATGGGAACTAATAGAGCAAATCGTATATAACTCCTTCTCCTACACGAGTACGGATAAAAGACGTGTAGAACACGAACATTGTAATTTACAGACGGATAGTGTGGCGGAGGAGGCAATTGATGCGAGCAATAATGAGGTTGACACGGTTTAATTTGTTAATGCGAGCAACTGCAAGACAAGTAGGCAGTTAGCGGCTGACAAATGCACGAGGACTACAAAACTAATTACGAACGACGTGTAACCATGAACAAACGCTTCATTCAAGCATTAATGTAGGGGTTCTCTTAAGATAGTAACAGCACGAGTTAATATATATAGGACTCGCTGATGAACTACTGGAGGTCAGGCGCCTCGTCGTGACCCGGCGCCTCCTAGTGCCTACTCTTGCACGCCTGCGGATCATTAGCCAACGACACCAATGCCACCACCGGCTGCTGGGACACCGGCACCTCCGGATAATCCAGCGGCACCACCGCAGTCATCGATAGCTCTGAGAGGACCCTGTGGATGAAGTTTCCATTGTTGGGGAACTAGTCCTAGTAGTTGGTGAACATGTTGGCATAGGTGAACACCACCATCTCGTAGCCGCAGTGGTCGACATGGTCGTAGAGGATAAGGGTGTCCCTGAAGTTGACGAACCTGACCGTCGGTGTCCCGTCCGATTTGTTGGAGAGGCTGTACATGTAGTTCCTATGGCGGCGGCCATAGTCGACGTTGAGAAAGGCGCACGCCAGCTGCCACTGCGTCCTCCTTGGGGAGAAGGCCCAAATGCATAGGACATTATCATCATCCTTTGGGTGGAGGTCGGTGTCGATGCGCTTCGGGACGACGGGGGGTAGGGTGAAGCTGGCCATGGTTGCCTCACAGAGTCATAGGGACCCAGATACTTGCTGGAAATGGGGGATGACGATGGTTTGGTGCTCCGCGATCGTGGGAAAGGGGAGAAAATAAATAAGAAGGGGTGGTTGGAGATTAAATGTGGCTGATGAGCGAAAACAAGGAGAGAAACAATATTGTTGATGAAGCCGAGACAAGAATCAAACATCACTGACGAAGACAAGGCAAAGCTGATGGGATGATACGCTGACTCTGCTCCCACCACAGATGAGTGTGCCACATGTTGTTTGAGATGGGAATCCAAGGTGAGCCTTACCTACTCAATGGTATAGCCATAATTTTGGTCTTTAGAGGAGGGGGGAGGAGGTTAGTGATCCGTGTGTCGTTTGATATTTTAGATTAGCTTTATGGATAATCGAGGTCATGGTTTAAAAATTAATGTAATATTTACTTCCTTCATTCCGATGTGTAGGACTTAATTCCTAAATCAGTTTGTTTCGAAATGGAGGTGGAATAAGGCTTATCTGACAATTAAGTCTCCCTCTTTAGTACCCCGGTAGTCTATTTTATCATCCTCTAATTACTCCTAACCATGGCACTCCTCTCTTTTAATCGATTTGGTTGGAAATTGATTGGCTGTGTATGCGGCTATGGTTGACTCGTGTTGCATGCAAGTGGGCCTCCTAGGGTATAGGCATGCCCTAATTTAACGAGAGATTAGAGATATGCTTAGGATCAAGTTTCCAATGACCTTAGTGGTCATTCTAAGTGCCAAAATCATGGCATCCCTCCATGGATTGAGCCCAAACTCGGCACATAGCTCCCTCTTGCCATTTCAAACAACTTCTCCAACTAGAGATTTTTGGGTTATGTTAAAAATCTCGATTTTCCATTTTCTGAACCCAAAATTTCAAAGTTTTTCAAGTTTTTTCCAAAGGAGGTGGAAGAATTGAGCACGGGAATTTCCCTATGCAATTTTCACGCATGATACATCACTGTGTATGGCTATTCCCGGGATATCGGTATTTGCCTTGTGGTGAAACCATATACTGTTTTTTCTTGAGGTGAGCCTCCATAATCGTGGATTATAATTGTAGGTACCCTAAAAATACACTCAAATTTTGGAAAAAAAATGGTTTGGGGTACCACATAGGATACCTAGGATGGGTTCGTGCTTAGGATCAAGTTTCCAATGACCCTTGCATGGTTGAGCACGTCGGCAAGTTCGGCCTATTTTTTGAACCCTGGCAAATAAAATTCAAAAAAGTTAGAAACTTGCACATGAAGTCCTTATATGTGACCCACTAACCATTAAAAATAATAAACAAAACACACCAAGACTCTAGACATGGAAGGCATCACCCGAATGGCTATCAAGTAGGAGTTAACTTGGTTTTAAACCCTAGTGGTCATGCTAAGTGTCAAAATCATGGCACCCCTCCATGGATTGGGCCCAACCTCGGCACATAGCTCCATCTCGGCATTTCAAACAACTTTTCCAACTAGAGGTTTTTGGGTTATGTGAAAAAATCTCGATATTTCCATTTTCTGAACCCAAAATTTTGAAGTTCTTCATGTTTTTTCGAAGGAAGTGCAGGAATTGAGCACGAGAATTGGCCCTATGCAATTTTCATGCATGGTACATCACTATGTATGGTCATTCCTGGGATATAGATGTTTGTCTCATGGTGCAACCATATACTATTTTTTCTTAAGACGAGCCTCCGTAATCGTGGATTATAACTCTAGGTACCATAGGATACCTAGGTTGGATCCATGCTTAGGATCAAGTTTCCAATGACCCTTGCATGGTTGTGCACGCCGCCAAGTTCAGCCTATTTTTTGAAGTCTGACAAATAAAATTCAAAAAAATCAAAAATAATTGGAAACTTGTGCACAAAAATCCTTATTTATTACCCATTGCCTATTAAAAATAATAAACAAGACACGTCAAGACTCTAGACATGGAAGGCATCACCCGAATGACTGTCAAGTAGGAGTTAACTTGGCTATAAACCCTAGTGGTCATGCTAAGTGCCAAAATCATAGCTCCCCTCCATGGATTGAGCCCAAACTTGGCACATAGGTTCCTCTCGGCATTTCAAACAACTTCTACAACTAGAAATTTTTTGGTTATGTGGAAAAATCTCGATTTTCCATTTTCTAAATCCAAATGTTCGAAGTTTTCAAAGTTTTTTCCAACGGAGGTGCAAGAATTGAGCATGGGAATTGACCCTATGCAATTTTCACGCATGATACATCACTATGTATCGCCATTCTCGGGATATGGGTATTTTTCTTGTGGTGCAACCATATACTGTTTTTCTCTTGAGGTGAGCCTAACTATAGGTACCCTAAGAAATGCACTCAAATTTTGGGCAAAAATTGTTTGGGGTTACCCATAGGATAGCTAGACTGGATCCATGCTTAGGATCAAGTTTCCAATGACCCTTGCATGGTTGCGTACGTCGGCAAGTTTATCCTATTTTTTCAAGCTGGCAAACAAAATTTAAAAAATATTCAAAAAAATTAAAAACCTGCGCATGAAGTTCTTATATTTGACCCGCTACCCAATAAAAATAATAAATAAGACACACCAAGGATGTAGACATGGAAGGCATCACCCAAATGGCTATCGAGTAGGATTTAACTTGGCTTTAAACCCTAATGGTCATGCTAAGTGCCAAAATCATGGCACCCCCTTATGGATTGAGCCCAAACTCAACAATTACCTCCCTCTCGACATTTCAAATAACTTATCCAACTAAACATTTTTGGGTTATGTGAAAAAATCCCGGTTTTCTATTTTTTGAATCTAAAATTTTGAAGTTTTTCAAGTTTTTCCAAAGGAGGTGCAAGAATTGAGCACGGAAATTGGCTCTAAGAAATTTTCACACATGATACATCACTATGTATGGCTATTCCCGGGATATTGGTATTTTTCTTGTGGTGCACCCATATACTGTTTTTCTTGAGGTGAGCCTAACTGTAGGTACCCTAAAAAATGCACTCAAATTTCGGGTAGAAATTGTTTGGGGTGCCCCATAGGATACCTAGGCTGGATCCATGCTTAGGATCAAGTTTCCAATGACCCTTGCATGGTTGCACATGCCGACAAGTTTGTCCTATTTTTTGAAGTCTAGCAAACAAAATTCAAAAAAATCAAAAAAATTGGAAACTTGTGCATGGAGTCTTATATGTGACCCACTACCCATTAAAAATAATAAAGAATACATACCAAGACTCTAGACATGGAAGGCATCATATGAATGGCTATCGAGTAGGAGTTAACTTGGCTTTAAACCCTAGTGGCCATGCTCAGTGCCAAAATCATGGAACCCCTCCATGTATTGAGCCCAAACTCGGCACGTAGACCCTTCTCGGCATTTCAAACAATTCCTCCAACTAGAGATTTTTATGTTATGTGAAAAAATCTCGATTTACCATTTTATGAACCCAAAAAATTTAATTTTTTTCAAGTTCTTTCCAAAAGGGTGCAAGAATTGAGCACGAAAATTGGCCAACTAAAATACCATGGTTGTTAGGTCACATAAAACGACGATTCCCATTGTTTTTTTAAATTGCTGAGCTCATTTGAAATTTGGTCAAACCCTAAAAAACCCCGTTGACTGGCTCAAAACCCCACAGGTTTCGTGTAACCCTAACAGCCAATTGTGGTCATTGATCGTAATCCTAGCGCCCAATCGTGGCTGGTGGACCGGGCCTTCGAGAAGGCTATCCACGAGCAGGCCACTTCTTGCTACGGGCCATTGGATCGATGCGCATGGATGGTTAATATCGGGTTATCTCAGGGCGATCCGTGAGCAAGTTGTTTCTGTGATCTGATTGGCTATGGAAACACAGAATTCTAGTCCCATTTTCATGGAAAATGTTTCTAAAAATCACAAATGTTTTCCACATAAATAACATACATGTTCCGTACACAAGATACAAATGATGCCTACACACATTACAGACACGTTGCGCGCACTAGATACAAATAAAGTTTACATCAGTTTCAATGAAAATTCAATAAACGATGTTACTACATCCGTTTCTTTCTGCTTTTCTTATTAATATTAAAGCCCTCGATGCATTAAACAAAAGTTGATGAGGATTGAAACAAAAATTATCAAAATGCCAAATAAAACAAGTTTTAAGTTTAACTTTCATCTGGAGAATCATACAAAGATAAAACTACCAGGGATTTATTATTTCTCCTACAGTTAGCCAAAAGATCCTCCATTATTCTTCATATTCTAGTTCACCTCCATTATTTTCCTTTTTATCCCCCTTCCCTTTCCCCTTCTGCTTCTGCTTCCGATTATCCTTTTGTTTCTTTTCACCCCTGCCGGCACCTCCACTTGTTCATCAACTTGCTGCTTATCAACGTTTTCCTCCACATGCTCAACACTGTTTTCCTCCACATGGTCATCACTGTTTTCCTCCACCCACTGCACTTCCTCAAGTTCTTGTTGCGCTTCCTCTATTTCTTCATCGACTTGGTGCACTTCATCCAGTTCTTTCCCATTGCCTTGTTCCTTTGAAGGAAAAGCCCCATCTTCTGTTAGAGAAGACTCATGTTCTGCCTACGGGATGTGAACAGGGACAGGCTCAACATCTTCAAAATCGTGCGGAACTGGGTTTTTGCATAACCTCTTGATATGTCCCAATCCTCCACACTGTTTGCATTTCATTTTCCTTTCTCCTATCCTTTCTCCTTTTTAGTGGAGGCTTTGATCCTTAGCTTTATATGCCTCCCAGGTGGCCTCTTAAGAACTAGTGGTTAAAGTTTGAATCTTGGATCGACTATCTTCCAATCATTTTCATCAGCCATAGGTGGTATGTTTTTTGCATAAGTTGCAGCAAACTTGTCCACAGATAAATAGTTATGAACACAGTTCTCTATTTCACCACCACTTCCTCTCAGCTTTAAGATGAAGTATCGTGCATGGTTACATAGCAGACCAGTAATCTGCCACTTCTTGCATAAACAAGTATTGTTTCCAATGTCTACATGATACCTCCGTTCAGTTCCATGCTTGTCTTTTGCATAAACCTCATCCAATATACTGGAACTTCTGATCATCGTCATATTTATTGTTCTCATTGCCCGGTTCTTGCATTCAGTAACAAAACCACCTTTGGAACTATTTTATGGCCTACAAATTTGAAGGGAATATGCCTAGAGGCAATAATAAAGTTATTATTATCTTATTCCATGTTTATTATAAAAGTTTATTTTACATGCTATAATTGTATTAATTGGAAAAGTTAATATATGTGTGTCTAATAAACAAAATACAAGGTCCCTAGTAATGCCTCTCATATAAACTAGCTCGTTGATTAAGAAGATGATCAAGGTTTCCTGATCATAGACATTGGATGTTGTTAATAACAAGGTCACAACATTTGTGAAATGATGTGATGAACATTCATCCGAAGTATAGCAATATGATCAAAGTCATTGTGTTTAAATTTCTATAACATCTTACTAAGTAATCTTAATCCTTAGACCATGAGATCATGTTAATTGCTAACACTAGAAGAGTAACTTGATAACATCAAACGTCACACCATAATAGGGTGACTATAAAGGTGGGTTCAAATACTCCGAAGGTATTATGTTGAGGCTCATGGATCAAGAGTGGAATTTGTCCATCCTGGTGACGGATAGATATACTCTAGGCCCTCTCGGTGATAACACATTAGTTAGCTTGCAAGCAAGTGATGAGATCACTAGAATGTTATATCACGGGAACAAGAAAAGAGTGCATGCCGGTAACGAGATCAAACTAGGTATGGAGACACCGATGATCCAATCTCGGACATGTAATATATCGTGAGACAAAGGGATTTAGTTACGACGTTAAAGGTTCACACGATCACTAGAGTCATCGTTGAATGTGTGGGAGTCAGTACGGATCGCCAGATCCTGCTGCTGATTATTAATCGGAGAAAGTTCTCGATCATCTCTGCATTATTGCAAACCGTAGGGTGACACACTTAAGGGATACCGACACCTTTTGGAGCAAATATGTTTCAAATAAAGATTTAAGAAAGCGCTGGAATCATTTCGATGGAAACTGGAATTGTTTCAGGTGAAATTGTAGAAACTGGTTCTGCATGTGATATTGAAATGTTGCAGGGGGTTTTATGTGAATGTTTGTTAATTAAAGTAATTAATTATTTTAATAAAATAAATAAAATAGTTTTATTAAATGAGAGTGTATTAAATTTGGAGAAATTTAATGCATTAAGTGGAGTTTTAAGTGGAGAATGTGAAGGATCATATTTATGTGGAGGGGAGTTACCACCACATGAATGAGAGGAGGTGGAGGGGATCCTCCATGGCCACCGGCCATGGGAGTGGGTTCCCCCTCCTCCTATAAAAGGCCCTCCTCTCCTCACTTCTCACTCACACCTCCTCGTGAAGGATCTCTCCTCCCCCCTCTAGAAATTATTCCCCATGGTCTCGGATTAGCGAGATACATGTTCCCGGTGGCTTTATCTGCAAAGGAGTTGCTTCTTTCGCTGCATCGCTGGAGCGAGGACGCGGAGGTTGTCGGGGTACCATACGTGTGTGTGATCATGGACGCACCGCTACTTTGTGGTGCTGGACTTGCTGGTGTTGGACCTGGTGGACTCGCTGGACTTCATCACGATCTTGAGATCAGCAAGTGTACGACTACATCAACCACGAAATCAGTTTTGTTAACAATGCTTTGTCGCTCTTCAAGTTTATGTTCTCTATGGATGTATATCCACCCGTTGCTTGTATCTAGTAGATAGACCTTGGCGTATAATAGTTCCCATCGTAGGAAATTTTTTGTTTTCTATGTTGCGGACCCAACAGTGGTATCAAAGTCTGATGTATGCGTAGATGCTTTGCACGGGTAGTACACATAAGAGTATGTGGGAAATGGTGATCATTTTATTGCATATTCTATGTATTTTGGATATTGGTGGCATAGTGGGATGAAGCGGCCCGGACTAACTTTACATGTCCTCGCACATGAGACTTGTTTCACGCTTGACATACAACTAGTTTTGCATAAGTGGCTAGTGGGTATTTGTCTCCACTACTATAGTCAATATCTGATTTACAACGAGTTGCTAATAATTTGGTTATCATTGTTGTGGTTCCATGTTCATAGGTAAGACCGGTTCTATCTTCGAAAGCGCTAAGCCACATAAAAGTTGCAATGGGTAAATTAGAAGCGTCTAGTTTAGATTGTTGCTGGGCTAGTGTCATGATATGGTAATGTTGTAAGTTTATGTATAGTTGATACTCTTACAACACACCGAACATGTAAGTTCCATAGACCTCGTCTTTACACACAAAGGAATGATAAATATCATACCATGATGCTATAACACCCTCGAATCGGCCCTATGCAAGTTTTAGCGCTTCCCGCTAAACCCGTATAGAAACGATTCAAGGACGCCCACCAGGCACTTTCGTGCGGGTGGAAAACGAAGTAATATCATTACACAATAGTCCACGATGGAACCCACAGAACCGATATATATATATACATCAACGACTCCCTAAGTCAAGAATATAGATGTACAGTACAAAGATCCAAATCACCTTGAAAACGATATAGCATCCGAGTACGGATAAGAAGCAAATTGAGCTAAGAGCCCTGAAGAATAACCAATGGCGTCCATAACCCTGCCCAGGCCAAGCCGGAAGGGTAACCCTGCTAACGACGTCGATCTCAAACCTGTTAAAACAAAAGGGGTACCGACAAAGGGAAAAGGAAAAAGAGGAGAGGTCAGTACTGAGGCCAGTACACGGCGAGGCTAGAATTCAGCGGCTCTTGCCTACATAGGTATGGTGGACTGAAGCGGCAGCGCAGCATGCACTAAACAACCTATAGAGACTCGATAAACTGTCGGCTATTAGAGAAAGATAAGAAAGACCTATTCGGAACCAACCTTATACTAACACCAATCATACCCATCCTAGTATTCCCCCTCGAGACCAAACGAGGAAGTCAAACCGAGGAACTCACAGAGTTGGTAGTATTATTCATTCTATTATAGTTGCAGCACTTACTAGTCAGATATAGATAGCATGAGTCATCCTGATAGCATAAGTAGTGGGCAGTTTTAGTTAACCATTCAGTTGTAGTTGCAGTACTTACTAGTCAGATACAATTAGCATGTGACATCCCAAACCCAGCAGTTGTTGGCACTTTTATTTCATTCCATTGGAGTTGCGATACTTACTAGGCAGTTGTTGGCACTTTTATTTCATTCCCAAACCCCAATTCCACTAGTTGTTGGCACTTTTATTGTCCATTCCATTGTAGTGAAGCTGATTACTAGTCACATATTAAGTCAAATTTATAGCACTACTTTAGTTATGCTTGTCTATGATCGAGATACTGTGCTCCAAGTCGTCCATAACCGCGAACACGGCTTTCAAAAATATTTACCCTGCATGGGTGCACAAATAACAACACACGCACGATCAACCTCGGAAAAACCAAATCAAAACCCAACAAGGCTTTCACGACAAAGCAATCACAGGATTCATAAAATATTTCAGGGGGCCACCCCCAATAAGCTACCCGTTACGAAGTCGGCCGGCTTCGCGACGGACCCAAGGTGTGTGGCGACGGTTGTAAACGACTGGGAACTCGAAAGTGTGACTAGGCTTGTCGATATAGTGGAAACGTGGCACGGGGTTCCTAAACAGTATAGGCGCTCCACGCGCAATCG
Organism: Avena sativa; assembly: GCA_916181665.1. Lineage (NCBI taxonomy): Eukaryota > Viridiplantae > Streptophyta > Magnoliopsida > Poales > Poaceae > Avena > Avena sativa. Next base: position 186,850,480 of record OV702289.1, on the reverse strand, counting down.
TAAATAAAGCAGTAAAGCATGGCATAAGTTCAGGATAGTAATAAAGCCCCAAACTAGTATGTGTCCCCAAGAAATAAGAAATGAATCAAGCTCTGGCTAAGGGTATTCATGGTCCCACATGCGGATAGTGCGATAGTCAAGGAACATGTATCAAGTACTCGGGGCCTACAGGACACAAGTGGACATGAAAAACCAAATAGCATATATTGCCCACCGGTGCCTCTTTCATTAGTTATCCAACAATTTAATAGTTGTATTTAAAGTCATGATCATCTCCACCATTAAACATGTGCCAACCTTCCAACAACGGTGGAGCGACAACAACACGAAGCAGCACCTGAGCAAGCAACTACGACTCACAAGGCCGACTATCTATCAAACAATAGGCAATGCAAGGCCGACTAACTATCAAACAACAGGCAATAGGATGTGTCCAAGGCAATATAGAGGCTGCAAGGAATATAAAGGGTGCACAGAAACTAAAGCATCGCAACACGGATAGCAATAGATCAACATAAGGAAGTAAAGACTATAAATGCAAAAGAGGTAGAAAGGGGGAGATTGCTCGCCTGGGAAAACATAGCCGAAGAGACATTATCCAAAGAACTTGCCGATACTCGCATCCACTCAACGGCCTAATCCGTGAAGAAGCAAACACTAAAAGAAACACCAGATGCACTACTTAATACTAAGGCAAAAGATTCGGCATGATGTATGACATGGCAAAGATGCGATGCAATTAGGCAATATTAAGCGGAACCGGGGTCCCGACAATTAATTATATGGTTCATGTTATTTAGATATCCCGCAATTTAAAAGTGGTATTAACAAGGCAAAGCATGACATCGGTTCGCTACACATATTTAAATGAAGTCAATATAAGACTACAAAAGCCCGCATATGATCTCCATATTTAATTATTAAGTGAGTCGACCAAGTACCCCCAAACATGTATGCAATCATGAACAATTTAATATGCAACAATTTATATAGATGGCATTTATAAAATAGAGGCTCAGATCAGGGTCACACATTGGGGGTTCGGATCTGGAGGTCTCGGGGTTCGACGGGGATTGGTCTTCGGATCGATCTCCGGTTCCGTGTGGGAGATCTTGGCATCCGAGATTCTTCAGGCCTCGGCCATCGAATCCATGTGGGGGGTCGCGGTGTCCCATGTAGAAGACCATGGGGTGGCATCGGATCAGTCTGTCGACGCGAAGATCTTGGCGATGCGATCACATCCTTCTTGTCGATGATGGCGTGGAGGTCGTTGAGGTAGGACCTTCAACACATATCATTGATTTGCTCGCATTATCACCAATTCGTAGTGGTACAGTTCGGATACCCAAATACTACGGCCAAAAACAAGAGGAATGGTTGAACACCAGGATCAACAGAACACATACATATACGAATATCATGAAGCACTGTCGGGTTGCTGGTACAACTCAAATGCTTAGGGCAGTAAGTACAAGGAACCCGACCTACAGGAACAACACGAGGAGGCAGACCTTGGTCTTGGCACCGAACAAACAGGAGGTAGCCTGGCGGTGTGCTCGAACGGTGGAGAGGAGCTCGGCGAAACCTGCTAGGCGACAAGCGGGAACAGGGTGGCGGCGGCGCGGAGCGACCAGGCGAGGTGGCGGCATCCGTGACGGGCTCGCAGGGGCACGGCCGGTGCTAGCGACGAAGGACGGAGGCGAGGTTTGGATAGGGGCGGCCCTGGCGGCGGGGCGCACTAGGAGGCAGAGGCGGCGCCTGAGGTGACGCGTAGAGCTGGGGCGGAGGAGCTCGGGCGCGGTCTGAAGACGACACGGGCATGTGGCGCACAGGGCCTGCAGGGTGCGGAGAGGGTCGGTGGCGGAGCTCCGGACGATGACGGCGGGTTCGGGAGGAGGCAGCGTTGGCGCTGGGCTCCAGCGGGACAGCGACGCAGAGGGGCTCGCCGGTCGGGCTCGGCAGGGGACGGGGTCGACGAGGTTGGCTGGGGAAGCGGCCAAAGCAGCGGCTGGGCTCCGGGGTCGCTCGCAGGGTCCTAGAGGTAGGCGAGGTGCCGCTCAGTGCAGAGGACGACGGAGTCTCGGTCTCCAGTTCTTAGCAACGGAGGCAGCCACGCGCGGGTCGGGGACGACGGGGAACGGCGACAGGATGGGGTGAGCCGGGTGAGGCGGCCAGCGAACGTTGCGGCATCGCTCGCGTCACGATGCAGAGGCGAGATCGGGGAGAGGAATGGGGGTCACGCGTTTGGGTGGTGGGGGTTTGACCGGGCGTGGTTCACGAGGTGGGCAACCATGGGGGTTGCGTGTCATGTGGTTGCCGTGTCACGTACGTGTGCGCTGGTTCTGGGGTAGGTGTGGGTTGGTTGCGGCTGGTACGGGAGCGGGGTAAGTGGGGAGCGGTGAGGCCGAGCACAGGGAGTGTCGGCGGTTGGGTTCGGGTAGCTCGCGTATAGGGGTCGTGTTGCTGCTGGGGACTGGCAGTGGGGTGGAGGGATGTGGTGTGGGGTTAGGTATGGCTAGGGTTTGGTGGCTGTGGGCTGGGTGGCCTCCGGTTGGGCCTTTGGGCCTGGCCGTTGGCTGCCTGCCCCCCCCCCCACAAAAATATTATACATATATTAAAAAGAGTTTTATAGATAGATTTTAGACAAAACAAAAATATCCGGAAGGACCGATGGTTTATCGTTTGAAATAAAGAAGGGGTGTCTAAAAAACAAAGGTGGTCTTTTATAAAATAGTTTTTGGCAAAAGATGCATGATGACATGACAATGTTGAAATGCAATATGGCATGATGACATGAGCATGTTATCATTATGATGCACAAAATAAAAACAACAAGCGATTTTCTAGTAGTGGTTTTATTGGGGTGCTACAATTCGACACCACTAACAATGGATCTCGCCCTCGAGATCCGCCTCATGGTATAGGGAAGAAGGCCAACGATCTGTATCTTCTCGCTTTGTGGAGATCCTCGCGACACCACTAAAAAAGATCCTTGGTCCATCTTGAAATCGGCAACACCACCAACAAGGGATCGTTGCTCACGTTCGTCGAGGGAACACTCCGGAGAACAAAGGACAAAGGTGAAGGTATCAAAAGGTAAAGCCACCTCTAACTTCGATGAAAGGGGAGAAAAGGTAAACCTAATCCACTACAATGTACAAGAGCGATTAGAATGAGTAGTCGGCATGGGGGCCAATCCAGCACGCACCCAAACTATTACTCCGCACATGTAGTAGAAAGCATGCAACCCATTCTCAGAATTAGACTGAAGATCTTGTCAAGCGGTGTTTGAAGCTTTGGAACACAAAGGAGTGATGCAAACTCTTCATCGGGTCGGATGCAGATGACATCGTCGCGCTGAAAAACACCGAAAGATACAAAGAATGATTTCAGTGGATTTTGATCCACCGAAAGGTACAACAGATGAAGGGTACTCAGATAGCACAAAGACCGGATGTGGAAACACCATTACAAGAGGAAGGAAGTGAAACCCTGAAGGTACGATAGTGTTGGGGGGATACCCCCGGGTAGGGTCACGCTGGGGTATAAAGGCCGAGTTAGCCGAGGTACGGCAAGGTCAAAGCAGATGTTGGCCGAGTCACCTCAAGGCAGGCCGAATCACGGGGTAACCCGGACCAGGGGATGTCCACCTAACTAGGTCTCAGCCGACTTATATCGTAAGTCGGTGAGATATATCTAACTTGAATGCAGGAATAGGTGTGGCCGGATCAACTAGGTACGATCCGGGTTATATCAAGCTTGTAGGAGAAAGAAGGTATCTCGCTGGTCAAAGGTGACCACTGTACGCGGAGCATGAGCGAAGCGGACATAGGCCAGGACCAGGACCACCGAGGCGTGGCCGACAGAGGTGACGATGCCTATGTCGGATGACGCGGGCGCCGCAGAGGCTTACGTAGCCTCTGCATAGATGACGCTGGGCTAAAGTGACTCGGTCGGCTTACTATTTTAGGAGGAGGCATATTCCCTGGAATATGCCTCCACGTATGCCCTAATTGGAGACCTAGCCCCGCCTATATAAGGAGGGCTAGGGCCTCTGTACAAGGGGTTGATCTCTAGTTGGGTGGTTGAGTTTTGCTTGGTTCCTGAGGTCTAGCTAGTGGTGAGAGTAAGAGAGTTCCTTCTTCCTCCTCTCTCCAATACAACTCAAGGAGCACTTGTAATCTGTGGAAGTGAATCAAATACATAGCTACTGTGTGTGGAATCACCACACTATCCCTCCCTGGATTCCCCTAGTGCATTTAGTCCCCACCTTTAGCCTATCCATGGCATCTGCCGTGACACCACCACGACAGTTGGCGCCCACCGTGGGGCTAGCAGCGCTAGCAGGGGTGAAGATCTGGACGGGAAACCTCATCGGCACCGGTGAACGCATCGTCTCCGGGCTCGTTCAGCGCTTTGGAGTGCTGGACTTTGTCAACGACAACGCTGGCTACTTCGGCAAGCGCCCTCTCCCGCGCAACGGCCTCTTTGTCAAGCTCGGCGCGCACAAGGTCTACGTTGCTGTCGATGTGTCGTGCGTTCATCCGCGGCACGTCGTCGAAGGAGGCGAGCCACCCCTTAGCGTGGTTCATGGGGCGCGTATCACTCGCTCCCCGGACCGTGCTGAGGTGATGATGACTGGGCCTGGCATTGGCGCAAGCAAGGATCCGGCACCAGATCCGGAGGTAACGCCTAAGGCACCGAGGAAAAGTAGAGGTCCTCCACTAGAGAGGCCAGAGAATGTGCTGCAGCAAGCGATGGATAGCTTGAAAAACCCAGTAGCAGCAGTGGTAGATCCGGCTCAGGCACAGGCCGAGCTAGAGGAAACTAGGCAAAAAATACTAGAGGGTGCAAAAAAGATAGCCGCGGCTCAGCAGTCGTTGAACATGAGACTGCGAGAGTACGCAAAGGCAAATAAGGTAGATGCTGTAAAAGTGAAGGGGAGAAACCTCATGAGTGAAATGAACAAAGAGGGTGATACTAGGATTGAGGAGTCAGAGAACTGTTTATCCGTGGGGCTGCCGAAGTATAGTACCCCGGCGAAAAACCTCAGAGCAGCAGATGCAGCTGCGTCCGAGTTAGAGGGTCTAACGGGTGAAGCCCGTCAGAGACAACAAGATAGGATCGATGAGTTGGTTCGGATCGTGAACAGGCAGAATGAGGAATTGCTCAGGGCTAATCCGGAGAGAGCTGGGGCCTCCAAGATCGTTCATTCGGTGGTGGGTAACCCAGAGAAATCCACTGGAGCTGCATCGTCTCCTCATGGTGGTCCTAGGAGAGAAGACGTAGTAACCTCGGCGAGGAGGAACAAACAGATCGTCCCGTATGACCTGGCAAGGGCAGGGAAAGGAAAAGAAGTGCAGAGAAATGAGGATTGGCGAAGTGTGAGCCGAGGTGAAGCTGACCGAGGTAACCGCGACCAAGGCAATATCGGTCAAGGAAATGTTGTAAATGGTAATGCCGGACAACGTAACTCGGCAGGAGCAGGACAACCGCAATAGCGGAATATACCAAGGCAAGAGCAAAGTGCCGCCCGAGGTATGCAATAGAGAGGTGCTCCGCGAGAGCAAGACCGATATAACGATGGTGATTCGGAGATGGTGAACGCAGGATACCCAAGGCCAGACTATCATGTGATAGGGTCAAGATTGAGAAGCAGGGATTTGATGCCTGACGATGCCAGATTAAAACTGGATCAGCTGTATAGGTCGGAACAGATTGAATGTCAAGGTCCTCCGGGTCCTGCGTGTTTTGGGCCCCGGATCATGAAGGAACCTCCAGTACCTAACTTCCAGCTACCTAGAGGCACTAAGACATACGATGGCAGCACAAAGCCGGAAGATTGGTTGATAAACTATGCTACAGTTGTAAAGATTGCAATAGGCAACTTGAGATGGGCTGTGAGATACGTACCCCAGATGTTGGAGGGGCCAGCGAGGGTATGGCTAAACAATTTGCCGCCCGGAAGTATCAACAGTTGGATCGATTTTGAGGAAATGTTTATCAGCAATTTCTCAAGTACGTATCAGAGGCCGAATAGGCTGCGGACCCTAGCAATGTGCAAGCAGAGACCAAATGAGACGGACCGGGAGTTCTTAACCCGGTGGTGTACCGTGCAAAACTCATGTGAGGGTGTGATCGAGTCACATGCCATAGCATGGTTTGCGCAGGGATGCAGATATGTGAGCATGTTGTGGCAAAGATTGCAAAGGAATATGCCAACTACATTGGCAGAGACCATCCGGATTGCAGATTCGTATGCTTTGGGTGATCCGACTCAACCCAGGCTCGTGTCAAACGAGTCAAATGAGGAGTACTACCAGAGAGATGGAGCCGGGTCATCCCAGAGGAATGACTACCGGGGTAAAAGAAGAGATGACATACCAGATTACCGGTACAGTTCGCAACAAGTTGCTACTATGAATCAAGATCAACCCGGAGCAGGGGGCAATCAACGTCAGAAAACTGGAGGGAAACAATGGACACCAAGAAACGATGGCAAGAAAACTTGGATGCCAGAGCAGAAGAAATAGTGGCAGGAAAAGAAGGACCGTCCGAGGTATACTTACGAGTCGATGCTAGATTAGCCGTGTAAATTTCACACGCCGAATCCGAGTAACCCAGCGGGTCATACAACAAGGCAATGTGAGTGGATGCGTAAGATAGAACAAGGTGGTTTGGGGAATGCTCATGCACCTCGGAATGATCAACCTCGGCAGGAGTTACCCCGGCAGCAATTGCTCTCCGGAGCAAACACGCAACAGCTAATGTTGCCTCCCCTCCGCCGAGGTATGACAACCATGAGAGAAGGGATGCAGTCCATCAAGTGGAAGACCAGCATCAACCGAATCAGAGGTACCCCGGAAACGAGGGGAGGAATGAGTACAGAGAGCATCATCAGAGTTACTGTGTGTTTACCACAGAGGAAACAGATAAAAAGAGCTTGCAGCGCTGACACATGGAGGTGAATGCGGTAATGCCAGCAGTGACGAGGTATATGCCTTGGTCGGACCAGGAAATTACCTGGAGCATCAAAGATCATCCCAAGCTTATGCCAAGTCCTGGTTCCTATGCGCTAGTGCTAGATCCGACATTCATTGGGCCTAACATCAATGTGAGGTTCTCAAAGGTACTAATTGACAATGGCAGTAGCATTAACATCATGTATGCGGATACGATGCGCAAGTTGGGTATCTCGGAGAACATGCTCCAGGCTACAAGGACAACTTTCCATGGCATTGTGCTAGGCATTTCTTGTGATCCCATAGGCAAGGTCCGGGTTGACATGTTGTTCGGCACGCGAGATAACTGCCGAACTGAGAATTTGGAGTTTGAAGTGGTGAACTTAGAAAGTGCGTATCACACGTTACTCGGAAGACCAGCACTGAACAAGTTCATGGCAAGTTGTCACATCAGTTATCTGAAGATGAAGTTGCATGGGCCAAATGGAGTGATTACCGTAGCTGGAGATTTTCAACGTTCCATTGAGTGTGCGTCAGCCGGGTCTAACCTAGCCGAGTGACTCGTGATTGCGCAAGAGAAAAGGAAGATACAGGAAGTGGCAGCATTGGCTCAGTCCGCGCAGCAATATATGCCGGCGTTGAGTAATCCGCATGGTAGTGTCTCATTCCAAGCCACAAAGGATACCAAGAAAGTGCATGTTGATGATATGTTCCCAGAGCGCACCGTAACAATTGGTGCCGGGTTAAATGATAAATAGGAAAGCGAGCTCGTCAACTTCCTCTGTGAGAATCGGGATATTTTTGCTTGGTCCACACAGGACTTGCAAGGTGTTCCGAGGGAGTTGGTCGAGCACTCTTTGAATGTGAGACCCGGAGCAAGGCTGGTGAAGCAACCTCTCCACCGCTTCGCCGAAGATAGGAGAAAAGTCATTGGAGATGAGATAGCTCGGTTCCTAGTAGCGGGATTTATCATGGAAGTTCTTTACCTAGATTGGCTATCTAATCCGGTGTTGGTGGAAAAGAAGAAGGATGATCCGAATGTGGCAGTGGTTTGGCGTATGTGTATCGATTACACGAACCTGAATAAGGCGTGTCCAAAAGATCCGTTTCCACTTCCAAGGATAGATCAGGTCATAGATTCAACTGCTGGGTGTGAACTGTTGTCATTCATTGATGCGTATTCTGGTTTCCACCAGATACCCCTGAATCCGGATGATGAAATAAAGACTGCATTTATCACCCCGTATGGGGCTTATTGCTATCGCACCATGCCATTTGGTTTATGTAATGCAGGGGCAACGTACCAAAGATGTATGCAGAAATGTTTGCACGACCAAATTGGTCAAAATGTACAGGTGTATGTGGATGATGTGGTTATCAAGACCAAGGAAAGCAAAACGCTCGTTGACGATATCAGGCAGACATTCGCGAACCTAAGGAGGTTCCGAATGAAGCTTAACCCGGAAAAATGTACTTTCGGTGTCCCGGCAGGAAAGTTACTCGGATTTCTTGTCTCCAGCCGAGGTATCGAAGTCAATCCAACTAAAATCCGGGCCATAGAGCGAATGGAACTGCCGAAGTGTCTTAACGATGTCCAGAAGTTCACTGGTTGCCTGGCATCGTTAAGTCGGTTTGTATGTCGGTTGGGAGAAAAGGCACTGCCTCTCTATCAACTCATGAAAAAGTTGGACAAGTTCATTTGGACGCCGCATGCCAATGAAGCCTTTATCCAATTAAATAAAATGTTAGCCATTGCACCAGTGTTAGCCTCTCCACTATCAAAGGAGCCAATGTTGCTCTATATTGCCGCAACCAACCGAGTTGTAAGTGTAGTAATTGTGGTAGAGCGCGACGAAGAGGGTAAGTCAGTGCAGAGGCCAGTATATTACCTAAGCGAGGTATTATCCGCATCAAAGCAAAATTATCCGCATTATCAGAAAGTGGCATATGGTGTGTACATGTCGGCAAAGAAGCTAAAGCATTATTTCGAGGAGCACCCCATCAAAGTAATATGTGAAGCTCCCATATCCGAGATAATGAGTAACAAGGATGCAAGTGGTAGGATTGCGAAATGGGCAATTGACCTAGCTCCTTATGCGCCACAATATGATAGAAGAGAAGCGATCAAGTCTCAGGCTGTGGCCGACTTTTTTGTGGACTGGGCCAAGGTGCAGTATGAACCACCATTACCAGATCCGAACTATTGGAGAATGCACTTTGACGGGTCAAAAACAAAAACCAGGTTAGGCGCCGGAGTTGTGCTTACCTCGCCAAAGAATGACCAGTTGAAGTATGTACTACAGATCCACTTCGCAGCATCAAACAATGTCGCCGAATATGAGGCACTTGTGCATGGGCTCAAAGTGGCAAAAGAAATTGGGATACGTCGGATCCAATGCTTTGGTGACTCAGATTTGGTAGTTCAGCAAGTGTTGGGGCTGTGGGACGCTCTTGATCCAAACATGCCACTATACAGATTCCATGTGCAGAAGTTATCTGGTTACTTTGAGGGATGCGAATTTCGCCATGTACCCCGGGTGGAAAATGAGGCTGCCGACATATTGTCGAAGCTCGGATCAACCCGACAAGCAATTCCACCGGGTGTAGCATTAGAACACCTCAGAAAACCATCTATCAAACCGTCCCCAGAAACCGACTCAATCTACGTCCCGGAGGATCCGGAGTCTGGAGCTGCACCCATGGACATTGACATGGGAGATGGTGCGCGAAACCCGGGGACTGCCTCGCGAAACCCGAGGACTGCCTCGGCAAACCTGGGGACTGCTTTGCAAGACCCGGGGACTGCTCAGCGTGATCCGGTTGAGGTTATGTCGGTGGATCAGATAGAAATTGAAGAGGATGTGTTCCCTGTACGAGCAATACCAGCTTGGGCACTACCTATATTTCAATTCCTGAAAGATGGAACTATACCCACTGAGGAGGTGCTATCCAGACAAACTCAGAGGGGAGCAAAGGCATACACGATCATCAATTCCGAGCTATACAAAAGGAGTGTAACTAGTGTCCTCCAGCGATGTGTTGACCCAGAAGAAGGGCTTGACATCCTCCAAGATATACATCAAGGGGAATGTGGGCATCATGCCTCGTCCAGAGCCTTGGTAGCAAAAGCTTTCCGGCATGGATTCTACTGGCCTAGGGCCTTAGAACAAGCGGAGGACTTGGTAAGAAAATGCAATGGTTGTCAGAGGTATGCTACCAAGACACATATGCCAATGTCGAAACTCAAGACCATATCAATCACCTGGCCATTTGCCGTATGGTGTTTGGACATGGTTGGCCCGTTCAAACTAGCGAGGGGAAATATGACTCACATTATGGTCATGGTTGATAAATTTACAAAGTGGATGGAAGTAAAGCTAATAAGAAAATGTGATGGATCTACGACCGTGACATTTCTCAAAGACATCATCTTGAGATACGGTTATCCTCATAGTATCATAACAGACAATGGCACGAATTTTGCTGAAGGAGCATTTGTGCGATTCTGCCGAGATAAGAAGATCCGGCTGGACGTTGCCTCGGTAGCCCACCCCGCATAGAACGGACAAGTGGAAAGATCCAACAGATTAGTATTATCCGGGATAAAACCCCGGCTCATTGAGCCGCTGCAAAGATCAGCGGGATGCTGGATAGAAGAACTACCAGCAGTACTGTGGAGTTTAAGAACAACTCTGAATCGATCAACAGGCTATACGCCATTTTTTCTAGTATATGGGGCAGAAGCTGTATTACCAGCCAACATAGAGCATGAATCGCCTAGGGTCACCCAATACACAGAAGCCGAAGTGCGAGAAGCCCAGCAAAATGATGTTGATCTGCTGGAAGAAGCGAGAGAATTGGCATTGTCTAGATCCGCCATATATCCGCAAAATCTCCGACGCTATCATAGCCGGAAAGTAAACCCCCGAGTCTTCCGGGAAGGTGATCCTGTACTCCGGTTGGTACAACGTACTGCTGGCATGCATAAGTTATCCCCCCCATGGGAAGGGCCATTCATTGTGAGCAAAGCATTGCACAATGATTCGTATTATCTTATCGATGCGAAACCATAGGAAAAGAACAAGGCGGACAGGTCCGGCGAGGAATCTAACCGTCCATGGAATGTAGCTCTACTTCGTCCTTTCTACACTTAACAGATAAGTATATGTATCCGAGTCTCTCATATGTCGGTATGTATGCCGGCAATGAGCCTATCAATGAAATGTGGGCACCTCGAGCAGTAACTCGGGGACTGCCGTGAAAATGTTTGTTGTTTTCCGTATTTATTATTTATACGTCGGCTGGCATAAGTTTTTCTACTTAAGCTAGATTAGTAGTGTGTGAGCACCAAAAACCCAACTCTTCGACTTGCTGCCATCCAACAAGATTTGGCTTCATGGCAAGAAAGAGAACAAGTTTGGAATTGCGTAGCATATGAAAAACGACTAAGGAAAGGAACTTAATCGAGCCGACGTTTGTTTTCCGGACTAACCTTATGTTTACTTTTGATTTATTATGCTAAATTATTTTGAGCTAATCCTAAAGTTTCAAAGTATTGTTAAGACAATTTTTGAAGCTCGGACTCGTAAGTCATAAAACCGAACCAAGGTAGACACGAACCGAGCCAAGGGATTGGAACAAGAAAATGAAACTCGGAGACAACGCCCAAGTTAACCCGGCATAAAAACTTAGTAACAAAATATCACTTGTGTTCTTGATACAATTGCACCTGGCATACCAGGGATCTGATGAAATTTAAAGTGTTTCTCAAGGAGCACCAGTAGGAGGTAATTTGACGCCAGCAGGGGCAGCCTCGGCCTCGGCTTCAGAATCATCTGCGTCTTCCTCGACGTCTGAGGCTTCGTCCTCTTCGTCCTCATCCGACTCATCTTCAGTGTTTTCAACATTTTCATCGTCAGCGGCATCTAGGAAGCTTGGTCCCTTGTTCCATTGGTGAATGGGGGCGTATTGGATGAAGTTATGAGCACAAGCCTTGCGCCGAGCCACCCAATCTGAGTCAGTAGACCACCTTGATCCAGTGCGCATACGCTCAAGGAGTTTGAGGTCAATCTTCTCGTACCACGTAAGCACGTAGTGAAGAACGATCTCAGCTCCGGCGCGTCCAGCAGATTCTCTCCAGAGATCGAGCTGCGTCTCGCACACCATGAGCTTGGCAAAAAGAACAGCAGGGGCACCCTCCGGAGTATCTTCTCCAGGCCAAAAGGCATTGAAGATCCGGACTGCTACATCCAACACGTCCTTGTCGTAGTTCTTCACAATCTCGACACGAGAGGACAAGCTGACCAGCAAGTCCTCCATGTCATATGGAATTTCTACAGCGCCAGGGGCAATTGGAGTACCCCTCTTCTGGCGGAACTTGGCGACGGCGGTAGTTGCAACAGCATTGCCCTCTGGAAATTTGTCTGAAAGCAAGACAGGTGAAATAAGTGAGAAGGGTTGACCCGGAGAGATTCATGACAATTGAAGAGAAAAGGAACTTACGAGAAATGTGGCTGTGGATCCGGGTTAGCTCCTTGGTGCACTTGTCACGCCTCTCCCGGAGTTGAATAAGCTCAGCATTCGTCGACTCAAGTTTAGAGTCGGCCTCCTGTTGGGTGCGCATCATAGAAAACAAAAAAATTTCTACGATGAGAACTACACGCCAAGATCTATCTACTAGATACAGAGCAACGGGTGGACATACATCCATGGAGAACTTACCCTCGAAGACAACGAGCTTTGTTAACGAGTAGGAACTCGTGGTTCATGTAGTCGTACACTTGCTGATCTCAAGATCGTGAGGAAGTCCGAGCGCCGCAACTCAGCAGCGCATCCGCACTCACACACACGTTCAAGACACCGGACAACCTCCACCTCCTCGCTCCAGTGATCCAGCGAAAGAAGCAACTCCTTCCAGACGAAATGCCACCGGGAACATGTATCTCACTAATCCGAGACCATGGGGGAATAATTCTAGAGGGGGAGAGAGATCCTTCACAAGGAGGTGTGAGGATGAAGGAGGGAATGGGTGGCCTTCTATAGGAGGAGGGGGGTGCCCCCTCTCTCCATGGCCGGCGCATGGGGCGGTGACCCCTCACCTCCCCCATTCATGTGGTGGTAACCCCTCCACATTAAAGTGCCTCTTCACATTCCCTTTTAAAGTCTCCACTTTAAATGCATTAAGTTTCTCCAAATTTAATGCTCTCTCATTTAATAAAACTCTTTTATTAAATTTATTCAGAATTTTGTTAATTACTTTAATTAACAAACATTCACATATAGCCCCTTGCAATATTTCAATATCACATGCAGAACCACTTTCTGCAATTTCACCCGGAACAATTTCCGGTTTCTATTGAAACAATTCCTACGCTTTGCAATTCTTTCGTCTGAAACATATGTGCTCCAAAATGGTATCCGGTAACTCTTAAGTGTGCCACCCTACGGTTCGCGAATAATGCAGACATGATCGAGACCCTTCTCTGATCAATAATTAGCAGCGGGACCTGGAGATCCGTACTGACTCCTACACATTCAACGATGACTCTTGTGATCGTGAGAACCTTTAACGCTTGTAACTAAATCCCTTTGTCTCTCGATATATTACATGTCCGAGATTCGATCATCGGTATCTCCATACCTAGTTTGATCTCGTTACCGACATGCACTCTTTTCTTGTTCCCGTGATATAACATTCTAGTGATCACATCACTTGCTTGCAAGCTATCCTAATGTGATATCACCGAGAGGGCCCAGAGTATATCTATCCGTCATCTGGATTGACAAATTCCACTCTTGATCCATGAGCCTCAACATAACACCTTTGTAGCACTGAACCCATCTTTATAGTCACCCTGTTACGGTGTGACGTTTGATGTTATCAAGATACTCTTCCGGTGTTAGCAATTAACATGATCTCATGGTCTAAGGATAAAGATTACTTCGTATGATGTTATAGCAATATAAACACAATGACTTGATCATAATGCTATACTTCGGATGAATGTTCATCACATCATTTCACAAATGTTGTGACCTTGTTATTAACAACATCCAATGTCCATGATCAGGAAACCTTGATCATCTTGTTAATCAACAAGCTAGTCTATAAGAGAGGCATGACTAGGAACCCTTTTTGTTTATTAAACACACATGTATTGATGTTTCCTATCAATACAATTGTAGCATGCAAAATAAACATCTATCATATACAAGGAATACATAATAACAACTTTATTATTGCCTCTCAGGGCATATTTCCTTCAGTCTCCCACTTGCACTAGAGACAATAATCTAGTTTATATAGTGATAAATCTAACACCCATGGAGTTCTGGTGTTGATCATGTTTTGCCCTAGGGAGTACTTTAGTCAATGTATCTGCTACATTCAGGTCTGTGTGTACTTTACAAATCTTTATATCTCCATCCTTGACATGCTCGTGGATGGAGTGAAACCGGCGCTTAATATGCTTGGAATTCTTGTGAGACCTTGGTTCCTTGGCGTTGGCTATGGCTCCATTGTTGTCACAATAGATCACCATCGGGTCCAATGCACTGGGAACCACACCCAGTTCCGTTATGAACTCCTTCATCCAAACCGCTTCCTGCACTGCTTCTGAAGCAGCAACATATTCTGCCTCCGTCGTTGATCCAGCCACCACAGGTTGTTTGGAGCTCCTCCAACTAACTGCTGCTCCGTTCAAGAGAAATACGTATCCGGATTGAGACTTAGAGTCATCCGGATCAGTGTCAAAACTAGCATGGACATAACACTTAGCGACTAGCTCTTATTCACCTCTGTATATAAGAAACATATCCTTAGTTCTTCTCAAGTACTTAAGGATATTCTTGACCGCTATCCAGTGTTCCGAACCTGGATCAGATTGGTACCTACTAGTCAAACTAATAGCATGTGCCACATCCGGTCTTGTACATAGCATGGCATACATTATAAAGCCTATGGCTGAGGCATAGGGGATCTTATCCATTATCTCTCTCTCTTCCGCCGTAGCCGGACTTTGAGTCTTACTCAATGTCTTGCCTTGCAACATAGGTAAGAACCCCTTCTTACTTCCGTCCATATTAAACTTCTTTAATATCTTATCAAGGTATGTACTCTACGATAGCCCAATTAGGCGTCTTGATCTATCTCTATAGATTTTAATGCCTAATATATATGAAGCTTCACCAAGGTCCTTCATAAAAAATTTGCTGTTTAGATAATGTTTAACACTGTTTAAAAGATCAAAATCATTTCCAATCAATAATATGTCATCCACATATAATATCAGAAATGCCACATTGCTCCCACTCACTTTCTTGTAAATACAAGCCTCTCCATAAGTTTGGACAAATCCAAACTCTTTGATCACCTCATCAAAGCGGAGATTCCAACTCCGGGATGCTTGCTTCAGTCCATAGATGGATCGCTGAAGTTTGCACACCTTATCAGCATCCTTAGGATCGAAAAAACCCTTAGGTTGTATCATATACAACTCTTCTTCAATATTACCATTGAGGAACGTAGTTTTGACATCCATCTAACATATTTCATAATCGAAATATGCAGCAATTGCTAACATAATCCTAACCGACTTAAGCATCGCTACGGGAGAGAATGTCTCATCGTAGTCAACTCCTTGAATTTGTTGAAACCCCTTTGCGACAAGTCGAGCCTTATAGATGGTCACATTACCATCAGCATCAGTTTTTCTTTTGAAAATCCATTTATTCTCAACGGCCTTTCGGTCGTGAGGTAAGTCCACCAAGGTCCAAACCTGGTTTTCGTACATGGATTCCATCTCGGATTTCATGGCTTCTAGCCATTTGTTGGAATCAGGGCTCATCATCGCTTCTTGATACGTCGTAGGGTCATCTATTTCATCAATCATGAAATTCATAACAGGATTGCCGTACAGTTCAGGAGCTGCGCGTGTCCTGCTTGACCTGCGAGGTTCGGTAGTGTCCTCTTTCGGAGTTTCATGATCAATATCATTAGATCTCTCTTCATTAGGTGAAGTCAACTCCGAAACAACTTCTAGAGCTGCGCTACTCGCCATTTCATGAAGAGAAGGTTCAATAACCTCTTCGAGTTCTACCTTCCGACTACTCACACCTTTCGCGAGAAACTCCTTCTCAAGAAAGGATCCATTCTTGGCAACAAAGACCTTGCCCTCGGATCTGTGATAGAAGGTATACCCAATTGTTTCCTTAGGGTATCCTATGAAGACGCATTTTTCCGCTTTGGGTTCGAGTTTATCCGGTTGAAGTTTCTTCACATAAACATCGCATCCCCAAACTTTAAGAAATGACAGCTTAGGTTTGTTTCCAAACCATAATTCATACAATGTCTTTTCAACGGATTTAGATGGTGCCCTATTTAAAGTGAATGCAGCGGTTTCCAGTGCATAACCCCAAAATGACAGTGGCAAGTCAGTCAAAGACATCATAGATCGAACCATATCCAATAAAGTACGATTACGATGTTCTGACACACCATTACGTTGTGGTGTTCTGGCAGGCGTGAGTTGTGAAACTATTCCACAGTCTTTCATATGTGTGCTAAACTCGTAACTAAGATACTCTCCTCCACGGTCAGACCGTAGAAATTTGATCTTTCTGTTATGATGATTTTCCACTTCATTCTGAAATTCTTTGAACTTTTCAAAAGTTTCTGACTTGTGTTTCATCAAATAGATATACCCATATCTACTCAAATCATCCGTGAAAGTAAAAAAATAACGATATCCACCTCACGCCGACACACTCATTGGTCCACATACATCAGTATGTATGATTTCCAATAAATCTGTCGCCCGTTCCATTGAACCGGAAAACGGCGTTCTAGTCACCTTGCCCATAAGGCATGGCTCACAAGTATCAAATGATTCAAAATCAATTGATTCCAAAAGTCCATCAGAATGGAGTTTCTTCATGCGTTTAACGCCAATATGACCTAGACGGCAGTGCCACATATATGTAGATATATCATTATCAAGTTTAATTCTTTTAGCATCAACATTATGAATATGCGTAATACTACTATCGAGATCCAACAGAAATAAACCATTCAACATAGGTGCATGACCATAAAAGATATTATTCATATAAATCGAACAACCATTGTTTTCAGACTTAAATGAATAACCACTTTGCATCAAACATGATCCGGATACAATGTTCATGCTCAGTGCAGGCACCAAATAACAATTATTCAGGTTTATAACTAATCCCGACGGCATATGGAGAGGCAGCGTTCCGACGGCGATCACATCAACTCTTGATCCATTGCCGACCCGCATCGTGACCTCATCCCTTGCTAGTTGTCGCTTGTTCCGCAGCCCCTAAACCGAGTTACATATATTAGCAACCGATCCCGTATCAAATACCCAGGTGCTACTGCGAGTACTAGTCAAGTACACATCAATAACATGTATATCACATATACCTTTGTTTGCCTTGCCGGACTTCTTGTCCGCCAAATACTTGGGGCAGTTGCGCTTCCAATGGCCAGTCCCCTTGCAATAGTAGCACTCGGTGTCAAACTTAGGGCCAGCTCGGGGTTTCTTTTCAGGCGTGGCAACATACTTGCCACCCTTCTTTCCCTTGTGCTTGCCTTTCTTGTCCTTCTTGAAACCGGTGGTCTTATTGATCATCAACATTCGATGTTCTTTCCTAATCTCCACTTCTACAGTCTTAAGCATTGACAGAAGCTCGGGAAGAGACTTGTTCATGCCCTGCATATTATAGTTCATCACGAAGCTCTTGTAGCTAGGTGGCAGAGATTGGAGAACACGATGTATGCCTAAGTCAATGGGAATCGTTATTCCCAAGGACACAAGCTTATCGGCGTACGCAGACATTTTGAGTACGTGCTCACTAACGGAGCTGTTTTCCTCCATCATGCAGCTAAAGAACTTTTCTGTAGAATTATAACTCTCTACGGAAACATGGGTATCGAAAATCATTTTCAATTCTCCCATGGTATCAAAGGCATTGCCATTTTCGAAACGCTTTCGAAGTTCTGGCTCTAGCCCATACAGTATGCCGCAATGAACTAAGTTGTGGTCCTCCTGACGAGTTATATAGACGTTCTTTTCCTCGTCAGGGGCATCAGGAGCTGGTGGGGGGCCTAGCGGCGCATCTAGCACATATTTCTTTTGTGCAGCAGTGAGGAGAATACTCAAATTCATAGCCCAGTTGGTGAAGTTGCTACCATTCGCAGCAAGTTTCTCTTTCTCCATGAACACATTGAAATTAAAAGCAGGTGGTGCCATCTACAACAGAATTTGTAAAGTATATTTAGACTAAGTTTATGATAGATTGAGTTCAACTAATCCAAATTACTAATGAACTCCCACTCAAAAACGACATCCCTCGTGTCCTTTTGGTGATTACATGAACCAAATCCACTACACCAAGTCCGATCATCACGTGAGTCGGTGTAGCTTCAAAGGCGAGCATCTATATGGGCATCATATCAACTATATGACTCATGCTTAACCTTTCGGTCCGTGTTCCGAGGCCATGTCTGTACATGCTAGGCTTGTCAAGTAAGAACCTTAGTATTTGCGTGTGTAAAACTATCTTACACCCGTTGTATGAAAGCGTAGAGTTGAGAACACCCGATCATCACGTGATGCCTCAAAACACGATCCACAAAACGGTCCATACTTAAGGAAGAACACATTTTATCTTGATATCTAAATGAGGGATCATCTTATAATGCTACCAAACACGCCAAACTAGCAATATAAGATGCTAACATCTAATGTGTGAAGTGAGGTGATATGGTCCATGCATTTGATCTCTATCATTTGCATCGTGGTATGATCTCTATCATTCCTTTGTGTGTAAGGCCAAGGTCTATGGAACTTACACGTTAAGTGAGTTGTAAGAGTATCTATTATACATCTACTTACAACAATACCATATCAAAACACTAGCCCAGCAACGATCTAAACTAGACGCCTCTAATTTATCAATTGCAAGTTTTACGTGGCTTAGGGCTTTCGGAGATAGAACCTGTCTAACCTACGAACATGAACCACAACGAGGATAACCAAGTTATTAGCAACTCGTTGTAAATTAGATATTGACTATAGTAGGAGAGACAGACACCCGCCAGCCACTTATGCAAAACAAGTTGCATGTCAGTCGTGGAACCGGTCTCATGTACGATGACATGTAAGGTTGGTCTGGGCCGCTTCATCCCACTATGCCACCAATATCCAAAGTACATAGAAGATGCAATAACATGGTCATCGTCGCCCACATATAAACATATGTGTACTACCCGTGTAAAGCACCTATGCATAGATCAGGCTCTGATACCACTGTTGGGTCCGCAACATAGAAAACAAAAAATTTCCTACGATGAGAACTACACGCCAAGATCTATCTACTAGATACAAAGCAACGGGTGGACATACATCCATGGAGAACTTACCCTCGAAGACAACGAGCTTTGTTAACGAGTAGGAACTCGTGGTTGATGTAGTCGTACACTTTCCGATCTCAAGATCGTGAGGAAGTCCGAGCGCCGCAACTCAGCAGCGCATCCGCACTCGCACACACGTTCAAGCCACCGGACAACCTCCACCTCCTCGCTCCAGCGATCCAGCAGAAGCAGCAACTCCTTCCAGACGAAATGCCACCGGGAACATGTATCTCGCTAATCCGAGACCATGGGGGAATAATTCTAGAGGGGGAGAGGAATGGTTAAACACTAGGATCAACAGAACACATACATATACGAATATCATGAAGCAGTGTCGGGTTACTAGTCCAACTCAAATGCTCAGGGCAGTAAGTACAGGGAACCCGACCTGCAGGAACAACACGAGGAGGCAGACCTTGGTCTTGGCACTGAACAAACATGAGGCAGGGCTGGCGGTGTGCTCGAACGGTGGAGAGGAGCTCGGTGAAACCTGCTGGGCGATGAGCGGGACCAGGGTGGCAGCGGTGCGGAGCGACCAGGCGAGATGGAGGCATCTGCGACGGGCTCGCATGGGCACGGCCGGTGCTAGCGGCGAAGGACGGAGGCGAGGTTTGGAGAGGGGCGGCCCTGGCGGCGGGGCGTGCTAGGAGGCAGAGGCGGCGCCTGAGGTGACGCGCAGAGCCGGGGCGGAGGAGCTCGGGTATGGTCTGAAGACGACACGGGCATGCAGCACACAGGGCCTGCGGGGTGCAGAGAGGGTCGGTGGCGGAGCTCTGGACGATGATGGCGGGCTCGGGAGGAGGCAGCGTTGGTGCTGGGCTCCAGCGGGACAGCGACGCAGAGGGGCTCGCCGGCTGGGCTCGGCGGGGGACGGGGGCAACGAGGTTGGCCGGGGAAGCGGCCAAAGCAGCGGCCGGGCTCCGGGGTCGCTCGCGGGGTCCTAGAGGTAGGCGAGGTGCCGGTCGGTGCGGAGGACGGTGGAGTCTCGGTCTCCAGTTCTTGGCGGCGGAGGCGGCCACGCGCGGGTCGGGGACGATGGGGAACCGCGACAGGATGCGGTGAGCCGGGTGAGGCGGCTAACGAACACGGCGGTGGCGCTCGCGTCGCGGTGCAGAGGCGAGAGCGGGGGAGAGGAACGGGGGTCACACGTTTGGGTGGTGGGGGTTTGACCGGGCATGGTTCACGAGGTGGGCAACCGCGGGGGTTGCGTGTCATGTGGTTGCGGTTTCACGTACGTGCGCGCTGATTCTAGGGCGGGTGTGGGTTGGTTGCGGCTGGTACAGGAGCGGGGTAAGTGGGGAGCGGTGAGGCCGAGCGCAGGGCGTGTCGGCGGTTGGGTTCGGGTAGCTCGCGTATAGGGGTCGTGTTGCTGCTGGGGACTGGCAGCGGGGTGGAGGGATGTGGTGTGGGGTTAGGTGTGGCTAGGGTTTGGTGGCTGTGGGCTGGGTGGCCTCCGGTTGGGCCTTTGGGCCGGGCCGTTGGCTGCCTGGCCCCCCACAAAAATATTATACATATATTAAAAAGACTTTTATAGATAGATTTTAGACAAAACAAAAATATCTGGAAGGACCGATGGTTTATCATTTGAAATAAAGAAGGGGTGTCTAGAAAACAAAGGTGGGCTTTTATATAATAGTTCTTGGCAAAAGATGCATGATGACATGACAATGTTCAAATGCAATGTGGCATGATGACATGAGCATGTTATCATTATGATGCACAAAATAAAAACAACAAGCGATTTTCTAGTAGTGGTTTTATCGGGGTGCTACAGATGCACATGATAGTGATCAAGTGCAAGGACCATATTATTTCACTTTACACATTTGATGTTTGCATCTTATATTGCTTGTTTGGCGTTTTAGTAGCATTATAAGATGATCCCTCATTTAAATATCAACATAAAAAATGTGTTCTTCCTTAACTATGCACTGTTCTATGGATCGTGTTTCGAGACATCACGTGATGATCTCGTGTACTCGACTCTACACTTTCATACCATGGGTGTAAGACAGTTTTACACACGCGAGTACTAAGGTTCTTACTTGGCAAGCCTAGCATGTACAAACATAGCCTCGGAACACGGACCAAAAGGTTAAGCATGAGTCATATGGTAGATATGATGCCCATATAGATGCTCGCCTTTGAGCTACGCCGACTCACGTGATGATCGGACTTGGTGTAGTGGATTTGGTTCATGTAATCACCAGAACAACTCGAGGGATGTTGGTTTTGAGTGGGAGTTCATGTAGTAATATGATTAGAGTTAAACTCAATTTATCATAAACTGAATCAAAGGGAATTTGCATAGTTTGTTGTAGTCATTGGCATTCGTTTACTATCTTATTCTTACTTATAATTGAGATAATAAAACTATAGAATTTTGGATATTTACTTTACGAACTGGTATCATATTGTTATGAGTGTCAATTTAAAGTTTTAAAAGTCATATTGCAAACTTTCAGCAAACTATTTACTCCGTGAAGTTTAATAAGTAGTATTAAATCAAGAATAAGAATTCCAACGTTAGTATCTAAAGTATCATGTTTGCCTCCATGACTCTTGATATTCAAATATTGTTTTAATATCGAGGTTATCTGGGAGCTGAAAGAATTGTTTCAGAAACCATCATATGTGGAAGATATTGTGATATCTCAAACAATATTTATGGTTGCAATATGATAGAGTATAATTTGGCAAAATACATGTTCTCTTGTATGAGAATTTGTGAAGGTTGGAGAGGCTAGACATCCTAATCTCCCAAAAAGGTTTTGGGGACTGACATTATACTCACGATTTGTCCTTATAGGCTATAGTAGCTTGATTATGAAAGTTGTCATGATAAGGATGAATAGAAGATGTAGTAAAAATGTTTATGACACTAATAGATTACTAAAGAATGGATTTTTGAAAGAGCGCCAAACATTTGATGATGGTGATCAACTTCAAAGTGCAAATCTAAAGGTATTAGTATTTGACTATACATGTTTTGGACTATGTTTCATGTGTATGGTGCCACTATTGATGTTGATAGATTCTTTTAAAGGAAAATGAAATGCTAGAAGAGAATCTGTAAAATATTTGACAGAAAAGAAATGACTGGAAATGTCCAGCTAAGGTATATAGATGATATACTTGTTATGGTTGTATTCTTTGCTTATTAAACAATGTTGTTCTTGGGTATTAGATACCGAATTGGTTAGTATGAAATGTCATACAAAACAACGCAATTCATGAACTACAATGGCCTAAGTAACTAGCAAGAGAATACGTGATGATGTTAATCGAAAACAAATAAAGTGTTATTCTGTTTCTCGTTGACATAAAAGCTTGCCTTCAAGTTTTGTTTAAATAATTGTTATTTTGTTCCTATACTATGAGAACAATGGTTGTTCAAATATTTACCGTATTCCATAGAAGATGGATAAACTTTTACAAGTCTAGTTGGATAAATCACGTCCATAAAAACTAATGCTAAAATGTCGTAAGACAAATGATTGAAATATCCCTTATGAAGTGACATCGCCATTTAAATTATATTGTAAATAAAACATGAAGGAACTCCATGTTGATGGATTTTTGGAGTCTTTGATTTTGATCAAATGATGCTTGTGAGACTTTCCTCGAGATAACTGAAACTCCGTTCATAGGCCAAAGAGGAACGGATGACTAAATTATTGGAAATTGTTCATGTTGATGTATATAGTACATTATATGTAGCCATGTGTGATGGATCTTCCAACTTCATATACTTTCTCTGGGAATTTGATTGAATATATATGTATATTTACTTAATAAGGAAGAAGTATGAAACAATTGAAAATTGTTCAAGCTTTTAAGATGAAATAGAGAATCATTATAACAAGAAAATAAATAATTTATGATTGGATCATAAAGGAAGATATTTTGAGTTACACGTTTAGCAAAATACCCAAGATTTGAGGAATCGTTCCATGGATTTGCATTTCCCGATAAACCATATGAGTATGGAGTGTTTGATATGGTAAGATCAAAGGTGTCATTTATAAAACTGTCATTGTATTTTAAGGATTAAAGCTTTAGAGACTACCACTTTTACACTGAAAAGAGCACCATCGTTATCCGTTGAAATGACACCATATGAGTTATGGTTTGGGATAAAACCTGAGTTGTCTTTTCATAAATTTTGGTATGCTATGCATAAGTAAAACGTTTACAACCAAAGTCGGATAAGCACGTCTTTGTAGGTTATCTCAAAGAATTTGTTGGGTATTCCTCCATAACACCGGTGACAAAAGAGTTTGTCGCTTGGAACATGAAGTTTCTTAAAGAAGGATTTTTTGACAAAAGTTAAGTGGGAGGACAATACAACTTTGATTAGGTTGATAAACCTAAGCAACATGTGCTAAGTAGCATAGCACCGGAAAGTGTCTCGGAGGCGGCTAAAATGCTCATGGCTCCCGTGATTTCAAAAGTTGTGATCTTGGAGATGAGAGTTCCTATTGAACCGTGTGGGTCGTTAAGAATCAAATAGTAAGATTTGAAACAGAAGTCGTTATTGTTTTGACAATGATGACTCGACTGCATGCAAAGCGATGAAGGGCCCTGACTCAATAAAATGACCATAAGTCATAAAATTCGTGATAGTTTCCATACACGAGAAATCAAGTTATGAACTTGAAAGACCCTCCGGAAAGGCGTGAAGCCTATCGGTCATTTTTGGATCTACAAAAAGGGATGGGCATGGATGTTTCACATCTATGAAATAGTCGACATGTCGGAAAAGAGTTTACGACAAAGTTCAAAGAGTTGACTACGACAAGATTTGATCTTTCATAGTGATATCTATTCTGGATGTCTTATTGAGCAACCACTACATATGTCAATTTTGATATATGGTTGTTGAATAAACAAAACAAGGTTCTCCTAATAGAATGGTTACCTAGGACGTGTATATGACACGGTCTGAAGGGTTTTGTTAAATCAAAGGATGATAAACGGGGATACAAACTTCAATGGTTGAAGCAAGCATAGCGGAGTTGGAATCCACCGTCATGAAACTGTTAAAAGAGTTTAATTTCATCGGAGACGATGAAGATCCTTGCATTTGCAAGAAATTAAGTGGGAGCGCTTAGACATATTTCTAATACATTATGTATATGACATGGTGTTGATTGGAAATGATGTATCTTTTATTGACACAAGTTAAGAATTTAATTAAAATTAGATTTTGATGAAAGACTTTGGTGAATGAAACGAGATTCAAGTGTTTTGACACTTGATGAGTGAAATCACATGAATATTTTAATCAATAATATATACCATGGTATGTACATATCCAGATATGTCCTATGCTCTAAATGTTGTGAGAATATACCAGAATGATTCATAAAATGATCATTGGACAATAGTAAAGATATTCTTATGATCTTTGAAAGAACTAAGAATATATCATGTATAAGTGACAAGTAGTTAAAAGTAGTTCATTGTAAAGTATCACATTGATACTAGTTTTATCACAAGATACAAATTAAATTTATCTCAATCTAAACTATGGGTGGCACAATGTAATGGAAAGGAGGTTACATGATGGATTTGAATGAGTTCCAAAATTGATACATTGTGATGTATACTACAACAAAAGGCTAAGTATATGACTGCTATAGTAGCAGCAAATGAGGGAATTTGGTTAAGTAGTTTGTTATCAAACTAGGTGTGGTTCTTAGTAGGATATTACTATGAAGATATATTGTACGACAATTATATCAACATATTTTGACCCAAAGGAACTAAAGGTCTCACCAAAGGACTAAACTTATACAATGCCATCTCATATGAGAATGAGTGATGCGTAGAGGCGCAAAGGCATGCAAATACACACGGACCTGAAAGTGTCAGATCCGGAGATTATGTTTACCACTAGCAAACGCATATATACAACACCAGAAAGCCATAAGTGTTGAATGTGCAAGTTTAAAAACTACATTATTGACTCTAGTGAAAGTGGGAGACTGAATTGAATATGCCCGAGAGGCAGTAATAAAGTTGTTATCATCTTATTCCATGTTTATGATAAAAGTTTATTTTACATGCTATAATTGTATTAATTGGAAACATTAATACATGTGTGTTTAATAAACCAAATAGAAGGTTCCTAGTAATGCCTCTCATATAAACTAGCTCGTTGATTAACAAGATGGTCAAGGTTTCCTGATCATAGACATTGGATGGTGTTAATAATGAGGTCATAGCATTTGTGAAATGATGTGATGAACATTCATCCGAAGTATAGAAATATGGTGAAAGTCATTGTGTTTAAATTTCTATAACATCTTATGAAGTAATCTTAATCCTTAGACCATGAGATCATGTTAATTTCTAACACTAGAAGAGTAACTTGATAACTTTTAACATCACACCATAACAGGGTGACTATAAAGGTAGGTTCAGATACTCCGAAGGTATTATGTTGAGGCTCATGGATCAAGAGTGGATTTTTTCCATCCCGATGACAGATAGATATACTCTAGGCCCTCTCGGTGACATCACATTAGTTAGCTTGCAATCAAGTGATGAGATCACTAGAATGTTATATCATAGGAACAAGAAAAGAGTGCATATCGGTAATGAGATCAAACTAGGTATGGAGATACCGATGATCGAATCTTGGACATGTAATATATCACGAGACAAAGGGATTTAGTTATGATGTTAAAGGTTCACACGATCACTAGAGTCATCGTTAAATGTGTGGGAGTCAGTACGGATCTCCAGGTCCCGCTACTGATTATTGATCAGAGAAAGGTCTCGATCATGTCTGCATTATTCGTAAACCGTAGGGTGACATACTTAAGGGATACCGACACCATTTGGAGTAAATATGTTTCAGATAAAGTTTGAAGAAAGTGCTAGAATCATTTCGATGGAAACTGGAATTGTTTCAGGTGAAATTGCAGAAACTGGTTCTGCATGTGATATTGAAATATTGCAAGGGGGTTTTATGTGAGTGTTTTTTAATTAAAGTAATTAACAAAATTATGAATAAAATAAATTAAAGAGTTTTATTAAATGATAGTGTATTAAATTTGGAGAAATTTAATGCATTAAGTGGAGTTTTAAGTAGAGAATGTGAAGGGTCATATTTATGTGGAGGGGAGTTACCACCACATGAATGAGAGGAGGTGGAGGGGCTCCTTCATGGCCCGGCCATGGAAGGGGGTTCCCCCTCCTCCTATAAAAGGCCCCCTCTCCTCACTTCTCACTCACACCTCCTCGTGAAGGATCTCTCTCCCCTCTAGAAATTATTCCCAATGGTCTTGGATTAGCGAGATACATGTTCTCGGTGGCTTTATCTGGAAAGAAGCTGCTACTTCTGCTGCATCGCTAGAGCGAGGATGCGGAGGTTGTCGGGGTACCGGACGTGTGTACGATCATGGATTCACCGCTTCTTTTCGGTGTTGGACTTGCTGGTGTTGGACCTGGTGGACTCGCTGGATTTCATCATGATCTTGAGATCGGCAAGTGTACGACTACATCACCCACAAAATTAGTTTCGTTAACAATGTTTTGTCGCTCTCCAAGGGTATGTTCTCTATGGATGTATATCCATCCATTTCTTGTATCTAGTAGATAGATCTTGGCGTATAATAGTTCCCATCGTACGAAATTTTTCGTTTTCTGTGCTGCGAACCCAACAAAATTTTCTTACACAAATTATTTACCGAAAATCTATCTTCACCGTTATGCACTATCTTATTGCATCTAATAAAATAACAATTTCAATTGCCTTCATGCTCCTAATATTATCATTTAAACACTCTACCAAATTATTGCAAACATAATCCACTTTGCTGAACTCACCAAACTTGCTTCTAACCCATAGCTTTATGTGATGTTCTGCAAGGAATTCTTTCACCTTTGGCACAGTATACATGTTCTGCATGTAAGTAGCATGCCTTCTTGGTGTGTATATGTATGTTGATGGCCACAAGTTGTCTTCAAATATCATTACTTTGAACTTCTTCATGAAGTTAGTAGAAAGATGCCACATGCATACACTATGCTCAGCCCCAGGAAACACATCATCAAAAGTATTCTCAAGCCCCTTGCATGCATCAGTGTTTATCACCAAGCCTTCAGGTGACCAGTTACTACACGTAGTCTCTACATAAACCATGTCCAACTTTTATTTGATTCACCCTCAAGAATAACATAAGCTACAAGAAAAAGGCAATTATGCACGTCCACATCACAAGAAGTAGCAAGTTGTCCCCTGAACTTCCATGTTAAACAAGTTGCGTCTATTGTCAGGTATGGCCTGCAGCCATCTTGGAACCCCTTTTAGCATGCCTTCGGGCAGACAAAACATCTCCTGAAGCATTTATTATATGCCTGCATATACTTGACCCCCTTGAGACCTTTTCTCTTCCTTTCACAACCTTATAGTCAATGTCAACAACACTACCAGGTGATGCCTTCTCTACCTCAGTTTAAACTATATAATATGTGAAAACTGTCATTCCACTTGCCTTGAATAAAGTCTATAGTCATATACTTCCCATCAAAGACTCTGTGGTAAGGAATCAGAATATTAAACTTATCGCTAAGCTTAGTTTTGAGTTCCGTAGGTCCAATGTTATGATCCTGCCTCACCTAGTAAAGTATAGTAGCAGCAATCCACTTGGCTGTCGCCGGTCTAATTTTATCATGTAAAGAAGTATTTGGACAGTTGTGTCTTCGTGTTTACCTTGATATGCATTCAATAAGAATAAACATAAATCAGAGGACATATCAACAGACTAAATATGAGAAAGACTGAAACTAAATGTAGCTATTGCAACCTGAAATGTGTGTCCACCCCGCATTGGATTTGCATGCAATCTTCATTTACACACCTTACTTTCCCAACAATGCACCCTAAATCTCTTTTGGTCTCTCTTTTGAATGATAAATTCAAAGCCAAAGCTTATTGCATAGGTAGGAACGACATATTTGTAGTCCTCCATGGTCACAAAGACAGTCCTCTCATCAGTTGTAGGATTGTTCTTGTAAAAGTGTGACATTGGCTTGTCCTCGTCTTCGTTATCGTATCTACATCCCATTTCCGCATCTTCACATTCCTCTTCCTCATCAGTCCCATAGTCAGGCTTAAAGTTTGAATCAACCAAATATTCCCTACTCTCCATCCTATCAGGGTCAATAGCCACATATGGATATGCTTTCTCATCATCATCATCTTTGAGCACAAAATCATCCTCACCGCTACCCATTTCAATGTCTTCATGCTCGCTTGACAAAGCATCATGCTCAAGGACAAGCTAGGCAGTCGCGCTCACTATCGCGAACAGAGGCTGCTCTATTATGGATGGTTCAGCTATTTTCATTGCACATGGTCTGAGTGTAGGGGTTCGTAGCATGGAAAACAAAAATTTTCTATCGCATACAAACAAACAAGCCAAGATCTATCTACTAGATTGTAGCAACGAGTCGATGGGATAACTCACCCTCGAAGATTCCAAAGTGTTTAACGAGAGCAGATTCTCGTGGGTGATGTAGTCGTACTCTTTCCGATCTCAAGATCGCGTAGACGATCCTTCCGGCGCCACGTTCCAGCAGCGCTCCCGCAGTCGGTCACACGTTCGGTACTCGACGAAGACCTTCCTCTCCCTTGTTCCAGCAGGCAGCGGAGGTTGTAGCACTCTCCTCGCGATTCCGGCAGCACAACGGCGTGGTACCGGAAGTAGAGGGGAAATCCCGCAGGGCTTCGCCTTAAGCCGGTGCGAGTATGGTGGAGCTTATGAGAGAGGCTATTAGTGGTCTAGTAATTAGACACACCAATTAGAGGGCTCTAAACCAATTAGAAGGCTCTAAACCGAATAGCTCTAAACCGGGGTCTAGATCTAGGGTTTAGTTTAGAAGATAGGAAACTTGTGTGTCTAGGAGGAGCCCTGCCCCTCCTTTTATGGGAGGGGGGTCTTGGCGCGCCAGGGGAGGGAGGGAGTCCCTCCCCAACTCGGCCTTGGGCTGGGCGCCGGCCTGGAGGAGTCCAACTCCTCCTCCAAGTTGATTCCAACTCCTCTTGCTTGTTTCCCACAGTTTCTTGTTTTAGCCGTTTGACTTTCAAACTGGACATTTGACTTTTCTGTTTTAGGATTCAATTTAATCCTTTATTTGGGACAGCAAGAACACTTAGTACATGATGCAATCATTCCAATATGTAATGACACATTCATGTACCCCTTCCCCCCCGGAGTGCCGGACAATCCGGAACCTTCTAGAACATTCCCGATGAAAACACCGGAATCATTCCCGAACTCCGAAACGGGACTTTCCTTATATGAATCTTATTCTCCGGACCATTCCGGATCACCTCGTGATATCCCGGATCCCATCCGAGACTCCGAACAACATTCGGTCTCTTTCTCATAATACCATAACTACTCAAACAACGTCGAATCCTTAAGTGTGTCTCCCTACGGTTCGTGAATTATGCGGACATGATCGAGACACTTCTCCGAACAATAACCAATAGAGGAATCTAGAAATTCATATGGCTCCCACATATTTCTACGATTACTTTGCGATCGAATGAACCACTTACATACGATACCAATTTCCCTTTGTCTCACGATAGTTTACTTATCCGAGGTTATGATCGTCGGTATCTCTGCATACCTAGTTCAACCTCGTTACTGATAAGTACTCTTTTCTCGTTCCCGTGATATGTGATCCCTTGTGACCAAGTCACATGCTTGCAAGCTAATTGGATGACATTTCACCGAGAGGGCCCAGAGAATATCTATCCGTCATGTGGATGGACAAATCCCACTCTTGATCCATGTGTTTCAACCAATACTTTCCGAACACTCAATGCCACTTTTATAGCCACCCTGTTACGGTGTGGTGTTTGATGACATCAAAGCATCCATCCAGTAAAGGTGATATGCACGATCTCATGGTCGAAGGAATTAGGTTACTATGTATCAGAAAGCATATAGCAATTGAACTATTGAAATGACTTGATCTTTATGCTACGCTTATCTATAGGAGTATGTCCATCACATCATTCTCCTAATGATATGATCCTGTTGTTAATAACATCTCTATGTTCATGATCAGGAAACCATGATCATATATTAACCAACAAGCTAGTTTAACAAGAGGCTTTACTAGGGACTCTTATTTTAGTTTACAAATCACACAAGTATTAATGTTTCCGGTTAATACAATTATAGCATGGTATGCAAACATTTATCATAAGTGTGAAGACATGATAATAACCACTTTATTATTGCCTCTTGGGCATATCTCCAACAGTCTCCCACTTGCACTAGAGTCAATAATCTAGTTTCGAACCTTTGTGTATATAACACCTATGGCTTTCCGGTGTTGTATGTACACGATTGCTAGTGGTCAACTGATCTCCGGATCTGACACTTCCAGGTCCGTGTGTAATTGCATGTCTTTGCGTCTCTACGCATCACTCATTCTCTAATGAGATGGCTTTGTATAAATTTGGTATTTCGGTGTGATCTTTAGCTCTTTGGGGTTAAAACATGTTGATAATATTGTCGCACAATATATCTTCATAGTATTATCCCACTGTGAACTACACCTAGTTTGATAACAAACTTCTTGACACAAATGCCCTCTTTTGCTGCTATAATAGCAGTCATATACTTAGCCTTTTGTTGTAGTATCTGTCACAATGTCTTAACCTTGGAAATCATCCAAATCCATTATGGAACTCACTTTCCATTATATTGTGCCACCCTTAGTTTAGATTGAGATAAACTTAATTTGTACTTTGTGACAAAGCTAGTTTCAATGTAGTACTTTTACAATGAACTAACCATCTATTTGTCACTTCTACAAATATTATACTCTTAGTTCTTTCAGAAGATCATAAGAATATCCTTACTATTGTCCAATGATCATCTTACGAATCATTCTGGTATATGCTCACAACATTTTAGAGCATAGGACATATCTGGATTTGTACATATCACAGTATGATTGATATAAATACTCTTTGTGATTTCAGACATCAAGTATCAATCTATACTTGATTATTTGTTTCACTTTACCAAATGTCAATACATTTGAATATATCATCAACATTGAACTTATTCAATCCTTTCTGTGCAACAAGAACCTTTCTTGTAGTTTCTATATTGAATTCATTCAATATCTCGTCTATGTACTTCTGGCACAACCATATTAGCGTCTATTGATGCCAAATATTTGGGTTTTGCCTAAGTCTTTCATCAGGATGAAATTCTTAATATGTGTTAATCATTTCTAATCAACAATATGTCCTCCACATAATGTATTAGAAATATGTCTTAGCGCTCCCACTTAATTTCTTGCAAATGCAAGCATCTTCATTGTCTCCGATGAAATTAAACTCTTTTAACAGTTTCATCATAGTGAAGATTCCAACTCCGCTATGCTTACTTCAACCATTGAAGTTTGCATATGCTTTTAGCATCCATTGAATTAACAAAACCCTTTGGACCGTGTTATGCACACGTCCTAGGTAACCATTCTATTAGAAGAACTTGTTTTGTTTATTCTACTACCACATAACAAAAATTATATGTAGTGGTTGCTACATTAATCCATCTAGACTAAATATCACTATGACAGATCAAATCTTGTCATAGTCAACCTTTGAACATTGTTGTGAACTCTTTCCCAACATGTCGATTATTTCATAGATGTAAAACATCCATGTCTATTTCTTTATAGATCCAGACACAACTGTAAGGTCTTACACCTTTCTCGAGGGTCCTTCAAGTTCAAAACTTGATTTCTCGTGTATGGAACTATCATGGATTTTATGGCTTCAAGCCATTTTACGGAGTCAGGGCCCATCATCGCTTCTCTGCATGTAGTCGGTTCATTATTCTCAAATAATGATTCAACCCTCAAATCTTGGTATTTGATTGTTCATCCGACCTACTTGTTTCAATAGGAACTTGGATCTCCGTGACCACAACCTTTTGAGGTACGTGAACCATGAGCATTGTTGCTGCCTCCGAAACACTTTTCGGTGCTGCGCAATTCTGCACATATAGCTAAGGTTCTTTTAACCTTATCAAAGTTTCTATTGTCCTCCCACTTAACTTTTCACGAAAAATTTCTTCTCAAAGAAACTTGACGTTCTAAGCAACAAACACTTTTGTCTCCGGTGTTTTATGGAGGAACAGTTTATACAAAGACAGGTTCATCCGACTTTGGTTGCACACATCTTTCTTATGCATAGCCTACCAATGTTTAAGAAAGGACAACTTGGGTTTTATCCCAAACCATAACTTTATATGGTGTCATTTCAACGGATTATGATGGAGCTCTTTTCAGTGGAAAAACGGTAATCTCTAAAGCTTTTAATCTTTAAAATATAATGGCAGTTTTATAAATTATACCTTTGATCTTACCATGTCAAACAAGGTTTAATTACATATCTCGAACGCTCCATACACTTATGGTGTTTCGGGAAAATGCAAATCCACGGAACGATTCCTTAAATCTTAGGTATTATGCTAAACTTGTAACTTAAATATTTTCCTTTATGATCTTATCATAAACTATTCATATTCTTGTTACAATGATTTTGCACTTCATCTTGAAAGTCTTTGAACTTTTCAAGTGTTTCATACTTTATCCTTATTAAGTAAATATTTATATATTCACTCAAATTTTCGGAGAAAGCATATGAAGTTGAAATCCATCGCTCTTGACTACACATAACGGACTTCGTACAACAATATGTACAAGTTCCAATAAGCTAGTCATTCGTTCCCTTTTGGCCTATGAACGAAGTTTTAATTATCTCTAGGAAAGTTTCACAAGCGTCATATGATCAAAAATCAGAAGACTCCAAAATTCCATCAACATGGAGTTTCTTCATGTTTTCTTTCAAATATAATTTAAACGGCGATGTCACTTCCTAAGTGATCTTTCAATCAATTTGTCTTTCGACATTTTTAGCACTAGTTTTATGGATGTGATGTCTCCAACGAGATTTGCGAATCATCCATCTTTTATGGATTACGGCAATTATTTGAACAATCCTTTTGTTCTCATAATACCTGATAAAACAAATCTTTGAAGGCAAGCTTTGATGTTTAACAAGCAACACAATAACCCTTTATTTTGTTCTTGATGAACATCATCACATATTCTTTTGCTAGTTACTTAGGCCATTGTAGTTCATGAATTGTGTTGTTTCGTATGACGATTCACACCAACAAATTCAGTATCAAATACTTAAGAACCACATTGTTTAACAAGCAAAGAATATAGCCATAACATGTATATCATCTATATACTTAAACTTAACGATTCTAGTCTTTTCTTTTCTGCCATATATTTATGAGATTCTCTTTCAGTATTTCCTTTTCAGTTTGAAAGAATCTATCAACATCAATAGTGGAGTCATACATATGACATCTAGTCCAAAGCGTGTATAATTAAATACCAATGTCTTTGGACTTGCACTTTGAAGTAGATCACCATCATCAAATATTTGGTGTTCTTTCAAATTCCTTTCTTTAGTAATCTCTTGGTGTAGTAAACATTTTACCTACATCAAATATTCACCCTTATCATGGAATCGTCCATGATCAAGCTACTTTTAGCTTACAACGATGAATTATGAGTATAATGTTGCTATCCAAAACCTTTTGGAGGATTAGGACAACAAGTGTCTCCAACCTTTTTTTTGTAATTTCTCATCAAAATATGAGAACATGAACTTTGCCATATTATACTCTATCATGTTGTAACCAAAACTTCGTTTCAGATATCACAATATCTTCCACACATCATGGTTTCTGAAACAACTCTTTCAGATCCTAGATAACCTTGATATTAAGAGAATCCTTTGAATATCAAGAATCATGGATACAAACATGATACTTATATACTAACACTTGGAATTGTTACTCTTGATTTAATACTAATTATTAAACTTCATGGAGTAACCGGAACTTACTGAAAGTTTGCAATAGGACTTTTAAACTTTAGATTAACACTTAAAACAATACGATACCAGTTCGTAAAGTATCTAACCAGAATTCTATAGTTCTATCATCTCAATTATAACTAAGCGCAAGGTGGTAAACGGATGCCAATGACTACAACAACTATGCAAATTCACTTTGATTTAGTTTATGATAAATTGAGTTCTAATTAATAATTAAATTAATCTAGGTGAACTCCCACTCAAAACAATATCCCTCACATTGTTTTAGTGATCACACGAACCAAATCCACCACATCAAAACCGATCATCACGAGAGTTGATATAGTTTCAATGGCGAACAATCGACATGTTCATCATATCTACTATATGATTCATGCTTTACCTTTCGGTGATCCGTGTTCCTGAGGCCATGTCTGTACATGCTAGGCTCGTCAAGATCAAACCTTAGCTACCGCATAAGCAAATCTGGCTTGCTTACGTTGTATTCACCCGCGGAATCAAAGACACCCGATCATCACGTGGTGCTTTGAAGCAGCAAGCTTTGGCAACGGTGCATACTAAGGGTGAACACTTTAGAACTTGAAATTTATGTGCATGAGGGATCATCTTATAATGCTACCGTCGTCTACTAAGCAATACAAGATGCATAAAGGATTAACATCACATGCAATTCATAATATGTGATATGATATGGCCTTTCTTCTTTGTGCTTCTGATCTCCATCTTCAAGCACGAACATGATCTCCATCATCACCGACATTGCATCAAGGTCAATGACGCTTCTCCATGGTTGTCGTCCACCGGCTTCAACTATTACAACTACTTTGAATAGACACGCGGGTCTTAACAGAAATTAAAGACAACCATATGGCTCCTGCCGGTTGCCGACTTACAATAAGGAACATTGCATACATCATATATAATCACAATCATGGCCATATCACATCACTGCACACCCCTGCAAAACAAAGTTAGACGCCTCTACTTTCTTTGCATGTTTTACGTGGTTTGGGGCTGTTAATAAGTGTTGCTCTAACTTACGAACATGAACCACAACATTGATACTAGTATTGTTAATCACCCGTTGTAAATTGGATCTTAACTATGCTAGGAGAAACAGGCACCCGCAAAGCCACTTATGCAATACAAGTTGCATGTCAAGCGTGGAGCAAGTCTCATGAACGATGTCATGTAAGGTTAGCCCGGGCCGCTTCATCCCAACATACCGCAAGATGCAAAGTACACAAGAAGCAATCGACAATAAAAGCATCAACGCCCACAATGACCATTGTGTTCTACTCGTGCAACAGATCTACATATAGACACGGCTCTGATACCACTGTAGGGGTTCGTAGCATGGAAAACAAAAATTTTCTATCGCATACAAACAAACAAGCCAAGATCTATCTACTAGATTGTAGCAACGAGTCGATGGGATAACTCACCCTCGAAGATTCCAAAGTGTTTAACGAGAGCAGATTCTCGTGGGTGATGTAGTCGTACTCTTTCCGATCTCAAGATCGCGTAGACGATCCTTCCGGCGCCACGTTCCAGCAGCGCTCCCGCAGTCGGTCACACGTTCGGTACTCGACGAAGACCTTCCTCTCCCTTGTTCCAGCAGGCAGCGGAGGTTGTAGCACTCTCCTCGCGATTCCGGCAGCACAACGGCGTGGTACCGGAAGTAGAGGGGAAATCCCGCAGGGCTTCGCCTTAAGCCGGTGCGAGTATGGTGGAGCTTATGAGAGAGGCTATTAGTGGTCTAGTAATTAGACACACCAATTAGAGGGCTCTAAACCAATTAGAAGGCTCTAAACCGAATAGCTCTAAACCGGGGTCTAGATCTAGGGTTTAGTTTAGAAGATAGGAAACTTGTGTGTCTAGGAGGAGCCCTGCCCCTCCTTTTATGGGAGGGGGGTCTTGGCGCGCCAGGGGAGGGAGGGAGTCCCTCCCCAACTCGGCCTTGGGCTGGGCGCCGGCCTGGAGGAGTCCAACTCCTCCTCCAAGTTGATTCCAACTCCTCTTGCTTGTTTCCCACAGTTTCTTGTTTTAGCCGTTTGACTTTCAAACTGGACATTTGACTTTTCTGTTTTAGGATTCAATTTAATCCTTTATTTGGGACAGCAAGAACACTTAGTACATGATGCAATCATTCCAATATGTAATGACACATTCATGTACCCCTTCCCCCCCGGAGTGCCGGACAATCCGGAACCTTCTAGAACATTCCCGATGAAAACACCGGAATCATTCCCGAACTCCGAAACGGGACTTTCCTTATATGAATCTTATTCTCCGGACCATTCCGGATCACCTCGTGATATCCCGGATCCCATCCGAGACTCCGAACAACATTCGGTCTCTTTCTCATAATACCATAACTACTCAAACAACGTCGAATCCTTAAGTGTGTCTCCCTACGGTTCGTGAATTATGCGGACATGATCGAGACACTTCTCCGAACAATAACCAATAGAGGAATCTGGAAATTCATATGGCTCCCACATATTTCTACGATTACTTTGCGATCGAATGAACCACTTACATACGATACCAATTTCCCTTTGTCTCACGATAGTTTACTTATCCGAGGTTATGATCGTCGGTATCTCTGCATACCTAGTTCAACCTCGTTACTGATAAGTACTCTTTTCTCGTTCCCGTGATATGTGATCCCTTGTGACCAAGTCACATGCTTGCAAGCTAATTGGATGACATTTCACCGAGAGGGCCCAGAGAATATCTATCCGTCATGTGGATGGACAAATCCCACTCTTGATCCATGTGTTTCAACCAATACTTTCCGAACACTCAATGCCACTTTTATAGCCACCCTGTTACGGTGTGGTGTTTGATGACATCAAAGCATCCATCCAGTAAAGGTGATATGCACGATCTCATGGTCGAAGGAATTAGGTTACTATGTATCAGAAAGCATATAGCAATTGAACTATTGAAATGACTTGATCTTTATGCTACGCTTATCTATAGGAGTATGTCCATCACATCATTCTCCTAATGATATGATCCTGTTGTTAATAACATCTCTATGTTCATGATCAGGAAACCATGATCATATATTAACCAACAAGCTAGTTTAACAAGAGGCTTTACTAGGGACTCTTATTTTAGTTTACAAATCACACAAGTATTAATGTTTCCGGTTAATACAATTATAGCATGGTATGCAAACATTTATCATAAGTGTGAAGACATGATAATAACCACTTTATTATTGCCTCTTGGGCATATCTCCAACACTGAGATCATTGATGCTAGTATCTTCCCTAGTATCTTCGTTAATGATGTGAAAAGACATCAACATAGTCCTTGTGCAGATGTGTTTACCCGACATCATGGCCAGGGACTCCTCAGTCCTAATGTTGTAGAAAGTCTGCGAATTTGTCATAGTACCTTCTTACAAATTAATTGTGCTGGCCAATCAGAAACTTGCCAAATTCCATGTGTCACTTAGAGTTAGGTCCTACGTGTCTACTGTCAAACGATAATCAAAACCATTGGTAACTACAATTCTACCGTTGGACAAGGTTTCAGTCTGACACCCATGCCGAACCTTCAATAAAAATCCGGATGTAGCAGAGATCCTATGGTTACCAACATATATCCTCGCCATCACCATGGGACTAGAAATGCAAATTAGGGAATGCAGAGAAGGAATTATAGTACTTACCCTTCAGGGAGGACGTACGACACGTTCACCGGGATCCTGACCTCCAGAGCTTTGCACCCCGTGTCCTCTTCCCCTATTTCATCCTCCTCCGTGCTCTCCAGCCTTGAAGGATCCATCTTTGTGCTCTCCAGCCGTGCAGGACCCATATTTGTGTTCTTCGGACACTCAGGATCCATCTCCAGGCGGGATCTAGATCACAGCCACCGTCGTTGGGCGAGAACCCAACGCACACCTAATGCTTTTCGTTAGACATGCCTAGGCGGGGATAGTGGCAAGCAGAAAGGGCAAGGATACAGAACAGGAGGGGAGGGCAGGAGGATGATGGTGGTGCACGACGAAATGGAGTGGTGGTGGGAGGACCGGAGTAGTGGAGTGGAGCGGAGCTGGGAGCGACAAAATATGGAAAATCACAGAATAATGGGGGCACTAATCCTCGAATCTGGGATGTGCGCAGTTGATGGTGGAGGTGGAAGGGCTCGCCAGTTAGAATACATGCCACGTAAACAAGTGAACCATACTAGATCCACATGTCAGTAAATGAGGCAAGCAGCAGCAACTAAGCTAGACTGGACCCAGTTGTCATAAAACGAGTGAACCCACATATCAGTAAACGAGTCAAGCAGTTAGCAACTAAACCATACTGGAACCACATGTCAGGAAACGAGTCAACCAGACGACAACTGAGTTAGTCATAACATCTAATGGCGGTAGACGGCAACAGACGAAACTAGGAGCAAAGACGTAACGACTCCGCGATTTCTGATGGTATTGCTACAATTCGATGGATTGTAGTGGCACAGTCAAACTATCAGAGCAAACTAAGGCCATAGCCGTAAATGTCCCTTCCATTTAATAGAAAATGGTAAATATAGAAAACAAATCAATTAGAACATGAAGAAGGAACCATAGTGGGTCAGTGGAATTTAAAATTATAAATTACTTAATTCTATAATAATTTGTTCGGGGCACCAGCCCCATCAAATAAATCCTTTATGGAAAATATGACTCATGATATACCACAACTCTGACATGAAGAGAATTCCATCCTCATAGCTCTTTTTATTGAGAAGGAAATATAAGATGAAATTCTCCAAATGGAGCATAACAAAGATCCTGGTCTAGATGGGTTTCCAGTGGGGTTTTATCTGACTTTTAATAAATTTATTAAGGATGATCTAATGGCATTGTATGATCATCTAAATATAGGGCATTTTCCATTATATAAACGAACTTTGGTGTTATTATTTTACTTCCCAAAACAGACAATGCGGTTCAGATTCAATAATATAGGATTATTTATCTTTTGAATGTTAGCTTAAAGATCTTTACAAAGGTTGGTACTAATAGGATTACGGGGATTGCCCATAAAGTATTTCAGCCAATCCAATCAACATTTATGCCTGGATGACACATTCTAGAGAGAGTGGTTATCCTACATGAAACCATTCATGAACTTCATAGGAAGAATATGTATGGTGTTCTTTTTAAAATAGATATCAAAAATGCCTATGACAAATTGAAGTGGTCCTTCTTGTAGAAAAATTTGTGGATAAAAAGATTTGTGCTAGAGTTGTGCAAGTCGATTAAGCATTTGTGCAGGACGGTAGTTTTGGTATAAAGGTTAATGATGACATTGGCCATAATTTCCAAACCAATAAAGGCTTGAGACAAGGAGATCATTTGTCCCCAATACACTTCAATATTGTTACTGACATGTTGCATATTCTTATTGCATGGGAAAAAGAGAATGCTTGGTTGGGGGGCTTATACCTCATCTTGTTAAGGGGGTTCTCAATTCTACAATATGCGAATGACACCATTTTTTATGGAATATGATCTAGAAAAGGCGGTGAATATGAAATCAATATTGTGTGTATTTGAACAACTGTTCAGTCTCAAAAAAAATCCAAAAGAGTGAAATACTCTGCTTTGGCAAGATAAAAGACTAGGAACAATACTATAAGAAAATCTTTGGCTGCAAGTTTGGTTCCTTGCCTTTTAGATACTTGGGGATCCCTATCCATTACAGAAAACTCAAATTTAGATTTGTATCTAGTGAAAACTCTCTTCAAAGGGAAGTTGGGTTGCTAGGAGGACAAGATGCTATCATATGGTCATCGACTTATCCTTATCAATTCTATGTTGACAAGTTTGTCTATGTTTATGTTATCTTTTATGGAAATTCCGAAGGGGTATGGAAAAGAATTTACTTATATAGATCTCATTTATTTTGAGAAAGTGATAAGATGAAGGAAAAATATAGGCTAACAAAATGGAACATAATTTGTAGACTGGAGGACAAGGGGTCTAGGGATTGACGTACTTGAACTCAAAAAAAATGATTATTAAGCAAGTGGCTTTTTGAACTACTTAATAAAGAGGGTGTATGGCAGGAGCTACCGTACAATAAGTATCTTAGTCAAAAGACCATGTCCAATTCGAAGCAAAACCCACAGATTCAACCTTTTGGAAGGGGCCGGTGAGCGTAAAAAATAACTTCTTTAGTATAGGTTATTTTAAAGTTGGTGATGGCTCTAATACAAGGTTTGGGAAGACTTCTGGTTAGGAGATATATCATTTGCATAGTGACATGGGTATGCCCAACAGACACCTGACTACAGCCTACCTAGTGCAGCTCGACGGAAGACCCACTCGACAACCTACCAAGGTCCATGACGCCCATGACAGTTCGAGAGGTATGAAGCCCATATGGACACAGACTCCCAAACGCACAAGATAAGGATGTCTCAATACTAGATTTTAAATCAAACTTGTAACCAACTCGTATTGGTACCTGAGACCTAGACTCCCCATATATAAAGGCTAGGAGGGTCCAACGAGAAGGGCATCGCGACTCCCACAATACCCCAATAGACAGATCTACGACATCGCCGAAATAGACAATAGATCTAGACATCGATCTCTCGCACATACGCCAGATCCAATCTGCGCGACACCGCCATTGGTGACCTTATAATCCTTCGGATCATCATCAATCAAGAGTAGACAAGCAGGAGTAGGGTCCTCTACGAGGCCTGAACCTGGGTAAA
Source organism: Avena sativa (assembly GCA_916181665.1). NCBI lineage: Eukaryota > Viridiplantae > Streptophyta > Magnoliopsida > Poales > Poaceae > Avena > Avena sativa. The sequence continues at coordinate 186,809,373 of OV702289.1, read as the reverse complement.
CCTTGTGTCCCTGTGTGCTTGTCTGTTAGCCGTTCCGCGATCTCTAGCGCTCCCTCCTTCTCCAAAACCCAAGTCCATAACAATGGGCATTGATGAGTTTAACTCTCGTCAATTGGCGCCATCTGTGGGAACTAGGAGCGCTGATGTTTCAATCTCGACGGCTCCAACCTCTGCAATCTACGACTCGTCGTTCGATGTACGTGATCTCGCACTACTAGGAAAAACGTTATCAGTGGCGCACCAAAACCACTTTCTGTGGCGCATCTAGTAGTCGCCACTAAAATTATATTTCTATGGCGCATATGCATATGCGCCACAGAATTCTCCAAATTTTGTCTATATGCGCCACAGAATTCTGTCCTAGATTCTGTGGCGCATATAGCTATATGCGCCACAGAATTCTATGGTACATTCTGTGGCACATATAGCCATATGCTCCACAGAATCCTTTTTTCAGAATTTTGAAATTTTCAGAATCTAGTACAAATACAGGTATATAACAGGTATATTATAGAAAATACACAAAAGTTAACAGAAATTCACAGAAAAGCTGCACACAGCAGTACAAATGTTCCAGTTCACATATAATACATCAACAAGCACGAATGTTCACAAGTGTTCATCAATCACATCACTTAGAACCGAATAAGTGTACAAGTATATTTCACAAGTGTTCATATCACTCACATAACTTACAACTGCGCGATGTTGTCACCGCCTATACCTTAGGACAGAATGTAGTACACCGTAACCGCGATGCCGGTGAGGAGGAGCGGCACCAAGATCTTCGTCCGGTTCTTCTTCCACACGTGTCTCCTCCACTTGGCCACCACCTCCTCTCTAGTCGTGTATCCCTTGTAGCTGTTGCCGTTGAACTTGTCCACTTGGACACCTAGAACCCGACCCTTGTACACAACGTACATCGGCATCTCTATTGACAAGACATATTAGTACATCATGCAAATATATATGTTGACAAATATTAGAGCAAGGCATTCATAAACTTAAAACAATGCGTCGATGACAATGAAAGAAACACGACAACATGTCCGACACAATAACAACGATGGTTTCAAGCTAGGCAAGTTAAGTTTTTCGACACACACACTACATGTCCACCGATACACACACTCTCTCGGTCAAGTAGCCTTCTCCTCGTAGGGCACCAGGAACGGCTTGTACATGTCTTTCATCGTCCACGTCCTGAAGTCACCCTGCGCCTTGAGGCAGGCTTCGATCTCCCTCTTGGTGAACGACCTGGGCTGGTGTAAGAGCCCACCACGTGTGTTGACCTGTTCCATGATGATATGTGACAGCTTCACCTGCGTATCATGGAAGTCTTCCCTGAGATCGGGGTCACTGATCCCATGCAACTTTTGGGCCCATCCTTGGAGAGAAGATGGCAGCGTTAGCATATTGCAATCCTGGACAAACCCTTTGAGGTGATGGCAAACGTAGAAGGCCTCCTTCACACTATGAGACGGCTGCTTGACGCAGGGGAACACGAACACGTGCTTGAACTTGTGTCGGCCATCGTCCCTGTAAGCCTCCCCCTTATAGTTGAAGGGGCCTCCCTGATTGGCATAGCCCTCGATAGCATCATCCATAATGCTCCTTACTCTGGCGTAGTTCTTCCTCCTCGCACTCCCCGAGTCGAAGTAGGTGGCAAGCGAATACCTCGTGGAGAGGACGATGAGCATGCAGTACTTGTCTCTGCGCAACACACAATGTGGAACGGGATGTTGGAAAAGAGCAATGGAAAGAAATACTTATCTGTTACGACGTTGGTAGGAGGATGTGTACACTTACTCGGGAAAGAAAGGCACAAGGATGTTGTCCTTCCTCTTGTTGTCCATCAATAGCTTCTTAAGGTAGGACTTTGCCCGGGCCTGGGTCCTTGTTCCTTCTTCCAGCTGGCTATCCCGCATGTAGTAGGGATCCGCTATCGCGACGAACGGGGTGTCCTCTCTCTTGACCTTCATCGCCAGATTGAGCGTGAATAGGCGGACCAAGTTATAGTCCAGCCGTCTCGAGTGGAACAGCTTGAAGATGTCCTCGTAGGCTATGAAGAACACATCCGCGGGGGCATCGGTGATGAAGCCCACGTCCTCCGGCACCTTGGCGGTGAACACCGGGTAACTCGGGTCCTTGTCCTTGAGAAGGAGGCCCTCCAGTGTCAGGACACCTTCATGCAAACTCATCATAGCTCCCGAAGCCAGGCGACGCAGTTCCGGAGGCAGTATGGGCTGACCAGCTTCGTGCACTCTGGTCAAGCCATCCTCGCAGGGTGGTACAACGTCGTCCTGGTAACGGATCGGAGCGGGCTGGCTCGCAGCCTTGTCCTTGTTCCTGTTCGGCCTCTTCCTCACCCTCTTCCTCTTTGCATCAGCAGCCTCCACTGGCGATGCTAACTTGTCACCGGCCGTCCTGCAGAGTGTGTCAGGGCTAAAAATGATTCTGGCCGATGGAGGTTGTGTCTCGGCGGCCGGAGGGGTCTCCTGAGAAAACCCACAGAAGACCAGGCGCTTCTTGGGATGGCTAGCTTGATCGCGGAATGATGGTTCTTCAACGAGAGGAGGCATGAACGGTCCTTTGCTGGTGCCGGTGTTAACGAAGGCATTGATGTCGACCGGTGCATCATCATCATCCACCTCGATCTTGGCATCGAAGGCTGCCATGTCCATGTCATCCTAGGGTGGTGGCGATGGCTGTTGCGGTGCCACGGCCTTGCCTTTAGGCGAGGGCGATGGTGGTCGAGGAGCAACCATGCCCTTGGCTGCTTGTGGCGCCGGTGCAGACGCTCCCAAGAGTCTCTGGTGACGGCTTGTGGTGGCGGCAACAACGACCGGTGCAGCAGGAGGCTTCGTCCTTGGCGGCCGGACGACCGAGGTGGCACCGGTGGAGCGAGACCCAATACGAATCTGGGTCTTTGGCCAAATCACGGGATAGCCATGGCAACCTTCCAGGGTCAGGTGCTCGTCGGCTCCTAGAGGTTGCATGGGAGGGTCCATGTCTTCGCACCCCCCAACACCCGACCCAACTCGACGCGCATCACGGTGTCGTCCATGGGCTTGTAGTGCATCGTGCGGTTCGCCGGTTGTATTAGCTTGCCCGTGGCAACATCCTTCAACTCGCTGCCGGGCACCTTGTGCAGGAGCACGCACGGAGTGTCCTGAGGCATACAGATATGCATCATAAGATGGCAGCCAATCAAAGGCATTAAGTAGAGCATGCTGACTAACTACTTATTTTACCTTGGTGAGGGCGCCGAGCTCGGCTAATGTCGAGACACGGGCGGCCGGTGGCTGATCCTTCTTCTTCTCCGTCTCGGGTGCATTAGGAAGCACCGCCGCCGCCGGCTGCTGCGCCTTGGTAGTCTCGGCAGGAGGGGGCAGCTCTGGTGCATCCAACTCCATCGGCTGTGCCGCGGGGATGGAGGGCGGCGGGGTAACCATGTCTGGCGACACTTGGTGGATCGAGGTGCTGCCGCCGGTGCTGGGCACTTGTATCGGCCCCACCTAACCATCCGCATTCCATTTTGCTATCCCCTCCATCAGCCGAGGGGGTAGCATCTCGAGGATCTTCTGCTGCACTATCGCGTTCACCTCGTCCTGGTCCACCTTACTGGCCTCCAGATGCGCGATCTTCCGCTTCAGCTCTTCCTTCTTGGCTTGATCCTGAGCCGCCGACTGGGTCCGCCTCTCCTTTCTCTTCTTGGCTTCCTCGCTATAGTACTCGCGGAACTTTGTGCTCGTACCAAAGCCAGAGATACGGCCAAATGACGTGGGCGGCTCAGACTGTGGCCTCCCCTTGAAGGCGTCTATCGCCCTGTTGAAAATCGTGTCCCACGACTCCATCGAGCCCTAGGACGATGAGTCTGGCGCCTCGCGTGTAGCCTTGATTTCAGCGTCCTGCAGATAAAGAAAGGTGAACCCATTTAGGAACTTGCCTTCATTATTCAAAATGAAAGCAAATGGACCGCGGGTAAATTCCTTGCCAGCTTACTCTCAAACTTCCTCACATCATCATCATCGGTGACGAATTCCTTGGAATCCTTGTCCAGATAGTAGCGGGCCCGGACAAAGTTTCGGGTCTGCTCGTCCGTAATTTTTAAAAACGGGTTTTCTTTCCCGAGAGGCTCAACCTCGGCGTCCTCCCTTTCCCATATGGCCTTCTTTCCCCTGTAACCGCCGCTTCCACATCGGTGGTTACCTATGTTTTGTTCCCGCATTTCCCGACCCCACTCCGTCCATGCCTTCGCTTCATAAGTCTCCATCTCTACCTTGAATATCTTGAACTCGTCTTCGTCGATCACGGGCTCACCCTTCTTGATCTTCTCCTAGCTTTCCTTTTTCGCGATCTTGTTCTTCACCCGGGTTCTCCAGCTGCTCAAGGCATTGGCCATCTTCGTGATGGCTAACCTGTTCACCTTATTGGATTTTTCCAGTTTGTCGGTGTACGGTGCTGGGAACTTGTACTGACGGTGAAGCTTCTTAAGGCAGTTTGCCACCAACTGCTCATTCGCTTCACTTCTCAGGTGCTTCGTGTTGATCGACATGCTTTCCTGGATGATGCACCTGAGTTGCATGCCGTACCTGGCGGCAACATCCGGAGGATCCAACGGAAGGCCACTTTCCGAGACCAGAGTGATCTCGTCGGTGGTGTTGGCGAGCTTTTGCGGCTTCCGATCCTTCCTCGGCTTCTTATTCTTCTTAACGGACAGGTTGCTGCTACCGCCATCCGTGCGGTCCCCGCCATCGGTCGTGCGGCCTCCACCATCGGTCATGAGGCCTCCACCATCGGAGGTGGTCGCATCCTCCTCCTCGGCTTCATCTATCTGGTAGTCCTCGTCCCCCTCTTGCTCATCATCCCCATCGTGGCCCGCAGTAGCTTCCATGTCCTAATGCTGAGACTCCGCCGCCTCGTGCTGTGCCGCCGCCTCCCAGAAAGTGAGGTTCGCCGCTCTGGCTTGGTCTTCGACGCTCATGGCGGCCTTAGAAGTGCCGGCCCCATCGGCGGCCGACATGTTTGCACACTTCTAAACAAATTAAAATAAGGAAGTTAGTATTAATTATTGTTGACAATATTTAAAATGAGTTGTCCATTTCTCCCGAAGTGTCAATTCACTTCCACTTCGGTCGAGAAATGGGGCTCATATGTCAAAAAATTACTAAGTGTCGACCGAAAAATTCGGCATGACCTTCACTAATTTTTTGACATATGAGCCCCATTTCTCGACCGAAATGGATCGAAATCAACATTTCAGGAGAAATGGGCAGCTCGGGTGATTTCCCTGCAAACATTTCACATACAAAAATGCACAATTTGTGCTCCACAGCCACATATGGTGCTCCAACACCATATAATCCAACAGGGTACAGAGATTTCTGTCATCGTATATATACACACTTTAATTTTTTTGGTTTTCATTTTTTCGGGGTTTATTACAGAGAGGATGGTATGGTACGTAATAAAATGGAATTGTAGACATACATGATACACACTGTTATTACCTACTGATCATTCTTTATTACTACTAGCCTAGCATTTTTAATGGCTGACACATGGATGAAAAAGGTGGATTATTGTTTGGCTTATTCACTGCAAGGAAATTCACTGCAAGGAACCCTCACTGCAAGGAAATTCACTGCAAGGAACACATGGATTATTCACTGCAAATTCACTACAAAGTTAACCACATATTTTTTTTCCTTTTTGGTGCAGCTAAGTAGTACTACTACACCTGATTGGCCAAGGCATATATGGTGGTACTGGATGATGATATACTATGATGTCAAGAACCAAAGACAAGGACTCAAGAATTCAACCAAATGGGATCAGCCAAGAACTAATGGAATCTTGGTTTTGGTAGAGTGCCAGCGAAGCAACAACTTGGGAAATTAAAATTCAGACCCTGCCTGTTAGAGATTTTCTTTACGTTCACAAGACCCACAAAAAAAAAAAGCCTAGGTGTAATCCTAGTTCAACTACTCTTTGCGTTTACAGGTTCATGTGATACAAAATCACAATCACAAGAAAATACTTCTGAGAACTAACCTAGTGTCATCAGTTTCATGTCACATAAATACTTCTGTCACATAAATTGTGTTTGCCTGTAATATTGGTGAAGAAATTCTCTATATGAAGATAGATCATAGTAAGTTTGAGAAGAAAAGGAGATTTAATATACCTTGGCACAATATGAATTCTCATGCAAAAAATAGCTATCGAACTGTGATAGTTCCATATTCACATTTTCATCATCTATGCACGCAATCAGAGGGGGTCACCTGCGGGGTGGTGGTGGCGGTGGTCCTGGACGCTGGAGCGGGCCTCCTCCTCCTTGTGTTCTGCGGGGTGGTGGTGGCGGTGGTCCTGGACGCTGGAGCGGGCCTCCTCCTCCTGGTGCTCTGCGGGGTGGTGGTGGCGGTGGTCCTGTACGCTGGAGCAGGCCTCCTCCTCCTGGTGCTCTGCGGGGTGGTGGTGGCGGTGGTCCTGGACGCTGGAGCGGGCCTCCTCCTCCTGGTGCTCTGCGGGGTGGTGGTGGCGGTGGTCCTGGACACCGAAGCGGGCCTCTTCCTCCTAGTGCTCAGCGGGGTGGTGGTGGCGGTGGTCCTGGATGCTGGAGCGGGCCTCCTCCTCCTGGTGCTCTGCGAGGCCACGGCGAGGCCACGGCGAGGCAGGCGCGGCGGTGCGGGCGAGAGCGGGGGAAAAAGGGGCGGGCGCGGCGGCGAGAGCAGAGGCGTGCTAGGGTTCTGTGGGATTGACTTGGTTTGGGGAAAGGGGGCAGTGAGATTGAAAACACTAAGTCAAAGAATTCTGTGGCGCATCTGTACAGATATGTGCCACAGAATTGTTGGAGATGGTACAAAAGGTGCGTTGCGCTGTTGTTTGACAGAAACACTTGCTTACCACACTGGTTCAACGCCTACTCCTTTGTTCTGAACCTGGGGTGCCAGGTTCGATTGTTGGCTGCCACATCTTTTTTTTTGACTTTTTAAAAAATATTTTCAGGATGGTAATAATATATTAAAAGCAAGAAATAATATATTTGCCTATTAAAAACAAGAATTAATATATTTGCCTCGATATTATATTATATATATGCTTGTGTCACACCCACATCAATATCCGCATACATTAGTTTGTCAAAGTAATACATATATGCAGGCGCGCGAGCACACATGTGCATTAATTAGTAAAAAAAGGCGTCAAAAACCGCTAAGTCGGCTCCGAGGTAGCTAGTGTCTTTTCACAACTTTCTTGCCCTTCTTCTTAGTGGTAGAATACTTTAGGCCGGCCACCTTGAGATTTCTTCTCGTGTATGGGCAACCTTTAGCCGGTAGGGTAGTCTTCCTTCTTACTTTAGCATAAGTAGTTGGCTTGTTGAAGTACTTGTCGAATTCCTCTTTGATCTTGGGATCGCCGTTCTTGTCGATGTCTTGCTTGTTGGCGGGTCCTTCCATTCCGATGATGCTCCTCTTGCCCCTCCTCACGACAACACGGCTTGGCTTTGCCAGGTCGGTAATGAAGAAGCATTGGTCAACTTGGCTAGCGAGCACCCATGGCTCATTTTTCGTGGAGGCGTTCTTCGATTTGGCATTGGGTATAACCATGGTGGTGAAAAACCGGTCATCTTTTTCGATGCTCTTGGCCGATCTGACACGAAACATCGGCACCGTCACTCCGCAGTAGTCCAGTTCCCATATCTCCTCGATCCTTCCGTATAATCTTTCCTTGACATCAGTCTCGTCATCAGCGTATGATAGCATAGTTACTCCTGAGTTTTGGTATTCGCTATTCTTGTCCTTCTCCTCGGTGTAGAATCTGTAGCCGTTGATGTCGTTGGTCTGATAGGTCCTAATGTTGCACCCGGGGCCCTGTGAGAGTGAGAATATGAGTTCCTGATCTTCAGTATAAGGTGTCGGCATGGGACTTTCCAGTAGCATTTTCTTGAACCACCCTGTGAAGCTGGCGTTGTGCTCTCTGGTTATGTCTCCCTTCTTCCTCGGCTTTCCCATGTTGGCGAGCTTTTGCTCGATTAAGGTTTTGTGCTCATCCACCCAGGGGCCGACCAACTGTATGTGTTGTAGCGCGACTCGGTTTTCCCTATCAAAGTCGGCGTGTTCGAGTTCAATGCCGACGTGGAGTGCGCGGTAGCCCTCACGGTGACCAAATCCAGCGAGCCTCCTGAGGTGCTTCCTGGTGGGCAGACCGACATCCTGGTTCTCGGTGCTTAGATAGTTCTAGCAGAAGGAGATGCACTCGTAGGTCAGAAAGCCCTTGGCTATGCTTCCATCTAGACGGGACCTGTTGCGAACGAATCCTTTGATGACACCGTTTAGCCTTTCAAATGACATCATGTTGTGCAGGAACACCGGCCCGAGATGGATGATGTCATCCACGGCATGGACAAGCAGATGCACCATGATGTCGAAGAACGCGGGAGGGAAGTAAATCTCGAGCTTGCATAGTATCTCGATGATCTCTTTCTGTAGCTTGCCGAGCTGCTTCACGCCGATAGACTTCCTAGATATGACATCGAAGAAGTTGTAGAGGCCAAATAGTGTCTCACGGACGTGCTCGTCCATTATCCCTCGGATCGCAACGGGGAGTATCTGCGTCATCAGCACGTGACAGTCGTGATACTTCATCCCACTGAACCTCTTCTTCGCTACGTACAGATATCTGCTTATCTTCCCAGAGTAGCCGTGCGGAACCTTGACTCCTAGGAGGCAACGGAAAAACCTCTCGAGCTCCTCCTCGCTTAGAGTGAAGGATGCAGCTTTAAGCACCACCTCATTCTTCTTAGACCTTTTGCGGCGACCCTGGGTCCCTTCCGTCTGTTCATCGTCATCATCGGCATCATCACTATCGGGGTACTAAAGTTCCTTCTTAATGCCAAGCAATTTTAGGTCGCTTCTTGCTTTCGGCCCATCCTTGGTCCTATCCGGCATATTCATCAGAGTGCCGAGCAGGATCTCGGTAACGTTCTTCGTGATGTGCATCATATCGAGGATATGGGGCATGTGGAGGACATTCCAGTAAGGAAGGTCCCAAAAAACGGACCTCGCCTTCCATACTCCATGCAGTGGTGATGGCTGTTCCCTCGGCCGCTTCTTTCCTGGCGCAGGGCACCCTTCCCAATTGTCCAGAAGCTCCTTGATTTCTTCGCCGCTCAACGGTCGACATGGGGAATTATCGAGCTCGTCTTTGCCATTGAATAGGTCTCCGTGTTTTCTCCACGGGTGATCCTTGCGGAGCCACATTCGAGTCCTTTGGAACACGGTTTTCGAAGACCTAGGATCCCTCGGCAGCTGCAGATGCGGGGTCTTATCCATGCACCTGACACATGCACAGAATCCGTGGTTCACCTGACACGCTACATATCCGTAACCAGGATAGTCCTGCACCATCGTGAGCAACGCAACTCTCAGGTCGAAATAATCTCTAGTGTAGGCATCCCATGTACGTGCCGACGTCTCCCACAGCGTCGCTAACTCCTCTTTCAGGATCTCGAGATACAGATGCATGTCGACACCCGGTTGTTTTGGCCCCTGGATAAGGGTACTCATGTGTACGTACCATTGCTTCGTGCACAACCAGGGGGAGGTTGTACGGCCATACAAACACGGGCCAGGTGTTGTGCGTGCTACTATGGTTGCCAAAGGGATTGAGTCCGTCGGTGCTCATGCCCAGCCTAACGTTCCTTGGATCGAGCCCGAACTCATCTTGGAATTTGATGTCTAGCGCATTCCACTGGCTAGCGTCCGTGGGGTGTGTCAGGATCTTGCCCTTCTCCGGGTCATCTTCCGGCTTCTCCCTCTTCGCGTGCCATTGCATCAGCTCTGCTTCCTTAGGGTCTACAATATACCGCTGCAGACGGGAAGTGATAGGAAAGTACCACACCACTTTTCGAGAAACTTTCTTGTTCCCTCTCTTGTACCGTCCCTGGCCGCACACCGGGCATGTGGTTCTATCCTTGTACTCGTTCCGGTAAAGTGCGCAGTCGTTGATGCATGCGTGGTACTTCATGTACGGTAGGTCTAGTGGGCAAACTACTTTCCTCGCCTCCTCAATACTTGTTGGCAATGTGTTGTCTTTGGGAAGACAAGCGTGCTAGAATTTCATGTGAGCGTTAAAGATAGTGTCGGTCCATTTGTGCTCCGCCTTCATCTCCAGAGCCTTCAGCGTTACACTCAAGCGTGTATCCTCGGGCTGGCACCCAGGATACAATGGAGTCCTCCCGTCTACCTCCATCTGTGTCATCTTGGCTTTCTCTCTAGATGTAGCTCTCGTGTTGGCCGTCTGCTTGAGGAGTATTTCTTGAAGATGAGGGTCCCGCAAGGCCGAAGTTGGCGGCGTGTCCGTGCTCCCGTCTTCTCCGCCGCCACCACCACCATCTGCTCCGGCATCATCTCCTTCATGATGATCGTGTCTACCGGCATCTCCTTCTTCATGATGATCATGTTCGTCGGCATCTCCTTCGTCATAATGACCATGTCCAGGAGACCCTTCGTCTTCTCCCCCGCCCCCGACCTCTTCTTTATCATGGCCACCGCCATCTACCGGCGGCTCCTCATTCACTAAGAAGCCAGGCATGAAACCACGCGTGAACAGGTGAGACTCCAGTTGTCCGGAATCAGGGTTGATCCACTTCCAGTGTTTGCACGTTCGGCACGGACATCTTATCTTGGTCATGTTGTTCCGAACCATGTCGGCTACCGCGTCAGCCTTGTATCTAACCACCCAGCGTTCGCTCATATGGATGACCATGGTCGTCTGCGCGCGAACATAGACCAAATTAAAGAGAGTATGTTAGAACCATGCACACACACGACGCGCACACATACATGCATGCATGATCGCCGGGAAATTTCGGCATGACCTATCCTAAAAATAGGACGTATGGTAGTGTAGAAATTTGCCAAAATGGACGTGAATCAATATTTCGGCAAACCTCCATGCACCCGGCACCGGCAACATGCATTCAAGCACAACACAACCTCCCTCCACAAGCAACATGTATTCAAGCACAACACAAAGCGAAGGAACATCATCTCTCGCCATCGCACACCTCCCGCGGGACCATCTTCACCTACAAAACATCCATACACACCGCGCCGAGGCCCGCCGGCCATACAAAACATGCATCACACAAGTACCCATGCACACACGCCTCACAAATCTACAAACCCCATATGCATAGTGTAGCAAGAGGGGGTGTGGGATGTGTGGAGGAGGAAAGTATGAGTGGTTTACTACCTTTACAAGTAGGAGTATCTTCCCCTCACAAGTACATGAACCAAAGTAGGTCTAGCTATCAACAATGGAGGTGAGTATGAGCAAAATGGAGTGGGAGGGAGGAGGGGGACGAGCTAGCTAGTTGGATGTGGTGGGAACAAGGGAAAGGGGGGCTGCCACCTTTTGTAGATTTGTTTCGCACATTCTGTTGCGCATATGGAAAATGCTCCACAGAATGTCAAAATTCTGTGACGCATATAGCTACATGCGCCACATAAAGTGAGAATTCTGTGGCGCATATGCTATATACGCCACAGAATTTTGATATTCTATGGCGCATATATCCATATGTGCCACAGAATTCTGGCCTGTCCATGTGCTGGGGTCAGGCCCACATGGGCCCACAGGAATTATGTGACGCATGTGGCTATATGCGCCACAGAATTCTCACTTTCTGTGGCGCATATATACATACGCGCCACATAATTGCAGCAATTTTGTGGAGCATTTGCTACATGCGCCACAGAATTAATTTTAGTAGAGCATTTTTTGTATATGCGCCACAGAATTAAAATCTACCTATAATCGTTTTCCTATAGTGTCGCAATTGTCTATGACACTGAATCATATCAGTTTCATGGTTCCGGCGGCTATCTTACATGACCGCTCGGCCAGCCTTGAGCCCGTGGTGGTGGAAGATTTCACGTCTGCGGTGGATAATTTAATGAGCAGCTGGATTAGTAGGTTCCATGCAGGGACCTCACAATCTCGTGTGGGACCTGACGTTCTCGTATGGACCAGAAACAGCTTTGCGGACGGAAGCGCAATTTGCGTACTACACGGATTATGCGGCCGCAAGCGTAATTTGCATGTATCAATATGGCATGAAATCAACAGAAATTGAAGGACTCCATAGCTGAGTTAGAGTCTTCGTCAAGTATGGAAGTGCGTGACATCTGTTAATACGACCGGGGTCTAAGACCAGCTTAAAATCGATAAATGGGCGACAAGATCTGATTCGGCATGGTAATATTCTTTTAATTGGGAATTCAGTCATTTTTTCTTGCCATGTAGAGTCAGTAATAGTGAAAGAAGATAGAGCAATGGATGAAACAATTCGATTCAGATTGGAAGTGTCATGGTCCGAGACAAAAAAAACCTCATACAATGGACCTCACACCTGACGTCCTCACATGAGCCAGGATGTAGATTAAAAAAAAGGGCTGCTCGCTTAAGGATCGAGTACTACTTCAAGAGAAAAAAAGAGTTATCAAGGTCGTGGTCGTGGCAGAAGCTAGCTGGATCGATTCGGCTGATAAACTACAAGAGAGATGCAAGCACATCGCGCGCCATCGACTCCAGATGACAGAGACCCAAAGATTGCTGTCACTTCGAATCCATCCACCACGCGACTCCGGTTCATCGCGTCGAATTCAGCCTCCGCTTCGACTCCATCTGCTACGTGACTCCGGTCCACCGAATTGGCTCTCGAATATCACCTCAACTACATCGACCACGCCGACTCTACAATCGGGGGCTCCGCCGACTCCGCCGCGAGGCCCACTGCCGCCTTCATCTATGGTGACTCACTGCGGTCTTTCTATTCCGGCGACCTAGAGGCTCCTTCGACTCCACCGTACGACCCGCTGTGGTCTTTGGCTCCAGCGACTCGGGAGCTCCCTTGGCTGTGGCAACCCACTGTGGTGACCCGCTGCGGTTTTCGACTCCACTGACCTGCTGAGTCTTCGACTCCATCACGCGACCCACTGTGGTCTTTGACTCCCACCTATTGTGTCTTCAATCCGTCGCGTGACCCGTTGCCGCGTCGACTACGTCCGCGATTGCATCAATTTCGTCCACAACAACTACCCATCAAGATAAGTTCTTTACTCATAGATGATTTCTTTCTTACTTTAGTCGCACTCGAAACACTCGGGGGCTGCACCCTCTCCGAGTAACCTAATATGCCGTCGACTCCACGCACTCGAGCACCTCATACGCGACAGCCCGAGTAGCTGATTCTACCTGATCGTTGAATCCTTGAACTCCGAGTGCCTCAGCAAGGTACTGCGACTAAGGGTAATCAGGCTAACGAAAAGGCCCAGCATACAGTGCGAAAGTGTTGACTCGATTGGCACCAGAATTTTACTTTGTAGGCCAAGAGGCAAATATTCTTTACAAGATACAAGTACTTCACAATTCTTCATGTTTTCTACAGCCTACTAGAATGTCGACTGCATCGAGCTATTCTATTCGGTTCTCCAACAGGAGTCGACACAACAGCTGACTAGGCCATAAGCTCAAGACCCGAGTCGATTCCCTCCTCGTATGGTTGCTTCGCTTGATTCTACACACGCGCGATGCTAGCCAAGCACCTGACAGAAGCAGCGGCGTCGACTTCATCTGCATCGTCGACTCACCCGGCTAAAACGCCGCATGATTCTACTACGCCAACTCCGACTACATCATCGATTCTTGGATCAATATGCATGAGACGATGACTCGATGAACTTCCGAGTCAATGGTTTCTCCTCGTAGAATTGTCGACTGTGTCTACAAGATACAAGACTCGAATCTCTGTCTGAGTCTACGACTCCACCAGACACTCGGGGGCTACTCCAAACTAGAGCGATGGACGCACATATAAAAGATCTTCGAGTGGAACGCTCCGAATCCTCACTCGAATCCATGATTCGACTAAGGACTCGGGGGGCTACTCCCGTAGGGAGCGCTAGTCACGCATTCGAAAAAGTGCCGGCGTTGATGGCATCCGCAATATTATCCGAAGTACTTCTGGATCGTTCTGTCTATGCAACTGATGACTATAAGTCTCTGCTCGAGTCTATGACTCGAAGAAATAGTCGGGGGATACTCCCATAGGGAGCGTTGGTCGCGCACCCTATAGAAAACAAAAGATTCACAACATAGTCCATTGTGTCAACTGCATCCACAATGTCGACTCGCTTACAGCAATCGAACGCATTGGCGACTCCGCTCACTTCCATTCCAAAGTCAAGTTTAGAGACAACGTCTACTTGGACACCCGAAACACTTCCGCGATGATAAACCTTCGGATGTTGCGTTCACGTCGTAAATATAAGACCTACAGATACAATCTGATGGCTTGGCAACTGCATCCGCTATGCTCTACGAGTTTAATACCGTGTCAACGACATGAAGAAAATCCCGACGGACGTGTTGGGTACATATGCATTAAAACCGGAGTTCGGCTCAGTAAGGCCTCCACGGCATGAGTCGAACTACACCAGCAATTTCTGAATTCGTGTCCGGGGACTCGAGTTTGAGTAGGTAACGTTATTTTTGCCTTAGAGCAATTAACTGGTCCCGATCCGTCGAGCGTACCAGGCACGTTTGCCATCATCCCTATGAACTACTATAAATTCGACTGACCCGATGAACTTCCGGGTGAAGTGCTTCGCACTCAACACAATTGTCGACTTCGACCACCAAATACAAGACTCAAGACTTCTAAGTCTCCACCCAAATCTACGATTTGCATGGACACTTGGGGGCTACTAACATGGGTATGCCCAACAGGCACCCGACTATAGCCTACCTGGTGCGGCTCGACTGAAGGCCCACTCGATGACCTACCAAGGTCCATGATGCCCATGACGGTTCGAGTGGTATGAAGCCCATATGGACACTGACATGGGTATACCCTAAAGGTACTCGAGCTTGGTATATACGGTCCAAATACGTACAGGCTCACGGTGTCGCCAAGGCCCAAACAAAGGACTCGAGTAACCTACGGACTCTCGATTACTTGAAGAACAAGAAGAAGTTAAAGATAGAAAGTTTGAAGGGGAAAACCTAACTTGTAACCGACTCGACCTGCTACCCGAGACCTAGCCTATCTATGTAAGGGCTAGGAGGGGGCGGTGTGGAGGACACACGTAACCCTAGTTTCCACCACCCTCGCTAGATTACATCTACGCACCATTGTAACCTTCGGTTCCTTCGATAATTCCACGAGCAGACAAGCAGGAGTAGGGACTTCTACGAGGCCTGAACCTGGGTAAATATTTGTCTCCTGTGTGCTTGTTTGCTAGCCGATAGATGTCTCCAGCGCTCCCTCCTTCTCCAAAACCCAAGTCCATAACAATGGGCATTGATGAGTTAAACCCTCGTCAATTGGCGCCGTCTGTGGGAATTGGGAGTGCTGATGTTGCGGCTTCTTCGGCCCCATCAACCGCGATCTACAACTCCGCAACAGCGGAGATTCGCTAGCTCTTTGGTGCGTTCGACTTCACCGTCCACACGCCGGCCACTCGCCCGGCCTTCGAGTCCGCAGGCGACGGAATCAGCCTGGCAATAGGGAGCTTTCGCTTCCAAGTCGGTCAGATGGGCACGCTTCGCATGCCTGATCAGCCAACGGCACCGTCGATTGCCCCAGCATCATGGTTTCCTCCATCGATCGGCACCCTCAGCAAGCTCAACGCCCTGACAACAGTCGAGAACACGGTCAGCGACAATAGTCACGACTCTGATCTGAGCGATCTGGCCACTGAAGATGGAACCTACGGTTCCGGATCTGAGAGTTGTGGAAGCAGTAGCTTCCCCAATCACTTCATGTGCGCCGTCATCAATGCAGGAGACACTTGTGCCAACCGCGACAACGACGGCAATCGTGGCAACAGAACGACCCGCCTAACGGCGGCAACGGCGGTAACGGTGGCAATCACACCCCCATTGACAATGGAGGAGCAGTCGAACCCCCAACCATAGTAAATGAGCAAACCAGCGAACGCGTCGTGATCAAGCTCAACGAGCAAGAATGGGCTCGCTGCCGCGAGGCCCTGCGAGGCACCCCTCTACCATTCGGATCCCCGCAGGAGCTGCTGATGGGCTATCACTGGCTCCTGAAGGAAGAATTCAAGCGCCAAGTACAAACAATCGCGCAACTTGAGGCGCGCAAAAAGGCGGCAGACGAGTCGAGCCTTCGTCGTGCTGGACTCTCCTCCTATGGAGGATCCTCCTCAAAGGGCAACGAGCACCTCACCAAGAAGAGGCAATCTCGGATGGCCCATCTCACCGGGCAGGAACGCATAGAGGCCGCAAAGGTCCTCGACTTCGACCCTATGACAGTCGACACCAGGGGCAATGTGGTCCCCAAGACGCCGCAGGCTGCAATGACAGTGGCCACCATGTACCTCCTGAACAACCAGCCGCCAGCTGGGGACCCCTAAGCCGCCATGCACCGATCTACGATCGCGGGCTTGGGATTAATCGAGGCCGCCCTCGACAAGGAGCCGACACCGGAACGAAAGAAGGGCAAAGCGCTAGCAAAGCATTACTCCTCGCCCTCATCCAGCGATGACAGTCACGACTTGTCTCGATGTCGCCGCTCACGACGACATGACCATGACTACGACGCACATGATGACATCACGTAGTGCAAGATCGACAAATCAAGAGCACGGCGTGCTCGGTCGACTGACTCAGAAGAGGAGGACGTGGAGCTCTGCGGTGCCAGATGCTTCAGCAGATCCATTAGGCATAAGCGAATGCCTAAAGGGTTTAAACTCTCGTCAGAGAACCCGAAGTTTGACGGCCTATAGGACCCGAAGATCTGGCTGGAGGACCACATCTTCTGCGTTAGGCTCCACGGAGGCAGTCGAAGGACGGCCATGCAATGCTTGCAGCTACAGCTACAGGGCGCCGCCCGAGCATGGCTCAACAACCTCCCACGCGGATCCATTCGCAGTTGGGATGAGCTGGTTTACAGCTTCGTGCGCAACTTTAAGGGCACATACAAGCGGCCCGCATCAATCGAAGAGTTGAGATGCTGCCAGGAAAGATCTGGCGAATCGCTGCGCTCCTACATCCAAAGGTGGTCCATCATCAAGAACTCCGCAGAAAACATCTCGGAGGATCGCGCGATTGACGCATTCAACGGTGGCTTCCGCCGCTTAGAACTTAGAGAGGAGCTGGGCCACTCAAAGCCCAAGACCATCGACCACCTGATGGAGATTGCGAATCGGTGGGCCGATGGAGAAGATTCAGTAAAGAATCGCGTTCACTCTGACGAGGAGGTGGAGCTCGAGCGTAGACGCGATCGCCGAGGCAAGCGTCGCATGCGCATTTATGATGACCGCAACGACGTCAACATGGTCGTGGCTGGCTACGCTGAAAGACGCGACGATAACCGCAACAGCGGATACCGTAGCGGCGGATGCCGCGACTCCGGGAAAACCACGCAAGTGTGGCAACGCCGCACTCGCGACGAGGCACCTGCGAGCTCCATTGAGGACAAACTTTCCGGACCATGTACGATGCACTTCTACATCGACAAGCATGATGGCAAGAAGAAGTCCATCCACCTCATCAAGGATTGCCGTGAGTTCCTCAAGCTACATGAGGGACTGGTTCGGATGAACCGCAACGCAGTCGAAAGAGGCTACAGAACCGCTCCAGGCGCCGTGGCACATGGCGCTCCGCCACCTCCACCTGGGCCACCCCTGAATGCAGTCGCACCAGACCAGCACCATGGAGGCGAACCGTACCCACGAGCCATGGGCACCATGATGATCCAAAAGGGACACCCCTCCAATAGGGTGCAGAAGGCCATCACTCACCAAGTCAACTTGGCCACACACTCGCCACCATCCACCACTGAGTACCTCAGTGGAAGCAAGTCCTGCATCACCTTCGATAAACTCGACCATCCACCTCAGGTACCCCGTCCAGGCCATTGCCCCCTCGTACTTGAGGCGCAAATTGGAGGCTTCAACATGAGCCGCGTCTTCATGGATGGCAGAAGTGGCATCAACCTTATATTCGCGAGTACCTTGCGAGCAATGAGGATCCCCCTAACTTGCCTGGAGGCCTCGGACACAACGTTCCATGGCATCGCCGTAGGGAAAGGCGTATACCCCGTGGGAAAAATCAACCTCGACATCATCTTCGGCACGCTTAAGAACTTCCGACGTGAACACATCGACTTTGAGGTCGTCGACTGGCCCTCACAGTACCACTGCATCCTCGGGCGCATCGCGTTTGCTAGGTTCATGGCTGTGCCCCACTATGCCTACCTGCAGATGAAAATGCCAGGTCCCCATGGTGTCATCACGATCAACGGGAGCTTCGAGCGATCTGACAGTTGCGATAGGGGATTCAACAGAATATCCCAATCCTTCGGCATGCAGGAAGAACTCGCGTGACTAAAGGAGATGACAGACAACGGTCTGCCTCCCTTGAGCCGGCCAAGCTCACCTGATCTCTCCTTCGACTCATCGGTGCACACGAAGAAAGTGCAGGTCCACCCATCGGATCCCGCCAAGACGGCCCTCATCACCAACAACTTGAGTCCCGCATAGGAACTCGCGCTCGTCGAATTCCTCCGTGAGCACTGGGAAATTTTTGCCTGGTGTCCTGCGGACATGCCAGGCGTTCCCAGGGAATTCGCCGAGCACGCACTCAACGTCAACCCTGACGTAAAGCCAGTCAAGCAAACAATTCGGCGATTGTCTGAGCCACAAGCGCAGGCAGTTGGAATGGAGATCAACAGACTCCTTGAAGCCAAGTTCATACGCGAGATCAAGGAAAGCACTTGGCTCGCCAACACGGTGCTGGTACCAAAAAAGGACACGGATATCCTGCAGATGTGCGTGGACTTCACTTCTCTGAACAAGCACTACCCAAAGGATCACTTCCCGTTGCCACGGATCGACCAGATCATCGACTCCACCGCGGGATGCGAGCGCATCTGCTTCCTCGACGCCTACTCAGGCTATAATCAAATTCGAATGAAGGAGGAAGATCAAGAGAAAATAGCATTTACAACGCCCTTTGGTGTGTTCTGCTACAACACAATGCCCTTCGGGCTAAAGAACACGAGAGCCACCTACCAGCGATGCATGCAGGCTTGCCTCAAGGAACAACTGGGTCGCAACATTCAAGTCTATGTCGACGACATAGTAATCAAGACAAGGAGGAAGCCTCTCTAATCGACGATTTGCGCGATACCTTCGCCAACCTCAACCGCTACCGGATCAAGCTCAATCTGGACAAATGCGCCTTCGGCGTACCATCTGGCCAGCTACTCGGATATCTCATCTCTGCGAGGGGAATCGAGGTGAATCCGAAGAAGATAAAAGCCATACTGGCCATGGAGAAACCGAAAAACATGAGGCGTCCAACAGTTGGCTGGACGAATCGCGGCCCTCAGTCGATTCATCAGTCGAATGGGCGAAAAAGCGCTGACCTTCTACTAGCTCCTCCGCAAAACTGAAATATTCGAGTGGACCACTGAAGCGTAAGAAGCATTCGAAGACCTCAAGCGCCTGCTATCCACTTTGCCAGTGCTGCTGACCCCACGAGAAAGGGAACCATTGTTGCTATATATCTCTGCCACCAACCAGGTGGTCAGCACAGTGCTCGTCGTCGAGCGTGCTGAGGAAAACAAGGTCCACGGCGTGCAACACCCAGTATACTACCTCAGCGAGGTCCTCACGCCAACAAAACAGCGGTACCCGCACTACCAGAAGCTAGCGTACGGTGTCTTCATGACCGCCCGGCGACTGTGCCATTACTTCTAGGAACACCCAATCGTGGTGGTCAACGACGCCCCGTTGGGGCATATCCTAAATAACCCCGACGCCACGGGGCGAGTCGCGCTTTGGGGAATAGAACTGTCTCCACGAGACATCACATACGAAAAGCGCGACGCAATCAAGTCGCAAGTTCTCCCAGACTTCCTCATGCACTGGATGGAGAACTAGCTCCCGGACAAGCCAGATATGTCCTACCTCTGGACAATGCACTTCGATGGGTCCAAGCGGAAAGACGGAGCAGGCGCAGGTGTCATACTGACATCACCTCAAGGGGACAAGCTGAAGTATATCCTATGAATGCAGTTCACGGCCTCAAACAACGAGGCTGAATACGAGGCCCTGTTGCACGGGATGAGGATGGCAAAAGCCTGCGGCGCCAAGAGGCTCATCATATACGGCGACTCCAAGTTGGTCGTCAACCAAACAATGCATGAATGCGATGCACTGAACGACAACATGATCGCGTACCGCGGCCTCTACGACGCACTCGAAGGAGACTTCGACGGTTGCGAGCTACGACACGTACGTCGCGAAAGCAACGAAGAGGCGGACGCACTCGCCAACATAGGCTCTACCTGCGCCCCCATACCACTTGGGGTATTTCTAGAGCGCATCTGCGAATGCTCCATCAAGCCAAAGGCCGCAGAAAAGAAAACAAGCGCAACAACGGACTCGGGGGCTACGCCACCCAATGAGCCAATGGCACTTGATGACTTGGAACTGGACACATGACTCGAGGGACCAATGAGCATCATGATGATTGAGCAATCCTGGACGCAGCTGTACATCACGTACCTCCTTAGCAAGAGTTTACCAGACGATCCGACAGATGCATGGCACATCGCGCGGCGATCCAAGGCATTCGCCGTTATCAACGGCAAACTGTATAAACGCTGCATCATAGGAGTACTCCAATGATGCGTCCCCATGGCCGATGGAAGAGCAGTTCTCCTCGACATCCATGAAGGGACCTGCGGGCAGCACGTCGGCAGTCGCGCCCTCGTTGCCAAAGCTCTACGAGCTGGGTTCTACTGGCCTACGGCCATGCGCGACGCAAAGGACATCGTCCAAAAATGCAATGCTTGCCAGCGATTCACGGACAAGCCGCACGCACTAGGCGCAGAGCTACGACCAATCCCATTGGCCTGGCCCTTCGCGCAGTGGGGGCTCGACATGTTTGGCAAACTTCCAAGGTCTTCACGAGGAGGCTACGTCTACCTCTTAGTCGCAGTCGACAAATTCACCAAGTGGATTGAGGTCATGTCAGTGACCAACCAATCAGGGCACAACGCATTCAAGTTCTTCGAGTCCATCATCTACCGCTTCGGAGTGCCGCACAGCATCATCACCGACAACGGGACGAACTTCACATCCAAGGAGTTCCAAGAATTCCGCGAGAATCTCGGGATCAACATCAGCTATGCCTCTGTAGCGCATCCACAGACCAACGGTCAGGTGGAAAAAGCAAATGGGCTTGTCTATAGCAACATCAAGAAGCGACTCCTCCGACCACTCGAACAAGCCGCGGGTTGCTGGCCAGACGAACTGCAATCTGTACTTTGGAGCCTATGCACAACTCCAAACAGCGCCACGGGCTACACGCCATTCTTTATGGTGCACGGAGCCGAGGCAGTGCTACCCGCCGAGGTACGGTACAAGGCACCAAGCGTGGTCGCTTACAGCGAACAAGAGTCATCCCTCGCACTCGAAGACTCTGTCGACCTCCTTGACGAAGCAAGGGAAATCACCGCGGAAAGATCCACGATCTACCAGCAGAACCTGCGCAGCTAGCACAGTAGGAGGCTTCGCCCCAAATCCTTCGTCAAAGGCGACCTGGTCCTGCGACTGAAGTAGCAGGGGCATCTCAAGCTCGAGTCCCCCTGGGAAGGACCGTACATGATTACAGAAGTAATCCCAGGTGGCGCCTATCGCCTTCAAGATCTAGAGACAGGAGTCGCATACTCCAACCCCTGGAACGTCGCACAGCTGCGACGCTTCTACCCTTAGTCGTTTTTACCTTTTACATTGCAAATAAGGCTACTCAGCCAAGGCTACTTAGCCACACATTGTACCTCGCACTGTTCTTCGAATAAATAAAGATAAGTGCCCCAAAACTCTGAGTTCTCCTTTACTTTTCCAATTTATATACTCGGAGGCTGCGCCACCCTATACACATCTGTTCTTCGAACCAAAACGCGATATCCTGAGTAGCTGGTACATCAATCGAAACCCTTAACACAACATCAACCCAGCTGCAATGCACCTGATAGGTTGACAAGGGACTGAGATAAAAACATGACCATGCTAAACGAAAAGGACTCGCATAGTGCCACACACTTCATACTAACAAAGCTCTTTATACGCATTCGACAATAAATTATCTACAACATTTATACGAACTTTACAACACAAGTACACTTATGTGCAGGATACAAAATAGGCTACTACTGCAGCAGAAGAACGTTGGTTAGTTCCTCAAAGAAGTCGACGATCTCTTCTGCTGGGCGGTCCACCGCCTGGTAGTGCGGCACCATATTCCAAGCAGAACCTGCTGGCAGCGCAGGCGGCCCAGACGCAATTGCCGCAACATCTACATCAGGCCTGTGCAGTCGCACCATTGATAGAGCAGCCTTGGCACCAGCCACCAACTGCTGCCTCACGCACTCGCGAACCGCGGTCAGGTCTTGAAACTTGGCAAGGAGGGCCAGCAAGCTTGATGGAGTATCATCTAGCGGGAACATCGCCTGATAAATGTTCTTCAAACATGACTGCGATTTCTTCAGAAAGTGCAGCACTCGCGATGCACGATCCTGCAGGGTCGCCAGCGCAGTCGCACGATCATGATCTACCCAGAAGTATCCACTCTCTTGAAGTTGCTCCTGGGTAAGATCATGCATGCGAATGGCAATTCTATCCTTCTCCTCCTGCGGGTGACGCGTGCTGACAACTACACGAAGCAGCAACAGCAGCATGAGGACAACGGACCACTACGAGTAACTACAAGGAAAATATGAGAGCAAGCAAACTAACACTTGAATTGGTCGCCTAGCTGCGTCACCTCGCCAAGCAGATACTGCTCCCGGGCGGCGGCTTTTTCCGCCTTTGACTTCCATACATCCGCGTTACCGCGGAGCACGGGCAACTCGCGCTCCAGCTGCTTCACGCGGTCACGCGGTCGTGAAAGCAGCGACAACTCATGTACTCTGGAACACGGCGGTACCACAGTATCATCAAGAGTCAGCGAGTCCTAAGTTTCCCTCAAAGGATCACTCGATGTACCCTACCACAAGTCAGGATAGAAGCAAATAAGACGACCAAGTCAACACAATGACAAAGGATTCAAATGCATTCAAGACCAGTAAAAGTATCAGCAGATACACTTGCCAGCAGGCACGTTCTTAAACAAAAGGACATAAGCTAATTAACTATTACAAAAGCTAACTAAGGAGCAGCTGGCTTCTTCGACTTCGACGGCCTCGGGGGCTTCATCGAGTCTGTGGCAGTGTCAGATGCCACTGACTTTCTGCCAGCCCCTGATGCCGCCGCTTTCGCCGCCTTCTTGACGCGTTGCAGCTCCTCAGAATACTTTGCAACATTATTTATCAACTGAGGCCCATATTTGCCACAGGCAGTCGCGAAGGGAGCAAAGACTACCTGCTGGCCGTCCGCGCTAACAGGCATCGCCTTTGACACCGCGGCAGGGTCAATCTCGACTCCGTGGGCCTACACCATGGCAAGTGACATGGACGCGCCAGCCGAGCGAAGCGAGTTCTTGAAGCTGGCAGGCACACCTCCAGCGAGTGACTCCACCAGCTCGTCTATATTCTCGACTAGCTCCGCCTTGGGCATCAGCTCCTCCCGAAGGCGATTGAGTATGCTTTTGGCCTTGGAGAGCGTGTCCTGCACAGCGATGTTGCGGTCTTCGACTGCTGACAGTGCACCCGCCAGAGCGTCATCACGACGAAGGGCCTACGGGTCAAAGCTCAAATCGCCAGCATCTGTACATAAATTCACACATGGAAAAAAACATCAGCACCACCGGCAAAAACATTCGAAGCAGAGAAGGATAACAACATCCACAAGCAAAGTACCTGAAAGGGCCTTAGCAATTGAGAGAAGTTGTTCCTCGAACAACTTCTCCCTGGCTACGAAGGAGGCACGCAGATCCTCTTCGCGATTTTGCGCCTCGTCACGCGCCGCGATTGCTTCATCGCGACCCTTCACAGCCACGGCAAGGGTCTTTTCCATGGTGGCAGCATTGCGTAGGAGAGCGTGATGTTCGGCTACAAACATAAAGGGATTGACTATCAGTCGACCGTATTAAAAAGGAGACAAAGAAGAAGAAGAAGTGCAAGACACTCACTTTCAACCACGCGATGACGCGTCTCCAACACCGCATGTTAGCGACCCATCGCAAGCACTTGCTCCGCCAAGTGCGCGGCTTCTTTCACAAGAAGCTATCGCACAAAACAGAATCAGCAGAGGCAATAGATAATATTGACTGCAACACCAAAAAGGAGAAAAACTACACTTACATGGTCCTCCAATGACTCCGAAGATGTCTGCTGTACCGTCATCCGAGCAACCATTCGATGCTCCCCCGCATGAGGAGAACTGGAAGAGTTGTGCCCGGAGTGGGCCGCCAATGGAGGGGAAGGAGCACGCTCGACCTCTTCCTTGGCCCTTGAGGTCACGACTCCTGATTCCTTCAAAAACTGGATGTCGCCAGAAGATGACGACGCCTCTTGACTGCAAGGCAAAAACCATATCAGGATAGGGCAAACCCAGAGATGAGCCATCAAGAGCAAAAACAAAGAAGAGCACATCGACTAAGAAAACTTACCAACCAATCTTGTCAAAGTAAAAAGTGGCTCCCCCCAACTCTGATGAAGACTCCTTGGGCAGTCGCATCTTCTTGCGAGAAGATGGTGCCACGACGCTCACAAGAATGGCAGGAATTGGCGACTCCGCACCAACACCCGTACCTTCCGGAGTCGAAGGAGACGACACATCGGAATCCTTGCTGTACGAACGCTTGCGAGTATCCGGACTACCGGACTCGGTGGCTTCCTCCTCCGCATCAGAAGGGACGGTCGAGTCCGACTCGTCCTCTTCTAAAGTCTCGCGAGGGATAATCCCCTCAGGTAGAGGGGGCATACAAGGTGACACCGCCCAATCCTGCACACAGGCAACACATTTCAGCAAAAAGCAAGTAAATAACAGAAAAGCAATCGACAAATTTAGCTACTGCGTAGCACAAACTATACCTCAGGAGGAGGGTTCGAAGCATCAAATGGCAGAACAATTGGCTCACTGGGGAGCACATCCTTGACGGTGTACTTCGTGACCAGTCGAACCCTCTTGTCCACGTCACTCGCAGACATGCCATCGTCAGACACGCGAGTGGCATCATCAGCGCCAGCCCACTAAATCATGGGGTGGACTCTGGCTTGCAGGGGCTGGACGCGACGGCGCAGCCAAGTGCGAATGAGGGTGCAGCCTCCCTCCTCTTTGCCAATGCGACTCTCGAGGTCCCAGACGCGCTGGTACAACACATCTGTCTCCACGGACTCGGCAGGCATGACTACATTCTTCCAGGAGCGCATCCTCCTGCACGGCGTCGCGGGATCGAAGGGCGCGAGTCCGAAGTGCTCACCGTTAGCCTTCTCATTGTGAATGTAGAACCATTTGTCCCTCCACTCTTGGACGGACGCCATGAGCTTGATATCGAAGTAGGTGGCGGATGGGTCGACGTGGATTCCGCAACCACCTACATCGTAGACTAAAGAACCCGACGCAGATTGGTGCTTCAATTTGAAGAGGCCGAAGTGCGGCTCGATTCCAAGCCAGCACTCGCAGAGAGTGATCAAACAAGAGATATGGAGAATCGAATTCGGGGACAGCTGATGGAGCTGAAGCCCGTAGAAACAAAGGAGACCCCTAAAGAAGGGGTGAAGAGGCAAGGAGAGACCACGAATGATGAATGCTAAAAACATCACTCGGAAACTAGCGGGAGGAACAGGAATTGTCTCACCGCCAGGGGCGCGCGTGTCGGCGACTGCGCCAGATAGCACTCTGTCTTGACGAAGAAGGCGGAGATCCGACGACTTGATGATGGAGGGGCGCCACGCACCATTCGTGATGCGAGTGCCTACGGCCTTCTTCTTCCCGCCGGCGGCGATGCTGGTGCCCGCAGCGGCGGAGCCACCCTTCTTCTTCGCCGTGGCAATAGTGGCCGCGGATTCAGCCGCAGCGCCTCCTTTCTTCTTCCCCATTGCGCGGCGGCGATGCGAGCGAAGGAAGTAGCTCGGAAATGAGCGGAGCTGGTCCAGCGTCACGAAAGAAACGGGCGCAGGGAAAAGCAGCGGAGCAGCAACAATGGCGATGGAAGTGAAGGATGAACGAGAGCAGATGAGAAAATTACCGTCGCAGCGCCGCTACTTAACCCCTGGAAGATGCAATCCAATGGCTCAGAAAAACCCTATTGGACGCGTGGCAAACATCGTGTTGGACACGCGGAGAAGTGGAAGCACGAACCGTCCCTCCACTACTCCCATTACGCACGGAAATCGAGGAGACGCAGTTAAAATAAAAGATTACGCACGCCCAGTCAAATCAAAGTCAGAGAATGGGACCCACTGCTCGTCACGTCCCGTCAAACTTGCTCACGCGGACAACTGAGGTCATGAAATCGTCAGCACTGACGTCATCAAAGCTATGCAGCAGAGGGCTTCGACTACTTTAGTCCTTGCTCGAGTCTTCGACTCCACCAAGCACTCGGGGGCTCCTCCCATAGGGACGCTGGTCGCGCACCCTACGATTTTTCTTTTCTTTTTGCAGGAACATGGACAAGAAAAGGCAAACCAAACCACTCGAAATACGGTTCGACTATGGACATGGGTTACTCCCATAGAGAGCGCCGAAAACAAATTCGACTGAAACAAGCAAGCAAAAGACGACAGCAGTCGCAAAAGTTCTTTAGTCCCTGCCTGAGTCTTCAACTCAACTAGGCACTCGGGGGCTACTCCCATAGGGAGCGCTGGTCACGTACCATATGATTATTTGTACAAAAAACTGTGTGCTAATAACATCCACACTCGAAGATCGTGGCGACACCGCCTCATAATTTTTCCCTACAAAGAGACTGCGTCTCCTGGGTCACCCGAATCGTCTCCGTGATGATAAAATTCGGATGCCGCGCTTACAGCATGAAGGTAAGACCTGAATAAGGCCTGACAATGCATTAGCTGCGCACTACCAGAAATGTATCTGTGCCTACAGGTATGATGAACATGCCTTGACGGACGCGTTGAGTGCTCACACCCATATAACTGGAATTCGACTCCTGTAAGACCTCCGCGGCTTGAGTCGAATTACACCAACACTTTTTCGGATTCGAGTCCAGGGACTCGAGTTCGAGTCCAGGGACTCGAGTTCGAGTAGATTGTGTTGTTTCACCCTAAGGTGGTTAACTGATACCGATACTTTGGTTATATCAGGCACGTACATCAACAATCCCTATGACACAAATAAAGCAGTCGAAATGCACTCGCTCAGGCACTCGAAAGACTTTAAAAAGTCCCCAGTCGAATCTACGATTCCACTGGACACTCGGAGGCTACTGACATGGGTATACCCTATAGGTACTCGAGCTTGGTATATACGGTCCAAATACATACAGGCCCATAGTGTCGCCAAGGCCCAAACGAAGGACTCGAGTAACCTGCGAACTCTCGATTGCTTGAAGAACAAGAAGAAGTTAAAGATAGAAAGTTTGATGGGGAAAACCCTAACTTTTAACCGACTCGACCTGCTACCCGAGACCTAGCCTATCTATATAAGGGCTAGGAGGGGCGGTGAGGAGGACACACGTAACCCTAGTTTCCACCACCCTCGCCAGATTACATCTGCGCACCATTGTAACCTTTGGTTCCTTTGATAATTCCACGAGCAGACAAGCAGGAGTAGGGACCTCTACGAGGCCTGAACCTGGGTAAATCTTTGTCCCCTGTGTGCTTGTTTGCTATCCGATAGATGTCTCCAGCGCTCCCTCCTTCTCCAAAACCCAAGTCCATAACAATGGGCATTGATGAGTTAAACCCTCGTTAGACACGGACTCCCAAACGCACAAGATAAGGAAGTCTTAATACTAGAGTTTGAATCTAACTTGTAACCAACTCGTATTGGTACCTGAGACCTAGCCTCCCCATATATAAAGGCTAGGAGGGTCCAACGAGAAGGGCATCGCAACTCCCACAATACCACAATAGACAGATCTACGACATCGCCGCAATAGACAATAGATCTAGACATCAATTTCTCGCACATACGCCAGATCCAATCTGCGCGACACCGCCATCGGCAACCTTGTAATCCTTTGGATCATCATCAATCAAGAGCAGACAAGCAGAAGTAGCGTCCTCTACGAGGCCTGAACCTGGGTAAACCTTGCGTCCCTGTGTGCTTGTCTGTTAGCTGTTCCGTGATCTCCAGCGTTCCCTCCTTCTCCAAAATCTAAGTCCATAACAATGAACATTGATAAGTTTAACCCTCGTCACACAGCATATCCATCATTATACAACATAGTGAAACAAAAAAAGTTTTGGTTCCTAATGTGCTAAATAAAAATCCGCTGAACGTTGGCTTCAGAATATTGTTGATTGGTAGTAAGTGGAATATTTACGGTAAAGTCTATGTATGAACACCTTATGAATGATTATGCGGCTTTCCTTCATAAGTATTTATGGAAATTAAAAACCCTACTAAAGACATTTTTT
This sequence comes from Avena sativa, assembly GCA_916181665.1. NCBI lineage: Eukaryota > Viridiplantae > Streptophyta > Magnoliopsida > Poales > Poaceae > Avena > Avena sativa. The sequence continues at coordinate 186,780,776 of OV702289.1, read as the reverse complement.
TCATGCATTTTCCTTAACAATAAGGTTTTACTTACCAAAGATAATTTAGTAAAACATAAATGGGTTGTATATACTAAGTGTTGTTTTTATGGCTCACAGGAGTTGGTGGAACATTTATTTATATCTTGCCCATTTTTTAGCTTCTTTGGCATATTGTTAATATAGCTTATGATCTTCCACCACCAGATAATGTAACTAATATGTTTAGAAATTGTTTGAATGGTGTAGATACCATAACAAAGGCTAGGATACACATAGATTTTTACACCTTATGTTAGCCCATTTAGAGATGCATGAATGATATTTTGTTTAGCAGAACAAAAAACTTTGACTTTTTGCAAGTTATCTACAAGGTGGCGCATTGGATGCAGTTTGAGAACTCCTTCTGCCACAAGATCAGTGGGAAGCTATAGTTTCTGGATGCAACCATCTACTGATGGTCGCTCGGGATATCTTCAGATGGGCTGGCTGGGAGGATACTAGTCGAATATAAGATGTGTAGTTGTCGTATGTTTATTATCTTTCGATGGTATATTTATGTATCAACTCTAGCAACCCATTATTTCTATCTATACTGGATGATACTTGCTTAATAAAAATCTTTGTGCATCACTTGATGTAGAGGTTGGGGCTATGCTCCTCATTTTGAAAAAAATGCATGTAACCAATGAGGGTTTTCCTATAATTTAAATTTAGGCCGTAATGTCAAAGCTATGTGCACACTCGTAACCATTAATATAATCAACTAAAATTGGAAAGTGTATATCAACAACAGTATTCCAAGGAAAGGCAACCGAAAAGCCTGATCGAAATCATTGGGGGAGCCGATATGTGAAATGCCTACGTTCACATGTATGGCAACACAAGCAAGTCCTCCAAGTGGACCCGTGACTCGAGATTGAGCCAAGGCTCTCCATGATAAGGTTTAGTCGCTCTTATGGTTGTGTAACTTTGACACTCCCTTAGATGGATTACTACTTCATGCAAATACACTATGTATCCTCGGGTACGAACCAAAAGATCAACACCAAGCTACATGAAATATGGATAAGAGGCACTTGGATAATAAGGAGAAAAGGCGAAGGGACCGGTATCGGTGCTGATCAATCGACACCACAACGGATGTTGTTCGTACTAGCTTTGGTCAACCAACACAACCACTGACGGCCGATAGAATGACTGAACCACCGATAGCCACCACTGGTCAACCGACACCAAGACTGACGTAGTTGGTCCCCATGCTAGTAGACCAATGCCACCATCGACAACCACCGATGCTTACCGACACAATGAGAAGTTTGGTTTCGATCCCCAAATTGGCTCACCGATCTGACAACTGATGCCATCGGTCTGGAGTCGGTCCCACCGACTTACCACCAATTTCACATGTCTACGCACAGATTTGTGTTTGATGCCCAGAATACTCCCTTTATCTACTATTTTGAACATGGAACTATAAATAGGCCCCTATGGCTCAGATCTACGGTTAGAAATAATATGAGAGTAGACTTGGAGCTTTGCTCTCTTCCTAAGTGGGATCCCCACCATCTCTTCAGATTTACTCTTGGAGTTGTACAAGTCCCCTCCTTGCACTAGGATCTTTGCTATTGGGAACTCTATTGTAATTGATACCCACCTTTGGGTATGTATCACTTGAAATATCTTCATTATAGGATTATATCCTCTTGCTGACGATCTTTCCATTGTGGATCTCTACTTTTCAGTCTCTTCCATGAGCATTCTATCGAGTTGGTGGTTTGGGTCAATGAGGGAACCGAAAGTGCGTGTGTGCGTGAGTTTGTATCTTATTGATTCTTCAAGCGAGTTCATTGTGTTCATCACCTCCATCTCCCTTTCCTCCTTGAACCCGTGAAGTTTGGGCCACCCCTAGAGGATGGACCCCATCATAATGGAATCAGCAGCCTTTCGTTGCCATAGATTTGAATTCGAAAATCCCCAAAAATATCCCAAATTTGCTTTCGAAGCAATTACTGGATTTTGCATGGTTCGAGTAGTTTTGATCCATGTATTTGATGCAATAGGTCTTGATCTACCTTTCTTTCACGTTTCCTAGCCCCGGTTTGGCCAATTCTCCAATTTGAGCTTGCAAAATCGAGGTGTTCATCAAGAACTCGTGTCGGTTAGGTACCGCTACCAGCATCATTCGCCACCAGTGGCGTTAGTCCCACGGTTGGTCAATCGACACGGCAACCAACAGGATTGGTCAGGAAATTGGTGACGCTGATGCCGATAGATACTTCTTTTGACGAAATTTTCTCCTTGTGTTTAGATTTTCTTCTTGGGTGATCTTCGCCGCAACAACACTCTATATGACGTCGATAGCCACGTGGACTCCAAACAATTCCTAATCGGCCACACCTCTGTGATCATCTACATTGACACCGAAGGTATAACATTGCGATCTGGTTATATTAGGAGCTCGTCCCCACCTGGCATCTGCGATGAGTATTTTGATCTAGCCAATGAAGTCTAGTGTGTATTTGGTTGGTAATTTCTTAGTGTAAATTTATGTGAAGTGGTACTTTTGTACTTTGTGCGAACTAACCAATGCACTGGTGTTGAATGTACTATTACTGCTGCATGTACATAGGGGCAAAAGCTAAATCTCCTCTTCCCTAGTTTTTTCTTTTGACAAGTCCTATGCGGTACTAAAATTTAATGGACTATATTATCTATATATATCGATAATTGATGGAAGCGGCAATGTCTTGCCAAATACTACCATGCTTGGTTACTGTCTTGCCCTGCTCTGCTTGGTTGGTGCTAGGGATCAATCAGACGATTTGATGGCCATATTGGGATGATGTGGAACATTGGAGTAGAGGCGGTCACGACGCGAGCTGTGGAGGACGAAGGGGTTGGCATGGGATCTCCACACTAGTGGCACACGAGCCCATTAGCGTTCCATCCGCGAACCATATTTTGGTTCCTTATATACATTCTGTAGCAATTTTTCTTTTAAATCAGCTTGCCTCTTTATTAAATCAAAAGACAGGGAATACAAACACCAACTAGCGGATTAACAAGCCAAAAGTGACGTCCAACTTGCGATCCTAACCTGAAATGTGCTTAATCATGAGGTTCTATGTTGGATGCCCGATTTTCATGAATAAAAGCAGACTTGACGGATGGCACCGACGACGCTTTTATTTCTTGTAAAATATGACTGTTACTCGCAAGGTTCGGCTCCTTCACTGCCTTGATCATCAACGAGCAATCGCTGCCCACACAAATCTTGGAGAGCATGAGATCCTGATCTAGGTTCACCCCCTCGCATACCGCCATTGTTTCCAATACCTCAGGATCAGCTATACCTGGAATGATGACAGTCGGCGCCCTACCTATACCCCTGTTGCCGATTGCTCCACTGGCGCTACCACCGTTAGAATCGTGACAAGCAAATAACAAAGAATTAAAATAAAATCGCAGTAAGGGACACAAATTTAACGTGGAAAAACTTCTCCAACAAAGAGAGGAAAAAAACACGGGTGCCAGCCAGCGAAACTTCACTATAACAAGGAGTGTTTACACAACGCCGGGGATTTTCACAGATGCAACTTATCTCAGCCGGCGGCAATAGCCATATATTCTGCTTCAGTTGTAGACAGAACAACAAATGGTTGGCTTCCAACTCACAACATATCCACCTACCATGAACACATAACCTGTGAAGGACCTCCTTTTATCCAAATCGGCAGCATAATTTGAATCCACATAGCTTGTGAGTCCCTCACCCGTCTTGTCAAACTTCAAGCAAGCATTTGATGTGCCACGGAGGTACCTGAAAATCCATTGAACAATATTCCAATGTTCTTTACCAGGATTAGCCATGTAACAACTCACCAAACTCATAGCATATGATAAATCAGGGAGAGAATAAACCATGACATACATCAAGGAACCAACATCACTAGAATAAGAAACTCGTGACATATACTCAATATCTTCATCAGAACTAGGACAATGCAATGCTGGCAATTTGAAGTGAGGATCAATAGGAGTACTAACAGACTTTGCATCATGCATATTAAAACATTGGAGAACTTTCTCGACGTAACTCTTATGACTAAGAAATAACAACCTAGATTTTTTGTCCTGTTTAATTTTCATACCTAGGATTTTCTTAGCAGCACCAAGATCTTTCATCTCAAATTCACTACTTATGTGTGCCTTCAAATTAGTGATTTCTTTCATGCTCTTCGAAGCAATTAACATATCATCAACATATAACAGCAAGTATATAGGTGATCATTAATAAATTTTATGTAAACACAACTATCAAACTAAAACCTCTTAAAATCTTGTGAGATCATAAATGAATCAAACCTTTTGTACCACTGTCTTAGAGATTGCTTAAAACCATAAAGCGATATCTTCAATTTGCACACAAAATCCTCTTTTCCAGGAACCAGGAACCCTTCAGGTTGGTCCATGTAAATCTCCTCCTCTAGTTCACCATGCAGAAAAGCAGTCTTTACATCTAGATGCTCAAGCTCAAGATCATGCATAGCAACAATACTAAAGAAAGCACGAATAGAACTATGCTTCACAACCGGATACAAAACATCATTATAGTCAATACCTGGAATCTGGCTAAAACCTTTTACTACTAACCTTGCCTTAAACCTTGGAGGCTCATTAGGAGACAAACCTTCCATCTTTTTGTATATCCACTTACAGTGGACGGTCTTCTTTTGTTTAGGAAAGCGCACGCCATCCCATGTGCTATTCTTTTCAAGCATTTGCATCTCGTCTTGCATAGCAAAAACCCACTTCTCACAGTCAATGGATGCAACAGCTTCATTGTATCTAGCAGGTTCAGTCTCATGCTCCGCCTGTTCAGCACAACTCAAAGCATAATAAACAAGATTACATTCTTAAATTAAACGAGGATGTGGAGCTATGTTACGCCTCGGTATATTAGCAACAATGGACTCATGTGGCTGCTGTAAAAAAGTAGGTGAGTGCTGAACAACATCATCATCAATATTTTCCTCATGAGTATCATCCATGACAACATCATTATCAACAGTTTTCTGCAGGTGCTCTACCTGCACACTAAATCCCTCCTCTTCACTAAAAATAGGAGAGGGATCCGACGACAAGCTGTCATGATACATAATGGATTCATTGAAAACAACATTCCTACACAATAAAACCTTTTTAGTTTCGGGATTTCATAATTTATATGCTTTAACTCCTGAACCATAACCAAAGAATATGCACTTAATAGCTCTAGGCTCTAACTTTCCATTGTCAACATGAGCATAGGTAGTGCAACCAAAAACTCTCAACTATGAATAATTAGAAGGCGAACCTTACCATACATCAATGGAAGTTTTCTTCTCAAGTGGAATAGAAGGTGACCTATTGATGAGGTAGCACGTTGTGTTGGCTGTAGTAGTCCAGAAACGCCTGCTCATGCCTGCGTTGGATAGCATACAGCAAGCCATCGAGATGATGGTTCTGTTCATGCACTCAACCATGTCGTTCTACTAAGGAGTGTAAGAGATGGTGTTTTGTCTGATCATACCATCATTACTGCAAAACTCCTCAAACTCATTAGAACAAATCCCATACCATTATCAGTACATATTACTTTTATCTTCCTTTCAGTTTTCTTTTCCACCATTACTTTCCACTTCTTAAAAATATCAAAAACATCAGATATATGTTTCAAAAAATATGGCCACACTTTTCTTGAGTAGTCATAAATAATAGTAAGCATGTAATAAGCACCACCAATAGATGTCTTACGGGAAGGTCTCCATACATCAGCATTCACGTAATCTAAAATGCCTTTGGTGGTATGAACGGAAACATCGAATTTAACTCTTTTATGCTTATCAAAAACGTAGTGCTTAGAGAACTCAAATTTACTCAAGTTGTAACCATTAATCAGCTCTCACTTAACCAACTCTACCATGCTATGTTCACTCATATGCCTGATGAGTGCATATTTGCATCATGTTTTACATTATTATTTTGCACTGTAGATGTAGGATCTTGGTATTTTACGGTGCTCGCGCGCACATTTTATGTCTGTTTTCACCAGGATTAGGAGAGATGATGGATCCAATGGATATAATTCTTGGAGCAGTTGCACTATGGAAAAAATGAGTCAAAACAACGTAAATCACTTATTTGGAAAATATAATAATACTAGAAGAAAACCAGAAGCGAACAAGGGAGGCAGAAGGTTCAATTATCAACTATACGGCGGGGGGAAATTTTCCGGTCGTATAGTTGGCGCCGCCTCCGCCTCCTCAAATAGTTTCACCCCGTGCAACTGGTTCGGAGAGATGACATACAGAACACCCGCAATCGCAGAAACCTCACCTCCAGAAGGCATCTGGAGGGGGAACTCATCCGCCAGGGATCCATCTTCGCCCTGCGCAGATCCTGGAGGCTAAGGCATCGATCTTCATCATCCACCACTACATCACCGCCATCTCCATCCATCCCATCTACATCTTGTCTAGATCTTGTTGTAATTCCCGTACTTTGTGGATTTATACAAGTACTATTCATCTATGATTGTTTCCATTACCATTGCTATGATGCTAATTGCCTCCAGTCTGAGTAGATCTCTAGTTCTTAGGGAGATGGAGAAACCCTAGCATATGATTGAGATGAGATAGAGATTATTATGTTATACATCATTATCCATATGATTTAATTGTCTTCATCTTAATGTTGGGAGATGTCCACCTCCTTAATATTTGCCTCTTATGGGGACTCGATGAAGGGGATTACTTGTTGGTAGACGGAGGGATGATAGCATTTATTGTGACTATAAAGCTGTTGGCAATCCTTGTGTACTAACTTGGGGGTATCAAGGGGAATTCATAAAGCCATGTCCATGCCACGGGAGAAATCCCTTAATAGTGCAGTAATTCGATTGATGTCGATTGTTGTCTGCTATGGTTATGAGGATGATGTGTGTAGCGGTTGCTGGCTAATCGTCCATATATGGAGCTTCTCCCACATACATACACATTATGCGAATATTTGTTATAATAATCTTGATTTCTTAGTCTAAATTTCTAGTGTTGTATCCACTATTCCCCCAGAACACCTTTTTCCCTATTCTAGTTCCAAAGTTCTATTACACACGCGATTCTTACTTTCTGCATTAAGTTTTTCTTTACTTTAAATTACCTTGTTCAACCAAAAACCCAAAAACAACTCTACTTATCTTGCATCTTAAAGTTATTTCTTAAGTACTTCCCTTTGTTGTAGTTAAAAGCATTTTAGTCTTTTACCTACTGCTCCCTATGGTATCGATATCTTTATTTCGAAACTAGCTACAAATGATCTATGCACTTGCAGTCATCAAGCTATTTTCTGGCACCATTGCCGGGGAGCTTAGCGCTCTAAGTCACTTTACTTTTAGTTATTTACTTTTGTCGTAATATTTTTTACTTGAGTTGCAGGACTGTAACAATGGACAACACTCAGCATTTAAACCAGCTTGAGGCAGTAAGGAAAATGGGTTCGCTCATGGACACCTTTATAGCTGTCAATAAAAGCATAAATCCAGATGGAATCGAGATCCACGCTTTATTATTTGAATTATTTCATTCTAATAAATTTGCAGAAACCAATGAAGAAAGTCCATATGAACACTTACAATTCTTTGAAGACGTTCTCAGTTCCTTTATTTTCGATGACTGTAATCTCGATATGGTTAAAGCCCAGTTGTTTAGACAAACTCTCTCTAAGAATGTTTGCGACTAGTACAGATCTTTTTGTGCAGAAGCACCAAGGACTTGGGAGGAATTCACAACCAAATTCTTATCAAAATATTACTCTGAAAACAAAGCTCATAGGATGAGAGGTATTATTATCAGTTTCAAAAATAATCCTAGTGAGGGATTATATGAAGGATATCTAAGGTACAAAAGTTACCTAGATAATTGCCCCATCATCGTTTTCCTGATTGGTTAATCACCCAATACCTTTTATGGAGGGCTAAATACTGAAAATAGGATGAATCTAGACGCTGCTTCTAATGGCAGCTTTCTATCTTATACCTATGATGAAGCTTGGAAACTAATAATAAAAATGAGAGAAGCAACGGGAAATCTTGAAGATAGGGAAAACATTACAAATAGTTTTTTAGAATATGCTTGCATTAACAATTTCCTTGCAGATGAGAGGACAGACGCAATGATTAAAACCCTTGGTATTGATTCTTACTCAGTAAAGAAAATTATTCAGAATTATGTAGGACACTTGCAGGTACCTACAGAATGGGAAACCCGTAAACCCCTCGAAGAAAAGAAGTGTGCAAGAGCGCTGATGGAAGAGTTCTCCTCAATACATATTCAAGGTATCGTCGAAAAAAGGCAAAAAGAGGAAGAAAAAATAGAGAAGAGATCAAAGAAACTAGAAAGGAACCCCGAAGCTACCAATATAAATAATGTTATATTAAAGGATCTTATGCAAGCACGAATAGTGGATGATGAAGTGGTTATGCTAGACCTTGAAACCTCATAATTCATCAAAGGTAAGGTTCGAGGTAACGAAACTTCTAAACCAATGACCCATATATATTGTGGAGAAACTTTCTTATATGGAATTTGTGAGCCAATTTCCACTAGAAATATTATGCCTTCATCGCTTTATGAGGAACTCCGCTACAATTTAAGTAATCCAGATGTGGAACCGGTAGACAATATAAAACCTGAAGAAGTAATCAGAAATATCTATGTCTTTATTGGGTCGCTCATGTACCCTCTTTATTGGGTCGCTCATGTACCCCCTTGACTTTCATATTATTGATATGCCTCGAGATTCTTTTTGTCCTATCCTTTTAGGCAGACCTTTTATTTCCATCACCAAAGCTAGAGTTCATAATAAGAAGGAGACTATTTCACTGAAGTTTGGAGAAGAGGAAATGACATTCCACTTCAACAAACCAAAGAAGAGGCCATATGAAGTGGAGGATATCAAGGAAGAGAAGACGATTGCGGAGCTAGCGGCAATTCATTTCAGTACTCCAGAGAGGAGTCTGATTAATTGGGAGGAAGCACCAGATGATGAGGAGAAAGAAGACATGGATGATTACCTTGATTCAATTCCGGAAGCACAAAATCCACATGACTACGAGGAACTAGTAAGAAAAGGAGGAGAAGATCCTCCACCAATAGAATTGAAAAAACTTCCAGATGATATGAGGTATGAGTTTTTAGACAATGAAAATAAATGTCCTGTTATTATTAGTAAGATTTTATCAGAAAATGAAACAAATAAACTCATTTCAGTTTTGTTTAAGCATCGTGAAGCCTTTCGATATACATTGAGTGATATTAAAGGAATAGATCCATCTATCGTAACACATAAGATTACCATGCTTGATGATGTTGAACCTGTAGTAGATACACAAAGAAGGCTTAATCCGAAGATGAAAGAAGTAGTAAGAAAAGAGGTTATACGCTTACTAGATGCTGGCATAATATATCATATTTCCGATAGTAAGTGGGTTAGCTCATCTCATTGCATACCAAGATAAGGTGGTCTTGATGCTGCTATAATGAGGATGGTGAGCTAGTTCCTGTAAGGCCCATAGCAGGATATCATATGTGCATTGATTTTATGAAATATGATATATTATGCCATTCCTGGATAAAATTTTAGAAAGCCTTAGTAATATTTCTTACTTTTGTTTTCTTGATGGTTATTTTGGATATTCTCAAATTGCCATACAACCGGAAGATCAAGAGAAAACAACTTTCACTTGTCCTTATGGCACATATGCTTATAGATTAATTCCGTTTGGCTTATGTAATGCAGTAGCAACTTTTTAGGAATGTGTTCTAAATATTTTTTATGATTTTATTGAAAAGACTATGGAAGTTCTAACAAATGATTTTGTTCTTTGTGGAACAACTTTTGATAATTGCCTCTACAATCTAACCAAAATCTTGTAGAGATGCAGGTGATGACCCACAAGTATAGGGGGTGCATCGTAGTATTTTCGAGGGAAGTGAAACCCAATTTATTGATTCGACATAAGGGGAGCCAAAGAATATTTATAAGCCTTAACAACTGAGTTGTCAATTTAGCTGCACCTAGAAACAATCTTGCTCACAACAGTTTATCAGTAGCAACAGTTTTCTAGTAGCAATAGTAAAGTAATAGCAGTAGTAAAAGTAAAGACAGTAGTAACAATTGCAGTAAATAGTAGGATTAAAGCGCGGTAGGCATAGGGATGGATGGAAGGGCATTGCATAGACAAGATAATTCATATGGAAATCAAGACATAGGGCATTTGCAGATAAATAAGATAAAGCATTCAAGTACTAAATAATCATAGGCATGTGTTCCATATATAGTCATACATGCTCGCAATGAGAACTTGCACAACATCTTTTGTCCTGCCAGCCCGTTTGCAGCGGGGCCTCAAGGGAACTACTGACAATTAAGGTGATCCTTTTAATAGAGCACCGGAGCAAAGCATTAACACTCCATGAACACATGTGATCCTCACATCAAAGCCATTCCCTCCGGCTATCCCGATTATTGTCACTTCGGGGCCTTTGGTTCCGTACAACAATATGTGTATACAACTTGCAGGTAAGACCATAAACAATACTATCATAATGAATCAATAACATGTTCAGATCCAAAATCATGGCACTCGGGCCCTAGTGACAAGCATTCAGCATAACAAGTTGCAACAAAGTCAAAAAGCACTAATAATAGATACTAGGCACCATGCCCTAACAATCTGATGCCATTACATGAACGATCTCATCCAATCCCTACCATCCCCGTAGCCTACAGCGGGGGATTACTCACTCATAGATGGGGAATCATGGATGGTCGATGGAGAAGCAATGGTGATGATGATGGCGATGATCTCCTTTAATTCCCCATCCTGGCAGGGTGCCAGAACGGAGTTTCTGGTTCTGAATCACGGAATCTGGTGGTGGTGGCACAACGAAACTCTTTCTGGAAAACCGTCACCCCCCAGGTTTTTAGGTTATGAGGCATCTTATAGGCAAAGAGGGAGGCCGAGGGGATGACCGAGGTGGCCACACCACCCCCAGGCGCGACCAGGTGGTGTGGGCCCCTCGTGGACCTCCTCCGTCTCGTCTTCTGGCTCCGTGAGTCTTTTGGTGAAATAGAATTTTTGGCATATTTTCTGAGATTATTCCTAATAGTTGATTTTCTGCACAAAAACTAGACACCAAGGTAATTCTGCTGAAAACAGCGTCAGTCCGTGTTAGTTGAATCCAAATCACACAAGTTTAGAGGAAAAACAATAGCAAAAGTGTTCGGGAAAGTAGATACGTTTTGGACATATCAACTCCCCCGAAGCTTAGCTTATTGCTTGTCCTCAAGCAATTCAGTTGAAAACTGAGTGCGATAAACGAAACTTTCACGAACACATTTGCTTCATAAGATGTATATATTCTCAGCATATGATCAACTACTTAGTGATGGGTTCGTAGCATGGAAAACAAAAAATTTCTACCGCAAGAACGAACAAAACCCAGATCTAATCTAGATAAAAGCCAAGATCTAATCTATTAGACATGTGCAACGAGATAGATCTGTACTAACCCTCGTAGAACCGAAAGCGTTACGAGATTAGATCTCGGGGTTGATGTAGTCGATCACTTGCAGATCTCAAGATCGTGTGGATGATCCTTCTGGCGCCGCGTTCCGGCAGCGCTTCCGCAGTCGGTCACACGTGCGGAGTCGAAGCAGACCTTCCTCTCCCTGTTCCAGCGAGCAGCGGAGGTAGTAGATCTTCTCCACGGAATCCCAGCAGCACGACGGTGTGGTGGTGGTGGTGGAGTAGAGATTTCTGCAGGGCTTCGCCTAAGCCGGAGCAGAGCGAAGGAGGAGGAGAGAGGCGGCGGCTAGGGTTTGTTATGGGAGAGATCTAGGGGGTGGCGCCCCCTCCCCTCTATTTAAAGGAGAGAGGCGCCATGGGAGGGGGAGTCCTAGTAGGACTCCCCTCCCTCCTTGGCCGGCGGATTGGGAGGAGGGAGGAATCCTCCTCCCCCACGAATCCGTGTCTTACCCCACAAAGACTCCTTGATCCTTTCTTGGTTTTCAAGCAAACTCCAAGAAATCTTCTAGAACCTTCCAGAACATTCCGAAACCTTCTAGAATCTCCATACAAACACTCCGGAACATTTCCTAACTTAGAAAATGATCCCCAATATATGAATCTTATTCTCCGGACAATTCTGGATCTCCTCGTGATGTCCGGGATCCAATCCGAGACTCCGAACAACATTCGGTCTCCAACGCACATTTCATATCTACTTAAAACAACTTCGAACCTTAAGTGTGTCACCCTACGGTTCGTGAACATGTACACATGACGGAGAAACATCTCCGATCAATAACCATTAGCGGGATCGGGAGATCCATAACAGCTCCCATATACTCAACGATGACTTTGTGATCGATAGAACCATTTAACATACGAAACCAATTCCCTTTGTCATGCGGTACTCTACTTATCCGAGGTTTGATCGTCGGTATCTCCATACCTAGTTCTACCTCGTTACTGATAAGTACTCTTTACTCGTTCCGTGATATGTCATCCATTGTGACCTAGTCACATGCTTGCAAGCTAACTAGATGACATTCCACCGAGAGGGCCCAGAGCATATCTATCCGTCATATGGATGGACAAATCCCAATCTTGGTCCATGCGCTTCAACACATACTTTCAGAATACCCAATGACACCTTTATAACCACCCAGTTACGAAGCGGTGTTTGATGTCATCAAAGTACCCATCCGGTGATGGTTATTAACATAACCTCATGGTCGAAGGATTAGGTTACTATGCATTTGAAAGCTTACAGCAATACGAACTTAATGACTTGATCTTATGCTACGCTTACTATGGGTGTGTGTCCATCACATCATTCTCCTAATGATATAACCTTGTTATTAATGACATCTAATGTCCATGATCAGGAAACCATGATCATCATTTAATCAACAAGCTAGTTCCACAAGAGGCTTACTAGGGACTCTTTTATGTTTACAAAACACACAAGTATTAATGTTTCCGGTTAATACAATTATAGAATGGGATGTAAACATTTATCATAAACATAAAGATATAATAATAACCACTTTATTATTGCCTCTTGGGCATATCTCCAACACTTAGGCAATTCATAATAAAGAGTATGCTACTAAGTTTACTTAATAATCATTGCAAGCTATGAAGAGATTCTAACTCAAAAATAGTAAGTAGCATGAAGCATAAACATAAGCAACATTGCAATGCTCATAAAAAGGTATGATAGAGTGGTATCTCGCTTGCCTTTGATTGTAGAGCAAACATGACAAGGCACCTCTGAAGTTCAAGTGAAGACTAGAAGTAAAGATATCAAAGATACAAGCATCAAAGTCATGACACAATTAATCCAAATTTTGAGACAAGCATATTACACTAAGAATGACAACTATGCTCTCAAGAAAGTGCTCATAGAATATGTGGAGACTCAACAAGGAAATGAAAAGGTTTTGAAAAGTTTGAAAGGCTTCCAAATGCTGAAAGTATGGTACTCATTAGCTTTGAGCTCTCATTGCCCCTATCATAAGCATCTTTAAATGGTTAAGGTGAAAGTGAGGTCCAATACGAGTTATATGCTTGACAGACCATAAACTGGAAATCTCATGTCCCTTGAGTACGAGGGCCGCTCCTCATGCTACTCAACTTTAGTTACCGGTAAGTTCTTGTCATAGTAAATACAAGTGTATCATAGAGAACCGCCAACGGGGTACCCCTTGCCCGATGATACGGAAGAATCCTCATATCAAAATGACAAGGCAAGTAGACAATAAGCATCTCAGCATCTTCTTATTTACCATGGGAAAATGGTGCTTTTTACTCTCTTTCCTCTTTTCTATCATCTTTTTTTCTTTTTCTCAATAATTATCTCTCTCTTTTTTTATAAGAAGAATGCTTCATAGATTACTCATTCTGGTTACGCTTCAGGTTTCCACCATGATTAGGCATGAATTAGACCAGCCGCCCAAGCATTTCTCTAACACACATACATAACTCCATGGACTTACAAGCTCCCCTTTTATTTCACACCGACGACATCCGTAAAAAAAAGAGCATGATATCAACGGGGTATATATTTACACGTGTTGAAAGCGTTCCCCGTGACAGCACGGTTCTGTTAATCCCCAGCCTATAATTTGCAAGCATATAACTTTCATGGACAATCACAATGGTTCAGGTTTATTAAGTGCAAGAAATAAAGTGTGCCATCAAGTTCGTGAGAGATTTACTAACTAACTTTCTCATAACAAGCAAACATTTTGTTCAGAAGAAAACAAGGCATACTGAATATGCACGGAAAAGCAAATGATGCTAATAGGTAGGTATAGTGGACACTTTTGGTAATATTGGTTTTGGGGAGTTGGAAACACGAGTAGAGCTCATACTCAGTGCAAGTGAAGGCTAGCAATAGTAAGGGAGCGACAAACGAGAGAGCAATAACTGTCATAATCATGCTTGCAACAAAACATGACTAATCATGGCATGAAACTGATTCAAGACCCCTGAGGCAAATAATTCATCGAGGCTTAACTGATTATTGTTTCAGTCAGATGCATGCGTGAGCATGTGCCAAGTCAATTCAAGTGAAACATTCAGAGGAGGATACAGCAGTGTCATACCAAGCTATGAATAGAGCAATGTAAGCAAACATTCATATGACATGCTACAAACCATTAGCAAGCTGGAGCTAATCATAAGAAAGCAAGAACTACTAAGCATCCATAAATAACATACACCTTACATGAACAGACTAAGCAAGCCCACAATGATGAGTATATGTACCAAAATGAAAAAAAAATAGAAGTCGTTACCAGCCTCTTACAACACCTCAAGTTGTCATTGATCCTCATTATTGCCCTTCACTTGTGTGGCTTGAATAATAACATGAAACCCAACTCCACTGAGGACTGTTGATACGTCCATTTTGCATCACTATTCTATATCATAATTTACTGTTATTCATTGATATATTTCATATTAAGAGATGATACTTATGTTATTTCATCTGTTTTTGCATGGTTGATGACTTTTGGAACATGGACCGCTGCAGTCAGGATTCTGATGGAAAAGGTGGTGTTTGGAGATAAAATTCACGAAGATCAGAAAATCCAGGAAAATACATGGAAAATCCTATTTTTCTAGAAGTCGAAGAAAGCTAGAAGGATAAGTGGAGATGGGCCACAGGGGGCCCACACCACCCCCTGGCGCGGGCCACCCAGGCTGCGCCACCAGGTGGTGTGGCCGCCCTGGTCCACTCCAGCCTCTCCCCTCTGGCGTATATTATCCTCCCGAAACCCTAAGACTCGGAAAGCGACCACAGAAAGATTCTGCCGCCTCTGCGGGACGGAAAACACCAAGAGAGAAAGATCTCTCCGGCAGACAGAATTCTGCTGGGGGAATTCCTTCCCGGAGAGGGGAGATCGTCGCCATCAACACCACCATCAAGCTGGACTTCATCGAGATCATCATCATCATCACCACCACCATCATCACCACCATCATCTCCATCATCACCACCTCCATACCGCTATAACAATTGGGTTGAATCTTGCATAGTTCTTAGGGGGAAACTTTCCTGGTGTTGATTACTCTTTGTAGTTGATGCTATTGAGTGAACCGTTGAATTATTGTTTATGTTCAGATTGTTACACATCATTATTTCATCTCTGGTCATGATCCATATGATGTCTTGTGAGGAGTTTGTTTTGTTCTTGAAGACATGGGAGAAGTCATGTTGTTAGTAGTGGAATTGTGTTGAGAAAGATTCAATGGTTTGATATTTAAGTTGTGGTGTACTTCTTCTAGTGGTGTCATGTGAACATCGACTACATGAAACTTCACCTATATGGGCCTAGGGGAATGCATTGTGTATTTGTCTACTAATCGTAGGGGTTACCGGAGTGACAGAAACCTGAACCCCTGTTAGGAAACCATTGCACAAGGGACGTCAGGGTCTTAGAGTTTAAAGTTGTGGTTAGGTTTCTACCTTAATTACTTTCTTGTACTTACGGATGCTTGCAAGTGGTATAATCACAAGTATGTATTAGTCCTAGGAAAGTCAGTACATTAGCACAGGTTCACCCACACAACACTTAGCAAACTAAAGAAGATTAATCAATTACATGAAGCAAAAGCACTTGACGGTATTCCCATGTGTCCTCGAGAACGTTTGGTCATCTTAAGTAATATAACGGCTTGTCCTTTGATAAAGAAAGGATTGGGCCACTTGCTGCATTTATTCTTATTGTCTTTTATTTACTCGTACTTTATTTTCATGCATTATCAAAAAACCCTAAAAATCCATTTGCTAAGTATTTACAGAGAATTCCTGCTCCAAGCCACTAGTCAGCACCTTCTGCTCCTCGTTGGGTTCGACACTCTTACTTACCGAAAATACTGCGATACACCCCTATACTTGTGGGTCATCAAGACTATTTTCTGGCACCGTTGCCGGGGAGTGAAGCGTTATTGGACAGTGGAACTGGTAAAGGAAACTTCTACTGTGAGTATTGTTTACTTCTGTTAGTTGCTTTATTTTCAATATGGATAATTCGCTGAGTTTCTTATTTCATAATGCTGCTACCACTTCTAAGGTAGTACATGAACCACCACCTGCTGAGAATGATACTTTTAAAATACCTACAAGAATTATTGATCGTGTTATGGATAACTATTATGTTGGAGATGGAACTGTCCATCCCGGTGATCATTTTCTCTTTATACACGAATTATGCGGGTTGTTTAAGTGTGCAGGTATTACAACAGATCAAGTCAAGAAGAAGTTATTCTCATTATCACTGAAAGGAAGAGCTAAAGAATGGTATAAGGTGCTGAAGAATGGTCAAGCTCTTGAATGGGAGGAAATAGTACCTCTCTTTTATTCAAAGTTTTAACCTCCTAGTGAGATTCATAAAGATCGGAATCAAATATACAACTTTTGGCCTCTTGATGGAGAGAGTACAGCTCAAGCTTGGGGAGATTGAAGTTACTAATTCTAAAATGTCCCATTCATGAGCTTCCCAACAATATTATTATCAATAACTTTTATGCAAGGCTTTCTCGTCATGATAAGGATTTATTGGATGCTTCTTGTGCTGGATCATTCACTCGCATGGAAGAAGGAGCTAAATGGGATCTTCTGGACCATATTCAAGATAATGCTGAAGGATGGGAGAATGACAAAGGAAGAAAGTCAGGTATAAATTATGATTATGAATGCATTGAATCTTTTATGGGGACTGATGACTTTCAAAATATTAGTAATGCTTATGGTCTTGATTCTCAATTCATTACAAATTGTTTTAAGGCTTTTGCTTCTTATATTGAAATTCTGAAAAAGGGATGGAACAAGTATCATGCACCATATAAATATATTGGTGACTGTGTTCCTGTTGGGAGTATTGAATTTTGCACTTTGATCACATCCTACCTGAACCTTATATCAAGAAAATACCCTTCCCGGATAAGGTAAAGGATCATCCTATGATAACTAGTGTAATCAATAAAAGTGCAAAGAGAACTATAAAACCTGATGAACAAATAAACATTGAACCTGTTGTAGTAATTGTGAAAGAACTTGTCACTAAAAGTGTAGAAGATGGACACATAGTCTTCTGTGAGGATGCTTCTAATATTGTCTCACATCCTAATAGAACTAAAAAGGCTAGTGTCCCTGTGCTTTCTGTTAGAATTGGTGATCATTGCTATGATGGTTTATGTGATATTGGTGCAAGTTCAAGTGCTATTCCTTATGAGCTCTACAAATAAATTATGCATGAAATCAGTCCCTGCAAACTGGAAGAGATTGATGTGGTTATTCACCTTGCTAATAGAGAGACCATCTCTCCAATTGGTATTGTGCAGGATGTAGAAGTTCTTTGTGGTAAGATTAAATATCCTGCTGATTTTCTAGTACTTGGTCCAGCTTCTAGTAAAACTTATCTCATCATTTTTGGTAGACCTTTCTTGAGTACTTGTGGAGCTATTATAGACTGCAAAAGGGAGAAAATCTTGACTAAATTTGATGGGGAATCTTATGAGTTTAATTTTTCAAAATTTACTAAAGAACCTTGTGAAAATGAAACCCATAATGAGGATTTTAGAGTTGAACAACTTGCTTCTATTTCTCTTGCTCCTAACAATGCTTTGCAGAAATTTATGGAAGATCATGAAAGTGAAATCTTCATGGAAGAATGAAATGAGATTGACGAGATTCTCCGTCATCAACCTAGGATGCTTAAGCACAACTTGCCTATAGAAGACTTGGGGTACCACGTTTCCACCTAAAAAGGATCCGGTCTTCGATCTAAAACCTCTGACTGATGATCTTAAATATGATTACATTGATGATAATAAGATATATCTTGTTATTATTAGTTCTAAACTTTTAGGGAAGAAAGAAGAAAGGTTATTGGAGGTACTGAAGAAACACCGAGGGGCTATGGGCTACACTCTGGATGATTTAAAAGGGATTTCTCCTACTATATGTCAGCATGCTATCAATATAGAACCAGATGCAAAGCCCGTAGTAGAGCACCAACGACGTTTAAATCCGAAGATGAAGGAAGTGGTAAGAAATGAGGTATTGAATCTCCTTGATGCTGGTATTATTTACCCTATTGCTGATAGTTAATGGGTTAGTCATGTTCATTGTGTACCTAAAAGGGGGGAATTATCGTTGTCCCTAATGACAGTGATGAGCTTATTCCCTAGAGAATAGTAGTAGGCTATAGAATGTGTATTGATTTTAGGAAAGTTAACAAAGTTACTAAGAAAGATCATTACCCACTTCCTTTTATTGATCAAATGTTAGAAAGGTTGTCTAAAAAGACCCATTTTTGTTTTCTTGATGGACATTCTGGTTTCTCTCAAATTTCTATTAAACAACAAGATCAAGAAAAAACCACTTTTACATGCCCTTACGGAACCTATGCTTATATACATATGCCTTTTGGTTTATGTAATTCTCCTGCTACTTTTTAGAGATGCATGTCTGCTATCTTTCATGGTTTTTGTGAGGAAATTGTGGAAGTGTTCATGGATGACTTCTCCATATATGGAACTTCTTTTGATAATTGTCTACACAACCTTGATAAAGTTTTGCAGAGATGTGAAGAAACTAATCTTGTTCTTAATTGGGACAAATGCCACTTCATGGTGAATGAAGGTATTGTACTTGGACATAAGGTTTCTGAAAGAGACATAGAAGTTGATAGAGCTAAAGTTGATGCAATTAAGAAAATGCCCTGTCCAAGAGACATCAAAGGTATTCGTAGTATTCTTGGTCACCTTGGTTTCTATAGAAGGTTTATTAAAGATTTCTCTAAGATATCAAAACCCCTCACTAATCTTCTTCAAAAAGATGTACCCTTTGTCTTTGATGATGATTGTAAGGGAGCTTTTGAAACTCGGAAGAAGGCTTTAACTACAACTCCTATCGTTTAACCACCTGATTGGAGTTTGCCTTTCGAAATAATGTGTGATGCTAGTGATTTTGCTGTAGGTGCTGTCCTTGGGCAACGAATTGGTAAAAAGTTAAATGTTATCCATTATGCTAGTAAGACTCTTGACGCTGCTCAAAGGAATTATGCTACTACTGAAAAAGAATTCCTAGCCGTCGTCTTTGCTTGTGATAAGTTTAAACCTTATATTGTAGACTCAAAAGTTACCATTCATACTGATCATGCTGCTATTAAGTACCTTATGACAAAGAAAGATGCTAAGCCTAGGCTTATTAGATGGGTGCTACTCTTACAGGAGTTTGACCTACATATTATAGACAGGAAAGGTGCTGAAAATCCTGTAGCTGATAATTTATCTTGATTGGAAAACATATCTTTTGATCCTATGTCTGTTAATGATAGTTTCCCAAATGAACAGCTGGCTGCAGTATGGGGTAAGCTCGCGAAGGAGCCCTTGGTATGCTGATTATGCTAACTTTATTGTCTCCGAGTATTTGCCTCCAACTTTCACAGCTCAACAAAGAAGGAAGTTCTTTTATGATTTGAGGCATTATTTTTGGGATGACCCACACTTATATAAAGAAGGAGTGGATGGTATTATGAGAAGATGTGTTCCAGAATATGAACAAAAGGATATATTGCGTAAATGTCATGGTAGTGCTTATGGAGGACATCATGTAGGAGATAGAACTGCGCAAAAGGTGCTACAATCAGGTTTCTACTGGCCTACCCTTTTTAAAGATGCAAGAAAATTTGTTTTATCTTGTGATGAGTGTCAGCGTGTTGGTAATATTTCTAGACGCAATGAAATGCCTATGAACTACTATCTAGTTATTGAACCCTTTGATTGTTGGGGATTTGACTTTATGGGTCCTTTTCCTCCCTCAAAAGGTTATACTCATATTCTTGTTGTTGTTGATTATGTCACTAAGTGGGTAGAAGCTATACCTACAAAGAGTGCTGATGGGGAGACCTCTCTAAAAATGCTTAAGGATGTTATCTTTCCTAGTTTTGGAGTGCCTAGGTCTCTTATGACTGATGGAGGTTCTCATTTCATTCATGGTCATTTTAGAAAGACCCTTGCTAAATATGATGTTAATCATAGAATCTCTTCACCTTATCATCCCCAAACTAGTGGACAAGTAGAGTTATCAAATAGAGAAATTAAATCCATCTTGCAAAAGACTGTTAATAGATCTAGAAAAAATTGGGCTAAAAAGTTGAACGATGCTTTATGGACTTATAGGACTGCCTATAAAAACCCTATGGGGATGTCCCCTTATAAAATGGTTTATGGAAAATCTTGTCACCTACCTTTAGAATTAGAACACAAAGCTTATTGGGCAATTAAAGAACTTGATAAAGATTGTAAGCTTGTTGGTGAAAAAAGATTATTTGACTTAAGTTCGTTGGATGAATGGAGGGGTGAAGCTTATGAGAATGCTAGACTCTTTAAGGAAAAAGTTAAAAGATGGCATGACAAACGAATACTTAAGAGAGAATTCCATGTTGGTGAGAAAGTTCTATTGTATAGGTCTCGTATCAGATTTTTTGCAGGGAAACTACTGTTAAAATGGGAAAGACCTTTCGTTATTGAAGAAATGTACCATTCAGGAGCAATAAAAAATTCTTCTTTATAAGATAACACTACACAAGTGGTGAATGGGTAGCGACTCAAGCACTATATGGTTGGAGACTCTTACAATGAAGATGTTGATGCTTTTCAAGTTATAACTCCGGAAAAATTTATCAAAGACCAAATTCAGAGACCTACAGAGTCTGTTTCCGAATAGGTAATAGATCTGGTAAGAAAAGTTCCCCGAAAATTCTATCAAATTATATTTTTGCAGTTTTTATCCAACAAGGAAAGCAACGAAGCGAAAGAGGGACGGAAGCGGAGCCTGGGTGGCTCACACCACCCTATGGCGCGGGCCCACCCCTGACCGCGCCACCAGGTGGTGTGGCTGCCCTGGACTCCGTCTCTGACCCGTTTTCTCCCAGTACCTTCCTTTTGTTGTAAAACTTCGTAATATATAATCCCTCGGATCCCCTGAGGTTCTATATCGTGTTTTCATTTTGATCTGTTTCTGCCAGGAACTATTCTTGAAAGTTTAGAGGCGCAATGGTGTCCGCCAAGGATAACGGAAAGGAGCCTATGGAGGAAGGCCTCCAAGACCTCGGGCAGGTGAAGGAGATCTAGAGTAAAGATGAAGGGGAGGCAAAGCAAAGCCAACATCCGTGGACCGGCACTACCATTGCAGGCATTGGAGTATTGGCAAGATCTGCCAGGGTAGAGGACTGCACAGATGTCAACTGGAGGGAAACCTCCGCGTCACTGTTTGGCTCCACGGTCACTTCCTCCACACACCAAGAATCCTTTCCATACCCCTATCCATGAGCATCAATACCAGAATATGCCCAAGGAGAAATTACCCTCCAATTGGGATTTGCCTCGTTCTAGCCATGCAGGAAAAGAAGACATGATCATGCACTGCATCGAGCACAACTCGGAGTTGATTCGTACTCTCACCTTTGAGATCGAGGACTTGGGGAAACTAATCAAAGAGCTCATTGAGAGAATACCACCACCACCGAAGGAGTAATTCGTCATCAGGTTTTGGCATCCCCTTGGTTTCTTCCAAGCTTGGGGGAGTGCCGCGGTATCATATCACTATCTTCTATCTTTTTACCTTTTTAGTAGAGTCATATCATGAATAGAGAATTTATCGTGTAGGATGGTTTGCCTTGTGGAAGTGTCCCCTCTCTCGTTAGATATCTATGTATCCCTTGGTGTGAGTTCCCGTTATGGAATATTAATGAGAAGTTCTATCATTTACTCTTGTGCATATCTTATATTACTTTCAATTCATGGTTATATGATTGATCTTGTTGTTAGTATTGGTATCACATTGGGATGATTGAGTTAATTTAGTTGGTTTGGCAAACTTGGCTCGGTCAGTAGCAACACTATTTTTGAGAGTTGAATGTAAAAGATAAAAAGTACTCTAAAGAAATATAATTTCATCATCTTTCTTTCTTGATTTGCTCATAAGTTTAGTATTCTCTAGTTAAGATCTTTTGTGCTTCCAAGGAAGATTGCATGTTTGTTTTTATCACTTATATGTTTGTTTGATTCCTTCAACTCTTATGCTTGCTACCCATCCTTGCTAGCGAAAAACCTGTACTGAGAGGGAATACTTCCCGTGCATCTAATCCTTAAACCAAAACCTATGCCATTTGTGTCCACCATACCTACCTATTAGCACTATTGTTATTCCAAGTAAATTCATGTTTTTATCTACTTTCCAAATTAAACTTGTTATGTGAAAATTAGTGACTAAAGCTCTCACGAACTTGATGGCACACTTTACTTTCTTGCACTTAATAAACTTGAACCATTGTGCCCATCTATGTTGCATATATGCTTGCGCTTTGTAAGTTGTGAATTAGCAGAACCATGCTGTCATGGGGAACGCTTTCAACATTGCACCGGTACTTTGTACCTAGTTGATATCATCTTATTTTGTCTATGGATGTCGTCGGTGTGAAATGAAAGGGGAGCTTGTAAGTCCATGGAGTTATGTATGTGTGTTAGAGAAACGCCTGGGCCGCCGGTCTAATCCATGCTATCATGGTGGAAACCTGCAGCGTAACCATAACGAGCATCTATGAAGCATTCTTCTTATAAAAAAAGAGATAGAGATTGAGAAAAAGATAAAAATAAAAAAAGGAGATGAGAAAAGAGGAAAGAGATAAAAAAGCACCATATTCCCATGGTAAATAAGAAGATTGCTGAGATGCTTGTTGTCTGCTTGCCTTGTCATTTTTATATGGGGATTCTTCCGTATCATCGGGCAAGGGGTCGCCAATTGGCGGTTCTCTATGGTACACATGTACTTACTATGATAAGAACTTACTGGTGACTAAACTTGAGTATCATGAGGAGCGACCCTCGTATTCAAGGGACATGAGATTTTCAACTTACAACTTGTCAAGTATATCCTCATATTTGATCACTTTAACCTTAACCACCTAAAGATTCCTATGATAGGGGCAATGAGAGCTGACAGCTAATGAGTACCATAATTTTTGGGAGCTCTTTATAAAACTTGAAATCCCTGCTTCCCTCTGTGAAGGACCTTTCTTTTACTTTTAGTTGAGTCAGTAAACCTATTCCCTTCTACCTCAGCAAGTATTTTGAGTTATTGTGTTTCATTCATTCATATGATGATTTGTTCAATCATGTTTCTTATGTTCCTTGTTTTGCACTTTGCTTTTATCTTAGTGTCTACTACTTGGAAAGCTATCATTGAAAATCAGTTATTTGTGAACTCTAGCAAATTGTCAACTATTCTTCGACCAAGAGCTAAGTTTACCATTACCAATTGTGATTTACTTTATGTATCTTTATTGTGTTTCCTTTACTTATTGCAAGTTAAGTTATATAATAGTGAGTTGTCTTCTATTATGACTTATGTATTGATGAATGTGATGCTTCTTGTCCGTATTCGTTTATCGACTCTTCACTCCATAAACCTGAGTTCATGTTTATTGAGTTCAGTTTCGCTTGGGGACAAGTGAAGTCTAAGCTTGGGGGGAGTTGATACGTCCATTTTGCATCACTATTCTATATCATAATTTACTGTTATTCATTGATATATTTCATATTAAGAGATGATACTTATGTTATTTCATCTATTTTTGCATGGTTGATGACTTTTGGAGCATGGACCGCTGTAGTCAGGATTCTGATGGAAAAGGTGTTGTTTGGAGGCAAAATTTGCGAAGATCAGAAATCCAGGAAAATACATGGAAAATCGTATTTTTCGAGAAGACGAAGAAAGCCAAAAGGGAGTGGAGATGGGCCACAGGGGGCCCACACCACCCCCTAGCACGGGCCACCCCAGGCCGCGCCACCAGGTGGTGTGGCCGCCCTGGTCCACTCTAGCCTCTCCCCTCTAGCGTATATTATCCTCCCAAAACCCTAAGACTCGGAGAGCTACCATAGAAAGATTTTGCCACCTCTATGGGGCGGAAAACACCGAGAGAGAAAGATCTCTCCGGTAGACAGAATTCTACCGGGGGAATTCCTTCCCGGAGAGGGGAGATCGTCGCCATCAACACCACCATCAAGATGGACTTCATTGGGATCATCATCACCACCATCATCTCCATCAGCACCATCAGCACCACCTACATACCACTGTAACAATTGGGTTGAATCTTGCATAGTTCTTAGGGGGAAACTTTCCTGGTGTTGATTACTCTTTGTAGTTGATGCTATTGAGTGAGCCGTTGAATTATTGTTTATGTTCAGATTGTTACACATCATTATTTCATCTCTGATCATGATCCATATGATGTCTTGTGAGTAGTTTGTTTTGTTCTTGAGGACATGGGAGAAGTAATGTTGTTAGTAGTGGAATTGTGTTGAGAAAGATTCAATGGTTTGATATTTAAGTTGTGGTGTACTTCTTCTAGTGGTATCATGTGAACGTCGACTACATGACACTTCACCTATATGGGCCTAGGGGAATGCATTGTGTATTTGGCTACTAATCGTAGGGGTTTCCGAAGTGACAGAAACCTGAACCCCGGTTAGGAAACCATTGCACAAGGGACATCAGGGTCTTAGAGTTTAAAGTTGTGGTTAGGTTTCTACCTTAATTACTTTCTTGTACTTGCGGATGCTTGCAAGGGGTATAATCACAAGTATGTATTAGTCCTAGGAAGGTCGGTACATTAGCACAGGTTCACCCACACAACACTTAGCAAACTAAAGAAGATTAATCAATTACATGAAGCAAAAGCACTTGACGGTATTCCCATGTGTCCTCGAGAACGTTTGATCATCTTAAGTAATACAACCGGCTTGTCCTTTGCTAAAGAAAGGATTGGGCCACTTGCTGCATTTATTCTTATTGTCTTTTATTTACTCATACTTTATTTTCCTGCATTATCAGAAACCCCTAAAAATCCGTTTGCTAAGTATTTACAAAGAATTCCTCTCCAAGCCACTAGCCAGCACCTTCTGCTCCTCGTTGGGTTCGACACTCTTACTTATCAAAAATACTGCGATACACCCGCTATACTTCTGGGTCATCAACTGCTGAATCCTGCAACGAACTTCACAAAACCAAAGAAGAACAACAAATATTTTTGGGTTTTCAATTTTTAAAGGCAAGAACCAAAAGGAAGAACAAGCAAAGAGAAATCTTTTTGGGTTTTTCGAATAGTCCAAACAAAGCAAAAAGGAAGAGGCAAACCAAGGCAAAAAGAAAAAGAAGCAAACAAAGAGAAACAACGAATATATTTTTGACTTTTTGTGTTTTGGAAAGTAAAAGAAAGCAAAACATTGATATACAAAGTACCGACTAAACATGGTAAGGAGATGAGTGTGGTGTCGGTGTACCTCCCCCCGAGCTTACGCTTTTGGCCTAAGTGGGTATCAATCTCAAGATGGCCAAGATGGAGCGCCTCCGTAGTACGGCGAGGAGGTGCCCTCATCCTGATACGAGCTCGAGGACGCCCCAGCGTAGTGCGCAGAATAGTCGTAAGAGGGCACATCCCCCTAGTGCTACCCGTGGAAACCAAGCAAACGGAGCTGCTCGTCCACCTCCTCCTTGGAACGCGACCATAGCCTCCTATAAATACTGAACAAAGTGGATTGTGGCAAAGGAATTTCCCTCTCGTCTCTGTCAGTAAACAACATCATGTATACTAAACCCTCCGTACTAGATTCAATAGTGAAAAAGTGATGCCTTTTAATAGCAGCAAGATCAAGCCTTTGTGGTGGCAACACAGTATCATTAGGATCCATAGAAAGTTCTAAAGCAGCAACCATACGTGAGGCAATAATGCCCCCATAAATAGGTCCTCTAGCGGCTAGGCAGCGAGCAATGAGAGAGCCAAGATTATACTTGGTATCATTATTAAGTGCAACAGCGAGGAAGGACAAATGAAATTAGAAATGTTACTAGTGTTCTCCCTACCAAGAATACTAGTGGCAGGATAATAAGCAAAATATCTTAGAGCTGGGAGTTGAATATTTCTTATCTTCCCGCGCTGAGCTGCGCGGTCATCGTCATTTGTCACACTTTGGTAGAGCTCCAGCAAATCAGCGGGTCGACCTTGGATCTTCTTCACTGTCCCAATCATGCCTATGCCTACAATGCTACCAAATCTTTCCAATGGCATGGTAATAGGCAGATTATAAATCTTGAATGAAACAGTTGACTGATAAGGGGTGTTAGTGAAAACGAAACTCTCAACAAAAGTTTTGGTGAGCACGGCATAGTGCTTACTCTCATCTTCCATGTAGGTGGTCAGCCCAACCCTCTGAACAAGAAGTAAGAACTCATCGAGGATCCCTGCAGCTCGCAAAAAGGTAAAACAAGGGAAAGTAGATGGGTGAGCATCTCCCTCATCTCCTTCATTGCCAAAGCATGGTGCAATAAGATCTTCATTATATGACGGCCTAAACTGAGAGGCTGATCTTGAAGGCCTTGCCCTCCTAGGTGTGTCCCTCTCAAATATTTCTCCAAAAGTGTGGTTGTTCATCTTTGATATTCTGAAATTTAAACATCCATTATACAAGTGATTGCAAAGTGAATACATAATGAAGGGAACTACTCATAGGGACTTGTAAGAGGCCTCAACATGCATCAAAACAAATTTTATAAGCATTGAACAAGCTTACAAGCTCACATAACTTGTCACCTACAGCAGCAAAGATGGTCTGAGCAAGGAGATCGAAAAATCATGGACAAGAACAACAAGAACGCGATTTCGAGCAATGAACTGATGTTTTCTCGGGAGAGAGAAGGAAGTGGCAAGTGAGAGAGTGAGTGGAGGGCCAGGGGTGGCCCACACCATGGCTAGGCGCGCCCCAGGGATGGCCGCTCCACCAGGTGGTGTGCCTGCCTGGTGAGGCCCCTGGTACTCTCTAGGCACTTCTCTGCCCCTTTTTTCACATAAAAATTTAATATGAATTTTCTGGAATTTTTCGAGACACTTTATTTTTGAGCAATTTCTAGGTATTGATGAATGATTTTCTAACAGAAAGATGACTTTGGAATGATGCAAAAACAAAACAAAGCTAAAACTTCAGAAGTTCTAAGACACTCTAAAAAGCAAGCAACTAGCAACATAAAAGTAAACTAAATGAAAGCAAAAACTAAAATGGATAAAAATAAAAGTAAGCAAAGATAATCATGGTGAAAACATTGTTTTGTTCAATGAAATCCTTTTGTTAACAAGGTTGATCAGGTCTTGTTACCAAAACAATTCCATATGAGACAAAACTTTGTATTCCACTAATGATTATGTTACCTCAACCTTGATAGCAATGGTCCCAATCATAATGGTTTCAAATTTTTCTTTTGGTATGGGACAATATATTTCTCCAACTTGAATGCCTTCAACATGTTCAATTGAATTCAAACCATAAGTCCTTTCAATCTTCTTAGGGAAATAGACAGTATGTTCCTTGTCATTAACATTGAAAGTCACCTTCCCTTGATTACAATTAATAACAGCTCCTACAGTATTAAGAAAAGGTATCCCAAGAATAATAGACATATTATCATCTTCAGGTGTAACATCCCAAAAATCATATTTCAAAACTCATTCATATCATCCTTGCATCCTTCATCCATTTAGGGTTTTTCTCAAAATCATTTAGATGCATAAGCTTGTGCTATGATTTCATGTGGGCAATTTATCTCAATTGGCCATCACCCTTTGAGAATTGATTGTCTATGAACTTGTTTGCTTGCCTCCATTGTTGGAAAGAGAAAGTGTAGCATTTTATCCCAAGTTTCAAATTTAGAAATAGTTTCAAAACCCTATTTCAAACATTTTGCAAACTAGAGCAAAGTCTCTGTTTATTCCCAAGCCCAAGCTTGACCAGGCCTTGCAAGGTAACCACTTGGTTTATTGACTGTATTTGAGCCCACAGAACCCTGCAAAAATTCCCAAAGTTGTTTGAATTCAAAAGGATTTGAATTCATATCAAATTCATTCCAGAAAATGAATTTAGAAAAAGAAAAGGTTTTCTCAAAGGAAAAAGGCCGCGCGGCAGAGCTCTGGCCCAGCTTCGAATCAAGCCCAGCAAGCCCACCCGGGGATCTCCTTTTTCCTCTCTCACGCGTGAGCGCACGCGTTCAGTCGCTGACAGGCAGACCCCACCTCAACCTCGCACACCTCGCTGACGAGCGGGCCTCCTCCACGTCAGCATCGTCTCCACCCGCACGACCAGTTCATCCCCAAATCAACGCGGGCGTTTTCTGTGTTTAATTCGCGGCGTTAATTCGATTCAATGTCCGAGTAATTCTCGCTCGTGACCAGGCTATATGAACCCCCTCTGCCCCCTCTCCCTTCTCCCTCAAACCCCGAACCCAGAACGCCACCAGGCTGCGTGTATTACTCTCTGTAGCCCCGCCGTCTCCGACGATTGCGCCGGCAAATTCCGGTGAGTTCTGAGCTCCCCTCGGCCTCTCGTTCTTGCTATCTGGTTCAGTGAGCCTCTGTGCTTCTTTTAACACCCTTCGTTTGCCCTCGCATGAACCGTAGCTCCGGCAACATCGTCGACTGGCCGCCACCGTCTTCTGCAGCAACTCCGGCGAGCCCTAGTGGTAAGACCCGACCGCCCCGCGCCTTCTAGTTCACGCACACGACTCTGTCTCGACTCTGTGAATCTAACGGTGTCTTCGCCTTGCCTTGGGGTGATCTACAGCTTCGTCCTCGACAGCAACCAGAGCCGACCGCCGCCCGCAGCAACTCCGGCGAGCAATCTAGGACAGCCCTGTGCGCCCCTCGCCCGACCAACTCCTCCCCGAGCATCGCCGTAATCCCCTGAGCCCGGTGAGCTACTCCTCTATCTCCCTCGCCTCTTGTAGCGTCGCATCCGTCGTCGACCGACCGTTCCGCCGCCGGTAGCCACCGCTCCGCCGCCAGCTTTTGGCCAGGGCAATAGGAACCGTTAGATCTGCATCTGATGGCTTGGATAGAATGACTAATCGAAGGGGTACGCGATGATCTGAGCCGCACCTGACCCTTTAAATCCAGCGGCATGTATCACTCGATCCAGACGAACCGGTACCGACCAATTAGACAGTGATGCGTGGCGCTAGATCTGTTTAAAAAGAAATTTGAAAACAGATTTATTTGCAAACTTCAAACCCTTGTAACTTTGGATCCACACGTCCAAAATTTACAAATTTTATACCGTTGGATTCAGAAAAACAAGACCTTTCTGCCTATCCTTTTTGTTTAGCAAATAGTAACCATTAGATTGGCTTAAATTGCAGAAACTTGTTTGAGGCCATTTAGAATATAGATTTAGTTTAGTATTTTGTTTTAGGGCTATTTAAGTTTGTCTTGGCTACTTTGTGACTTGTTAAGTTTCTGTAATCATGCACTTGCTTGGTAGAATTTTCAAAAACCACCACTTGGTAGATTCATGCATGCATGCATTCATACTATTTCTTGTTTGTATATATTTGTGTGTAATTGTGTGCTACCACTTTGTGTGTAGACTTTGCTAGTGATTGTGATTGTGACGAGTGCTACTCTCCACACTACCAAGGCAAGTGATATCTTCATGAATATTACCTTCCTATATTTTATACTTGCATTAGATATATTTTTGCTAAGACTTGCATGCTACTTTTGTCAAATGGTGTTGGGAAATCCTAAGTAGATAGAATGGTAGAATTGCTAGAAAAATTCCCTAAGGATAAGTTGCCATGCCATGCTTAGCCTAGCTATTAGAAAACAAGGGTGGTTTATATATTCACACTATGGAAAAATATTCTAAGTCTGAGGACTTGTGTTTTATTTAACAAAACAACTAAGTTAATGAATCTCCTGGGTGGAATGGGACTTGCATGGTGGTTTTTGGTTGAGTGGTTCACAAGGCCCATGTCTATGGTTTACCTTAGTGTATCTCACTTGTGGATGGCCACCCAGGAAACAAAGAGATTTGAGATGTCAAATGTTGAGAAGCTTCAAGTGCAACCACTTGGCATTATGGGCTCTGCCATGATCTTAGGTTGCTAGAACTTAGTCTTTTGGACAGTTGGTGGTAGAGGGAATGATAGGTTGGAACGCGTACATTTGACTAAGGAAAGGCTTCTGAAGGATCATGTCTTGGGAAACCAAGGCTTGTGGGGAAAGTGCACCACCTCTGCAGAGTGTAAAACCTAAGTACTTAGCCATGTCCCTGGTAAAGGACAATTTGAGCATCAAGACATGGAAACTTCAAGAATCTCATCACTCCAATTTCTACATAAAACTTGTGGGTGAACAAGGGTTAAAGGATCTTCAGTCCTTGATTGGTAGATGCCCTGAGTGGATCTTCAGTCTTTGATTGGTAGATGCCTTGGGAAAGTTTTGTGCCAAACAAAAACTTAGTGTTTTCAAAAGTTAAGGAAAAATCTATTTTGAGCAATGCAAGCCTAAGCTCCACCAGCCAAATGCATATAGTATTATAGTCCACTTAAAATATACTAAGGTATCACTTACCAATACTATTCCAAAGTATTGACCCTCTGTGGCTGTAACTTGTAATGTTGCAGGTTACTCCGATGATGAATAGGAGTCATGAGTCTACACTCAACATGCTTGCCTGTGGCACATGAAGATGAAGACTTATGTTTATTTGCTTATTCCATGAAACTCTTGTATTAGGCCTTTGGCCATGAGTTGTAAAAGACTATGTTTTACCTCTGGAATGACTGTAATAAACGACCTTTGTATCTGTGTACTTCATCTTAAACTGTGGATGCTAGCATTGATCCAGGGACTAGCATTGCAATCACAGGGATCTTTTCCTTTAATAAGGAGGGATCTTACAGATGGTATCGGAGCACTGTGTTGCCTGTAGGATTATGACCCTAGGATTGGAAACCACTAAGGAAAAAAATTTAACTTCTTCTACACTTGTCTATTCTTCTCGTAAACTTTTCTAATCTTCTCAATATCATCTCTATTTGTAGATGAACTCCATCAACGAAGCCGTGAAGAAAGGAACACTCATGACCATGACCTTGGAGTGTGAGACTGAGTTTCCCAAGATTCTCAAGGACCTCATGGAGACAATGGGAGCACATGGTGCAGCTGTGTACAAGGGCTTTCCAGTGATGGAGGAAGGAGTGGAGTATTGGTGGGTGCACCTTCACTTGTACAAAAACAAGGAAGACAACCACAAAGAAAAAGGCTTCTGCATGTACACCAACACTTTTATGCACACCACATTCTTTGAGTCAGCAAAAGAAGCAGCTTGGAAGACTATCAAAGAACTAAGTGCTAGAGTCAAGTGCAAGATGCTCAACCTCCAAAAAGACTTAGAGAAAGAGAAGGAACATACCCAAGAGTTGGAAGTCACCAACCAATCCTTAAGAGGAGATATTATAGACTTAGTGATAGAAGCATGTGAACAAGATAGGGTGATTGCCACTAGGAACATTGTGTTAGCCACTAGATCCAGTGAGATAGGTCTGTAAAAGCACTTCGTTAGTTGGACCACCACCTATCACCTTATTTTCCAAAATGATACCTTAATTAAGTTTGAACCTTGGTTGATGTAATGGATTCTTGTATGCATGACTTGTATGATTTTTTTTGTGCGTTCCAAGAATGTGTTTGAAAGTTGACTTGATTATCTTAAATTGTGTTGTTCTAACCTTTTCAATCTTATAAATAGATGCCTATTGCCATCAGCACTGTTGAGGAGTTCCAGGCTACCCGTTTTGGTCCTCGTATCGTAGAGCTTACTACTTTACTCGATCTCCCTCTTCCTATCATTACGGTGCACCCACTCACCAAGTTTGAGAGGAAGGACCTTTGGGGCTTCAAGGTGAACCAGCCAGGACGCCAGACTGAGCCTACCACGGAGGCCATCGTTTTCAAGCTTATGCACGATGACAGGGAGAGAGGCATGGAGGTTGTCATGCAGGATCTGATAGGACGACTGTTAGGCCGTCACTCCCGACAGGTTAGAGGCACTCACTTCCACGCCTTCGGAAGGCGTGATGATGACGGAGAGTCCATTGACTTTGAGGATGACTCGAGGGTCACAGAAGAGCCGATACGTTTGTACCTCCAGGACTTAGAGACTCTTATTAGGCACGTGGATACTGATAGGACCAACGTCATGCTTAGTAATGACGAGCTCCAGGTGCAGCTTCGCGAGAAGGACAAGCTCTTCGCGCAGTAGGACGAGATAGTCAAGGAGATGGAGGCGAAGTTCGAGACCCAAGACCGTAAGTTCAAGAGTCAAGAGAAGCGTGTCCAGGATAGGAACAAGAGGATTCGTGATATGACCAAGGAACTGCAGTCCAAGGACTTGGAGTTAGAGCAGCAGCAGACAGTGATTGAGAGGCTTCGTTCCCAGAAGAAGGCTCTCAAGGCCAAGATCGACTCTTTGACCACTACCATCGAGGAGAACAAGACCGCAATGGAGAACGCAGGTCTTACCTTTGTCGAGGAGGAGATTGAGGCTGACGAGTAGACTTGACTACTCAGTTATCTTTATTTACCGTACTTGTTATTTGTGAACTTATTCTTGGACCATCCGACATGTGGATGGCTTGCCACTTGTGTGTTTTTACTTTGAAAATTTTGTCATGTTGTTGTTGAGCTTTTATCCTTGTGTTGCATGCTATGTGATTGCTTGTGCAATGTATTGTGCATAAATCATGTAAGGGTATCTCATTCTTATCTCTATATGAATAAACCACAGATGCCTCCCCGTCGCACAAACACCAACCCCAACCCCAACCCCAACCCCAACATTACCCCGGAAATGCAGCAAATGATGAATGCGAAGACACAGCTTATGCAAATGATGACGACATTCATCCAGAACCAGAACAACAACAACAACCCCAACAACAACAACAATAACAACAATAACAACAATAACAACAACAACAACAACCCTCCAGGTTTTGATATGCTTACCAGATTTCTGCGTCTGAGACCAGCTAAGTTTTCGGGAACGACTGATACCATGGTGGCCAATGATTGGCTACGTTCTGTGAACAAAGACTTAGTGACCGTGGGATGCACAGATGCTGAAAAAGTCAGGTTCGCGGCACATCTGTTGGAAGGACCAGCCGCCACATGGTGGGACAATTTCCAGATCACCACTCCTATTGATGAGGTGACTTGGGCTATCTTTGAAGATGGCTTTCGTACTACTCATATCTCACCAGGTATGATGAGCCTGAAAAAGAAGGAATTTCACAACCTGAAGCAACGGCACCACAGCGTGGCTGAATATATTGAAGAGTTCAACAATCTGGCGCGCTATGCACCGGATGAGGTTGATACTGATGCCAAAAGGAAGGAAAAGTTTCTGGAAGGCTTGAATGATGAGCTGAATCTGCAGCTGTCTGAGGCATATGTTCCAACTTACCGGTCACTGTGTGACAAGGCTGTTATCGTGGAGAATAAAATGAAGCAAGTCGAGAGTAGAAAGAGGAAACACTCCGACAAGCATAGCTCGGGATCGTCTCATAAACGATCTCACTATGATGATAGTGTCAGCTCAGGATCCCACAAGCATGGGAAGTTTAACAAGCACCACAACCATAACCGTCATGACAACAAGCATCATCGCAGTCATGACAATGATAAGTACAAGAATCACAAGAGTGGGCATAAGAGCCACCACAGTGGAAGTGGAAGTGGAAGTCATCTTAAAAGGGACATCAGTCAGGTTGAATGCTTCAAATGCAAGAAGCTAGGGCATTATGCTAATGAGTGCACTGAGAAGAAAGTTGAAGGACCTAACAAGCCCAATCCTTTTCAGAAAGGGCAGGTTAACCACATCAATGTGGAGGAGGTCTATGAAGAGCCTGATGCTGTTGCTGGTAAGTTCAGACTCAATTCCATCTCAGCATTTGTACTCTTTGACACTGGTGCATCTCATTCATTCATATCAAAAGCATTTGTCGAAAGAAATGAACTACCGGTAGAAACCATTGGGTGTCCTATAAGAGTAAGTTCTCCTGGTGGAGAAATGATAGTAAACTCAGGATGTCATGATTTAGTCATAGAGTTTGGAAAACATAAGTTTCCAGTGAACTTAATAATCCTGAATTCCCAAGGATTGGATGTGATTTTGGGAATGGATTGGATGGCTAAGTATGAGGGAGTACTAGATTGTGCCAATCGTACAGTTTCACTCACAACCCCTGAAGGTAAGAGGATAAAATTCAAGTCCAATTTTAAATCCAAAGGAAGTAAGCTGAATTTTCTTAAGGGGGTTAGCATGGACACGGTGCCAATTGTGTGTGAGTATCCGGATGTGTTTCCGGAAGAGTTACCGGGAATGCCACCAGATAGAGATGTAGAGTTTATAATAGATTTGGTACCAGGTTCTGGACCAAGAGCAAAGAGGCCTTATAAAATGTCAGTTGACGAACTTAAGGAACTCAAGAAACAACTTGGAGAACAATTACATAAGGGATTCATCCAGCCAAGTTCTTCATCTTGGGGAGCTCCAGTTTTGTTCGTAGAAAAGAGAGACAGAACCCAAAGATTATGCATAGATTACCGTTCTCTCAACGAGGTAACCATCAAGAACAAATATCCTTTGCCAAGAATAAATGACTTATTTGATCAGCTAGAAGGAGCATGTGTGTTCTCGAAGATTGATCTTCGGTCAGGCTATTTTCAACTCAAGATAAGAGAGCAAGACATACCTAAAACAACCTTCACCACAAGGTATGGATTGTATGAGTACACTGTGATGCCTTTCGGTTTAACCAACGCTCCAGCATACTTCATGAATATGATGAACAAAGTGTTCATGGAATTTCTCGACAAGTTCGTTGTCGTTTTCATCGATGACATCTTAGTCTACTCCAAGAGAAGGAGGAGCATCAAAGACATCTATGCTTGATACTTGAGAAACTAAGGGAACATAAGCTTTATGCCAAATTCAGCAAGTGTGAGTTTTGGTTAGAGGAAGTTGGATTTCTTGGTCACATTATGACGACGGATGGTGTAGCAGTTGATCCTGCTAAAGTTTCAGCTATGACAGAATGGGAATCTCCTAAGAATGTAAAAGAGGTTCGTAGTTTCCTTGGCTTAGCAGGTTACTACAGGAGGTTCATTGAAAAATTTTCAAAGGTTGCTAAACCAATGACAGAATTGTTAAAGAAAGATAAGAAATTTGCTTGGTCTGAAGGTTGTGAACTCAGCTTTCAAGAATTAAAGAAGAGACTTGTGTCAGCACCAGTTCTGTGCCTACCATATTTAGAAAAGGATTTCCAAGTGTATTGTGATGCTTCTCATCAAGGATTAGGTGCCGTACTTATGCAAGGCGGAAAAGTTGTGGCTTATGCCTCGAGACAACTCAAAACTCATGAAGTAAACTATCCTACTCATGATTTAGAGTTAGCCGTTGTTGTCCATGCACTCAAAACATGGAGACAATACCTTTTGGGAAAACGTTGTGAAGTATTCACCGACCATAAGAGCTTGAAGTATATCTTCACCCAGAAGGAAATCAATATGAGACAAAGAAGATGGCTAGAACTTATCAAGGATTACGACTTGAGTTTGCAATACCACCCCGGTAAAGCAAATGTAGTAGCAGATGCTCTAAGTCGTAAAGCGTTTGTAAATGGCCTTTCCAAAGGTGAATTGCCAGATGACTTGTGTAAGCAATTCAAGGAACTCAGGTTGGAGATTGTGCCAGAAGGACATCTTATGTCTTTGGATGTTCAACCCACTCTGTTGGATAAGATTAAAGAAGCCCAAAAGACGGATAAAGAAATCAAAGAGATTAAGGAAAGGATTAGCCAAGGGAAGGCTAAAAGTTTCCATATGGACGAACAAGTTACTTTATGGCACGGGAAACATATTTGTGTTCCACAAGATCCGGAAATGCGGAAACTAATTTTACAAGAAACCCATAACTCTCCATATTCTATTCACCCGGGAAACACCAAAATGTACATGGATATGAAAGAAAGATTTTGGTGGAACAATCTCAAAAGGGACATCGCCGAACACATTGCTTTGTGTGATGTGTGTAGTAGATGAAAGCGGAACATCAGAAACCAGCAGGTTTGCTTCAACCAATGCCTATTCCTGAATGGAAGTGGGAAAATATTGGTATGGATTTCATTACCGGATTACCAAGGACCAGGTCAGGGTATGACTCCATATGGGTAGTAGTGGATCGTCTAACTAAAGTGGCTCATTTTATACCCGTAAAGACAACTTATACCAGTGCCAAGTTAGCCAAAATCTACATGAGCAGAATTGTATGCCTTCACGGAGTACCTAAGAGTATTGTGTCTGATAGAGGAACTCAGTTCACTTCTCACTTTTGGAGACAGCTTCATGAATCTTTAGGAACGAGATTGGAATTCAGCACTGCTTTTCATCCTCAAACTGATGGACAAACAGAAAGGACTAATCAAATTCTTGAAGACATGTTGAGGGCATGTGCCCTAGACTATGGAGCAAGTTGGGATGAAAGTCTGCCTTACACAGAGTTCTCCTACAACAATAGTCACCAATCTAGTATTGGGATGGCACCATTTGAGTTTCTATACGGAAGAAAGTGTACCACCCCATTGCTATGTAATGGTGTGGGAGAAAGAAGTTTGTTTGGACCAGATCTTATCAAAGACGCCGAAGAAAAAGTCAAATTGGTTAGAGACAGGTTGAAGATAGCACAGTCTCGACAGAAAAGCTACGCAGATGCTAAGCATAGATAAGTCACTTACGAAGTTGGGGATAGAGCTTATCTTAGAGTATCACCACTTCGTGGAGTGAAAAGATTCGGAGTCAAAGGAAAGTTAGCACCAAGATATGTTGGACCATTCAACATTCTAAGTCGCAAGGGAGAAGCTGCATATGAAATCGAACTGCCAGCATCTTTATTAGCAGTCCATAATGTTTTTCATGTGAGTCAGCTTAAGAAATGTCACCCGGAGATGGAAGGATCTTCTTTGAAGGATACCATATCTTTGGAGGAAGTTCAACTAGAAAGTGATCTCACCTATGAAGAAAAGCCTGTCAAGATTCTTGAGACCGCAGAAAGAGTCACAAGGACAAAGACTATCAAGTTTTGCAAAGTGCAATGGAACCATCATTCCGAAGAGGAAGCAACATGGGAAAGAGAAGATGATCTTCGGAAAAACCACCCTCACCTATTTGCTAGCCAATCCGAATCTCGAGGGCGAGATTCATCTTAAGGGGGTTAGATTTGTAACATCCCAAAAATCATATTTCAAAACTCATTCATATCATCCTTGCATCCTTCATCCATTTAGGGTTTTTCTCAAAATCATTTAGATGCATAAGCTTGTGCTATGATTTCATGTGGGCAATTTATCTCAATTGGCCATCACCCTTTGAGAATTGATTGTCTATGAACTTGTTTGCTTGCCTCCATTGTTGGAAAGAGAAAGTGTAGCATTTTATCCCAAGTTTAAAATTTAGAAATAGTTTCAAAACCCTATTTCAAACATTTTGCAAACTAGAGCAAAGTCTCTGTTTATTCCCAAGCCCAAGCTTGACCA
Source organism: Avena sativa (assembly GCA_916181665.1). Classification (NCBI taxonomy): domain Eukaryota; kingdom Viridiplantae; phylum Streptophyta; class Magnoliopsida; order Poales; family Poaceae; genus Avena; species Avena sativa. Next base: position 186,742,683 of record OV702289.1, on the reverse strand, counting down.
GGCCTTGCAAGGTAACCACTTGGTTTATTGACTGTATTTGAGCCCACAGAACCCTACAAAAATTCCCAAAGCTGTTTGAATTCAAAAGGATTTGAATTCATATCAAATTCATTCCAGAAAATGAATTTAGAAAAAGAAAAGGTTTTCTCAAAGGAAAAAGGCCGCGTGGCAGAGCTCTGGCCCAGCTTCGAATCAAGCCCAGCAAGCCCACCCGGGGATCTCCTTTTTCCTCTCTCACGCACGAGCGCACGCGTTCAGTCGCTGACAGGCAGACCCCACCTCCACCTCGCACACCTCGCTGACGAGCGGGCCTCCTCCACGTCAGCATCGTCTCCACCCGCACGACCAGTTCATCCCCAAATCAACGCGGGCGTTTTCTGTGTTTAATTCGCGGTGTTAATTCGATTCAATGGCCGAGTAATTCTCGCTCGTGACCAGGCTATATGAACCCCCTCTGCCCCCTCTCCCTTCTCCCTCAAACCCCGAACCCAGAACGCCACCAGGCTGCGTGTATTACTCTCTGTAGCCCCGCCGTCTCCGACGACTGCGCCGGCGAATTCCGATGAGTTCTGAGCTCCCCTCGGCCTCTCGTTCTTGCTATCTGGTTTAGTGAGCCTCTATGCTTCTTTTAACACCCTTCGTTTGCCCTCGCATGAACCGTAGCTCCGGCAACATCGTCGACTGGCCGCCACCGTCTTCTGCAGCAACTTCGGCGAGCCCTAGTGGTAAGACCCGACCGCCCCGCGCCTTCTAGTTCACGCACACGACTCTGTCTCGACTCTGTGAATCTAACGGTGTCTTCGCCTTGCCTTGGGGTGATCTACAGCTTCGTCCTCGACAGCAACCAGAGCCGACCGCCGCCCGCAGCAACTCCGGCGAGCAATCTAGGACAGCCTTGTGCGCCCCTCGCCCGACCAACTCCTCCCCGAGCATCACCGTAATCCCCTGAGCCCGGTGAGCTACTCCTCTATCTCCCTTGCCTCCTGTAGCATCGCCTCCGTCATCGACCGACCGTTCCGCCGCCGGTAGCCACCGCTCCGCCGCCAGCTTTTGGCCAGGGCAATAGGAACCGTTAGATCTGCATCTGATGGCTTGGATAGAATGACTAATCGAAGGGGTACGCGATGATCTGAGCCGCACCTGCCCCTTTAAATCCAGCGGCCTGTATCACTCGATCCAGACGAACCGGTACCGACCAATTAGACAGTGACGCGTGGCGCTAGATCTGTTTAAAAAGAAATTTGAAAACAGATTTATTTGCAAACATCAAACCCTTGTAACTTTGGATCCACACGTCCAAAATTTACAAATTTTATACCGTTGGATTAAGAAAAACAAGACCTTTCTGCCTATCCTTTTTGTTTAGCAAATAGTAACCATTAGATTGGCTTAAATTGTAGAAACTTGTTTGAGGACATTTAGAACATAGATTTAGTTTAGTATTTTGTTTTAGGGCTATTTAAGTTTGTCTTGGCTACTTTGTGACTTGTTAAGTTTCTGTAATCATGCACTTGCTTGGTAGAATTTTCAAAAATCACCACTTGGTAGATTCATGCATGCATGCATTCATATTATTTCTTGTTTGCATATATTTGTGTGTAATTGTGTGGTACCACTTTGTGTGTAGACTTTGCTAGTGATTGTGATTGTGATGAGTGCTACTCTCCACACTACCAAGGCAAGTGATATCTTCATGAATATTCCCTTCCTATATTTTATACTTGCATTAGATATATTTTTGCTAAGACTTGCATGCTACTTTTGTCAAATGGTGTTGGGAAATCCTAAGTAGATAGAATGGTAGAATTGCTAGAAAAATTCCCTAAGGATAAGTTGCCATGCCATGCTTAGCCTAGCTATTAGAAAACAAGGGTGGTTTATATATTCACACTATGGAAAAATATTCTAAGTCTGAGGACTTGTGTTTTATTTAACAAAACAACTAAGTTAATGAATCTCCTGGGTGGAATGGGACTTGCATGGTGGTTTTTGGTTGAGTGGTTCACAAGGCCCATGTCTATGGTTTACCTTAGTGTATCTCACTTGTGGATGGCCACCCAGGAAACAAAGAGATTTGAGATGTCAAATGTTGAGAAGCTTCAAGTGCAACCACTTGGCATTATGGGCTCTGCCATGATCTTAGGTTGCTAGAACTTAGTCTTTTGGACAGTTGGTGGTAGAGGGAATGATAGGTTGGAACGCGTCCATTTGACTAAGGAAAGGCTTCTGAAGGATCATGTCTTGGGAAACCAAGGCTTGTGGGGAAAGTGCACCACCTCTGCAGAGTGTAAAACCTAAGTACTTAGCCATGTCCCTGGTAAAGGACAATTTGAGCATCAAGACATGGAAACTTCAAGAATCTCATCACTCCAATTTCTACATAAAACTTGTGGGTGAACAAGGGTTAAAGGATCTTAAGTCCTTGATTGGTAGATGCCCTGAGTGGATCTTCAGTCTTTGATTGGTAGATGCCTTGGGAAAGTTTTGTGCCAAACAAAAACTTAGTGTTTTCAAAAGTTAAGGAAAAATCTATTTTGAGCAATGCAAGCCTAAGCTCCACCAGCCAAATGCATATAGTATTATAGTCCACTTAAAATATACTAAGGTATCACTTGCCAATACTATTCCAAAGTATTGACCCTCTGTGGCTGTAACTTGTAATGTTGCAGGTTACTCCGATGATGAATAGGAGTCATGAGTCTACACTCAACATGCTTGCCTGTGGCACATGAAGATGAAGACTTATGTTTATTTGCTTATTCCATGAAACTCTTGTATTAGGCCTTTGGCCATGAGTTGTAAAAGACTATGTTTTACCTATGGAATGACTGTAATAAACGACCTTTGTATCTGTGTACTTCATCTTAAACTGTGGATGCTAGCATTGATCCAGGGACTAGCATTGCAATCACAGGGATCTTTTCCTTTAATAAGGAGGGATCTTACATCAGGCATTTCAAGCACAACAAAGTTAGTTAATATCAAGCAATTATGAGCAACTTGAACATGTACATCCTCACATATACCAATAGGAATAGTAGTAGATTTATCAGCCATTTGCAAAGATATATCAGTTGGTATTAGTTTTTCCAATTGAAGTCTCTTGTAGAGAGAAAAGGCATAACACTAACTCCTTCTCCCAAATCACACAAAGCAGTTCTAACATAACTATTTTTAAGAGAGCAAGGAATAGTTGGAATCCCTGGGTCTCCAAGTTTCTTTGGAACCTTACCATTAAAGGAATAATTAGCAAGCAAAGTAGAAATTTCTTCATTAGGGATCTTCCTTTTATTAGAGACAATATCCTTCATATACTTTGAATAAGGAGGCAATTTAATAGCATCAGTCAAAGGTATTTGCAGAAATAAAGGTTTCATCCACTCACAAAACTTATTATAGTGTTCATCTTCCTTTGACTTGTGTTTCTTATTAGGGAAAGGCATATGTTTTTGGACCCAAGGCTCTCTTTCACTACCATGTTTCTTAGCAACAAAATATTCTTTAGTGTATTTAGTATTCTTAGTGTGCCTTTCAGGTTATTCTTCAACTTTTTCTATATCAAGAGCATCATTTTCCTCATTACCACTTTCAGTTTCAGCATCAGAGACAAATATACTATTAGGATCTTTAGCAGGTTCAGAAGGTTCTACAATAGTTTTATGTTTCTTTTTCCTTTTCTTAGGAGTAGTACCACTATTTTCAGTTTGTTGAGAATCCTGCTCAGTTCTTTTAGGATGCCCCTCAAGATATAGAGGATCCTGGGTAGCACCACCACTTCTAGTTCTAATTTCATAAGCATGTTTTTCTTTAGCAGCATTAACTAGCAAGTCTTTTTGTACTTTAATAAGCTGATCAATTTGAGTTTAAACTATTTGAAAATGTTTAACAAGCATTTTAACATCATTAGAGGTTCTTTCCACAATATCCTTCAACTCAACAATAGCTCTAGAGTTTTCCATTAGATGATTTTGCACCCTTTTATTAAAATTATCTTGCTTAACAATAAAAACATCAAATTATTCCAAGCATTGATCAAGACGTTTAGAGTAAGGAATATAACCTTCATCAAAATGTTGGAGAGAGTGTACCTCAATAGTGGATGAGTGGGGGATTGGCTTACATAATTCTTCTATATGAGGTAAATTCTTGACATCTGCGGCTTTAATTCCCTTCTCCTTGAGACATTTCTTAGCTTCCTTCATCACTTCATCATTTAATTCAATAACTCCCCTCTTCTTTGGTTTTGGTGTTGGTGTTGGCTCAGGCAAAATTAACTCAGGTGTAGTTGTCTCAGGTGTAGTTGGCTCAGATGAAGTCCTATCTTCATAATTCTTGCTTATTTTAGCCATTAATTCCTCAGCTTCTTTGGGGGTTCTCTTCCTGAAAAAACAATCAGCACAACTATCCAGGTGTCAACACCCAGATTTTTAATCCCAGATGCCCGTTATGCCATACCTCGCAATCCCAGGATTACCATTTTTGTGAGACATAACAGATTGGATATCACATTACATCATCCATTACAAACCATACATAAGGTTTTACATAAATAAGGATCTCATGATCCAGCCTTTAATACAACAAGCAGCGGAAATAAACGATAGCGTAGCGGTGGGGTCCATCTTCAAGGGCACAGGTAATGCTGACGAAGGCAGATAGTCCTAGTTATCATAGCCGTCCTGCTGACCATCATCTTGATAATCTCCTTCATAGTCTGGCCATGATAATAGCTAGGGACAAAAGCCATGAGTACTCTTTAAGTACTCGCAAACTACTACTAACAAGTGGTATAATTCTAAGTTAAAGTACTGAATCTAAGTTAACTATCAAATTAAGTTTGGAACCTAAGCTGAGTTCAGAAGCAAAGAAAGATGAAGTAAAGTTCTAGAATCACTTAAGTTGAGATTTAAGGGTTGGATCAATATTACTTTGGTTTAAGTTCATTATTTAATGACTTAAAGTGACTAGAAATGCCTATATAGCATTATTTTGGTACTAGTCCAAAGTTACTGCATGTAAACCTTAATATTATTACATATTTAGATAGATATGATGAAATGTGATTTTTGAGAGTTGGAAACAACTCAAATGCTAACTTGGTTGATTTTATAAAAATGTTGCAAGTTACAAAAGCTTCTTTATTCTTATTTTTATTAAGAGAGATCTATAACTCTAATTGAAATATATCCAACGGGCTTGGATAGATTATTTCAATACCTTTCAGACAAAATTGGTTTCATGCAATTTGGATTTATAAAACTCTCTGAATTGAATTTTGAAATAGGGAATAGAAACTAGATTTAACTAAAAAGGAAAAACCAGATTTGAATCTATGGGATAACGCGGGAAAAGAAATGGGCCAGCCTTGTGGCGCTCCACGGCGCGGGGCTCATCTGACAAGGGGGTCCCGCTTGTCAGCGGCACTTAACACGCGAAACGGTACGCGCGCTGTGGGCCGTAGGATTAGAAGCGAGATCAACGGCTGAGGGTCGTCGTCGACGACGAACAGGTCGCCGACGAGCTCGAACCCTAGCGGCTCGGTGGGGGTCTACTGGGGGCGTACCAGGGCTCCAGCAGGGTCAGCGAGGCGGGCAAACTAAGTGGAAGACGACGGCGAGGCGAGGCGTGGTCACGGCTGAGCTTGGGGCGGTCGAAATCAACTGCACCCTTCTCCTCTAGAGGCGGCGGCTCTGGTTCCAATTCCGGCAAGCTGCTGCTCCACTTGCTCCGGCGAGAGGTGGGTGAGGGTCAGAGAGGTGAGGGGAGTGGAATGGTGTGGAGAAGAATGGCTGGGGAGGGCTCCTTTTATAGGCCCGACGGTGAGACCGAGCGGGATGGGCAGTCGACGGTGGCGACATGGCTACGCCGAGCTAGCGGCATGGCTGGGGATGGTGATCGATGGGCGGTTCCCTGGCGGTGCTCTAGGACTTGAATGCAGCCGTAGGGGTGGTGGCACGCGGTCTGGGCGAGGTGGCGCTCTGCGCGGCCGAAGCGGCGGTGTCCACGGCGAGCGGTGGCTGTGAGGCTTTGGGCGGCGAACGAGGATGTCTAGGGTGTTCTCTAGGTCGAGGCGGAGCGGCAGGCGCGGGCTGCGGTTGAGCGGTGACTTGTGCACGCGGGGACAAGGCGCGCTCTGGGGGCGGCACTGGCATGGTGCGGTGGCACTGGGCGCAGGCTCTCCTCGGTGGTCCACGGCAACACTTGGCTCGGGCAGGGGACAGAGAGGGGCGGTGAGGGGTTGGCTACCTCCTAGACATGGAGAGGAAAAAGGAGGTGGTCTGCTAGGGTGAGGGCAAGGTTAGCCGGCGAGTTGATGCTCGGCATGGCTTGGCCTGGCCACTAGGGTGTAGGGGTTGGGGTGGTAATGGCATGGTTTGATCAAGTGGAGACAGAGGGAGTGTTTTGTGGTTAAATGGGTGGCTAAACTCTGTAGAAACAGTGAGCTAGGATTAGAGGTGAGATTAAGCATGCCAAGTGTTTGATGAAATGGCCGCAAGAGAAAAAGTTTTGAATTTTGAGTTCAAAATTTTTGAGTGATCTCCACTAGTGATAGGTAGTCTCTGGTTGCAAGGGTTTTGAAAATGGAGCTCAAATAGATGGTTTTTGAAATAGGGGTGATCTATGCATATGCATTAGATTCAATTTTAAACTGTCATTTAAAATAGTTAACAGAATGTTTTGAGCAGATCAAAAGGTGGGCCTTGGTACCTCATTATGTGTACTAGCAAGGGGTGCAAAGATCAAGAATTGTTTCTGTTAAGAATTGAGTCTAGGAATAGCCAAAGTAGGCATGAGAGTTAAATTTGCCAAAATGACCATTCCTTCATTTTAATTCCTTTTGATTTGATTTTCTTTAGGAAAAGTTTGGGAATGATGTAGATGAGTTTTAAATCACCTAAGAAACATTTTACAAGCATTGAATCAATCAATCATGGCAATTCAAACAACTCCTATTTTAAATGCACACATATATGAATGCTTTTATTTTAAATTTGGAAAAGTTTTTGTTAACCTTATTTTTGGATGATTTGATCTTGATAAGCTTGGATTGAAGTTTTGGGATGTTACAAACCTTCCCCCCTTAAACAAAATCTCGTCCCGAGATTTACAAAGAAAACTAGGAACTAAAGAGATCTGGGAACTCTGTCCTAATGTAATCTTCGCGTTCCCAAGTAGCTTCCTCCTCGGTATGGTTGCTCCACTGAATCTTGAGAAACTTGATACTCCTAGTCCTGGTGGTTCTGTAGGCTTCTTCTAAGATACATATGGGCTCGATATGTCCGGTCATTGTTGATTTCCACAGCTCTGTGATCGATGTTCTTGAAAACTTCAGTCTTCTCAGGCACTTCTAAGCATTTGCGAAGTAATGAGATATGGAACACATTGTGGATGGCTGACATCTCTTCAGGCAGTTCCAGTTGATATGATACTTCTCCTCGGCGGTTCAGAATCTTGAAAGGTCCGATATACCTGGGAGCTAACTTTCCCTTCAGACTAAAGCGTTGAGTTCCCTTCAATGGTGAAACCTTGAGATATATGAAATCTCCGACATTGAAAGTCAGGTCTCTCCTTCTCTTGTCAGCATAGCTCTTCTGTCTGGATTGGGCAGTCTTGAGGTGCTCACGGACTTTGTGAACTTTCTCTTCTACTTCTCGGAGAATGTCGGGTCCAAAGATCTGACTCTCTCCTACTTGCGACCAATTCAAGGGGGTACGACACTTACTTCCATATAGGAATTCAAATGGTGCCATCTGCAAACTGGCCTGATAACTGTTGTTATATGAGAATTCTGCGAAAGGCAGCCAGTCTTCCCATTTTGATTCGTATTCCAGCACATAAGCTCTAAGCATATCCTCTAGGATCTGGTTGACTCTCTCAGTCTGTCCATCTGTTTGCGGGTGATACGCGGTGCTGAAGTTCAACTGGGTTCCTAAACCTTCCTGAACTTTCTTCCAAAATCTTGAAGTAAACTGGGTTCCTCGATCTGAGACGATGGTCTTGGGGGTTCCATGCAGACTAACAATTCTAGCAATGTACAGCTCTGCTAGCTTTGCACTCTGGTAGGTTGTCTTGACAGGTATGAAGTGGGCTACCTTGGACAGTCTATCAACTATGACCCGGATTGAGTCATTTCCCCTACTAGAAGTGGGTAAACCGGTGATAAAGTCCATTCCGACGGAATCCCATTTCCATTCCAGAATCTGTAATGGTTGCAACAATCCTGCAGGTCTTTGATGCTCTGCTTTGACTCTTTGACATATGTCACATTTGGCGATGTAGCTTCCGATCTCTCTCTTCATCTTGTGCCACCAAAATTGCTCTTTCAAATCCTGATACATCTTTGTTCCTCCGGGGTGGATAGAATAAAGAGTATCATGAGCTTCCTTCATGATAACCTCCTTTAGCTCCAAATCTGCTGGCACACAGATACGTCCTTTGTACCACAGTACACCTTCTTCGTCTTCGGTGAATCCAGGTACCTTTCATGTACCAATACGATGTTTGATTCCGTCGATACTTTCATTTCCCTTCTAGGCTTCCTTGATTTGGCTAATCAAAGTGGGTTGAAGTTCAATGCTAGCTAGGAATCCTTTGCTAACTAACTCAGTCCTGAACTGCTCCAACTCCTCATACAAACTTGGTTGCTTCTCTTTGATCATGGTGTTCAGCCTACACGGCAATCTGCTAAGAGCATCCGCTACCACATTGGCTTTGCCGGGGTGATAGTGAATGTCAAGGTCATAATCCTTGATTAACTCTATCCATCTTCTTTGCCTCATATTAAGCTCCTTCTGGGTGAAGATATACTTCAAGCTCTTATGGTCCGAGTAAATCTCACAACGATTACCCATCAAATAATGACGCCATGTCTTCAATGCTAGAACCACGGCTGCTAGCTCAAGATCATGGGTCAGATAATTCTGCTCATGTTGCTTCAATTGTCGAGACAGATACGCGATGACCTTGCCTTCTTGCATCAATACACATCCTAGGCCAATCTTGGATGCATCACAATACACATCAAACGGCTTCTTGATGTCTGGCATGATCAAAATTGGGGCTGATATCAATCTCTTCTTCAGCTCTTGGAAACTGGCTTTACACTTGTCTGTCCATTAAAACTTCTTGTCCTTCTTCAACAATTGGGTCATTGGTTGGGCTATGCTTGATAATCCTTCTACGAACTTGCGGTAATATCCCGCTAATCCGAGAAATGAACGAACTTGGGTTTGATTTGTTGGGGCTTCCCATTCTTCGACATCTTTGATCTTGGTGGGATCAACAGAGACTCCTCCGGCAGACACAATATGTCCTAGGAATCCTACTTCTTTCAGCCAAAACTCACACTTGCTGAACTTGGCATATAACTGATGCTCTCTCAGGGTTTCTAGGATGATTCTCAGATGTTGCTCGTGCTCTTCTTCTGACTTGGAGTAGATAAGGATGTCGTCGATAAACACAACTACAAACTTATCAAGGAAATTCATAAAGATCTTATTCATGAGATTCATGAAATAAGCAGGGGCATTGGTTAATCCAAAAGACATAACCGTATACTCGTATAAACCATAGCGAGTAGTAAAGGCGGTCTTCGGAATATCCGTTGCACGAATCTTAAGTTGGTGATAACCAGTCCTAAGATCAATCTTTGAGAATACCTGAGCTCCAGTCAACTGATCAAACAGATCCTCTATCTTTGGCAAGGGGTACTTGTTCTTGATGGTGACATCATACAACTTTCTATAGTCTGTACACAGACGGTTGCCTCCATCTTTCTTGTCGACGAATAACACTGGTGATCTCCTTGGCGATGCACTTGGTTGAATCAAACCTATTGCTAACATGGCATCCAACTGCTTCTTCAGTTCTACTAACTCTGAGGGGTTCATGGTATAGGGTCTCTGGGCTATAGGTCCAATTCCGGGGATTAGTTCGATAATGAACTCAATATCCCTATCCAAGAGCATACCTAGCAATTCATCTGGGAATACGTCGGGGTATTCACAGACTACTCTGACTTGGTCAATGGTAGGCAGGGCTACACTCTTGTTGCACTTGAATTGACGGGGTAAGGTTTCGGAGATATGCTCTACTGTTACTCCAGAACTACTGGTCATGGTGATGGCTTTCTTAGCACAGTCTATCAGTCCTTTATGCCTTGACATCCAGTCCATACCTAGTACTACTTCCAAACCTTTGGTTCCAAGTACAATTAGGTTGGCATAAAAATCTATCCCATGTATTCTGATAGGTACAACTTTGCAAATTTTTCTAGCTTTTGTTGTTGAACCAGGGATTTGAACTATCATGACATGCTTCAGGTTGGTTGGGCGAATCTTACTAGTGCATACAAATTCTTCGGTGATAAATGAATGTGATGCTCCAGAATCAAACAATACTCTTGCTAAAACTGAGTTGATAGAAAACATACCCAGCACTATATCTGGCGCTTCCTGGGCTTCTTCTGTGTTCATGTGGAAGAGACGACCGTTGCGGTTGTGCGGGTTCCCTGGGGCAAATCTCCTTCCCGGTTGAACACGACGCTGCTGCTGAGCTGGGGCATTCACAGGGGCATTGGCGGCAGTCTTCTTGGGACACTCATTGGAGTAGTGACCCTTCACTCCACACTCGAAACAAGTGATCTGGGACTTCTCCTTGACTGCGACAGGTACAGCATTGTTGCCAGTTCTGGGTGCAGTGTTGTTGTTGTTGTTGCTCTTGGGAGGGGCACGGTTGAAGTTGTTGGCGTTGCCGGAGTTGTGATTGTTTCCTGCGGACTTCATATTTCCTCCGCTACGGTTGGGTAGCTTGGGCGAGAATTTGGGGGTCGGTTGTTCCTTGGTGCATATCCTGGTGAGGGGTTAGGACGGTACTTCTGGTGACTACTGGATCCAGACTGCTGCATCATATGGCGCTTGCGGTTGTGGTTTGCCTGGTTAATCTTTCCTTCCATCTGAATGGCAGAGTCGACTAGCTCTTCAAGATCATCGAAACGAATGTTGACGAGGACAGTCTGCATCTCATCATGCAGTCCGTTTAAGAATCTCTCCTTCTTCTTGGCCTCCGTGTTGATCTCATCCGGTGCATATCTGGCAAGTGACAAGAATCTGTCACGGTACTCTACCACAGTCATTCTTCCTTGCTTCAATTCGCGGAATTCATCTCTCATCCTGTTGACAAGACCTTGTGGCACGTGGGTGCGGCTGAACTTGACCTTGAATGCTTCCCAGGTCATCACCTGGCCATGGTTCATATTGCGGATGCTATTCCACCAAGCTCTCGCATCTCCCACCAGATAGTGGGTGGCGAAGAGCACTTTCTCATTCTCCTCAACTCTGGCAACCTCTAAGTTGTTTTCCATGGTCAGTAACCAGTCATCAGCATCTAATGGGTTTTCAGATTGGTTGAAGATTGGGGGATTGGTGTTCTGAATTTTTTTTAATTTGGATCCTTGGTGATCCTGATTTCCATGTCCTTGGTTGTTGAGAGCCATTTGGGCGATCTATTGCAATGTTGCTAAGTTGGCTTGACGCTCGGCCCTGCTTGCTTCACGGTCCACGATAAGATTCTGCAAGATCTGCAGCATTGGGTCCTGCGACGAGCTACTCCCTCCTTGGTTTCCACGAGTCATCTGAAGCTTGAGATAGATATAGGGGTAAGAGGGAAATTCTAATGTTCATGATTTTGGGTTTTCAAAGCTAAAACATTGAGTTAGACTCAGGTTTTTCAACTAACTTCTTTTTTCATTCATGCAAGCAAGCACACGATACAACACACACCACAACAAGCAAAAGGGGAAAACAGATGGTTTGAAGAACCATTCTGCAAACTATGATACAATGAGATGATACATCTCATGCTACGACAGTGCTCTAGTGCATCTACTCATCGTCGATGAAGTCGGAGTCTTCATCATCAGTGTAGAAGTCCACAACATCCTCTTCTAGAAAGTCATCATCGTTGCTGAGGTAAGAATCCATATCTCCCTGGATGTCTTCACCCTCATCATCTTCTTCCTTGGCGTCAAGCTGAGCTTCCTGCTCCTTGATGGTCTTCTCAAGGTCGGCCACCTTCTTGCGAAGACGGGCGATGGTGCAATCCTTCTTTGCACGCTGGCGACGAAGAGACTGGCGATCTTGGACGAGCAGTGCGAAAGTCTGGGCCTTCTGGTCGGCGATGGCACGGTTCTGGTTGGCTAACTCTCTGGCATTGTCCAGTTCCTGCTGTCGGTCATGAAGCAAGAAGTCAAGGTTCTCCACTTGACGCCTCAACTCTGGGTGACTTGGCATCTCCATCGGCATTCCCATGAAGTCACATCTTGCATAGTGGGCAAAACGGGTTCCTTGGATCTTGTTGACGCTGAGGGCACATAGACGTGCGAGAGCTTCATGCATTGCCCTGGCTAATCCATCTAGCCAGTTGTTCTCTCTCACGGAGAACTGAATTCTCCCAGAAGTTGGTGCTTCGATGCTTCCCCGAAGATCCGCGGTGACTAGCCACTATAGGTCTCCTCCTGGCGGTCCTGGAAGTTGAGCTCCAAGAAACTCCGGATGTGGGCGTCCCAGTAACTCCGACAGTGAATCCAGATCCCTCTCGAAGATCAGCTGACCTCCGTTTCCCAACTGGTAAAACTTGCTGAACTGAGTCTCCATCTACAAGAATTAAGGATGAGGAAGTTAGTGAAGTGATCAAGCGTGTCAAATTTTAAGTAGTAATGTAAGAATTTTGAGGAACATGCATTTTTGAGAAAGAATGAGTTCACAAGGGTAAGAGGGGAAATAGTTTTTCATAAATACTCACTTTGGTTTTGAAGCTAAGTTTTTGGTTTGGAAGTCCATTCTAACTAGGGTCTCCTATGGTCAGGATGGCTCTGATACCAACTTGTAAACACCCGGATTTTTAATCCCAGATGCCCGTTATGCCATACCTCGCAATCCCAGGATTACCTTTTTGCGAGACATAACGGATTGGATATCACAGTACATCATCCATTACAAACCATACATAAGGTTTTACACAAATAAGGATCTCATGATCCAGTCTTTAATACAACAAGTAGCGGAAATAAACGATAGCGTAGCGGTGGGGTCCATCTTCAAGGGCACAGGCAATGCTGATGAAGGCAGATAGTCCTAGTTATCATAGCCGTCCTGCTGACCATCATCTTGATAATCTCCTTCATAGTCTGGCCATGATAATAGCCAGGGACAAAAGCCATGAGTACTCTTTAAGTACTCGCAAACTACTACTAACAAATGGTATAATTCTAAGTTAAAGTACTGAATCTAAGTTAACTATCAAATTAAGTTTGAAACCTAAGCTGAGTTCAGAAGCAAAGAAAGATAAAGTAAAGTTCTAGAATCACTTAAGTTGGGAAGCTATTATCATCAAGACAACCCTGTTGTGGTCAAGTCAAAGTTCATCATTCATTTCAAGTTATTTAGAAAACATCTGACAACGAAACAGTATGGCCATTCCAACTGTCCATAACCGCGGACACGGCTATTCGAATAGTTTGACACTCTGCAGAGGTGGTACACTTTCACCACAAGATTCGATACATCTGTCAGGGATAACCCTGAATCATCATACTTAGTATGCAGATAATCAAACATAACCTTCCCTTTACACACCCTACTACAAGCACCTCTCCTATGAGCATGGCCCCCCAACCATGACCATCAGTCATCTTGGGCACTGCATAGGTGGACAACATTGAGAGGTGCCTCAGCTCAAACCTCTCCCGTGAGGGAACTAATACTAATGCATATAAATTTCCAGCTAAGCCTTACCCAATTCAGGTAATGTGGTTGTACGGTAAATTTGGAATGGTATTGCATCCAAATCCAACCATCAGTTTTATAAAAGGGTTAAGGCTCATGCCTCATCATTTTCATCATCATAAACCAGTTGTGTCTCTCAACACATGTCAAAACATCTCAATAGAATGACTCATCATTCCAAGGTTTTCACAATTCATTTTCACCAAGTGTTCCCATCTAAAGTGACTCAAGTTTTTGATCTATACTAAGGTACTAAGTTAAGAGTGTTCACTAAGGTGGAAAGATGGGATCAATCTCATCCCAAGCATCACAAGTTTAATTTAATAGTTTCAACCTTTTTATTTTAGAAAAGTAATTTCTACTCATTGAAATATTAACTGAAATTTAATATTCACCACCAAAATATGGGATCATGTGGACACATGTCCTCACCACATATTTTAACATGTGGGAATGAGATTTAAGGGTTGGATCAATATTACTTTGGTTTAAGTTCATTATTTAATGATTTAAAGTGACTAGAAATGCCTATATAGCATTATTTTGGTACTAGTCCAAAGTCACTGCATGTAAACCTTAATATTATTACATATTTAGATAGATATGATGAAATGTTATTTTTGAGAGTTGGAATCAACTCAAATGCTAACTTGGTTGATTTTATAAAAATGTTGCAAGTTACAAAAGCTTCTGTATTCTTATTTTTATTAGGAGACATCTATAACTCTAATTGAAATACATCCAACGGGCTTGGATAGATTATTTCAATACCTTTTAGACAAAATTGGTTTCATGCAATTTGGATTTATAAAACTCTCTGAATTGAATTTTGAAATAGGGAACAAAAACTAGATTTAACTAAAAAGGAAAAAACCAGATTTGAATCTATGGGCTAATGCGGGAAAAGAAATGGGCCGGCCCAGTGGCGCTCCACGGCGCGGGGCTCAGCTGATAGGGGGTCCCTCTTGTTAGCGGCACTTAACACGCGAAACGGTACGCGCGCTGTGGGCCATAGGATTAGAAGCGAGATCAATGGCTGAGGGTCGTCGTCAACGACGAACAGGTCGCCGGCGAGCTCGAACCCTAGCGGCTTGGTGGGGGTCTACTGGGGGCGTACCAGGGCTCCAGCGGGGTCGACGGGGCGGGCAAACAAAGTGGAAGACGACAGCGAGGCGAGGTGTGGTCGCGGCTGAGCTTGGGGCGGTCGAAATCAACTGCACCCTTCTCCTCCAGAGGCGGCGGCTCCGGTTCCAATTCCGGCGAGCTGCTGCTCCACTTGCTCCGGCGAGAGGTGGGTGAGGTTCAGAAAGGTGAGGGGAGTGGAATGGTGTGGAGAAGAATGGCTAGGGAGGGCTCCTTTTATAGGCCTGACGGTGAGACCGAGCGAGATGGGCGGTCGACGGTGGCGACATGGCTACGGCGAGCTAGCGGCATGGCTGGGGATGGCGATCGATGGGCGGTTCCCTGGCGGTGCTCTAGGACTTGAATGCGGCCGTAGGGGCGGTGGCACGCGGTCTAGGCGAGGTGGCGCTCTGCGCGGCCGAAGCGGCGGTGTCCACGGGGAGTGGTGGCTGTGAGGCTTTGGGCGGCGAACGGGGATGTCTGGGGTGTTCTCCAGGTCGAGGCGGAGCAGCAGGCGCGGGCTGCGGTCGAGCGGTGACTTGTGCACGCGGGGACAAGGCGCGCTCTAGGGGCGGCACTGGCATGGTGCAGTGGCACTGGGCGCGGGCTCTCCTCGGTGGTCCATGGCAGCACTTGGCTCGGGCAGGGGACAGAGAGGGGCGGTGAGGGGTTGGCTACCTCCTAGACATGGAGAGGAAAAAGGAGGTGGTCTTCTAGGGTGAGGGTAAGGTTGGCCGATGAGTTGATGCTCGGCATGGCTTGGCCTGGCCACTAGGGTGTAGGGGTTGGGGTGGTAATAGCATGGTTTGATCAAGTGGAGATAGAGGGAGTGTTTTGTGGTCAAATGGGTGGCTAAACTCTGTAGAAACATTGAGCTAGGATTAGAGGTGAGATTAAGCATGCCAAGTGTTTGATGAAATGGCCGCAAGAGAAAAAGTTTTGAATTTTGAGTTCAAATTTTTTGAGTGATCTCCAATAGTGATAGGTAGTCTCTGGTTGCAAGGGTTTTGAAAATGGAGCTCAAATAGATGGTTTTTGAAATAGGGGTGATCTATGCATATGCATTAGATTCAATTTTAAACTGTCATTTAAAATAGTTAACAGAATGTTTTGAGCAGATCAAAAGGTGGGCCTTGGTACCTCATTATGTGTACTAGCAAGGGGTGCAAAGATCAAGAATTGTTTCTGTTAAGAATTGAGTACTAGGAATAGCCAAAGTAGGCATGAGAGTTAAATTTTCCAAAATGACCATTCCTTCATTTTAATTCCTTTTGATTTGATTTTCTTTAGGAAAAGTTTGGGAATGATGTAGATGAGTTTTAAATCACCTAAGAAACATTTTACAAGCATTGGATCAATCAATCATGGCAATTCAAACAACTCCTATTTTAAATGCACACATATATGAATGCTTTTATTTTAAATTTGGAAAAGCTTTTGTTAACCCTATTTTTTGGATGATTTGATCTTGATAAGCTTGGATTGAAGTTTTGGGATGTTACACCAGGTATGTCCTAGATTCTTTAGTTAGTCCATTATAATATATATCAAGAAGCTCATTTTTAGGTAATGGACATCCAACATGTGCATGAATCAAAGCACAAAACCTTGCCCATGATTCAGGAAATATCTCTTTCTCTCCCTGTTTAAAATCAAAAAAACCTACAAAATGGCATGTCTAGCACTAGGAGGGAAATATTTCTGAAGGAAGGTACTAATCAAGAAATCAGGGCTATCAATAGATCCAGAAGGTAAATTATTAAACCAAGTTCTAGCTTCTCCTTTCAGTGAAAAAGGGAAAATTTTAGCAACAAAGTAGGTGCGCATCTTAATATCATCAGAAAACAGGCCACTCATGGTAGAAAGCTCAGTCATATGTGCTACAGCACTTTCATTCTTAGTCCCACAAAAAGGTTCTTTCTCAACAATGGTTATGTAAGATAAATCAAGAGAGAAATCATAAACCTTATCTTTAATGTTTATGGGAGATGTAGAAAACTTAGCATTAGGAGATAATTTAGGTCTAACAGTATGTTTCTCAAGAAGACTCTTAATATCAGTTTTAGCATGAGTGTTTTGACATTCTTTAATAAATTCATCGGTCATCTCTATATAACCGTCTTCAATATCATAGCTCTCTCTAGACTCAGGTGAACTGACAGGTCTAGTAGTATCTTCATTAGGAGTTTCAGTATTTCTAGCTATAGTTCTAGCAATCGTAGCATCTAGGAAAGGACCTAATGAACCACTTTTATCAAGCACAGTAGAAGCAGCATCATAAGTATCAGAAGTTTCAGATTCAGCAGTAGTAGCAGTGTGTGTAGCATGTGTATGGTGGTGTAAGGATCTTACTCATAACAGATGGTGAATCAAGAGCAACAGAGGTGTTCAGAACCGTACCTCTCCTTGTAGTGGATGGTAAAATAGGGACCTTGCCATCACGAGACTTACCCATGATGGATGAATGGCAGCGAACAATAGTGATTCCAAGTGAACTTGATAAATAGAGCTATGCTCCCCGGCAACGGCGCCAGAAAATAGTCTTGATGACCCACAAGTATAGGGGGTGTATCGTAGTATTTTTGAGGGAAGTGAAACCCAATTTATTGATTCGACACAAGGGGAGCCAAAGATTTTTTATAAGCCTTAACAACTGAGTTGTCAATTCAGCTGCACCTAGAAACAATCTTGCTCACAACAGTTTATCAGTAGCAACAGTTTTGTAGTAGCAATAGTAAAAGTAAAGACAGTAGTAACAATTGCAGTAAACAGTAGGATTAAAGCGCAGTAGGCATAGGGATGGATGGACGGGTTGCATGGACAAGACAATTCATATGGCAATCAAGACATAGGGCATTTGCAGACAAATAAGATAAAGCATCCAAGTACTAAATAATCATAGGAATGTGTTCCATATATAGTCATACATGCTCGCAATGAGAACTTGCACAACATCTTTTGTCCTGCCAGCCCGTTTGCAGCGGGTCCTCAAGGGAACTACTGGAAATTAAGGTGATCCTTTTAATAGAGCATCGGAGCAAAGCGTTAACACTCCGTGAACACATGTGATCCTCACATCAAAGCCATTCCCTCCGGTTATCCCGATTATTGTCACTTCGTGGCCTTTGGTTCCGAACAACAATATGTGTCTACAACTTGCAGGTAAGACCATAAACAATACTATCATAATGAATCGATAACATGTTCAGATCTAAAATCATGGCACTCGGGCCCTAGTGACAAGCATTAAGCATAACAAGTTGCAACAAAGTCAAAAAGCACTAATAATTGATACTAGGCACCATGCCCTAACAATCTGATGCCATTACATGAACGATCTCATCCAATCCCTACCATCCCCATAGCCAACAGCGGGGGATTACTCACTCATAGATGGGGGAATCATGGATGGTCGATGGAGAAGTGATGGTGATGATCTCCTCCAATTCCCCATCCCGGCAGGGTGCCAGAACGGAGTTTCTAGTTCTGAATCACGGAATCTGGTGGTGGCGGCACAGCGGAACTCTTTCTGGAAAAACATCGAACCCCCCCCCCCCCAGGTTTTTAGGTCAGGAGGCATCTTATAGGCGAAGAGGGAGGCCGAGGGGGTGACCGAGGCGGCCACACCACCCCGAGGCGTGGCCTGGCCTGGCTCACGCGGCCAGGTGGTGTGGGCCCTCGTGGCCCTCCTCCGTCTCGTTTTCTGGCTCCAAGGTTATTCTGCTGAAAATAGCGTCAGTCCATGTTAATTGAATCCAAATCACACAAGTTTAGAGGAAAAACAATAGCAAAAGTGTTCGGGAAAGTAGATACGTTTTGGACGTATTAGCAGGCAATCAAACTTGGTTTTGAATTGGGAGCAATGTCATTTCATGATAAGAAAATGTAAAGTTTTTGGGCATAAAGTTTCGGAGAAGGGAATAGAAATAGATAGAACTAATATAAATGCTATAGAAAATCTTCCAATACCTCAGGACATTAAAAATCTAAAAATGTTTCTAGGACATGCAGGTTTTTATAAGCGGTTTATAAAGGATTTTGCTAAGATAGCTATGCCCCTCACCAATCTTCTTGATAAAGAAACTCCATTTTATTTAGATCATAACTGCATTGCAGCTTTTGAGAACCTTAAGAATAAACTAGTTTTAGCACCTATTATGCAATCTCCAAAATGGGATGAACCTTTTGAAACCATGTGTGATGCTAGTGACTATGCTTTAGGGGCTGTGTTGGGATATCGAGATGGAAAGAATTTGAATGTTATTTATCACACTACTAGACCTCTTAGTAAGATTCAGAAACACTATGCTACTACAGAAAAAGAGTTTCTAGCTATAATTTTTGCTTGCGACAAATTTAGATCTTACATAATTAATTCTAAAGTAATAATTCATACGGATCACCAAACTTTGCGTCACCTCCTTGTGAAAAAGAATGCTAAGCCCAGGTTGATTAGGTAGGTTTTATTACTACAAGAATATGATTTGCAAATAGTAGATAGGAGGGGTAAAGATAACCCGGTAGCAGATCATCTCTCTAGGATGGGGGAATAATCAATAACCCCGTGCCTATTCATGAATCATTTCCAGGAGAATATTTAGCAAACGTTCAAATCGCTAATCCATGGTATGCAGATTATGCTAACTATCTAGCACCAAAATGTATACCTCCTGGTATGTCAAGAAATCAAAGAATGAAATTCTTTAATGATCTTAAATATTACTTTTGGGATGATCCGTATCTATATCGTCATGGACTTGACAGAATGATACGAAAGTGCGTTCCTAACCATGAGATGAATGAGATATTAAAAGCTTGTCATGACGGTTTGTATGGAGGGCATCATGCAGGTAAGAGAACTGTTGCAAAAGTACTTCAATCTAGATTCTATTGGCCCACCTTGCTAAAGGATGCACACAAGTATGTGGAATACTGTGATGCTTTCCAAAGAAGAGGTAATATAGGTAGGGGACAAGAAATGGCAATGAATTATAGTCACATAATTGAACCCTTTGATGTATGGGGTATGGATTACATGGGACCATTTATAGAGCCTAATGGTTATACTCATATTCTTGTTGTTGTTGACTATGTTACTAAATGGGTTGAAGCTATTCCAACAAATCATGCGGATGCAGCTACCTCAGTAAAGATGATCAAGGATGTCATATTCCCCAGGTTTGGAGTTCCTAGATTTTTAATTACTAATGGTGGTTCTCATTTTATGAAGGGAACTTTTAGGAAAATCCTCAGCAAGTATGGAGTAACTCACCGTGTTGCCTTGCCATATAATCCTCAAACGAGTGGTCAAGTGGAACTCTCTAATAGAGAATTGAAGACCATACTCGAGAAAACGGTGGACAAATCAAGAAAAGATTGGTCATACAAGTTAAATGACACTCTATGGGCATACCGTACTGCGTTTAAAAATCCAATGGGTATGACACCTTATAATATGGTGTATGGTAAGGCATGCCATTTACCTTTAGAATTGGAACACAAAGCTTTCCAGGCAATCAAGAACCTAAATTATGATCTTAAAGCAGATGGAGGAAAGTGTTTATTAGATATTCACGCTTTAGATGAGTTTAGAAGTGAAGCCTACGAGAATGCTAGGTTGTTTAAGGAAAAAGTGAAAAGATGGCATGATAGAAAAATAGAGAATAAGACTTTTAAAAGTGGAGATAAAGTGTTTCTCTATAATTCTCGTCTTAAGTTGTTTCCAGGAAAGCTCAGATCAAAGTGGGAAGTCCCATATATAGTTGAAGAAGCTTACTCATCGGGAGAAGTGAAGCTCCAAGGAAAAACACCCTCTCTTGCATGGGTGGTAAATGGACAAAGTTTGAAGCATTATCAAGTAAGAGAATATATAAGTGCATTCACCATAGAATTGATCGCTCCAGAAGAAGTGATTAAGCAAAAATATACACGGAATGGCAACTGCAAGAAGAATGGACTCAAGAAGGAATGAGCAATGCTACGATCAAG
This sequence comes from Avena sativa, assembly GCA_916181665.1. NCBI lineage: Eukaryota > Viridiplantae > Streptophyta > Magnoliopsida > Poales > Poaceae > Avena > Avena sativa. The sequence continues at coordinate 186,721,789 of OV702289.1, read as the reverse complement.
TTATTGACCATAAAAGAGCGCTTCATGGGAGGCAACCCATGCAAAATAAGGTTTGAGTAAGTTTTTAAAATTTCAGTTAAAGTTTTATTTGGATATTGTGCCAAACAAGAAATATTGATGCTCTAGCAAAGAAGAAGGGAGATTGATAAAGCCAAAGTTGGTCGAAAATCTAAGCTGACATTTTTCTGTCAAAATTTGATATTTCCTTAAGTTTAAGATTAATAAGAATCCTTAGAGAAGCAGAATTTTTTTTGGTGGACACAGAAGGTTTAACGACCAACTATACGGCGGGAATAAAAATTCCGGCCATATAGTTGTGGTCGTATAGTTGTTGCGACATCACCCCTTCCATCCACAAAAGGTACTGAGAGTTTAACGACCAACTATACGGCCAGAATTAACTATTCCGCCCGTATAGTTGCGGTCGTATAGTTGTCAACACCTTTAACAAAATAATTTCCGAAGTACTGAGAGTTTAACAACCAGCGACTTTAACGACCAACTATATGGCAGGAGTAAAAATTCCCGCTCGTATAGTTCCGGCCGTATAGTTGGTTCCATCGTAGATATAAATCTATAGTCAGTTCATAACTATACGGCGGGAGCTATACGGGCCGCGCCCGTATAGTTGCCCATTACGAAAGGTGGCTAGGCTTTTTGACCCCTCCTTTTAAAGCTGATCGCATCTAACCTTTTTCATTAAGTTTTTACAGAGCTACAGCCTCTAGCCTCAAAAAATCCTCGTCATCCCTATACAAGCCCTCTAATAATGCCCGTGCAGCGAAGCCATGCAACCCTTCCATGTCAACAAGATCTAGAAGAAGAAAGAGGAGAAGCCCGTGAAGAGAATCAAAGAATTGGAACCCAAAGGATCATCATCATCATCCAGCCTGGAGATCAAGCCTCTCCCAAATTGGGATGACATGTTCCCGCAAAGGATGGAGATGATGAGGCAAGTTGAGCAAGGAAGGAACAAGGATGAGTATCTCCCTAATCCTTATCATTACAACATTGGATCCTATTATAAACCTCCTCTTGGTCCATCACCTCTTAAACCTAAGAAGGTGCGGCAAGATGAGATTCATGATAAGATCTATGAGTTAGAAAAAGCTTCAAAGGCATGCATTAAAACAATTGGAGAAGGGATTGACTCCTACTGGATGATGAGCAAAGACCTTGAGAAGAAGGTCGATGCAATCGATGGTAGAGTTAGTTTCTTGATTAAAACTGTCTTTGAGTTGACAGATGAGAAGAAATCCCTCAAGAAGAAAATGTTGAAGCTCCAGTACGACATGGCCGAGCTCAGGATCCGCTTTGCAAGCATAGTTAAAGATGGAAATATAAAAGAAGAGGGTGATGCTCTTTCTACCCAGGAGGAGGAATAGGTACCAACAAGGAGTTAATTGATCTCGCCTGGCTTGATTCCAAGCTTGGGGAGATCTTTAAAGACCTTGTAATCTATCTTGTAAGTTTTATATTACCGTTTTTGCATTAGTTCAAACTAGAAATAAAGTTTGCATCATTAGAATTCCCTTCAGGAATAGTCGATCCCTTTAATGAAATTCCGAGTTTATTATTATATATGGAGCAATATTGAGTTTGTGTTTGCATTAATGATATATGAATGGATTGAGTATGATTTTACTTGCACTTGATGATAACAATAGGAGTCTTCCACACCATTAGTATTAATGGAACACATAAAGATAATTTGGTCAATATGTTGTAAGTCTAAGGTTTGATTTACAAAGAAAAATTATCTATACAATTAAGTTCAAAAAGAAACCTTGAACAAAGGAAAATGAAAGTGTTATCAAAATAAAGTGAGAACAAGTCGAGGTAGAATCTCCAAGTCATAAGAATGCTTCATATACAATTGGAATTTGATAATTGAGATCGTTAAACTTTGAATTCCTACATAAGGTGGAATATATGGCTAGCTCATTTGCGCAGCACTTAAAACAAAAGTATGAGCATATATGCAAAAGAAAAGAAAAGAAAAGAAAGAAGAAAAATAGCGAGTGTGCAAAGAGCAAATAGGCATATACCATTGTATTGTAGTATGACAAAGAAACACTTTTGAGATTTTGAATCCCAAGTGAATATAGTTGATCCTAAAACACTTGGGACTACCTCGTTAACTCATTCGGTTGAACCGGATACTTTTTCATTATGTTGAGATTGATCTTTTATGAACTGTTGATCACTAAGGTGTGGAAGCCTGCTAATACTATTCAGATGGTTCGAGTAAGGTACTATTCACGAACTTATTCCTATGTATCGTATATGATAAACACATGCTGCAACCACCTCATTTATTTTAATCGACTCAGCTTCATGAACATGAGGATCACTGATGGCCCAAAATATATCAAGCTCGTTGGGGAACCCCAAGAGGAAGGTATGATGAGCACAGCAGCAAGTTTTCCCTCAGTACGAAACCAAGGTTATCAATCCAGTAGGAGCAAGGAAACACCCCAAAGGTGTTGCTAGCTGAGCCTTGCCAAGGCGTACTACCGGTGCTAGTAGCAACATGGAGACCTACACAACACAACCACGGAACTTTTCCCCCAACTTACGATGAGGTTGTCAATCTCACCGATTTTGCTGAAAACAAAGGATTAAACGTATTGAATGGAAGGAAGTAATAGTTTGCAGAAAGTAAACACAAAGCAGTAAACAATTTGATTGTAGATTGATTGTAAAAGGAAGGACCGGGGTCCATAGTTCACTAGAGGTGGCTCTCCTTAAGATAGATAACATGCTGGGTGAACAAATTACAGCGGGGCAATTGACAAACATCGAGAAAGCATACAAGCATATACTAATCATCTTGACTCCTTTGAGATTCGATTGGGCATTTCAACATTATACATAGACCTCCATCCAACCGCATCTATGACTAATAATCCACCTTCAGGTTATCATCCGAAACCCCTCCAGTATTAAGTTGCAAGCAGCATATAATTGCATTACGAATTGCGTGTAATGTAAACAATATGATTGTTCTATGAACAAAGGATTATTGTTTTCTCCCTAGTAGCAACAACACATCTAGTACCTTAGAGATTTCTGTCACTTCCCCAGATTACCAGAGGCATGAACCCACTATTGAGCATAAATACTAACTCTTGGAGTTGCTAGCATCTACTTGGCCAAGATAGCTACTAACAACAGAAAGCATGCAAGATCACCAATAACAAAGACATGATAGAATCAATAATCAATCTAAAATAGCATCTCAATATCCATCGGATCCCCGCAAACACAACATGCAGAATTACAAATACATGATCTTGATCATGAACGGAGCTCACAAGATCTAAACATGATAGCACAAAGGAGGAGAACTAGCCATCTAGCTACTACATGGACTCGTAGTCCAGAGATGAACTACTCACGCATCACAACGGAGACTTGCATGATGATGAAGAAGGCCTCCAGGGTGAATTCCCCTCTCTGATAGGGTGCCGGGAAGAGCTTCAGATCCCTCCCGATCTAGGGACAGAGACGATGTCGGTTATAGACTCTTTCATGGATTTTTGATCGGGTGCTTAAGGTTTCCGTATCAGAGGCAATATATAGGCGAAAGGAGAGGCCGAGGGGGTGCCTGGGCTTGCCACACCACCCCCTGGCGCGGGCCAAGCCTGGCCACGTGGCCAGGTGGTGTGGCCGCCCTCTGGCCCTTCTCCGTCTTGTATTCTGGCTCCAAGTTTCCCCCGGTAAAATAATAACTTTGGCTTTTGTCCCGTACAATTCCGAGAATATTCATTTTCTGACTTCCTGGAACCAAAAACATCAGAAAACAGGCAGCTGGCACTGTGGCTCTTGTTAATAGGTTAGTCCAAGAAATCATATGAAAAGTACTCCAAAGTGTGGACAAAACACAAGAAAGTAGATAAAACCAAGCATGGAACATCAAAAATTATAGATATATTTGCAATGTATCAACATCCCCAAGCTTAACTCCTGCTCGTCCTCGAGTAGGTAAGTGATAAAAAGAAAGAATAATTTTTTAGGTGCCATCCACCATCATAAACTTGATCAAAGTATTTGTAAAACATTCAAAGCTGGGATCATAGTACTTCAATCATAACTTGAAGGACAAAGTTCTAGCAAAAAGACAAAGAAACTATGTTGCAACATGAAAAAGGCACAAACAAAAGATTCATGAATAACAATGCTTTGCAAGGCGTTTGTTTGTTCACCATAAAGAAAACATAGCATAGTAGCATTCAGCTTGTCCCTCATAGAGTAACAAACATAAATGCATAGGACACCTTTAAAGTTCATAAGAGTGACTAGATACAAATAGTTTAAAACAAGCAATATCAAGGTATGCATCAATCAACTGGTCTTGGGACAATGCACATAGAACAAAGAATGGCCACTATGCTCTCAAAGTAGGTGCATAAAAGTAGAAAGTGGAGACTCGATATAATGGTGGAAGAAAGGCCTTCATAGAAGGAAGCAGAGATTCATGTTTCATAAAGAGCTTACAAAAATTATGGTACTTATTAGATTTCAGCTCTCGTTGCCCCTATCATAAGCATCTTGAAGGTGATTAAGGTTAAAGTGACACAACTAAAAGGCTATGCTAGACAAGTTATAAATCGAAATCTCATGCCCCGTACTTACAAAGACCGAACCTCATGCTACTCAACTTTAGTCACGAGTAAGCTCTTGTCATTGTAAATACATATGTATCATAAAGAACCGCCAAAGGGGTACCCCTTACACATGATACAGGAGCTATCCCATAATCAAAATGACAAGGCAAGCAGACAATGAGCATCTCAGCGATCTTTTTATTGGCTATTTGCATATGTTTTTATTGAGGATGCTTCATAGAGTGCTCATTATGGTGATGCTGTAAAATTGCACCATGATTAGGCATGGCTTAGGCTAGCGGCCCAGGTGTTTCTCTAACACACATACAAACTCCATGATCTTACAAGTTCCACTTTTATTTCACACCGCCGGGATCCATAAGCAAAAGAACATGATATCGACGGGGTACAAAGTACAAGTGCAATGTTGAAAGCGTTCCCCATGATACATGGTTCTGCTAATTTCAACTTATAAAGCGCAAGCATGTACGCAAGAAAGATGGACCCAATGGTTCAAGTTTATTAAATCCAAGAAAGTAAAGTGTGCCATCAAGTTCATGAGAGCTTTAATCACTAGTTTTCTCATAACAAGTTTAATTTGGAAGATAAACAAAAGCATGAATATACTTGGAATAGCATATGCTAGTAGGTAGGTATGGTGGACTCTTTGAAATAACTTGGTTTAAGGATTTGGATGCATGAGTGGAACTCATACTTGGTTATGGAGGCTAGCAAAAGACTGGGAGCGGCAAACTAAGAGAGCAATAATGGCCAAAATCATGCAGAGCAAGAAAACATCATTGATCAAAGCATAAAGTAATACTATAAGTTGAAAACTAAAGGATCATAAAGGCTATGGTGACTTGGGAAAGTCATAACATGGTGTGAGCATGCGCCAAGTCAACCCAAATAAAGCATCAAAGGAGAATATCACAATACTATGCTTTAATATGCTAAAACAACACATGATCCTTCCAAGGCACATTAAGCAATCTCAATTGTTTATAACAAGTCATGCTACAGAAAATAATACTAAGCATAAATCCAAAACAATACCAAGCATGGCATGACAAAGCATAGGCCACAGTCAAAAACAAGCTCTCTTTGCCACTTAAGCATGAATGTTCCTACTCTTTTCCAAACTAAACCAAACTATTTGAAAACCAATGTATGAAAGAGGGGGTCCAACAAATTTATTCAGCAAACTAAGCAAACAAAGCAAAAGAAAAACCAAAACGAAAACGAAAAAGAAGACGCTCCAAGAACAACACAACTGTGCATGAAACAATAAAAATGAAGCGTTTGGAAGAAATCTGGAATTTTTATTGATGAAGAAGGGGATGCCTTGGGCATCCCCAAGCTTTGACGCTTGTACTTCTTGGATATTTCTTGGGGTGACACGCGTGGCATCCCCAAGCTTGAGCTTTAGTCCATCCTTCATCTTATTACTCGTTCCTTCCATACACCTGAAATTTTTCCTTCATACAAAACTTCACACAATCTTTATTAGCAACATTAGTGCACTCAAGATAATAAGTCTTTAGGTTCAGTTCTAACACCAACAAAACTTCCACTAAAACACAAGCTACTGTAGCACTTCCCTCAAAAAGCTCAATTCCCCAAAAGAACTCAAAAAGGAACTAACAAGAAACAAATGCAGAAAATGGTAGAAATCTGTCAAAACAGACCAGCAGGTAAAGACAAATTTTTCGAAGACCTTCTGTTGTTCAAATCAATAAGTGTTGAACTAATGAAAGTTAGATAACATACTGGGGCAGAAGCACAAATATTCACGCCTCAAAAGGATGTACAGAGATTTTACACAAATTTTTACGGTGAAGCAGAGAAATCTGTTTCGGGATAACAACTTTCCAATCATTACTTATCTCTCATTAGAGGTTACTCTCGGCACAAAAAGCAAATAAAAAGAATAAGGAGCGGTTATTACTGAAGTAATAACTTCCAAGACTCATCTAAAACTTTTGGGTTATCTCCCAATAAGTACTTTTCTTTAACGCCTTTAAGTTAGGCATAAGAAGCAAGAAAGAATCAAGTGTTCTCAAATGAAGAAGCATTAAAACCAAATTTCTTGCCCTTACCTCTCTTACTTTTATTCTTAACTTTGGGGAAAATATGATTGTTTGGTGGAGAAGCAAGGTGCATGGTCCCCTTTCCCATGTCTATTATTGCTCCAAGGAGTTCTAATAGGGACCTTCCAAGTGTAATTTGTCCTTTTCCTGCACATTCAATAACAAGATAATTAGTAGAAATCATTTTCCCAAGGATCTTTGTAAACACTCCTTAAGCTATTACAATAGGTAATTTTGTAGCATTATTGGCAAGAGATATTTCGTTTCCTCTTTCAGAAAGCCCCCAAAGATTCAGAGATTCATAAATATCTTTGGGCATAAGACAAAATTCAGACATGATATCACAGCGAGCTTGAAAAGTTTCATTATTTATATCAATCTTTACTGTGGGGAGCCACTTTGATGGTTCAGAATTTATTGGAACATAATTATGATGTTCTCTAAGCGTGTTATAACAATCCTTTAAACTAGTAGTGCGGGTCTCAAGAGTGTTCAATCTAGCAAATATGTTCATAAAGGAAGAATCAGTTTTGCTAGGCAAGTTGTAATTAAAGCAATTTCTTTATAGCATTAACAGCATCATCCTCATTGCATTGGAGGAAATCTCCTCCCATAACAGCATCTAAAGCATATCTATAGCAAAGTGCAATTCCAAGGTAAAAATTGCTAAGGAACAAGCTTTGAGTCATTTTAGGCTCAGTTTTTTCATGTACATCAGAGATTCTAGACCAAGATTCCTTGAAGCTCTCCTCAATTCCTTGTTTAAAAGTGAAAATCATTTCCTCAGGTGACATAGTGATTGGAGCAAGGCTAGACATAATGGCAACTTAAGGTAGGAACTAATTTTTTTGTGTTTTCAATAAAGAAAGCAAACTTGTAAAACTAATTTTTTTGTGTTTTTGATAAAGAAACAAGAAAACAAAGAAAAAGTAAACTAAGCAAAACAAAAATAACAAAGTAAAGAGATTGGTTATGCGGGACTCCCCTTGTGAAGATGTCCTTGACTCCCCGACAACGGCGCCAGAAAAAGAGCTTGATGGCCCAAAATATATCGAGCTCGTTGGGGAACCCCAAGAGGAAGGTATGATGAGCACAGCGGCAAGTTTTCCCTTAGTACAAAAACAAGGTTATCAATCCAGTAGAAGCAAGGAAACACCCCAAAGGTGTTGCTAGCTGAGCCTTGGCAGGGCGCACTACCGGTGCTAGTAGCAACGTGGAGACCTGCACAACACAACCACAGAACTTTGCCCACAACTTACGATGAGGTTGTCAATCTCACTGGTTTTGCTGAAAACAAAGGATTAAACGTATCGAATAGAAGGAAGTAATAGTTTGCACACAGTAAACACAAAGCAGTAAACAGTTTGATAGTAGATTGATTGTAAAAGAAAGGATCGGGGTCCATAGTTCACTAGAGGTGGCTCTCCTTAAGATAGATAACATGCTGGGTGAACAAATTACAGCGAGGCAATTGACAAACATCGAGAAAGCATACAAGCATATACTAATCATCTTGACTCCTTTGAGATTCGATTGGGCATTACAACATTATACATAGACCACCATACAACTGCATCTATGACTAATAATCCACCTTCAGGTTATCATTCGAACCCCCTCCAGTATTAAGTTGCAAGCAACAGATAATTGCATTACGAATTGTGTGTTATGTACACAATACGATTGTTCTATGAACAAAGGATTGTTGTTTTCTCCCTAGTAGCAACAACACATCTAGTACCTTAGAGAATTCTGTCACTTCCCCAGATTACCAAAGGCATGAACCCACTATCGAGCATAAATACTAACTCTTGGAGTTGCTAGCATCTACTTGGCCAAGATAGCTACTAACAACGGAAAGCATGCAAGATCACAAATAACAAAGACATGATAGAATTAATAATCAATCTGAAATAGCATCTTAATATCCATCGGATCCCCGCAGACACAACATGCAAAATTACAAATAGATGATCTTGATCATGAATGGAGCTCACAAGATCTAAACATGATAGCACAAAGGACGAGAACCAGCCATGTAGATACTACATGGACCCGTAGTCCAGAGATGAACTACTCACGCATCACACCGAAGACTTGCATGATGATGAAGAAGGCCTCTAGGGTGAATTCCCCTCTCCGGCAGGGTGCTGGGAAGAGCTTCAGATCCCTCCCGATCTAGGGACAGAGACGACGGCGGCTACAGACTCTTTCGTGGATTTTTGATCGGGTGCTTAGGGTTTCCGTATTAGAGGCAATATATAGGCGAAAGGAGAGGCCGAGGGGGTGCCTGGGCTGGCCGCACCACCCCCTAGCATGGGCCAAGCCTAGCAGCGTGGCCAGGTGGTGTGGCCGCCTTCTGGCCCTTCTCCATCTCGTATTCTGGCTCCAAGTGTCCCCCGGTAAAATAATAACTTTGGCTTTTGTCCCGTCCAATTCCGAGAATATTCATTTTTTTACTTCCTAGAACCAAAAACAGCAGAAAACAGGCAGCTGGCACTGTGGCTCTTGTTAATAGGTTAGTCCAAGAAATCATATGAAAAGTACTCCAAAGTGTGGAAAAACACAAAAGTAGATAAAACCAAGCAGGGAACATTAAAAATTATAGATACATTTGCAATGTATCAATCACAACCATTAAGCTAAAACTTGCTCGGGACAAGCAAGAGTCTAAGCTTGGGGAAGTTAATGAGTGCATATTTGCATCATGTTTTACATTATTATTTTGTAGTGTAGATGTAGGAGTTGGTATTTTACGGTGCTCGCGCACACATTTTATGTCTGTTTTCACTAGGATCGGGACAGATGATGGATCCAATGGATATAATTTTTGGAGCAGTTACACCATGGAGAAAAGGAGTCAAAAACAATGTAAATCTCTTATTTGGGAAATATTAATAACAGAAGAAAACCAGAAGCGGACAAGGGAGGCAGAAGGTTCTACGACCAACTATACGGCGGGAGCAAATTTTCCGGCCGTATAGTTGGCGCTGCCTCTACCTCCTCAAATAGTTTCACCCCGTGCAACTGGTTCGGAAATACGACATACAGAACAACTAGAAATCGTAGAAACCTCACCTCCGGAATGCATCTAGAGGGGGAACTCATCCGCCAGGGATCCATCTTTGCCCTGCACAGATCCGGGAGGCTAAGGCATCGATCTCCATCATCCACCGCTGCATCACCACCATCTCCATCCATCCCAAATACATCATGTCTAGATCTTGTTTTAATTCCCGTACTCGTTGTGAATTTATACAGGTACTATTCATCTATGATTGTTTCCATTAACGTTGCTATGATGTTGGTTGCCTCCATGTCTGAGTAGATCTCTAGTTCTTGGGGAGATGGAGAAACCCTAGCATATGATTGAGATGAGATAGAGATTATTATGTTATACATCATTATGCGTATGTGTTAATTGTTGGAAATATGCCCTAGAGACAAATAGTAATAAGGACTATTATCATATTTCATATAGTTTATGATTAAGTTCTATATCATGCTATAACTGTATTGAGTGGAAACATCAATACACGTGTGATATATAAACAACCAGGGGTTCCCAGCGAAACTCTAGTCACTGGTTCATTGGTCAACAGATGATCATGTTTCCTGATCATGTGGCATTTATGCCAGTTGGAAATGGAGTCAACTCATTCTGAGAATGAGATGATGAACCAATACCCAACCTAAACATCGTGACCTGATCAGTCACAAAGTTCAAGTTACGATGATTAGGAATGGATCCTCGTAGACTATTCCTTAGACCGTGAGGCTATATCAATAACTGTCTCCCGAGAGTGCTTAGATAGCATCAAGCGCCACTTGGTAATACAGTGGTTATAAAGGTGTGTTCAGGTACTCGGAGGAAACCGTAGAGGCAATATATGTCAAGAGTGGGATTTGTCCGTCCACGTGACAGAAAGATACTCAAGGGCCCACTCGGAGAAGTTATATCCAATAGCTGTGCAGCATGTGATTTGATCACAGGGATATCACTTGTCGGAACGAGTCAAGTAAAAAATTTCGGTAACAAGATTGAACATGACATGGTGATGTCATTGATCAGATCTCGGGCAATGCAAGTATCGAGAGACAAAGGGAATAAGACACGGCCATCCCGGTTCAAACGATGAAAGATCTTCGTGGAACGCACAGGGGTCACATGGCCATCCAGATCCCTCTGTTGATCACTGGTCCGGGACTGTCCCGACCATGTCTGGAGTGTTCCCGAACCATAGGGTATCACGCTTAAGGGTTTGATGATGCTTAGAGAGTGTTTATAGGATTGTAAGAATCACTGAAGAATAGTAGAGAGAAAACCGGAAGGGTTTCGGTAAGTCCGGAGGATGTCCAGAGTGGAGGTGGAAGGTGTTCCATAGCCACCGAGATTGAATAATATGTGAATGAATTTTAAATATTGATTTAATCATTTATTCATATTTATTTAATAAAAGATAAAATCAATTTAAAGGTCAAAAGGCTTAATGGGCCAATCCCGAACGGAAGAGGGCCCATTAGGGAAAGGTGAGAGGGAGAACGGCCAGAGGGGGTGGTCGGCGCCCTAGTGGGCCAGCCCCCCCCCCCCACGCGTGGGGCCCGTGGGGTGGCCGGCGGTGCCACCCCTCCCCTTCTCCTCTCCTTTAGTCCCACCCCGGGACTTTGAGGGAGGTAGTACCTCCCCGCCCCCTATATGTAGTGGGGGCATTTGGCCAGATAAACACACACAATATTCAATAAAGGTCTTCTCACTTTTGGGAAGACCTCCAATTGATACTCTCTCTCTCTCGTGACCATGGTCCCAAGGTCGGACTGCGTGAACGAGAGACATCTTCACCGTAGAGCACCGTCGCGCTGCGGGATTCGGATCCAGGAGCTCTACTTCCGCAATTGTTGCTGGATCGGGGAAGCAGGAGTCATCGTCAGGCACCGGACGTGTGTAACTCCCCGCGATGTGTCACACTTGAGGCACTCAAGTCATTGGAGCCGTTGGAGCGCAAGGACTTCATCACGACCTTGAGGTCGGCTTCGGCTCATCTACATCAAACACGTTCTCCTGATCGTTGACAACACTTTTCAGTCTTCAAGGGTAAGTTCACGAAAAGCCCCTCCTGTTACTGTGTTACTAATAGATAGGTCCTGGCAGCTTCAGGAGTTCACGGGTGTAGGGTAAAATTTTATTGTTTTCATACGTAGAACCCCTACAGTGGTATCAGAGCTAGATCTATGCGTAGTAATGCTAGTACGGGTATAACACACGAGATGTAGTGTGTGGGCGTTGATCTTTTAGTTGTTACCCTCCCACGTGTACTTGTGTATACCGCAGTAATGCTTGATGAAGCAGCCCCCAACCGACTTTACGCGTTCATTCGCGAGACTGGTCCACGCTTGACATACGGCTTGTACCGTATAAAGTGGCTTAGGGGGTGTCTATCTCTCTCGCATTAGTTGGTATACCATTTGCAACGGAGGGCCCCGAAAGGGGTGTAGTAGAGACAACTACTTGATCAGCATTGTGCTAAAAGTTCGTAGGTAAGAATGGTTCTTGTGCGAAAGCCCATTCAGCCACGTAAAACATGCAAAGATAAAGTAGAGGCGTCTAACTTTGTTTTGCAGGGGGCGTTGCTTTGTGATATGGTTGTGGCAAAGGTAAAGTGATTACCTTCTGTTATGTAGTAATAGACAGTCATGGAGGTGACGGACTACCACGCCGGAATGACATCGGTACCCTGGTGTCTACGGCGTCGGAATCCGGTGATGACAGATGGAGATCACGACGTGAAGGACCATATCACATCGCATTTACATTCAATGTTATTGTTTGTATATCTTATTATGTGCTAGTATTAGATACTCGACGGTAGCCTAATAAGATGATCCCTGTTAAAATTACCAATGATTGTGTTCCCCCTTAGTGTGCACCACCAAGAAAGTTCTTCGGTATGAGGCAGGCCATGATGATCAGGTGTCAGACATATCTACGTTTGCATACAGTGGGTGTAAGCCATGTTGCACAGCGAATACATTAAGGTTGATTTGGCGAGCCTAGCATGTACAGACATGGCCTCGGAACGTGGATGGTCGAAAGATCGAGCACAAGTCGCATGAATGATGTGACCGACGTTTAGCATCCACCCTTGAACCCACATTGATGGCCGTGATGATCGGGAGAGATGTGGCTGAAAGGGGCCGTGTTATCACTAGGAACCCTTCATGGGATAGGTGTTTCTGAGTGGAGTTATTATTAACTCATTTAATTATAAACTTAGTCTAAATTCCTTTTGCAATTATAAATGTAGAAAAGGTTCTCCCTGATGCCACCTTTCCTGTTGACGATTGATTGGTTAGAAGGAGAGAAGCTCAGGCTAGATGGATCAAACTTCTCTATGTGGGTTGCGTGTCTCCACGTTCTCCTTAGTGAGAATGGCGTGATCGACTACATACTCGACGAGATGGATTTGGATCAGCCCATTGACCAAGAGACCACAGAGCAGCGGGAAGACCGCTATCACCATCGGGAGATGGCCTCCTTCATTTCAGTTACAATGTGTTTTGGAATGGTGGACGAGTTGTGGCCTGTCGTGGGTAATGTCAACCCTCGTACAGTAATGCTACAGCTTAGGACACATTTCATGGAACAAGCACGCACATGGGAGCATGAGCTGATGGGAGACTTCCTCTCCATTAAGATGGAGGAGAACGCATCACTTGACGACCACTTGGAGCGCATGCATGATGTGTACATCAGGCTTGCATACTTCTTGGATAGCTGGATGATGGGATCTTTTGCAAATGGCGTTGTACTGCGGTCGCTCCCACCAAGCTACCAAGCACAAGTCGGGACTTGCATTATGAGAGGCGACGCGAAATCGATGGAATTCCACAGGTTCGTATCACATCTTAGGAATGTGATGGTTGAACCCATTGTCGCTAAGGTCATCAATGACAAAGGTATATATTTGATATACAATTTTATAAATGTTATAATCTTGCAAACACATTTGCAGTGTTAACTATATTTGATACTTGTTCTGTTATACTGAAAACAGGTCCTTCTGCATGAGAGGTGCTTGCTGGGGAGGAGGTGACGTTGCGTGTTGATGGCGAGCATGATGATGATGGCCAACGACACTCTCCCTCAACATTTATCACTTAGTTTATGGTTTGGGATGATTATTGTAATCAAAATATTGTGAACTTCTTTGGTGTGTCTCACACTTAGTGAGACGGTTATTCATATCAGTTTGTAACAAACAGTTGTTCCACTTTTATGAATGATCTCTATTCTCGTTCATATTTTGTTTGATTATATATGAATTATCCTGGTTGTTTGAAACTAATTGATAATGCACGAATATTTGTAAAATATTGAAATGCCTTTAAAATACCCAACTTAATGATATGTTCATTAATGAATTAAACCATTGTATCAATTCAAAAGTTATTATGTGAAAATCATTTGATATCTTATCACATATGAATCATGCCTAAGTTTGGCAAAATAACTTGAACACCATGTATTACTTGAACAAAAAGTGTTTAATGAATTGTTGAAAGTAAATACTTATTCGATGTATTGTGTTTTAACGAAAATGGTAATTATCATTATATGATTGTTTAAAAGTGTAAAGTAGTTTACCAAAGGAAACATGAGTATGAAACTATTTGATATGATCAAAGTGTTTCATCAACAAAGGGTATAAATATAAAAGAGAATCTAATTACTATGATTTGATCAAAAGTAATGAAATTCAACTTTATAAGATTGGCATAAAATAAATTGTTCAATGCAAAGCGTTTGGAAACATCAAAATGCAAAGCATCACAATGTGATATTAGATATCAAAGTGGGTGAATAGATGGTGCCAAATAAATCGTTGTAGTGTAGATGTAGAGACCGTTAGTTAGAAATAGTTAGCACTCAATTAGAATATATAGTGAACCATTTGAATTCATGAAAGCGGCTCCATATCTGGTATGGATCATCATAAAAGTTTTGGGGATATTCGATATAACCAAAACAATAGCGAATAAGTCCTTGTAGAGTATTCATTGGAAACTTTGAATACGCAATCCTTAGTTGAAACCAAAACAGAAGCAAAACTTGTATTGCTTGGCTTTTGGTGCATTTAATGAGAAAGTTCACTGATGGCCCAAAATATATCGAGCTCATTGGGGAACCCCAAGAGGAAGGTATGATGAGCACAGCAGCAAGTTTTCCCTCAGTTTGAAACCAAGGTTATCAATCCAGTAGGAGCAAGGAAACACCCCAAAGGTGTTGCTAGCAGAGCCTTGGCAGGCGCACTACCGGTGCTAGTAGCAACATGGAACCCTGCACAACACAACCACAGAACTTTGCCCCCAACTTGCGATGAGGTTGTCAATCTCACCGGTTTGACTGAAAACAAAGGATTAAACGTATTGAGTGGAAGAAAGTAATAGTTTGCAGAAAGTAAACACAAAGCAGTAACCAGTTGATTGTAGATTGAAAGTAAAAGAAAGGACATGGATCCATAGTTCACTAGAGGTGGCTCTTGATAGCTCAATGCACGGCGCCCAGAAAAGTGTTGATGGCTCGTGGTTGATGTAGAGCTTGTTGGGAACCCCAAGAGGAAGGTATGATGAGCACAGCAGCAAGTTTCCCTCAGTTATGAAACCAAGGTTTAATCGAACCAGTAGGAGCAAGGAAACACCCCAAAGGTGTTACTAGCTTAGCTTTGGCAGGGCGCACTACCGGTTCTAGTAGCAACGTGGAGACCTGCACAACACAACCACAGAACTTTGTCCCCAACTTGCGATGAGGTTGTCAATCTCACCGTGTTTTGCGGAAAACAAAGGATTAAACGTATCGAATGGAAAGAAGTAAAAGTTTGCAGAAAGTAAACACAAAGCAAAAACAGTTTATAGATTGTATGTAAAAGACAAGGACCGGGATCCATAGTTCACTAGAGGTGGCTCTCCTTAGATAGATAACATGTTGGGTGAACAAATTACAGCGGGGAAATTGACAAACACCGAGAAAGCATTGCATGCATATACTAATCCTCTTGACTCCTTTGAGACTTGATTGCACAATACAACATAATACATAGACCGCCATCCAACTGCATCTATGACTAATAATCCACCTTCAGGTTATCATCCGAACCCCCTCCAGTATTAAGTTGCAAGCAACAGATTATTGCTTTAAGAACTGCGTGTAAGGTAAACAATACAATTGTTCTATGAACAAAGGATCGTTGTTTTCTCCCTAGTAGCAAAATCGCATCTAGTACCTTAGAGATTTCTGTCACTTCCCCAAATTACCAGAGGCATGAACTCACTATCGAGCATAAATACTAACTCTTGTAGTTGCTAGCATCTACTTGGCCAAGATAGCTACTAACAATGGAAAGCATGCAAGATCACAAATAACAAAGACATCATAGAATCAATAATCAATCTGAAATAGCATCTCAATATCCATCGGATCCTCGCAAACACAACATGTATGAATTACAAATAGATGATCTTGATCATGAACGGAGCTCACGAGATCTAAACATGAAAGCACAAAGGAGGAGAAACCAGCCATCTAGCTACTACATGGATCCGTAGTCCAAGGATGAACTACTCACGCATCACACCGGAGGCTTGCATGGTGATGAAGAAGGCCTCCAGGGTGAATTCCCCTCTCCGGCAGGGTGCCGGGAAGAGCTTCAGATCCCTCCTGATCTAGGGATGGAGATGACGGTGGCTGAAGACTCTTTCGTGGATTTTTGATCGGGTACCTAGGGTTTTCGTCCCGAGGGCAACTTATAGGCGGAAGGAGAGGCCGAGGGGGTGCTGAGGTCAGCCAGACCACCCCCTAGCGCGGGCCAGGCCTGGCCGCGTGGCCAGGTGGTGTGGCCGGCCCCTGGCCCCTCTCCATCTCATATTCTGGCACTTGATCCCTTCCGAAAAAATAGGCACTTTGGCTTTTGTCCCGTCCAATTCCAAGAATATTCATTTTCTGACTTTCCTGGAACCAAAAACAGCAGAAAACAGGCAGCTGGCACTGTGACTCTTGTTAATAGGTTAGTCCAAGAAATCATATGAAAAGTACTCCAAAGTTGGAACAAAACACAAGAAAGTGGATAAAACCAAGCATGGAACATCAAAAATTATAGATACATTTGCAATGTATCAACATCCCCAAGCTTAACTCCTGCTCGTCCTCGAGTAGGTAAGTGATAAAAAGAAATAATTTTCGAGTTGACATGCACCATCAAAGACTTGATCAAGTATTTGCAAAACATCAAAGCTAGGATCAAAGTACTTCAATCATAACATGAAAGACAAAGTTCTAGCAATAAGCAAAGAAACTATGATGCAACATGAAAAGGCACAAACAAAATAATCATGAATAACATGCTTTGCAAGACGTTTGTTTGTTTCACATAAAGAAAACATAGCATAATAGTATTCAGCTTGTCCCTCAATAGAGTAGCAAATATAAATGCATGGGACACCTTCAAAGTTCATAAGAGTGACTAGATACAATAGTTTCAAACAAGCAATAACAAGTTATGCATCAATCAACTAGTCTTGGGACAATGCACATAGAACTAAGAATGGCCACTATGCTCTCAAACAAGGTGCATAAAGATAGAAGGTGGAGACTCAATATAATGGTGGAAGAAAGGCCTTTTGTAAAAGGAAGTAGGGATTCAAGTCTCATAAAGAGCTTCCAAACATTATGGTACTTATAGCTTTCAGCTCTCATTGCCCCTATCAGAAGCATCTTGAATGTGGTTAAGGTTAAAGTGACACAGCTAAGAGGATATGCTTGACAAGTTATAAACTGAAATCTCATGCCCCTTATTTACGAAGACCGATCCTCATGCTACTCAACTTTAGTCACGAGTAAGCTCTTGTCATTGTAAGTATATGTGTATCATTAAGAACCTCCAACGGGGTACCCCTTGCACATGATACGGGAGCTTTCCCATAATCAAAATGACAAGGCAAGCAGACAATGAGCATCTCAGTGATCTTTTTATTTGCTATTTGCATAGGTTTTTATTGAGGATGCTTCATAGAGTGCTCATTATGGTGATGCTGGAAGTTTCCACCATGATTAGGCATGGCTTAGGCTAGCGGCCCAGGCGTTTCTCTAAGACACATACAAACTCCATGATCTTACAAGTTCCACTTTTATTTCACACCACCGGGATCCGTAAGCAAAAGAACATAATATCAACAGGGTACAAAGTACAAGTGCAATGTGGAAAGCGTTCCCCATGGTACATGGTTCTGCTAATTTCAACTTATAAAGCGCAAGCATATACGCAACAAAGAAGGACCCAATGGTTCAAGTTTATTAGAGGCAATAAAGTAAAGTGTGTCATCAAGTTCGTGAGAGCTTTAATCACTAGTTTTCTCATAACAAGTGAAAGGTAAACAAAAGCAAGAATATACTTGGAATAGCATAAGCTAGTAGGTAGGTATGGTGGACTCTTTGGAATAACTTGGTTTAGGGAGTTGGATGCATGAGTGGAACTCATACTTTGTGGTGGAGGCTAGCAAAAGACTGGGAGCGACAAACTAAGAGTGCAATAATGGCCATAATCATGCAGAGCGACAAAACATCATTGATCAAAGCATAAAGTGATAGTACAAGTTGAAAACTAAAGGATCATAAAGGCTATGATGACTTGTGAAAGTCATAACATGGTGTGAGCATGTGCCAAGTCAACCCAAATAAAGCATCAAAGGAGAATACCACTATACTATGCTTTAATATGCTAAAACAACGCATGATTCATACAAGGCACATTAAGCAATATCAATTGTTTATAACAAGTCATGCTACAGAAAATAATACTAAGCATAAAGCGAAAACAATATCAAGCATGGCATGACAAAGCATAGCCACATTCAAAAAACAAGCTCTTTTTACCACAAAAGCATGAACTTTCCTACTCTTTTCCAAACCAAACCAAAGTATGAAAGAGGGGGTACAACCAACTTATTCAGAAAACTAAGAAAACCAAGCAAACTAAAAACCAAAATGAAAACGAAAAGGAAGACGCTCCAAGAAAAACACAACTGTGCATGAAACAATAAAAATGAAGCGTTTGGAAGAAACCTGGAATTTTTATTGATGAAGAAGGGGATGCCTTGGGCATCCCCAAGCTTTGACGCTTGCACTTCTTGGATATTTCTTGGGGTGACATGCGTGGAATCCCCAAGCTTGAGCTTTAGTCCATCCTTCATCTCATTACTCATTCCTTCCATACACATGAAAATTTTCCTTCATACAAAACTTCACACAATCTCATTAGCAACATTAGTGCACTTAAGATAAATAAGTCTCAAGGTTCAGTTCTAACACCAAATAAACTTCCATTAGAACACTGGCTACTGTAGCACTTCCCTCAAAAAGCTCTATTCCCCAAAAGAACTCAAGAAGGAACCAACAAGAAGCAAATGCAGAAAATGGCAGAAATCTGTCAAAACAGACCAGCAGGTAAAGACGAATTTTTTCGAAGACCTTATGTTGCTCAAATAAAAAAGTGCTGAACTAACGAAAGTTAGATAACAACGTGGGGCAGAAGCACAAAATATTACAGCTCATTCCAACGTACAGAACTCTCTCAGGAATATTTAAGGTGAAGCACAGAAATCTGTTTCGGGACAGCAACTTTCCCAATCATTACTTCACTCTCATTAGAGGTTACTCTTGGCACAAAAAGCAAATAAAAAGGATAAGGAGAGGTTATTACAGAGGTAATAACTTCCAAGACTCATCTAAAACTCTTGAGTTATCTCCCAACAAGTACTTTTCTTTAACGCCTTTAAGTTAGGCATAAGAAGCAAAGAAAGAATCAAGTGTTCTCAAATGAAGAAGCATTAAGACCAATACCAGAAATATTTTCAACAAGGCAAGGTATATCATCCAAATAATTTCTAGAAGATCCTATCGCAATGCTCTTAGGTTCACTATTCTCATCAAAAGGGTTTGCAGGAACAATCCAATCAAGATTCTTTTCTATGGCATCATGTATTGCTACTAGTTTAAAGGGTATTGGTATCTCAGGTTCCTCCCCATTAGGTTCGTTTTTGTTCATCTTTTCTCGTGTACCAACAACATCTACACATGAGCCTAGCATATTGAAACGTTGAAAGACTTTTCTAGCTTCCTTGGCAACATCATAGAACTCCTTAAACAAAGTTTCTAGAATAAAATCCCTCTTTTCAGGGTCTTCAATTTCTTTAAGCTTAAGAAACATTACTTGCATTAAGGGGTTGAGGTTAACAAACCTAGATTCTAACATGTGAATTAAAGAAGCTGCATCAATCTCAAAATTTGGAGCAAGTTCTACAAGGGATCTATCCTAAGTATCTTCATGTTTGCTAACATGATTAAAGAATTCTTTAATATTATCTTTCCCAATTATAGAACCACTACCAATTGAAAGGTCTTTCAAGGTGAAAGTAGGGATCAACATGGTGAGCTAAGGAAGGGGTGACAACTAAAGGAGAGTTATTTTTTGTGTTTTTGATAAAGAAAGCAAACAAGTAAAACTAATTTTTTTGTGTTTTTTGAAGAACAAAACAAGCAAACAAAGCAAAAAGAAACTAAGCAAAACAAAAACAACAAAGTAAAGAGATTGGTTATGAGGGACTCCCCTTGTGAAGATGTCCTTGACTCCCCGGCAACGGCGCCAGAAAATCGCTTGATGGCTCAATGCACGGCGCCCAGAAAAGTGTTGATGGCTCGTGGTTGATGTAGAGCTCGTTGGGAACCCCAAGAGGAAGGTATGATGAGCACAGCAGCAAGTTTCCCTTAGTTATGAAACCAAGGTTTAATCGAACCAGTAGGAGCAAGGAAACATCCCAAAGGTGTTACTAGCTGATCTTTGGCAGGGCGCACTACCGGTGCTAGTAGCAACGTGGAGACCTGCACAAGACAACCACAGAACTTTGTCCCCAACTTGCGATGAGGTTGTCAATCTCACCGTGTTTTGCGGAAAACAAAGGATTAAACGTATCGAATGGAAAGAAGTAAAAGTTTGCAGAAAGTAAACACAAAGCAGAAATAGTTTATAGATTGTATGTAAAAGTCAAGGACCGGGATCCATAGTTCACTAGAGGTGGCTCTCCTTAGATAGATAACATGTTGGGTGAACAAATTACAGCGGGGAAATTGACAAACACCGAGAAAGCATTGCATGCATATACTAATCCTCTTGACTCCTTTGAGACTTGATTGCACAATACAACATAATACATAGACCGCCATCCAACTGCATCTATGACTAATAATCCACCTTCAGGTTATCATCCGAACCCCCTACAGTATTAAGTTGCAAGCAACAGATTATTGCTTTACGAACTGCGTGTAAGGTAAACAATACAATTGTTCTATGAACAAAGGATCGTTGTTTTCTCCCTAGTAGCAACATCGCATCTAGTACCTTAGAGATTTCTGTCACTTCCCCAAATTACCAGAGGCATGAACTCACTATCGAGCATAAATACTAACTCTTGTAGTTGCTAGCATCTACTTGGCCAAGATAGCTACTAACAATGGAAAGCATGCAAGATCACAAATAACAAAGACATCATAGAATCAATAATCAATCTGAAATAGCATCTCAATATCCATCGGATCCTCGCAAACACAACATGTATGAATTACAAATAGATGATCTTGATCATGAACGGAGCTCACGAGATCTAAACATGAAAGCACAAAGGAGGAGAAACCAGCCATCTAGCTACTACATGGATCCGTAGTCCAAGGATGAACTACTCACGCATCACACCGGAGGCTTGCATGGTGATGAAGAAGGCCTCCAGGGTGAATTCCCCTCTCCGGCAGGGTGCCGGGAAGAGCTTCAGATCCCTCCTGATCTAGGGATGGAGATGACGGTGGCTGAAGACTCTTTCGTGGATTTTTGATCGGGTACCTAGGGTTTTCGTCCCGAGGGCAACTTATAGGCGGAAGGAGAGGCCGAGGGGGTGCTGAGGTCAGCCAGACCACCCCCTAGCGCGGGCCAGGCCTGGCCGCATGGCCAGGTGGTGTGGCCGGCCCCTGGCCCCTCTCCATCTCATATTCTGGCACTTGATCCCTTCCGAAAAAATAGGCACTTTGGCTTTTGTCCCGTCCAATTCCAAGAATATTCATTTTCTGACTTTCCTGGAACCAAAAACAGCAAAAAACAGGCAGCTGGCACTGTGGCTCTTGTTAATAGGTTAGTCCAAGAAATCATATGAAAAGTACTCCAAAGTTGGAGCAAAACACAAGAAAGTGGATAAAACCAAGCAGGGAACATCAAAAATTATAGATACATTTGCAATGTATCAGCTCTCCTTAAGATAGATAACATGTTAGGTGAACAAATTACAACGGGGCAATTAACAAACATCGAGAAAGCATACAGGCATATACTACTCATCTTGAATCCTTTCAGACTTGATTAGGCATTACAACATTATACAGAGACCGCCATCCAACTGCATCTATGACTAATAATCCACCTTCAGATTATCATCCGAACCCCCCTCCAGTATTAAGTTGCAACCAACAGATAATTGCATTACGAATTGCGTGTAAAGTAAACAATATGATTGTTCTATGAACAAAGGATTGTTGTTTTCTCCCTAGTAGCAACAATAGATCTAGTACCTTAGAGATTTCTGTCACTTCCCCAGATTTCTAGAGGCATGGACCCACTATCGAGCATAAATACTAACTCTTGGAGTTGCTAGCATCTACTTGGCCAAGATAGCTACTAACAACGGAAAGCATGCAAGATCACAAATAGCAAAGACATGATAGAATCAATAATCAATCTGAAATAGCATCTCAATATCCATCGGATCCCCGCAAACACAACATGCAGAATTACAAATAGATGATCTTGGTCATGAACGGAGCTCACAAAATCTAAAGATGATAGCACAAAGGAGGAGAACCAGCCATCTTGCTACTACATGGACCCGTAGTCCAGAGATGAACTACTCACGCATCGCACCGGAGGCTTGCATGATGATGAAGAAGGCCTCCAGGGTGAATTCCCCTCTCTGGCAGGCTGCCGGGAAGAGCTTCAGATCCCTCCCGATCTAGGGATGGAGATGATGGCGGCTACAGACACTTTCGTGGAATTTTGATCGGTTACTTAGGGTTTCTGTATCGGAGGCAACTTATAGGCGGAAGGAGAGGCTGACGGGGTGCACGGGCTGGCCACACCACCCCCTGGCGCGGGCCAGGCCTGGCCGCGCGGCCAGCTGGTGTGGCCGCCCTCTGGCCCCTCTCTGTCTCGTATTCTGGCTCTGTGTGTCCCTTGGTAAAATAATGACCTTGGCTTTTGTCCCGTCCAATTCCGAGAATATTCATTTTCTGACTTTCCTAGAACCAAAAACATCAGAAAACAGGCAGCTGGCGCTGTGGCTCTTGTTAATAGGTTAGTCCAAGAAATCAAATGAAAAGTACTCCAAAGTGTGGAAAAACATAAGAAACTAGATAAAACCAAGCATGGAACATCAAAAATTATAGATACATTTGCAATGTATCATTCACTTCTAGTGATATTTCTCGATTATGGAGCAAATGGAAGATAGTGAAAAACACGATGAGGATTCAAAACCCTGCATCAGAGTATTGAGAAGTGCAACAGAAAACGTTCCTGAACGATTCTCTTCACAAAGGAAAGAATCAATGATATTGATCATTGTGTTTTCCCCACTGGTGTTTTCACTACATGAAGTAGGATTCAAAATGTAACCCATATCTTGTATGGAGACATTTGTGAATCATTTGTCATAATTCTTGGAATATGACATACCAACGAACTACCGAGGAAATAATGGCCAAAGCAAAATTCCCTTGAGATTAGAAAGAAATTCGTTGCTGAAACTCACAAGTAAAAGGGGTTACTTAAATTTTCCCAAATGACTGCAAAGCCATAGTCGAAAAGGGGGTGAATGACAAAAGCACAATTTGGCAAGTATTGGACGAATCTAAATGAATTTGATTCATGGGTGCTTAATGTCTAGTGGATTTAAAACTAGTAAAAGACATAGTGCTCATAGTAAATCTCTCACTTTGATATTTGATCAAAGGATTTGAAGTTGTTCAAAATAGTGATATGCAATTTGCATAAAATTGAGTGGGAGCTATAAAAGTCTTCCTAAAATAATATATGAATGACATATTTTTTGAATGGGAGCAATATAAGTCTCAAATTCAAATATGTAGGAACATAGTTTGAGTAAGAGTAGTGACTCATACCCAAATATGTTAGGAACATATTTTGAGTGGGAGCTTATAGAGTGATTCTTAAGGATGTTAAGAATAAAAGTCGCAAGTACCAATAAATAATGATTTATGAGGTGTAGAAGTTGATAATAAGTGTATTATGATATTATGTAGTATTCCTTAAGGGATTCTGAGAAGGGTTTCACAATAGAAGTTAATTAAGGAACTAGTCCTTAATAACTCAAGTTAGGAATAGTATTAAGTTTAACATCAATGGTTGAAAGAAAGAAAAGGATGATCATCATCCACTATGTTGAGACATAGGTTCTATCTTAGAAAACCATGATGATAACTTAACATAATATATGATCCAATAAGGAATGTTTAAAAGTGATTAAGTTTGAATCATAGAACGTTGAGCTGAGTTTGTCCGTAGTGTCTAATAGAGAACTGTAGACATATTTTCCAAATCAATAAAGGATGACATATCTTAAAACATAAAGGGTTATTTTATAAGGGAATATGTTGGAAACTCCTGTAATACCGATTAGAATAAAGTAGGAAGCGAGGTGAACAAAGCATAAAAAGTTGCACAGGGTGCACTCGTGTTTTGATGATTACATTTATAATAATAGATAAGGGTACCATCTAAACTGTTGTATAATGTTATTGTGGGGCTAGTTCGCTTTTAACGTAGAATGATGTGTCCCAGGCACAGTGCCCATGACAAAGCCCTCGAGGTTGATCTAAAGTCACTGTAGGCTCCTGGAATCAGGCCTCGTTCTGCTGCCATCGAGATGATGCATACACACAGATGTTATCATGTGGTGATAAAGTATTAATGTCAATCAAGGTGACATTAGTAAGTTGCAAAGGATTTGGGACTGTAAAGTACAGACCCAATACTCAACCTCTTCCATGAGCAAGCATGTTCAGGGTACCAGATATATGGTGCCAACGATTAAGAACAAATGCATCTAGTTTAATTATACTCTAGTGCAAGTGGGAGACTATTGGAAATATGCCATAGAGACAAATAGTAATAAGGACTATTATCATATTTCATATAGTTTATATTAAGTTTTATATCATGCTATAACTATATTGAGTGGAAACATCAATACATGTGTGATATATAAACAACCAGGGGTTCCCAGTGAAACTCTAGTCACTGGTTGATTGGTCAACAGATGATCAAGTTTCCTGATCATGTGGCATTTATGCCAGTTGGAAATGGAGTCAACTCATTCTAAGAATGAGATGATGAACCAATACTGAACCTAAACATCATGACCCGATCATGTCACGAAGTTCAAGTTATGATGATTAGAAATGGATCCTCATAGACTATTCCTTAGACCGTGAGGCTATATCAATCACTGTCTCCCGAGAGTGCTTAGATAGCATCAAGCGCCACTCGGTAATACAGTGGTTATAAAGGTGTGTTCAGGTACTCGGAGGAAACCGTAGAGGCAATATATGTCAAGAGCGGGATTTGTCCATCCACGTACAGAAAGATACTAAAGGGCCCACTTGGAGAAGTTATATCCAATAGCTGCGCAGCGTGTGATTTGATCACAGGGATATCGCTTCTCGGAACGAGTCAAGTAGCATTGTTCGGTAACGAGATTGAACATGACATGGTGATGTCATTGATCAGATCTCGGGCAATGCAAGTATCGAGAGACAAAGGTAATAAGACACAACCGTCCCGGTTCAAACGACGAAAGATCTTCATGGAACGCACAGGGGTCACATGGCCATCTAGGTCCCTCTGTTGATCATTGGTCCGAGAGTGTCCCGACCATGTCTGGAGTGTTCCCGAAATGTAGGGTATCACGCTTAAGGGTTTGATGATGCTTAGAGAGTGTTTATAGGATCGAAAGAATCACCAAAGAATAGTAGAGAGAAAACCGAAAGGGTTTCAGTAAGTCCGGAGGATGTCCGAAGTGGAGGTGGAAGGTGCTACATAGCCACCGAGATTGAATGATATGTGAATGAATGTTAAATATTGATTTAATCATTTATTCATATTTATTTAATAAAAGATAAAATCAATTTAAAGGTTAAAAGGCTTAATGGGCCAATCCCGGAGGAAAGAGGGCCCATTAGGGAAAGGTGAGAGGGAGAAGGGCCAGAGGGGGTGGTCGGTGCCCTAGTGGGCCATCCCCCCGCGCGGGGCCCATGGGGGTGGTTGGCGGTGCCACCCCTCCCCCTCTCCTCTCCTTTAGTCCCAACTTGGGACTTTGAGGGAGGTAGTACCTCCCCTCCCCTTATATATAGTGGGGGTATTTGGCCAAATAAACACACACAATATTCAATAAAGGTCTTCTTACTTTTGTGAAGACCTCCAATTTATATTCTCTCTCTCTCTCTCTTGTGACCGTGGTCCCAAGTTCGGACTGCGCGAACAAGAGACATATTCAGCGCAGAGCGTCGTCGCGCTGCAGGATTCGGATCTAGGAGCTCTACTTCCACAACTGCTGCTGGATCGGGGAAGCGGGAGTCATCGTCAGGCACCGAACGTGTGTAACTCCCCTCGAGGTGTCACACTTGAGGCACTCAAGTTGTTGGAGTCGTTGGAGCGCAAGGACATCATCACGACCTTCAAGGGTAAGTTCTCCTGAGCGTTGACAATCCTTTACGGTCTTCAAGGGTAAGTTCACGAAAAGCCCCTCCCATTACTATATTACTAATATATAGGTCCTGGCAGCATCAAGGGTTCAGGGGTGTAGGGTAAAATTTATTGTTTTCATGCGCGGAACCCCTACATTAATTTTCTTCATCTTAATGTTGGGAGATGTGCACCTCCTTAATATTTGCCTCTTATGGGGACGCGATGAAGGGGATTACTTGTTGGTATACGGAGGGATGATAGCACTTACAATGACTATAAAGCTGTTGTCAATCCTTACGTACTAACTTGGGGGTATCAAGGATAACTCACAAAGCCATGTCCATGCCACGGGAGAAATTCCTTAATAGCGCAGTAATTCGATTGATGTCGATTGTTGTCTGTTGTGGTTATGAGGATGATGTGTGCAGTGGTTGCTGGCTAATCGTCCATATATGGAGCTCCTCCCACATACTTACACATTATGAGAATATTCGTTATAATAATCTTGATTGCTTAGTCTAAATTGCCAGTGGTGTATCCACTATTCCCCTAGAACGCCTTTTTCCCTATTGTAGTTCCAAAGTTCTATTACAAAAGCGATTCTTACTTTCTGCATTAATTTTTTCTTTACTTTAAATTACCTTGTTCAACCAAAAACCCAAAAACAACTCTACTTATCTTACATCTTAAAGTTATTTCTTAAGTACTTCCCTTAGTTATAGTTAAAAGAATTTTAGTCTTTTTCCTACTGCTCCCTGTGGGATCAATATCTTTATTTCAAAACTAGCTACAAACAATCTATGCACTTTCAGTCATCAATGCCCAAGACGCATATGCCACAAATTTTGTTGGGGATATGCTAAATGGGTACCATCATAGCATGTCTCTAATCCGGCTAACCCGGGTGGCCCGCAGTTGGTAGCATGGCCCATGGCCTGCTGGGCGGCCCAGTTAGACAGATATAGAAGGGAGGCCCATGCCAGATATAGGAAGGCTATGTAGGAGTCACCGACATATTCGGAGCCTTAGAGTACAAGACACGAAGACTAGTTAGTATTAGTGTAGGACTCTGTAACTTGCCTGACAAGGTCCTTTCCCTGTAACCCTAGGTTTTGGTGCATTTATAAGCCGGACCTATGGGAGCCTTTAGGACACGATTCATAACACCCTCACACAGCGAATCAATCTCTGTAACTCGGTGTATTGCCATTATAGTGATTTATAGCAGGAGTAGAGTTCCACCACCATTGTGGTACTTGAACCTAGGTAAGCTGTGTTACCTCGTACCCGCCAACTCTCCGCCTTAGCACATGTCTCTAAACACGCTATATGAGGACCCATCCATGGCATACTCGTCGGCAATACCATGATAGTTGGCGCCCACCGTGGGCTACAAGCGAAGTCGGAAGAATAGACCCCACGGAAAGGGCAAGGGGAAGAAGAAGGAGGAGGAATCCAAGGAATCAAGTGACATGGACGAAGACGTCGAACCGAAGTCCATAGACAAGGGTGATGGCAAGGGAAAGAACCCCTTCAAATAGAAGCCCCTAGTCTACCACACTTTCCTTGGCACCCCCACCGTCCAGGCCTAGAAAACCTCACTAAGAATACTGATGGCTACCCTCCCTGTTGTTCCTCAGTACGTCAGGTAGTCCGAGATTCCAGTTATTTGGGATTGGCAAGATCACCCAGACCTTATCCCAACAGAGAACCAGTATGCCATGGTCATCAACCCATTGATTGACGGCACAAAGTTCACCAAGGGCCTCGTGGATAGTGGAAGAAGGATCAACATTATGTACCTGGATATACTGCAGAAGATGAACTTTGACGGAGACCCAGCTAAGGAAGAGAAATACCGTGTTCCATGGCGTCGTTCCTTGCCGGCAAGAAAACTCACTTGGCTGCATCACCCTTCCGGTCGCCTTTGGTGATGTCAACAACTATCGCCAAGAGTGCATGACCTTTGAAGTGGTGCCCTTCAAGAGCGTGTACCACGTCATCTTCGGACGCGACATCTTCCAATCCTTCCTCGCTAGGCCATGCTTCATCTACAACAAGCTCAAGATACCCGGACCAAACAGCATCATCACCGTTGATGGAAGCTTCACCAAGGCAAGGGAGTGTGAGCTGAGCGAAGATGCCTTCACCGAAGCCATCCCCTACGGTGAAGAATTCAAGGAGATCCAGAACCAGGTCGATGCCTTGGAAATGTTGGCTTCGAATAAGCAAACCACTGCTACTGAACCCACATTCAAGGGCGCCATCAAGACTAAGCAGGTGGAGCTTGTTGAAGGAGATTCCTCCAAGACCACCGCCATTGGCATGGACCTAGATCCCAAATAGGAAAGAGCGCTTGCCGAGTTCCTCCGTGATAACTGGGACATCTTGGCCTGGCAACCTGCCGACATGAAAGGTGTACCTAGGGAACTTGCCGGGCATAGCTTGAATATTGATCCTAAGGCCAAACAAGTGAAGCAACCTCTATGTTGGTTCGGTGATGAAAGACGAAGAGCTATAGGCAAAGAGATAGCTAGGTTACTGATACATCCATTTTGCATCACGATTTTATATCATAAATTCCTATTATTCATTGATATATTTCATATTAAGAGATGATACTTATGTTATTTCATCTGTTTTTTCATGGTTGATGACTTTTGGAGCATGGACCGCTGAAGTATGGATTCTGATGGAAAAGGCGCTGTTCGGAGGCAAAATTCGCGAAGATCAGAAAATTCCTGAAAATACATGGAAAATTCTATTTTTCCAGAAGACGAAGGATGCCAGAAGGGGGAGCGGAGCTGGGCCATAGGGAGCCCACACCACCCCATGGCGCAGGCCACCCTTGGTCGCGCCACCAGGTGGTGTGGCCATGCTGGCCAACTCCTGGCTCTCCCCTTTGGCGTATATTATCCCCACAAAACCCTAAGCCTGGGGGAGGGACCATAGAAATATTCCGCTGCCTCTGCGGGGCGGAAAACTGCAGAGAGAGAAAGAGCTCTGGCAAGCAGAAATCTGCTAGGGAAATTCCTGCCCGGAAAGGGGAGATCATCGCCATCAACACCACCATCAAGCTGGACTTCATCAGGATCATCATCTTCATCTCCATCATCATATCCCCCGGCACCATCATCACCACTTCATACCGCTGTAACAATTGGGTTGAATCTTGTATAGTTCTTAGGGGAAACTTTCCCAATGTTGATTACTTGTTGTAGTTGATGCTATTGAGTGGAACCATCGAATTATCATTTATGTTCAGATTGTTACTTATCATTATTTCATGTATGATCTTGATCCATATGATGTCTTGTGAGTAGTTCGTTTAGTTCTTGAGGACATGAGAGAAGTCATGTTGTTAGTAGTGGAATTGTGTTGAGAAAGATTCAATAGTTTGTTATTTAAGTTGTGGTGTTATTCTTCTAGTGGTGTCATGTGAACATCGACTACATGACACTTCACCTTTATGGGCCTAGGGGAATGCATTGTGTATTTGGCTACTAATCGTAGGGGTTGCCGGAGTGACAGAAACCTGAACCCCGTTAGGAAACCTTTGCACAAGGGATGTTAGGATCTCAGAGTTTAAAGTTGTGGTTAGGTTTCTATCTTAATTACTTTCTTGTACTTGCGGATGCTTGCAAGGGTTTATAATCACAAGTATGTATTAGTCCTAGGAAGGTCGGTACATTAGCACAGGTTCACCCACACAACACTTATCAAACTAAAGAAGATTAATCAACTATGTGAAGCGAAAGCACTTGACGATATCCCCATGTGTCCTCGAGAATGTTTGGTCATCTTAAGTAATACAACCGGCTTGTCCTTTGTAAGAAAGGATTGGGCCACTTGCTGCATTTATTATTATTGCCTTCTATTTACTCAACTTTATTTATCTGCATTATCAAAAAACCCTAAAAATCAGTTTGCTAAGTATTTACAGAGAATTCCTGCTCCAAGCCACTCGTCAACACCTTCTGCTCCTCGTTGGGTTCGACACTCTTACTTATCGAAAATACTGCGATACACCCCCTATACTTGTGGGTCATCAAGACTATTTTCTGGCGCCGTTGCCGGGGAGTGAAGCGCTATTGGAGAGTGGAACTGGTAAAGGAAACTTCTGCTGTGAGTATTATTTATTTCTGTTGGTTACTTTATTCTCAATATGGATAATTCACTTAGTTTCTTATTTCATAATTCTACTACCACTGCTAAGGTAGTAGATGAATACACCTACTGAGAATGATACTTTTAAGATACCCACAAGAATTATTGATCGTGTTATGGATAACTACTTTTAAGATACCCACAAGAATTATTTTGCTCTTTATACACGAATTATGCGGGTTGTTTAAGTGTGCAAGTATTAGAACAGATCAAGTCAAGAAGAAGTTATTCTCATTATCACTAAAAGGAAGAGCTGAGGAATGGTACAAGCTGCTGAAGAATGGTCAAGCTCTTGAATGGGAGGAAGTATTACCTCTCTTTTATTCAAAATTTTATCCTCCTAGTGAGATTCATAAAGATCGGAATCAAATATACAACTTTTGGCCTCTTGATGGAGAGAATACAGCTCAAGCTTGGGGAGATTGAAGTTACTAATGCTCAAATGTCCTATTCATGAGCTCCCCAACAATATTATTATCAATAACTTTTCTGCAAGACTTTCTCTTCATGATAAGGATCTATTGGATGCTTCTTGCGCTGGATCATTTACACGCATGGAAGAAGGAGCTAAATGGGAACTTCTAGACCGTATTCAATACAATGCTGAAGCATGGGAGAATGATAAAGGAAGAAAGTTAGGTATAAATTATGATTATGCATTAAATCTTTTATGGGAACTGATGACTTTCGTAATATTAGTAATGCTTATGGTCTAGACTCTCAAGCTATTGCAACTTATTTTAAGCCTTTTGCTTCCTATATTGAAATTCCTAAAAAGAAGTGGGATAAGTATCATGAGCCATATAAAGATATTTCTAATTGTGTTCCTGCAAGAAATACTGAAGTTTATACTGCTAATCGTGTTTTACCTGAACCTTACATTGAGAAAATGCCTTTCCCAGTTAAGATAAAGGAACATTCTATGATAGCTAGTACGGTTAATGAAAGTACAAATAAAGCTGCTGAACCTGATGAACAAGTGGATGATGAACCTGTAATAGAAAATGTGAAAGACTTTGTCACTAAATATGTAGAAGGTGGACACACTACCCTCTGTAAGGATACTTCTAATATTGTTTCACAAAGTAGTGTTATGAGAGTTAGTGTCCCTGTGTTTTCTGTTAGAATAAGTGATCATTGCTACAATGGTTCATGTGATAGTTATATCGTTAAATTTATGCATGATACTAAAATTTATTATGAGAGAGGGAAGATTGTTCTAATGCATCTCAATAATATTAAGTTTCCTCGCTTTATGCTGAAAGTCTTTATGTTGCACCTGTTTTGCTTTCCTATGCTAGTAGCCTCTGGTTTCAACAATTTATTTTCTTACAAAACTCCCTTGTATAGGAAGTGGGTTAGACTTAAACATGCATATTTTTGCTCCTTGATGCTCTCTTTTACTTCAATTCATATTCTTATGTGAGCGTCATTGAAATTATCATGCCCATCTTAATGGCTATACAAAACGAGCTTTTTGGGAGACAACCCAATATATTTGTGTTTTCAGTTTGTTTTTGTTTATTTGAGTCTTGGAAGTTATTGCTTCTGCAATAACCTCTCATCTTTTTTTTTGGTTTTTGTGTCAAGATCAACCTCTAATGAGAGAGAAGTAATATTTGGGAAACTTGCTGTCCCGAAACAGATTTTTGTGCTTCGCTGTAAAAATTCGTGAAAAATATCTGTACGTTAGATTGAGCGGTAATTTTTTGTGCTTCTGCCCCAGGTTATTATTTAACTTTCCTTAGTTTTGAACTTTTTGATTTGAGCAATAGAAGAGTTTCGAAAAAATTGATCTTTACCTACTGGTCTATTTTGACAGATTTTTGCCACTCTTGCATTTGGCTCTTAAATCGATTTCCTTTTTGAATTATTTTTGGATTTTCAGAAGGAGTTGCCACAGTAGCTTATGTTCTGATAGATTTCAGTTGAAATTGAACTTAAAAGGTTTATCACCTCGCATGCACTAATGTTGCTAATGAGGATTGTGTGAAGTGTTGTGTGAATGAAATTTCCAGGTTATAGGAGAGAATGGTGTTAAGATGGTGAATGGTTAAATGACTCAAGCAATATGTGTATAAATATGAAAATATTGAAGTTATTCAAATGGTGACTCTAGAAGAATTTATTAAACACCAAGTTTAGAGACCTGCTGAGTCCGTTTTCGAATAGGTAATAGTTCTAGTAAGAAAAGTTCCACGAAAAATCTGTCCAGTTATATTTTTGCAGTTTTTATCCAACAAGAAAAGCAATGAAGCGAAATAGGGACGGAAACGAAGCCAGGGTGGCTCACACAACCCCGTGGCGTGGGCCCCTGGCCGCGCCACCAGGTGGTGTGGCCACCCTGGAGCCCGTCTCCGACCCGTTTTCTCCCAGTACCTTCCTTTTGATGTTAAACTTCGTAATATATAATCCCCCGGAGCCCCCGAGGTTCGTATATCATGTTCACATGTGTTTTCGTTTCATTCTGTTTCTGCCAGGAACTATTCTTAAAAGTTTAGAAGCACAATGGTCTCCACCAACGATAAGGGCAAAGGGCCTGCGGAGGAAGATCTCCAAGATTCTGAGCAGGAGGAGGAGAGCGATAGTGAAGTTGAAGAGGAGGCAAAGGAAGACCAACATCCGCACACCAGCACCACCATTGCAAGCATTGGAGTGGTGGCAAACCCTGCCAGGTTCAAAAGTACTGCACGAATGTCCACTGGAGGGAAGACTCTGCGTCATTTCTTGGCTTCACGGTCACCTTCACCATGCACCAAGAATCCCTTCCATAACCTTATACATGAGCATCAATTCCAGAATATGCCCAAGGAGAAACTACCCTCCAATTGGGATATCCCTTGTTCTAACCATGCAGGAAAAGAAGACTTAAAGGAGGAAGAGTGGGGAAAGAACCGTACGAGCTGGGATTCACAACCCGACATGATCATGAACCACATTGAGCAAACTTTGTAGTTGATTCGTACTCTCACCTTCGAGATTGAGGACTTGAGGAAATTGATTGAAAAGATCACTAGAGAATACCACCACCACCGAAGGAGTAACTCGTCATCAGGTTTTGGCATCCCCTTGGTTTGTTCCAAGCTTGGGGGAGTGCAGTGGTATCACATCACTATCTTTTATCTTTTTACCCTTCAAGTAGAGTCATATCATGAATACAGAAGTTATCGTGTAGGATGGTTTGCATTATGGAAGTATCCCCCCTCTCGTTAGATATCTATGTATCCCTTGGTGTGAGTTGCCATTATGAAATATTAATGAGAAGTTCTATCATCCACTCTTTTGCATATCTTATATTAGTTTTCAATTTCTGTTATATGATTGATCTTGTTGTTAGTATTGGTATCGCTTTGGGATCATTGAGTTAATTTAGTTGGTTTTGGCAAACCTGGTCGGTCAGTAGCAATGCTATTGTGAGAACTGAATGAAAAAGATAAAAGTACTCTTAAGAAATATAATTTCATCATCATATTTCTTGATTTGCTCATAAGTTTAGTATTCTCTAGTTAAGATCTTTTGTGCTTCCAAGGAAGATTGCATGTTTGTTTTTATCACATATATGTTTGTTTGTTTCCTTCAACTCTTATGCTTGCTACCCAGCCTTGCTAGCCTAAAACCTGTACTAAGAGGGAATGCTTCTCATGCATCCAATCCTTAAACCAAAACCAATACCATTTGTGTCCACCATACCTACCTATTAGCATTATTGCTATTCCAAGTAAATTCATGTTTTTATCTACCTTCCGAATTAAACTTGTTATGTGAAAATTAGTGATTAAAACTCTCACGAACTTGATGGCACACTTTATTTTCTTGCATTTAATAAACTTGAACCATTGTGCCCATCTATGTGGCACGCTTGGGCCGCTAGCCTAAGCCATGCCTAATCATGATGGAAACTTGCCGCATAACCATAATGAGCACTCTATGAAGCATCCTCAATAAAAACCTATGCAAATAGCAAATAAAAATATCGTTGAGATGCTCATTGTTTTTTGCTTTGTCATTTTGATATGGGCTAGCTCCTGTGTCATGGGGCAAGGGGTACCGCGTTGGCGGTTCTCTATGATACACATGTATTTACAATGACAAGAACTTACTCGTGACTAAAGTTGAGTAGCATGAGGTCTGGTACTCGTAAGCATGGGGCATGAGATTTTCAACTTATAACTTGTCAAGCATATCCTCATATTTGTTCACTTTAACCATAATCACCTCAAGATGCTTATGATAGGGGCAATGAGAGCTGAAAGCTAATAAGTACCATAATTTTTGGAATCTCCTTATGAAACTTGGAATCCCTGCTTCCCTCTGCGAAGGGCCTATCTTTTACTTTTTAGTTGAGTCCGTAAACCTATTCCTTTCTATCTCAGCAAGTATTTTGAGGTGTTGTGTTTCATTCATTCATATGATGATTTATTCAATCATGTTTCTTATGTTCCTTGTTTTGCACATTGCTCTTATCTTAGTGAATATTACTTTGAAAGCTATCATTTAAACCCCTGTATGATTGAACTCCAGCAAATTGTTAACTATTTTTTGACCAAGAGCGAAGTTTGCCATTACCAATTATGATTTACTCTATGTATCTTTATTGTGTTTCCTTTACTTATTACAAGTTAAGTTATATAATCGTGAGTTGTCTTCTATTATGATTTATGTATTGATGAATGTGATGCTTTGTGTCCGTATTGTTTTATCGACTCTTCACTCCATAAACCCGAGGTCATGTTTATTGAGCTCAGTTTTCGCTTGGGGACAAGCGAAGTCTAAGCTTGGGGGAAGTTGATACGTCCATTTTGCATCACTATTTTATATCATAACTTCCTATTATTCATTGACATATTTCATATTAAGAGATGATACTTATGTTATTTCATCTGTTTTTGCATGGTTGATGACTTTTGGAGCATGGACCGCTGAAGTCTAGATTCTGATGGAAAAGGCGCTATTTGGAGGCGAAATTCGCGAAGATCAGAAAATTCCAGAAAATACATGGAAAATTTTATTTTTCCAAAAGACGAAGGATGCCAGAAGGGGGAGTGGAGCTGGGCCACAGGGGGCCCACACCACCCCATGGCGCAGGCCACCCTTGGCCGCGCCACCAGGTGGTGTGGCCACCCTGGCCCACTGCTGGCTCTCCCCTTTGGCATATATTATCCCAACGAAACCCTAAGCCTGTGTAACATCCTAGTATTTAGGACTAAACGAAGGGTACATTTAGGATTTTGTGCATCTGCATGCATGCATCTAAAAATCTGGGTAAATTTTTCGTAACCTAAAACTCTAGAGAGATCAGAGTCTCTCTTTCTTGATGGATTAGAGATTAGCCATCTCAGTGAGTGCGGGATATTTTGACATGACCTTTAGGTATTATCTATGCTTTCGGAGGGGTAGAATTTGAAACTTACTTTGAATTTCCAAATTCAGTTCATATTTGAATTTAGAAATTCAGGAATGATCATACTATAACTTAGTAAAAAGAAATGATTATAATAATAATATAAAATAATTCTTTATTAAAAAGAAGACATGAAGTAGTACATTACTCTTTTATAACAAAAGAATAAAAGTAAATTACAATTAAGTGATTAAACAAATAATAGAAAAGGAAATAAACAAGAGAAATCCTTATTACAAGAATACACTTATTACATTGTCTTTTACAGTAAACAAGTGAATAAATAAAAGTTTAAACTAAATAAAGGAAACTAAACTAGTTCCTATCTAATTCCAGTTTAGACTTCTTAATCTCCAATGTATGATCTTGTACCTGTGAACACAGAAGTAAACAAAAGAAAGTAAAAGGGTTAATGTTAGATACATTTCTCTCAGTATTAACAGTGTAATGCACTGTTACTATTCATCACTGAGCATAATTTCAAACGGGTAAGTTTCACCAAGATGTAGTAAACTGTTCTTATCAGTCTATTTTGCCTCAGTACAACATCACAGGCAGGGGGAAAATTTCACTATTTCCAATAAAAGGAATAGTTAAAATAGGATAATACCAAAACAGCTGAAGCACATCCACAGCACCATGTTTCATTCATGGAAACTTGCACCCCGTAGGACCCACTTGACAGCAGCTCAGTCATACATGCAGGTTGTGTGTTGTCAACACAACAGCAACCTCAGGGAGTAGATAAGAATGAGAAGTGAAGTGAGCAGCCGCAGCAACTTCCTCTGTCTATTCCCCATTCAACCAACAACGCACCAAGAACACCATTAGTATACCAAAGATCCATTTTCCACCAGTTCAACGCATCATATAACCATTCCACTATCTCCACAATCACAGTATACAAGAATAGCAGAAGTAGTATCAACAATTATCATCTTAAGAGGAGCCAGCCAGCAAGCAGCGAGGCTAAGTCTGGAACAAGGCAGCTAGAGCAAGAACAACAGATCAAGCCAGTTTAATCAATCCAACATCACCAACTTCATTGTCCACTCTACAATAGCAGGTTGGTATCCAGAAATCATGCATAGTATCCATTCTTAACAGTTATAGGCATGATAGATGGAATAGTGGTTGTATCCTCAGATCTGTACTCAAATGGAGTACAAGATCATCCCAGGATATCGAAACACATGTGAGTATTTGTTCTTATTTCTCTAAGAAGCTGGCCTCAGCCTTTTGCATCATTGGCAAGGGTTAAATAAAATCTTGGTCAAGTAAACCTGTAGTAGATCATGTAGTTGATCTAGACCACTGTGCATCCTCTAAA
The DNA here is from genome assembly GCA_916181665.1 of Avena sativa. NCBI lineage: Eukaryota > Viridiplantae > Streptophyta > Magnoliopsida > Poales > Poaceae > Avena > Avena sativa. The sequence goes on along the minus strand of OV702289.1, from coordinate 186,684,344 downwards.
GAGGTACCACAGCAGAAAGATCATCTACAGAAGCCACTAGGGTCATTTTTCCATACTAGCCAATCATCCAGATCATTCAAACCAGATAGTTTCTATCATTTTCCTAGAAGGAATTCTAGGGATCAAAAACACATATTTGTTATTTTTCCATAAAGACAGGAGCACCAACCTTTCACAAATTAAATCACCATATCCAGATGTCCAAGATATCAGCCTATAGTACTTGAATTCAAATATGATCTTTGAAGTCATCTATATCCACACTTAAGAACACAAATCCTGCAAGTCATAGATCTTGTGTACCATCCTTATGGAGGCTTCACATTGATCTAAGCTCACAAGGAGTAGTTTTTATTAAGAGAGTTCCATCTCTAGATGTTACTTGGTTAATTAACCAGTAACAAAATCAAGCCAACATCTTATAAGTAGAAGATAAATAATCTTCCTAGCTATGAATTGCTAAGAATCATTTTATGTAGTACATACACTTCCAAGGAGGGATAAATATCATCACAGAACTATAGGTCAATTCACCAAAGAGCATGGATACATGAGTTTAGCATGGTTAGCTAATAACAATAGCAAATCTTACTGTAATGGAAGGCATACTTCCATGGAAAACCCCATAACAGTGGGTACTAAAGACCACAAAAGTCACTAGCTCAGAACCGTAGCCACCAACAGATCCAATAGGAGTGTGAATCATTTTCCTAAAATAGTAGAATAGGAATCATATATTTATTTTGAGTAAGCTGCCCAGAGAAGGTGTGTATCATGACTGATCATAGAATTATCACTTTAGCATGACCAAAGAAGAGGAAATCACTTGTAAAAAACAAAGCCTCGGTCTTGGTACCACTAACCAGTGCTAATTTTCCTAAAAGCTTTGCACTCGATCATCCAAAAGAAAGAATCAGATAATTTATCCAAATCACTTAGCACAGCATGTCCTGCTAAGTGAAGTACCCTTAGGCACACTGTCATACAGATTATAGTAATTAACAAGCAGCATTACATATAGGATTCCATAAAGCACAAGTTAAAAATCATCCACTGCAGTCCAAAAGCTAGTCAGGTTGTGTTTGATTTCAAACCCACTATCTGAATCTATTGGTATTCATAATAAAAACCAACAAAATCATATATAGTCTTAATGGTGTGCCACATGGATCAGTATAGAGCATCAATGATCAGGCCAATTCACATTAGGTTTCCCTAGCATCCAAAGTAGGGACAAGCAACAAGAAAGGTTTGGTGGTGTAGTGAATCAATAGTAAGCTTTTGAAGCACAAGTACATTTACATAAACCAAATAAATGTAGCAATTCAGAGAGAGGACTTGATGGAGAGTATAGAAAGAAGTGAGAAGAGGAGAGATAGAAGTAGCTATGCACTTGACGCTCATGGCACAACCAACGCGGCATGACGAGGCAGGGCCCGTGCGACCACGGCGGCATGCACACGAGGACGACTTCTCGTTCTCATTGCATCCATCACAGCGACCATGGCACGAGGAGCTCCACCACGCTGCACTGCACCGAGCCGTACCACCAACATGACGCCAGCATCCAAACGCCACGCCAAACCACCGGGGTTGCGGTTGGACCTAGTCGTCCCGCCAGCGTAAAAGGTAGGGTTAGGGTTTGGAGTTGGTGGTGAGCGTGTAGTGGTGAGGTAGTCAAATTGAATTGGATAGACAAAAAGAGCTCGATGAGGCACATCAATTGGGACCAATAGCATTGGCCAGAGTGGCCGGAGTTCACCAGAATCATGGGTGAGGGAGGAGGAACCATGGCGTTGCCCAGGTGAGGTCGAGGGAAGAGAGAGGGATGCGAATACGACACAGTGAGGGGGAGAGTGTGGGGTGGGCTCGGGTTAGCCCAGCCTAATTGGGCCTTAACAGGCTGGGAGAGGTATTGTAGACTGGGCTGGCTCACAGGACAGGCCCAGTTCAAAAAAAGGGGAGAAATTAAAAGGAGAGTATTAAGAATAAAATTAAATTACCACAATACCTTGTGAACAATTTTAGCCCTAGAAAAAATGAATAAAAACATTCTTGCATACACAAATAAATCAACTAATTTATAAAAATACTAGCTAGATTTTTACAAATAAAACTTGAAACTGATATCTAAGAACATTCAATGCTTTGTGGATTTTTATAAAAATAAGAGTACTTCTTGAAAACAAATAAAAACCATTTTAAGAACTTAAATAATTATATTTTACTAGTAAAATACCAAATCTATTATTCCAAGGGTTTTTAAGATTTCAAGGTAATAAATAATTATCTATTAGTTAAAATACCTATTTTATAAATTCCTTAGAAACATTTCTTAAGTAAGAAATAATCAAATTCAATCCTTTAAGTCTAAATACTAATTCCAAAGCCATAACTTAGATCCATAATAAAACTTAAGTGTAAACTATTAACTTTATAAAACTCTTTTAAAAACCATAAATCCAAATTAAATCAACAATTTTAAGTAAATTTTAAGCATCATTCACTTAAGATAAAAGTGAATGTTCCTTATCTCTTAATCATGCTTAACATAATTTTAAATCCCTAACACATCAATTAGATCATGTAAATTTGCTTTCTTTAATAAGTCAAATCAAGTAACCAATCACATTTAAACTCATCATTCACTTACACTAGAAGTGAATGATCCCATACTCTTAAACAATATGTCTTAAACCATTATCATAGCTAACTTTGATCTAATATACCATAAACTAAGAATATAATAACTTCAAATCATTTGAACCTTATCAAAAAACCATAACTTTAGCCCTACTAATCTTCAGAGTTGACCCACTTAACATAAATAATAATTTTCATCTACTATTACTATTTTTGCCACTTCAAAAGAAACACTATGTTATTTCTTTCAATTTATGACAACTTTCAACATGGTCCTTGTAATAATTACAAGATACCACTCAACCTAAATCTTGTATTATGATTTTGCTTCACCTTTTATGTCTTATAAGTTAATGTTAACATCCTTGAAATTTTACTCTTTTGTGAAGTAAACTTGAAGATAAATCAAATCTTAAATGAATCATCTAATTCCAACTCACTTGTAATGTTAAGAATACTTTGGGGGTTTTAAACACATGCATCTCATTACTTATGCATATCAGCATATTGCTTCTTTAAACATTGTCCTTACCGGGAAATGATGGTATTTTATAGAACCTGAGGTCCAGGGTCAAGTCGAGACATTCGAATACAATTCTTCGCTATACCAATGCAAGTTCACACTTACTCATGTCCTTTGGTTATTTTCTATCAAGTATTTGCAAACTGTTGTTGTCATCACCTACATTTCAAAAAGGTCAGAAAACACTATTTTTGATAATAATGTGAACTATTGCTTACTGATCCAGGGTGACCAGTTAATCTATTAAGCCTGACAATTGGAATACCATTGTCTAGGAATATATCATCTAGGACTTAACAACCAATGTCGTCGGTGATTCTCATGCCGTTTATCACGCGTTAACCATAAGATCTATAATGGCTCTAGGGAAGTTAGCTGGATCGTCTCCCTTTCATATGCTGACGGACAACTTTTATTGGAGCCGTGATTCTATATCTAGGCACGTGCAAGGGTGGGAACCGTCAATTTCCCAATATTGGTTGTTGACTTTTGCTCTCTTCAGGAGTGTAAACCGGTAAAGCCGTTGTCCTGAGCTAACAAAAGGGTGAGTATACAGGGTCGCGGAGAAGGGCAATACTGGCTTGGATCATCTAACTAGGCCCCACACCAAAGGAAGTGTGGACGGGAAAGATCGCTCGGTTGTGCAACAAGGATTTGATCTCTTATGGGTAAAGTAGCGCACCTCTGTAGAGTGTAAGAACTGTGACATGTTACTCCCTGTTCCGGGAAGGAGTTGCGAATGCTGCAGGAAAGGAACTCCATGAAAGTTCTGGTAAACCTGTGAAGGCTGACGGACATAGTTTTTTTAATAAAAGCAACCTTTGAAGAAATGTTTACGAAAACTTGCATAGCCTACAACCTATGGTCTATGGTTGTAGTTAGTGCATCAAACACTCCTTTTTAGTGAACTTGATGAGCACGCTCGTACTCAACCGTATCTTCTTAACCCTTGCTAGATTCTGAAGTTATTGACGACCAAGAAGATGAAACACTATATTCAGATGAAGACCAAACAGAATTTCGTTATGAGGAGCTAGAGTTATCCGGAAGCATCAAAGGACACAACTACGAAAACAACTATGGAATGGAGGCTAAAGAGTCTGAAGCATAGATGTATTGGATATAGTTAGTTAAGCCTAGTAGTTTAGATCTATATCCTCTATCTACTAATCTCGTATAAATCTTAAGTTGTAGTTTGCTTCTGTATCTCCTTCTCAAGTCATTATAGTATAGCTTTGAGTCATCGAGATGCCTCTATGGACCTAGGAGAATATCAAAGTCGTCATGTAATTTCTGATTGTAATAATAATAATGTATGCTTGTGGACCCGCTTTGTTTCTATTGTACCATTCGGAGGATGTAATATTTGCGGAATGGTGTTCCGTTAGTGGTATGTCCATGACTATAGTATACTACAACATGCAGTGGTATGTTGGGTAACCGTAGCTGGTATCAGAGCAAAAGCTTTGACCTTAGGTTGGAAACCTATTAAATGGGTAGAACCTGTAGAAAGTATTTTAGCAATGGTAAAGAATTCTCTAGAAATATAATGAGGATTCAATTGAGAATTACATTGTGATACGTTGCTAACATATCCATAATTTTTGATGTTCCATGCTTGGTTTTATCTACTTTCTTATGTTTTGTCCACACTTTGGAGTACTTTCTATACACTTTCTTGGACTAACCTATTAACAAGAGCCACAGTGCCAGTTGCCTGTTTTCTGCTGTTTTTGGTTCCAGGAAAGTCAGAAAATGAATATTCTCGGAATTGGACGGGACAAAAGGCAAAGTCAGTTTTTCACCGAGGGACACCTAGAGCCAGAATACGAGACGGAGAGGGGGCAGAGGGCGGCCACACCACCTGGCCGTGCGGCCACACCACCTGGCCGTGTGGCTAGGCCTGGCCTGCGCCAGGGGGTGGTGTGGCCATCCCAGGCACCCCCTCAGCCTCCCCTCTCACCTATATATTTCCTCCTATAGAAAAACCCTAAGTACCCGATCAAAATTCCACGAAAGAGTCTGTAGCCGCCATCATCTCCATCCCTAGATCAGGACGGATCTGAAGCTCTTCCCGGCACCCTGACGGGGGGTGAGTTCACCCTAGAGGCCTTCTTCATCACCATGCAAGCCTCCGGTGTGATGCGTGAGTAGTTCATCTCTGGACTATGGGTCCATGTAGTAGCTAGATGGCTAGTTCTCCTCCTTTGTCCTATCATGTTTAGATCTTGTGAGCTCGGTTCATGATCAAGATCATCTATTTGTAATTCCTACATGTTGTGTTTGCGGGGATCCGATGGATATTGAGATGTTATTTCAGATTGATTATTGATTCTATCATGTCTTTTTTATTTGTGATCTTGCATGCTTTCCATTGTTAGTAGCTATCTTGGCCAAGTAGATGCTAGCAACTCCAAGAGTTAGTATTTATGCTCGATAGTGGGTTCATGCCTCTAGTAATCTGGGGAAGTGACAGAAATCTCTAAGGTACTAGATGTGTTGTTGCTACTAGGGAGAAAACAACAATCCTTTGTTCATAGAACAATCGTATTGTTTACTTTACATGCAATGCATAATGCAATTATCCGTTGCTTGCAACTTAATACTAGAGGGGGTTCGGATGATAAACTGAAGGTGGATTATTAGTCATAGATGCAGTTGGATTACGGTCTATGTATAATGTTGTAATGCCCAATCGAATCTCAAAGGATTCAATATGGGTAGTATATGCATGTATGCTTTCTCGATGTTTGTTAATTGCCCCGTTGTAATTTGTTCACCCAACATGTCATCTATCTTAAGGAGAGCAACCACTAGTGAACTATGGACCCCGGTCCTTTCTTTTATCATCAATCTACAATCAACAGTTTACTGTTTTCTTTTTACTTTCTGCAAACTATTACTTTCTTCCACTCGATTCATTTAATCCTTTGTTTTCAGCAAAACCGGTGAGATTGACAACCTCACTGTAAGTTGGGGACAGAGTTCTGTGGTTGTGTTGTGCAGGTCTCCACGTTGCTACTAGCACCGGTAGTGCGCCCTGCCAAAGTCCAGCTAGCAACACCTTTGAGGTGTTTCCTTGCTCCTACTGGATTGATAACCTTGGTTTCATAACTGAGGGAAACTTACTGCTGTGCTCATCATACCTTCCTCTTGGGGTTCCCCAACGAGCTCATTATTACACGAGTCAGCAAGTGATTTTCTGGCGCCGTTGCCCGGGAGTCAAGGACATTTTCACAAGGGGAGTCCCTCATAACCAATCTCTTTACTTTGTTATTTTTGTTTTTCTTAGTTTACTTTCTGCTTTGTTTGCTTGTTTCTTTATCAAAAACACAAAAAAAATTAGTTGTACTAGTTTGCTTTCTTTATTAAAAAACACAAAAAAATTAAGTCTTTCTCTAGTTGTAACCTCTTTCTTAGCTCACCATGTTGATCCCTAAATTCACCCTGAAAGACCTTTCAATAGGTAGTGGTTCTATAATTGGAAAGATAATATTGAAGAATTCTTTACTCATGTTAGTAAACATGAGGATATTGAGAATAGATCCCTTGCAGAACTTGCACCAAACTATGAAGTTGCTGCAGCTTCTTTATTTCACATGTTGGAAGCTAGGTTTGTTAACCTTAAACCCTTAATGCAAGTAATGTTTCTTAAACTTAAAAAAATTGAGGACCCTGAAAAGAGGGATTTTATTCTAGAAACTTTGCTTAAGGAATTCTATGATGTTGCCAAGGAAGCTAGAAAAGTCTTTGAACGTTTTAATATGCTAGGCTCATGTGTAGATGTTGTTGGTACATGACAAAAGATGAACAAAACCGAACCTAATGGGGAGGAAATTAAGACACCAATACCTTTTAAACTTGTAGCAATGCATGAAGCCATAGAAAAGAATCTTGATTGGATTGTTCCCAAAAACCCGTTTGATGAAAATAGTGAACCCAAGAGCGTTGAGAGAGGATCCTCTAGAACTTATTTGGATGAGATATCTTGCCTTGTTGAAGATATTTCTGGTATTAATCTTAATGCTTCCTCATTTGAGAACACTTGATCCTTTTTCTTGCTTCTTATGCCTAACTTAAAGGCGTTAAAGAAAAGTACTTATTGGGAGATAACCCAAAAGTTTTAGATGAGTCTTGGAAGTTATTACTTTAGTAATAACTACTCCTTATCCTTTTTATTTTGTTTTTGTGCCAAGAGTAACCTCTAATGAGAGAGAAGTAATGATTGGGAAAGTTGTTGTCCCGAAATAGATTTATGTGCTTCACCGTAAACATTCGTATAAACTCTCTGTAGGTCTTTTTGAGGCGTGTTTTTTGTGCTTCTGCCCCAGGTTGTTATCTAACTTTCGTTAGTTCAGCACTTTTCGATTTAAGCAATAGAAGGTCTTCGAAAAAATTCGACTTTACCTGCTGATCTGTTTTGACAGATTTCTGCCTTTATTTGTATTTGCTTCTTGTTGGTTCTTTTTTGAGTTCTTTTGGGGAATTGAGCTTTTTGAGGGAAGTGCTACAGTAGCGTGTGTTTTAATGGAAGTTTTATTGGTGTTGAAACTAAACCTAAAGACTTATTATCTTGAGTGCACTAATGTTGCTAATAAAGATTGTGTGAAGTTTTGTATGAAGAAAAAATTTCAGGTGTATGGAAGGAATGAGTAATGAGATGAAGGATGGACTAAAGCTCAATCTTGGGGATGCCACACGTGTCACCCCAAGAAATATCCAAGAAGTACAATCGTCAAAGCTTGGGGATGCCCAAGGCATCCCCTTCTTCATCAATAAAAATTCTAGGTTTCTTCCAAACACTTCATTTTTATTGTTTCATGCATAGTTGTATTGTTCTTGGAGCGTCTTCTTTTTCATTTTTTGTTTTGGTTTTCGTTTTAATGGTTTGCTTAGTTTGCTGAATAAATTGGTTGGACCCCCTCTTTCTTACATTGGTTTTCAAATAGTTTAGTTTGGATTGAAAAAGAGTAGGAAAGTTCATGCTTAAGTGGTAAAGAGAGCTTGTTTTTGACTGTGGCCCATGCTATGTCATGCCATGCTTGATATTGTTTTGGCTTTATTCTTAGTATTCTTTGTTGTAGCATGACTTGTTATAAACAATTGAGATTTCTTAATGTGCCTTGGAAGAATCATTCGTTGTTTTAGCATATTAAAGCATAGTATTGTGGTATTCTCCTTTGATGCTTTATTTGGGTTGACTTGGCGCATGCTCACACCATGTTATGACTATCCCAAGTCACCATAAGCCTTTATGATCCTTTAGTTTTCAACTTGTAGTATCACTTTGTGCTTTGATTAATGATGTTTTGTCGCTCTGCATGATTATGGGCATCATTGCTCTCTTAGTTGGTCGCTCCCACTCTTTTGCTAGCCTCCATAACCAAGTATGAGTTCCACTCATGCATCCAACTCCTAAAACCAAGTTATTGCAAAGAGTCCACCATACCTACCTATTAGCATATGCTATTCCAAGTATATTCATGTTTTTGTCTACCTTCCGAATTAAACTTGTTATGAGAAAACTAGTAATTAAAGCTCTCACGAACTTGATGGCACACTTTACTTTTCTTGCATATAATAAACTTGAACCATTGCGTCCATCTTTGTTGTGTATATGCTTGCGCTTTGTAAGTTGAAGTTAGCAGAACCATGTATCATGGGGAACGCTTTCAACATTGCACTTGTACTTTGTACCCTGTTGATATCATGTTCTTTTGCTTATGGATCCCGGCGGTGTGAAATAAAAGGGGAACTTGTAAGATCATGGAGTTTGTATTTGTGTTAGAGAAACGCCTGGGCCGCTAGCCTTAGCCATGCCTAATCATGGTGGAAACTTGCAGCATAACCATAATGAGCACTCTATGAAGCATCCTCAATAAAAACCTATGCAAATAGCAAATAAAAAGATCGATGAGATGCTCATTGTCTGCTTGCCTTGTCATTTTGATTATGGGATAGCTCATGTATCATGTGCAAGGGGTACCTCGTTGGTGGTTCTCTATGATACATATGTACTTACAATGACAAGAGCTTACTTGTGACTAAATTTGAGTAGCATGAGGTTCGGTCTTCATAACTAAGGGGCATGAGATTTCGGCTTATAAATTGTCAAGCATATCCTCTTAATTGTGTCACTTTAACCTTAATCACCTTCAAAATTCTTATGATAGGGGCAATGAGAGCTGAAAGCTAATAAGTACCATAATTTTTGGAAGCTCTTTATGAAACTTGAATCCCTACTTCCTTCTATGAAGGCCCTTCTTTTACTTTTATGTTGATTCTCCACCTTCTATATTTATGCACCTACTTTGAGAGCATAGTGGCCATTCTTGGTTCTATGTGCATTGTCCCAAGACTTGTTGATTGATGCATAGCTTTGATATTGCTTGTTTTAAACTATTTGTATCTAGTCACTCTTATGAACTTTGAAGGTGTCCTATGCATTTATGTTTGCTACTCTATGAGGGACAAGATGAATGCCACTATGCTATGTTTTCTTTATGTGAAACAAACAAATGTCTTGCAAAGCATTGTTATTCATGAATCTTTTGTTTGTGCCTTTTCATGATGCAACATAGTTGCTTTGTCTTATTGTTAGAACTTTGTCTTTCATGTTAATGTTTTACAAATACTTTGATCAAGTTTATGATGGTGCATGTCACCTCAAAATTTATTCTTTCTTTTTATCACTTACCTACTCGAGGACGAGCAGGAGTTAAGCTTGAGGATGTTGATACGTTGCTAACGTATCCATAATTTTTGATGTTCCATGCTTGGTTTTATCTACTTTCTTATGTTTTGTCCACACTTTGGAGTACATTCTATACACTTCCTTGGACTAACCTATTAACAAGAGCCACAGTGCCAGCTGCCTGTTTTCTGCTGTTTTTGGTTCCAGGAAAGTCAGAAAATGGATATTCTCGGAATTGGACGGAACAAAAGCCAAAGTCAGTTTTTCACCGAGGGACACCCGGAGCCAGAATACGAGACGGAGAGGGGGCAGAGGGCGGCCACACCACCTAGCTGCGTGGCCAGGCCTGGCCCGCGCCAGGGGGTGGTGTGGCCAGCCCAGGCACCCCCTCAGCCTCCCCTCTCGCCTATATAAAGCCTCTGATACAGAAACCCTAAGTACCCGATCAAAATTCCACGAAAGAGTCTGTAGCCGCCGTCATCTCCATCCCTAGATCGGGAGGGATCTGAAGCTCTTCTCGGCACCATGCCGGAGGGGAGAATTCACCTTGGAGGCCTTCTTCATCACCATGCAAGCCTTCGGTGTGATGCGTGAGTAGTTCATCTCTGGACTACGGGTCCATGTAGTAGCTAGATGGTTGGTTCTCCTCCTTTGTGCTATCATATTTAGATCTTGTGAGCTCGGTTCATGATCAAGATCATCTATTTGTAATTCCTACATGTTCTGTTTGCGGGGATCCGATGGATATTGAGATGCGATTTCAGATTGATTATTGATTCTATCATGTCTTTGTTATTTGTGATCTTGCATGCTTTCCGTTGTTAGTAGCTATCTTGGCCAACTAGATGCTAGCAACTCCAAGAGTTAGTATTTATGCTCGATAGTGGGTTCATGCCTCTAGTAATCTAGGGAAGTGACAGAAATCTCTAAGGTACTAGATGTGCTGTTGCTACTAGGGAGAAAACAACAATCCTTTGTTCATAGAACAATCGTATTGTTTACTTTACACGCAATGCGTAATGCAATTATCCGTTGCTTGCAACTTAATACTGGAGGGGGTTCGGATGATAACCTGAAGGTGGATTATTAGTCATAGATGCAGTTGGATTATGGTCTATGTATAGTGTTGTAATGCCCAATCGAATCTTAAATGAGTCAAGATGATTAGTATATGCATGTATGCTTTCTCGATGTTTGTCAATTGCCCCGCTATAATTTGTTTACCCAACATGTCATCTATCTTAAGGAGAGCCACCACTAGTGAACTATGGACCCTGGTCCTTTCTTTTATCATCAATCTACAATCAATTGTTTACTGTTTTCTGTTTACTTTCTGCAAACTATTACTTTCTTCTACTCGATTCGTTTAATCCTTTGGTTTAATCAAAACCGGTGAGATTGATAACCTCACTGTAAGTTGGGGGAAGAGTTTTGTGGTTGTGTTGTGCAGGTCTCCACGTTGCTGCTGGCACCGGTAGTGCGCCCTGCCAAAGTCCAGCTAGCAACACCTTTGAGGTGTTTCCTTGATCCTAATGGATTGATAACCTTGGTTTCATAACTGAGGGAAACTTACTGTTGTGCTCATCATACCTTCCTCTTGGGGTTCCCCAACGAGCTCGTTATTACACGAGTCAGCACATTGTCATGTTTTTAGTGCGATAATTCTTTATTATGATGCATTTTAGGAAATAATAATGAGTTATAACTCAGTAGGACTAGTTATAGTTACTTATCCAAAGTGAGGTATGGCATCTTGGTATAAATGCCAGAATGCTCAAGTGCTGAACAGGACTTCAGATGACTATGGAGGCGAATGAACGCATCTTTTGTGACAACTTCTGCATAGTTTGGATTGCGAATCTCGACTTCTCGTCAAGGTTTACAGTCACTATGATGGACAGGTGTTAGCCAAGTACCATGTAGTGCTTATGCTACCCAAAAAGTTGGGGATAAAGTGGAGAAGTGCCAATTGGGGAGGCAAGATGTATGGAGGAGGCGTATCAAATTACGGTAATGGAAGCAATAACCGTGATCTGAAAGTAGAAATTTAAGGAGCTGGAAGGTTGTACTCATACCATTATACCTTGTGATTCCCTAAGTCGGAGTCCGAGTTAGATCATTCTGTTCTTGTGCAGATTGAATCTACTTTAAATGTCGAATACATGAATCATTATAGGTCATTACTCAATACCTATCATAAAACCTATCAAGTTCTAATCCAGGAGTGGATACTGTCCCTGAGGATTTCACTCATCCTGTAAGGGTAATTGGATGCATAAGGGAATAAGATGAAGAAGTTAGACATCCTAGATCAGTCTTTTCAAAGAGTGCCTTTGGGGAGTCTGAGTTTAATGATCCATAGTTCGAAACCTATGCTTATTATTAGCACGAACCTTAGAAATCTGAAGAGATATGAGCCAAATATGGAGTAGAATTCTACACTGGAACCATGGAGGATCCAATACCCTGTGATTCTGGTATGGAAATAGAAACCAATTACAATACCATGGAACCCTATGGTCCATATGGGGGGTAGTACCAATCCTATTTACCCTAAAGAGTGCATTGGTAGTTGTTACACCGCTATGAAATATTCGATCAAGGGAAGACGGAGAACATATCTTACTTCGAAAGTGTGTTTGAAGGTGGACAGTAGAATTCCACAGGAGACCACGCATTTTCTTATCATTTTTCAATGACTAACCTCAATATAAGTACTTCTAATCAAGAGTGTGCATCCTCTGGATGTTTATATGCTCCAGAAGACAGTCGTCGGACTTCTCGTCATCCTGATGGAATCCAAAGAAGTACTAATAAGGGGAGAAAAGTAAGAAGAAAGAATTTGTAGAAGTAGAGAGCTTGAATAAGGTGCATATTCAGAAATGTCTATTGTAGTGTTTGAGAGGCATGTCGTAATAGGTGAGAGTATGCTCACATGGGCAAGTAAGGTCTAGTAGTATACAGGTACTATACTAGGTGAGGATTGTTTGGAAGAGCTTATAAAATCCATGAATAATACATGGTATACGTTTGGTTGTTATTTGGAGTTGGTTCTTGATTTCCTTGTGTGACTAGCATTGTGCATAGAGTTGAGCTCAGAAAACATATGCATGATGTAAGTATGAGTATTCGCTTTATGTAACAGGACTAGAGGGGGATGGATACGGGAATAGAAGCTGGGTCCGAAGGACAGCGTTTGGAGCAAGAAGCTAAGCAGAAGGAAGGCAATAAGGATGTAACCATGACTGGATCACCATCAACTTGTCCATTGACGGAGGAAAATTTCATGCAATACATGCAAATACTGCAAGAGTACCAGAATAAGTTCATGCAGGAGGTACTTAAACGAGTTGGATCTGGAAAAGAAAACAAAGATACAAGAGTAAGCCTTTATGATTTCCAAACTACCAACCCAATTCCTTTTGCATCAGCATCAGAACCTATGGATGCGGAGGGTTGGTTGATGGATACAGAGAGGAAGCTGAAAACAGTTGGATGCAATGATGAGGAGAAGTTGCATTATGCAACATTTATTCTATCAGGACCAGCCACGAATTGGTGGGAGAATCAATTAGCTATAAACTCACCAGAAGTGGTACTCACCTGGGAAGAGTTCAAGAAGAAGTTTCGTGAGTACCATGTTCCAGAGAGTATTATGGAGTTTAAGAGAAGAGAATTTGAGGACTTGCAACAAAACAATACAACGGTGACGAAATATATTAGGGAGTTTAGTCAGTTATCTTGTTATGCTGCTGATGAGGTAAACACGGAGGCGCAGCGCAAGAAAAGGTTCTTGCGGGGACTAAACCCTTACATGAAGATGAAGTTACGGGTGGCTTTAACACGACGTTTTCAAGAGTTGGTTGATGCAGCAATTACTTTTGAGGACGATTATAAGATGTACTAGAAGAGAGGAAGAAAATAGCCAAGAAAAGATCTAAGATTGAACCAATGAAGTTCCAGACTAATGAGCCAAGGCTTAACCTAGATTTCAAACCTAGAATTTTATCTATGGGAAATGGTTCAAATTAGGGTGTTCAAAGACAGAAGCAAAGAACTATATGTGGAAATTGTGGAATTCCAGGACATATCAAGAGGGACTGTAAAAGGTCCAAGGTCGTTTGTTATACTTGTGGACAAGATGGGCACATGAGACATCTTTGCCCTCACAAGCAAGTACTCGATGATGGAGAACCAATATTCAGCGGTAGAAACTCTGGAAGAAACAACAACCGAAAGCAGGGAAGGTCATTCAGAAGATCACAACATCACATGATGGAACAAGTGAATTACTCCGAGCAATCCATAATAGGTATGTTTAGTATTAGTATCCCTTCTTTAGTAATATTGTCCAAGGCGTAAAGCCATCTCATGGAGCATAAGGGTTGGGTCTAAACCTAGTATTAGGTATTATCCATAGTTGAATCAACAGGTAGAATGAACTCAAGGAGTATTGAGTTCATTAAAAACATCACGCTGGAAGAAAGAAAACTGATAAGAAGGAAGAAAACTCCAGATGAATCTATCTGACACTCTTCAGGATCAGAAATCACAAACTTGGGACGAAGTTTAATTTAAGGGGGGAAGTCTGTAACATCCTAGCATTTAGGACTAAACGAAGGGTAGATTTAGGATTTTGTGCATCTGCATGCATGCATCTGAAAATCTGGGTAAATTTTTCGCAACCTAAAACTCTAGAGCGATTAGAGTCTCTCTTGCTTCGATGGATTAGAAATTAGCCATCTCAGTCAGTGCGGGAGATTTTGACATGACCTTTAGGTATTATCTATGTTTTTGGAGGGGTAGAATTTGAGACTTACTTTGAATTTCCAAATTCAGTTCATATTTGAATTTAGAAATTTAGGAATGATCATACTATAACTCAATAAAAAGAAATGATAATAATAATAATATAAAATAATTCTTTATTAAAAAGAAGACATGAAGTACTACATTATTATTTTATAACAAAATAATAAAAGTAAATTACAATTAAGTGATTAAACAAATAATAGAATATGAAATAAACAAGAGAAATCCTTATTACAAGAATACACTTATTACATTGTCTTTACAGTAAACAAGTGAATAAATAAAAGTTTAAACTAAATAAAGGAAACTAAACTAGTTCCTATCTAATTCCAGTTTAGACTTCTTAATCTCCAATGTATGATCTTGTACTTGTGAACACAAAAGTAAACAAAAGAAAGTAAAAGGGTTAATGTTAGATACATTGCTCTCAGTATTAACAGTGTAATGCACTGTTACTGTTCATCACCGAGCATAATTTCAAAGGGGCAAGTTTCACCAAGATGTAGTAAATTGTTCTTATCAGTCTATTTTGCCTCAGTACAACATCACAGGCAGGGGCAAATTTCACTATTTTCAATAAAAAGGAATAGTCAAAATAGGATAATACCAAAATAGCTGAAGCACATCCACATCACCATGTTTCATTCATGGAAACTTGCACCCCATAGGACCCACTTGACAGCAGCTCAGTCATACATGCAGGTTGTGTGTTGTCAACACATTAGCAATCTCAGGGAGTAGATAAGAATGAGAAGTGAAGTGAGCAGCCACAGCAACTTCCTCTGTCTATTCCCCATTCAACCAACAACGCACCAAGAACACCATTAGTATACCACAGATCCATTTTCCACCATTTCAGCGCATCATACAACCATTCCATTATCTCCACAATCACAGTATACAAGAATAGCAGAAGTAGTATCAATCATTATCATCTAAAGAGGAGCCAGCCACCAAGCAGCAAGGCCAAGCCTGGAACAAGGCAGCTAGAGCAAGAACAACCGATCAAGCCAGTTTAATCAATCCAACATCACCAACTTCATTGTCCACTCTACAATAGTAGGTTGTGATACATTGCAAATGTATCTATAATTTTTGATGTTCCATGCTTGGTTTTATCCACTTTCTTGTGTTTTGTTCCAACTTTGGAGTACTTTTCATATGATTTCTTGGACTAACCTATTAACAAGAGCCATAGTGCCATCTACCTATTTTCTGCTGTTTTTGGTTCCAGGAAAGTTAGAAAATGAATATTCTCAGAATTGGACGGGACAAAATCCAAAGTGCCTATTTTTCCGGAAGTCATCACGTGCCAGAATACGAGATGGAGAAGGGCCAGAGGCTGGCCACACCACCTGGCCGCGCGGCTGGGCCTGCGCCAGGGGGTGGTGTGGTGGCCCCTGGCACCCCCTCGGTCTCCCCTTCCGCCTATATATTTCCCTCGGGACGAAAACACTAAGTACCCGATCAAAAATCCATGAAAGAGTCTGTAGCCGCCGTCATCTCCATCCCTAGATCGGGAGGGATCTGAAGCTCTTCCCGGCACCCTGCCGGAGAGGGGAATTCACCCTGGAGGCCTTCTTCATCACCATGCAAGCCTCCGGTGTGATGCGTGAGTAGTTCATCCTTGGACTACGGATCCATGTAGTAGCTAGATTGCTGGTTCTCCTCCTTTGTGCTTTCATGTCTAGATCTTGTGAGCTCCGTTCATGATCAAGATCATCTAATTGTAATTCTGCATGTTTTGTTTACGGGGATCCGATGGATATTGAGATGCTATTTCAGATTGATTATTGATTCTATCATGTCTTTGTTATTTGTGATCTTGCATGCTTTCCGTTATTAGTAGCTATCTTGGCCAAGTAGATGCTAGCAACTCCAAGAGTTAGTATTTATGCTCGATAGTGGGTTCATGCCTCTGGTAATCTGGGGAAGTGACAGAAATCTCTAAGGTACTAGATGTGCTATTGCTACTAGGGAGAAAACAACAATCCTTTGTTCATAGAACAATCGTATTGTTTACTTTACACGCAGTTCGTAAAGCAATAATCTGTTGCTTGCAACTTAATACTGGAGGGGGTTCGGATGATAACTTGAAGGTGGATTATTAGTCATAGATGCAGTTGGATGGCGGTCTATGTATAATGTTGTAATGCCCAATCAAGTTTCAAAGGAGTCAAGATGATTAGTATATGCATGTGTTGCTTTCTCGATGTTTGTTAATTTCCCCACTGTAATTTCTTCACCCAGCATGTTATCTATCTAAGGAGAGCCACCTCTAGTGAACTATGGATCCCGGTCATTTTCTTTTACATACAATCTACAAACTGTTTACCGCTTTGTGTTTACTTTCTGCAAACTTTTACTTCTTTCCATTCGATACGTTTAATCCTTTGTTTTCAGCAAAACACGGTGAGATTGACAACCTCATCGCAAGTTGGGGACAAAGTTCTGTAGTTGTGTTGTGCAGGTCTCCACGTTGCTACTAGCACCGGTAGCGCGCCCTACCAAAGCTCAGCTAGTAACACCTTTGGGGTGTTTCCCTGCTCCTACTGGTTCGATTAAACCTTGGTTTCATAACTGAGGGAAACTTGCTGATGTGTTCATCATACCTTCCTCTTGCGGTTCCCAACGAGCTCTACATCATCATCGCACCAGCACTTTTCTGGGCGCCATACAGAGAGCCATCAGGTTGGTATCCAAAAATCATGCATAGTATCCATTCTTAACAGTTATAGGCATGATAGATGGAATAGTGGTTGTATCCTTAGATCTATACTCAAATTGAGTACAAGATCATCCCAGGATATAGAAACACATGTGAGTATCTGTTCTTATTTCTCTAAGAAGCTGGCCCCTCAACCTTTTGCATCATTGGCAAGGGTTAAATTAAATCTTGGTCAAGTAAACCTGTAGCAGATCATGTAGTTTGATCTAGACCACTGTGCATCCTCTAAAGAGGTACCACAGCAGCAAGATCATCTATAGAAGCCACTAGGGTAATTTTTCCATACTAGCCAATCATCCAGATCATTCAAACCAGATAGTTTCTATCATTTTCCTAGAAGGAATTCTAGGAAACAAAAACACATATTTGTTATTTTTCCATAAAGACAGGAGCACCAACCTTTCACAAATTCTTAAATCACCACATCTAGATGCCCAAGATATCAGCCTACAGTACTTAAATTCAAATATGATATTTGAAGTCATCTATATCCACACTTAAGAACACAAATCCTGCAAGTCATAGATCTTGTGTACCATCCTTATGGAGGCTTCACATTGATCTAAGCTCACAAGGAGTAGTTTTTATTAAGAGAGTTCCATCTCTAGATGTTACTTGGTTAATTAACCAGTAACAAAATCAAGACAACATCTTATAAGTACAAGATAAATCATCTTCCTAGCTATGAATTTCTAAGAATCATTTTATGTAGTACAGACACTTCCAAGGAGGGATAAATATCATCACAGAACTATAGGTCAATTCACCAAAGAGCATGGATACATGAGTTTAGCCTGGTTAGCTAATAACAACAGCAAATCTTACTGTAATGGAAGGCATACTTCCAGGGAAAACACCATAACAGTGGGTACTAAAGACCACAAAAGTCACTAGCTCAGAACCGTAGCCACCAACAGGTCCAAGAGGAGTGTGAATCATTTTCCTAAAATAGTAGAATAGGAGTCATATATTTATTTTGAGTAAGCTATCCAGAGAAGGTGTGTATCATGATTGATCATAGAATCATCACTTTAGCATGACCAATGAAGAAGAAATCACTTGTAAAAAACAAAGCCTCAGTCTTGGTACCACTAACAAGTGCTAATTTTCCTAAAAGATTTGCATTCGATCATCCAAAAGAAAGAATCGGATGATTTATCCAAATCACTTAGCACAACATATCCTGCTAAGTGAAGTACCCTTTGGCACACTGTCATACAGATCATAGTAATTAACAGGCAGCACTACATACAGGATTCCATGAAGCACAAGTTAAAATCATCCACTCTAGTCCAAAAGCTAGTCAGGTTGTGTTTGATTTCAAACCCACTATCTGAATCTATTGGTATTCATAATAACAACCAACAAAATCATATATAGTCTTAATGGTGTGCCACATAGATCAGTATAGAGCATCAATGATCAGGCCAATTCACATCAGGTTTCCCTAGCATCCAAAGTAGGGACAAGCAACAAGAAAGGTTTGGTGGTGTAGCGAATCAATAGTAAGCTTTTGAAGCACAAGTACATTTACATAAATAAAATAAATGTAGAAAGTCAAAGAGAGGACTTGATGGAGAGTATAGAAACAAGTGAGAAGAGGAGAGATAGAAGTAGCTATGCACCTGACTCTCATGGCACAACCACCGCGGCATGACGAGGCAGGGCCCGTGCGACCACGGCGGCGTGCACACGAGGACGACTTCTCGTTCTCATCGCAGCCATCACAGCGACTGTGGAACAAGGAGCGCCACCGCGCTGCACTACACCGAGCCGCACCACCAGCACGACGCCAGCATCCAAACGCCACGCCAAACCACGGGGGTTGCGGTTGGACCTCGTCGTCCCGCCGGCGTAAAAGGTAGGGTTAGGGTTTGGAGTTGGTGGTGAGTGCATAGTGGCGAGGTAGTCAAATCGAATTGGATACACAGAAAGAGCTCGATGAGGCACATCAATTGGGACCAATAGCATTAGCCAGAGTGGCCGGAGTTCACCGAAATCAGGGTTGGGGGAGGAGGAACCATGGCGTCGCCCAAGTAAGGTAGAGAGCAAAGAGAGGGATGCGAATACAACCAAGTGAGGGGGAGAGTGTGGGGTGGGCTCGGGTTAGCCTAGCCCAATTGGGCCTTAACGGGCCGAGAGAGGTATTGTAGACTAGGCTGGCTCATAGGCCAGGCCCAGTTCAAAAAAAAGGGGAGAAATTAAAAAGAGAGTATTAAGGATAAAATTAAATTAGCACAATACCTTGTGAACACTTTTAGCCCTAGAAAAAATGAATAAAAACATTCTTGCATACACAAATAAATCCACTATTTTATAAAAATACTAGCTAGATTTTTACAAATAAAACTTGAAACTAATATCTAAGAACATTCAATCCTTTGTGGATTTTTATAAAAATAAGAGCACTTCTTGAAAACAAATAAAAACCATTTTAAGAACTTAAATAATTATATTTTACTAGAAAAAATGCCAAATATATTACCAAGGGTTTTTAAGATTTCAAGGTAATAAATACTTATCTATTAGTTAAAATACCTATTTTATAAATTCCTTAGAAACATTTATTAAGTAAGAAATAATCAAATTCAGTCCTTTAAGTCTAAATACTAATTCCAAAGCCATAACCTAGATCCATAATAAAACTTAAGTGTAAACTATTAACTTTATAAAACTCTTTTAAAAACCATAAATCCAAATTAAACCAACAATTTTAAGTAAATTTTAAGCATCATTCACTTAAGATAAAAGTGAATGTTCCTTATCTCTTAATCATGCTTAACATAATTTTAAAACCCTAACACATTAATTAGATCATCTAAATTTGCTTTCTTTAATAAGTCAAATCAAGTTCATACTAACCAATCACATTTAAACTCATCATTCACTTACACTAGAAGTGAATGATCCCATACTCTTAAACAATATGTCTTAAAAAATTATCATAGTTAACTTTGATCTAATATACCATAAACTAAGAATTTAATAACTTCAGATCATTTGAACCTTATCAAAAAACCATAACTTTAGCCCAATTAATCTTCAGAGTTGATCCACTTAACATAAATAATAATTTTCATCAACTATTACTATTTTTGCCACTTCAAAAGAAACACTATGTTATTTCTTTCAAGTTATGACAACTTTCAACATGGTCCTTGTAATAATTACAAGATACCACTCATCCTAAATCTTGTATTATGATTTTGCTTCACCTTTTATGTCTTATAAGTTAATGTTAACATCCTTGAAATTTTACTCTTTTGTGAAGTAAACTTGAAGATAAATCAAATCTTAAATAAATCATCTAATTCCAACTCACTTGTAATGTTAAGAATACTTTGGGGGTTTTAAACACATGCATCTCATTACTTATGCATATAAGCATATTGCTTCTTTAAACATTGTCCTTACCGGGCAATGATGGTATTTTATAGAACCCGAGGTCCAGGGTCAAGTCGAGACATTCGACTACAATTCTTCGCTATACCAAGGCAAGTTCACACTTGCTCATGTCCTTTGGTTATTTTCTATCAAGTATTTGCAAACTGTTGTTGTCATCACCTGCATTTCAAAAAGGTCATAAAACACTATTTTTGATAATAATGTGAACTATTGGTTACTGATCCAGGGTGACCAATTAATCTATTAAGCCTGGCAATTGGAATACCATTGTCTAGGAATATATCATCTAGGACTTAATAACCAATGTCGCCAGTGATTCTCGCGCCGTATATCACGCGTTAACCATAAGATCTATAATGGCTCTAGGGAAGTTAGCTGGATCTTCTCCCTTTCGTATGCTGACGGACAACTTTTATTGGAGCCGTGATCCTATATCTAGGCACGTGCAAGGGTGGGAACCGTCAATTCCCTAGTATTGGTTTTCAACTTTTGCTCTCTTCCGGAGTGTAAACCGGCAAAGCCATTGTCCTGAGCTAGCAAAAGGGTGAGTATACAGGGTCACGGAGAAGGGCAGTACTGGCTTGGATCATCTAACTGGGCCCCACACCAAAGGAAGTGTGGACGGGAAAGATCGCCCAGTTGTGCAACAAGGATTTGATCTCTTATGGGTAAAGTAGCGCACCTCTGCAGAGTGTAAGAACTATGACATGTTACTCCCTGTTCTGGGAAGGAGGAAAGGAACTCCACAAAAGTTCTGGTAAACCTATGAAGGCTGATGGACATAGTTTTTTAATAAAAGCAACCTTTGAAGAAATGTTTATGAAAACTTGCATAGCCTACGACCTATGGTCTATGGTTGTAGTTAGTGCATCAAACACTCCTTTTTAGTCAACTTGTTGAGTACGCTCGTACTCAACCGTATCTTCTTAACCCTTTCTAGATTCTGAAGATATTGATGACCAAGAAGATGAAACACTATATTCAGCTGAAGACCAAACAGAATTTCGTTATGAGGAGCTAGAGTTATCTGGAAGCATCAAAGCAAACAACTACGAAAACAACTATGGAATGGAGGCCGAAGAGTCTAAAGCATAGATGTGTCGGATATAGTTAGTTAAGCCTAGTAGTTTAGATCTCTATCCTCTATCTACTAATCTCTTATAAATCTTAAGGTGTAGTTTGCTTCTTTATTTCCTTCTCAAGTCATTATAGTATAGCTTTGAGTCATCGAGATGCCTCTATGGACCTAGGAGAATCTCAAAGTTGTCATGTAATTTCTGATTGTAATAATAATAATGTATGCTTGTGGACCTGCTTTGTTTCTGTTGTACCATTCTTAGGATGTAATATTTGCAGAATGGTGTTCCGTTAGTGTTATGTCCACGACTATAGTATACTATAACATGTAGTGGTATGCTGGGTCACCGCAACCTAGGGAGGGACCACAAAAAGATTCCGCCGCCTCTACGGGGTGGAAAACTTTAGAGAGAGAAAGAGCTCTCCGGCAGGCAGAAATCTGGTGGAGAAATTCCTTCCCAGAAAGGGGAGATCGTCGCCATCAACACCACCATCAAGCTGGACTTCATCGGGATCATCATCATCATCTCCATCATCATCTCCACCAACACCATCATCACCACTTCATACCGCTGTAATAATTGGGTTGAATCTTGCATAGTTCTTAGGGGAAACTTTCCCGGTGTTGATTACTTGTTGTAGCTGATGCTAGTGAGTGGAACCATCGAATTATCGTTTATGTTCAGATTGTTACTTATCATTATTTTATCTCTGATCTTGATCCATATGATGTTTTGTGAGTAGTTCGTTTAGTTCTTGAGTACATGGGAGAATTCAT
This sequence comes from Avena sativa, assembly GCA_916181665.1. Lineage (NCBI taxonomy): Eukaryota > Viridiplantae > Streptophyta > Magnoliopsida > Poales > Poaceae > Avena > Avena sativa. The sequence goes on along the minus strand of OV702289.1, from coordinate 186,661,684 downwards.
GTTGTTAGTAGTGGAATTGTGTTGAGAAAGATTCAATAGTTTGTTATTTAAGTTGTGGTGTTATTCTTCTAGTGGTGTCATGTGAACGTCGACTACATGACACTTCACCTTTATGGGCCTAGGGGAATGCATTGTGTATTTGGCTACTAATCATAGGGGTTGCCGAAGTGACAGAAACCTGAACCCCCGTTAGGAAACCTTTGCACAAGGGATGTTAGGATCTCAGAGTTTAAAGCGGTGGTTAGGTTTCTATCTTAATTACTTTATTGTACTTGCGAATGCTTGCAAGGGGTATAATAACAAGTATGTATTAGTCCTAGGAAGGTCGGTACATTAGCACAGGTTCACCCACACAACACTTATCAAACTAAAGAAGATTAATCAACTATATGAAGCGAAAGCACTTGACGATATCCCCATGTGTCCTCGAGAATGTTTGGTCATCTTAAGTAATACAACTGGCTTGTCCTTTACAACAAAGGATTTGGCCACTTGTTGCATTTATTATTATTGCCTTCTATTTACTCGTACTTTATTTATCTGCATTATCAAAAACACCTAAAAATCTGTTTGCTAAGTATTTACAGAGAATTCCTACTCTAACCCACTCGTCAACACCTTCTGCTCCTCGTTGGGTTCGACACTCTTACTTATCGAAAATAATGCGATACACCATCTATACTTGTGGGTCATCAGTTACTTAAGGCTAGTTTTATTCGAGAAGTCATTCACACCCATTGGGTGGCAAATCCTGTACTTGTCCCCAAAAAGGGAACCAAAAAATTAAGAATGTGCGTTGATTACACTGGCTTGAACAAAGCGTGTCCGAAGGATTTGTTTGATTTGCCTCGCATTGACCAAGTCATTGACTCGACGGCTGGCTCGGAACTTTGTGTTTTCTTGATGCATACTCAGGATACCACCAAATTAAGATGTGAATGTCGGACCAATTGGCCACTTCGTTCACCACACCGTATGGCACATACTGCTACGTCATGATGCCCTTTGGATTGAAAAACACTGGTGCCACCTATCAGCAGACGATGCAGTGTTGCCTACATGACCAGATAGGTCGCAATGTACACGCTTATGTGGACGACATCACATTGATGTCAAAGAAATCAAATGATCCCATCACCAACTTGCAGGAAACCTTTGACAATCTCTGGAAATACAACATGATGCTTAACCCTAAGAAATGCGTCAGGGTTCCATCCAGAAAATTGTTGGGTTTCATCGTTTCGCACCATGGAATTGAGGTCAACCCTGAGAAAATCAAGGCCATCCTTGACATTAAATGCCCAACATGCTTGAAGGACATACAAAGGCTCACAGACTGCATTGGATTAGTAAGAAGGTTCATCAGCCGACTTGGGGATAAGGCTATGCTGCTCTACAAGTTGCTAAAGAAGGCAGACAAATTCATATGGACGGACGAAGAAGATGCAACACTTCAGGAGTTGAAGAGAATACTCTCCTCCACACCAATACTTTCAATACCAGTATCAAGGGAGCCCATGTTAGTGTACATGGTGGCAACCAACCGGGTTCTCAGCATCATCATCATGGTGGAGTGCAAGGAACCAACGCACGAATACGGAGTTCAGTGGCTAGTTTACTATGTAAGTGAGATCTTGACGGAATCCAAGCAACATTACTCGCACTACCAGAAGATAGCTTATGGAGTTTTCCTTGCTTCACGAAAGCTAAGGCACTACTTCTAGGAGCACCCTATCACAGTAGTGACCAAAGCTCCGCTGTTCGACATCATCAACAATAGCGACGCTACAAGAAGAGTGGCAAAGTGGGGCATTGAACTTTCCGCCTTTCAAATCACCTACAAGAGACGTGATGCTATCAAATCTCAAGCATTGGCGGATTTTATTGCGGATTAGACAGAACTGCCAGAAGACACTCATGTACTAGAGCTAGAATATTGGGGCATGCACTTTGATAGATCCAAGTTACTCAACGGCTCGGGGGCTGGTGTATTATTACAATCATCGACAGGAGAAAAGCTACAGTACATCCTGTAGATCCACTTCAACGCTACCAATAACATGGTGGAGTATGAGGCCCTCATTCATGGACTTCGTGTGGCCAAGGATATTGGCATCAAGCGCATAGTTTGCTGTGGAGATTCCAACTTGGTTGCCCAGCAGGTGGCTGGAACCTAGAATGCGCAGAACCCTATGATGTTGGCATATCGAGACGAAGTAGACGAGATAACCAAGTGCTTCGATGGCTACAAAGTCAAGTACGTCAAAAGGGAGTACAATGAAACGAAAGATCTACTTTCAAAGCTTGGATTAGCTCGCCGACCAATTCCACTAGGCATTTTTCTCGAGCATTTCTGGACTCCATCCGTGAAGGGAGCAGACCCTGACAACCCGAATAGAGTGGACTCATTTGTGAATGCAGTAATAGTGAACTCTCGGCTTGGAAGAAACCGTTCATGGACTATCTTCAAGAGGGAACTTTGCCCACTGATGAAGTCGAAAACCGGCAGATAGTATGTAGAGCAAAAGGCTACATCATCATTGATGGCCAGCTATACAAAAAGAGTACCACATGGGTTTTTCTGCGATGTGTCTCCCAATAGAAAGGTATTGATGTCCTTAAAGAAATACATCTCGGAGATTGCAGGCATCATGTCGCTCCCCGATCGTTGGTAGCAAAAGCTTTCCGACAAGGATTCTACTGGTTAACTGCCAAGGAAGACGCCTACAAGTTGGTACAAACTTGTCTTGGGTGCCAGTTCTATGCAAGACAACCAAATGTTCCAACCGAAGTATTGCGAACAATACCAATCACTTGGAAGTTTGTAGTCTGGGGCTTGACATGGTCAGACCTTTGCAAATAGCACCATATGGATTTACACATCTGCTAGTAGCAGTTGACAAGTTCACAAAATGGATCGAAGCTAAGCTTGATGGGGCAACAGCCCTAAAGTTTCTCTAGGATTTGGCAGTGAGATTTGGTATCCCATATAACATCATCACCGACAACGACAGAAATTTGTCTCTCGGAGAAGTTGAGGAGTATTGTCATGAAAAAGGCATCCTCCTTAACCTAGCATTTGTGGAACATCCATAGTCAAATGGGCAAGTTGAATGGGCCAATAGACTAATTCTGCAAGGAATCAAGCCACACTTAGAGGCACCGCTACATAGAGCAGCTGGAGCTTGGGCGGAGGAGTTAGCATCTGAGCTATGGAGTTTATGAATAACACCCAACAGATCCACCGGCTTGACCCCTTTCTTCATGGTTTATTGAGCAGAAGCCATCCTACCATCCGACATCCTCCACGATGCACCAAGAGTTGCCACCTACGATGAAGATGACGCTGAAGAATCCATACGCCTATCTGTGGACCTACTAGAGGAAGAGCATGTGCTGGCATGCTAGAGATCCGCCATCTACCAGCAGAAGCTGCGTGGCTACCATAGTTGTCGTGTTAAGCATCGCTCGTTTATAGAGGGGGATCTGGTGCTTAGACTCAAGCAGGAAAAGTCACACAAATTATCCCCACCTTGGGAAGGACCATTCATCATAAGCAAAGCATTGCTCAATGGTTCCTATTACCTCATCGATATTCGTGAGTTGAAAGATAGGCCAAAAAAGCGTAAGCGCAAGCAACGTGACTTCGATGATGATTTCTCGGAAACAGATCGGCCATGGAACATAGCATAGCTACGTCCCTTTTACACTTATCATATTTTATATTATGTAATAAGTATCTTTATATGATCAATGGAATAAAGCATTTGGTTCACTCGTATTTTCTGAGTCTTTTACCTCCTTTAGTTGTTCATTTTTGGATCATATAAACCCTTTATGCGCAAGTTTGCATTTGCACTTGTGAAAATTCCACCTACGGACATTAGCTTAAGTTTTCTAGTCTATATGTTTTCTGAAGTTTTTATGTAGATTCCGGAGTAGTGACTTTTTGGCACTCAAAGCGAGTGATTTTGCTCTTAGGTTCTTGATGGTAATATTAAGCATCATCACCTGAGAGCATAGTTCTGTGCTGCGAATCTTATGTCTCACGAAAGGTCAAGCATATGAACCAGAATAATGGATAAGCCAACACTTGCTTAAAAAATATATACATGCTGGATCTAGTTAAGTAGCAGGAGGCTTGTAGCCAAGTTTTCCGCCTTACAAAACACATAAGTTTTTCTGCATACACATTACAGAGATACATTTAATCCAAACTATGTTTTTATGGCTCTGCTACAGGGGACTTTGCGGCTGCATCATCAGCAACTAGAGAGCCAGGCCTAGAGAGTTCATCAAACTTGGAGGGGCTAGGGCTAGACTCAGAAGATGCCAGGTCATCATCCATCTCATCGGCAGGCACATAGACGTCCGCCTTGACCATATTGTTAACCTTGGTGTCGTAGCCGGCGAGGGAGTTCCAAATAGCATCGATATCAATCTCTTTCCCTTCCTCATCAAGCTTCAGCATGCCAGAGGTTATCAGATCAATGTCGGCATTGTCGTAGTCCGCCTTGACCAAGGATAAGGTTGTCCTCGCACCAGCCTGGACGCAAGAGGCTTTCCAGTCCTTGACTTTCTCAGGGGCTCGGCGTAGGATTTCCGAGTACTTGGCCACTGACTCTGCCGCCTTAATGTTGATACCCAAAGGCTGTGTTATCTCCTTGGCCTGGACGATGGCCGTGTTGATGAAATTGCCGGCAAGAATCATGCATTCCTTTGGATCCGGAGCACTTTCACCCATGTTGGTTAAACCAATGGGAGCTGTGTTTTCATTAGAGATAAAGCGTATAAGTACAACAAGTACAAATGTTCATCTTACAGAATTGACAAAGACAGAGGAAAGTTACCAAAGATGCTCGTCTCAGCTTGCTTGCAGATCTCCGCCAAGATGTCATGCTCCTGCTGAACTTTCTTGTACACCTCAAGGTTCCGATCATTCTACTCTTTGGAAGCTTGATTTTGACCTTTGAGTTGTTCCATTTCATCCTTCAGGCGTCAGCAGATTCTTGTATCGCCTTCATCGCCTCTTCATGGCCCTTGATAGCATCAGCCAAGTCTTTCTTCAAGATTTTATTCTCACATAGAGCTCCTGAATTTGCTTGTACTGCTCGACGATGCTCTTGGCTTTGGCAATGGCCTCTATAAGACGGAACACAAGAAGTATTGCGAGAGTTTGGAAGAAATGGACCCATGAGAAAGATACGAAGCTGTTAAAAGAAAACATACGCTTGCTATTTTTGATCTGTTCCTTTAGGAAGGTTGTTTTAACCTCTTCAAGGTCCAATTCCTTCTGCAAGTTGGCAAATCTCTCGTTGGCGGCCTTTCTCTGGCTATTCTCAATCTTCAAATAAGACAAAGTGCTTAGTTTCTCTAGAGCATCTAGTCGGAACTATCCAGTTTCAACTAAACGCTCGGGGGATACAATATCAAATTTTAATCAACAAGTGTTCTCTCTTAGAGTATCTAGTCGAATTTTTCATTCTAAACTAGAAACTCGAGGGCTACACTAACAAGTTCTACACTTAGTTCTTTGGAGCACTCAGGAAAAAAGCTAATGATTTTCCTCCTAAGAGCTCGGGGGCTATAGTGGGGTATATTACAACGTAAAAGAAGTGAAGTTCAAAACTTACAATGACAATAACCTTCAGATTGTTTGCTAGATGAGCGTATGCATTATGGAAGGTCCGAGCATTGTTGTACACAACATCTGCCTGTTTAATGAGATCGTCTAGGCACAGAGTTGGAGGAGTTGTCAAAGTCGGAGGCATGGATGAAGTCCTGGCCACATGTTGTGTTATGATAGCAGATGATGGCTCAAGGGCTCCCGCCTCATCCATTGTTGTGGCCGCCTCCACCTCCGCTCCTTCCATTGCTTGTTTCCCTTTCTTGATGGCATCCTGAGCTAGAGATTCAGCCATTTTAGAGGAGGTACTCCCTTGTGTCACCTGGCCACTGGGAGCAATATCCATGTCAGCAGAGCCTGAGACATCCGTCGCCTGATCGATGTCAATCTCCACGACGGAGTTCTCAGGAATGATGGGGGATGAAGGCCCAGTGGGGCCGGTTATAGGCTTTGCGGCAGGAGTCAGGGGATCATAGCAGGAGATGACTTGGAAAACATGTCGCGAATATTTTTGGAACCCCCAACATCTTTGGAGGTCCTGTTCAAACCAATGATACATGCATTTTGCATCACTATTCTATGTCATAATTCACTGTTATTCATTAATATATTTCTTATTGAGAGGTGATACTTATGTTATTTCATTTGTTTTTGCATGGTTGATGACTTTTGGAGCATGGACCGCTGCAGTCAGGATTCTGATGGAAAAGGTGCTGTTTGGAGGCAAAATTCACGAAGATCAGAAAATCCGAGAAAATATACGGAAAATCCTATTTTTCCAGAAGACGAAGGAAGCCAGAAGGGGGGCTAGAGATGGGCCACAGGGGGCCCACACCACCCCCTGGCGCGGGCCAGCCTAGGCCATGCCACCAGGTGGTGTGGCCGCCCTGGTCCACCCCTGGCACTCCCCTCTGGCGTATATTATCCTCCCGAAACCCTAAGACTCGAGGCGCAACCATAGAAAGATTCCGCCGCCTCTGCGGGGCGTAAAACACCGAGAGAGAAAGATCTCTCTGGCAGACAGATTTCTGCCGGGGGAATTCCTTCCCGGAGAGGGGAGATCGTCGCCATCAACACCATCATCAAGCTGGACTTCATCGGGATCATCATCATCATCACCATCAGCACCCTCATCACCATCTCCATATTGTTGTAACAATTGGGTTGAATCTTGCATAGTTCATAGGGGAAACTTTTCCGGTGTTGATTACTCTTTATAGTTGATGCTATTGAGTGAACCGTTGAATTATTGCTTATGTTCAGATTGTTATACATCATTATTCCATCTCTGATCATGAGCCATATGATTTCTTGTGAGTAGTTCATTTTGTTCTTGAGGACATGGGAGAAGTCATGTTGTTAGTAGTGGAGTTGTGTTGAGAAAGATTCAATAGTTTGATATTTAAGTTGTGGTGTACTTCTTCTAGTGGTGTCATGTGAACATCGACTACATGACACTTCACCTATATGGGCCTAGGGGAATGCATTGTGTATTTGGCTACTACTCGTAGGGGTTGCCGGAGTGACAGAAACCTGAACCCCCGTTAGGAAACCATTGCACAAGGGACGTAAGGGTCTTAGAGTTTAAAGTTGTGGTTAGGTTTCTACCTTAATTACTTTCTTGTACTTACGGATGTTTGCAAAGGGTATAATCACAAGTATGTATTAGTCCTAGGAAGGTCGGTACATTAGCACAGGTTCACCCACGCAACACTTAGCAAGCTAAAGAAGATTAATCAACTATATGAAGCGAAAGCACTTGACAGTCTTCCCATGTGTCCTCGTGAATGTTTGGTCATCTTAAGTAATACAACCGGCTTGTCCTTTGCTGCATAAAGGATTGGGCCACTTGCTGCATTTATTCCTACTATCTTTTATTTACTCGTACTTTATTTACTTGCATTATCAAAAAACCCTAAAAATCCGTTTGCTAAGTATTTATAGAGAATTCCTGATCCATACCACTAGCCAGTACCTTCTGTTCCTCGTTGGGTTCAACACTCTTACTTATCAAAAATACTGTGATACACCCCCTATACTTGTGGGTCATCAACCAACGCCAGACTTCTTCCTGAAACATACATGGTATAAGTTATAGGAATTGAATAGGTGCAATGAAAATTAAAGCCGGAGAATGAATATACTTATAGTACAACAGATGACCTAGCTAGGGGATGCTGGTGGACTTCTTCTTCTCCGCCTCTAGGGCGGTAGTGGATTTTTTGGAGACTCCACTCTCCGTTTTCTTCTTTTTCTTGCCCTCGGCAATAGCATCAGAGGTGGAGCTCTTCCGCTTTCGCGCTGCCGGAGCTAGATGATCCTTGGACAGATCATCACCGGACACCACCTGGATATCCTTCAGCTTGGGATCATAGACCTGGGAGGCCATTTGATCCACCGCCAAGATCGCCAGCTGTAGGACAAAGCAATGTTAGTTTGATGACTTCAAGACGAAAAAGCCTTAGAGTATATGTAACGAGCAACAAAGGAAATAGAAGCTACGTCTGGGCACTTGCCGCATTCGAACATGTCAAAGGTGATCTTGAAGCCATGCTTCCTATCCTTCACCTTGACAATGTCCTTTAGCCAGAGCTTGATGGAGTCATTAGAGAAGATATCCTGCAAAATACGCATAGGATCCTTCCGGCTCTTGGAGTACATGCACATTAGCTCGTAGCAGTGCTGCAGAGGTTGGATCCTCCTAGTGAACCAGCACATGGCTAGGTCCAAGCCGGTCAGACCTCCGTCAACGAGCCATTCAATCCTCCTTACGGCGCGATTGGCTTCCTCGTCGGAAAGGAGAGAGGCTTGGGACCTCCAGGTGGTGGCCTCGGCGGTAGCCCCATCGACGAAGTAGGGATACGTGTCTTGGTGGCCAGGCAGAGGAATGTCTGGGCCAAAAAAATACGTGCGCTGCCAATTCTTGCAAGACTTGTGGCCCATGATGTCGGGAAAGCGCCGGCTAGGCCAGATCTTAAAGCTAATGGTTCTGCAGATCCGCAGCTCATCCTTGGATTCTACGGACTCTCTCTTGATGGTAAAGAAATAGATAAATAGATCTAACCTAGGCTTAATTCCTAGGTATCCTTCGCATAAAGCTATGAAGTTGCTGAGTACGAGGATGCTGTTGGGAGAGAGATTGTGGGGAAGTACCTGGAAGTAACGAAGAACGTCCAGGAAGAAGTCGGAAACTGGCAGGCTTACGCCACGTACCAGCTGAGCTTTGAGGTACACCTTCTCTCCGGCTTGGGAGGAAGGAGTCACCTCATCGGTCGGCGCCGGCCGCCAGGCCCAGCCCTCCATTGCAAGGAGATACCCCTCGGCGATGAGTTCTTGCAGATCTTCAGTGGAGAGGTCGGAACCCCTCCACACTCCCTTGTGGTAGTTGCCATCTTCTTCGGCAGCATCTAGCACCGCCCATTTTTGGTCAGCGCCGGTGGTTTCCACCACGGCGGAGATGGGAACGATAAACCCTCCGGCGGGACGGTTACTCCTTGGAATGGCTCCGCCATAGCCTCAGGGGTCGCCGCCGTTGAGGGAGCACTGCTGCTGGAGGCCATTGCTCAGGTGGAAGAAGATGGTGAGGAGAGAAGGCTCTAGTTAGGGTTTTTCGTCAAAGAGCTCGAACGTTCGCGCGGCTGGAGGAAGAAGAAGACACAGGGAAGAATGCAGGTAAAGAAAATATTCCATCTGTGGTTAAAATGTATAGACCCCGGCATCAAGATTCGTGCAAAAAGATCTAATGGATGCATCATTACCGATGTGGAGATGAGCGTGCATGGTAATTTAGCCACGTCCTTCGTCTTTGCCGCTTTAACATTTCGGATTTTGCGCGCGTAAAAATAGCTAATGATTAAATCACTGCCTTCTGTGAGTTTCGAGGTAGTGTAGGCTATAGCCTAAGTCATCTTCTGACTCTAGAAATGAAGACTTACAGAATCTCTGGCTATATTACAAAGATGGAGAGGACTGTAGGGTTCTTTGGGAGACCTTCAAGATGTTGCTTGACGAATCACCGGCATCACCTAGACAGAGCATTCAAGATTGAAAGGCAAGATGGCGCAAGATCTCAAAGTCCTTCTGGGGCTACTGTTGGGGATATGCTAAATGGGGACCATCATAGCATGTCTCTAATCTGGCTAACCCGGGTGGCCTATAGTTGGTAGCATGGCCCACGGCCTGCTGGGCGGCCCAGTTAGACAGATCTAGAAGGGAGGCCCATTCCGGATATAGGAAGGCTATGTAGGAGTCACCAACATACTCGAAGCCATGGAGTACAAGATACAAAGACTAGTTAGTATTAGTGTAGGACTCTGTAACTTATCCGGCAAGGTTCTTTCCCTGTAACCCTAGGTTCTGGTGCCTTTATAATTCGGACCTATGGGAGCCTTTAGGACATGATTCATAACACCCTCCCAGAGCGAACCAATCTATGTAACTCAGCGTATTGCCATTATAGTGATTTATAGTAGGAGTAGAGTTCCGCCACCGTTGTGGGACTTGAACCTGAGTAAGCTATGTTACCGCGTACCTGCCAACTCTCTGCATTACCCCACGTCTCTAAACACGCTCTATGAGGACCCCTTCATGGCGTATAAAATCTTCAGTCTACACAGACTCATATGAACTGAACCTATCTTTGTTACAGCAAATATGAAATGAACATGCAGTATCAAGTATCCATTCATCATCACGAGAAGCAGAAGCAGCAAAAATGGCTAAACATTCACCATCAGAACTATCACCAGAAATAACAACAGCCTTACCAGGACCTTCAGACTTATCTTTCGGTTGGTAAGTTTTGTTCCTTTTCTCCTTATTCTGCAGCTTCCAACAATCACCAATAACATGATTTGATTTCTTACAGTACCTATAGAACTTGTCCTTTCCATTGGACTTTGAATGACCTCTGCCATCCTTGCTCTTATCTCTTTTGTCGTAGTTGTTATATCTCTGCTCGGTCCTGCCATGAACCTTTGGAGCTCTAGCCTTGGATGACGACCAATCTTCCTGCACCATTGTTTTCATCCTTTCTCTCTGTTTGAGGGTCTCTTGTACTTCATCAAGGGTTAGTTCAGCATGTATCAACAATATTATATCAAGGAAGTGTGCATAAGAACTAGGTAGCAAGCATAAGAGTAAGAGACCTAGATCCTCATCATCATATTTTACCTTCATAGATTGCAAGTCAGAAACGATATCTCTAAAAGCAGATAAGTGATTTATTACCGATCCACCTTCTTGCAGCCTATGCGAGAACAACCTCATCTTCACATGCATCTTACTGGTTAGATTCTTTGACATGCATATCGATTCTAGTTGCGCCTAAAAGGCAGCAACAGATTTCTCCGCCAACTCTTTTTGCAAAATATTATTGGACAACTAAAATTGAATCAGAGACAAAGCCTTACGGTCCTTTCGCTTCTCTTCGTTGGACCAGCCATTTGGATCCTTGCTACCGAATCCATCCAGCAATTCATCCAGATCAGAAGTTTGGGCGAGAATCGCCAGCATCTTCACCTGTCACAAGGAGAATCTTGTGGTGTAGTCTAGTTGCGGTAGATCGAGCTTCAATGATGACATGTCGCCAATCCTAGAGGGCTCTGATACCAATTGTTAGAATCGCGACAAGCAAATAATGAAGAACGAAAAGTAAATCGTAGCAAGGGACACAAATTTAACGTGGAAAAACCTCTCCAACAAAGAGAGGAGAAAACTACAGGCGCTAGCCAGCGAAACTTCACTATAACGAGGAGTGTTTATACAACGCCGGTGATTTTCACAGATGCAACTTATTCTAGCCGGCGGCTTACAAGAGGTATATATGACGGTGGAAACCTAGATCTTCATAGATCCATACCGCGGGGGGCTTCACCCCCTCCCTCGCACCCCCAGGCGCCCCTACTGGGCTCGGTTACGGGCTAACTTCATACTTTGGCCCAAGCCTCCGGCGACGGGTCTCGCTTCGCTTAGTCAGAAGTTAGCCCCTTAATTGAATTTGGATCATACTTTAACAACCACACCATACTCCTTGTTCCTTGCCACTTCTGTATCGCCTTTCGCCTTTCGCCTAGCATGCCAAATCGCCCATGTTGTCACACATATGCGGATGAACTGATCATGAGACAACGTATCGATCATGGTAAATAACTAGGTGCGTGCTTCCTCTTCCTGCACTTCGCTTATATGCTCGGTCATCTCCTCATCCGACAAAGCCCAAACATACCGCGCCATCGTACAGTCAATTAGCGAGTGTCGCCACGAGTCGTGTCCTCCGCAGATTCCGCAAGAGCTCGCTGGTGTCAATTAGCGAGTGTTCTATTTTTTGAGCGTGCAAATTCTGCAGCAAGTAATCCGGGAACAGTAGGATTGCTTACAATGGTTGTATATGGACAGGTATTTGGTCAGGTCTATTAACAATTACTATATTTTTTCATATAACTAAGATTTAATGTACTTACAGAAAAAATATATTGTATTATACTTTAAAATATACTGATTTAATTTCCTTTTTATTTTACTGTTCATTTGCATTACATTTTTCCGTGTTTCCGGAAATAAATCAATATTGACATATATAAAAAAAATCTTTGATATGCATGAACATTTATTGTCATAAATATTAACGATGTGTTTTGATATAGGAACAATACTTTTTCTATACATGAAAAAATTAAATTAATTATTTTTATTATACTTTACCTATGTTGTATTTTTCTATACATAAATATTTTTTGATCTTCATAAGAAATTTATTTTGACATATGCAAATATTGTATACCATGAACATCTTTTCTAAAGCATATTCATGTTTTTATTATTTATAGGAACATTATATTTTATGGCATATGGATATTAATTTTTAAATATTCTAATAATTAATGCTATACGTGTCAACATTTCTTTATGGGTAATTTTTGATTTTTGTACTATAAATTGATTTAGAGGCAGAAAATCTATAATTCACATAAAAGAAAAGAGAAATAATATACCAGTTAGTGGGTCACACTAAAATGTGGCCCATGTAGGGAAGCCTTGAGCGGAGCTTCCTGTTGCACGCATAATAAACCGGTATATAAAAAAGGATTCCCTGCGTTACAAGTTACGCTCAAAACAGACCTCAGTGCCTCGGCAGCCTGCCGTGATGCAGGACTGTCCAGATTACTGGCGTACAATAGTAATCCCTCTAGGGTTCAATAAAACCAAAAGATAAGGTCTCTTAAGAAAAATTTAATTCGGCTCACCACTGCATATGAAACATATTTTAAAATGTGAAAATAAATCAGGAAAAAATATTCGCATGTATATTTAAGATATTCTATATCCGTACACAAGTATGGGGAAAAGGAATTTTTTTATGTCCCGTGCAGAAAGAAAAATTATAATGTTTCTAAATGTCTATTCATTGACTTTTTTTTGTTTTTTTTACACAAACTACAAAATGTTACTTTTTCCCGGAAAACTTGTATATGCACATAGAATATCCAGATGTACACGCAATTTTTCCACAGATGTTTTGACAATTTAAAATTTATTTTTATGTATTTTTTATAATACGTTCATATAGATATGCAAGCCAAAACACCACCGCTCTAACAGCCAACTTATGCCTTAGTTGATCAGTTGAACAGAATATGTAAAAGATATATAGCTTTAATTGATGTATTTGGTTTCTATTTCGTGTTACTAAAATACAAGGATGTGATTTCCTGTGTACATGGTGCTTCTTGGGCTTCCATACATGTTTAGTCTTATAGTCTATTCAATCATGGGTCAATGAAGATCTTTAAATATGTATTAAGACGCTTGATATTATTTGCAGAATTTTATATGTTGTTTTGATTCCAAAATAATGGGGTTCCTTCCGTAAATTTTCAATTACGAGTATGTAGTATATTTTCTGGAACAATTAAACCATAAGAATCTTTCTCCCTATTAATTATTTTTATGTGACATCGACTTATGTTAGTTTATTTTCTTCTTTAACGCAATTGAAGTTTGGTATAAGAATCATTGCTCAAATTAATTGAATTTCACATACAACAACTTTTCGGGCACATTACCATAGCTTCTTGGACATGATATATCCCACAACCCAAATCATACTTTTACATTCTAATCAATGAACTTAATACTCCCTTCGTCTCAATTTACTCTGCGTTCTGGGTTTAGTCAAAGTCAAACTTTATAAACTTTGACTATGTATATCAAAAAAAATATCAACATCTAAAATATGTAATAAATATAATTGGACTCACCATAAAACATACTTTTATATTGTATGCAATTGATTTTATAAATATTGATATTTTATAGAATATGTTTGACTTTGATCAAACCTAGAATGCAGAGTAATTTGGGACAGAGGGAGTAGACACGTTAATCGAAGTTTCATGGATAATGAACTGGTCAAGCTAAGCAATATTGCTTGCAATACCTACCCCATCCAAAATCTATTTTTATCATGCAAATCCCCAGTTGTGCATAACCCTAACCCTAATTTCATTAATCTTTACATCTACTTGCCACGAGGGAGTTGTCAGGTAGGACATGCCTACATTTTTGACTAAAAAAATGGTTTCTTATGAGTTACGACTAGTATTCTGAAGATAAAAGTTCCTTGCAATTTTTAGATTTAGGTTAGAGCCTTAATCTACTTCTTACCTTTGTCTTGAGTTTGGACTTTCATTGAATTGGTCGGTATATGCAAAGATCTTGACTCTTCAGTCAAGACCATATTCATGTTATTTTAAAATCAATCTACTTTGGATCTATGTCCAAGGCATGGAGCATCCTAGATGTGATGAGAAGTGTTGAAAAATATTGATCACCTTTCCTGATGAACTAGTTATTGAGACACAATTCAATATGATATCGGAACAATTGGATCTCTATAGTTGAAGAGACAAGACTCAATATGATACCCGAGTCAACGTCTTGATTTCGAGGTGGGATTATTATAATAAACAAGCCTCGAGTTCAAGAACTTGTTAACACAAAGGTCTAGTCAATACCAAAGAAAAAAAAATTGTGGCAAGCCCCTAGGGCCGTGAGAAGAAGAACACCGATGAAAGGAAGGAAGAACTTGTGTGGTTGAAGTTTGGAGAAAGGAAAAGTCTTACAACTGAAGTTGAAGTTGAAGACGATGTCAAGATGGAACGCCCACACAAGTTTCTTGGTATGCATGGACTTGGGACCTCCTCAAGATTTCCTTCATAAATACAAGATAAGATGTTTTAAGTATATTGGCATGGTCTCTCATATGCATATATTTGATCGTTTGGTTTCAAACTGGTGTTAGTAGAAAATCATGCAGAAAATCCACCTTAAAATCATGGAGACCACGGCACAAAGCCGACTATATCTACTCCTAGAACTCCAAAAAATGGCCATCTTTAATTGAAGGGTAAACGGAGCAAGTAGATACCAAATGTGATTAGAAGTTGACTCGGTCTCAGTTTTGCCAACCGGAGACGTCATGTGGTAGGACCGCCATGACTGGAGAATAGTTGACCAGGACGAGGACGACTAGCACTTGAGTCAATTACCATGACGCCACTTCTAACACCAGCAGCTCAATCAGTAAAAAGAGCTCTACTTTTTTCCTCAAAATGAAAAAAAAAGCAGTAGCCCGATAAGCACGAGACGGTCTAGAAAGTTGCATGCCGATATTTTGGCAAAGTGGCGAGTGAGGGTGGTAGGAGAGCGAAATGCCAAAAAGAGATATTTCCCCTGAGTGACGGCCAACTTAGAAAAGGAACACTTATTTATTTATTTTTGAAGCTGAGAAAATAAAAGGCGAAAGAAGAAGCACACGCTACACGAGTCACGACCGACCGCACGAAACCGCCCGATCCCGATGGCTGCCGCCGTCGTCGATGGCTCCGAGCTGATCCTCTCGGTGCCGGACGACGTCCTCGCCCTGATCTCCGCCCACCTCCGCCCGCGCGACCTTCTCGCTCTCTCGGCCGCCTCGCGCCGCCTCCACGCCGCCCTTTCCGCCGCCGACAAGCCGTGGCTCGCCCAGTGCCGTCGCCTCCTCCCCTCCTCACCGTCCCACGTCCTCGCCTGGCGCGCCGCCGCGGGAGGGTCCTCCCTGGTCGTCTGCCGCTTCCTCCACTCCGTGGCCCCGCTCCGCGGCCTCTGGGCGCACCAGAACCCGGAGCTCGGCAACCTCGTCGCCGCGCTCCCGGGCTTCTTCTCGCTCGTCGCCGTCCGCGCCATCCCGCAGGAGCTCTCCCCGCGCCTCCTCTGGGCCCCCGTATTCGAGATCCTCGCCGACGCGCACGGCTGCCCCGCGCTCCTCTTCCTCCACGGTCATCACCCGGGCTCCCTCTTCCCCGGCTTGCTCGCGCCCCTCAGCCCCCAGGCTAACACTCTCCTCCTCGAGGCCCACGCGCCCGTCCCCTCCTCGCCGGGAGCCTCGCAGTTCCCCCGCCTATCCTTCGGCAACCGCCGACGCCTGCTCGACGCCCTCGTCGCCTCCTGCCGCCTAACGCTCCCGCCGGAGCTCGCCGCGGCGCCGCTCTTCGCGCGCTCCGATGAGGACCTCCCCGTGCTCGCCGCGCGTCGGGAGGCGATGCTGCGCCTGCACAGCGACTCCGGCGGGGGAATGGTCGGCAGGCCGGAGCTCGAGGCGCTGCTCCATGGGGCCAAGAACATTCTGCCACTGCCCACTCTCGACTCTGCCGCCGCCAAGGTGCCCCTGCGGAGGAGCCTCTCTGCGATGGCTTGCCGTGTCAAGAATGGCCTGCGCCAGATGGTGACACGCTCTGCATCAGCCAATTCGAGGCCAGAGTACGCGGAAAGCAAGCATCTGCCATTGGACAACTTCTTGCGCGCTGGTGAGGGCGTAGGACTCAGCCTCCGGGGCGCACGGATGCGACTGTCGACCTACCGGGCATGGCCGAGCATGCACGATAACCGGTTCGCGCTATACAAGCTGACGACGCAGACACCCATGCCCGGCCGGGAGTATGCCGGCCTGTGGGGAGGCACATTTGGATGGCCGCCGGGGAGGCCTGAGGATGAGTGCAAACTTGGGAAGGCTCTCTTCGTCCTTCTTCTCTCCTACGAGAAAGACAGCGAGGGGAAGCTTCTACTGATTGCAACCAAGGTCTTGGAGGGCTCACACTATGTGGTGCATCCGAATGGGTCATCCATGTTTGTTGTGCGGGTGGGTGAACCCTCGACGGAGGCGTTTCCATGGATGACCGAAGAGGATTCCGGTAGCGTGGACATTGAGAGAAGTTTTACTGGGGAGGGCATTGCCAATGGTTACGGGTTCAGGTATCCTGGCTCAAAGCCCGGGTCATTGTTTGTTCTCCGGGATGGCCGGCTCGCCTTTGTGTGGAGAGACAACAAATCTGTGCTCACCTTGCAAAGGCTCGATTTGGAGGAGCTACTGAGGAAAGGGGAGCGTGTGCCTGCATTGCCGCCGATACCAAACTTTGCATACCTCACAAAATCTTACTCTAATGTGTTTGCTGTGATCCATGGCAGTTCCAGCTGCTCATCTTCTACCTCCCAGGTATATATATTAGTGCTATTTATACTGCTTAATCCACTTTGAAAGTTCTGACAAGATCAACATTCTAACATGTACCAAATTGAAATTGATAGTACGTAAGCTCTTATTAGTAAGCCATCGAAGGTTCACCCATTTTCTATTAAGATTTGCTATTTCTAAGTCACCTGAGAAATGTGCAACTACTATATAAAATCAATCGTCGAGTTAGATATTGGAATTTCCTAGTCGGCATAGAAATAGATACTCCATTTGATATATGTTGTTTGGACAACCATGTGCTCTCAACAACATCATGATAAACAGAGTTATGACTAAATCTTTTGATCCTGGCAAATTTCCATATTACAACATTGTTCTCTCAACACCATCACGATGAACGGAGTTATGACCAAATCTTTTCATCCCAACGAATTTCCATATGGTCCCTCTGTATTTAGAAATTCAAGTTGTTACTGCTCGTTGAACCTTAGCTATCAATGCATAGCTCAACAGTCACCATTATATAAATACATTGAAAAATACGCTGGCCGCTTCTGTTTTGCTGATCTGAAACCCTAGTCGATACTCTACAGAAGAAAAACGACTACGCGACATTTTTTTAGATTAACCACTGGAATACTTATTAGTATGATATTTCTTATGTAATTCTGTTCATGCTGATCTTCTTCTGATGACATGATGTAAGATATTTGAATTTTTTTCCTCACCTCAAAATGGTCCTATCTTGCACTATCGAACATCCTTGCTGTTTAGTTCACAATTTCATTTATGTGCTCATCTAACTGGATGAATTCCTATCATTAGGTAAAAGGCATGACTAAGGACCGGGGACTCGGACGATCCAACTGATGCAGAGGTAAAGGGAGCGATGTTTCTGGATCAAGTTCCTGTTTTCCTCCTTGGCAGGCTACATACGGAAGCCTGCTTGCTTTGGTACGATGTCTCACTTCTACCAAGGGAAGAAGACTAGCCATAGTGGTAAACATAATATCATCCAAGGAGATGCCACTTTCCCTCAAACTTGAAATGTCATCAATATACATAGCTGTATTACCCTTATTATACTAGTTATTTTCATGCTGCTGCTTTAAAATTATCGAAATTTGAAAAGAATGAGCTGCCATTCAGCACCTGGCCCCTAGCTCCAAGTGCCAAAATGGCACGTTTTGCAATGGAATTGTATATTTTTTTTCAAAGTATAGATTGTTGAGTTTGATCCTTGGCTGGCACAACTACATGAAACTACCATGATCAATCTCATCAGAATTTGCTCATTTCTGTTATGCATTATCTGCCGGCCAAATTTGGGCCTCTTTTCTTAGGGTGTCAATTTCTGTGTAGCTGTTTATGGTAAACAGAGAAATGTTTAATAATCTATTCGGGGTGGGTTTGCCTTTATGAAGGTGGTTGTGGTTAATCTTCTCTAGTTTTGCGAGGGCCATATGTAGGCCTTGTTTGGTTCAAAATAGTTTCATAGAAATTTTGGAGAATTCCATTCCTTAAATTTTTTCCCATAGTGCTTATTTGGTTTGCGTAGGATTTGAAAACCACCCACCGCCTGTCAAGAGCAAGAGCGTGGTTGTTTTCTCCGTCCAATCTCATTAATTTTTTTCTTTTTTTCTGCGACAACTATGGCAAACACAGAATCCTCGAGGAAATTTTGTGATATTTTTGCAACGCAGTCGGACGACATGTATTACTCCCTCCAACCCAAATTAGTTGACTTAGATTCGATTGTAGATTTAGTATTAGATATATGCGTATCTTGATAATTTTGAGTCAACTAATTTGGGTCGGAATATAAATTCTTGTGTTTTCGTTTATTTACAAGAGTCAACATGTCGTGTCATTCATTTCCACCGGACGTATAGGGTGTCCCTTCCTCCCGGTGGCGCGGCTGCCGATCTGCCTCCCCTAATGTGGCCCTCCCAACCCGCAATTGGGCACATGCATGAAGGAAAAAAATTGGAGGCCTTATATTAGATTTTTTTTTGGTATATTCTAC
Organism: Avena sativa; assembly: GCA_916181665.1. Taxonomy (NCBI): domain Eukaryota; kingdom Viridiplantae; phylum Streptophyta; class Magnoliopsida; order Poales; family Poaceae; genus Avena; species Avena sativa. The sequence goes on along the minus strand of OV702289.1, from coordinate 186,642,523 downwards.
CCCTAGCAACTCATTACTCTTTAACTTGAGCCATTTGCCAATATTTCTAAACCCACGATTTGTTATGCAAGAAAGTATGTATTCTATTTCATGTCCATCTCTCAAGCACTAAAATACATGTATGCTGCTCACAGAAGATCCCGTTGAGTAGCTTTTTGACTTTTCTTCACGTCTTTAGCCACAAGTATGCATGCCGCATGTGGTTTTCTCCTTCATGTAATTTCTCCCTCTTCTCTCTATTCTTCAATATTCGAGGACCCAAGCGACCAAGCACCAGATCCACCTCTATCTTATTTCTTCTCCGATTTGGAGCACATGCAAGATGACATATATTTCACTTTGATCTCTGATTTGCAAGTCATTTGTGCAATAGTGGTTTCTAAAAGATAGCTTGTTAACATACATCGCGGAAATGATTGCAATGCATTTTGGTTGGAATTATTTATGAATTCGATACGATACGCCATGTGCAATTCGACTGAAAATTGTTAGTTTTCTGTTATCGAAACGTATAATTTGTCTCCACACTACCTTTTAGTGTCAATATTTATTGAGGGTCTAATGGCAGGACGTATGTTGCTATGTGTTCATTTAAAAAAACTCATATACTCTGTATAGTTTTGTATCAATACTTGCCTCCATGTTTTTTTTTGGCTCCATCATGCATGCTACCGCTACTCCTGGGCCTCTCCCAGTTTGTTCCGTTGCCCGTGGGCCAGGGTGGGTGGCGCACCATGGCCCGTGGACGTCCATGTGTGCCGCTTCGTGATTGATTTACTCTGCTCCAATCTCTTTTCTATGGATATTTGTGTCGCCCCGGTTGTATGCGACGTTTTCAGGTTTGTTGCTATCTTTTTTTCATCTGGCAGTGGGATTGCTTTTTCTGGGTCTCTCCGGGGTTGGTGGGGATTGATTTGACCCGTGCACGTGATTGTAGGCACAGGACTTGCAGAGATTGCACGTGCGCAGCTACAACGGGAAGCCATCATCGTTGTTGATGGTGCCCCTTCTGCTCGGGCTCTGCTCCTGACCAACCACGCCACAAAGAACTCCAATTACAACATGTTCTCTTGATCCGCAAGTAGAACCGGGTGATCTGCCCCACGTCCTCACCGCCTGCTGCCGCTTGCGAGGAGGCCGCCGCAATCTCCGGCGACATGGGTTCCATCCCTGCCCGAGATTTCCAAGTTGGCTGCTTTGGTTCTCCGATATGGCGCCCACGCCACACCAAGCCATCTGTGGCAGCACTGGTGTTTATGCTGCGCAACCGCCAGCAGTTCCTGGGGATGAACGCAAGCTAGCTGCCAGCTTGGATGTGCTCATGTGCATGAGCGAGCTAGGTGGTGCGGTAACAGCTAGTTGCCTGCTTAGGTGCGCACAGGAGCTAGGCGGCAATGGATGTAAGATAGCTAACTCCCCATCCCCTGTCGCGTCCATGAAGAGGTCGGTCTAAAGCACTGTGTTCTGCAGGTCAGCCGTGAGGTCCCAGCTCGATGGTCTTGGTATGAATGATGACCCACAAGTATAGGGGGTGTATCACAGTATTTTCGAGGGAAGTGAAACCCAATTTATTGATTCGACACAAGGGGAGCCAAAGAACATTTATAAGCCTTAACAACTGAGTTGTCAATTCAGCTGCACCTGGAAACAATCTTGCTCACAGTAGTTTATCAGTAGCAACAGTTTTGTAGTAAGAATAGTAAAGTAACAGCAGTAGTAAAGTAAAGACAGCAGTAACAATAACAGTAAACAGTAGGATTCGAGTGCGGTAGGCATAGGGATGGATGGACGGGCGTAGCATGGACAAGACAATTCACATAGCAATCAGAACATAGGGCAATTGCAGATAAATAAGATAAAGCATCCAAGTACTAGATAATCCTAGGCATGTGTTCCATATATAGTCATACGTGCTCGCAATGAGAACTTGCACAACATCTTTTGTCCTGCCAGCCCGTTTGTAGCGGGGCATCAAGGAAACTACTGGCAATTAAGGTGCTCCTTTTAAAAGAGCACCGGAGCAAAGCATTAACACTCCGTGAACACCTGTGATCCTCACATCAAAGCCATTCCCTCCGGTTATCCCGATTTCTGTCACTTCGGGGCTATTGGTTCCGGACAACAATGTGTGTATACAACTTGTAGATAAGACCATAAACAATACTATCATAATGAATCAATAACATGTTCATATCTGAAATCATGGCACTCGGGCCCTAGTGACAAGCATTAAGCACAACAAGTCGCAACAAAGTCATAAAGCACTAATAAAAGATACTAGGCACCATGCCCTAACAATCTGATGCCATTACATGAACGGTCTCATCCAATCCCTACCATCCCCATAGCCTACAGCAGGAGATTACTCACTCATAGATGGGGGAAACATGGATGGTCGATGGAGAAGCGATGGTGATGATGATGGCAATGATCTCCTCCAATTCCCCGTCCCGACAGGGTGCCAGAACGGAGTTTCTGGTGCTGTTTCGTGGAATCTGGTGGTGGCGGCGGAACGGAACTCCTTCTGGAAAAACGTCGACCCCCACCCCTGAGTTTTTAGGTTAGAAGGCAACTTATAGGCAAAGAGGGAGACCGAGGGGCAGCCTGGGACGGCCAGACCATGACCTGGCGCGGCCAGGCCCAACCCGCGTCTGGGGGTGGTGTGGCCAGGCCCTGGCCCTCCTCCGTCTCGTATTCTGGCTCCGGGAGTCTTCTGGTGAAATAGGATTTTCGGCATATTTTCCGGAATTTTTCCTGATAGTTGATTCTGCACAAAAAGTAGACACCAAGGCAATTCTGCTGAAAACAGCGTCAGTCCGCGTTAGTTGCATCCAAATCACACAAGTTTAGAGGAGAAACAATAGCAAAAGTGTTCTAGAAAGTATATACGTTTTGGACGTATCAACTCCCCCAAGCTTAGCTTATTGCTTGTCTTCAAGCAATTCAGTTGAAAACTGAGTGCGATAAAAGAACTTTCACGAACATATTTGCTTCATATGATGTATATATTCTCAGCATGTGATCAACTACTTAAGAAATTCATAATAAAGAGTATGCTACTGAGTCTACTTAAAAGTCATTGCAAGCTATGAAGAGATTCCAACTCAAAAATAATAAGTAGCATGAAGCATAAACATAAGCAACATTACAATGCTCATAACAAGGTATGATAGAGTGGTATCTCGCTTGCCTTTGATTATGAATGTCAAGGCACCTCTGAAGTTCAAGTGATGACTAGAAGTAAAGATATCAAAGATACAAGCATCAAAGTCATAACACAAATAATCAAGTAATGAGACAAGCACAAAAAGTGACAACTATGCTCTCAAGAAGGTGCTCAAGGAATATATGGAGACTCAACAAGTAAAGGAAAAAGGTTTTGAATAATTTGAAAGGCTTCCAAATGCTGAAAGTATGGTACTCATTAGCTTTGAGCTCTCATTGCCCCTATCATAAGCATCTTTAATGTGGTTAAGGTGAAAGTGAGGTCCAATCTGAGTTATATGCTTAACAGACTATAAACTGGAAATCCCATGTCCCTTGAGTACGAGGGCCGCTCCTCATGCTACTCAACTTTAGTTACCGGTAAGTTCTTGTCATCATAAATATGTGTGTATCATAGAGAACCGCCAACGGGGTACCCCTTGTCCGATGATACGGAAGAATCCCCATATCAAAATGACAAGGCAAGCAGACAATGAGTATCTCAGCAATCTTCTTATTTACCATGGGAAAATGGTGCTTTTTTCTCTCTTTCCTCTTTTCATAAATCTCTTTTTTTCTTTTCTCAATAGCTATCTCTTTTTTTTATAAGAAGAATGCTTCATAGATATCATTATGGTTACGCTGCAGGTTTCCACCATGTCAGCATGGATTAGACCAGCGGCCTAGGCGTTTCTCTAACACACATACATAACTCCATGGACTTACAAGCTCCCCTTTTATTTCACACCGACGACATCCGCAAACAAAAGAGCATGTATCAACTAGGTATATATTTACAAGTGTTGAAAGCGTTCCCCGTGACAGCACGGTTCTGCTAATACCCAGCCTATAATTTGCAAGCATATAACTTTCATGGATAGTCACAATGGTTCAGGTTTATTAAGTGCGGAAAATAAAGTGTGCCATCAAGTTCGTGAGAGCTTTACTAACTAACTTTCTCATAACAAGCAAACATTTTATTCGGAAGAAAACAAGGCATAATGAACATGCACGGGAGTAGCAAATGATGCTAATAGGTAGGTAAAGTGGACACTTTGGAAATATTTGGTTTAGGGAGTTGGAAACTTGAGTAAAACTCAGTGTAAGTGAAGGCTAGCAATAGTAAGGGAGCAACAAACGAGAGAGCAATAGCTGTCATAATCATGCTTGCAACAAAACAGGACTAATCATGGCATGAAAGTGATTCAAGATCCTCAAGGAAAAATAATTCATCGAGGCTTAACTGATTATTATAGTCATATGCATGCATGAGCATGTGCTAAGTCAATTCAAATGAAACATTCAGGGGAGGATACCACGGTGTCATACCAAGTTATGAATAGAATAATGCAAGCAAACATTTATAAGACATGCTACAAACTATTAGCGAGCTGGAGCTAATCATACGAAAGCAAGAACTACTAAGCATCCAAAGATAACATACACCCTACACGAACAGACTAAGCATGCCCACAATGATGAGTATATGTACAAAAATGAAAACAAGTAGAGTTCGTTACCAACCTCTTACCACGCCTCAAGTTGTCATTAATCCTTATTATTGCTCTTCACTTGTGTAGCTTGAATAATAATATGAAACCAATATCCACTAAGGACTACTGAACCCTATAGCAAACTCACAAAACCAAAGAAGAACGACAAATATTTTTGTTGTTTTCGATTTTTAAAACAAGAACCAAAAAGGAAAAACAAGGAAAGCAAAATCTTTTTGGGTTTTTCGAATAGTTCAAACAAAGCAAAAAGGGAAAAACAAACCAAGGCGAAAAGAAGAAGAAGCAAACCAAAGAGAAACAACAGAAATATTTTTGGTCTTTTTGTGTTTTAGAAAGCAAAAGCAAAAGAAAGAACAAAAACTAAAAAGAGAACGAAACATGAATATACAAAGTATCGACGCAAAATGAGATGGAGATGAGTGCGGTGTCGGTGTACCTCCCCCAAGCTTAGGCTTTTGGCCTAAGTGGGTATCAATCCCAAGCCGGCCAGGATGAAGTGTCACCGTGGTACGACGAGGAGGTACCCTCGTCCTGGTGCGAGCTCGAGTACATCCCTCCGTAGTGTGCGGAGTAATCGTAGGAGGGTACATCCTCCTGGGGCTGCTCGTGGAAGCCCAGCAAGCGAAGCTGCTCGTCCACCTCCTTCTTGGAGCGTGACCATGGTCTCCTGTGAACACTAAACAAAGAAGGTTGTGGCAAAGGGATCTCCCTTTCATCCCCGTCAGTGAAGAGCATCCTATATACTAGACTGTCCAAATCAGAAGTAGCAGTAACAAAGTGATGGGTTTTCATAGCAACAAGCTCAAGCCTCTGTGGTGCCAGTACAGTATCATTGGGGTCCACTAAAAGGCCTAATGCATTGATCATACGCGAGGCAATGATGCCCCCATAGATAGGCCCCCTAGCAGCTAGGTGGCGAGCAATAAGCGAGCCAAGGTTGTACCGAGTATCATTGTTAAGCGTAGCAGCAAGGAAGGCTAAATGATAGTTGGAGATATTACTTGTGTTCTCCCTTCCTAGTACGCTAGTAGCAAGATAATATGCAAAGTATCTAAGGGCAGGGAGTTGGATATTTCTTATCTTTCCGCGTTGTGCCATGCGGTCATCATCATTGGTCACCCCTCGGTAAAGCTCCAGCAAATCAGCGGGTCGCCCTTGAATTTTCTTCATGGTCCCTGTCATGCTTATACCTACAATACTGCAAAATCTCTCCAAAGGCATGGTGAAGGGCAAATTATAAATTTTGAAAGAGACAGTCGACTGATAGGATGTGTTAGTAAACGTGAAGCTCTCAACAAAAGTTTTGGTGAGCATAGCGTATTGCTCACTCTCATATATTTCTCCAAAGGTATGGTTGTTCATGCTTGGTATTCTGAAATTTAAACACCTATTAAACAAGTGATTGCAAATTAAATATAATGAGGGATTCTACTCATAGGGACTTGTGAGAGGCCTAAACATGCATCAAAACTATATCTCTAAGCATCAAACAAGCTTACAAGCTCTCATAACCTGTCACCTACAGCAGCAAAATACTCAAGATATAATCCACTAAACACAAATCTACTTGGACAAGGGGAGGAGTCACATACCAAGGAACAAATGCTCCAAATTTAAGCAAGAAAGATGGGATGAGCAAGGAGATCAAAAAAATCGAGAGCAAGCACAGCAAGAACGCGATTTTGAGCAATGAACTGGAGCTTGCTCGGGAGAGAGGAGAACGTGGTAGGTGAGAGAGTTAGTGGGGGGCCAGGGGTGGCCCACACCAGGGCATGGTGCCACCTAGGGCAGGTCGTGCCACCAGGTGGTGTGCCTGCCTGGTGGGTCCCCCTGGTATCCTCCAGGCACTCCTCTGCCCCTTTTTTCACGTAAAAATTTAATATGAATTTTCTGGAATTTTTCGAGACACTTTATTTTTGGGCATTTTTCAGGTATAGATGAATGATTTTCTGACAGAAAAAGATTTTCTGGAATGATGCAATGACAAAACAAGGCTAGAACTACAGAAGTTCTAAGACACTCTAACATGCAAGCAACTAACAATAAAGAAAACTAAACGAAAGCAAAAACTAAAATGGATAGCAATAGAAGTAGACGAAGATAATCATAGTGAAAACATTGTTTTGTTCAATGAAATCCTTTTGTTAACAAGGTTGATCAGGTCTTGTTACCAAAACAATTCCATATGAGACAAAACTTTGTATTCCACTAATGATTATGTTACCTCAACCTTGATAGCAATGGTCCCAATCATAATGGTTTCAAATTTTTCTTTTGGTATGGGACAATATATTTCTCCAACTTGAATGCCTTCAACATGTTCAATTGAATTCAAACCATAAGTCCTTTCAATCTTCTTAGGGAAATAGACAGTATGTTCCTTGTCATTAACATTGAAAGTCACCTTCCCTTGATTACAATTAATAACAGCTCCTGTAGTATTAAGAAAAGGTCTCCCAGGAATAATTGACATATTATCATCTTGAGGCATTTCAAGCACAACAAAATCAGTTAATATCAAGCAATTATGAGTCACTTGAACATGTACATCCTCACATATACCAACAGGAATAGTGGTAGATTTATTAGCCATTTGCAAAGATATATCAGTTGGTATTAATTTTTCTAGTTGAAGCCTCTTATAGAGAGAGAAAAGCATAACACTAACTCCAGCTCCCAAATCACACAAAGCAGTTCTTACATAACTATTCTTAATAGAGCGAGGGATAGTTGGAATCCCAGGGTCTCCAAGTTTCTTAGGAATCTTACCATTGAAGGAATAATTAGCAAGCAAGATAGAAATTTCTTCATTAGGGATCTTCCTTTTATTCGAGACAATATCCTTCATATACTTTGAGTAAGGAGGCAATTTAATAGCATCAGTCAAAGGAATTTGCAGGAATAAAGGTTTCATCCACTCACAAAACTTATTATAGTGTTCATCTTCCTTTGACTTGTGTTTCTTATCAGGGAAAGGCATAGGTTTTTGGACCCAAGGTTCTCTTTCACTTCCATGTTTCTTAGCAATAAAATCTTCTTTAGTGTATTTAGTATTCTTAGTGTGGTTTTCAGGTTCTTCTTCAACTTTTTCTTCATTAGGAACTTCATTTTCTTCATTACCACCTTCAGTTTCAGCACCAGAGATAGATATACTATTAGGATCTATAGCAGGTTCAGAGGGTTCTACAACAGTTTTATGTTTCTTTTTCCTTTTCTTATGAGTAGAACCACTATTTTTAGCTTGTTGAGAATCCTGCTCAATTCTTTTGGGATGCCCCTCAGGATATAGAGGATCCTGGGTAGCAGCACCACTTCTAGTTCTAATTTCATAAGCATGTTTTTCTTTAGCATCATTAACTATCAAGTCTTTTTGCACTTTAACGAGTTGATCTATTTGAGTTTGAACCAATTGAAAGTGTTTAACAATCATTTTAACATCATTAGAGGTTCTTTCCACAATATCTTTCAACTCAACAATAGCTCTAGTGTTTTCCATTAGATGATTTTGCACCCTTTTATTAAAATTATCTTGCTTAACAATAAAGATATCGAATTCTTCTAAGCATTGATCAGGAGGTTTAGAGTAAGGGATATCACCTTCATCAAAGTGTTGGAGAGAGTGTACCTCAATAGTGGATGAGTAGGGGATAGGCTTACATAATTCTTCTATAGGAGGTAAATTCTTGACATCTGCAGCTTTAATTCCCTTCTCCTTAAGACATTTCTTAGCTTCCTTCATTACTTCATCATTCAATTCAATAATTCCCCTCTTCTTTGGTGTTGGAATAGGCACCGGAATAGTAGGTTCAGGTACAATTAGTTTAGGTATAGCTTGTTCAGGAGGAGTCCAATCTTCATAGTTCTTACTTATTTTGGCCATTAATTCCTCAGCTTCCTTAGGAGTCCTATTCCTGAAAACACAATCAGCACAACTATCTAGGTATGTCCTAGATTCTTCGGTTAGTCCATTATAAAATATATCAAGAAACTCATTCTTAGGTAATGGACTTCTAGCCTGTGCATGAATCAAAGCACAAAACCTTGCCCATGCTTTGGGCAATATCTCTTTTTCTCCCTGTTTAAAATCAAAAAGTTCCTGCAAAATAGCATGTCTAGCACTAGGAGGAAAATATTTCTGCAGGAAAGTACTAATCAAGCAATCAAGGCTATCAATAGATGCAGGAGGTAAATTACTAAACCAAGTTTTAGCTTCTCCTTTTAGTGAAAAGGGGGAAATCTTGGCAACAAAGTAAGTACGCATCTTAATATCATCAGAAAACAAGCCACTCATGGTAGAAAGTTCATTCATATGTGCTACCGCACTTTCATTCTTAGTCCCACAAAAAGGTTCTTTCTCAACAATAGCTATGTAAGATAGATCGAGAGAGAAATCATAATCTTTATCTATAATGTTTATGGGAGAAGCAACAAACTTAGCAATAGGAGACAATTTGGGTCTAATAGTACGCCTCTCAAGGAGACTCTTAGCAGCGCTCCTATCATGGGTGTTTTTACATTCTTTAATAAATTCATCGGTCATCTCAACATAACCATCTTCAATATCATAACTTTCACTAGACTCAGGTGAACTAACAGGTGTGGTAGTGTCTTCATTAGGAGTTTCAGTATTTCCAGCTATAGTTCTAGCAATCGTAGCATCTAGGAAAGAACCTAATGAACCACTCTTATAACGCACAGTAGAAGCAGCATCATAAGCATCAGAAGTTTTAGATTCAACAGTAGTAGCAGTGTGTGTAGAATGTGTATGTGGTGGTGTAACGAGCTTACTCATAACAGATGGTGAATCAAAAGCAGCAGAGGTGTTCAGAACCGTACCTCTTCTTGTAGTGGATGGTAAAATAGGAAACTTGCCATCACGAGACTTACCCATGATGGATGGATAGCAGCGAACAATAGAGAATCCAAGTGAACTTAATAAATAAAGCTATGCTCCCCGGCAACGGCGCCAGAAAATAGTCTTGATGACCCACAAGTATAGGGGGTGTATCGCAGTATTTTCGAGGGAAGTGAAACCCAATTTATTGATTCGACACAAGGGGAGCCAAAGAATATTTATAAGCCTTAACAACTGAGTTGTCAATTCAGCTGCACCTGGAAACAATCTTGCTCACAGTAGTTTATTAGTAGCAACAGTTTTGTAGTAGGAATAGTAAAGTAACAGCAGTAGTAAAGTAAAGACAGCAGTAACAATAGCAGTAAACAGTAGGATTCGAGTGCGGTAGGCATAGGGATGGATGGACAGGCGTTGCATGGACAAGACAATTCACATAGCAATCAGAACATAGGGCAATTGCAGATAAATAAGATAAAGCATCCAAGTACTAGATAATCCTAGGCATGTGTTTCATATATAGTCATACGTGCTTGCAATGAGAACTTGCACAACATGTTTTGTCCTGCCAGCCCGTTTATAGCGGGGCCTCAAGGGAACTACTGGAAATTAAGGTGCTCCTTTTAATAGAGCATCGGAGCAAAGCATTAACACTCCGTGAACACATGTGATCCTCACATCAAAGCCATTCCCTCCGGTTATCCCAATTTCTATCACTTCGGGGCCATTGGTTCCGGACAACAATGTATGTATACAACTTGTAGATAAGACCATAAACAATACTATCATAATGAATCAATAACATGTTCAGATATGAAATCATGGCACTCGGGCCCTAGTGACAAACATTAAGCACAACAAGTCGCAACAAAGTCATAAAGCACTAATAAAAGATACTAGGCCCCATGCCCTAACAATCTGATGCCATTACATGAACGATCTCATCCAATCCCTACCATCCCCATAGCCTACAGCAGGAGATTACTCACTCATAGATGGGGTAAACATGGATGGTCGATGGAGAAGCGATGGTGATGATGATGGCGATGATCTCCTCCAATTCCTCGTCCCGACAGGGTGCCAGAACGGAGTTTCTGGTGCTGTTTCGTGGAATCTGGTGGTGGCGGCGGAGCAGAACTCCTTCTAGAAAAACGTCGACCCCCCCTGAGTTTTTAGGTCAGAAGGCAACTTATAGGCGAAGAGGGAGACCGAGGGGCAGCCTGGGGCGGCCAGACCATGCCCTGGCGCGGCCAGGCCCATCCCGCGCCTGGGGGTGGTGTGGCCAGGCCCTGGCCCTCCTCCGTCTCGTATTCTGGCTCCGGGAGTCTTCTGGTGAAATAGGATTTTCGGCATATTTTCTGGGATTTTTCCTGATAGTTGATTCTGCACAAAAAGTAGACACCAAGGCAATTCTGCTGAAAACAGCGTCAGTCCGTGTTAGTTGCATCCAAAGCACACAAGTTTAGAGGAGAAACAATAGCAAAAGTGTTCGGAAAAGTAGATACGTTTTAGACGTATCAATGAACGCAGTCGACAGACTCCTCTGTGGTAAGGTTCCGAGCTGCCCATGACTTGGTTGTGGTAATGTCATTGTTCTGCCGCTTGGACGAGGAAACGGCAGGGAGGCGCACACTCTACAGCGCAGGCGGGCACACACATGGTTCTCTATGGCGGCACTTGGCTTCCTGCAAAGCGTGCGGACAACACGCAAGTGTGGGAGGTAGCCGAACGGCAGCTTGTATCATGGGGGCCGAACTTTGCGGCAACGACCAAGGCAACCTGCAACCGCGTGAGTGATCAGCGGCGAGCAGAGCTGGCCGGTCGCCGTGTCTTTGGACATGGGAGCTGGCCGGTGGCACGGTGTCGGCGTGGCATGCCGTGACGGAAAGGACTAGACGCAAGTGGAGACCCTATGGTGCTAGAGGCTCGGCTGAGAAGTGATGCGTGACCTTGGCGCTCCTCCGGTCTCTATGTCTAGCGCTACCCTACGCCAGTCCTTTTACGAGATGTACCCATGGACTAAGCAATCAACGTCCCAATTCAAAGATCAAGGTCCTTCTGGTGCTAGGTTTTTATTTTCCGTTATACTAATCTGTCTTGCCATCTCCATATGTCAGTATTGAATGATAGCTCTAATATTATGGTGTATGGATCGATGTTACATCTAATTTTTTATTTAAGGCTTTGAGCTAAACTTTCAATCAATTGCCAGATTACAAGTAGTAGTAGTTGTTGTAGTAGTATCGTGTTATTTATTTATGGATGGATCTTTCCTCTTATTATCTTGTCAAATAGTTAGGAAGTGTACACATGCAAATCATTCTCCTAATATTACTGATTTTAATTTGTACCTGTGTAATTGCTATCAGTATATCTTAGTTAGAGAACTATAGAAGAGTGATGTGTGTTTACAATATTTTAGCTTATTATGTCGCCTTCTTGTGTAGTGCATGACTAATGAGTAGATGAATTAGAGAACTTGAGATGTCTAATACACATTCTTTATCCGTATGGCTTAGGCACCACAAAATGTGTGTCTAGCAGCACTCATGTGTTCATAGAAAGTGAGGAAATGACATATTTGTTCCCTCAAACTGATAATGGTGTAGTCTAAGTCAGTTAGAATAACAAAATTTACTCACTTCAGTGTATTGTGTAAAATTTACTCACTTTACTACATTGTATATATTCAACTCCCATGGATAGCTGTATTTTTTAGCTTTCTATAAATGCTAATGGATGAGGAGACATCTACTATCAGTCCATCATAAATTATAAGACAAACATCTAATTCTGCCTTCAGACATAATTTGCTCATGTAAAAAATAATATTTTTCCAGTATTTGTAGCAAAGTGAATTGAGGTTTCCTCGATTGGTGTAAAGGAGGAACTTGGTTATACACCTCGATCATTAGACATAAGCTTATAGATTAACCAGTTCATATTATTGTGATGTCAAAACTTTGAGAAGGATTTTTGTCTGTCGGATGATTATTTTTGTTGTTGTTTGTTGGCCAATTGTCTACAGTCAATGTATTCATTTAGTTTTTTTTATTCTGCTCCAAGTATTTTTTTTCTGAGTTGTCCTTGGTCATTGTATATATTTTTTATACATCATTTTATAATGTCGTTTGTTTAGATTGCTTACTATACATCAGTTTATTTGCTATGGACCATATATGTGGTAGATCATTTTTATTGTATGAGCACCTATGTAGTTCCGTGTTGTGAGTGCTACCCCGAAGGGCTCCTATGAATGCACAGCTTTTGAGTATCTCACCGGAGTTATGTAATAATAATATGTCAATTCTATTAACGCCACATCTATAGAATTATTTATAATTGTGGTGGTTTTAGTGATCTTATTGGAATTGTGTATAGATGTTCATCCTCCTAGCAATTTTTTAGACTAATAAAATGAATTTATATCTTAATAATACATCTTGTTTGTTTCAAATGCATCTATTAGAATTATATACGAGTCAAATGGAAGGGCATTGTTGGAGTAGTGTAAAGATAGAACAGTCCACAAATCTACAGTATAACAGAATGATACAGTTCTGATTATGGAGAGTCAACTTAACTGATGGTACTCGCATACAGAAAGAATAAATTACATGCACGCCACTTGCCGGTATGCTAGGCCAATCCTCTAGCCATATTGTGTGTGCCATGTGTATGCCCATTAGGTTCGCACGGTTCGAGTTATCAGTTTAGATTTACGTGAGCCGATTAGGACAAAATGTCCAAAAGCCTAAAAGTGTTATTTATAACAGTGGCGGTGACACGAATAAAAATGACTGGAATTCTACCGTTCTGATCACACCATGCCAAAACAAATATAGATGGCGAGGCAAAACTCGCATACCCGTCTAGTATATTGTATCCCCCTCCCCCGTGCAACCAGAGCTGGCAAGCTCTGCCACTGATCCCGGTCCTTGTCGGCGGGAGGCCTCTTTTTTAATGTTTTTCTTAGTTTGCTTAGGATTTATATCCTACTTATAAAGGCATGGCTGCGGTGAGTCTCTGAATATAGAATAAAGTCCTCGTTGTCTTGCCCCCGTTGCGGTGATGTGTCTAACGCCCCTCAAGGGTGTGTGGAGGTGTGTATCTAGAGAATTTCGCTAGATTTGATCAGTGTTCTTTCTAATCTATACTTCTCTTTATCGGAGATGGTTGTTGCTCGCATGCAATGGTCCTTTTGGGTCTATTAAAGCATGTCTAGTCGAACCCATATAGTTTAGATGAGCAAAAGTCTCCCTATCTCTTAACTTCACTTATTTTCTCATCTAAATGAAATCGCTTCCTAGATGATCCCCTAAACTTAACTCCCTAAAATTTTGTTTTCTGCAAACCAAATCATTTGAACCAAACATAGCGCTTACAAGCTGAATTAATAAATGTAATAAACCAAATTATTTAATATTACAAACTACATTAATAAATGTAATAAATTAAATTGTTTAAAATCCAATGAATGATAAAATCTCCACTAAGAATTATTGTAGATACCCAGTGATGCTCAACAAGATCATCTTATAACTGAGTATGTGTCCCCTTATTCTCGATGGTTCGATGCATATTGAGGAAGTGTTCAATTCTATTTGCATCATGCTCAGGCTCAACAGGGTCTTCATTTGAGATGTATTGATAGTTCTCTGACATTTCTCACTCATATTCAATGATCATGTTATGCAAAATGATGCAAGATGTCATTATTTACCATAGGACCCATGGCTTCCAATACTCTGCATGTCCACGAATAATGCCAAAGTGCTTCTGAAGTACACCGAAAGCTCTCTCCACATCTTTCCTTGATGACTCTCGACACGTTGTGAAGTGTGATTTCATTGAGTTGTTTGCAAGATGCAGTGGGATTGATTTCACAATGAAGTTTGATTTCATTTATGTGCTCATCTAACTTGATGAATTCCTATCAAATTGTGCAGTGTGATTTCATGGAGGATAGATCCCGCCAGCAAGATAGTAACCCTTAGTGTACTCATGGCCTTCGATCACATAGTTGCAAGGAGGAGCATCACCCTTAACAAGCCTTGAGATCACTCATGTCCTAGGATCCTAGCCTCAGCCGTCGAAAATCCTCATTCAAAATCATGATCGTAGCCATTTGCAAATCTTAATCATCTTCCTCCTCCAATGACGAAGAGTCTTCAAAGATCATCTCCCTCAACCTCTTCATGTATAGCCGAAGATCATCTTGCTCAATCTTGGTTAAAAAGAAATGAAAAACACAAAAAGCTCACCTAGTGAATTCATCGAACACCTTGTGAGTGAAGGAAGTGAGAACCGTGGTCGTTGGAGTAGAGCTGACAAGCAGGGGTGGGATCACCGTCAGGGCTACGTGACGGTTGGAAGTCCAGGTAGTGGTCGTGGAATAGCAGGCTAGCTAGCTGCCGTTCGAGTAAACAAAGTCGTCGCGGCTGGGAACTTCTCATCGAAAAAGAGGTTGGGGGAGTCGGTTCTGGCCATGCCTAGCTCCGTCGATCTACAACCACCCCATCCTCCAATGGCTCCATTTTAGAACGAAACGAGATCGGCACGACTGGAAACTCAAGGGTTACACAGCAGAAAACAAAAAAATCTAGCAACGAAAACGATATAGCCAAGATCTACTCTAGATATAAGGTAATGGAGGGATTCGATGTTCATACCTTTGAAGACCGAAAAGTGTTATGTTCTTATAAACATTGATGATATAGTCGTACGGCGACGCCAACCTCAACTTTGCGCAGGCCTACAAGCAATGAGTGCCACAACTAGCAGCACCTCCGTGGTTCTACACGCATTCAGTGTAGAGACATCTCCCGGGCTCTAATCCAGCAAAGCAGCGGAAGAAGATCTATCCGAACCAAAGATTGATCCGGACCAAAGATCTAGCAGCACGACAGCGTACGTACGGTGGAGAAACTCCTGTTCTCGTATGCATGTTCTAACTTGGGAACCACACGTGAGAAAGAGACAAAGATAAAAGCCAATTGATGGGATGCTTTGAGGGGAGGGAGCTCCCCTCTTTATATAGGAGGAGAGGGAGCATCACAAGGAGGAAGGGGGCGGTGTGGGACTATTCCCACCGCTGACCCCATGTGGGCCCCACGTGGGGTGCCCCTTGGCCCTCCTTGGGATGGCGCGCCACCACATGGGCCTCCCCTTCGGGTGACGCCCATTTAAGCGGTCTGCCCCTAAAATATATTTACAAATATATTTTAATATTAATTCATCTAATTAATATTAAATACATATAATTGATGCATGTAAAATACATATATGAACTTTGTAGTTTATTATGTTAAAATCATTATTATTTTGCAACTTTATTATATTTATTAGTACTAACCTACTAATAGTTGCAAAAGTGCACAAGTTCTTGATTTTCACTTTGTTGCGTAGGAAACACCCAAATATAGAAGGAAACCGCTCATTATGGTAAATTATGGTAGACATCTACTATCAGTCCTCGAATTTGTCCCTATAGAACAATTTCAAAGATCGCCACGAAACGCTCCAAATACGGCGTCCAACGGAAAAAAAATCAAAATATGCAAGTTGTTGGAAATTTTCTACCGATCATTCTAGACATAAAATTCGCCTTAATCGGATTTTGGAAGGCCAAACTGAAGCCCATGGAGTACAAAAACAGACTCAGGACTCTAAAAGTTTGTGACGTGATTGACTCAAACTCCTTCCATATTTGATGATTTTGGCAAGCCATGACTTTATGTGCTCATAAAGGACAAAGAGGAGTCCTAGGAAGGTTCTAGAGGTTCCCAAGAGCCATACGGATCTACTCGTCGCTCGCTACCTCCCCTGATGATGGAGGGTGAGACTTGTCAATGAATCAACACTCTTCCCGAGAACAATATCGACTCATGGGAATATATGTGAGACGCCTTCGTCAGGAACTTCGAGGGCTCCTACACCCGTGCCACCATCATCGGGGACCTAGAATGCTGCATCCAGGGACCGCGCGAGTTGACTCGCCACTGGGTCCATTGGTGGTAGGACCTTTGGATCAATGCTTCCGGCATCCACCCAGACACGGTGATCTAGTGCTTCAAGAATGCGTGCCGGTACAAACCCCTGGTCGCCAAGATCAAGAGGGTCTACCAGACACTCGACAACATCCCCGACCTCCCCGAGATCGCCAAGCGCTATGTGGAGGAAGATCCCATCCAGGACTCACACGACGAGTCGGGTGGGAGACGCCGCTCGGGCAGCCAGGACAATGGCAGGCACCGCGAGCTACGCTACATCAACACCTGCCAAACCGGCAACAGAAGAGTCGACTTCATCGCCAATGCCAACTACGGGTAGCACGACCCCAAGAACTTCCACCGCGATGGAGGCAACTTCCATGTCAGCAACACCGCAAGGGCAAAATTTGTCCCTATGATACTTTCAATCCGGATTACGGATGCAGTATAGCTTATTTTTCTCTAGTAGACCTAGGTTATCGAATCCTCGAGAAGCGAATGCGTAGTGAAGTTACTTTAATGGACCTTTGGGAGTTTTAGAATTCCTTTTGTGTTTTTACCGGACCAATAGCTTGCGTCTTTTTGTTGTTGTTGATGATGGAGAGAGAGGGCCTAGGGCGTTCGGTTTCACCTGTAGCTGTGCAAAACATCTTATAGGAATAAAAGATAGAAAGAAAATATGCATGTACTTGTTAGAGCAAGATAAATTATATGTGGGCAGTGCATCCATAATTGCTATGGGCTCTGCAACCGCTTATAGCAATAACCTACTAGTCTCATCCATAGAAGAAATAGAACTAATGATATGCATAGTGATGTCACCGTTAATCCCAAGCAAATCCCTCACATACAGCTATACTACCCCTTCTGTCACTGGGGTTCCCAACCTGCAGATCAGTCATTACTCATACTCCCTATACCTGGGTCAACCCTCGGGGTCTTGGGTACCTGACAAGTCCTTGGATTGAGGCAAGAGAGGATACAATAATCTTCATGTCATACAAACTAATACACGATCCCATCTATGATAAATCACATGCACAAACGCTACATGGCTAGGCCAAAGCCCTTAGCCCAAGGAGAATTACTCACACATAGAGATGAGATCAACAATCATAAACATTGAAATGAAAATCATAAGATTGATAGCAATAGTCTTACAATGTCGCCAATTGGAGAATAGATCTACTATTACAAGTGGTGGAATATGGCTATGGAGATGGAGAAGGGTTTTGAGATCTGGAGGCCGCTAGTGATATGTGGCAGAGAATTTTTGGCGAGGTCGAAGAGAGTTTTCTCATCGCTCGAGGCTTCTTTATATAGGGGACCCTTCACGAAAGTTGTTCTATTTGACCTAACAGTGGCGACGCCAACTATACGACCGGAGTTATACGCCGAAATTTTGCTCCGGTCGTATAGTTGGTCATTAAAGCGTCTGCCTCCGCTGTACGGCTCCTAGTTTCTTCTGGTTGTTGGAAATCTTATAGATTTGACTTTAATGTAGTGATTCTATTCTTTAAACGACATTATCTACGTAGGAAAAATATAAAAGAAAGGATTGCATACCTCTCTGAATATTAGGCATTAGTGGCAGGGTTTAGAGAGATATTTCATCAAAAGTATGAGTAATATCAGTTTAAATGTGGACGTAGATGGCTATATTTCAGAGCCATCAACCTCCCCAAGCTTAAACTTGATCATCCCCGAACAAGAAAACCAAAATCAAAAAGGAGCTCAGCATTTAAACTGAAATAACGAGATGGTGATATTACTCATGATTAGTAGTCTCATGTTTCTCCCACTTCATAAATCTGAAAAACATCAGCATAGATAGAGTAATGGCAATCATATCATATGGTTTTCATGCATCCTTATAGTGCAGCAAAATTATTGTCAACATGGATGATTCAAATGAGTAAATTTTATTCCATGTCAAGTAATCAACTCATAGGCTTGCCTTTGATCAATAAAGTATAATCATCTAAATTAAGAGTGTGAGAGTTGTCATGAAAAGCATATACACTAGAGTATCTCAATTCTCCCACGTCGATAAATCGAGACTTTTCAAGCACTACTTTTCTATTCATTGTCCTTCAAGAATTCCAGTTTTTTAAGTAATTGAGAGCATGCCAAAAAATATTATTAGTTTATCGGGCTATGATGGACACTAGTGGCATCACTAAGGTTTTGTTCCTTTTGCATAATGATTTCTCATAACAGCCAGAGGAGTGATTCAATCATGATTACAGCTACCCGGGAGTGCCAAATATCTTACCCACTATAGCATTGCTGCTATAAGTGTTTAATCAACTCATAGTCGAAATCTAGGAGTTTCCTCCATAAAGATCGTTCGTAGGCCAGCGGAGTTGTTGGCATCCCATGAAGTTTGACACGCATAAAGCTATATCATTCTTATGATTAACAAGTCAAACTTTGGCATGCTCACAAAAACCTCTAAACATTAATTAATCGAACAAATCCTTTTAAAGAGAGCTATCAACTCAATCAACATTTTCAGTGGTGTTGAGTAACTCTAGAAATAAACCTTCAAGACTAAGAACTACAACACCCAAGCCTTCCGTTGTGAGACGTTTTCTTATTACAATTGTTTAGCAAGTTTTAGGCAAGACTTGGTTAATTACGAGATATAGAACAAAATGTACCCAATTAAATACCCACGCAGATGAAAATCTTACTACAATACAAATACTCACTTCACCAATATAATATCTCAACATTTACTACTAACTAGCATGGGTTTCTCAAACTTCAAAAAGTGGGGAGTCATAAGGCATACCTCTCATGTTTGGTTCCACTTCTCTCTTCCTTTTTTATTTGTTTCTTGGAACTCCAAGTTGATCACTCTCCTGCAAATACATAAAGACCTCGAGGCGGAAAGAAAAGAAAGAGGGAAAATAAGGAAAAATGGAGAAATCTTTTTGTGATTTTTAAGAGAGGGACTTTAAAGAATAGAAAATTGGCGGCAAAGCTCGGCTAGAAAATCTTGAAAGAAAAATAGAAAGAACTAAAAATAAAGTGTTGGGGAAACCAACACGAGTGCTTATAAACTCAAATAAAAACACAACCTCGAAATAAATAAAAGGAAATGAACGCCAAGTAAAGATACATGAGGAAACTTCCCCAAGCTTAGGCTGTTGCAAGCCCTTCAAATCATTGTGGTGGAGGGAAAAAGTCATTACTCTAGTTCGCAAATTGAGTTGAGAGGTTACTAGTTGATTCTCGGAGGTTCAAAGAGAGGCTATGCATCCTCTCCACAGTCCCTCCAAGTCCTTGGAAATCTTGGTATGTGGTAAACCGGGTTTGTGGTTGCTCCTCTTGATAAGGAACTTCTTGCTCCTCCTCTTGGTCCTCACCCTCTTCCAGAATCTCCTCCTCGGGTTGGTGTTGCTCAGCATGCAAGTCATATAGAAAACATTCCTCCTCGATAGAGAAAAGACCATTAGGCATAGGAGCGGGGTAGAGACGCCCAGCTCCAGCAATATGCAGATAATAAACACCACCTCTCCTAGTGAGCATTCCACGGGCTCTCAAAATAGAGAAACCAACACGTGTCTCACCTAGCACGGGTTGCAACTCACCTAGGTCAATGCCTAGGGAAGTGGCAAGCACGGTGATGACGCCTCCACCTGTGATTGGTCCTTGGCTTTGGGAGGCTTGGTGCTCCAGGTAGCGCACGAGGATGGCGCCCAAGTTGAGTGACAAGCCGCAGTTGATGTAAGCAGCTTTTGCAAGGAATAGGATGTCCTTCTCATTGAGTCTCATGAACTCATTACATGCCTGCAAGGTGTTAGAAATAACATAGAACAAATAGCAAATTGTAGGATGTTGAATATTCTTCCCCTTGTTCATTCTACTAGTAAAACTCATTCCATTATAGTATTGTTCAGGGGTAGGTTCTAAGCCAGTAAAGGATGCGCGTAAGGCATGAATATCATTGTTTGGCAAATTAAAACATGCGCACCATTCATCTGATGTTAAGGTGTAGTTGTTGTTCATCAGACGGAAAGAAATAGTGTCCTCTCCTTGCCTTTGTTTAACGGTGCTTTGCAACAAACGTAGAAATTCAATGGTTAAGCGGCGATAAGTAGGCACATCATTGTATAGAAAATTTTGTAGGATAGCTCTATTGCAAAGTAAATTGAAGTCATCAGAAATACCGAGTTGGTTCAATATAATGGGACAAGCCCACTTGGTGGCCTTCACTTCGCGGTTCTTGATCATGTTGAAGCGATCACGATGGGCCTCACCCCTGAACCGTATCCCCATGCGTTCCTAAGCGGCAGACCAAGAAGCGCTAGCGGTGGCACGAGCACGAGTTTGGATGCTTGTGTTCATCATCTAAAACATTGAAGAAAGGCAAAAATAAAACTTTTTGATCCAACAACAGTAAGTGCATCATATTCCTCATCATAGCACACTAAAGAATCTCCTCAAAATAATAATCTAGGCAAGAAAATCATGGCAATTGGTTCATAGTAGGTCTCACCCTAGATTGATAATGACAATAGATCAAAGATGAATTTGCAAAAAGTAATTGGAGGATCGGAGGAGAAACACACTGTAGATCACTCGTGTGCGAGGAAATCGAACGAATTTGAGCAGAGATGAAGATCTCTTGAGGTTTTGAGAGAGTTTGGAGGTAGAAGAAAGAAAAAGGATTGAAGTTTTGGAGTTGGAGGTACCTTACCGTGTGATTTTGTGTTCGTACGCAACTATACAGGCACAGTTATACGGCCGGAACATGCGTTTCCGCCGTATAGTTGGCCTTCTGTCAAAATATTAGGGTTTCCTCCTAGCGGCGGGCTGCTTTACAGACGCAACTATATGGCCGGAACAAAATATTCCCGCCGTATAGTTGGTCATTAAACTGTTTATCCTTGCGAAAGAAAATATACAGAGGCATCGATATCTATATGACCGGAACTGTACGGCCGGAATTTTCTTTCCCGCCATAGAGTTGGTCGTTAAACTCTCAGTATATTGGAAAAGAATTTGTATGGAGGAATTGATATCTATACGACCGGAGCTATACGTCCGGAATTTTCATTCCCGATGTATATTTGGTCGTTAAACTCTCAGTACATATTAAAGAAAAATTGTCGATGGCAAGATATCTATACGACCGGAACTATACGACCGGGATTTTTATTCCCCCCATATAGTTGGTCGTTAAACTCTCTGTGTGCATCAAAAAATTCTGTTTCTTCAAAAACTATTTCTTTTCCTGTAACTTAGTGATATACCTTGTTTTTGACAGAGAATTTACAATAAATATTGTCGACCAACAATAGCATGAATAAAGCAGAATTTCAAGTACTACCGAACTTCTTCTCCTCAAATGGATTTTTCTAGCACTCTTTATTAAACATAAACTTAAAATAAACCCAAAAACTTAACTCAAACCTTTATTTAACATGGGTTGCCTCCCATGGGCCCTCTTTTATGGTCAATAGCTTGACCTTGATGATACTCACTAGGGCCAGATGAGTGGAACACCCACTCCAAAGTAATTGGCCTTCAAAGTGATGGCCTCCTTTTCAACATGCTTGGCTTTCTTCTTCCTGGGGAAATGAATAACAAAAGGATCCCGCGAAGGCAATTGTAGCTTCACGTTCCCTTCATGTAGATTAATCAAAGCCTTAATAGTTCTTAAGAAAGGATGGCCTAAAATAATAGGAGCAGTAGCATATTCAGGCATGTCAACAATAACAAAATCAATAAGAGCGGGACATCCTTTAATGTATACTAAAGTGTTCTCCTTAATTCCTATAGCTTGTTTGTAGGTAGAATCTGCTAGTGCAATTTTAATTCAGTGATTTCAAAGGAGACAAGATTTAACTTGTTAAAAAGACTCTTTGGAATTGTTGAGACGCTTGCATCTAGATCACAAAGTGTAGCTATCAAATTGGTTCCAATTTTAATCTTAATAGTAGGCTCAAATATGTCATCTAGTTTAACAGGTAATGTTTCAGGAATTTACGTGTATTCTTCCTCAAGCTCACGTACCTTTATTGCTACCTGATTAATAAAGTGCTGATACATAGATTCTTCACTACCTTCACTCACCAGAATCTTGACGTTGATCCTTTTTACGAGATCTTCAACGATGTAGCTTGCTGAAGGAGCATTACTATAATCAAGTTCTTTAGGCTCCTCCCTTTGGATCCTCATCATTTTGAGTTCTTCAACAGGATTAGACTCAACTTTACCTGCAAATTTAGCTAGAATGAGTGTTTGACTCTCGATTATCTTACCTAGCTGTGCCTCAACGATCCTCATTCTTTCTTAGAGGGCCTGTAAATCATTTCTCAAACTAACAACTTGATTAGATAATTTACCAAGCATATCATCCTCCTTCTCCAGTATTTTAACAAGAATATTGTTTTGTTCATTTTGTGAGTCTATAAAAGACTTAAGTGTTTCTTGGAGACTACCATTACTAGTTCCCATATTATTATTGCAGTTACCTGCAGGACTAAAATAATGTTTCTGAAAGTTATGATTGTAACTCTTCTTCCAAGCAGGGTTATAATCGTTACAAGCTACAAAATCTATTTCTTCAATATTTGTTTCAGGGGTGGCTCTTACCTGGGTTTCCTTATCTTTTACGGCTAGTATGAGCTCATCCAACTTGGCATTGAGTTCTTCGTTTTCTTGTGATGAAATAGAGTTCACCTTCTTCGTGTTTGATCTTTCCACATGCCATTGGGCATGGTTGTCTTGCATATTATCTAGAAGTTGCTTTACTTCAGTAATATGTTTACCCATAAATGTTCCTCCAGCTACAATATCAAGCATAGACTTAAACACAGGATTAAGAGCATTATAAAATAAATGGAGGATTAACCAATCTTCCATCCCATGACTAGGACAATTTCTTAAGCATTCTTTCATCCTCTCCCATGCAAGCGCTAGTGGCTCATGCTCTTCCTGTCTAAAGACAATAATATTAGATCTGAGTTGCATAGTCTTTGCAGGTGGGAAAAATTTAGTCATAAATAAAGAAGTACATCCCACCCATGATGTAATAGTATTTCTAGGCAAATATAACAACCATTCTTTTGCTCTTCCTCTTAGAGAGAAAGGAAATAAAACAAATTGACCGCATCAGGGTCAACATATTTAATACGCATCATATTACATATTTCAGCGAAAGTATTCAAGTGCATACCTGCGTCTTCAACAACAGAGCCTCCAAATTGATTTTGTTGAACCAAACTTAAGTAATGGGGCTTAATTTCATAGTCATCACCAACAATTGCTGGCTGAGTAATAGGAGTACATAAATAATCATTGTTGGGAGTAGCAAACTCCCTAAGCTTGTTTTCAGCCATATTTCCTATGTTTTTGGGTTTTCTTAAACAAAGAATTATAATAGTAAAAGCAATAATTTAAAGGCTAACTAATTTTTTTGGTTTATCAAATAAAGATTGAAAGCAAACTAACAAAATTAAAAACAAGAATTAAAACTAGCAAGGTTCCTAATAACCTCACCAGGGTAGCTATTGCTTCCCCGGCAACAGCGGCAGAAAAAGGGTTGATATCTTCGATCCGTATTATGGATGTAGTATGGCTTATTTTTCCCTAGTAGACCTAGGTTATCGAATCCTCGGGAAGCGAATGCGTAGTGAAGTTACTTTAATGTACCTTCGGGAGTTTTAGAATTCCTTTTGTGTTTTTACCGGACCAATAGCTTGCGTCTTTTTGTTGTTGTCGATGATGGAGAGAGAGGGCCTAGGGTGTTCGGTTTCACCTGTAGCTATGCAAAACCTCTGATGGGAATAAAAGATAGAAATAAAGTATGCATGTACTTGTTAGAGCAAGATAAATTATATGTGGGTAGTGCATCCATAATTTATATTGCCTCCGCAACTACTTATAGCAATAACCTACTAGTCTCATCCATAGAAGAAAGAGAACTAATGATATGCATAGTGATGTCACCGTTAATCCCAAGCAAATCCCTCACATACAGCCGTACTACCCCTTCTGTCACTGGGGTTCCCAACCTACAGATCAACCATTACTCATACTCCCTATACCTGGCTCAACCCACTGGGTCTTGGGTACCTGACAAGTCCTTGGATTGAGGCAATAGAGGATACAATAATCATCATGTCATACAAACTAATACACGATCCCATATATGATAAATCACATGCACAAACGGTGCATGACTAGGCCGGAGCCCTTAGCCCAAGGAGAATTACTCACACATAGATATGAGATCAACAATCATAAACATTGTAATGAAAATCATAAGATTGATAGCAATAGTCTTACAATGTCGCCAATCGGAGAAGAGATCTACTATTACAAGTGGTGGAATATGGCTATGGAGATGGAGAAGGGTTTTGAGATCTGGAGGCGGCTGGTGATCTGTGGTAGAGACTTCTTGGCGAGGTTGGAGAGAGTTTTCTCGTCGCCCGAGGCTTTATTATATAGGGGTCCCTTCATGAAAGTTGTTCTGTGTGACCTAACAGTGGCGGCGCCAACTATACGAACGGAGCTATACGGCCGGAATTTTGCTTCTGTCGTATAGTTGGTCGTTAAAGCGTATGCCTCCGCTGTACAGCTCCTGGTTCCTTCTAGTTGTTGGAAATCTCGTATCTTTGACTTTAATGTAGTGATTCCCTCCTTTAAACGACATTATCTACGTAGGTAAAATATAAAAGAAAGGATTGCATACCCCTCTGAATATTAGGCATTAGTGGCATGGTTTAGAGAGACATTTCATCAAAAGTATGAGTAATATCCAATTTAAATGTGGACGTAGATGGCTATATTTCAGAGCCATCACCCCGCGACAATACTTAGCCAACCCTATGTCTACCACAGCAGGGAAGGAAAGCCCACCACACACACCACTGCCGATTGCCACTCCCTCAAGGAGATCAAGAAGGCAAGGCAAGCTAAGGAAGGTGCCAACAACGAACCGCCAAGGGACAACGAAAAATGCTGGCGGCTTCGTCCATGCAGCTGGCTTGCTACACACGTTCACCGAGCTCGTCACAAAGCGCAAGAAAAATGTGCTCGCCGATGTAGTCACTATTAATGCGGTGACATAGGTGGACGTCCCATGCTACCTGAACTGGTCAGAACAAAGCATCACCTGGAGCTACGAGGATCATGTGCCTAGGATCGAGTACCAGGGCGAGTCGCCCTGGTGGTCAAGCCCAAAGTGGCTGACTACTGGCTCCGCAATACATTGATGGACGGCGGGAGATCCATCAACATACTATACCTGGACACCTTTAGGAGAATGCAACTCCTGCAGTCGATGGTCGAATCGACCCTCACAACCTTCCACGGCATAGTCCCGGGTCAGAAGGCATACCGGCACACCAGCCAATTTCTACACCGAGCGGACCGTCTTCAAGCTGGTGAACTTCCACAGCCCATACCACTATGTCCTGGGACGACAGGCATTCACCAAGTTCATGGCGGCCCCCATTACGCGTACAACATGATGAAGCTCCCAGGGCCACGTGACATCATCATTGTCCACGTTGACCCTGATATGGCCGTGGAATGTGAGGACAATGGCGCCAAGCTCGCTGACACCATCATCACCGAGGAAACAAACCATGTGGACGAACTTGTGAAGTACGTGAGTGGCATCGAGAAGGACGAGCCGACAATCTTGAAGAATCCCACCTTGGCCAGCGCCGCACAGGCAACCTTCAAGGCCTCCATACACACCCGCACTATCGAGCTCGTTCTAAGAGACTCGAGCCAGAAGGTCACCGTGGGAACCAACATGAGCCCCACATAGGAAAGCATGCTCATCGATTTCCTACGTGAGAATCGCGACATCTTTGCATGGAAGCCATTTGACATGCCTGGTGTCCCGAGGGAACTCGCTGAGCAAAGGTTAAACGCCAACCTGAAGGTGTGACATGTCAAGCAATCACTGTGGCCCTTCAATGAAGAGCGTCGTCGTGTAATTGCTAAAGAGGTGCAGCGGATACTCGCCGCAGGGTTCATTCGGCCCATCAAATACTCCAAGTGTCTGGCCAACCTAGTACTAGTTTCGAAGAAGAACAACACCTAGAGGATGTGTATCGACTACACCAACCTCTACATCGCCTACCCAAAGGAGGAGTTCGTACTCCAGCGCATGGACTAGATCATCGACTCGACGGTAGGGTCCGAGTCACTATGCTTCCTTGACACATATTCTGGCTACAATCAGATAAAGATGGCTTCGAGGATGAGGAGAAAACGGCCTTCAGCACGCCATTCGGAGCCTTCTGCTACACCACGATGACGCTCAGCCTCAAGAACACCTAGTTGACCTACCAACGGTGCATGCAGGAGTGCCTAGCGAGCCA
This sequence comes from Avena sativa, assembly GCA_916181665.1. Taxonomy (NCBI): domain Eukaryota; kingdom Viridiplantae; phylum Streptophyta; class Magnoliopsida; order Poales; family Poaceae; genus Avena; species Avena sativa. The sequence goes on along the minus strand of OV702289.1, from coordinate 186,615,606 downwards.
AATTGGCCACAACATCCACGTCTACATTGATGACGTGGTGGTGAAGTGAACTCGCTAGAGAGACCTATTCGCTGACATGGCAGAAACTTTCACGAATCTACAAAAGTACCAAATCAAGCTCAACCCAGAGAAGTGCACATTCGGCATGCCCACTGGCCAGCTATTGGGGTACGTGGTCTCCAAAAGAAGCATTGAAGCAAACCCCTCCAAGATCAACACCATTGCATGACTCGGGAAGCCCGAGTGCCTGTGCGATGTCCAGAAGCTGGTAGGACAAGTCGCGGCCCTCAGTCGCTTCATCCCCTGTCTCGGTGAGAAGGAAATGCCTCTCTACTGATTAATGCGGAAGACCCCACATTCACGTGGGATAGCAAGGCCAACAATGTGCTTAAGGCACTGAAGGAGGTACTACTCCGGTGCCAGTACTCGACGCACCTATGGACAAGGAGCCAATGCTCGTCTATGTCGCAACCTCCAATCGAGTCGTCAGTGCCGTGATGATCGTTGAACAACCTGAAGAGGGCAAGGAGCGCCCCGTGCACCGTCCTGTTTACTACCTTAGAGAGTTCCACACCGACTCGAGGCAACGCTACCCGCAGTACCAGAAATTGGTCTATGCGGTCTTCCGAGCCTAGCGATGGCTCCTTGACTACTTCCAGGAGCATACTATCACGATTGTATCCTCCGCCCCGCTATAGGACATCATCCGCAACCGCGACGTGATTGGGTGAGTCGCTAAGTGGACCGTCGAAATCGGCATCCACACCATCAAGTACGAACCATGCAAGGGCATTAGGTCGCATGCACTAGCTGACTTCCTCGCTGACTGGGAAGAAGCGCAACATCCCAAGACACTTCCTTACCTCCACTACTGGCCCCTCTAGTTTGACGGCTCCAAGAACTCGGATGGCACTGGGCCGGGATAATTCTCACCTCCCCCAAGGGCGACAAGCTCCAATACATGATGCAGCTTAACTTCACACCTTGCACCAACAACATGGCCGAGTACAAGGCTCTCCTCCATCGCATGCAGGCCGCCAAGGAGATGAACGTCAATTGCCTAAAATGCTACGGTGACTCCGACCTCGTCGCCGCACAAGTCGCTCGCACCTGCGATGCAGTCGCCCCCAACATGATAGTGTACTGCCAAGCGGTGGACCAGCTGGGGCGCTATTTTGCTGGCTACTATGTTGAGTGAATCGGTCACTAGAAGAACGAAGAGGCCGACGCACTCTCACGCATCGGGTCAGCTCGCCAAACACCACCACCGGGCATCTTCCTCGACATCATCGACAAACCATCTGTCTCCCCTCCAAAGGAGATCGACTTCGGGATGCCACTATAGCCCGAGTCTGCTCTGGTCACCATGGTCACAGAACCCAGCGACTGGACCGAGCCCTACACCGCCTACCTCGAGCACAAGATCCTGCCCAAGGACAAGACTGAGGCACGGATGATTGTGTGCCGCTACAAATCATTCGTCATCATCAATGACGAGCTCCACAAATGCAGCATGATAGGCATGTACCAATGTTGCGTCCAACCAGAAGAAGGTCGCAAGATCCTACAGGACATCCATGCTGGCGACTGTGGCCACCACGCTCGCACTAGGTCGCTAGTGGCCAAAGCCATGCGCCACAACTTCTACTGGCTCACCATGCATGCTGACACCATCGACATCGTCCAGTGCTGCGTCGGGTGCTAGAAATACGCCAACCATACGCACATCCCTGGTTCGGCTCTCAAGACCATCCCCATTACATGGCTATTCTCTGTTTGGGGCATCGATATGGTGGGGCGATTCAAGACTGCACCATCGGGCTACACCCACCTCCTGGTCACAGTCGACAAGTTCACAGGTCGAGGCGAAGCCCATCAAGAAATGCAACGGGAAGACTATCACCAAATTCCTCCGTGAGCTGATCTATCGGTATGGCTACCCGCACAACATCATCACCGACAACAACACCAACTTCGCCAAGGGCGCCATGGCTGATTTCTGCGAGGAGCAGGTCATCCAACTTGACCTCGACTCAGTCACCCACACAAAGTCAAATGGCCAAGACGAGCATGCCAATCAGAGCGTCCTCCACGGCCTCAAGCCGAGACTGTAGGTTCCCCTCGAGCAGATGCTAGGATGCTGGGTCAAAGAGCTCCCCTTCGTGCTATGGGGCATCCGCACGTCTATCAACCGATCCACTGGGTTTACCCCCTTATTCATGGTGTATGGCGCCAAAGCCGTCATGCCGACTGACCTCAAGCACGACTCGCCTCGAGTCGTTCACTACGCGGAGAAGGACAATGAAGTCGCCCATCAAAACGGGGTCGACCTGCTCGATGAAGCACGTGACCTGGATCGCTCCCGCACCGCCATCTATCAGCAAGGACTTTGCCGCTACCATAGCCATCGAGTTCGGACTCGCACCTTTCAAGAGGGCGACCTCATCCTACGACTCATCCAGGATAAGAAGGGCATGCACAAGCTCTCCCCCATGGGAGGGGCCATTCGCCATTGGGAGAGTCCTAGGAAACAATGCCTACTACCTCATCAACATCCGAGGCAACGGCCAGCTTGACATCGTGCGGCCATGGAATGTCAACCTGCTCCGCAAGTTCTACACCTAGAACTCAAATTTGTACTCCCCTATAGTGTTGATGAATAAAATATTGTATCCATAAATTGTGTCTACTCGCCATTTCTTGTGCCAATTGCACTTGTACAAATCAGCAAATATGCTAACTAAGGTAGTCAACCCTTGGTTGAGCAACCGACACGTCTAAGTAGTGCGGGTCAAGGGCATCGAAAGTCACTCGGGCCTTGTATCATCCACGAAAAACACCAACCCGGAGCCGCCATCGGGGTCGCCTAGCTTGACTAGATCCACAAGCCAAGACGACCGACTATGCTTCCCATAGCACCCCATCCTCCTCACCCTTGTGCACAACAACTCAAACGGTTAAGTACCATGCTCGGGAACTCGTTCCAAAATGAACCCATACACGACTTGGGAACACACCAAGTATGAGAGAATGCCTTGGAGTCACCAAGAAGACTGGCTTTCCGAGCTAGGAGGAGAGACGCGCTACATGATAAACAACACACCACGTCCTTACCTACCTTGGGCTGAAGACTCGAACGGTTAAGTACCCCGCTCGGGAACTCGCCAACTCGAACCTACATGCGTTCTAGGAAAACACCTAGTACAAAGTACTCCTTGGGGTCGCCACGCGACTGAATCAACGAGTCACAAGAAGTCAACCTAAGCTACTTAGACAGCTTCAAAACAATCCACTCGTATCATCCCCGCTAACCAACGCGCATGCGACTGACTTTCATAGGCAAACACGCTCGGGGACTCGCACAATATCCACGACTACGTAACGCACAAACACAACGACCAACTGATACATCTCAAATGTATCCACTTTTCCAAGTACTTTGATCGATGATTTGTTACGGAATCTTCCCATACTTGGATAAAACTTCTGAATCTAACATTGTTTTTAGCAAAAGTCTTTTTTCTGTCAATTTTCACAGGAAATAAAATCATGGAAAAATACCACGTCAGTTTTTCACCAAATAATGAAGTCTGGGCTTGGAATCAAGCGATCGGAGCTACGAGGCACAAAAGTGACCAGGTGGCACGCCTAGTAAGGGTGGGCACGCCACCCAGGCCCTTTTGGTCATGGAGCATCGTCTCGGCTCCTCCTTTGGCGTACCCCCATATATACTTGAAAAACCTAGGTATCCAGAAGCACAGAGGTTTTCATGAAACAGAGCGCCGCCAGAGCCACGATCTTCATTTGGAGGGTGAGATTGGTCCTGCTCTCCACCTTGGAGAGTGGGATTTCGAGGTCTTCTCCACCACCATCATCATCAACATCATCACCAACGACCATGAGTTCATCCCCCATCATCATGTGTGAGTAATTCCCTGCGGGCATGTGAGGTGGCTGGGGATTGGATGGGATTCATCATGTAACCATCCATATGTATCGAGATTTGAGGTGTTTATCTTATAGACATTCTTGTATGAGTGTTGGTACACTTTTGCTATGTTTAATGCTTGTTGCTAGGGCCCGAGAGACATGATTTTAGTACTGACCTTTTATTGCCCTATCATATATTTGAGTTTGATATGTATTTGCAAAGTGTATTACCAATTATTATGTTGAACTTGGGAACCCTAAGGTGATAGTTAGGGAAAACATTAGTTTGAGGATATTGTGTGTTCATGAAGCGTTAATGCTTTGTTACGGTCTATTTGAAAAGGTAGATCTTAATTTCCTGTAGTACCAAGTTGGCCCCGGTGAAATGGGCAGGCAGGACAAAAGATATTATGCAAATTCACATGCATGATTATGTTCAGAGCACACAACTACACACAAACTAAATTAGAGATAAATGTCATGTTAGTATGATACATTATATGATGAATATCATCCATGCAACACCCCTCTATCACCTCATGCCTGCGTTTTAGCCATTGAAAATTTCACAACATTACTTCCGGTGAAAACTGGAAATTTGCTGCTTAATTTACTACTTTGTTTTACTGCTTTGAATCAACTGCCATAAATCACCACTTTCTTTGCAAGTTTATTGATATACAGGTGTGATTGAGAGTGATGCCTAAATTGCTAAAGTCTTATTAGTATTCTTGTGTTCCCCTTGAGTCAAACTATAAATTTGGGTAATACTTCCCATCAAAGATTTCAGCGATCCCCCATACTTGTGGGCATCAAGACATTTTCTGGTGCCGTTGTCGGGGAGCCTAGCTTTATTGGTAAGATCAGTTGTTATCATTTACTTGTTGTACTTACTTGTCTCTCATCATGGGAAAGAGTAAGGATGCTGCTAAGAAGGATATTATGCCTTCTACTACAAGGAGAGGTACAGATTTGCCCTCTAGGTCAAACTTTTCACCTAATGTTGTTACTACTCCTGTTATTAAAAAGAAAACTACTGTTGCATCAAGTTCACCATTGTCTAGGATGTCTACTAGTATTGAAAAAAAATTGTTGGATGATGGCCAAGATAAAGAGGGGACGCCTAATTTATCTAAGTCCTTGTCCAATGATGATATGGAATCTGAATATGATAAAGATGAGCATGTTAATGAAAAATATATTGATACTAGTTCTAAAGAGACACTTAGTGAAGAGGATATTTCTTTCACTGGAGCTTTTATGAGTCTTGATCTAGATGACTTGGATAAATTTGAAGAAACCTTGAGTACTTTTCTCTAGGAAAACTATTTCCCATCACTAGTAAATGCAATGAACCTACAATATTCATTAGAGATAAGGACTATGATTTTGAAGTTAACCCTGAAATAATAGAAAGAATTGAAGCATCTAAGTTCTATGGTAAAGAAGAAGAATTTCCCTATGAGAACTTAATGAACCTAGAAGAAATTGCTTGCCTATTTGGAAAAACTGACATACAACAACACTATTATTTCTTAAAACTGTTCCCCTTCTCTTTAGGAGGATATGCAAAAACTTGGTACAAATCATTATCTCCTAAGTCTCTTACTAGTAAGGAAGCATGCTTGTATTTTTTTTCCGTAAGTATATCTCTAATAGTAAAATACATGCTATGAAAATTGAAATTGGTAGCTTTACACAAAACAAAGAAGAAAGTATTCCTCAAGCTTGGGGGAGATTTTGTGCCATTGGAAGGATATGTCATGCGCATGGTTTTAAGGATAATTAATTACTTGATGCATTTATAATGGACTAACCGTAATTTGTAGATCCTATCTAGATAGTGTTGTAGGAAATATTTTCAGGGACATGACTATTGAGGAAGCTAAGGAATTATTGAAAACTATGACCAGAGTTATCATGATTGGCATATTGAATAAGAAGAGAAAAGTGAAAAGATTCATAAGAAGAGAGGTGTTCTCATATTATCTAATGAAGATATGGAAGAAGCTCATAAATCTATGGAGGGAAGGGGTATTAAATCTTCTCATTTAAAGGAAATTTCTGAAATGGGTGTTAAATCCCCTATTGATAAACCATGCTTCCCTATTCAAGTTCATGCTATATGTTCTTCTGAAAGTAATGGAAAGGTATCACCTCCTACTGAAATATATTATGTTGATCATTCTAGCAACTTTGCTCCTCATCAAGAAATATATGATCATAATATTGAAAGGGAAATAATAGAGAACTCTCATAAGATTAATGTTCTTCATAAAAGAGTAGGCTCTTGCATTGACTCTCTTAAGATGACTATTAAGCATTGCAAAATGATGAATAATCAAGTTGAACAAATGATTTCTCTCCAAAATAAGTTGTATGAAAATCTTCTTAATGAGAAGAAGAAAATTTGTGGAGTTAATACAAGGGGAGGCTCTAGCACTCAGGATCCTGATTATCCTGATGGACATCCAAAAAGGAAAGAGCAAGAGGCTCTTAAGAAGAAGTCAATTACAGGAAAATCTCCCAATGAAAATGAAGCTAATGGGAATTCTGAAGATCAAGAAAATGATGCATCTCTCTCTGATGCTGAAGCTGAGGATAATAATAATGAAGAAGAGGAGAATAATGAAGAATCTGAGCCTATTGTAAGTGAGGACCCTCAATCATCAAGGGATAAAAATAAGAAGAAGCCTCCACAATAACCAAAAGGTAAAGAAAGGGATCCATGGGTACAAAGACCTATACCATATCCCCAAGAGGTAATGAAAACTTTGGATGATGCAAGGTTTGAGAAGTTTACTGAATTGATAAAAAGTTTATACTTGCAAATTCCTTTAGCTGGTGCTATTAAAGTACCTCCATATTCCAAATATATGAAAGATATTGTCACTAATAAAATAAAGATATCAAATGAAGCTATTACTTCCATGCTTGCTGCCTATTCGTTTAAGGGAAAACTACTTGAAAAGAGAGGGGATCCAAGTATTCCAACTATCCCCTGCACCATTAAAAATACTTATGTGAAATATGATTTATGTGATCTTGGAGCTGGAGTAAGTGTCATGCCTTTCTCTCTTTATAAGAAACTTAACTTAAATAAGTTAGTACCTACTGAAGTTTCACTTCAAATGGCTGATAAATCTACTGCTATTCCTATTGCTATATGTGAGGATGTTCCTATTATGATTGCTAATGTGCAGATTACCATAGACTTTGTGATATTAGAAATGCCTGAATATGATAATTTATCTATTATTCTTGGAAGACCTTTTCTAAATACTGCAGGGGCTATTATCAATTGCACTGAAAGCAAAGTAAAATTTAATGTGAAAGGGAAGGAGCACACTATATATTTTCCAAAGAATAATTCCACTAAGCTACCCAAGAGAGGTGTTAATGCCATTGAACCAAAAGTTCATATAATTGTAAGCTTTGAAATACCTATTCCTCCTCCAAAGCCTAAGTGTGAAACAATTATGGTTGGAAATATTCCAATTTATTGGTACGTATCCTAATTTTTTTATTTTATAATAATAAGTGAATCATTGTTTCTATCCTTATCATAGTATTAAAGAGACTTGATCAATTTCATTTTTATAACATGATAACGATGAATGATTGCCATTTAAATAGTGTTGTAGTAGTATTATAGTTTATTTGAAATTTTACATAGAAAATACTTTTTAAAAATTACGAAAAAATTCCTAGGCTATTGTTCTGCACAAATGATCCACCATGCCAAAGGACGCTGCCAGAAAGTGAATAGGGGCTAAAAGAGCACAAAGGGCACGCCCTATGGTCGGGGGCACGCCCCTGCCCTTGTGGCCCCCCAGGTGGAGTTATGTGGCCCCCAACCTCTTAGGTTCTTCACTTCTTCTCAGAACCCGACTAGGTACCACTCGAAAAAAAAATCCCATGCTCCTTTGCTGCTCATTTCTTGATCTCCAAGTTTTTGCAGCCATTTTCAAATCCCTTGGGAGGGGTTGCTCATTGGTATGTGACTCCTCCACTCGTCCAAGTTATTTTCCATATGATGCTTTATATTGTGATAAAATTGCTGCTCTTGGTGTTGCATCTCATGCATGAAAATCCATGGATTTGAAGATTTTTAGTGGAAATTATTTATTGTAATGCTTGATAGAAAATTTTTGAAGCATCACTAAATGATTATAACTTGATACATCTAATTATTTAGTGATTTTTACTCTTAGTGTTGCAAGGTCTCATCCACGATGAACAAGGGCAAAAGCCTCATGATGAGTTTAAGGCCAAGGAGAGGCTCAAGAGCCTTAGCCAATTATGATGAAGAGTAAGAGAGGGAAGATGAAATGATCTTTAAGGCGGAGGCCTTGAAGGTCAAAGCCACCAATTGGCCTATCCCCGTGATGTCTACGCACTTCTATTCTTGTAGACAATTCTTGGGCCTCCAAGTGCAGAGGTTTGTAGAACAGCAGCAAGTTTTCCCTTAAATGGATCATCCAAGGTTTATCGAACTCAGGGAGGAAGTGGTCAAAGGTATCCCCTCTAAAGCAACCCTGCAATCAAGATACAAGAAGTCTCTTGTGTCCCCAACACACCCAATACACTTGTCAGGTGTATAGGTGCATTAGTTCGGCAAAGAGATAGTGAAATACAAGTGGTATGGATATAAGATAACGGTGCTAGAAAATAGCTTGATGGCATGGAAAAGACTAAAGTAAAACTGAAATAAAGATGGAAGCAAGCAAACATGTAACATATCTAGTTGCAAACAGTGTTTCAATGCTTAGAAACAAGGCCTAGGGATCATACTTTCACTAGTGAACACTCTCATATAAATATCTTCTCTTTATGATACTACGCTGAACTACTCTCCGGTTGGACACTCTAATCCATGGTAGGGCTATAACAGCACACCTCAAAGTCCGCTTTCCCCATCTAGATAACCCCACACTATCACCTTGAGCTCTAGATGGCTCCAACAAACACCACAATTTCATAGAGACATCCAACTTCAAATATAACTCATAACAAGTATTTGTAATCTCTAGCCTAAGTGCCACCATGGTGTGCACGCTGTCACTTTCACACACATGGGGAGAGCAGAGATCTATTAAAGCACTTGAGTAGCAAGGTAGATCTATAGATTACAAGCTCATGATCACAATATGATCACATAGCTACCGGTAGAACCCTTAGCCTCGAGAGAGAACTACTCCCTCCTTATCATGGGAATCAGCAACGGCGATGGAGATGGTGGTGGAGATCAATGGAGATGGCTTCGGGGGCACTTCCCCGTCCCGGCAGGGTGCCGGAACAGAGACTTTCTGTCCCCCGAATCTCCCCTTCGGTGGCGGTAGCGCTGCGGAACTTTTCGTGGCTGGAGGCTTGACTATTTAGGGTTTATGCACCAGGAGGCTTCTTATAGGCGAAGAGGCAAGGTCGGTGGGCGGCCAGGGGGCGCACACCACCTGGTGGCGCGGCCAGGGCTAGCCCCCTCCACCATATGGTGTGGCCACCCTGTGGACCCTCTCCGTCTTGTCTTCTGGCTCCATGAGTCTTCCGGTAAAATATCGACTTTGGCTTTTGTCCGGTTCAATTCCGAGAATATTGATTTTCTGACTTTCTTGGAACCAAAAACAACAGAAACCAGACAACTGGAACTGTGGCTCTTGTTAATAGGTTAGTCCAAAAAATCATATGAAAAGTACTCCAAAGTGTGGACAAAACATAAGAAAGTAGATAAAACCAAGCATGGAACATCAAAAATTATGGATACGTTAGCAACGTATCAACATCCCCAAGCTTAACTCCTGCTCGTCCTCGAGTAGGTAAGTGATAAAAAGAAAGAATAATTTTTGAGATGACATGCACCATCATAAACTTGATCAAAGTATTTTTAAAACATTCAAAGCTGGGATCATAGTACTTCAATCATAGCATGAAAGACAAAGTTCTAGCAATAAGACAAAGAAACTATGTTGCAACATAAAAAGGCACAAACAAAAGATTCATGAATAACAATGCTTTGCAAGACGTTTGTTTGTTTCACATAAAGAAAACATAGCATAGTAGTATTCAGCTTGTCCCTCATAGAGTAGCAAACATAAATGCATAGGACACCTTCAAAGTTCATAAGAGTGACTAGATACAAATAGTTTAAAACAAGCTATATCAAGGTATGCATCAATCAACTAGTCTTGGGACAATGCACATAGAACTAAGAATGGCCACTATGCTCTCAAAGTAGGTGCATAAAGATAGAAGGTGAAGACTCAATATAATGGTGGAAGAAAGGCCTTGATAAAAGGAAGCAGAAATTCAAGTTTCATAAAGAGCTTCCAAAAATTATGGTACTTAATAGCTTTCAGCTCTCATTGCCCCTATCATAAGCATCTTGAAGTGATTAAGGTTAAAGTGAACAAACTATGGTGTACATGCTTGACGAAGTATAAGTTAGGAATCTCATGTCCCTTGAATACGAGGGCCGCTCCTCATGCTACTCAAGTTTAGTCACCGGTAAGTTCTTGTCATCGTAAGTACATGTGTATCATAGAGAACCACCAACGAGGTACCCCATGCCCAATGATACGGAAGAATCCCCATATCAAAATGACAAGGCAAGAAGACAACGAGCATCTCAGCAATCTTCTTATTTACCATGGGAATATGGTGCTTTTTTTTCTCCCTTTCCTCTTTTCATAATCTCTTTTTTTCTTTTTCTCTTTTTTCTCAATATAGGACTCTTTTTTATAAGAAGAATGCTTCATAGATAGCTCATTATGGTTACTCTGCAGGTTTCCACCATGTCAGCATGGATTAGACCAACGGCCCAGGCGTTTCTCTAACACATATACATAACTCCATGGACTTACAAGCTCCCCTTTCATTTCACACCGACGACATCCATAGACAAAAGAGCATGATATCAACTAGGTACAAAGTACCCGTGCAATGTTGAAAGCGTTCCCCATGACAGCATGGTTCTGCTAATCCCCAACAAATAAGTGCAAGCATATACAACATAGACGACACAATGGTTCAAGTTTATTAAGGGCAAGAAAAGTAAAGTGTGCCATCAAGTTCGTGAAAGCTTTGATCACTAGTTTTCTCATAACAAGTTTAATTCGGAACGTAGATAAAAACATGAATATACTTGGAATAGCAAATGCTAATAGGTAGGTATGGTGGACTCTTTGGAATAACTTGGTTTTATTTGGAGTTGGATGCATGAGTGGAACTCATACTTGGTTATGGAGGCTAGCAAAAGACTGGGAGCGACCAACTAAGAGAGCAATAATGGCCATAATCATGCAAAGTGACAAAACATCATTAATTAAAGCATAAAGTGATATTACAAGTCGAAAACTAAAGGATCATAAAGGCTATGGTGACTTGGGATAGTCATAACATGGTGTGAGCATGTGCCAAGTCAACCAAAATAAAGCATCAAAGGAGAATACCACAATACTATGCTTTAATATGCTAAAACAACGCATGATTCTTCAAAGGCACATTAAGCAATCTCAATAGTTTATAACAAGTCATGCTACAGCAAAGAATACTAAGAATAAAGACAAAACAATATCAAGCATGGCATGACAAAGCATAGGCCACAGTTAAAAACAAACTCTATTTACCACTTAAGCATAAGCTTTTCCTACTCTTTTCTAATTCAAACCAAACTATTTGAAAACCAATGTATGAAAGAGGGGGTACAACCAATTTATTTAGCAAAATAAGAAAATAAAGCAAACTAAAAACCAAAACAAAAACAAAAAAGAAGACGCTCCAAGTACAACACAATTGTGCATGAAACAATAAAAATAAAGTGTTTGGAAGAAACCTGAGATTTTTATTGATGAAGAAGGGGATCCCTTGGGCATCCCCAAGCTTTGACGCTTGTACCTCTTGAATATTTTATGGGGTGACATGGGGTGGCATCCCCAAGCTTGAGATTTAGTCCATTCTTCATCTCATTACTCATTCCTTCCATACACCTGAAATTTTTCCTTCATACAAAACTTCACACAATCTTTATTAGCAACATTAGTGCACTCAAGATAATAAGTCTTTTAGTTCAGTTTCAACACTACTAAAACTTCCATTAAAACACAATATACTGTTGCACTTCCCTCAAAAATCTCAATTCCCCAAAAGAACTAAAAAAGGAACCGATAAGAAGCAAATGTAGAAAATGGCAGAAATCTGTCAAAACAGACCAGCAGGTAAAGACGAATTATTTCGAAGACCTTCTGTTGCTCAAATCGAAAAGTGTTGAACGAACGAAAGTTAGATAACAACCTGGGGCAGAAGCACAAAAATTCACGCCACAAAAGGACGTACAGAGATTGTACACGAATATTTACGGTGAAGCACAGAAATCTGTTTCGGGACAGCAACTTTCCCAATCATTACTTCGTTCTCATTAGAGGATACTCTTGGGACAAAAAGCAAATAAAAAGGATAAGAAGCGGTTATTACTGAAGTAATAACTTCCAAGACTCATCTAAAACTTTTGGGTTATCTCCCAATAAGTACTTTTGTTTAACGCCTTTAAGTTAGGCATGATAGTTTGAGAAGATGCTCACATAAGAAATATGAATTGAAGTAGAAGAGAGCATCAAGCATCAAATTCACAGCAGATTTAAGTCTAACCCACTTCCTATGCATAGTAATCTTGTAAAGAAACAAGTCATGAAAGCACAAAGCAACAAGCATAGTAAAGCAAAACTAGTGCAACTTCAAGACTTTCAACATAAAGAGGGGAAACCTAATATTATTGAGATGCATAAAACCATGCTTCCCTCTCTCATAATAACTTTCAGTAGCATCATGAATGAAATTAACAATATAACTATCACATAAAACAATCTTGTCATGAGCCACATGCATAAAATGATTAATACTCTCCACATAAGCATAATCATTCTTATTAATTATGGTGGGAGCAAATTCAACAAAATAGCTATCATTATTATTCTCATCACCATAATCATCAAATATAGAAGGCATATTGTAGTCATAATTAATTGCCTCCTCAATAGTAGGTGGATTGAAAATATCATATTCATCATTGTAATCATCATATATTGGAGGTTTGGTATCATCATAAGCAATATAATGCTATCTTCCAAAGCTGGGGAACTAAAAAGATCATTTTTATAAAAACTAGCTTCCCCAAGCTTAGACTTTTCCATAGCATTAGTAATAATGGTGTCCAAAGAATTCATACTAATAACATTGCTATTACCATGCAAATAAAGTTCCATAGGTTTTTTAATTTTCTCTTCAAACACTTCATGTCCTAACTCAAGATAAATACTATAAAGCTCTCTAATTTTGTTGTTGTTTTCCATTAAGCCTAACTAGTGAAAACAAGAAACAAAAAGACAAAATTACAGACTCTAAAGGAAATAACTTCGAGCACTCACACCGCAGGATGTGAGTCCCTTTTACCTTACCTCCCCGACAACGGCACCAGAAAATACTTGCTGGAGCGTGGTTGACGTGGGAGCTTCTTGTTCTTCAGTCCCCGGCAACGGCGCCAGAAAATAGCTTGATGTCTACGCACTTCTATTCCTATAGAAAGTTGTTGGGCCTCCAAGTGCAGAGGTTTGTAGAATAGCAGCAAGTTTTCCCTTAAGTGGATCACCCAAGGTTTATCGAACTCAGGGAGGAAGTGGTCAAAGGTATCCCCTCTCAAGCAACCCTGCAATCAAGATACAATAAGTCTCTTGTGTCCCCAACACACCCAATACACTTGTCAGGTGTATAGGTGCACTAGTTCGGCGAAGAGATAGTGAAATACAAGTGGTATGGATATAAGATAACGGTGCTAGAAAATAGCTTGATGGCGTGGAAAAGACTAAAGTAAAACTGAAATAAAGATGGAAGCAAGCAAACATGTAACAAATCTAGTTGTAAACGGTGTTTCAATACTTAGAAACAAGGCCTAGGGATCATACTTTCACTAGTGAACACTCTCATATAAATATCTTCTCTTTATGATACTATGCTGAACTACTCTCCGGTTGGACACTCTAATCCATTGTAGGGCTATAACAGCACACCTCAAAGTCCGCTTTCCCCATCTAGATAACCCCACACTGTCACCTTGAGCTCTAGATGGTTCCAACAAACACCACAATTTCCTAGACACATCCAACTCCAAATATAACTCATAACAAGTATTTGTAATCTCTAGCCTAAGTGCCACCATGGTGTGCACGCTGTCACTTTCACACACATGGGGAAAGCAGAGATCTATTAAAGCACTTGAGTAGCAAGGTAGATCTATAGATTACAAGCTCATGATCACAATATGATAACGCATAGAGAGAGAGATGAACACATAGCTACCATTAGAACACTTAGCCTCGAGAGAGAATTACTCCCTCCTCATCATGGGAATCAACAATGGCGAAAGAGATGGTGGTGGAGATCGATGGAGATGGCTTCGGGGGCTCTTCCCCATCCTGGCAGGGTGCCGGAATAGAGACTTTTTGTCCCCCGAATCTCCCCTTCGGTGGCGGCGGCGCTGTGGAACTTTTCGTGGCTGGAGGCTTGACTATTTAGGGTTTATGTAGTGAGAGGCTTCTTATATGCGAAGATGCAAGGTCGGTGGGCGGCCAGGGGGCCCACACCACCTAGTGGCGCGGCCGAGGCTAGCCCGCGCCACCATATGGTGTGGCCACCTTGTGGCCCCTCTCCGTCTCGTCTTCTGGCTACGTGAGTCTTTCGGTATAATATCGACTTTGGCTTTTGTCCGGTCCAATTCCGAGAATATTGATTTTCTGACTTTCCTGGAACCAAAAACAGTAGAAAACAAGCAACTGGCACTGTGGCTCTTGTTAATAGGTTAGTCCAAGAAATCATATGAAAAGTACTCCAAAGTGTGGACAAAACATAAGAAAGTAGATAAAACCAAGCATGGAACATCAAAAATTATGAATACGTTAGCAACGTATCACCCCGATGTGCGGAAAGTACTATCCATAGAAGAAGATTTTACTTATTTCTTACAGAAAACCAAGTTTAGGGACCTATTCTTCTAGATATTAATATGTTGCTTCGCATGGGGATATTGAGGGAGCATGGCACAGGCACATGATGTATCAATATATGGTTAACTGTGATAGGCTAGAATCCACTTTGCTTCCTCGTATTGACTATTTTGACAGGTTAAGAGGGAAGTGGACAACCCCTGTCAACGAATATGCATGGGAGGAGACCGCTGAACCGTCTTCACCAGCAATATGGGTGGATAATCCGCAACAACCATCACATGCCACATGGGGTGACATGCCTGCAACACCTGATTATCACACCGGAGAAGGCTCCTCCCTTCCTTTCATTGTATATGTCATGTTAGAATTGTTTAAGTTATTTGAGTTGTAGTTTCATTTTGGAAAAACTCGAAAAAACCCCAAAAGATTTGACTTTATAGGCTTGTTGCATGTTGTTTACTTTCAGTAAACCCCAAAACCCAAAAATATTTTTCTTGTTTATGTAGTTAGCTTACGATTAAGTTGATTTCCTTTTTTGTCTAAAGCTAAAAACCACAAAAATATTTTTCTTTTTGAAATCGCGCGTAGAAGGAGTTACAGAAATCTACATGATGATGTTCACTTTTTTATTTTTCATTTTTAGCTGTAACTCTTATTAGGTTGAAATTTACACTGCAACTATAGCTTTTCATCCCCCACACATAAAAGAATTGGCAAAAAATCCTGGGATGTTTAAGTAGGGAAATATTGGGCTGCATCGCTGCAATAATTTGTTGGCAGATTTCAATTTTTAACACTAAAAGTGGCTAGTTGACTTGCAAATGATCCCTAATTTAATGCTGACGAGGGGTAACCTCGGCAATGCCCATGGTTATGGACTTAGGCTTTTAAGAAAAAGAGAACGCTGGGGATTTCGTGAGATGTCAGACAAACAAGAGAGTCGAAGTCGTCTGATTATCAATGGAGAATACTATTACAGATTGCTCAGGAGTTTTTTGGTACCTCTCCGCTGGCTCCTCCTAACCTATATATAATAGGCTGGGTCCCAAAACCGTGTACGGATATGTTACATATTTACAATTACAACACCAACACAATGTCGGTTTCTATTTCCATATCTAACAAAACTAAGAGTTCCATCAGATGCTTCTTGGGCCTTCTTCTTTGGTCTTCATGGGCCATGATCCTTTATGTAGCTAGGGTAACCAAACATAAGCACCTGAGTAATCATAACCATGTCAGTAGCCCCCAAGACTCTATCCGAATCGTAGATTTGGGTTGAGTCTCAAAGATATTTTTAGTATTTATGATTGAAATTTTATGATATATTTTATTTTTCATTTTTCTAGTTTCGTAGGGATTTAGTACAACAGGCCTGATGCATCCGACGGATCGGGAATCAGTTAATTGCACTTGGGAAAAAAACACTGTAGACCTACATCAAATTCAAGTCCCCAGGCTTGAACTCAGAATTTTACTGGCGTAATCCAGTTCGAGCCATTGAGGTCTTATCGAATACTGAATTTCAGTTCTATGTATCAAGTACCCAACGCGTTTCTCGAGATTTTTTATTGTATCATCGATACGAATATTTTACTGATAGAGCGCATTCTTGTGCGATTACTAGGCCACATAGGACTAATCCTGGTGTCTTATCTTCATGTCGTGGACACGGTATTCGGAGTTTTATCGCGTCGGGCGTGATTCGAGATTTTTGTATGATTTTTATCGACTTCCTTGTTTGGCTATTGGAATTGCTGAAGTTTATCAGTTTTGTTGCTTTTTCTGGAGGATATCTAAAAACACTCCCGATGAGAGTAACCTTTTGAGAATACACTGATGTAATAACTAATACTGACAGGTTCTTCTTTTTAATTTTAATGGAGCTTTAATTTTATCGGGTGTGTTCTACACACTAGGATAATCTTTCCTTGGCGCGTATAAACATTAGTTTTCTATTGGGTGCACAATCAACGCTCCCGATGGGAGTAGCTCCCGAGGCTATGTTCGGATGCCTGTATCGGGACATAGGCTTAAAGCTTCTAACCGCCCGATGAAACCTTCACTTTCAGTTATTTTTCTCAGACTGTTGTGTCATTTTTATCGGGTGCACGGCTAGCGCTCCCGATGGGAGTATCCCCCGAGGCTACAGTCAAATATTTGTATTCTATTATAGGCTCAAGGTTTTCAGCTGAGGAATTTACTTCAACTTGGGCCTTTGTAATTACTTTCTCGGGTCCTTCTAAAATAGAGCTGAATTTTTGTCACTGCCCTTTTATGACGTCATTATTGACGAAGTTGTTACGTCATGGCTTCTGAGAAACAAAACCTGATGGGACGTTTCAATTGTGGTCCCATGCTGCAGTAATGATGATGCTTGAGTGGTGTGTCAGCGGAGATTTTTGACCACACATCCCCTTTATGCATGAAGATTGATGCGTCGTGGAGATTTCCTCTGTGTTTACCATGGTAATAACTGTCGGATTTTTATCCTTCTGTGAGACCTTGACACGCGTTGTCATGCTGTGTGTTTTGACGGTTTGCTGTTTTTATCAAACAAACGGGAGGAGAGGCTTTTTACTGTTTCAGTACTTCCCTTTGTTGCCTGGTTCTTCTTCTTTGTGCCGCCCCTGCGTTTTCTTCTTTCGCATATTCCTTCTTCCTTGTGCTGCACCTGTGTTGCTCTCAAACTACCATGGGGAAAAGCAAGGTCAGAAGTTCCACTGTTGTCGCCAAGACCACGAAGAGGAGAGCCCTGGATGGGCTCCCACGAAGTGTACTCCACGGGATCTGCGCGAGTGATGGCTCAAAATATATCCGAGCTCATTGGGAACCCCAAGCGGAAGGTATGATGAGCACAACAACAAGTTTTCTCTCAGTTATGAAACCAAGGTTATCGAACCAGTAGGAGCAAGGAAACAACTGCAAGGTGTTGCTAGCAACTTGGAATCCTGCACAACACAACCACAAAACTTTGCCCCAACTTACAATGAGGTTGTCAATCTCACCAGTTTTGCTAAAAACAAAGGATTAAACGTATAGTGTGCAAGATAGTAATTGCTTGTAGAAAGTAAACAATAAATGGTAAACAGTAGATGATATATGAATGATAAAAGCATGGACCAGGGTCCATAGTTCACTAGAGGTGTTTCGCCTTAAGATAGATAACATGTTGGGTGAACAAATTACAACGGGGCAATTGACAGATTTGAGAAAGCATAACAATGCATATACTAGACATCTTGATTCCTATGAGATTTGATTGGGCATTACTATTGGGTTCACAGCATAGAAAACAAAAAAATTCCTACGATGGGAACTATTATACGCCAAGAACTATCTACTAGATACAATTAATGTGTGGATATACATCCATAGAGAACATACCCTCGAAGACAACAAAGTTTTAGATGGAACTTGTGGATGATGTAGTCATTCACTTGCCGATCTCAAGATCGTGTGGAAGTCCTAGCGCCGCAAACCAACATCGCATCCGCACTCGCACACATATTCAGGACACCGAACAACCTCCGCCTCCTTGCTCCAGCGATGCAGCTGAAGCAACAACTCCTTCCAGACAAAATGCCACAGGGAACATGTATCTCGCTAATCCGAGACCATGGGGGAATAATACTAGAGGGGGAGAGAGATCCTTCACGAGGAGGTGTGAGGAAGAAGGAGTGAGAGGGGGGGCTTTTATAGGAGGAGGGGGGTACCCCTCCCCATGGCCGGCACCCCATGGGGGGGGGGTGACCCCTCACCTCCCCCATTCATGTGGTGGTAACTCCCTCCACATAAATTAGCCCCTTAACATTCCCCTTTAAAGTCTCCACTTTAAATACATTAAATTTCTCCAAATTTAATGCTCTCTCATTTAATAAAACTCTTTTATTAATTTTATTCAGAATTTTGTTAATTACTTTAATTAACAAACGTTCACATAAAACCCCCTACAATATTTCAATATTACATGCAGAACCAATTTCAGCAATTTCACCCGAAACAGTTTCGGTGTCTATTGAAATAATTCCAATGCTTTGCAATTCATTCGCCTGAAACATGTTTGCTCCAAATGGTGTTGGTGTCCCTTAAGTGTGTCACCCTACGGTTCATGAATAATGCAGACATGATCGAGACCCCTCTCAGATCAATAATCAGAAGCGGGACCTGGAGATCCATACTGACTCCTACATATTCAATGATGACTTCTATGATTGTGAGAACCTTTAATGCTAGTAACTAAATCCCTTTGTCTCACGATATATTACATGTCCGAGATTCGATCATCGGTATCTCCATACCTAGTTTGATCTCGTTACCGACATGTACTCTTTTCTCGTTCCCATGATATAATATTCTAGTGATCTCATCACTTGCTTGCAAGATAGCCAATGTGCTATCACCGAGAGGGCCCAGAGTATATCTATCCGTCATTGGGATGGACAAATCCCACTCTTGATCCATAAGCCTCTACATAACACTTTCATGCTGAACCCACCTTTATAATCACCCTTTCATGGTGTTGACGTTTGATGTTATCAAGATACTCTTCTAGTGTTAGTGACTGACATGATCTCATGGTCTAAGGACTAGAATTACTTTGTATGATGTTATAGCAATATAAACACAATGACTTTGATCATAATGATAGCATTCAGATGAATGTTCATCACATCATTCCACTAATGTTGTGACCTCGTTATTAACAACATCCAATGTCCATGATCAGGAAACCTTGATCATCTTATTAATCAACGAGCTAGTTTATAAGAGAGGCATTAGTAGGAACTTTCCTTTTGTTTATTAAACACACATGTATTGACATTTCCAAATTAGTACAATTATAGCATGCAAAGTAAACATCTATCATATACTTGGAATATATATATAATAAGAACTTTATTATTGCCTCTCAGGGCATATTCCCTTCAGTCTCCCACTTGCACTAGAGTCAATAATCTAGTTACATAGTGATAAATCTAACACCCATGGAGTTATGGTGTTGATCATGTTTTGCTCTAGGGAGAGTTTTAGTCAACAGATCTTCTACATTGAGATCCGTATGTACTTTACAAATCTTTATATCTCCATCCTTGACATGCTCACGGATGAAGTGAAACTGGCGCTTAATATGCTTGGAATTCTTGTGAGACCTTGGTTCCTTTGCGTTGGCTATGGCTTCATTGTTGTCACAATAGATCACCATTGGATCCAAGGCACTAGGAACCACACCCAGTTCGGTAATGAACTCCTTCATCCAAACTGCTTCATGTGCTGCTTCTGAAGCAGCGATATATTCCGCCTCCTTTGTTGACCTTGTCACCACTGGTTGTTTGGAGCTCCTCCAACTAACTGCTGCTCCGTTCATGAGAAATACATATCCGGATTGAGACTTAGAGTCATCCGGATCAGTGTCAAAGCTAGCGTCGACATAACAATTAGCGACCAGCTCTTCTTCACTTCCGTATACAAGAAACATTTCCTTAGTTCTTCTCAAGTACTTAAGGATATTCTTGACCGCTATCTAGTGTTCCAAACCTGGATCAGATTGGTACCTACTAGTCAAACTAATAGCATGTGCCACATTCGGTCTTGTACATAGCATGGCGTACATTATAGAGCCTATGGCTGAAGCATAGGGGATCTTATCCATTATCTCTCTTTCTTCCACCATAGCCGGACTTTGAGTCTTACTCAATGTCTTGCCTTGCAACATAGGTAAGAACCCCCTCTTACTTTCGTCCATTTTAAACTTCTTTAAAATCTTATCAAGGTATGTACTCTGTGATAGCCCTATTAGGCGTCTCGATCTATCTCTATAGATCTTTATGCCTAATATATATGACGCTTCACCAAGGTCCTTCATAGAAAATTTGCTGTTTAGATAACTTTTAACATTGTTTAAAAGATCTATATCATTTACAATCAATAATATGTCATCCACATATAATATCAGAAATCCCACATTGCTCCCACTCACTTTCTTGTAAATACAAGCCTCTCCATAAGTTTGGATAAATCCAAACTCTTTGATCACCTCATCAAAGCGGAGATTCCAACTCCAGGATGCTTGCTTCAGTCCATAGATGGATCGCTGAAGCTTGCAAACCTTGTTAGCATCCTTAGGATCGACAAAACCCTTTGGTTGTATCATATAAAACTCTTCTTCAATATTACCATTGAGGAACGCAGTTTTGACATCCATCTGCCATATTTCACAATCGAAATAGGCATCAATTGCTAACATAATCCTAACTAACTGTCGTGGTGGTTTCACGGCAGATGCCATGGATAGGCTAAAGGTGGGGACTAATACACGCTAGGGGAATCCAGGGAGGGATAGTGGAGTGACTCTCCACACAGAAGATTGTATTGCTTTCCTTTCAAGATTACAAGTGCTCCTAGAGCTGTATTGGCGAGAGGAGGAAGAAGGAGCTTGCTTACTCTCACCCACAGTTCACCCCTAGAACCTTAGCCAAATCGGTATAGAAGAAAAACCCAACCCCCTCTACTGAAACCCTAGCCCCCCTTATATAGAGGCGGCCTGGTCTCTGCCTAGGGCATACGTGGAGGCATATTCCTAAGAATATGCCTCCTCTCAAAGTGGTAACCCGACCGGGGTGCTTTTCCCCCGCGTCACACATGCTTTAGCTACGTGAGCCTCTGCGGCGCCCGCGTCAGCCGACACGGGCGTCGTCACCCTTGTCGACCATGACCCGGTGGTCCTGCCCTTGCTTCCGTCGCTCATGCAGTGCGTACCGGGCCTTCTTTTTGACCAGAGAGATTCCTTCCTTCTCCCAGAAGCTAAACGGGACCCGGATCATGGTAGATCCGGCTATACCTGTTCCTGCATACAAGTTAGACAAGCACTTCCGACTTACTCCTTAAGTCGGCTGATATAATGTTAGGCGACCCCCTGGTCCGGGTTACTCCGTGATCCGTCCTGCCTTGAGGTGACCCGACCAGCATCCGCTTTGGCCTTGCCCAACCTCGGCTAACTCGGCCTTTATACCCCGGAGTGACCCTACCCAGGGTTATCCCCCCAACATTTGTCCCCGAAGCTGGTGCGGTCTTAGCTGCCTTGGCCGCTAAGGCCACATAAGGTTCATTTATGTTCGAGCCTTGGACGTTATTTCCGAGTTAGCTCTTTATCTCGGATTATGTGGATTTACGTTCCCTTCGCACGTTCCAAGTTTTCACTTGTCGGCCGGGTTACCACTTTGACTCAGATCTCATGGATTTACGTTCCCTCTGCACATTCCAAGTTTTTACCTGCTGTCCGGGCTACCATGGCTCTATCCGGGCCTTGTTTCCTTCTTTCATACGCCAACCCATGTGGAGGCTAATCATTACGTTGTCTTATTTTAAGGTCCTGCACAGTAACTGCCATAGTAATTGTCAGTTATCACTGTGCGAGGGTCACGTCACGCCTGCCTCCTTGTTTACCGCATCAGTGTGTCACGTCATGGGATCGCCTCTGCCCTGTGGCCCTCCGTGTGGCTCCTCACTGATTGGCTGAGGCAGGTGATACACGGCCACACCATGTGGCTCATTTGCAGGGCGCGATCCCACTCACCCTCTTAGGGGGTGGTTAAATAGCGGAGGGGCGCACCCCTTAGGATTTTTTCCTCTTCCGCGCCCCTCTGCCCATTGCTCTTCTTCTTCATCTTCCTCGCGACCCCGCCGCCGCCAGTGCTCCTAGCAGTAGCGCCGCCGCCAAACTTTTCCCCGTGCCTCTGCGTCGCAGCCACCACTGCGCAACTCCCTCGCCACGGGTCCTCGCCAATCCAGGCCTCTGATCCCCGCCGCCGCTAGCGCCAGCGAGGGTAGCGAGTACGAGATGGCGGAGGAAGGAGCTCGTCGTTGCCGAGCAAGAAATGGAGGAGGACGCCGCTGCGGCGGACCGTGGCGCGTGGGCCGGGTCATGGGTCTATCAAGATGACCTTGACTGGCTCTACCGGACCAGACGCATCCCTGCCGGCGTTGTCGCTCGTCTCCCCTCCGCCGAACTAGCCCCATCACCCAATCCGGGTGAGTTCATCGTGTTCTTGTCCCACTTCCAACGGGGGTTCGGCTTGCCGGTGAGCGACTTCTTCCGGGATTGGCTTAGCACCTACCACTTGCAGCCGCACCACCTTCCAGCCAACGCCATCACTTCTCTCTCTGCTTTTGCTTCTACGATCGAGGGCTACACCGGACTGTGGCCCACAGAGGAGCTGTGGATCCGGTTTTTCGGCCTTCGTCGTAACGTCATCCCCAACATCCAAGTTGAGTCGGAGGATAAGCTGCTCACCCAATTCGGAGCTGCGTCCATCTCACCCGGGAGGACTTCCGTTTTCCCCCGGATCACCGGGCTTGATTCCTGCAAAGGATGGGCCCGGACCTTCTTCTATGTCCGGAACACGGGCACTGAAGATTTGATTCGGTTGCTCCCCTATACTCCGGGTCCACCTAACCCGGAATTTTGGGAGGAGATCTCCAAGAAGCCCACGGCTCTGGCCAACCAGGTTAACAAGAGGTTCGTGGAACTGAAGAAACTCGGATTGCGCAACGAGGATGCTATGATCACGTTCGTGCGCAACCGAATCTCTCCCCTCCAGAAGTGCACCCACAAGGTGTGCCACATGAGTTTCGGCCGCGACCCCAACCGAACCTCCTCCTTCGAGCTGAGCAACACGGAGATTTTTCGCCGGGTTAAGGCTCTCTTCACCACCCATAAGGATTTCTCCGCTGAATGGACGTGGGGAATTGTGCACTTTTGTCGTGACAGGATCCCTCCCGCGGTAAGCTTCGCGGGGCAAACTTACTTCAGATTAAATATATGTCGGTTTTTGTTGTATTTTTGACTCTGTTCTTCATTCCATTTCTCAGCTATTCCTTCAACAAACCCTTGAGGACGGCACGGATCCGACCCTTAAGTGGGCGCCGGACCGAGAAACCCCGGATGAGGAGGAGCCGGACCAGGAGATGTTTCTCCCTATGACCGACGCTTCAAAACGACCCAGCGGTAAATTCTCTTCTCTCAGAGACTGGCCCGATGATGAGGATGACTCGGATGTTGACGTGATTGAACCTGTTGAGGCTGTCCCTCTTTCTTTTGCCTTTCCGGCATCAGCTAACCCTGGTGGGCATATCCATGAGGATCCTCCGCTTGCTACGGATGAACCGGTTCCAGTGGCACCGAAGAAGAAACGCGGAGCCGCACCGAGTTCCTCCTCCGGACCTTATCAGCCCACAAAAAGGCGAAAGAAGGCCGGAGACAAAGCTGCCTCCATGCCGGCAGGCAAAGCCCCGGCACGAAGGGTTCGGAAACCCAAGGAGGCCCAAACCTCGGATGCGTAAGTCATTTTTCTTTCCGTAACCCACTTTTCCTTGCATTGTTGTAATTTCTCTTCTGACATTATTCTCTTCTGCAGGGCTCCGGTGGAGGTCCCTCAGAGCGGATCTAGCATCTCTTCACCGCTCTGATCTAGCCCTTCTCCCCTTCGTGACGACGAGTCACGTCCGCTGAGCCCTATTCCAGAGGGTTCCGCGGCTGCTCCGGATTCCACACTACCTCGTCAAGAGGGGTGCAACCTCGGAGCGGGAGGGATCGGTCCGGCCGAGGCGACGACGTCCACAACTTCGGCATCGCTGCAACCAGCAGCCACCGAATCTACCTCAACACCAGCACCGCCCCCAGCACCGGCAGCAGTTCTAGTACCAGCACCGAATCAGCACCAATACCCGTTCCGGCACCAAGAAAATCAACAACCGCACCAAGTTCTTCCGCCTCGTCCGAGTCATCTCAACCTCGACGAGGAACTACCCCAGCAGCTCCTAAGGGGAAATCCGCTGCAGTTACTTCTTCCCAGCAAGCCAAGGGCAAAAAGGCTCCGGATGCTACCAAGTCAGCATTCGCCGAGGCTGGGCAGCGAACCCTAGCGTCGATGCTTCCCAAGAAAGCTCCAGCAGCAAAGGATGCCCCTGCCGAGCCAACTGACGCACAGCAAATGGTTCTGCATACTAGCCCAACCCTTGCTTTGGTTGAGAGGAAAGAAGCGTATGCGAAGGGCTTGGTGGCACCCCATATGCTCACCGGTGAGCGGTATCCTCCGAGCTTGATTGAGTTCGTCATGAACTGGAACAAGGCGGAGTTCATCCACAACGACGATCTCCCGGAAAAGTTCGGCCCCGCAGAATTTTCCGCCCAAATGAACACAGCCGCCAAGGCAATTAACCTCGCGGGGCGGATGATGGAGGTATGTCGTTTCTCCTTTACATGCTGTAGATAATAACCATTAGTCCCCCAGCCTCCGGTGGAGTAACTTGTTACTCGGCCGAATGTTCATTAGAAAACTAATGTAGCTCCATGTGAACTTCGAATATGCACCTAGAGCCGGGTTAAGTTCCACTTGGCCCGGAGCTTGTACACTTTGAATATGCACACACCTAGAGCCGGGTTAGGTTCCACTTGGCCCGGATCTTGTACACTTCGAATATGCACACACCTAGAGCCGGGTTAAGTTCCACTTGGCCTGGATCTTGTACACTTCGAATATGCACACACCTAGAGCTGGGTTAAGTTCCACTTGGCCCGGATCTTGTACACCAAGCTAATTTATGCTTTTGTACATTTTTCAGGTGACCACCAATCGCTGGAGTGCTGAATTCCAATGCCTGCTGGATACCCACAAGATGCTACGCGCAAAGCATGTTGCACTTATCGCGGAACATAAAAAAGGGGTAAGTTTCTCCCTTGGCGCTTTTCCGTTTCTCTTCATCTTCTTCTGCCGAACTAATCTCCTCATTCGGTTTCTGCAGTTGGGGTCGAGGCTGAGAACAAGATCATGCGGAAGAACTTGGAGCAAATCAAGGGTATGTCCTTTTTGTCCGACCTTGTAGTGTTTTCCATTTCCTTTTCTCCTTGGCTCGGTAAACATTCATTCCTCGGCTCTGCCGGGTCAACATACTATTTCAGCATCGCTTCAGGATAGTGTGCCCGTGCCTGATATGATGCTGCATTTTCTCGAACAAGCAGGGCAGCATCAAGCCGAGCTGAAGAAAAAAGATGATGAGCTCGCTCTCCTCTGGACCAAGGACAATGAGATTGCCAGGCTCAAGGCTGAGATGGAAAAGATGAAGGCCCAGCACCAAACCGAGCTCCAAAAGGTTGGCCAGAACTTCACAGAAGAGCGCGAGCGCCTTACTCTCCAGATCTCCAAGGACCAGGACCTACTCAAAGAATCCAACATCTAGCTTGGATTGGCAAACGCTGAGCTTGAGCAACTTCGCAAGAGACGCGATGACTGCATCAAGGAGTTGACCCGGATTCACAGCCACATTTCACGTAAGTTCCTTTCCCTTATCCGACATAATTCTCCGGGTTACTTCATATGTCTTTTCTTCAGCTTCTTCCTTTGCCTTGTTTCCAGGCCACTTTCCAGAGGGTACTCCTATTGCGAGCGCTGCTGTTGCCAATTTCCGCTGAGAGAGGGGTACTCCTGTCGCTCTTGACGGTGAGAGCATTCCCTTAGACATGGAGGACCTATTGGTCAGCCTGTCATCTCGCGTGGAAATCATCAAGAACTACGGCAAGGATCTCCTCGACGTTTCAGTCCGAGTTTTCAACACGTTCTGGCCCGGTGAGAGCGCTCCGAAGAGAATCACACTTCTTGCTGAAAAGCTGTCGGATATCGAGAACCAGCTCGACCTCTGGAGGGAGTCCACTGGGCGTGCCGCAGCTGATACTATCCTTCACCACGTACTCACATGGTATGAGAAGATCGACCTCAGCCTCCTTACACGCCGGTGCACCGGATCTAGATGGACTAATGACCCGGAGTGGGTAGCTCGGTGCCAGGCTTGCGCCTATAGCCTCATCGAATATTCTCCTATCCATGAATGGGTTGAAGGACCGAGCTTCCTAGAATCCGCTGGGGACGAGAACGCTGAGAACGCTGAAGATGGGTCGGATGAGGACGAAGAAGGCGATGCCTCAGATATTGAAGACAGCAAAGACGACGCCAAACTTCCTCCTCCTACTGCTCCTTAGGTCAAAAAACTTGAAAATTTATCAGATCCCCGGTATGCCGGGTGCAACTGTATGCTGTGTATATGTGATATTTTGCTACTAAGTTCTTATGCCGGGTTAACTTGGGCGTAGTCCCCGAGATTCTTTTTCTTGTTCGTCCAATCTTTTGGCTTGGATCGTGTCTACCTTGATTCGGTTTTATGACTTACGAATCCGAGCTTCAAAAACCGTCTTAACAATACTAAGAAACTTTCTGACTTAGCTCAAAAAATAAAGCTGCATAATAACTTGAAAATAAATACAGGGTTAGTTCGAAAAACAAACGTTAGCTCGAATAAATTCGTTTCCTTAGTCGCTTTTCATGTGCTACGCAATTCCAAACTTGTTCTCTTGCTTGCCATGAAGCCAATTCTTGTTGGACAACAGCAAGTCGAAGAGTTGGGTTTTTGGTGCTCACACATTACTAATCCGGGTTAAGTAGAACAACTTATTCCAGCTAACGCACAAGAGACGACAACAATAATTATTAAGGCAGTCCCCGAGTTACTGCTCGAGGCGCTACTATTTCATTGATAAGCTCATTGCCGACATACATACCGACATATGAGACGACTCGGATACATACACTTCTTAGCTAAGTGTAGAAAGGACGAAGTAGTGCTACATTCCACGGTCGCTTAGATTCCTCTCCGGACCTGTCTGCCTTGTTCTTTTCCTGTGGCTTTGCATCTATAAGATAGTAAGAATCATTGTGCAATGCTTTGCTCACAATGAATGGCCCTTCCCATGGGCGGATAATTTATGCATGCCAATAGTACGTTGTACCAACCGGAGCACCAGATCGCCTTCCCGAAAGACTCGGGGGCACACTTTCCAGCTATGGTAGCGTCGGAGATTTTGCTGATATATGGCAGATCTGGACAGTGCCAGTTCTCTCGCTTCTTCCAGCAGATCCACATCATTTTGCCGGGCTTCTTGCACTTCGGCTTCTGTGTATTGGGTGACCCTAGGCGAATCATGATCTATGTCGGCTGGTAATATAGCTTCTGCCCCGTATACTATAAAAAACGGCGTATAGCCTGTTGGTCGATTCAGAGTTGTTCTTAAACTCCAAAGTACCGCTGGTAGTTCTTATATCCAGCACCCCGCTGATCTTTGCAGCGGCTCAATGAGCCGAGGTTTTATCCTGGATAATACTAATCCGTTGGATCTTTCCACTTGTCCGTTCAATGCGGGGTGAGCTACCGAGGCTACGTCGAGTCGGATCTTCTTGTCCCGGCTGAAGCGCGCAAATGCTCCTTCCGCAAAATTTGTGCCATTGTCAGTTATGATACTGTGAGGATAACCGTATATCAAGATAATGTCTTTGAGAAATGTTACGGCCGTAGCTCCATCACATTTTCTTATAGGCTTCACTTCAATCCATTTTGTAAACTTATCCACCATGACCAAAATGTGTGTCATGTTTCCCCTTGCTGGTTTGAACGGGCCAACCATATCCAAGCACCATACGGCAAATGGCCACGTAATTGGTATGGTCTTGAGTTCTGACATTGGCATATGTGTCTTAGTAGCATATCTCTGACAACCATTGCATTTTCTCACCAGATCTTCTGCTTGTTCTAAGGCACTTGGCCAGTAGAAACCATGCCGGAATGCTTTTGCCACCAAGGCTCTGGATGAAGCATGATGCCCGTATTCTCCTCGGTGTATATCTCGGAGGATGTCAAGCCCTTCTTCCGGGTCAACGCATCGCTAGAGGACATTGGTTACACTCCGTTTGTACAGCTCGGAATTGATAATTGTGTATGCTTTTGCTCTCCTCTGAGTTTGCCTGGCTAACACCTCCTCAGTGGGTAACGTTCCATCTTTCAGGAATTGGAATATAGGCAGTGCCCAAGCTGGTATTGCTCGTGCAGGGAACACGTCCTCATCAATTTCCATCTGATCTACCGGCATAACTTCAGCCGGATCACGCTGAGCAGTCCCCGGGTCCAGCGAGGTAGTCCCCGGGTTTGCTGAGGCAGTCCCCGAGTTTGCTGATGCAGTCCTCGGGTTTGCTAATACAGTCCCCGGGTCTCGCGTACTACCTCCCGTGTCAATGTCCATGGGCTCAGCTCCGAATTCTGTATCTTTCGGGACATAGATCGACTCGGTTCCTGGGGACGGCCTGATAGATGGTTTTCTGAGGTGTTCCAATGCTACACCCGGTGGAATTGCCTGTCGGGTTGATCCGAGCTTCGATAGCATGTCGGCAGCCTCATTTTCCACTCGGGGTACATGGTGAAATTCACACCCCTCAAAGTAACCAGATATCTTCAGCACATGAAACCTGTACAGTGCCATGTTTGGATCCAGGGCGTCCCACACTCCGGACACTTGCTGCACCACCAAATCCGAGTCGCCAAAGCATATTATCCGACGTATGCCAATCTCTTTTGCCACTTTGAGCCCATGCACAAGAGCCTCGTACTCAGCGACATTGTTCGATGCCGCGAAATGGATCTGTAATACGTATTTTAGCTGGTCCTTCTTTGGCAAGGTAAGAACAACCCCGGCGCCTAATCCGGTTTTGGTTTTTGACCCGTCAAAGTGCATCCTCCAGTAGTTCGGATCTGGTGGTGGTGGTTCGTATTGTACCTCAGCCCAATCTACAAAAAAGTCCGCCACAGCCTGAGACTTGATTGCTTCTCTTCTGTCGTATTGGGGCGCATAA
The DNA here is from genome assembly GCA_916181665.1 of Avena sativa. NCBI lineage: Eukaryota > Viridiplantae > Streptophyta > Magnoliopsida > Poales > Poaceae > Avena > Avena sativa. Next base: position 186,585,956 of record OV702289.1, on the reverse strand, counting down.
GGAGCTAGCTCAATTGCCCATTTTGCAATTCTGCCACTCGCACCCTTGTTACCCATTATCTCGGATATGGGAGCTTCACATATCACTTTGATGGGGTGCTCCTCAAAGTAATGCTTTAACTTCTTTGCCGCCATATAGACACCATATGCCACCTTTTGAAAGTGCGGGTAGTTCTATTTTGAGGCAGATAAGACCTCGCTCAAGTAATACACTGGCCTCTGCACCGACTTACCCTCTTCATTGCGCTCTACTACAATCACTGCACTTACAACTCGGTTGGTTGCGGCTATGTAGAGCAACATTGGCTCCTTTGATAGTGGAGAGGCTAACACTGGTGCAGTGGCCAACATCTTTTTTAAGTGGGCAAAGGCTTCATCGGCCTGTGGTGTCCAAACGAACTTAAACGACTTTTTCATGAGTTGGTAGAGAGGCAATGCCTTTTCTCCCAACCGACATACAAACCGACTCAACGATGCTAGGCACCCAGTGAACTTCTGGACATCGTTAAGACACTTCGGCAGCTCCATTCGTTCAATGGACCGAATCTTAGTTGGATTAACTTCGATACCTCGGCTGGAGACGAGAAATCTGAGTAATTTTCCAGCCGGGACACCGAAGGTACATTTTTCTGGGTTAAGCTTCATCCGGAACCTTCTCAAGTTCGTGAATGTCTGCCTGATGTCGTCAAGGAGCGTTTTGCTTTCCTTGGTCTTGATAACCACATCATCCACGTATACTTGTACGTTTTGACCTATTTGGTCGTGCAAACATTTTTGCATACATCTTTGGTACATTGCACCTGCATTACGTAAACCAAACAGCATAGTGCGATAGCAATAAGCCCCGTAAGGGGTGATAAACGCGGTCTTTATTTGATCATCCGGATTCAGAGGTATCTAGTGGAAACCAGAATATGTATCAATGAATGACAACAGTTCACATCCCGCGGTCGAGTCTATGACCTGATCTATCCTCGGCAGTGGAAATGGATCTTTTGGACACGCCTTATTCAGGTTCGTGTAATCGATACACATACGCCAAACCACTGCCACATTCGGATCATCCTTCTTCTTTTCTACCAGCACCGGATTAGAGAGCCAATCCGAATACAGTACTTCCATGATAAATCCTGCTGCTAGCAACCAAGCTATCTCGTCTCCAATGACTTTTCTCCTATCCTCGGCGAAGCGGCGGAGAGGTTGCTTCACCGGCCTTGCTCTGGGTCTTACGTTCAAAGAGTGCTCGGCCAACTCCCTCGGAACACCTTGCAAATCCTGTGTGGACCAAGCAAAAATGTCCCGATTCTCACGGAGGAAGTTAACGAGCTCGCTTTCCTATTTATCAGTTAACCCGACACCAATTATTACGGTGCGCTCCGGGAACATGTCATCAACTGGAACCTTCTTGGTATCCTTTGCGGCTTGGAATGAAACGCTACCATGCGGGTTACTCAATGCCGGCATATACTGCTGCGTGGACTGAGCTAATGCCGCCACCTCTTGGATTTTTCTTTTCTCTTGCGCAATCACGAGTGACTCGGCTAGGTTAGACCCAGCTGAGGCACACTCAATGGAACGTCAGAAATCTCCAGCAATGGTAATCACTCCATTTGGCCCGGGCAATTTCATCTTCAGATAACTGATGTGGCAGCTTGCCATGAACTTGTTCAATGCTGGTCTTCCGAGTAACGCGTGATACGCACTTTCCAAGTTCACCACCTCAAACTCCAGATTCTCAGTTCGGCAATTATCTCTCGTGCCGAATAGCACGTCAACTCGGACTTTGCCTATGGGCTCACAAGAAATGCCTGGTACAATACCATGGAAAGTTGTCCTTGTAGCCTGGAGCATGTTCTTCGAGATACCCAACTTGCGCATTGTATCCGCATACATGATGTTAATGCTACTGCCATTGTCAATCAGTACCTTGGAGAACCTCACATTGATGTTCGGCCTAATGAATGTCGGGTCCAGCACTAGCGCATACGAACCTAGACTCGGCATAAGCTTGGGATGATCTTTGATGCTCCAGGTGATTTCCTGGTCCGACCAAGGCATGTACCTCGTCACCGCTGGCATTACCGCATTGACCTCCATATGTCGGTGCTGCAAGCTCTTCCTATCTATTTCCTCAGTTGTGAACACACAATAGCTCTGGTGATGTTCTCTGTACTCATTCCTCCTCTCGTTTCCGGGGTACCTCTGATCCGGCTAGTGCCGATTTTCCACCTGATGCACTGCATCCCTTCTCTCATTGTTGTCATACCTCGGCGGAGAGGGAGGCAACATTAGCTGTTGCGTGTTCGCTCTGGAGAGCAATTGCTGCCGGGGTAACTCCTGCCGAGGTTGATCATTCCGGGGTGCCTGAGCATTCCCCGAACCACCTTGTTCTATCTTACGCATCCACTCACATTGCCTCGTTGTGTGACCCGCCGGGCTATTCGGATTTGGCGTGTGAAACTTACACGACTGGTCCAACATCGACTCATAGGTATACCTCGGATGGTCTTTCTTTTCTTGCCATTGTTTCTTTTGCTCCGACATCCACGTTTTCTTGCCATCATTTCTTGGAGTCCATTTCCCTCCAGTTTTCTGGCGCTGGTTGCTCCCTGCTCCGGGTTGATCTTGATTCACAGCTGCAACTTGTTGCAAACCGTAGCGATGATCCGGTCTATCATCTCTTCTTTTTCCTCTGTAGTCATTCCTCCGAGATGACCCGGCTCCATCCCTCTGATAGTATTCCTCGTTTGACTTGTTTGACGTGAGCCTAGGTTGAGTCGGATCACCCAAAGCATACAAATTGGCAATCCAAATCATCTCTGCCAACGTAATTGGCATTTTCCTTTGCAACTTCATCCACAGCTCGCTGCCATATCTGCACCCTTGCGCAAACCACGCTATGGCCTGTGACTCTATGACACCCTCACACGAGTTTCTCATGGTACACCATCGGGTCAAGAATTCACGGTCTGTCTCATTAGGTCTTTGCTTGCACATTGCTAGGGTCTGCGGCCTATTCGGCCTCTGATATGTACTTGAGAAGTTGCTGATAAACATTTCTTCAAAATCTATCCAGCAGTTGATGCTTCCGGGTGCCAAATTGTTCAACCATACTCTGGCTGGACCTTCTAACATCTGGGGTACGTATCGTATAGCCCATCTCAAGTTGCCAGTGGCAATTTTCACAGCCGTAGCATAGTTTATCAGCAAATCCTCCGGCTTGGTACTGCCGTCATACGTCTTCGTGCCCCTGGGCAGCTGGAAGTTAGGTACCGGTGGCTCCTTCATGATCTGGGGTCCAAAGCACGCTGGACCCGGTGGACCTTGACATTCGATCTGTTCCGACCTATACAGGCGATCCAGTTTCAATCTGGCGTCATCCGGCATCAAATCCCTGCTTCCCAATCTTGACCCTATCACATGATAGTCCGGTCTTGGGTACCCCGCGTTCACCATCTCCGAATCACCGTCGTTGTACCGGTTTTGCTCCTATGGCGCAACTCTCTGTTGCATACCTCGGCTGGCGCTTTGCTCTTGCCTTGGTGTATGCTGCTGCGGTTGTCCTGCTCCTGCCGAGTTTCACTGTCCGGCATTGCCATTGACAATGTTCCCTTGACCGGCATTGCCTTGGTCATGGTTACCTCGGCCAGCTTCACCTCGGCTCACACTTCGTCGATCATCATTTTTCCGTGCTTATTTTGCTTTTCCTGCCCGCGTCGGGTCGTACGGGACGATCTGTTTGTTCCGTCTAGCCGAGGTTACTACCTCTTCTCTCCTTGGACCACCATGAGGAGACGATGCGGCTCCAGCGGATTTCTCCGGGTTACCCATTGCAAAATGGACGATTTTGGAAGCTCTAGCTCTCTCCGGGTTAGCTCTGAGTAGCTCTTCGTTCTGTCTGTTCGCGATCCGAACTAACTCGTTAACCCTATCTTGTTGTCTTTGACGGGCCTCACCCGTCAGGCCCTCTAACTCGGATGCAACCGCATCCGCTACTCTGAGGTTCTTCGTCGGGGTACTATACTTTGGTAACCCCACGGACAAACAGTTTTCCAATTCCTCGGCTCCATTATCACCTTCTCTGTTCATCTCGCTTATGAGATTTCTCCCTTTTACTTTTACCGTATCAACTTTGTTTGCTTTTGCATACTCACGCAGCGTCATGTTCAACGACTGCTGAGCCGCGGCTATTTTCTTTGCGCCTTCTAGTATTTTTTGCCTAGTTTCCTCTAGCTCGGCCTGTGCCTGAGCCAGATCTACCACTGCTGCTACCGGGTTTGCCAAGCTATCCATAGCTTCTCTCAGTACATTCTCAAGCCTCTCTAGTGGGGGTCCTCTACCTTTCCTCGGTGCCTTAGGTGTTACCTCTGGGTCCGGTGCTGGATCCTTGCTTGCGCCTGCACCCGATGCAGTCATCATCACTTCAGCACGGTCCGGGGAGCGAGTGATACGCGCACTGTGAACCACGCTAAGGGGTGGTTCCCCTGCCTCGATGACGCGTCGCGGATGAACGCATGATACGTCCACAGCAACGTAGACCTTGTGCGCACCCAACTTGACAGAGAGGCTGTTGCGCGGAAGTGGGCGTGTGCCGAAGCAGCCAGCGTTGTCGCTGACAAAGTCCAGCGCTCCAAAGCGCTGAACGAGCCCGGAGAGGATGCGTTCGCCGGTGCCCATGAGGTTTCCCGTCCGGATCTTCACCCCTGCTAGCGCCGCTAGCCCCACGGTGGGCGCCAACTGTCGTGGTGGTGTCACGGCAGATGCCATGGATAGGCTAAAGGTGGGGACTAATACACGCTAGGGGAATCCAAGGAGGGATAGTGGAGTGACTCTCCACACAGAAGATTGTATTGCTTTCCTTTCAAGATTACAAGTGCTCCTAGAGCTGTATTGGCGAGAGGAGGAAGAAGTAGCTCTCTTACTCTCACCCACAGTTCATCCCTAGAACCTTAGCCAAATCGGTATAGAAGAAAAACCCAACCCCCTCTACTGAAACCCTAGCCCCCCTTATATAGAGGTGGCCTGGTCTCTGCCTAGGGCATACGTGGAGGCATATTCCTAAGAATATGCCTCCTCTCAAAGTGGTAACCCGACCGGGGTGCTTTTCCCCCGCGTCACACATGCTTTATCTACGTGAGCCTCTACGGCGCCCGCGTCAGCCGACACGGGCGTCGTCACCCTTGTAGGCCATGACCCGGTGGTCCTGCCCTTACTTGCTTCGCTCATGCAGTGCGTACCGGGCCTTCTTTTTGACCAGAGAGATTCCTTCCTTATCCCAGAAGCTAAACGGGACCCGGATCATGGTAGATCCGGCTATACCTGTTCCTGCATACAAGTTAGACAAGCACTTCCGACTTACTCCTTAAGTCGGCTGATATAATGTTAGGCGACCCCCTGGTCCGGGTTACTCCATGATCCGGCCTGCCTTGAGGTGACCCGGCCAGCATCTGCTTTGGCCTTGCCGAACCTCGGCTAACTCGGCCTTTATACCCCGGAGTGACCCTACCCGGGGTTATCCCCCCAATACTAACTTTAGCATCGCTACGGGAGAGAATGTCTCATCGTAGTCAACTCCTTGAATTTGTCGAAAACCTTTTGCGACCAGTCGAGCTTTATAGACGTCTACATTACCATCAGGATCAGTTTTTCTTTTGAAAATCCATTTATTCTCAACGGCCTTTCGGTCGTGAGGTAAGTCCACCAAGGTCAAAACCTAGTTTTCGTACATGGATTCCATCTTGAATTGCATCGCTTCTAGCCATTTGTTAGAATCCGGGCTCATCATCGCTTCTTCATACGTTGCAGGGTCATCTATTTCATCAACCATCAAATTCACAACAGGATTCCTGTACAGTTCAGGAGTTGCACGTGTCCTGCTTGACCTGCGAGGTTCGGTAGTGTCCTCTTTCGGAGTTTCATGATCATTAAGTTCCTTCTTAATTTGGTGAAGTCAACTCCGGAACAACTTCCGGTGCTGTGCCACTCGCCATTTCATGAAGAGAAGGTTCAATAACCTCTTCGAGTTCTACCTTTTGACTACACACGCCTTTCACGAGAAACTCTTTCTCTAGAAAGGATCCATTCTTGGCAACGAAAACCTTGCCCTTGGATCTGTGATAGAAGGAATACCCAATTGTTTCTTTAGGATATCCTATGAAGACGCATTTCTCCTCTTTGGGTTCGAGTTTATCAGGCTGAAGTTTCTTCACATAAACATCGCATCCCCAAACTTTAAGAAATGACAGCTTAGGTTTGTTTTCAAACCATAATTCATATGGTGTCGTTTCAACGGATTTAGACGGTGCCCGATTTAAAGTGAATGCAGCGGTTTCCAGTGCATAACCCCAAAATGACAGTGGCAAGTCAGTCAGAGACATCATAGATCGAACCATGTCCAATAGAGTACGATTACGACATTCCGACACACCATTATGTTGTGGTGTTCCGGCAGGTGTGAGTTGTGAAACTATTCCACACTCTTTCATATGTGTGCTAAACTCGTAACTTAGATACTCACCTCCATGATCAGACTGTAGAAATTTGATCTTTCTATTATGATGATTTTCCACTTCATTCTGAAATTCCTTGAACTTTTAAAAGGTTTCAGACTTGTGTTTCATCAAATAGATATACCCGTGTCTACTCAAATCATCCGTGAAAGTAATAAAATAATGATATCCACCTCGCGCCGATACACTCATTGGACCACATACATCTGTATGTATGTGGTCCAATAAATCTATCGCCTGTTCCATTGAACCAGGAAACGACGTTCTAGTCATCTTGCCCATAAGGCATGGCTCACATGTATCAAGTGATTCCAAAAGTTCATAAGGATCGAGTTTCTTCATGCGTTTAACACCAATATGACCTAGACGATAGTGCCACATATATGTAGATATATAATCATCAAGTTTAATCCTTTTAGCATCAACATTATGAATATGCATAACACTATTATCGAGATCCAACAGAAATAAACCATTCATCACAGGTGCATGACCATAAAAGATATCATTCATATAAATCGAACAACCATTGTTTTCGGATTTAAATGAATAACCACATCGCATTAAACAAGATCCGGATATAGTGTTCATGCTTAGTGCAGGCACCAAATAACAATTATTTAAGTTTATAACTAATCCCGATGGTAGGTGGAGAGGCAGCGTTCCGACGGTGATCACATCAACTCTTTATCCATTGCCGACACACATCTTGACCTCACCCCTTGCTAGTGGTCGCTTGTTCCGCATCCCCTGATTCGAGTTACATATATTAGCAACCGATCCAGTATCAAATACCCAGGTGCTACTGCGAGTACTAGTCAAGTACACATCAATAACATGTATATCATATATACCTTTGTTTGCCTTGCCGGCCTTCTTGTCTACCAAGTACTTGCGGCATTTGCGCTTCCAATGGCCAGTCCCCTTACAATAGTAGCACTCGGTATCAGACTTAGGGCCAGCCCAGGATTTCTTTTCAGGCGCAACAACAGATTTGCTGCCCTTCTTTCCCTTATGTTTACCCTTCTTGTCTTTCTTGAAACCAGTGGTCCTATTGACCATCAACACTTGATGTTCTTTCCTAATCTCCACTTCTGCAGTCTTAAGCATTGACAGAAGCTTGGGAGAGTCTTCTTCATGCCCTGCATGTTATAGTTCATCACGAAGCTCTTGTAGCTAGGTGGCAGATGCTGACTCGTGTGCTAACGAGCTCGTTGGGGAACCCCAAGAGGAAGGTATGATGAGCATAGCAGTAAGTTTCCCTCAGTTATGAAACCAAGGTTATCAATCCAGTAGGAGCAAGGAAACACCTCAAAGGTGTTGCTAGTTGGTCTTTGGCAGGGCGCACTACCGGCGCCAGCAGCAACATGGAGACATGCACAACACAATCACAGAACTCTGTCCCCAACTTGCGATGAGGTTGTCAATCTCACCGGTTTTGCCGAAAACAAAGGATTAAACGTATCGAGTGGAAGAAAGTAATAGTTTGCAGAAAGTAAACACAAAGCAGTAAACAGTTGATTGTAGATTGATGGTAAAAGAAAGGACCGGGGTCCATAGTTCACTAGTGGTGGCTCTCCTTAAGATAGATCACATGTTGGGTGAACAAATTACTGCGGGGCAGTTGACAAACATCGAGAAAGCACACAAGCATATACTACTCATCTTGACTCCTTTGAGACTTGATTGGCCATTACAACATTATACATAGACTGTAATCCAACTGCATCTATGACTAATAATCCACCTTCAGGTTATCATCCGAACCCCCTCCAGTATTAAGTTGCAAGCAACGGATAATTGCATTACGCATTACGTGTAAAGTAAACAATACGATTGTTCTATGAACAAAGGATTGTTGTTTTCTCCCTAGTAGCAACAACACATCTAGTACCTTAGAGATTTCTGGCACTTCCCCAGATTACTAGAGGCATGAACCCACTATGGAGCATAAATACTAACTCTTGGAGTTGCTAGCATCTACTTGGCCAAGATAGCTACTAACAACGGAAAGCATGCAAGATCACAAATAACAAAGACATGATAGAATCAATAATCAATCTGAAATAACATCTCAATATCCATCGGATCCCCGTAAACACAACATGTAGGATTACAAAATAGATGATCTTGATCATGAATGGAGCTCACAAGATCTAAACATGATAGCACAATGGAGGAGAACCAGCCATCTAGCTACTACATGGACCCGTAGTCCAGAGATGAACTACTCACGCATCACACCGGAGGCTTGCATGATGATGAAGAAGGCCTCCAGGGTGAATTCCCCTCTCCGGCAGGGTGCCGGGAAGAGCTTCAGATCCCTCCCGATCTAGGGATGGAGATGACGACGGCTATAGACTCTTTCGTGGAATTTTGATCGGGTACTTAGGGTTTCTGTATCGGAGGCAATATATAGGCGAAAGGAGAGGCCGAGGGGGTGCCTGGGGCAGCTAGACCACCCCCTGGCGTGGGCCAAGCCTGGCCGTGCAGCTAGATGGTGTGGCCAGGCCCCAGCCCCTGTCCGTCTTGTATTCTGGCTCCTGGTGTCCCTTAGTGAAAAACTGACTTTGGCTTTTGTCCCGTCCAATTCCGAGAATATTCATTTTTTGACTTTCCTAGAACCAAAAACAGCAGAAAACAGGCACCTGTCACTGTGGCTCCTGTTAATAGGTTAGTCCAAGAAATCATATGAAAAGTACTCCAAAGTGTGGATAAAACATAAGAAAGTAGATAAAACCAAGCATGGAACATCAAAAATTATGGATACGTTAGCAACGTATCAACATCCCTAAGCTTAACTCCTACTCGTCCTCGAGTAGGTAAGTGATAAAAAGAAAGAATAATTTTGAGGTGACATGCACCGTCATAAACTTGATCAAAGTATTTGTAAAACATTGATAGGTGGGATCATAGTACTTCAATCATAACATGAAAGACAAAGTTCTAGCAATAAGACAAAGCAACTGTGTTGCAACATGAAAGGGCATAAACAAAAGATTCATGAATAAGAATGCTTTGCAAGACGTTTCTTTGTTTCACATAAAGAAAACATAGCATAGTGGCATTCAGCTTGTCCCTCATAGAGTAGCAAACATAAATGCATAGGGCACCTTCAAAGTTCATAAGAGTGACTAGATACAAATAGTTTAAAACAAGCAATATAAAAGCTATGCATCAATCAACAAGTCTTGGGACAATGCACATAGAACTAAGAATGGCACTATGCTCTCAAAGTAGGTGCATAAAGATAGAAGGTGGAGACTCAACATAAAAGTAAAAGAAAGGCCTTCATAGAAGGAAATAGGGATTCAAGTCTCATAAAGAGCTTCCAAAAATTATGGTACTTATTAGCTTTCAGCTCTCATTGCCCCTATCATAAGCATCTTGAAGGTGATTAAGGTTAAAGTGACATAACTAAGAGGATATGCTTGACAAGTTATAAGCTGAAATCTCACGCCCCTTACTTACGAAGACCGAACCTCGTGCTACTCAACTTTAGTCACAAGTAAGATCTTGTCATTGTAAGTACATATGTATCATAGAGAACCGCCAACGGGGTACCCCTTGCACATGATACATGAGATATCCCATAATCAAAATGACAAGGCAAGTAGAAAATGAGCATCCCAGTGATCTTTTTATTTGCTATTTGCATTGGTTTTTATTGAGGATGCTTCATAGAGTGCTCATTATGGTTATGCTGCAAGTTTCCACCATGATTAGGCATGGCTTAGGCTAGCGGTCCAGGCGTTTCTCTAACACAAATACAAACTCCATGATCTTACAAGTTCCCCTTTTATTTCACACCGCCGGGATCCATAAGCAAAAGAACATGATATCAACAGGGTACAAAGTACAAGTGCAATGTTGAAAGCGTTCCCCATGATACATGGTTCTGCTAACTTCAACTTATAAAGCGCAAGCATATACACAACAAAGATGGACGCAATGGTTCAAGTTTATTAAGTGCAAGAAAGTAAAGTGTGTCATCAAGTTCGTGAGAGCTTTAATCACTAGTTTTCTCATAACAAGTTTAATTCGGAAGGTAGACAAAAACATCAATATACTTGGAATAGCATATGCTAATAGGTAGGTATGGTGGACTCTTTGGAATAACTTGGTTTTAGGAGTTGGATGCATGAGTGGAACTCATACTTGGTTACGGAGGCTAGCAAAAGACTAGGAGCGACCAACTAAGAGAGCAAAATGGCCATAATCATGCAGAGCGACAAAACACCATTGATCAAAGCATAAAGTTATACTACAAGTTGAAAACTAAAGGATCATAAAGGCTTATGGTGACTTGGGATAGTCATAACATGGTGTGAGCATGTGCCAAGTCAACCCAAATTAAGCATCAAAGGAGAATACCACAATACTATGCTTTAATATGCTAAAACAACACATGATTCTTTCAAAGACACATTAAGAAATCTCAATTGTTTATAACATGTCATGCTACAACAAAGAATACTAAGCCTAAAGCCAAAACAATATCAAGCATGGCATGACAAAGCATGGGCCACAGTAAAAAACAAGCTCCTTTTACCACTTAAGCATGAACTTTCCTACTCTTTTCCAATCCAAACCAAACTATTTGAAAACCAATGTATGAAAGAGGGGGTCCAACCAATTTATTCAGCAAACTAAGAAAACCAAGCAAATTAAAACCAAAACGAAAAACGAAAAAGAAGACGCTCCAAGAACAACACAACTGTGCATGAAACAATAAAAATGAAGTGTTTGGAAGAAACCTTGGATTTTTATCGATGAAGAAGGGGATGCCTTGGGCATCCCCAAGCTTTGACGCTTGTACTTCTTGGATATTTCTTGGGGTGACACGTGTGGCATCCCCAAGCTTGAGATTTAGTCCATCCTTCATCTCATTACTCATTCCTTCCATACACCTGAAATTTTTCCTTCATACAAAACTTCACACAATCTCTATTAGCAACATTAGTGCACTCAAGATAATAAGTCTTTAGGTTCAGTTACAACACCAATAAAACTTCCATTAAAACACTAGATACTGTAGAACTTCCCTCAAAAATCTCAATTCCCCAAAAGAACTCAAAAAGGAACCAACAAGAAGCAAATGCAAATAAAGGCAGAAATCTGTCAAAACAGACCAGCAGGTAAAGATGAATTTTTTCGAAGACCTTCTGTTGCTCAAATCGAAAAGTGTTGAACTAACGAAACTTAGATAACAACCTGGGTCAGAAGCACAAAAATTCACCCCTCAAAAGGACATACAGATATGTTACACGAATTTTTACGGTGAAGCACAGCAATCTGTTTCGGGACAACAACTTTCCCAATCATTACTTCTCTCTCATTAGAGGTTACTCTTGGCACAAAAAGAAAATAAAAAGGATAAGGAGCAGTTATTACGGAAGTAATAACTTCCAAGACTCATCTAAAACTTTTGGGTTATCTTCCAATAAGTACTTTTCTTTAACGCTTTTAAGTTAGGCATAAGAAACAAGAAAAAGAATCAAGTGTTCTCAAATGAAGAAGCATTAAGAGCAAATTTTGTTTTCATAGGAGAGGAAAAAGAAATCTTCTCTCTCTTCTTAGGGAAGTGTTCTATACCTTTCTTGGGTGGGAGTTGATATTTAATGGTGCCTTCTTTCATATCAATAATGGCACCAACAGTTCTAAGAAAAGGTCTTCCCAAAGTAATAGGACAAGAAGCATTGCATTCAACATCCAAAACATAGAAATCAACATGTACATAGGCATTGTTAACCATAATAAGAACATCATTAATACTCCCCATGAGTTTCATTTTAGCATTATCATCAAGTGGGACATTCAAATAACAATCTTCAAGTGGTGGCAAATCAAGCATATCATAAATCCTTCTAGGCATAATAGAAACACTACTATCAAGATCACATAAAGCTTTAAAATCAAAATCATTCACTTTCATATTGATGATGGGTTCCCAACCATCTTCTTGTTTTATAAGAATAGAAGCTTTATGTTTCATCTTTTCTTCTTTAATCTTTATGAGAGCATCAGTAATGTGTTTTGTAAAGGCCATATTCATAGCACTAGCATTAGGAATTTTAGCAAGCTTTTGTAGGAACTTAATAACTTCAGAAATGTTGCAACCATCAAGATCAAAATCGCAATTATCATCTAAGGTAGTAGAGATATTACTAGCCTCAACACTAGTGGTAGTGATAGTAGAAACACTAATGTTTCTAGCAATTTCATCTTCTCTTTCCCACTTAGCATGCAATTCAGCTAATAGTCTAACATTTTCATCAATTCTAACTTGTATGGCATTAGTGGCAGCAAAGGGATTATCATTAATTTCTGGTTTAGCAGCCATTTTATTCAAAGAAGATTGAGCTTCAGCCAAAGATGCTATATTTCTTTTAGCATTAGAGAGTTTTTCCTCAATAGTTTTGTTGAAAGCAGTTTGTTTACTAATAAATTCTTTGAGCATAACTTCAAGTTCAGAGGGTGCACTCATATTATTGTTGTAGGAATTTCCATAAGCATTACCATTGTTGGGAGGATATGGCTTATAATTGCTGTTACCAAAATTATTCCTGTAAGCATTGTTGCTAAAATTGTTATTTCTTATAAAGTTCACATCAACTTGCTCTTCTTGAGCAACCAAAGAGGCTAAAGGAACATGATTTGGATCAATATGGGCTTTCCCATTAACAAGCATAGACATAATAACATCAATTTTATCACTCAAGGAGGAGGTTTCTTCAACAGAATTTACCTTCTTACCTTGTGGCGCTTTTTCAGTGTGCCATTCAGAATATTTAACCATCATATTATCTAGAAGCTTTGTTGTAGCACCCAAAGTAATGGTCATAAAGGTACCTCCAACAGCAGAATCCAATAGATTTCTTGAAGAATAGTTCAATCCTGCATAAAAGGTTTGGATAATCATCCAAGAAGTCAGTCCATGAGTGGGACAATTCTTTACCAAAGATTTCATTCTTTCCCAAGCTTGAGCAACATGTTCATTATCAGATTGTTTAAACTTCATTATTTCACTTCTCATAGATATAATCTTAGCAGGAGGATAGTATTTTCCAATGAAAGCATCTTTGAATTTAGTCCAAGAATCAATACTATTCCTAGTTAAGGAATTCGACCATTCTTTAGCTTTTCCTCTCAAAGAGAAAGGAAACAATTTAAGCTTAATAATATCTCCATCTATATCCCTATGCTTTCGCATCTCACAAAGTTCAACAAAGTTATTTAGATGAGCAGCGGCATCTTCATTACCAATACCAGAAAATTGTTCTCTCATAACAAGATTGAGTAAAGCAGGTTTTATTTCAAGGAAAGTAGCTTCAGGAACAGGTGGAGCAAAGGGTGTGCTCATAAAATCATTGTTGTTGGTGCTAGTGAAGTCACACAACTTAGTGTTTTCAAGAGTAGTCATTTTTGTGTGTTTTTAATAAGGAAAGCAAACTAGTAAAACTATTTTTTTTGTGTTTTGATAAAGAAACAAGCAAACAAAGCAAAAAGGTAAACTAAGCAAAACAAAAATAACAAAGTAAAGAGATTGGTTATGAGGGACTCCCCTTGTGAAGATGTCCTTGACTCCCCGGCAACGGCGCCAGAAAATCCCTTGCTGACTCGTGTACTAACGTGCTCGTTGGGGAACCCCGAGAGGAAGGTATGATGAGCACAGCAGTAAGTTTCCCTCAGTTATGAAACCAAGGTTATCAATCCAGTAGGAGCAAGGAAACACCTCAAAGGTGTTGCTAGCTGGTCTTTGGCAGGACGCACTACCGGCGCCAGCAGCAACGTGGAGACCTGCACAACAAAACCACAGAACTTTGTCCCCAACTTGAGATGAGGTTGTCAATCTCACTGGTTTTGCTGAAAACAAAGGATTAAACGTATCGAGTGGAAGAAAGTAATAGTTTGCAGAAAGTAAACATAAAGCAGTAAATAGTTGATTGTAGATTCATGGTAAAAGAAAGGACCGGGGTCCATAGTTCACTAGTGGTGGCTCTCCTTAAGATAGATGACATGTTGGGTGAACAAATTACAGCGGGGCAATTGACAAACATTGAGAAAGCATACAAGCATATACTACTCATCTTGACTCCTTTGAGACTTGATTGGGCATTACAACATTATACATAGACCGTAATCCAACTACATCTATGACTAATAATCCACCTTCAGGTTATCATCCGAACCCCCTCCAGTATTAAGTTGCAAGCAATGGATAATTGCATTACGCATTGCGTGTAAAGTAAACAATACGATTGTTCTATGAACAAAGGATTGTTGTTTTCTCCCTAGTAGCAACATCACATCTACTACCTTAGAGATTTCTGTCACTTCCCCAGATTACTAGAGGCATGAATCCAATATCGAGCATAAATACTAACTCTTGGAGTTGCTAGCATCTACTTGGCCAAGATAGCTACTAACAACGGAAAGCATGCAAGATCACAAATAACAAAGACATGATAGAATCAATAATCAATCTAAAATATCATCTCAATATCCATCGGATCCCTGCAAACACAACATGTAGGATTACAAATAGATAATCTTGATCATGAACGGAGCTCACAAGATCTAAACATGATAGCACAATGGAGGAGAACCATCCATCTAGCTACTACATGGACCCGTAGTCCAGATATGAAATACTCACGCATCATACCGGAGGCTTGCATGATGATGAAGAAGGCCTCTAGGGTGAATTCCCCTCTCCGGCAGGGTGCCGAGAAGAGCTTCAGATCCCTCCCAATCTAGGGATGGAGATGACGGCGGCTACAGACTCTTTCGTGGAATTTTGACCGGGTACTTAGTGTTTCTGTATTGGAAGAAATATATAGGCGAACGGAGAGGCCGAGGGGGTGCCTGGGGTGGCCAGACCACCCCCTGGCGCGAGCCAAGCCTGGTCGCGTGGCCAGGTGGTGTGGTCGGGCCCCAACCCCTCTTTGTCTCTTATTCTGGCTCCTGGTGTCCCTCGGTGAAGAACTGACTTTGGCTTTTGTCCCGTCTAATTCCAAGAATTTTCATTTTCTGACTTTCCTGGAACAAAAAACAGTAGAAAATAGGCAGCTGGCACTGTGGCTCTTGTTAATAGGTTAGTCCAAGAAATCATATGAAAAGTACTCCAAAGTGTGGACAAAACATAAGAAAGTAGATAAAACCAAGCATGGAACATCAAAAATTATGGATACATTAGCAACGTATCAGCAGAGATTGAAGAACATGATGTATGCCTAAGTCAATGGGAATCATTATTCCCAAGGACACAAGCTTATCGGTGTACCCAGACATTTTGAGTACGTGCTCACTTACGGAGATGTTCTCTTCCATCATGCAACTAAAGAACTTTTCTGAATCATTATAACTCTCTACGGCAGCATGGGTATCGAAAATCATTTTCAATTCACCCATGGTATCAATGGCATTGCCATTTTTGAAACGCTTTTGAAGTTCTGGCTCTAGCCCATATAGTATGCCATAATGAAGTAAGTTGTGGTCCTCCTGACGAGTCAAATAGACATTCTTTTCTTTGTCAGGGGCATCAGGAGCTGGGGGGGGGGGGGGGGGGCTCGTGGCGCTTCTAGCACATATTGTTTTTGTGAAGCAGAGAGGAGAATCCTCAAATTCATGGCCCAGTTGGTAAAGTTTCTACCATTCGCAGCAAGTTTCTCTTTCTCCATGAACACATTGAAATTGAAAGCAGGTGGTGCCATCTATAACAGAATTTGTAAAGTTTATTTAGACTAAATTTATGATAGATTGAGTTCAACTAAACTCCCACTCAAAATACACATCCCTCGTGTCTTTTTGGTGATTACATGAACCAAATTCACTACACCAAGTCCGATCATCACCTGAGTCGGTGTAGCTTCAAAGGCGAGCATCAATATGTGCATCATATCAACTATATGACTGATACTTAACCTTTCGGTCCGTGTTCTGAGGCCATGTCTGTACATGCTAGGCTCGAGAAGTAAGAACCTTAGTACTCGCGTGTGTAAAACTGTCTTA
Organism: Avena sativa; assembly: GCA_916181665.1. Taxonomy (NCBI): domain Eukaryota; kingdom Viridiplantae; phylum Streptophyta; class Magnoliopsida; order Poales; family Poaceae; genus Avena; species Avena sativa. The sequence goes on along the minus strand of OV702289.1, from coordinate 186,569,434 downwards.
CACCCGAAATATGATCATGGATTCAAGTACACCCGATCATCACGTGATGTCTTGAAGCGGGAAAACATAAACTGTGCGTAATTAAGGAAGAACACATTTTTATCTTGATATCTAAATGAGGGATCATCTTATAATGCTACTAAAAGCGCCAAACTAGCAATATAATATGTCAACATCATATGTGTAAAGTGGGATGATATGGTCCATGCATTTGATCACCATCATATGCATCGTGGTATGATCTCTATCATTCCTTTGTGTATGAGGCCAAGGTCTATGGAACTTACACGTTAAGTGTGTTGTAAGAGTATCTACCATACATCAACTTACAACATTACCATATCATGACACTAGCCCGGCAACGATCTAAACTAGATGCCTCTAATTTATCAATTGCAAGTTTTTACGTGGCTTAGGGCTTTCAAAGTTAGAACCGGTCTTACATACGAACATGGAACCACAACGATGATAACTAAGTTATTAGAAACTCATTGTAAATAAGATATTGACTATAGTAGGAGAGACAGACACCCACCATCCAGTTATGCAAAACTAGCTGCATGTCAATCGTGGAACCGGTCTCATGTGCGATGACATGTAAAGTTGGTCCGGGCCGCTTCATCCCACTATGGCACCAATATCAAAAATGCATGAAAGAAGCAATAACATGATCATCATCGCTCACATATAAACATATGTGTGCTACCCGTGCAAAGCATCTACGCATAGATCAGGCTCTGATACTAGTGTTGGGTTCGCAGCATAGAAAACAAAAAATTTCCTACAATGGGTGTTGGGGATATACTTTTTGGGTATCCTCAGTGTGCCTCACTGACCAGGGTAGCCCACTTCAGGTTAGAGCTTTGCTTCACAGGCGGCCCAGTCAGGGAGAAGAGACAGAGTCCAGTCCGGCTACGGGAAGGCCCAGAAGACTTACCGACATAGGCCCATAGTGTTACTTGTAGTTCAAGATGTACTCTGTAATCGACTCTTAGCCGTAGCCGGATAGATCTCTCCTGTAAACCCTAGGTCGGATATCTATATAAGCCGTCCTAGGGAGAGCCTTTAGGGCACTCTCATAATAGTCTACAGTCTCAACTCTCATAGGCGAAACCCTTGTAACCCATATTCCGGCTCTGCCGTATTATTGGATTGCTAGCAGGAGTAGGATCCGTCCAAAGCCGGTGGATTCGAACCTGGGTAAACTTGTGTGCTCGCCATCCTGGAACACCGTACGTCTCACACCCCTCTCTTCCACACGCTTGGAGGACCCCCTCATGGTGTACTTGTCATCAATCCGATGACAGTTGGCCCCCACCGTGGGCCAAGTGAGCTTCGGATCTGCCTTCCGAGCGGAATCTGCAAGAATCGGAATCGGCGAGACTATCATCGTCGATCGCATCCTCTATGCCAGCAACGCCCCTCTGATCGTTCTCGTCGAGACCTGGATTCCGGCTAGGGAGGCCGTGACTGCCTACACCATCATGTCTTTCGGCGAGATCGATGTGTACATCGGATTCACTGAACCTGTCCCATCCACCCCAGCGGTCATGATAGAGGCAGAAGAAACTTCTAGGTCCCCTTTGTCTGTAGAGGCGACAGAGTTCCGGATCTCAGAAAACCCTAATACCACCCAGCCCGCACCCGTTGCGGAGATAGTGGATAAATCCGAGCCTGAAGCAGACCTTGCGGTTCAAGTCGAATCTGGAGTGGATCTCCCCAGCGAGGCCCAATACTAGATCGATCCACCCGCTGAAGTCGAAATCCAGGAGGATCGTAGCAAGAACCTTGGTTCCAGCCCTGCCAATGCCGGAACAGATCAACCGTTCCTGAGGCACACATTGAGGCGCATGATGATGCAAGACGCAAGCGTGGATGAGGTTCTCGAAACCAACAGGATTTTCGAGGAAGCCCACGAGGAAAGTCGCAACTACCTCAGGACCTACACGTCGCACTTCATCGGATATGTTGGATCTGGATCCGGCTCTATCGATGCTGGATACCACACCGACTCGGTGCTGGAGGCGATTGGAACAAACACCAACTTACCCGCATCTTCCGATGACTCGATGACGTCGGTGGATTTCCGAAAGTTCTCCGTAGAGTATGAAGAGGAGAACAACTCCAAAGCTGCAGAGGAAGGAGAAGCCATGGATGAAGGATCCAGGGAAAACTCTCCCCAAGCACAGGATGATATGGAGATCGGAGATAATCCCGAGCTCCAAATGTCCGAAAGTACCGATCAGAGCTTGACTTCAGGAAACGAACCCAAAGCCGTCTTTGCTACCGGCGCTGCTAAGAAGGCAAAGAAGAAGAACAAGAAGAACAAGACCCCGACAAAGGAACTCCCAACAAAGGAGGTGATTGCCGAGGAATACGAGGAAGACTCGGATGGAGCACTTATCCTAGAAGAGCCGAAAGAAGAGTCAGTGGATGGACACGTGATCACCGAAGGTGCACGTAAACTCATCGATGCTGCACTAACCACAGCTATTCCTATAGCTGCACAACTTACTGCTGAAGAGCTGGATGAAAGGGCTCATGCCCTAGAAGCGCGTCGCCAAGTACTCCTTGATGAGGCCAAAAACATTGAGGAAGAAAAGAAACACATGGCAACTGCAGAGAAGTATATCTCTCGGCAGCATCAGAAGACCCGGAAACGTCACACTCTTGACGACCAATTCCCAGAGATTCACAAAGTCCTCTTTGGAGGAGACCATGGGATGCCTCGACGCGATAGCAAGGGAGACTGGGTGTATCCAACACCAGTGCAAAACACTGTTGCAACTCGAGAAATCCTAGCAAGTAGTCCAGGCCCAGAGCAGATTCGATTGGGCATTAAACTACTCAACAAGGGTCTAGAGCAGCAGAAGGCCGCCCTGTCCGGAAGCGGAAAACTGGTCTCCCAATCTGACCAATGCCGCACGGATCCGGCCTGGAATGACGTAAGAGCCCAACATGCTCCAGAACAACATCACCGTTCCGACCGTCGTGAAGACAACTACTCAAGAACCGGATCTTCAAGACAGCAACACAAAGCTGCACGTGACTGGAGCAATGTTACTCCAGCTGCGGATCAAGAGGCAATTGCTGCACTAAATCCGAAGAATCCTCCCCGGTGAGAGTCGAACGATAGCAGGGAAGAAGACATAGAGAAACATCGGGAGGAGGACCGTCAAAGAATGCCACCTCCTAGACATACAAGCTTTCTGGCTGACGGACGAAGAAACGACGGACACCGTGCCGAGTCAAGCCGGCAGGGGGCTCGTCGTAATGAAGACCCTCCCTGGAACCGGAATAATGACGCTCCGGATGGAGGCCGGCGATCAGCCGGAAACAATCCAGCTGCTCCACCTTCTCCACCACGCAGCCATCACAACGGCTCCCAAGGAGGCCAAGGAGGGCGTCGTGGCGGAGGAGGTGGTGGCAGAAGCCGAAGTCCGGCTCCAAGGCACCGCAGCCATAGCCGTCATTCAGGACAATCTCTGTCCCCAAGTGACGCAAGGCACATGATTAACTCCAATATAGAGGCGTGGCTCTATGAAAAGGATGATATATACGTGGGCCCAAAGTGCTTCAGACCATGCATAAGAGCCACAAAATTCCCGGAAGGATTTGCTATCTCAAGGAACATTCAGGCCTACGACGGTATGGGTCGGCCAGATACTTGGCTCCAGGATTTTTTCCATGCTTGCTGTATCGCCAAAGGCGGAAACAGCCTGGTCGCGACCCGATATCTCCCACTCATGTTGCGGAAGACGGCACGATCATGGATCAATGAACTTCCGGAGAACACCATCCACAACTGTTATGACATGCAAAGCATGTTCTTTCGGAATTTCGAAGGCACATATCAGAGGCCCTGTATGGTAGGAGACCTCCAGCGTTGCACCCAGAAAGCCGGAGAAACTTGTCGAGATTACCTCGGACGATGGATCGACACTAAAAACTCCTGTGAAGGGGTAAATGATCAAACTGCGATTGAAGCCTTCATTGCAGGACTCCCAATTGGTTTACTACGTCATCGCTTAAAGTGTGACAAGGTCACTGATTTGGGAGAGATGATAGAAACAGCGAGCAAGTATGCAGATGTTGACGATGACACAAAGGGATTACTTAACGCCCTAGTGCCACAGTCGGCAAAACAACCAAAGCAGCAAGCTCACAAGCACAAGAACACCTCGGAAGAAAAGCCCAACATGGAAACAATAGTAGTCACTGCTACTTTCGGGTCTGGAGGACGAGGAGGGCTCGGCGGTGGCCGTGACGCGGTCGTGGGACATCAAGAGTCCAAGGTAGAGGAGACCAGCAGCCTGGCAAAACCTACTCTTGGGCCGACATTGCCAATAACCCATGCGTGCATCACTTAGACGCCAATGGGGGCTTGTCCCACACAAACGCCAAGTGTCGTTTCAATGACGACATCAAGAAAGACGATACCGCTGGCTAGAGGGCTAAGCGGAAGAAGGGAAAGAAGAATCCCAAAAAAGATACAAAGACCAAGGATGATTCCAACATGGAGGAAGCCGATGCTTCAAATCCCAAGACAGGAGGGAAGGACAACTTCCCAACAAAGAAAGACACTTACGTCACCTTCCTCGGATCTCAACCAGCTAAGGTCAAGAAAGCAGTTCTTCATGAGCTCAATGCGACTGTTCCGACTGTCCCCCAATTCTTGGACTGGTCAGAAGTAGCAATCACCTTTGACCATGCTGATTGATACATCCATTTTGCATCACTATTCTATGTCTTAATTCACTATTATTCATTGATATATTTCGTATTGAGAGGTGATACTTATGTTATTTCATCTGTTTTTGCATGGTTGATGACTTTTGGAGCATGGACCACTGCAGTCAGGATTCTGATGGAAAAGGTGCTGTTTGGAGGAAAAATTCGCGAAGATCGGAATATCTGGGAAAATATACGGAAAATCCTATTTTTCCAAAAGACTAAGGATGCCAGAAGACGGAGTGGAGATGGGCCACAGGGGGCCCACACCACCCCCTGGCGCGGGCAGCCCTAGGCAACACCAGGAGGTGGTGTGGCCACCCTGGCCCACTCCTGCCTCTCCCCTCTGGCGTATATCATCCTCCCGAAACCCTAAGACTCGGGGAGCAATAATAGAAAGATTCCACCGCCTCTGCGGGGCGGAAAACACCGAGAGAGAAAGATCTCTTCGGCAGACAGATTTCTGCCGGGGGAATTCCTTCCCGGAGTGGAGAGATCGTCGCCATCAACACCACCATCAAGATGGACTTCATCGGGATCATCATCATCACCACCATCATCACCATCAGCACCCTCATCACATCTCCATATTGCTGTAACAATTGAGTTGAATCTTGCATTAGTTCATAGGGGAAACTTTCCCGGTGTTGATCACTCTTTGTAGTTGATGCTATTGAGTGAACCATTGAATTATTGTTTATGTTCAGATTGTTATACATCATTATTCCATCTCTGATCATGATCCATATGATGTCCTGTGAGTAGTTCGTTTTGTTCTTGAGGACATGGGAGAAGTCATGTTGTTAGTAGTGGAGTTGTGTTGAGAATGATTCAATAGATTGTTATTTAAGTTGTGGTGTACTTCTTCTAGTGGTGTCATGTGCACGTCGACTACATGACACTTCACCTATATGGGCCTAGGGGAATGCATTGTGTATTTGGCTACTAATCGTAGGGGTTGCCGGAGTGACAAAAACCTGAACCCCTGTTAGGAAACCATTGCACAAGGGACGTAAGGGTCTTAGAGTTTAAAGTTGTGGTTAGGTCTCTACCTTAATTACTTTCTTGTACTTACGGATGTTTGCAACGGGTATAATCACAAGTATGTATTAGTCTTGGATGGGGCGGTACATTAACACAAGTTCACCCACACAACACTTAGCAAGCTAGAGAAGATTAATCAACTATATGAAGCGAAAGCACTTGACAGTCTTCCCATGTGTCCTCGAGAACGTTTGGTCATCTTAAGTAATACAACCGGCTTGTCCTTTGCTGCATAAAGGATCGGGCCACTTGCTGCATTCATTCCTACTGTCTTTTATTTACTCGTACTTTGTTTACTTACTTTATCAAAAACCCCTAAAAATCAGTTTGCTAAGTATTTGCAGAGAATTCCTGATCCATACCACTAGCCAGCACCTTCTGCTCCTTGTTGGGTTCGACACTCTTACTTATTGAAAATACTGCGATACACCCCCTATACTTGTGGGTCATAACTGATCATCCGCCTAAGTTGCACAGGCGAGGAAAATACGCCTTAGTCGTCAATCCACTTATTGACGGCTATGGTTTCTCCAAGACTCTCATGGACGGCGACAACAGTATTAACATTCTGTATGTCAAAACGCTGCGCCGGACGAAGATCTCGGAGACCCAGCTGAATTACAGCTCTGTGATCTTTCACGGAGTTGTCCCAGGAAGACAAGCAAATTCACTGGGAGAAATTACTTTGGATGTGACCTTTGGAACTCCAAAGAACTACCGGACGGAAGCACTTTCCTTCGAAGTGGTCCCGGTCAAGAGCGCGTACCATGCTATATTTGGACGTCCGGCTTACTGGGATTTTATGGCTCGTCCATGTTACATTTACAATATGAAGAAAATTCCAGGTCCCAACGGCGTGATCACCATCAGGGGAGACCCGAAGAAGGCGCGAGAGTGCAAGGACGGAAATGCCGCCTTTGCTGAAGCCGTGTTGCACGCCCAGGAGTACCAGAAGATCAAGAAGACCATAGATCCGTCCGAGATGCTCGTAACAAAGAAGGAAGTGACAAACCCGAACCCAGAGTTCAAGGCATCGGAAGAGACGAAGAAGACACCGTTGAAGGATTATGACCCCTCCATGGTGACCCAGATAGGCGTAGGCCCAGATAGCGCATAGGAAAGTGCGCTCGTCAAGTTCCTCCAAGCAAATCAAGATATCTTCGCATGGCAGCCATCGGACATGACCGGAGTACATAGGGAACTTGTCGAGAACTCTTTAAATGTACACCCGAACGCTAAACCTGTCAAACAGTCCCTATGACGTTTTGGCGATGAAAAGTGTAAGGCAATAGCTAAGGAACTAGCAAGGCTCGAGTTAGCCGGATTCATAGAAGAGGTCATCCACACTGAGTGGTCGGCCAATCCTGTAATGGTCCCTAAAAAGGACACCATTGATTTAAGGATGTGTGTTGATTATACTACCTTGAACAAGGCTTGTCGAAAAGATCCGTTTGCTTTACCTAGGATTGATCAAGTTATCGATTCTACGGCAGGCTCGGAACTCCTATGTTTTCTCGACGCATATTCCGGTTATCACCAAATCCGGATGAAAGAATCTGACAAAGTCAAAAAATCATTCATAACCCCCTTCAGAACCTTCTGTTTCGTTACGATGCCCTTTGGGCTCAAGAACGCAGGAGCTACGTACCAGCACACTATGCATCTTTGCCTCCACGATCAATTCAGACGCAATGTACATGCATATGTGGAGGATATTGCAGTGATGTCCAAAAAGAAGGAAGCCTTGATTTCTGACTTGGAGGAAATGTTTGCCAATCTACGAAAATACAACATAATGCTTAACCCGAAGAAGTGCTTCTTTGGAATCCCAGCCGGAAAATTGTTAGGATTTATCGTGTCTCAAAGAGGCATAGAGGTAAACCAAGACAAAATCAAGGCTATACTCAATATTTCTAGGCCAACTCGCCTGAAGGACGTTCAAAGACTAACTGGTTGCATTGCCGCATTTAGTCAATTTGTAAGCCGGCTCGGTGAAAGAGCCGCACCACTATACAAGCTCCTAAAAAAGACCAAGAAATTCGTTTGGACCGACGAAGCTAAAGCTGCGCTACAAGACCTGAAAGCAGTACTCTCATCTGCTCCCATCCTCACAACACCGGAACCACAGGAACCGATGTTGCTCTATCTCGCTGCGACAAACAAGGTTGTCAGTATCGTCATAGTGGTGGAGAGACCAGAGGAAAATCAGGAACACCTGGTGCAGCATCCGACTTATTATCTCAGCGAGGTCTTAACTGAATCAAAACAGTGGTATCCGCATTATCAAAAGCTGGCTTACGGTGTGTTCTTAGCATCTCATAAGTTACGGCATTATTTTCAGGAACATCCAATTACCATGGTGAGCACAGCTCCCATGAGAGAAATAATCAACAATAGTGACGCCACAGGACGCGTCGCCAAATGGGGCATAGAGCTCTTATCTTTCTACATTGAGTACAAACCTCATACAACAATCAAATCCCAAATCCTCGCTGACTTTGTTGCTGATTGGACAGAGTCAACGGAGAATATGGCCCTATCAGAGTCAGAATACTGGACCTTGCATTTTGATGGGTCTAAAGCACTCGGGGGCTAGCGTGGTGCTCAAGTCACCCCAAGGAGATAAACTTTTCTATGTATTGCAGATACACTTCACGGCAACAAACACCATTGCCAAGTATGAAGCATTACTGCATGGAATCCAGATTGCTAAGGACATCGGCATCCGACGATTAATGTGTTATGGAGATTCGGATCTTGTTGCTCAACAAGTGTAGGATATCTGTAAGGCAAACAAGCACAGGGCGGCATATAGGGCTGTCGTGGATGAACTATCTAAATCGTTTGAAGGGTTTGAAGTTCAACACATCCCTCGAATAGAAAATGAGGAAGCAGATGCACTATCTCGAATAGGTTCTGCCCGGAAAAAGGTCCCGGATGGCGCTTTTTTGGAGCACCTCAAAGTTACTTCTATAAAAGGAGTGGACGAGGAATATCCAACCAAATCCGACTCACCTTTAGTAGCAGTTCTGGCTATGATTCCCAGCTGGACTCAACCCTACCTTGATTTCTTGGTAGACGGAAAATTACCCGAAGACGAAGTTCCGAGCCGGCAGATCGTCCGACGAGCAAAAGCCTACACTATAATTAGTGGTGAGCTCTATAAACGGAGTGCATCTAGGGTCTTTCAGTGTTGTGTATCTTCGGAAGAAGGAGTGGAAATCTTACGAGAAATCCACGAAGGCGAGTGTGGTCACCACGCTGCAGCCAAATCTCTAGTGGCATAAGCTTTCCGACATGGTTTTTTCTGGCTTACAGCCAAGGCAGATGCCGAATGGCTGGTCAAGACATGCAAGGGCTGCCAAAAGTATGCCAAACAAGCTCACGTTCCGGCTAATCAGCTGCAAACAATACCTATAACATGGACTTTTGCGGTCTGGGGGCTTGACATGGTAGGACCGTTCAAATGGGCTCCAAGTGGATTTACCCACCTCTTAGTGATGGTGGATAAATTCACCAAATGGATTGAGGCTAAACCCGTCACTAGTTGTGATGGAGCAATAGCCAGAAGATTTGTTGAGGATGTTATAATCTGATACGGTTATCCACATAGCATTATCACGGACAACGGGAGTAACTTTTCTATGGGAGAACTTGCCGAATTCTACAATGAACAAAATATCCAGCTTGACATTGTGTCAGTGGCACATCCACAAGCTAATGGACAAGTCGAAAGAGCAAATGGTCTAATCCTACAAGGCCTAAAACCAAGACTCGAAGCACCACTACAACGTGCTACGGGGGATTGGGCAGAGGAATTACCTTCTTAAATATGGAGTTTATGAACAACTCCAAACAGGTCAACCGGATACACACCTTTCTTCTTGGTCTATGGCGCAGAAGCAGTTCTTCCCAGTGATTTGATTCACACTTCTCCTAGAGTGGCCGTGTATGTTGAAGAGGAAGCCGAAATTTCTCGACAAAATGATCTCGACTTAGTCGAAGAAGTTCGCGTCATTGCTGAGATGAGATCAACAGCCTATCAGCAGAAGTTACGCAAGTATCATAGCCAGAGAGTCAGAAACCGGTCTTTCAATAAGGGTGATTTGGTTCTCCGGCTTATGCAGCAAAGAAAGCACAAACTTTCCCCAATATGGGAAGGGCCATTTTTAGTTAGTCGAGTATTGCACAATGGTTCATACTACCTAACTGATATGCGGCCAGTCAAAGAAAGACCTGCTACTAAGACGAGAAAGTGAGTTGGAGGCAGTACAAATCCGAATGAGTTAGACAGACCATGGAATATTGTTCAGCTACGTCCCTTTTATTCTTAGTTTATTTTTCTTTGTAATCATATATGTGTACATGTTCAATAAGAAATAAAGTCTTGGTTGCCTCAAAATCTTTCTGAGAAGTTTGTACCATCTTATTTCCGTATGATCATGTCATAGTCGAAAATCCCAGAATACTTGAAAGTACTTTATGCTCATGTTTGTTCTGGTTTAGATTTCCAATTCAAAAATTTCTACCTTCGGGTATAACTCTAAATTTTCTAGTCTATACTTTGGTTATTTGTCTGATTGCTGGATGCGGGCATTTTCCGAGTAGTGAATTGTTGGTACTGGAAGCCGGCTTTGTTTTCGAGTTTAAACTGGTTTAGCAATTGAGCTTCGTTGCTCGGCAAAGTTTCCGTGCTAAAAGTTGGCTGGCTCACGAAAGGGACAAGGCGGAAACCCAGATAAACGATAAGCGCAGACAAAAATTACAAGTGCTTATGCAAACATTTCAGGCACATAATATCAAAACCAAAAGTGCTGAATAGATAAAAGAAAGCTTAGCACTAGCAAAAGTATTGTACTACTTATTTATAGACCCAAATTGTTTTTAGAATAACACATTGTCCTTTCAGATGATGTAGGGGGAGAGGTAGGAGCTGCGGGCTCGTTGGATACATCGGCCTCGTTTTGATAACGTTCCGAGATGTTCAAATCTGATATGGTTTGATCATCGTCAGAAACTTCAGCTGTTTCTTCGGAAGGCGGAGGCGGCGTGTCCACGCGGGTGAAGAAGGGAGTGTTGTTGCTAGTCAAATCAGCTATGTGGCACCCATATCCAGCACAGGAGTCCATGATAGCCTTGATGTCTTGCTCCTATCCGTCTTCATCCACCTTGCAGTACCCTTTGGTTACTTGCCAGATTTCCTTGATTCCATGGTGGCTCATAACCATGGTGAGAGCGTTTTGCGCTACGGTTCGCGTGTAGGACATGTTCCAGTCCTGAACAAGCTCTGGCATATCCTTGGCCTTACCTCGCACCTCAAAACCGGACATGCTATGCATGTCCGGAACCTTGAGAACTTCGCCAATATATTCGAGAGATTGGTGGAAGTCATGCAGCAAATCACCGACTTGGGTAAGCCGGCTAGTGCGAGATTCAGCAGAGGCTGAGTCCATCAAGTTCAGAGGACCTATGCATATAATGAAAAGGGTAAGTCAAGTAAACCCGGACTCCAAAGAGTCGGAAGATCCAGATAAGTCAGAGAAAGGGAAACATACCAAAGATGACATCGTCGACTTTGGCCTTCTCTTCCCGAAGACTCTGGAGTTCAGCCCAGAGTGCCTCAGAAATGTCCTTTTCTCTAAACAGATCATTGCTGAGATCCGAGATTTTCTTATCTTGGAGCGTAATCTTACAATGATGCTCCTCGGTGGCCATGGAGGCGGATTCGAGAATTTGAGCAATGCTCTTCTCATGATCCGCCTTAAGCTTATCTAGCTCTTGGCGTAGTTCCTTGTTTTCCACCACCAGGGTCTTAAGATTCTCGACCTCTTCAATCATAGCATAGGACTGCTTCACCAGTGCTGTGAGTCAAAAGAACAATAGTTCAACAAAAATTCAACTATGAAATACAAGACAAGGTTTGAGTTTCGGAATGTTTACCTTCGGCCTCATCCCTGGAAACTTTCAATTGTGCATTCTCAAGCCGGAGAGCTCTGATTTATTTCCGCTTGTTGAAAACATTCTTCAACAAATCCTGGTTATAGGAATATACTTTCTGTAAGTCAGAATACCCAGAGTTAGAAGTCTACTAAAGACTTAGGATAATATTTTTACTAATATCAGCACGAGCCTTGGGGGCTACACTAGTTCATTCTTTGGCATCCTAAGGAAGCAAAAAACCGGATTTGACTTTCCAGCTTCATGCTTGGGGGCTAGAGGATATGATATGAAATAAGAAAAACGGGGGTTAGAATTCCGACTTACATATTGTTCGTGAATGAGTTTGTCTAAACTCGCATTCACTTCGGTGGCAACCTTTTCGGCGAAGGTTAGGGAGATCACTGGTGCAGTTGGAAGCTCACCAGTCCTCAGCTTCTCATCACGAAAACGAACTTGTTCAAGAAGATCAGAGTGCTTGATATCCTCTGCTTCTTGCGCTTCTTCTTCGGTAGAGATAGTCTGGCTTTCCAAGCATTGCCGGCTAGCCGTTGAATCTCGTCCACGGACTTCTGAGATAGGCCAAGTTTGGCAAGTCCCAGATTGTCCAGGAGATTGTCGGCGAAGGTCTCTGCCAAGGGATCATTACCCGAAGAGGGTTCACCCTTACTAAAACCTGAGTCACCCATGGTGACGTCAGTTTGCGATTCAAGGATCGCTGGCTCGGCTGGTTGAGCTGGATCTTCTGCAACGTTCGGAGATGGAGTAATCTCCGGCGCTGCAGAAGGCTGAGGGGTAGGAGTCAGAGGATCCACGTCAGGAGAAGCCAATTTTAGCTTCGACTGACGCAGGGGCTTTGAGATAACTCCCTTCCCCTTGCCCTTGATGAGCTGCTTAGCTCTGAGAAGGTAATAGAGCAAAGAACATTACATCTCAGAAGGAATTGCGAGCAAAATATGAAAACCTTGTGAAGAAAGATTACCTCTTCACAATGGGCACTTCTTTTGTGCCAATGGATAATGTCGGAGCTTTGCGTTTCCAAGGAACGACGTCCGACATTGGGACCAATTCACCCTCATCTTGAGAAAACTTAGGAGGACATCCCTCGATAGGAGCGAACTCCGACTCGGGGAGGTCAGCAAGCTGAAAAGGAGAAGTATCTCAGTATTGCAAAATTAACATAAATATGAGCACATAAAAAGAGTTGCTACTGAAGCTTACCGGCACAACGGGATCTTCCGCTGTATGCATGTCTAGGGACAGCTCTAGAATCTTCCTCTCAATCCGCTCCCTCACCAGCCATCTGATTTGGCTTACATAATCTTTTGGCTCTAAGGTTTTGGGGCTGATGCGGAGGGAATCCTTCTTTGACGACATGATGGAATGCATCAGTCGATCTCCATGATGTTGAAGAGGTTCGATCTGGCGTGCCACCCAGCATTGAACTAAGTCGGACCCTTTCAGGACCTTGTGTTTCATCAGATACTCGATCCGCCTCTGGGCGAGGATCAGATCGTCACTGAGAGCCGGAGTGAGCTCGTCCCAGGATTCTTGGGGCGTAGCGGCACCATCGATGAAAAAAGTGGATGGCCATTGTTTGACCGACTCACTAGCCATGATCCGAGGATAAACGCGCTCTCGCCTAATTGAAAAACTAATGGTACCGGTAATGTAAGGATTACCGGCAGTTATGGAATTTCTCCGGACATGAAAGTAGTACCGGAAGAGAGTAAGGCTTGGCCTAATGCCGAGATACCCCTCGCACAAAGAGGCGTACGCACTCATCTCTTAGATGGAGTTCGGGGGGAGATGATGGAGATGAACTCTGTAATGGCCTATGACCTCGGAAAAGAAATCTGAGGGAGGAAAACTCAGACCTCTGTCAAGGTGAGTGCCGAAGTGCACTCGCTCGTCATCGCGGGGGTTGGGGATGGTTTCGCCGAAGCCACTCTGCCAGTCGCCGGCGTGGAGGAGCCCTTCTTCTTCAATGACACGGAGCTTGGGATCATCGAGGACGCACGAGATCCAAACCCCACGGTAGCTCTCCTTCTCCGCCACTGCCGCCGCCGCTGCCGTCGCTGCCGAGCTGGAGGATGATGCAGAGCCATTTTTCCGGTGCGCCGGTGACCTTGGATGGGCGGCACTGGAGGTTTTTTGGGGAGCAGTGGAGCTCTAGGTTCGTGGGAGGAGTAGAGGAGAAGGAAACGGCGCAAGGAACCGGTGAAGGAGATGGGGAAAAGAATCCTCACCACTTATATCCACCAGCCACGTCAAGATTCATGTAAACGCTACAGTGATCATGCCACGCATCGTGGAAAGGACTGGGAAACCCCGACACGATGATTACGCCGCCTCGATCTCGACGCACGCATTGAAATGGCACCTCGGTTCCGCGAAAAGCGGACCCACCAATGGTCGTGCTGACAGGAAATGTCTGTCAGTGACGTGACTTGACCATGACTGTTGTCACGTTACGTCAGAGACCAAGTTCCGGCTTAGTTTGAATTTTGAGCTGGAAACACGATGTCGTGGAAATGGCCACGGCAGTCGCTGCCATAGGCAGCGATTGAGTGTTTCGCGAGGAAGAGTTGGCGGCCATCTGCGGTGCGAGATGGGGGCGGATGCACATGGGTTTACCAAGGTTCGCCCCCCCCGGAGGGTAAAGACCTACTCCTACTAGATTAGATTATGAGAGAGCGAGTTACAAGGGTGGCGAGCTTGGTGGCTAGGCTGCGAGTCGCTTGAGGGGGTGTATGACGGAACGTAAGTCTCTAGGATACCCTAGGGAGGTTTATATATGAAGCACCTCGCTAGGGTTTACAAGCTGCCTCCAAACAAGATAAGGATCCGGGGGCTTTTGACCTAATCCGACTGGGCTTCTGCTACGCTTCTGGGCTTCCAGTTGCTAGTCAATGGGCCTTTCCTTTCTTCAGAGTCCAGTCGCTGTCCTTCAGGCGCACTTGCAGGCCTTTCGGCCCACTCGGAACATACTGCCGAGCATACCTCCTTTGGCATATCCCCATCAGTAGTCCCCGAGGCCATCGTTGACGCGGGCGCGGGCGTCCTTTTGGTGTTCGAAGTAGGCGAGCCCAATTTGGGCGCCCAGTCGAGTCGGCGATGGACTTTACTGGAACCAAGGAGAATTTCCTCATAACTCCATCCGTCACTTCAGTAAGCATTACTGCCGTCCAGTCGTCGTTTCGACGAGAAGGGAGACTGGCGGGTGGCGAGTAGACCAATAGGAGTTGGACCGTCAGACCTGGTCAAACTATCCGTTGGAATTTCCAACAGTAACTTTGGCACAATTACCATGAGTAATGGCTATCTCGATTTTGGCGGGTGACGTTTCCCATATAAGGGGAGTGACGGATCAGCTTCGCGATCCTGCTCCGCATTCTTTGTCCTTCCTCATTTGCTCTTCCTTTCTGCTTCCTCCCGACTTACTCTCCCCGTGTCGCGCGATCCCACTTCTTACTCGATGGCGCCTCCCAAAGGCTCATGGGGGAAATCCAAGTGCACCACGGCCCAGCTGAGATCCTTTGAGGATGCCGGGGTGCTCCGCAAGGGGAATTGGTGGGTTCCCCCCCTCCTCTGAGACCGAGCCGAAACCGCGACCCGGCAAGTTCATTTGCTTCACTAGTCATCTTGAGAGGGGCTTAGGGTTCCCCATTCACTCTTCTTATGCCGCTTCTGTGCGTACTACGCGATCAAGCCCTCAGATCTTGGTCCGCACAACATCGAGCAGCTGGCGATCTTCATCGCCTTCTACGAATGCTACCTTGGCTGCATGCCATATTTCCCGATGTGGCTGGAGCTCTTCCACGGCCGCATTGGGCACGAGGCGTCCAGCGGCTTGATGCTGGCCACAGGTGGGGTCACCTTCCAGTTGAAGCCGAAGGCCAACTTCGTCAAGCTCCTCCTGCCGAAGAAGGCCGCCAGCGAGTGGAAGAAAAGCTGGTTCTATGTCAAGGAAGCCACTCCCTCCGGCGAGGTCTCTCTTCCTGAATTCATCGCCGAGAGGAGCGAGCCCCGTCGACTAGCGCCGAAGAAGCTCCCTGAAGATCAGCGGATGGCCGTCGCGGAAATGATGGATCAGATCCAGAAGCTGAAGGACCAGGGGTTGATTCCAATCAACCTCTACAATTGCTGGCCCGGGCGGCGCCTGGTTCCGCTGGCGGCTCTTCCACACTGGATGTACGAGTATAGCGGGAAGCATGATCCATCAGGGAGTCATGGGAGGCTGAGAACTACAAGGCCGCCCTGAAGAAGATTACCGACGTGGAGTTCACGGCGGCGGTCGGGGTCGCCGCGTATACTCCCGTGAAGAACGAAGCCCCCATAGTGAGTTCTCTTTCTAATCACTGCGTTCTTACCTCAATTTCAGTCTTTTTGCTTAGCGTATCTTGACTCGCGGATCTTCTTAGCTATTTCAGGTATTGGAGGGTTGGCTCCCTCCGCTTGACGAAGAACTTCCCCAAGAACTAGAGGAAGATTCCGAGGGGGATCCTTCCAACAGCGATGGGGAAGAAGAAGAGGTCCCTCCCCCAGCGCCTGTGGCTCACAAGACCCAAATGCAGAAGCAACGAGAGGTCGAAGCGAGCCTTAGCCTGGACGAGTTCGAAGAAGGCGATGAGGTCGCCCAGGAGCAAACGTCCCGGCGCACTGCTACGCTGTCGAAGCCCCCACGCCGGCCCAAGTCGCCGTCAAAGAGGCTTCCATCGCCAACCAGGTCGTCAGTGGTGTTCGAGTCCGATGACGACTCCGACAACAAAGGGTCTCCTGAAGTATCGCACAAGGCCCCAAGGGACACATCCCTGGCGAAGGGGTTGGAGGGCAAGGATACGGAAGTGGTGGTAGAGGTTCCCCTGGTGGCGATCGCGCCGACAATCTCGGCGGCTCCTAGCCAAGAAACAGCTAAGGCGACAGCGCCCAAGTCGCCACAGTCGTCGAAGGCGGCGGCATCGGAGCCGGAGATCCTGGCGACTGCAGCTTCATCGTCAAGGAAACCCTTGGTTTCGTGGGCTTCAGACGTCTTCGAGAGGGGGCTCAGCCGCAAGCTGGGTCCCGAGTTGGACAAGCCCGCCCATATCAGTACCGGGCTTCGTGTCCTTCCAGTCGCCAAGTAAGTTGTGCTTCCTTGTCCCAATTTGCCTTACTTTTTTTCGTGTTGTGGTCGTGCTGATTGGAGGGGTTCGTGCAGGTCGGGGGCTAAGAAGATTAGTCGCCCTTCGGTTGCCAAGATTCCACCGGCCACTGGCGCGGGGGAGGGCTATTTGCCCAAGAAGAGGAAAGCCTCTGAAGATGTCGCAGCCGCCGAAGTTGCGAAGAAGCAGAAGGGGGGCGCTGACAATGCTGCGACCGGGAGAAGCGCCGTGGAGCCAGCTGCTGCGCCGCTCATCAAAGAGGTGGTGGCGACGTGATCAGAACCAGCACTGGCTGCGTCCGTGCCGGAGGCGCCGGTCCCGGCGGTCAGCGTCCCTGCTAGGGCGTCGGCAACGTTCCCTCGCTTTATGGCGACGGGGTTTCCAGGTGATGCGGACGCGCAGTCCCCACAAAGTCCGGAAATCGTGGACGTGGAGATTGGGGCCCGCCGCGGGCGCACCTCCTTCACGGTCCCATCGACTGACGCCGCTGATCTTCACAAGATGCTCGGCGCTGCTATTCAGGTATGTCCAGTCCCCGAATTCCTAGTCGTTGAATTTCAACGGTTAGGAATTGTTTTTCTTTTCCTACCTTCTCTAGTCCCCGAGTTCCTAGTCATTGAATTTCAACGGCTGGGAATTGGGTTTTGTTTTTCTTCCTTCTCCAAACGGTCAAACTATCCGTTGGAATTTCCAACGGTAACTTTGGCGCAATTACCATGAGTAACGGCTATCCCGATTTTGGCGGGTGAGTCGAGGGATGAAGCGACTGAGAGCCGCGACTCGCCCTGCCAACTTTTGGACGTCGCGCAGGCACTCGGGTTTCCCGAGTCGCGCGATGGTGTCGATCTTGGTGGGGTTGGCTTCAATGCCTCGCTTGGAGACTACGTACCCCAGAAGTTGTCCGGTGGGTACGCTGAAGGTGCATTTTCCAGGGTTCAGCTTGATGTTGTACCTCCGCAGATTTGCGAAGGTTTCTGCTAGGTCGGCGAGCAGATCGTCCTGGCAGGTGGATTTTACCACCACGTCGTCGATGTAGACATGAATGTTGCGGCCAATTTGGCTCGCTAGACACTCCTGCATGCACCTCTGGTATGTGGCGCCTGCGTTCTTGAGGCCAAACGTCATGGCCGTGTAGCAGAATGTGCCGAATGGCATGATGAACGCCGTCTTCTCCTCGTCTTCGACCGCCATCTTGATCTGGTTGTAACCAGAGTAAGCGTCGAGAAAACATAGCGACTCCGATCCCTCGGTCGAATCGATGATCTGATCGATGCGCGGTAGGACGAACTCCTCCTTCGGGCAGGCACTGTTGAGATTGGTGTAATCGATACACATTCTCCAGGTGTTGTTCTTTTTGAGAACCAGGACTGGGTTTGCCAGCCACTTGGAGTACTTGATTGGCCGGATGAAGCCTGCGGCTAGCAGGCGCTGGACTTCCTCGGCGATTGCTCGATGGCGCTCTTCATTGAAGGGCCGTAGTGACTGCTTTACTGGTCGCACTTTGGGGTCGGCATTAAGTTTGTGCTCAGCGAGTTCCCTCGGGACACCTGGCATGTCAGATGGCTTCCATGCGAAGATGTCGTGGTTCTCATGGAGGAACCCGATGAGCACGCTTTCCTATGCGGGGCTCATGTGTGCCCCGATGGTGACCGTCTGGCTGGAGTCGCCTAGGACGAGCTCGACGGTGCGGGTGTGTGTGGTCGTGTCGTGGTGGTGTCATGGCAGATGCCATGGATAGGCTAAAGGTGGGGACTAATATGCGCTAGGGGAATCCAGGGAGGGATAGTAGAGTGATTCTCCACACAGAAGTTTGTATTGCTCGATCTCTCCCAGATTACAAGTGCTCCTTGAGCCGTATTGGTGTGAGGAGGAAGAAGGTGCTCTCTTACTCTAGCCTACTATCTTGCCCTAGAACCCTAGATCAACTAGTGCTCAACTAACTAGAATTCTGCCAACCCCCTCTACCAGAACCCTAACCCCCCTTATATAGAGGTGGTTCGGTCCTGGCCTAGGGCCTACGTGGAGGCATATTCCTAAGAATATGCCCCCTCCCAAAGTAGTAACCCGACAGGGGCACTTTTCCCCCGCGTCACACTTGCTTTATCGACGTAAGCCGATGTGAGCGTCGTCACCCTTGTCAGCCACGATCCGGTGGTCCTGCCCTTGCTTTATTTGCTCATCCAGTACGTACCGGACCTTCTTTTTGACCAGAGAGATTCCTTCCTTCTCCTAGAAGCTAAGCGAGGATCCGGATCACAGTAGATCAGGCCACACCTGTTCCTGCATATAAGTTAGACAAGCATTTCCAACTTACTCCTTAAGTCGGACGAGACAACGTTAGGCGACCCCCCTGGCCCGGGTTACTCCGTGATCCGGGCTTCCCTGAGGTGACTCAGCCAGCACACGCTTTGCCTCTGCCGAACCTTGGCTAACTCGGCCCTTATACCCCGGAGTGACCCTACCCGGGGGTATCCCCCCAACATTAGTCCCCGAAGCTGGTGCGGTCTTAACGGCCTTGGTCGCTAAGGCCACATTAGTTTCATTCATGTTTGAGCCTCAGGCGTTTAGTTCCGGGTTAGCTTCTTATCTCGGACTATATGGATTTACGTTCCCTTCGCACGTTCCAAGCTTTCAGTTGCCGGCCGGGTCACCAATTTGGCTCGGATCCTATGATTTTACTTTCCCTCTGCACATTTCAAGTTTTCACTTGCCGGCCGGGTTAACATTTTGGCTCGGATCCGGGCCTTGCTTCCTTCTCTCATACGCCAGCCCACGTAGAGGCTAATCATTACGTTGCCTCATTTTAAGGGCCTGCACAGTAACCGCCGCAGTAACTGTCAGTTATTACTGTGCGCGGGTTATGTCATGCTTGTCTCCTCGTTTATCGCAACTACACGTCGCGTCATGGGATCACACTTACTCTGTGGCCCCCGGTGTGGCTTCTCTCTGATTGGCTGATGCCGGTGATACACGGCCACACCGTGTGGCTCGTGCAGACAACACGATCCCACTCACCCATCTCTGGGGCAGTTAAATAGGGGAGGGGCAATTCCCTTAGGATTTTTCACCTCTGCGCCCCTCTGCCCGTTCCTCTTCTTCTCCTTCGTCTTCCTCACGACTGCGCTGCCGCCAGTGCTCGTAGCAGCAGCACCGCTGCCACACCTTCTCCGTGCCTCTGCACCGCAGCCCCCGCTGCGCAGTTGCTTAGCCACGGGTCCCCGTCAATCTAGACCACAGACCCCTGCCGCCGCTTGCTCCAGCAAGGACAGCGGATGCGAAATGACTGAAGAAGAGCTCGTCGTCGTCGATCAGGAGATGGAGGAGGACGCCGCCACCGCGGACCGCGGCGCATGGGCCGGTTCGTGGGTCTGCCAAGACGATATCGACTGGCTCTATCGGACCAGGCATATTCCCGCCAGCGTCGCCGCTCGTCTCCCCTCCTCGGAATTGGCCCCCTCACCCAATCCGGGTGAGTTTGTTGTTTTCCTATCCCATTTCCAACGGGGATTTGGTCTTCCAGTGAGTGATTTCTTCCGGGACTGGGTCTGGACCTATCACTTGCAACCACATCATCTCCCGGCGAACGCCATCACCTCTCTGTCCGCCTTTGCCTCTACGATTGAGGGCTACACCGGGCTATGGCCCACGAAGGAGCTGTGGATCCGGTTCTTCGGCCTCCATCGCAACGTTGTCCCCAACATCCACGTTGAGTCGGAGGGCAAGCAGCTCACCCAATTCGGGGCTGCTTCCATCTTGCCCCGGAGGGTTTCAGTCTTTCCCCGGGTCACCGGGCTCGACTCCTGCAAAGGATGGGCCCGGACCTTCTTCTACGTCCGGAACGAGGGTACCGAAGACTTGATCCGGTTGCTGCCCTACGCTCCGGGTCTCCCTGACACGGATTTCTGGGAGGAGGTCCCCAAGAAGCCTACCGCTCTGGCCAACCAAGTCAAGAAGAGGTTCGCGGAGCTGAAGAAGCTCGGATTGTGCAACGAGGATGCTATGATCACGTTCGTGCGCAACCAAATCTCTCTCCTCCAGAAGCGCTCCCATAGGTTGTGCCACATGAGCTTCAGCCGCGACCCCAACCGAACCTCCTCCTTCGAATTGAGTAATATAGAGATCTTCCGCCGGGTCAAGGCTCTGTTCACCACTCACAAGGATTTCTCCGCCGAATGGACATGGGGAATCGAGCATTACTGCCGTGACAGGCTCCCTCCCGCGGTAAGCTTCGCGGGGTAAACTTATTTCGGATCAATTATGTGTCGGTTTTCCGTCATATTTTTGACTCTGCTCTTTGTGCTTTTTCTCAGTTGTTTCTCCAGCAAACTCTTGAGGATGGCACGGATCCTAACCTTTAGTGGGCGCCAGACCGAGAGATCCCGGATGAGGTGGAGCTGGACCAGGAGATGTTCCTCCCTATGACCGACGCTACCAAACGTCCTAGCGGTAAATTCTCTTCTCTTAGAGATTGGCCCGATGATGAGGATGACTCGGATATCGACGTGATTGAACCCGTTGAGGCTGTCCCTCTTTCCTTTGCCTTTCCGGCATTAGCTAACCCGGTGGACATATCCACGAGGATCCTCCACTTGCCTCGGGCGAGCCGGTTCCGGTGGCGTCGAAGAAGAAGCGCGGATCTGCGTCAAGTTCTTCCTCCGAACCTTCCCAGCCTACCAAAAGGCAAAAGAAGGCCGGAGACAAGACTGCCTCCAAGCGAGCAGGCAAAGCCCTGGCACGGAGGGCCCAGAAACATAAGGAGGCCGAGACCTCGGACGCATAAGTCATTTTCTAATGCGCAACTCACTTTTCCTTGCATCGTGGTAATTTCACACCTGACCTTATTCTCTTTTTCAGGCCGCCTGTGGAGGTCCCTCAGAGCGGATCGAGCATCTCTTCTCCCCTTCGGTCCAGTCCTTCCCCTCCTCGTGATGACGAGTCATGCCCGCTAAGCCCTATTCCGGAGGGCTCTACGGCTGCTCTGGGTTCCACAGTACCTCGTCAAGAGGAACGCGACCTCGGATCAGGAGGGGTCGGTTCAGCCGAGGCGATGGCGTCCGCCACTTCGGCATTGCCGCAACCAGCAACCACCAAGTCTACCACAACACCAGCCCCAGCAACAGCTTCCGAACCAGCGCCTGTCCCGGCAGCCAGGAAACCCACAACAGCTCTAGTACCAAGTTCCTCTGCTTCTTCTGAGTCATCCCAGCCCCAGCGAGGAACCATTCCCGCAACTTCCAAGGGGAAATCCGTCGTGGTTACTTCTTCCCAGCAAGCTAAAGGCAAGAAGGCTCCGGATGCTGCCAAGTCTACCTCTGTCGAGGCCGGGCAGCGAACCTTGTCGTCAATGCTTCCGAAGAAATCACCAGCAGCGATGGATCCTCCTGCCGAGCCAACTGATGCACAGCAGATGGTTCTTCACACCAGCCCAGCTCTCGCCCTAATTGAGAGGAAGGAAGCTCATGCAAAGGGCTTGGTGGCACCCCACATGCCCACTGGCGAACGGTACCCTCCGAGCCTTATCGAGTTCGTGATGAACTGGAATAAGGCGGAGTTCGTCTACAACGATGATCTCCCGGAAAAGTTCGGCCCCGCGGAATTTTCCGTCCAGATGAACACTGTCGCTAAGGCAATTAACCTGGCGGGGCGAATGATGGAGGTATGTCATTTCTCCTTTACATGCTGTAGATAATAACCATTAGTCCCCGAGCCTCCGGTGGAGTAACTTGTTACTCGCCCGGATGCTCATTAGAAAACTAACGTAGTTGCATGTAAACAACAAATATGCACACACCTAGAGCCGGGTTAAGTTCCACTTGGCCCGGATCTTGCACACTTCGAATATGCACACACCTAGAGCCGGGTTAAGTTCCACTTGGCCAGGATCTTGTACACTTCGAATATGCACACACCTAGAGCCGGGTTAAGTTCCACTTGGCCCGGATCTTGTACACTTCGAATATGCTCCAAACTAATTTTACACTTATGTACCTTTGTCAGCTAACTACCAATCGCCGGAGCGCCGAATTTTAGCGCCTGCTTGATACCCACAAGATCCTGCGCGCAAAACATGTTGCACTTGGCGCAGAGCATGAAAAGAGGGGTAATTTTCTCCCTCAGCACCTCTCCGTTTCACTTGTTTCTGCCGGACTAACCTCCTCATTCGGTTTTTTGCAGCCGGGTTGGAGGCTGAGAACAAAATTATGCAGAAGAACTTGGAGGAAATCCGAGGTATGTCCTCTTTTTCCCAGCCTTGTTGTGTTTAACATTTCTTCTTCTCCTTGGCTCGGCAAACATTCACTCCTCGGCTTTGCCGGGTCAACATACTATTTCAGCATCGCTTGAGGATAGTGTGCCCGTGCCTGATATGATGCTGCATTTTCTCGAACAAGCAGGACAACATCAAGCTGAGCTGAAGAAGAAGAATGATGAGCTTGCCCTCCTTCAGACCAAGGACGGCGAGATAGCGAAGCTCAAGGCCGAGATGGAGAAAATGAAGGCCCAACACAAAATCGAGCTCCAAAAAGTTGGCCAGAACTTCACCGAAGAGCGTGAGCGCCTTACTCTCCAGATCTCCAAGGACCAGGACCTGCTCAAGGAATCCGAGGTCCAGCTTGGGTCAGCGCTCGCTGAGCTTGAACAACTTCGCCAGAGACGCGACAATTGCAGCAAGGAGTTGACCCGGATCCACCGCCATATCTCACGTAAGTTTCTTTCCCTTATCCGACATAGTTTTCCGGGTTAGCTCATATGCCTTTGCTTCATCATCTTCCCTTTCTTTGTTGCCAGATCACTTTCCCGAGGGTACTCCCATTGCCAGTGCCGCGGTTGCTAAATTCCGCCGAGAGAGGGGTACTCCCGTCGCTCCTGACGGTGAGAGCATCCCTTTAGACATGGAGGACCTTTTGGTCAGCGTGTCAGCTCGGGTGGAAACCATCAAGAATTATGGGAAAGATCTCCTCGACATTGCGGTCCGGATCTACAACACCTTCTGGCCAAGCGAGAGCGCTCCAAAGAGGATCACACTCCTTGTTGAAAAGCTATTGGAAATCGAGACGTAGCTTGATCTCTGGAGAGAATCCGCCGGGCGTGCTGCAGCAGATACCCTCCTCCATCATATCCTTACATGGTACGAGAAGATCGACCTGAGCCTCCTCACACGCCGGCGTACCGGATCCAAATGGTCCGATGATCCGGAGTGGGTAGCTCGGCGCCACGCTTGCGCCTACAGCCTCGTCGAGTATTCTCCCATCCATGACTGGGCTGAGGGGCCGAGCTTTTTGGAGTCCGGCGGGGACGAGCATATGGAGAACGTGGAGGATGGGTCGGGTGAGGATGGAGAAGATGCTGCTTCAGATATTGAAGACAGTGATGATGACGCCGAACTTCCTCCTCCTGCCGCTCCTTAGTTGAAAAAACAAAAACTTGAAAATTTATCAGATCCCCGGTATGCCGGGTGCAATTGTATGCTTAATATGCGATATTTTGCTACTATGTTTGTATGCCGGATTAACTGGGGCGTAGTCCCCGAGTTTCATTTTCTTGTTTGTCCAATTCTCTGGCTCGATCCGTGTCTACCTTGATTCAGTTTTACGACTTACGAATCCGAGCTTCAAGAATCGTTTTAACAATACTTAGAAACTTTGAGGCTTGGCTCAAAGTAATTCAACATAATAACTTGAAATTAAATACAGGGTTAGTCCGAAAAAACAAACGTTAGCTCGAATAAGTTCATTTCCTTAGTGGTTTTTCATGTGCTACGCAAGTCCAAACTTGTTCCCTTGCTTGCCATGAAGCCAATTCTTGTTGGACAGCAGCAAGTCGAAGGGTTGGGGTTTTGGTGCTCACACATTACTAATCCGGGTTAAGTGAAACGAGTCATTCCAGCTAGCGCATAAAAAGTAACAACAACCATTTATTAAGGCAGTCCCCGAGTTACTGCTCGAGGCTCCGCTATTTTATTGATAAGCTCATTGCCGACATACATACCGACATATGAGATGACTCGGATACATACACTTCTTGGCTAAGTGTAGAAGGGACGAAGTAGTGCTACATTCCACGGTCGCTTCGATTCCTCTCCGGACCTGTCCACCTTGTTCTTTTCCTGTGGCTTTGCATCTATAAGATAGTAGGAATCATTGTGCAATGCTTTGCTCACAATAAATGGTCCTTCCCATGGGGGGATAATTTATGCATGCCAGTAGTACGTTGTACCAATCGGAGCACCAGATCGCCTTCCCGGAAGACTCGGGGGCACACTTTCCGGCTATGATAGCGTCGCGGATTTTGCTGATATATGGCGGATCTAGACAGTGCCAGTTCTCTCGCTTCTTCCAGCAGATCAACATCATTTTGTCGGGCTTCTTGCACTTCAGCTTCTGTGTATTGGGTGACCCTAGGCGAATCATGCTCTATGTCGGCTGGTAATACAGCTTCTGCCCCATATACCAGAAAGAATGGCGTATAGCCTGTTGATCGATTCGGAGTTGTTCTTAAACTCCATAGTACCGCTGGTAGTTCTTCTATCCAGCACCCCGCTGATCTTTGCAGCGGCTCAATGAGCTGGGGTTTTATCCCGGATAATACTAATCCGTTGGATCTTTCCACTTGTCCATTCGATGCGGGGTGGGCTACCGAGGCGACGTCGAGTCGGATCTTCTTATCTCGGCAGAAGCGCGCAAATGCTCCTTCCGCAAAATTTGTTCCATTATCAGTGATAATACTATGTGGATAACCGTATCTCAAGATGATGTCTTTGAGAAATGTCACGGCCGTAGCTCCATCACATTTTCTTATAGGTTTCACTTCAATCCATTTTGTGAACTTGTCCACCATGACCAGAATATGTGTCATGTTTCCTCTCGCAGGTTTGAACGGACCAACCATATCCAAGCACCATACAGCAAATGGCCACGTAATTGGTATGGTCTTGAGTTCCGACATAAGCATATGTGTCTTGGTGGCGTACCTCTGACAACCATTGCATTTTCTCACCAGATCTTCTGCTTGTTCTAAGGCACTTGGCCAGTAGAATCCATGCCGGAACGCCTTTGCCACCAAGGCTCGGGATGAGGCATGATGCCCACATTCCCCTTGGTGTATATCTCGGAGGATGTCAAGCCCTTCTTCCGGGTCAACGCATCGTTGGAGGACATTAGTTACACTGCGTTTGTATAACTCGAAATTGATGATTGTGTATGCTTTTGCTCTCCTCTGCGTTTGCCTGGCTAAGACCTCCTCAGCGGGTAACGTTCCGTCTTTCAGGAATTGGAATATAGGCAGTGCCCAAGCTGGTATGGCTCGTGGAGGGAATATCTCCTCATCAATTTCCATCTGATCCACCGGCATAACTTCAGCCAGATCATGCTGAGCAGTCCCCGGGTCTAGCGAGGTAGTCCTCGGGTTTGCCGAGGCAGTCCCCGGGTTTGATGACGCAGTCCCCGGGTTTGGCGTGCTACCTCCCATGTCAATGTCCATGGGCTCAGCTCCGGATTCCGTATTTTCCGGGACATAGATCGAGTCAGTTCCTGGGGACGGCCCAATAGATGGTTTTCTGAGGTGTTCCAATGCTACGCCCGGTGGAATTGCCTGTCTGGTCGATCCGAGATTCGACAACATGTCGGCAGCCTTGTTTTCCGCTCGGGGTACATGGTGAAATTCACATCCCTCGAAGTAACCAGATATCTTCTGCACGTGAAATTTGTGTAGTGCCATGTTTGGATCCAGGGCGTCCCACACTCCGGACACCTGCTGCACCACCAGATCCGAGTCGCCGAAGCATATTATCCGACGTATGCCAATCTCCTTTGCCACTTTGAGCCCATCCACAAGAGCCTCATACTCAGCGACATTGTTCGATGCCGCGAAATGGATCTGCAATACGTACTTGAGCTGATCCTTCTTTGGCGAGGTAAGCACTACCCCAGCGCCTAATCCGGTTTTGGTTTTCAACCCGTCAAAGTGCATCATCCAGTAATTCGGATCTGGTGGCGGTGGTTCGTATTGTACCTCGTCCCAATCCACGAAAAAGTCCGCCACAGCCTGAGATTTGATCGCTTCTCTTCTGTCGTATTGAGGCGCATAAGGGGCTAGCTCAATTGCCCATTTTGTGATTCTCCCACTCGCATCCTTGTTACCCATTATCTCGGATATGGGAGCTTCACATATTACCTTGATGGGGTGTTCCTCAAAGTAATGCTTTAACTTCTTTGCCGCCATATAGACACCGTATGCCACCTTTTGAAAGTGTGGGTAGTTCTGTTTTGAGGCAGACAATACCTCGCTCAGGTAATATACTGGCCTCTGCACCGACTTACCCTCTTCATCGCGTTCCACTATGATTACTGCACTTACAACTCGGTTGGTTGCGGCTACGTAGAGCAACATTGGCTCCTTTAATAGAGGAGAGGCTAACACAGGCGCAGTGGCCAACATTTGTTTCAAGTGGGCAAAGGCTTCATCGGCCTATGGCGTCCAAACGAATTTATCCGACTTTTTCATGAGTTGGTAGAGAGGCAGTGCCTTTTCTCCCAACCGACATACAAACCGACTCAACGATGCCAGGCATCCAGTGAACTTCTGGACATCATTGAGACACTTCGGTAGCTCCATTCGTTCGATGGCTCGGATCTTAGTTGGATTAACTTCGATACCTCGGCTGGAGACGAGAAATCCGAGTAACTTTCCAGCCGGGACACCGAAGGTACATTTTTCCGGGTTAAGCTTCATCCGGAACCTTCTCAAGTTCGCGAATGTTTGCCTTATGTCATCAAGGAGCGTTGCGCTTTCCTTGGTCTTGATAACCACATCATCCACGTATACTTGTACGTTTTGACCTATTTGGTCGTGTAAACATTTTTGCATACATCTCTGGTACGTTGCACCTGCATTACGTAAACCAAACGGCATAGTGCGATAGCAGTAATCCCCGTACGGGGTAATAAACGCTGTTTTTATTTGATCATCCGGGTTCAGAGGTATCTGGTGGAAGCCAGAATATGCATCAATGAATGACAACAGTTCGCATCCCGCAGTTGAGTCTATGACATGATCTATCCTCGGCAGTGGAAATGGATCCTTCGGACACGCCTTGTTCAGGTTCGTGTAATCGATACACATGCGCCAAACCACTGCCACGTTCGGATCATCCTTCTTCTTTTCTACTAGCACCGGATTAGAGAGCTAATCCAGATACAGTACCTCCATGATAAATCCTGCTGCTAGTAACCGAGCTATCTCATCACCAATGACTTTTCTCGTATCCTCAGCGAAGCGGCGGAGAGGTTGCTTCACCGGCCTTGCTCCGGGTCTCACGTTTAAAGAGTGCTCGGCCAACTCCCTCGGAACACCTTGCAAGTCCTGTGTAGACCAAGCAAATATATCCCGATTCTCACGGAGGAAGTTGACGAGCTCGCTTTCCTATTTGTCAGTTAACCTGGCACCAATTGTTACAGTGCGCTCCGGAAACATGTTATCAACTGGAATCTTCTTGGTGTCCTTTGCGGCTTGAAATGAAACGCTGCCATGCGGGTTACTTCATGCCAGCACATATTGCTGTGCAGACTAAGCTAATGTAGCCACCTCTTGGATTTTTCTTTTCTCTTGCACAATCACGAGTGACTCGGCTAGGTTAGACCCGGCTGAAGCACACTCCATGGAACGTCGGAAATCTCCAGCAATGGTAATTACTCCATTTGGCCCGGGCAACTTCATCTTCAGATAACCGATGTGTCAGCTCGCCATGAATTTGTTCAATGCTGGTCTTCCGAGTAATGCGTGATACGCACTTTCCAAGTTCACCACTTCAAACTCCAGATTTTTAGTTCGGCAGTTATCCCTTGTGCCGAATAGCACGTCGAACCGGACTTTGCCTATGGGCTCACAAGAAATACCTGGTACAATTCCATGGAAAGTTGTTCTTGTAGCTTGGAGCATGTTCTCCGAGATCCCCAACTTGCGCATCGTATCCGCATACATGATGTTAATGCTACTGCCATTATCAATCAAAACCTTGGAGAACCTCACGTTGATGTTCGGTCCAATGAATGTCGGATCTAGCACTAGCGCGTACGAACCTGGGCTCGGCATAAGTTTAGGATGATCTTTGATGTTCCAGGTGATTTCCTGGTCCGACCAAGGCATGTACCTCGTCACCGCTGGCATGACCGCATTGACCTCCATATGTCGGCGCTGCAAGCTCTTTCTATCCGTTTCCTTGGTTGTGAACACACAATAACTCTGGTGATGTTCCCTGTACTCATTCCTTCCCTCGTTTCCAGGGTATCTCTGATCCGGTTATTGCTGATTTTCCAGCTGATGGACCGCATCTCTTCTCTAATTGTTGTCATACCTCGGCGGAGGGGGAGGCAACATTAGCTGCTGCGTGTTTGCCTCGGAGAGCACTTGCTGCCGAGGTAACTCCTGCCGAGGTTGATCATTCCGGGGTGCCTGAGCATTCCCTGAACCACCTTGCTCTATTTTTCGCATCCACTCACACTGCCTCGTCGTGTGACCCGCCGGGCTATTCGGATTTGGCGTGTGAAACTTACACGGCTGGTCCAGCATCGACTCATAGGTATACCTCGGACGGTCTTTCTTTTCCTGCCACTGCTTCTTCTGCTCCGGAGTCCATGTTTTCTTGCCATCATTTCTTGGAGTCCATTGCCCTCCAGTTCTCTGGCGTTGGTTGCTTCCTCCTCCGGGCTGATCCTGATTCACTGCTGCAACTTGTTGCGAGCCATAGCGATGGTCTGGTCTGTCATCTCTCATTTTTCCTCTGTAATCGTTCCTCCGGGATGATCCGGCTCCATCTCTCGGATAGTATTCCTCGTTTGACTCACTTGCCGCGAGCCTAGGTTGGGTCGGGTCGCCCAATGCATACGAATCAGCGATCCGGATCATCTCTGCCAGCGTAACTGGCATTTTCCTTTGCAGCTTCATCCACAGCTCGCTGCCGTTTCTGCACCCTTGCACAAACCACGCTATGGCCTGTGACTCTATGACGCCCTCACACGAGTTTCTCACGGTACACCACCGGGTTAAGAATTCACGATCCGTCTCGTTGGGTCTTTGCTTGCACATTGCCAGGTTTTGTGGTCTATTCGGCCTCTGGTACGTACTTGAGAAGTTGCTGACAAACATTTCTTCAAAGTCTATCCAGCAGTTGATGCTTCCGGGCGGCAAGTTATTCAGCCATACTCTGGCCGGACCTTCCA
This sequence comes from Avena sativa, assembly GCA_916181665.1. Lineage (NCBI taxonomy): Eukaryota > Viridiplantae > Streptophyta > Magnoliopsida > Poales > Poaceae > Avena > Avena sativa. The sequence continues at coordinate 186,539,364 of OV702289.1, read as the reverse complement.
ACATCTGGGGAACATAACGCACAACCCATCTCAAGTTGCCAGTCGCAATTTTCACCGCCGTAGCATAGTTTATCAACCAATCCTCCGGCTTAGTACTGCCGTCATACGTCTTCGTGCCCCTAGGTAATTGGAAGTTGGGTACCGGTGGTTCCTTCATGATCCGGGGTCCAAAGCACGCTGGACCCGAAGGACCTTGACATTCGCTCTATTCCGACCTATACAGGCGATCCAGTTTTAACCTGGCGTCATCCGGCATCAAATCCCTGCTCCCAAACCTAGACCCTATCACATGATAGTCCGGTCTAGGGTACCCTGCGTTTCCCATCTCCGAATCACCGTCATTGTATCGGTTTTGCTCTCGTTGCACATCTTTCTGCTGCATACCTCGGCCGGCATTTTGCTCTTGCCTCGGCATATTCCGCTGCTGTGGTTGTCCTGCTCCTGCGGAGTTGCGCTGTCCGGCATTGCTGTTGGCAGCATTCCCTTGACCGGCATTGTCTTGGTTGTGATGACCTCGGCCAGCTTCACCTCGTCTCACACTCCGTCGATCATCATTTTTTCGCATCTCTTTCTCTTTTCCCGCACGCGTTGGGTCGTACGGGACGATCTGTTTGTTCTGTCTGGCCGAGGTTACTACCTCTTATCTCCTCGGGCCGCCATGAGGCGATGATGCGGCTCCAGCAGATTTCTCCGGGTTACCCATCACCGAATGGACGATCTTGGAAGCCCCAGCTCTCTCCGGGTTATTTCTCAGCAGCTCCTCGTTCTGCCTGTTCGCGATCCGAACCAGCTCGTTAACCCGATCTTGCTGTCTTTGACGGGCCTCACCCGTCAGACCCTCTAACTCGGACGCAGCCGCATCTGCTGCTCTAAGGTTCTTCGCCGGGGTACTATACCTCGGCAACCCCACAGACAGTTAGTTTTCCGACCCTTCTACTCCATCATCACCTTCTCTGTTCATCTCACTTATGAGATTTTTCCCTTTTACCCTCGCTGCATCAACCTTGTTTGCCTTCGCGTACTCAGGCAGCATCATGTTCAGTGACTGCTGAGCCGCGGCTATTTTCTTTGCACCCTCAAGTATCTTCTAGCGAGTTTCCTCTAGTTCGGCTTGTGCTTGAGCCAGATATACCACCACTTCTACCGGGTTAGCCAAACTATCCATAGCTAGCCTCAGTATGTTCTCAGGCCTCTCTAGTGGAGGTCCTCTACCTTTCCTCGATGCCTTAGGTGTTTCCTCTGGGTCAGGCGCTGGGTCTTTGATTGCGCCTGCACCTGGCGCAGTCATCATCACTTCCGCGTGGTCCGGGGTGCGAGCGATACGCGCCCCACGAGCCACAGCGAGGGGTGGTTCCCCCGCATCGACGATGCGACGCAGATGAACGCCCGAGACGTCCACAGCCACGTAGACCTTGTGTGCGCCGAGCTTGACGAAGAGGCCGTTGCGCGGAAGTGGGCGCATGCCAAAGCAGCCTGCGTTGTCGCTGACGAAATCCAGCGCTCCAAAGCGCTGAACAAGCCCGAAGACGATGCGTTCGCCCGTGCCGATGAAGCTTCCCGTCCAGATCTTCACCCCTGCTAGCGCCGCTAGCCCCACGGTGGGCGCCACATAGGCTAAAGGTGGGGACTAATATGCACTAGGGGAATCCAGGGAGGGATAGTAGAGGATTCTCCACACAGAAGTTTGTATTGCTTGATCTCTCCCAGATTACAAGTGCTCCTTGAGCTATATTGGCGGGAGGAGGAAGAAGGTGCTCTCTTACTCTAGCCTGCTATCTTGCCCTAGAACCCTAGATCAACTAGTGCTCAACTAACTAGAATTCTGCCAACCTCCTCTACCAGAACCCTAACCCCCCTTATATAGAGGTGGTTCGGTCCTGGCCTAGGGCATACGTGGAGGCATATTCCTAAGAATATGCCCCCTCCCAAAGTAGTAACCCGACAGGGGCGCTTTTCCCCCGCGTCACACTTGCTTTATCGACGTAAGCCGACGTGAGCGTCGTCACCCTTGTCGGCCATGATCCGGTGGTCCTGCCCTTGCTTTATTCGCTCATCCAGTACATACCAGACCTTCTTTTTGACCAGAGAGATTCCTTCCTTCTCCTAGAAGCTAAGCGAGGATCCGGATCATAGTAGATCAGGCCACACCTGTTCCTGCATATAAGTTAGACAAGCATTTCCGACTTACTCCTTAAGTCGGACGAGACAACGTTAGGCGACCCCCTGGCCCAGGTTACTCTGTGATCCGGGCTGCCTTGAGGTGACTCGGCCAGCACACGCTTTGCCTCTGCCGAACCTTGGCTAACTCAGCCCTTATACCCTGGAGTGACCCTACCCGGGGGTATCCCCCCAACAGGTCGCCTCGAACACGGAGTTCGTGGTGATCGGTTTCTTCAAGATGGTGGGATCGTCCTTGTTGATGTTGCCCGCGTATTTCGCGAGCTCCTCCGTGTGGTCAGTCTCCGCGGCGATGACGGCGTCGGCAAGTTCGGCGCCTTTTTCCTCGCATTCCACGGCCATATCGGGGTCGCCGTGGACGGTGATGATGCCACTCGGCCCGGGGAGCTTCATCATGTTGTAGGCATAGTGTAGGGTCGCCATGAACTTTGCGAATGCCTGGCGGCTCAGGACGCAGTGGTAGGGACTGCGGAAGTTCACCAGCTCAAAGACGATTCTCTCCGTGCGGTAGTTTGCCGGGGTGCCGAAGGTGACTGGCAGCGTCACCTTCCCGATCGGGTATGCCTTCCGACCGGGGACAATGCCGTGGAAGGTCGTCAGTGTTGGCTCGATGGCTATTTCTGGGAGCTAGAGCCTTTTGAAGGTGTCGAGGTACAGGATGTTGATGGAGCTCCCACCGTCCATCAGCGTCTTGGGCAGCCAGTAGTTGGCCACCTTTGGCCTGACCACCAGGGCGACTCGCCCTGGATATTCTATTCTTGGCGCGTGGTCCTGGCGACTCCAGGTGATGCTCTGTTCGGACCAGTTTAGGAAGCCGGGGATGTCGACTTGCGTCACCGCATTGACGGTGACCGCGCGGGCGAGTACCTTCTTTTCACGCTTGGTGCCGAGCCCAGTGAAGGTATGTAGCGACCCGACGGCGATTCCAAAGCCGCCGCCGTTCCTGTTGTCCCGCGGATGGTTGTTGTTGGGGTCCTCCCTTGCACGTCTCGCCTTCTCGATCTCTTTGAGAGAGTGGCATTTGGCGGTGGTGTGGGTGACGGGTTTTCCCTCCCTGCTGTGGTAGATGCAGGGCTGATTGAGCAGGGCAGCAGGGTCGAATTTCGGCCTTGTCGTGTTGTTGGCGCGGTAGTTCCCGCTGTCGCGGTAGTTTCGTCCATCGCGGCGGTAGTTCTTGGAGTCGCGTTGGCCGTAGCCTGCGTTGGCGACGAAGTCGACTCGGCCGTCGGTCCGGAGCTTGTCGATGATGCGGGTGTTGCTGTAGCGCATGTCGCGTAGGCCCCCGCTGTCGTGGATGCTAGTGCGCCGTCTTCCTCCCGACTCGTCGTCGGAGTCTTGGTTGGGGTCCTCCTCCGCATAGCGCTTGGCAATCTCGAGGAGGTCGGGGATGTTATCGAGCATCCGGTAGACCCTCTTGATCTTGGCGACCAGAGGTTCATACCTGCACGCGTTCTTGAAGCAGTGTATCGCCGTGTCTAGGTGGATGCCGGAGGCATTTATCCATAGTTCTTGCCACCTTTGGATCCACCGGCGGGTCGACTCGCGTTGTCCCTGGATGCATCACTCCAGGTCCTCGATGGTGGTGGCGCGAGTGTAGGAGCCCTCAAAGTGCCTGACGTAGGCATCCCGCATTTCTTCCCAGGAATCGATGCTGTCGGCGGGTAGCGTGTTGATCCATTGCCGGGTCGCACCCCCCATCATCAGGGGGAGGTAGCGAGCGGCGAGCAGGTCGGTGTGGCCTGTGATCCCTATTGCCATGAGGTATGTGTCCAACCAAACGGCGGGGTCGTACGTCAGGTCGTACTTCTCGATCTCCTTCGAGGCCTTGAAGTTGGCGGGGTATTTTTCCCCACGGATCATGGGTCCAAAGCATTGCGGCCTGACTCGGCTGAGCGAGCCACTTGGCTCCGGGTCCCCGCGGTTGGCGAGGGTGTGTCGCAGGTCGTAAGGTTGGCGTGACCGCCACGCCTGATTGTTGATGATGTGCGTTCGGGCATCGAGGGGTTACCCGTTTACAGCGACGGTGTTGTTCGCAGGTCGTGGCTCGTTGGTCGACAACGCGGGGTTGGCGGCCCATGGTTAGTTCGCCAGGGGTTGGGGTGGTGGGCAAACTATTGTGTTAGCCACGGTGGGGTGGCCGCTTGATGTCGCCCTGCTTGCTGACGAGTGGGAATACATCTGCCCCCGCGGGTCGACTCCCGCGGCCTGTTGCTCGACGGCCCTGACAAGTAGGGCCTTGGCGTACTGGATCTGTAGCACGTCGTCGCCTTGTTCATCGAGGTTGGCAATCGCGGCATCGACTGCGACGACGTTGTCCATCGGGGTGGAGTATAGTCGTAGCCCGTTGGCGTCCCGGGCTTGAGGTGAGATGATGATCCGTGGTTGGTCTGGTGGGGGCGCACGGCCCATGGGTGGTGGAGGGGCCCCAGTCGCCGGTGCTCCAGGTGGTGGTCTCGCGGGGTTGCCTCCTCCTGGCGGCGCGTTATCGCCGTGTTCGCGCTCGGCGGCGCGTGTGGGGTCGCCTCGTCGTTGAAATTCAGGACGCGGCCCTGAACATCAGGGTTCAGGCGGGTCCTGATGCGGCGCTGGTGATAGAGTGACAGCTCCTTCGCCGTCTCTCGTTCGAGGCGGTATTTCTCACGCTCGGCGAGTTCGTTGCGTTGCGCCTCCTGGAGCCGCGGGCGGGCTTGTTCCACCTCCGTGGCCATCACGGTCGGTGGGATCGGCATGGAGAACGGATCTGGCAGGGCGGCCGTGCTACCCACCATGTAGATCGCGTTGAAGCGATTGGATCTGGCGTGAAAATCCTCGGGGGATTCCAAGCTGGAGTTGGAGTCGAAGATCCCCGGGATGAAGGGATCCTCAAAATCCTCGGGGTTGGAGACTCGCGTGATGGAGTCTTCCCGTGACGCGACAGTGATGGATCCGTTGACCGATGCAGGGGTCACGGAGTCGGCATCGTTGTTTAGGGCGTCGTCGTTGGTGGCGACGTTGGTCTTGACCGCGTCGCTAGCGGCCGAGTCGTACTCGGTGACGAGGCCCCTGATGGAGCGGACCTATTCCTCCAAAAGCAGATCGTGGTGTGGAGGCGACCCACTGACGATCATCGTCGCGGCTGGATCGACTGCGCCGGTAAAGCCGGCGAAGAGGTTGATGGATCCAATCGGCATCACCGCGGCGTGCGTGACCGAGCGCGACGCCGGGATGTAGCTACTGGGCAGGATCTGCAAGATCCCGCCGATGGCGATCATGCGGCCGGTGGCGAGCGGCCGCTCGATCGGCGAATAGGGTCTCACCGTAGAACTCAGGCTAGTCCCGCTATGCCCCACGGTGGGCGCCACTATCGTGGAAATGGCCACGACAGTCGCTGCCATAGGCAGTGATTGAGTGTTTCATGAGGAAGAGTTGGCGGCCATCCGCGGTGCGAGATGGGGGCGGATGCACATGGGTTTACCAAGGTTCGGCCCCCCGGAGGGTAAAGACCTACTCCTACTAGATTAGATTATGAGAGAGCAAGTTACAAGGGTGGCGAGCTCGGCGGCTAGGCTGCGAGTCGCTTGAGGGGGTGTATGACGGAACGTAAGTCTCTAGGATACCCTAGGGAGGTTTATATATGAAGCACCTCGCTAGGGTTTACAAGCAGCCTCCGACTAAGATAAGGATCCGGGGGATTTTGACCTAATCCGACTGGGCTTCTGCTACGCTTCTGGCCTTCCAGTCGCCAGTCGATGGGCCTTTCCTTTCTTCAGAGTCCAGTCGCTGTCCTTCAGGCGCACTTGCAGGCCTTTCGGCCCACTCGGAACGTACTGCCGAGCACACCCCCTTTGGCATATCCCCATCACACGAATAACGTATTCATAGGTCCGACTCATTTTTTGAGACACGGATCGTATCTTTTATTTTGAAGTTTCAGGAACCCTTCAAGATTCTGCAAGCTGAAGATCAAGCTAGACGATGATGAAATCCGACTTTGGATCTTGTAGGCCTCCGGGGTCTACTGTTGGGGATATAATTTCCGGGTATCCTCACTGTGCCTCACTGACCAGGGTGGCCCACTTCAGGTTAGAGCTTTGCTTCACGGGCGGCCCAGTCAGGGAGAAGAGACGGAGTCTAGTCCGGCTACAGGAAGGCCCAGAAGACTTACCGACATAGGCCCATAGTGTTACTTGTAGTTCAAGATGTACTCTGTAATCGACTCTTAGCCGTAGCCAGATAGATCTCTCCTATAAACCCTAGGCCGGATATCTATATAAGCCGTCCTAGGGAGAGCCTTTAGGTCACTCTCACAATAGTCTACAATCTCAACTCGCACAGGCGAAACCCTTGTAACCCATATTCCGGATCTGCCGTATTATTGGATTGCTAGTAGGAGTAGGATCCGTCCAAAGCCGGTGGATTCGAACCTGGGTAAATTTGTGTGCTCACTGTCCTGGAACACCATACGTCTCACACCCCTCTCTTCCACACGCTTCGAGGACCCCCTCATGGTGTACTTGTCATCAATCCGATGACAATGGGAACTATTATACGACAAGATCTATCTATTAGATACAAGCAACGGGTGGATATACATCCATAGAGAACATACCCTCGAAGACAACAAAGATTTGTTAACAAGATGGAACTCGTGGATGATGTAGTCGTTCGTTTGCCGATCTCAAGATCGTGTGGAAGTCCTAGCGGCACAAACCAGCAGCACATCCACACTCGCACACACGTTCAGGCCACCGAACAACCTCCGCCTCCTCGCTCCAGTGATGCAGCGGAAGCAACAACTCCTTCCAGACAAAATGCCACTGGGAACATGTATCTCGCTAATCCGAGACCATGGGGGAATAATACTAGAGGGGGAGAGAGATCCTTCACGAGGAGGTGTGAGGAAGAAGGAGTGAGAGGGGGATTTTATAGGAGGAGGGGGTACCCCTCCCCATGGCCGGCGCCCCATGGGGGCTTACTGATGACCCACAAGTATAGGGGGTGTATCGCAGTATTTTCGAGGGAAGTGAAACCCAATTTATTGATTCGACACAAGGGGAGCCAAAGAATATTTACAAGCCTTAACAACTGAGTTCTCAATTTAGCTGCACCTGGAAACAATCTTGCTCACATCAGTTTATCGGTAGAAACAGTTTTGTAGTAGTAATACCAAAGTAATAGCAGTAGTAAAAGTAAAGACAATAGTAACAATTGCAGTAAACAGTAGGATTAAAGCACGGTAGGCACAGGGATGGATGGACGGGCGTTGCATGGACAACACAATTCATATGGCAATCAAGACATATGGAAATTGCATATAAATAAGATAAAGCATCCAAGTACTAAATAATCATAGGCATGTGTTCCATATATAGTCATACGTGCTCGCAATGAGAACTTGCACAACATCTTTTGTCCTGCCAGCCCGTTTGCAGCGGGGCCTCAAGGGAACTACTGGCAATTAAGGTGCTCCTTTTAATAGAGCACCGGAGCAAAGAATTAACACTCCGTGAACACATGTGATCCTCACATCAAAACCATCCCCTCCGGTTATCACGATTATTGTCACTTCAGGGCCTTTGGTTCCGGACAACAATGTGTGTATACAACTTGCAGGTAAGACCATAAACAATACTATCATAATGAATCAATAACATGTTCAGATCTAAAATCATGGCACTCGGGCCCTAGTGACAAGCATTAAGCATAACAAGTTGTAACAAAGTCAAAAAGCACTAATAATAGATACTAGGCACCATGCCCTAACAATCTGGTGCCATTACATGAACGATCTCATCTAATCCCTACCATCCCCATAACCTACAACGGAGGATTACTCACTCATGGATGGGGGAAACATGGATGGTGGATGGAGAAGCGATGGTGATGATGATGGCGATGATCTCCTCCAATTGCCCCTCCCGGTAGGGTGCCAGAATAGAGTTTCTGGTTCCGAATCGCGGAATCTAGTGGTGGAGGCGCAGTGGAACTCTTTGTGGAAAAACGTCGAACCCCACTTGGTTTTTAGGTCAAGAGGCAACTTATAGGTGAAGAGGGAGGCCGAGGGGGAAGCCGAGGCGGCGACACCACCCCCAGGCGCGGCCTAGCCTAGCCCGCGTGACCAGGTGGTGTGGGCCCCTCGTGGCCCTACCCTGTCTCGTCTTCTAGCTCCATGAGTCTTCTAGTGAAATAGGATTTTTGGCATATTTTCCGGGATTTTTCCTGATAGTTGATTTTCTGCACAAAAACTAGACACCAAGGTAATTCTGCTGAAAACAGCGTCAGTCCGTGTTAGTTGTATCCAAATCACACAAGTTTAGAGGAAAAACAATAGCAAAAGTGTTCGGGAAAGTAGATACGTTTTGGACGTATCAACTCCCCCCAAGCTTAGCTTATTGCTTGTCCTCAAGCAATTCAGTTGAAAACTGAGTGCGATAAAAGAAACTTTCACGAACACATTTGCTTCATAAGATGTATATATTCTCAGCATATGATCAACTACTCAGGCAATTCATAATAAAGAGTATGCAACTAAGTTTACTTAATAGTCATTGCAAACTATGAAGAGATTCCAACTCAAAAATATTAAGTAGCATGCAACATAAACATAAGCAACATTGCAATGCTCATAAAAAGGTATGATAGAGTGGTATCTCGCTTGCCTTTGATTGTAGAGCAAACATAAATGCCAAGGCACCTCTGAAGTTCAAGTGGAGACTAGAAGTAAAGATATCAAAGATACAAGCATCAAAGTCATAACACAATTAATCAAGTTTTGAGACAAGCACATTACACTAAGAATGACAACTATGCTCTCAAGAAAGCGCTCATAGAATATGTGGTGACTCAACAAGGAAATGAAAAGGTTTTGAAAAGTTTGAAAGGCTTCCAATTGCTGAAAGTATGGTACTCGTTAGCTTTGAGCTCGCATTGCCCCTATCATAAGCATCTTCAAATGGTTAAGGTGAAAGTGAGGTCCAATCTGAGTTATATGCTTGACAGACTATAAACTAGAAATCTCATGTCCCTTGAGTACGAGGGCCGCTCCTCATGCTACTCAAATTTAGTTACCGGTAAGTTCTTGTCATAGTAAATACGTGGGTATCATAGAGAACCGCCAACAGGGTACCCCTTGCCCGATGATACGGAAGAATCCCCATATCAAAATGACAAGGCAAGCAGACAACGAGCATCTCAGCAATCTTCTTATTTACCATGGGAAAATGGTGCTTTTTTCTCTCTTTCCTGTTTTCTCATATATCCTTTTTTTCTTTTTCTCATTAGCTATCTCTCTTTTTTTATAAGAAGAATGCTTCATAGATACTCAGTATGGTTACGCTGCAGGTTTCCACCATGATTAGGCATGGATTAGAACGGCGGCCCAGGCATTTCTCTAACACACATACATAACTCCATGGACTTACAAGCTCCCCTTTTATTTCACACCGACGACATCCGCAAACAAAAGAGCATGATATCAACTGGCTATATATTTACAGGTGTTGAAAGTGTTCCCCGTGACAACACGGTTCTGCTAATCCCCAGCCTATAATTTGCAAGCATATAACTTTCATGGACAATCACAATCGTTCAGGTTTATTAAGTACAAGAAATAAAGTGTGCCATCAAGTTCGTGAGAGCTTTACTAACTAACTTTCTCATAACAAGCAAACATTTTATTCTGAACAAAACAAGGCATACTGAATATGCACGGAAAAGCAAATGATGCTAATAGGTAGGTATGGTGGACAACAAATATCATTATTAAGTGCAGCTGCGAGGAAGGCTAAATGATAATTGGAGATATTACTTGTGTTCTCCCTACCAAGAATGCTAGTATCAAGATAATAAGCAAAGTATCTAAGAGCTGGGAGTTGGATGTTTCTTATCTTCCCGCGCTGAGCTACGCGGTCATCGTCATTTGTCACACTTCGATAAAGCTCTAGCAAATCAGCGGGTCGACCTTGGATCTTCTTCACGGTCCCCGTCATGCCTATACCTATAATGCTGCAAAATCTTTCCAAAGACATGGTAATAGGCTCATTATAAATCCTAAAAGAAACAGTTGACTGATAGGGGGTGTTAGTGAAAACGAAACTCTCAACGAAAGTTTTGGTGAGCACGGCATATTGCTCACTCTCATCCTCCATGTATGAGGTCAAACCGACCCTCTGAACCAGTAGTAAGAAATCATCGAGGATCCCTACAACATGCAAAAAGGTATAACAAGGAAAAGTAGATGGGTGAGCATCCCCCTCATCTCCTTCATTGCCAAAGCATGGTGCAATGAGATCTTCATTGTATGAAGGCCTAAACTGAGAGGTTGATCTCGAGGGCCTTGACCTCCTAGGTGTGTCCGTCTCAAATATTTCTCCAAAGGTGTGGTTGTTCATCTTTGATATTCTGAAATTTAAACATCATTACACAAGTGATTGCAAAGTGAATATATAATGGAGGGCACTACTCATAGGGACTTGTAAGAGGCCTAAACATGCATCAAAACAATATCTCTAAGCATTGAACAAGCTTACAAGCTCTCATAACCTGTCACCTATAGCAGCAAAATACTCAAGATATAAACCACTAAACACAAATCTACTTGGACAAGCGGAGGAGTCACATACCGGAGAACAAATGCTCCAAATTTCAGCAGCAAAGATGGGCTGAGCAAGGAGATCGAAAAATCGTGGGCAAGAACAGCAAGACCGCGATTTCAAGCAAAGAACAGATGTTTTCTCAGGAGAGAGAAGAAAGTGGGAAGTGAGAGAGTGAGTGGAGGGCCAGGGGTGGCCCACACCATGGCCAGGTGCACCCCTAGGTTGGCCACGCCACCAGGTGGTGTGCCTGCCTGGTGGCCCCCCTGGTACTCTCCAGGCAGTTCTCTACCCCTTTTTTCATGTAAAAATTTAATATGAATTTTCTGGAATTTTTCGAGACACTTTATTTTTGAGCAATTTTCAGGTATAGATGAATGATTTTCTGATAGAAAGAAGTTTTTGGAATGATGCAATGACAAAACAAAACTAAAACTTTAGAATTTCTAAGACACTCTAACATGCAAGCAACTACCAACAGAAAAGTAAACTAAAGGAAAGAAAAAACTAGAAAAGATAAAATAAAAGCAAACAAAGATAATCATGGTGAAAACATTGTTTTGTTTATTGAAATCCTTTTGTTAACAAGGTTGATCAGGTCTTGTTTCCAAAACAATTTTATATGAAACAAAACTTTCTGTTCCACTAATGATTATGTTACCTCAACCTTGATAGCAATGGTCCCAATCATAATAGTTTCATATTTTTCTTTTGGTATGGGACAATATATTTCTCCAACTTGAATGCCATCAACATGTTCAATTGAATTCAAACCATAAATCCTATCAATCTTCTTGGGGAAATAGACAGTATGCTCCTTTTTGTTAACATTAAAAGTCACCTTTCCTTGATTACAATTAATAACAGCTCTTGTAGTATTAACAAAAGGTCTCCCAAGAATAATAGACATATTATCATCTTCAGGCATTTCAAGCACAACAAAATCAGTTAATATCAAGCAATTATGAGCCACTTGAACAGGTACATCCTCACATATACCAATAGTAATAGTAGTCGATTTATCAGCCATTTGCAAAGATATATCAATTGGTATTAGTTTTTCTAGTTGAAGTCTCTTGTAGAGAGAAAAAGGCATAACACTAACTCCTGCTCCCAAATCACACAAAGCAGTTCTAACATAACTATTTTTAATAGATCACAGAATAGTTGGGATCCCTGGGTCTCCAAGTTTCTTTGGAACCTTACCATTAAAGGAATAATTAGCAAGCAAAGTAGAAATTTCTTCATTAGGGATCTTCCTTTTATTCTAAACAATATCCTTCATATACTTAGAATAAGGAGGCAATTTAATAGTATCAGGCAAAGGAATTTGCAAGAATAAAGGTTTCATCCACTCACAAAACTTATTATAATGTTCATCTTCCTTTGACTTGTGTTTCTTATCAGGGAAAGGCATAGGTTTTTGGACCCAAGGCTCTCTTTCACTACCATGTTTCTTAGCAAAAAAATCTTCTTTAGTGTATTTAGTATTCTTAGTGTGCCTTTCAGGTTCTTCTTCAACTTTTTCTTTACCGAGAGCATCATTTTCTTCATTACCACTTTTAGTTTCAGCATCAGAGACAGATATACTATTAGGATCTTTAGCAGGTTCAGAAGGTTCTACAATAGTTTTATGTTTCTTCTTCCTTTTCTTAGGGGTAGTACCACTATTTTCAGCTTGTTGAGAATCCTGCTCGATTCTTTTAGGATGCCCCTCAGGATATAGAGGATCCTGGGTAGCAGCACCATTTCTAGTTCTAATTTCATAAGCATGTTTTTCTTTAGCAGTATTAACTAGCAAGTCTTTTGTACCTTAATAAGCTGATCAATTTGAGTTTGAACCATTTGAAAATGTTTAATAAGCATTTTAACATCATTAGAGGTTCTTTCCACAATATCTTTTAACTCAACAATAGCTCTAGAGTTTTCCATTAAATGATTTTGCACCCTTTTATTGAAATTATCTTGCTTAACAATAAAAACATCAAATTCTTCTAAGAATTGATCAGGAGGTTTAGAGTAAGGGATATCACCTTCATCAAAATGTTGGAGAAAGTGTACCTCAATAGTGGATGAGTGGGGGATTGGCTTACATAATTCTTCTATAGGAGGTAAATTCTTCACATCTGCAGCTTTAATTCCCTTCTCCTTAAGACATTTCTTAGCTTCCTTCATCACTTCATCATTTAGTTCAATAACCCCCCTCTTCTTTGATGTTGGTATAAGCACAGGAATAGTTAGTTCAGGTATAGTTGTCTTAGGTATAGCTGGTTCAGGAGGAGTCCAGTCTTCATAATTCTTGCTTATTTTAGCCATTAATTTCTCAGCTTCCTTGGGAGTCCTATTCTTGAAAACACAATCAACACAGCTATCCATGTATGTCCTAGATTCTTCAGTTAGTCCATTATAAAATATATCAAGAAGCTTATTCTTAGGTAATGGACATCTAGCATGTGCATGAATCAAAGCACAAAACCTTGTCCATGATTCAGGCAATACCTCTTTTTCTCCCTGTTTAAAATCAAAAAGTTCATGTATAATAGCATGTCTAGCACTAGGAGGAAAATATTTCTGCAGGAAAGTACTAATCAAGGAATCAGGGCTATCAATAGATCCAGGAGGTAAATATTAAACCAAGTTTTAGCTTCTCCTTTCAACAAAAAAGGGAAAATTTTAGCAACAAAGTAGGTGCGCATCTTAATATCATCAGAAAACAGGCCACTCATGGTAGAAAGCTCAGTCATATGTGCTACAACACTTTCATTCTTAGTCCCACAAAAAGGTTCTTTCTCAACAATAGCTATGTAAGATAGATCAAGAGAGAAATCATAATCCTTATCTTTAATGTTTATGGGAGATGCAGCAAACTTAGCATTAGGAGACAATTTGGGTTTTATAGTACGCCTCTCAAGGAGACTCTTAATAGCACTCCTATCATGGGTGTTTTGACAATCTTTAATAAATTCATCGGTCATCTCTATATAACCGTCTTAAATATCATAGCTCTCTCTAGACTCAGGTAAACTGACAGGTGTAGTAGTTCTTCATTAGGAGTTTCAGAATTTCTAGCTATAGTTCTAGCAATCGTAGCATCTAGGAAAGGACCTAATGAACCACTTTTATCAAGCACAATAGAAGCAGCATCATAAGTATCAGAAGTTTCAGATTCAGCAGTAGTAGCAGTGTGTGTAGCATGTGTATGTGGTGGTGTAAGGAGCTTACTCATAACAGATGGTGAATCAAGAGCAACGAAAGTGTTTAGAACCATACCTCTTCTTGTAGTGGATGGTAAAATAGGAACCTTGCCATCACGAGACTTACCCATGATGGATGGATGGCAGCAAACAATAGTGATTCCAAGTGAACTTGATAAATAAAGCTATGCTTCCCAGCAACGGCTCTAGAAAATAGTCTTGATGACCCACAAGTATAGGGGGTGTATCGCAGTATTTTCGAGGGAAGTGAAACCCAATTTATTGATTCAACACAAGGGGAGCCAAAGAATTTTATAAGGCTTAACAACTGAGTTGTCAATTCAGCTGCACCTGGAAACAATCTTGCTCACAACAGTTTATCAGTAGCAACAGTTTTGTAGTAGCAATAGCAAAGTAATAGCAGTAGTAAAAGTAAAGACAATAGTAACAATTGTAGTAAACAGTAGGATTAAAGCGCGATAGGGATGGATGGACGGGCGTTGCATGGACAAGACAATTCATATGGCAATTGTAGATAAATAAGATAAAGCATCCAAGTACTAAATAATCATAGGCATGTGTTCCATATATAGTCATACATGCTCGCAATGAGAATTTGCACAACATCTTTTGTCCTGCCAGCCCGTTTACAGTGGGGCCTCAAGGGAACTACTAGCAATTAAGGTGGTCCTTTTAATAGAGCACCGGAGCAAAGCATTAACACTCCTTGAACACATGTGATCATCACATCAAAGCCATCCCCTCCAGTTATCCTGATTGCTGTCACTTCGGGGCCTTTGGTTCCGGAAAACAACGTGTGTATACAACTTGTAGGTAGGACCATAAACAATACTATCATAATGAATCAATAACATGTTTAGATCTGAAATCATGGCACTCGGGCCCTAGTGACAAGAATTAAGCATAACAAGTTGCAACAAAGTCAAAAAGCACTAATAATAGATACTAGGCACCATGCCCTAACAATCTGGTGCCATTACATGAACAATCTCATCCAATTCCTACCATCCCCATAGCCTACAGTGGGGGATTACTCACTCATGGATGGGGGAAACATGGATGGTTGATGGAGAAGTGATGGTGATGATGATGGCGATGATCTCCTCCAATTCCTCGTCTCGACAGGGTGCCAGAATGGAGTTTCTGGTTCCAAATCGCGGAATCTGGTGGTGGCGGTGCAGCGGAACTCTTTCTGGAAAAACGTTGAACCCCCCTTGGTTTTTAGGTCAAGAGCCAAGTTATAGGCGAACAGGGAGGCCGAGGGGGCAGCCGAGGCGGCCACACCGCCCCCAGGCGCAGCCTGGCTTGGCCTGCACGGCCAGGTGGTGTGGGCCCCTTGTGGCCCTACTCCGTCTCATCTTCTGGCTCCGTGAGTCTTCTGGTGAAATAGGATTTTTGGCATATTTTCTGGGATTTTTCGTGATAGTTGATTTTCTGCACAAAAACTAGACACCAATATAATTCTGCTGAAAACTGTGTCAGTCTGTGTTAGTTGTATCCAAATCGCACAAGTTTAGAGGAAAAACAATAGCAAAAGTGTTCGGGAAAGTAGATACATTTTGGACATATCAGTGACCCCTCACCTGCCCCATTCATGTGGTGGTAACCCTCTCCACTTAAATTTTCCCCTTAACATTCCCCTTTAAAGTCTCCACTTTAAATGCATTAATTTTCTCCAAATTTAATGCTCTCTCATTTAATAAAACTCTTTTATTAATTTTATTCAGAATTTTATTAATTATTTTAGTTACCAAACATTTACCTAAAACCCCCTATAATATTTCGATATTACATGCAGAACCAATTTTAGCAATTTCACCCGAAACAGTTTCAGTGTCTATTGAAATAATTCCAGCGCTTTGCAATTCATTCGTCTGAAACATATTTGCTCCAAATGGTGTTGGTGTCCCTTAAGTGTGTCACCCGACGGTTCGTAAATAATGCAGACATGATCGAGACCGCTCTCAGATCAATAATCAGAAGCAAGACCTGGAGATCCATACTGACTCCTACACATTCAACGATGACTTATGTGATTGTGAGAACCTTTAACGCTAGTAACTAAGTACCTTTGACTCGCGATATATTACATGTTCGAGATTCGGTCATCGGTATATCCATACCTAGTTTGATCTTGTTACCGACATGTACTCTTTTCTCATTCCCGTGATATAACATTCTAGTGATCTCATCACTTGCTTGCAAGCTAACCAATGTGCTATCACTGAGAGGGCCCAGAGTATATCTATCCATCATTGGGGGACAAATCCCACTCTCGATCCATTTGCCTCTACATAACACTTTCGTAGTACTAAACCTACCTTTATAATCACCCTTTCACGGTGTGACGTTTGATGTTATCAAGATACTATTCTAGTGTTAGTGATTGACATGATCTCATGGTCTAAGGACTAGAATTACTTCGTATGATGTTATAGCAATATAAACACAATGACTTTGATCATAATGCTATACTTCGGATGAATGTTCATCACATCATTCACCAATGTTGTGACCTCGTTATTAACAACATCCAATGTCCATGATCAGGAAACCTTGATCAACTTGTTAATCAACGAGCTAGTTTATAAGAGAGGCATAACTAGGAACTTTCCTTTTGTTTATTAGACACACATGTATTAACGTTTCCAAATTAATACAATTATAGCATGCAAAATAAACATCTATCATATACTTGGAATATATATAATAACAACATTATTATTGCCTCTCGGGGCATATTCCCTTCAATCACAACAGTATACATAGACTGTAATCCAACTGCATCTATGACTAATAATCCACCTTCAGGTTATCATCCGAACCCCTTACAGTATTAAGTTGCAAGCGATAGATAATTGCATTAAGGAAAGTGTGTAAAGTAAATAATACAATCGCCCATGGAAAAAGGATTGTTGTTTTCTCCCTAGTAGCAACAACACATCTACAACCTTAGAGATTTATGTCACTTCCCCAGATTACTAGAGGCATCAACCCACTATCGAGCATAAATACTCCATCTTGGAGTTGCTAGCATTTACTTGGCCAAGATAGCTACTAATGACGGAGAGCATGCAACAAGATCACAAATAACATAGACATGATAGAATCAATAACCAATGTGAAATAGCATCTCAATATCCATCGGATCCCCGCAAACACAACATGTAGGATTATGAATAGATGATCTTGATCAAGAACGGAGCTCACAAGATCTAAACATGATAGCACAAAGGAGGAGAACCAACTATCTAGCTACTACATGGACCCGTAGTCCAAGGGCGAACT
Organism: Avena sativa; assembly: GCA_916181665.1. NCBI lineage: Eukaryota > Viridiplantae > Streptophyta > Magnoliopsida > Poales > Poaceae > Avena > Avena sativa. The sequence goes on along the minus strand of OV702289.1, from coordinate 186,522,113 downwards.
ACTCACGCATCACACTAAAGGCTTGCATGGTGGTGAAGAAGGCCTCCAGGATGATCTCTCCCCTTCGGCAGGGTGCCGGGAAGAGCTTCGGACCCCCCGATCTAGGGATGGAGATGGCGGTGGCTACCGACTCTTTCATGGATTTTTGATCGGGTCCTTAGGGTTTTCTTCTCGAGAGCCTTTTATAGGCGAAGGGGCAAGGTCGGTGGAGCACCAGGGGGGCCACACCCCTGGTGGCGCCCCCAGGCCGTGCCGCCACCAGGTGTGGCCTCCCTGGTGCGCCACTTCATCTCTCCTCCGGACTCCGTGTTGCTTCAGGTAAAATATTGACTTTGGCTTTTGTCCCGTCCAATTCTGAGAATATTTCTTTACTAGCTTTTCTGAAACCAAAAACAGCAGAAAATAGGAAACTAGCACTATGGCATCTTGTTAATAGGTTAGTTCCAGAAAATGTGTAAGAATACCTCAAAGTGTATCAGCGAGGCACGCAACAACAATCTCCTTGAGGAGGGCTGCCACAAGCTCCCAGAGGACGAGGCTACCCCGACCCCGAATCTGGCTGGCGGGTAATGTTCCTTTCTTTTTTTATCGCAGCCTCTCCCTTCCCATTCATGAGTTCCTCCATGGTATTCTCTTTATTTACGGCGTGCAGCTTTACCAGCTCACGCCCAATTCCATTCTCCATGTTGCTTGTTTCATCACCCTTTGCGAGTGCTTCCACAAGATTCATCCCTATTGGGGCCTGCAGAAGTATTTCTTTTATTTCCATTGCAATGCCACTGATACTCTTGTTCATGATGTTGGTGGCACCATTTTCTCTGTTCGATCTGATGTTGATTATCTCGACTTCAAAATTTCGGATTCTATCCAAGGGTGGAAGACCAAATGGTTTTACATCAAGGACCAGAAAAGCGAGGGTCAGACCTTCAGGTTGGCTCCTTTTGACCCAAAAAGGACCTGCTGAAGGCTTGATTCATGGGACCAGCATCCCACTCCTGAAGAAATGACAGAGATCAAACCCTTGCTAGCGCGAATAGAAAAGTTGTGCATTGAGATTGGCAAGGAGTTGTTGAGGTTACAGATCCTAGCATATTTTCTTCGGGTGCATATTTAGCCTCTTCAGGCAAGGTTATCTGGTATGTGGGCTTACACCGGCAAGAAGGATCCTATGCGGATTTCACTGGATGACCTCACTACCAAGATATATGGGAAGAGGGTTCGTTCCTTCATGACGCTGACCAAGAAAGCGCAGTTCCTTCGGATTGTAGGGTAGCGCCCTTTGGCAAGAAGAATCGTCTCCCAGACGTAAGCTTCCATTGATTTTTTCCTTTGCTTTTCATGCCACCATACTTTGTCACTTATAGATCACTTGATGGTGTAGGATTATGATCATCTCTCTGCATTTCCTCCTCTTCTTGAAAGTGGAGAGCTTCTATCCAGCCCCTCTCTATCCGAAGATTTCACTTGGGCTAGGACTGGTGCCAATGAAGAAATGGAGGCATCTCTAGATGAATCTTCATCGCGTACCCAGTCTGTGGCTTCGGCTTGGTCTGGAGATTTTCGAGTGGCGCCAGCTGGCAAAAAAAGGAAACACGCTGATGCCACAGAAATATTGAAGACTCATATGATTCAACAGGTTGAAAGCCACTACGCGCTGCTCCTGTTTTGTCGGCTCCGCCATAGATGAATTTATTCCACTTTACGTAGGATGTTTCCTTGTAAGTATTGCTTGTACTTTCTTGATTCATGCAGATGGTAGTTTTATAGAGTTCTTGTTTTGCTTCTATAGTGTTGATGAGGGGGAAGATCCTCCTATGTCCCCTCTTGGTACTTATGTTGCTCCTCCTCTGGTTAAATCTCCTAAACCATCAGCGTATCCAAAGGAAACACATGCATCTCCGGTGGAAAAAAAGAACCAAAAGGATGTTGCCATTTTGCCGAAGTTGCCGCTGCAGAAAATAAGAAGACTTGCGGGCAAGGGTGTGGTGATATCCGAAAATCCCATCGAGGTTGACATGCAGGATGTAAGTACTTTTTCGGATACTATAGTTGTGGCTTCATCCTTGCTCTTATTTTTCTGACTTCCTGCTCTTTGTATTGATAGCCTTTGATGCATGAGATGGTTGATATGGCCTCTCACTTTATCAAGATCCACAACGAAGCTGAAGAATTCAAAGGTTTGTTTCCTTCGTCCCTGCAAAATTTGTATTTTTTTACTTCTATTAACTCTATGCCCTCTTTTGATTGTATTGCTGCTGTCAAAGAGTCCAGGGCTATCCGAGATGAGTCAATAAAGCGTGCCGACAATTTGGAGGCCAAACTACAGGTCGCTAAGAAAGCTCTAGAGGAGGCCAAGCACATGGCCAAGACTGGTGCTGAAGAGAGGTAGAAACAAATAGTTGCTCTTGCTAAATGAGATGAAAATCTTTGGAAGCGATTGGAAACTGTCGTGGTGGTGGCACGGGAGATGCCATGGATAGGCTAAAGATGGGGCCAATGAGTGCTAGGGGTATCCAGGGAGGGAGAACGTGGTGATTCCACGCACAGATGTTCTTGTATTCTCTCTATCAATGGTGTTTACAATCGCTCTTCAATCTCTCGGTAAGAAGGAGACTATGTCTCTTACTCCTTACCAACTAGCTCTAGAGTTCTACCTTAGACAGAGAAAATGATCGATCCCTCTCTATGGAGGCCCCGGTGCTCCTTATATAGGGGAGCCCGGGTTACAATACTAGGGCACACGTGGCAGCATATTTTGAGAATATGCTCCTTGCCTAAAGCTAGATGCTTCTTTATTTTCTTTAAGGCTCGTCCAGGCTTTGGACATAACCCACAGCGTAATCTTTGTCTTTAAGCGTCACCAGACACGGGCTACGTCATCCGACGTTGCCCGCGTTACCTTGGTCACCCCTGACCCGCTGGTCCTCTTCTTTACTTTGCTTCGCTCATGCTACAGCTAATAAAGCCACCTTTTGACCAGCGGGGGATTCCTTCTCTTGGAAGCCATAAGATAGTCCGGCTAGCATGTGGCTAATCCAGCTATCAAGTTACCTGCAAAATAGATAGATAAACATGGTCGGCATATATTTTATGCCGGCCGGACTATAGTCAAGGAGATGCTCCACGGGTTGGGTCACTCCGTGGTTTGGCCTGCCTTGAGGTGACCCGGTCAGCACTTGCTTTGACCGTGCCGTACCCCGGCTAACTCGGCCCTTATACCCTCGTGTTACCCTACCCGGGGTATCCCCCCAACATTAGTCCCCGAAGCTGGTGTGGTCTTAGCAACTTTTGGTTGTTAAGGCCACAGCAGGTTCCCATAACCGGATCTCTGCCTCTTTGGCTGAGTTTATCCAGTAACCTGGGGCTTCTCCTCTGGGGATCCCTTGGCTCATCCTGAGTTATTCCTCGCTGGACAGGTTTTTTCCCATTTATCCGGGTTACTGTTCCTTCCCTTGTACACTTCCCCACATCCTACATGGAGGGTAATCATCATTTTGCCTAATTTTAAGGGCCACGCGCATTTAATGCACCGGTTACTGTCGCAATGTCAAGAATAACTGTTGTGCACGTCCCTTCACTGCGGTGCCTCGTTAACTGTAACATTACATCGTGTCATGGGATCCTTTGCCCCTGTGGCCCTTGTTGTGGCCACGGTCTGATTGGCTGATTTGGCCGAGTACATGCCTGTTGTGCATGGTGTGGCAACCGCACTTAAGTAGAGGGCCTGGGGCAACCTCTGGGGAAGTTCCCCATTTTCTCTGTGCTTCCTAGCCTCCTTTCTCTCTCACCGTAGCCCTGTCGCCGCCTCTAGTGTCTTGTTGCACCAGCGCTGTTGCAACCGCACACAGGCAGCATCTTGCGCCTGCGTCGCCGTTTCCACTCAAGATCTTCATCACGGGGCCTTGCACTTCCCGTTTCCCCTCCTCTGGTTATCTCTACTCTAATTTCTCTCTCGGGGAACTTGAGTCCACCATGACTGAGGTGGAAGCAGCCGTGGTGGCGCAGCAGGAGGAATAAGTAGAGGGCCGCGAGCGCGGCTGCTGGGACAGCGCGTTCATCTGCAAGGACGACTTGGACTGGCTCCATGTCAGGCGCCGCATCCCCGCCGGCGTCGCCTGTCACCTCGCCTCCGGTGAAATCTCTCCTTCCCCCACTCTTGGGGAATATGTTGTTTTTCTTTCGCATTTTCAGCGTGGCTTCGGCCTTCCTACTTGATTTCTTTTTCGACTTCATTTCTACCTAGAAACTGCAATCGCATCATCTCCCCGCCAACGCCATCACTTCTTTGTCCCCCTTTGCCTTCGGCATTGAGGGGTACATTGGCCTCTGTCCAACCAAGGAACTTTGGATCAAATTCTTTGGTCTCCAGAGGAACGTGGTTCTGAATAAGAAGCTTGCTTCAGAGGATAAGCATTTGACCCAATGTGGCACTACCTCCATTTCTCCCCACAAGAACTCTGCATTCCCCCGGGTCACCGGACTCGAGTCCTGCAAAGGTTGGGCCCGGACTTTCTTTTATGTCCGAAACACCACCGATGAGGACTTGATCCGGCTCCTTCCCTTCAAGCTTGGCCCTCCAGAGACCTCACTTTGGGAGAGCATTCCCAAGCAACCCATGGCCCTGGCGAATCAGGTGGAGCGTCGGATCAAGGAGCTGCTCAAGGAGAAGCTCTGGGAGGAGGACATCATGATTACTTTTGTCCGTAGCCGGGTCTCCCCCCTTCAGAAGCGAGCCCACAAGATCTGTTATTTGAGCGCCCCCCCCTTGAGCCCCATCGGACTTCATCTATCGATCTTGATAACTCGGTGGTTTACCGCCGGGTTAAATCCATTTTCAATGTGGAGAAGGAATTCACCAAGGATTGGGAGTGGGGACTTGAGCCCTTCACCCGGGAGAACCCTCCTCCAAAGGTAAACTTAATTCTTTCCATTTTCCGGGTCTTCTCTGTATGTCGGTTCACTTTCGTACCTTGGCAATTGTTGTATTGCTCTCAGCGATTCCTCCAGCAGCCACTAGAGGATGGCGAGGTGCTGGCGAGCAAGTGGCTGCCGGACCGCACCAAGGAGGATGAGGACGAGCCTGATCCGGAGACCTTTTTGCCTACCCCGGACATCGTCAAACGCAGCGCTGGTAAGGCCTCTTCTCTAAGGGATTGGCTAGATGACGATGACTCGGACGTTGAGGTCCTGGAGGTCCTTGATCCGGTTCCCATCTCTTACGCGCATCTGGTTATGTTCGAATCTTCAGCTAACCTGGACGGTCAGGTCCACGAGGTTCCTCCCCTCGCCACTGGTGGTCCGGACCCTGCTTCTTCCCAGAAGCGCGCGGCTGCCTCGGCCGCATCTTCGGAGGTGTCGCCGCCCAAGAAGAGGCAGAAGAAGTCCGGGGTGAAAGCCTCGACTAAGCCGGACGCCAAGAGCACGGTCCAGAGGGCGCCCAAACCTCGGGCTCCCCCAACCTCGGATGAGTAAGTCCTTTTGCACTTGTACTTGGGGATTTTTCCTTTGTTTACCTTTGTCTCTTATTGGTTCTCTCTCTTTTTGACTTGGTGCTTTTCTTCTTTTTAGAGCTCCTAGGGTCATCCCTCGGAGCGGCTGTGGCATAGCCTCCCCAATCCGGAGCAGCCCTTCTCCTCCCCCCATGATGATGATATTCGCCCGCTCCGCCCTATTCAAGAGGGCTCCGCGACTGTGCCTGACCAGAGCCCACCTCGTCATGAGGAGGCAATGTCGGCGCGGGGGGTAGCGGGGCGGCTCTGGATACGGTGATGCCGAATCTCCCCAATTCTTCTTTGGCCTCAGCACCAAGTCATGAGGTGCTAGTTTCATCGACACCGCCCCCAACAAGTTCTTCTACCCCAGTGTTTCCAGCAATAGCATCACCAGCAGCACCAGTACCAGCACCAACAACAGCCTCACCAGTAGCACCAGCAGTAGCAGCAACACCAGCACCAGCAGCACCCGCAGGTTCCACCAAGCCTCCCAAGAGGAAAGCCCCGTCAGCTCCCTCCGGGTCAACTCCCTCAGTCGCATACATCTTCCAGCCAGTTCCTCAGGCTTCATCCGGCAAGCTCAAGAAGGCTACCGGGTCAGCCAAAGGGATCTCGTTTGGGTCACAGGCCACCGGATCAGAGGGTAGCAGGCAGCTGGTTCTGCATACCAGCCCTGCCACAGCTCAATCCGCCAGGCAAGTGGCCCACGTTAAAGGCCTTGTGGCGAACCACTCTCCCAGTGGTGAAAGTTACAGTCCACTACTCCTTGAGTATGTGAAGAACTGGAACAATGCAGAATTCATTGACCCACAAGATGATCTGCCGGAGAAGTTCGGCCCAGCAGAGTTCAGCGCACAGATGAACTCCGCTACCAAGGCTATCTCTTTAGCTGGCCGGATGATGGAGGTAACTCTTTTCCTCTGCTGTTGGTACCTTATATAACTAAGCACTTAGATATATCCCCTAGGCCCCGAGCCTCCGAGGGAGTAACTTGTTACTCGGTCGGATGCTCCTTAGAGATTCTAATTTCTGTTCGTAGTAACTTCAAATCTTAACAAATTTAGAGCCGGGTTAAGTTCCACTTGGCCTGGATCTTGTAAACTTTGAATATCCACACCCCTAGAGCCGGGTTAAGTTCCACTTGGCCTGGATCTTGTATACTTCGAATATCCACACACCTAGAGCCGGGTTAAGTTCCACTTGGCCCGGATCTTGTAGATTTCGAATATCCACACACCTAGAGCCGGGTTAAGTTCCACATGGCCCGGATCTCGTAGACTTCGAATATCCACACACCTAGAGCCGGGTTAAGTTCCCCTTGGCCCGGATCTTATATACTTTGAATATCCACACACCTAGAGCCGGGTTAAGTTCCACTTGGCTCGGATCTCGTAGACTTTGAATATCCACACACCTAGAGCCGGGTTAAGTTCCACTTGGCCTGGATCTTGTAAATTTTGAATTATTTTCAACTTTGCCTTTGAACTTGACATTTCCTTGCTTATTTCAGATTACCACTAACCACCGAACCGCTGATTTCCAGCGCTTGCTGGACTCTTATAAAGATATGCGCGCGTGTTATGGCAAACCCCTGGAGGAGTACCAGAAGAGAGATAATTTTCCTTTCCTCTTCCGTCTTTGTTCATTCGAACTTCCTAGGATCCGTATTAATTTGCTATCTGAATCATGCAGCCGAGGTTAAAGCTGAAAATATCATTATGCGGAAAAATCTGGCTGAGATCAAAGGTAATTTTATCCCCTTCACACGATCACTGTACTTTCCTTCCTTTATCTGGTGGACACTTATACTTTGGGTCCTCCGGATCATTATACTGTTGCAGTTGCTCTCGAGGATAGCATTGTAATGCCTGACATGATGACCCATTTCCTCGAACAAGTAGGGAAGCATGAGGCTGAGCTGAGGAAGAAGGATGAAGAGATAGCCCGGCCCCAGCTCCAGGACTCGGAGATCACTCGGATGAATGCCAAAATTTAGAGGCTCAAGGGCCTCCATAAGTCCGAGTTGGAGAAGGCTAACCAGGAGTTTGCCGAGGAGAAAGAGTGTTTAACCACGCAAATTTCCAAGGACAAAAGCTTATTGCAGGAAGCCGACATCAAGCTTACGCCTGTGACCTCCGAATATGAGAAACTCCATGCCCATAGCACCGATGTTCATTCTGAGCTTCAGCGACTCCTCTTCCATATTGCACGTGAGTTTTTTGCCCCTGCTTAATTTTCCTTTCTCCGGGTTTGGTGCTTTTGTTCACTATTTCCTCTTCTCCATTCTCAGGCAAATTTCCAGAGAGTGATGCGCCTGGTGCTGCCGCTGTAACTCGGTCCCGCGAACAGCGTGGTCTGCTTGTAGGCCCCAATGCTGAGCCAATCCCGTATAACACGGAGGACCTGTTGGCGAGTCTCACTGCTTGCCTTGAGCTGGTGAAGAACCATGGCGCAGACATCATACCAGCAGCAACGCGGATGTACAGCTCCCTCTGGCCCACTGATCTCATTCCCAAAAGGTTCAGCTTTCATAGCCAAACTGATGGAGTGCGAGCATCAGCTGAATCTATGGTGTGACTCTACTGCACGGGCTGGTGTTGAGATCGCTTTGCAGTTCATCCTTTCGTGGTATGAGAGAATTGACCTGGGTTTGCTTACCCGCATGCGCACTGGGTCTAAGTGGTGCGAGAATCCAGATTGGATTGCGCACCGCAAAGCCTATACCAACAAGCTTATTCAATACTCCTTCTGCCACGCTTGGAACGAAGGGCCGAGTTATCTCGACGTCTTTGATGATGAAGCTACCTCTAGAGATGAAGAAAATGAAGAAGGGAGTGAGGGTGAGGCCTCCGAGCTTGGCGACGAAGCCGAGGACCCGGAGGATGGTGATGTCGTCCCTGAAGATGAAGCCGAGGCTAGCGCCCCTCCCCCAAACTCTGAAGTGCCACCTTCCTCTGCTGAAGATTCGGCTGCTGCTCCTGCTCCTTAAAAACACATCATATTTGTCAGATCCCCGGAATGCCGGGCGGAACTATATTTAAGTACTTTAAGTTGGTTGCGCTACAACTTATTGTTTTGAACTAAGTTCTTAATGCTGGATTATCATGGGCGAAGTCCCCGAGTTTTTTTTCTTGTTCCCCCAATTTTTGACTCGGCTCATGTCTACCTTGATTCGGTTTTTGACTTACGAGTCCGAGTTTCAAAAAATCAATTTAACAATACTTGAAACTTAGAGATTAGCTCAAAATGATCCGACGTTGGTTAAATACAACAAACCAAGGGTTAGTCAAAATAACCAATGTCGGCCTGCTTAAGTTCTTTTCCTTAGTCGTTTTTCATGTGCTTTGCCATTCCAAACTTGTTCTCTTGCTTGCCATGAAGCCAATTCTTGTTGGACAACAGCAATGTCGAAGAGTTAGATTTTTGGTGCTCACACATTACTAATCCGACTAATATATAAGCGACTTAACCCAGCCGACATATAAATACGAAAATGAGAGACAATTATTACGGCAGTCCCCGAGTCTCTGCTCGGGGTGCCAAAGTTTTATTAATAAGCTCATTGCTGACATACATACCGACATATGAGTAGCTCAGATACATTCACCTCTTAGTCATGTGTAGAAAGGACGAAGTAGTGCTACGTTCCATGGTTGTTTGGATTCCTCTACGGACCTGTCCGCCTTGTTCTTTTCCTAGGGTTGTGCATCAATAAGATAGTAGGAATCATTGTGCAAGGCTTTGCTTACAATGAAAAGTCCTTCCCATGGAGGGGATAGCTTATGCATGCCAGTTGTGCGCTGTATCAGCCGGAGTACCAGCTCACCTTCCCGGAAGACTCGGGGGTTTACTTTCCGGCTATGATAGAGTCGGAGATTTTGCTGATATATGGCAGATCTGGACAAGGTCAATTCTCTCGCTTCTTCCAGCAGATCAACATCATTTTTTCGGGCTTCGCGCACTTTGGCTTCTATGTATTGGGTGACTCTTGGCGAATCGTGCTCTATGTCGGCTGGTAATACAGCTTCTGCCCCATATACCAGAAAGAATGGCGTATAGCCTGTTGATCGATTTGGAGTTGTTCTTAATCTCCACAGTACCGCTGGTAGTTCTTCTATCCAGCACTCCGCTGATCTTTGTAGCGGCTCTGTGAGCTGGGGTTTTATCCCTGACAATACTAGTCCGTTGGATCTTTCCACTTGCCCGTTCGTGCAGGGTGGGCGACTGAGGCGACATCTAGCCGGATCTTCTTTTCTTGGCAGAACCTCGTAAATGCTCCTTCAGTGAAATTTGTTCCATTATCAGTTATGATGCTATGGGGATAGCCATATCTTAGGATTATATCCTTGAGGAATCTTACTGCTGTTGCCCCATCACATTTCCGAATTGGTTTCACTTCAATCCATTTGGTGAACTTGTCAATCATGACTAGGATATGGGTCATCCCTCCTTTAGCCGGCTTAAATGGCCCTACCATATCTAGGCACCATACAACAAATGGCCAGGTAATGGGTATAGTTTTTAGCTCCGACATTGGTAGATGAGTTTTCGTGGCATATCTTTGACAGCCATTGCATTTTCTTACCAGGTCCTCTGCTTGCTCCAAAGCACTGGGCCAATAAAATCCATGTCGGAAAGCTTTCGCCACTAACGCCCTTGAGGAGGAATGGTGGCCACATTCCCCTTGGTGAATATCCCGGAGTATGTCAAGTCCTTCCTCCGTATCAACACACCGCTGTAGTACTGTTGTCACACTTATTTTGTATAGTTCGGCATTGATAATTGTATAGGCCTTTGCCCTTCTCTGAATCTGCCTTGAGATTATCTCGTCATCCGGCAAGATTCCCTCTTTCAGGAAATCAAAATTGGCTTGGCCCAAGTTGGTACAGTCCGGACGGGAAATGGTTCCTCATCAATTTCCATCGCATCCACCGACATAACTCCTGCCAGATTAGGCTGATCAGTTCCCGGGGTTTGCTGAGGCAGTCCCCGGGTTTGCTGAAGCAATCCCCGGGTTTGCTGAGGTGCTTCCCCACTCATATCTCCATAGGTGCAGCTCCTGATCCGGAGAGTACCGGGATATAGATTGAGTCTGATTCAGGCGATGGCGTGATAGATGGTTTTCTCAGGTGCTCCAAAGCAACATTTGGCGGGATTGGCTGCCGAGATGAGCCTAACTTGGACAGCATATCTGCTACCTCGTTTTCAATCCGAGGTATGTGATGGAACTCACACCCCTCAAAAAACCCCACTTATCTTTTGAACATGGAACCTGTATAGGGCCATGTTAGCATCCAAGGCATCCCAGTTTCCAGACACTTGTTGCACCACCAAATCGGAATCTCCAAAGCATTGTATCCGAGTATCCCTACTTCTTTTGTTACTTTGAGACCATGTACCAATGCGTCGTACTCCGCCACATTATTCGAGGCACTAAAGTGGATTTGAAGGACATATTTCAGTTGATCCTTCTTGGGCGAGGTAAGCACTACTCCGGCGCACAACCCATCTTTCAGTTTCGATCCATCAAAGTGCATTCACCAATAATTGGAGTCCGGCAGAGGTGGCTCGTATTGCATTTCAGCCGAGTCCACAAAGAAATCCACCTCGCCTTGCGACTTGATAGCATCTCTTCTGTCAAATTGTGGCGCATATGGAGCTAACTCGATTACCCATTTTGCTATTCGGCCACTTGCATCTTTGTTACTCATAATCTCCGAAATGGGTTCCTCACATATCACCTTGATGGGGCGTTCCTCAAAATAGTGTTTGAGTTTCTTGGCCGACATATATATGACGTACGCCATCTTTTGATAGTGAGGGTAGCTCTGTTTTGAAACTAACAATACCTCGCTCAGATAATACACCGGCCTTTACACCGACTTTCCTTCTTCCTCACGCTCCACTACGATTACTGCACTTATGACTCGGTTGGTCACGGCTACGTAGAGCAACATTGGCTCCTTGGGTAGAGGTGCTGCTCGGATCGGTGCAGTAGATAGCATCTTTTTCAACTCTTGAAACACAAGGTCCGTCTATGGCGTCCACGTGAATTTGTCTGCCTTTTTCATTAATTGGTAGAGGGGTAAGGCCTTCTCTCCCAACTGACATACGAACCGACTTAACGATGCCAGGCAACTAGTGAACTTCTGCACATCGTTAAGGCATTTTGGCAGTTCCATTCTCTCTATGGCCCAGATTTTCGTCGGGTTAGCTTCAATACCACGGCTAGACACTAAAAACCGAGTAACTTTCCAGCGGGCACGCCAAAGGTGCACTTCTCCGGGTTTAGCTTCATTCGGAACCTTCTCAAGTTCGCGAATGTCTGCCGGATATCATCAAGGAGCGTATTGCTTTCCTTGGTTTTTATCACCACATAAACTTGCACCTTCCGACCTATTTGGTCATGTAAGCATTTTTGCATGCATCGTTGGTATGTTGCTCCTGCATTACATAGTCCAAACGGCATAGTGTGATAGCAATAAGCCCCGTACGGGGTGATAAACACAGTCTTTATTTGATCATCCGGATTCAGGGGTATCAGGTGGAAACCAGGATACGCATCAATGAATGACAGTAGCTCACATCCGGCTGTTGAGTCTATGACTTGATCTATTCTAGGGAGTGGAAATGGATCTTTGGGACACGCCTTATTCAGGTTCGTGTAGTCAATGCACATGCGCCATACCACAACCACGTTCAGATCATCTTTCTTCTTTTCCACAAGCACCGGATTAGAGAGAAAATCCGGATAGAGTACTTCCATGATAAATCCGACCACTAGGAGCCTAGCTATTTCATCCCCAATGACTTTCCTTCTGTCTTCGGCGAAATGCCGGATAGGTTGCTTTACCGGCTTAGCCCCGGGTCTTACGTTTAATGAGTGCTCAGCCAACTCCCTCGGTACACCTTGCAGATCCTGAGTAGACCAAGCAAAAATATCCCGATTCTCACGGAGGAAGTTGACGAGCTAGCTTTCCTATTTGTTGCTTAACCCGGCACCAATGGTTACGGTGTGCTCTGGGAACTGATCACCGATTGGCACTTTCTTTGTGTCCTTGGTTGCTTGGAATGATACACTCCCGTGCGGGTTGGTCAGAGCCGACATATGTTGTTACACGGATTGAGCCAATGTCACCGCCTCCAGTATCTTCCTTTTTTCCTGAGCTATCACGAGTGACTCGGCTAAGTTAGATCTGACTGAGGCGCACTCGATTAAATGCCGGAAGTCCCCTGATACAGTTATCACGCCCCTTGGCCCGGGTAGCTTCATCTTAAGGTAACTGATGTGGATAGTTGCCATGAACTTGTTCAGCCCTGGCCTACCGAGTAACGCGTGATAAGCGCTCTCCAGATTCACCACTTCGAACTCCAAATTTTCAGTCCGGCAATTATCTCTCGTGCCGAATAACACATCAACCCGGACCTTACCAATTGGCTCACAGGAAATACCTGGTACCATGCCATGAAAAGTGGTCCTCGTTGCTTGCAACATGTTCTCTGTTATTCCCAACTTGTGCATGGTATCCTTGTACATAATGTTGATACTACTACCATTGTCGATCAGTACCTTGGAAAACCTGGCATTGAGATTCGGCCTGATGAACATTGGATCCAAGACCAGAGCATAGGTCCCAGGGCTAGGCATGATTTTTGGGTGATCCTTGATACTCCATGTGATTTCTTGATCTACCCAGGGCATGTATCTCACTACTGCCAGCATTGTCGCGTTCACCTCCATATGCCGGCGCTGCAAGCTTTTCCGGTCATTTTCTTCCGTGGTATACACACAGTAGCTTTGATGATGCTCCCTGTACTCGTTTCGTCCCTCATTCTCGTGGTAACTCTGACCTTGTTGCTGATTATTGCCTACTTGATGTACCGCATCCCTTCTTTCCTGATTCTCATACCTCGGCAGAGGCGGTGGCAACATCAATTGTTGTCCATTCCCCCTATTAGTAACGGTTGTCGTGGTGACTCATTCCTAGGTGCTTCGTTTCGAGGTGCCTGAGCATTCCCCGAACTGCCCTGCTCTAACTTTCTCATCCATTCACATTGCCGGGTTTTATGATTTGATGGACTATTCGGGCTTGGTGTATGGAACTTGCAAGGTTGATCCAACATGGACTCGAACGTATACCTCAGTCTATCTTTTCACTCTTGCCATTGCTTTTTCTGCTCCGGGGTCCAAGGGTTTTTCCCTTCATTTCTCTATTGCCAGTTTTGTCCTCCAGTTTTTTGGTGTTGGCTGGCACCGGCATTGGGTTGATCCCGGTCAATTGCTGCTACCTGCTATGAGTTATATCGGTAATCCAGGCGCTCAACCCTTCTCTTTCCTTGAAAATCATTCCTCCTTGATGATCTGGAGCCATCTCGGTTGTAATATTCCTTGTTTGCCTCGCTCGACATTAGCCGGGGCTGCGTTTGGTCTCCCAAGGCATACGAATCTACAATACGGATCGTCTCAGCCAAAGTGGTTGGCATGTCTTGCTGCAGCCTCTGCCACAGCATACTTCCATATCTGCATCCCTGAGCGAACCACGCAATAGCTTGTAATTCAATTACTCCCTCGCACGAGTTATGCATGTTGCACCACCGAGTCAGGAAATCCCGGTCTGGCTCATTCGGTCTTTGCTAGCATAGCGCTAGAGTCTGTGGCCTGTTGGGCCTCTTGTAAGTTCTTGAGAAGTTGCTAACGAACAACTCCTTGAAATCCAGCCAACAGTTGACACTTCCCGGCGGCAAATTGTTCAGCCAAACTCTCGCTGGTCCTTCCAGCATCTGTGGCACATATCTTACTGCTCATCTCAAATTTCCTGTTGCGATCTTGACCGCTGTGGCATAATCGATCAGCCAATCTTCTGGCCTAGTACTACCATCATAGGTTCGGGTTCCTCTGGCCAGCTGAAAGTTCGGCACTGGTGGCTCCTTCATGATCCGGGGCCCAAAGCATGCTGGACCCGCTGGACCTTGTACCTCAATTAGCTCCAACCTATAAATTCTATCCAGTTTCAGCCTCATATCATCTGGCTGCAAGTTCCTGCTTCCCAGTCTTGACCCAATTATGTGGTGATCCGGTCTGGGGTATCTCGTTGATCATAATCGAATAACCATCATTGTATCTTTCCTGATCCAAGCAAGAATTTTGTTGTTGTGCTGCTTGCCCTGCACTCCCCTCTTGTCGAGGTGCAGGTTGTTGCTGCTGCCGAGGTATATTTTGCCCCATTCCCACAGGATCAGGCTGTCCGGCATTGCCGTTGGCAGCATTTCTCTGACCGGCATTGCCTTGGTCATGGTTACCTCGGCCGACCACACCTCGGCTAGTATTCTGCCGATCTTCATCAACTTGCACTGCTTTGCCTTTTCTGGCCCTTACTGGATCATAGGGAACCATCTTTTTGTCTCTTCTTCCAGAGTTTACTACTTCTTCTCTCCTGGGATTGTGACCCGGAGATGACGTGGCTCCTCTGGATCTTGCCGGGTTATTCCTGGCCGAATGTACCACATGTGACGCTCCTGGTGGCACCGGGTTTACCTTGTTCATTTCTTCATTTTGCTGGCAAGCAACTCTCAGCAAGTGATTCACTCCCTCTTGTTGCCTTTGCCGGGCCTCTCCAGTTAAACCCTCTAACTCGGACGCGACCGTGTTTGCTGCCCTGAGGTTCTTTGTCGGGGTACTGTACCGATCTAGCCCTCCTCTTACTATCGTGGCTGTCTGACCCGGCCTAGGCTCGTATTCCTTGTCAATCTCAGTAATCAGGTTCCTACCCAAGATATTCACTCCATCTATGTGGTTTGCCTTGGCATATTCTCTCAAGGTGATGTTCAAAGACTGATGCAGCTCTGCTACCTTCTTTGCCCCAGCTAACATTTTCCGCCTAGTTTCCTCTAACTCAGCTTGTGCCTGAGCTGGATATACCACGGGTGCTATTAGCGTTGCTAGGCTATCTATTGCTTGATGGAGCACATTCTCTGGCCTTTCTACTGGAGGAAACCTAGACCTGGTTTGCTTCGGCGTGACCTCCAGCTCTGGTGCTGGGCCCTTCCTCGGTTCCGCGTCAGGTGCGGTCATCAGGACCTTAACGTTGTTGGTGGGGCGAGTGATACGCACTCCACGATCTGCGCTGAGAGGTGGTTCGCCTCCCTCGATGATGTGCCGCGGATGAACGCTGGACTCGTCCACACCGACGTAGATCTTGTGCGTGCCAAGCTTGATGAAGACGCCGTTGCACAGAGGGGGTGCCTGCCGAAGCTTCCTGCATTGTCGCTAATGTAGTCCAGCGCTCCAAAGCACTGAACCCAGCTGGAGACGACACGCTCGCCAGTGCTGGACAACCTTCCCGTCTGGATTTTCACCCCTGCTAGCATCGCTAGCCCCACGGTGGGCGCCAACTGTCGTGGTGGTGGCATGGCAGATGCCATGGATAGGCTAAAGATGGGGGCAATGAGTGCTAGGGGAATCCAGGGAGGGAGAACGTGGTGATTCCATGCACAGATGTTCTTGTATTCTCTCTATCAATGGTGTTTACAAACACTCTTCAAGCTCTCGGTAAGAAGGAGACTATGTCTCTTACTCCTTACCAACTAGCTCTAGAGTTCTACCTTAGACAGAGAAAATGATCGATCCCTCTCTATGGAGGCCCCGGTGCTCCTTATATAGGGGAGCCCGGGTTACAATACTAGGGCACACGTGGCAGCATATTTGGAGAATATGCTCCTCGCCTAAAGCTAGATGCTTCTTTATTTTCTTTAAGGCTCGTCCAGGCTTTGGACATAACCCACAGCGTAATCTTTGTCTTTAAGCGTTACCAGACACGGGCTACGTCATCCGACGTTGCCCGCGTTACCTTGGTCACCCCTAACCCGCTGGTCCTCTTCTTTACTTTGCTTCGCTCATGCTACAGCTAATAAAGCCACCTTTTGACCAGCGGGGGATTCCTTCTCTTGGAAGCCATAAGATAGTCCGGCTAGCATGTGGCTAATCCAGCTATCAAGTTACCTGCAAAATAGATAGATAAACATGGTCGGCATATATTTTATGTCGGCCGGACTATAGTCAAGGAGACGCTCCACGGGTTGGGTCACTCCGTGGTTTGGCCTGCCTTGAGGTGACCCGGTCAGCACTTGCTTTGACCGTGCCGTACCCCGGCTAACTCGGCCCTTATACCCCAGCGTTACCCTACCCGGGGGTATCCCCCCAACAGAAACCCTCAACACTTCTTTGACTCGTGAGTTTTCTTGTCTTCAAAAGATAATTTGTGTCTTGTCTCTGATGTTTTCCTTTGGTTCTTGGGATTATAAGTCTCTGTATCGTAGAGCTCACGGGTCAGTCTCTAGTGCTAGATGAGGAAAAGAGGGTTAACCCCTTATTGGATTATGTTGGTACTTTGGAAGCCAATAGTGTTTGTGGGCTCAATCTTATGATCCATTCATGCTGCGCCTTCAAGAGTCCCCATGCCATGATTTTTCCAACAAAGGAGGTGCCGGTGGATTTGAATGACCTTGTCGCTGTTTCCAAAGTTGATCCAAACCCATTGGTGGGCTACAGCGTGACGCAGTCGAAGAGTGGCACCGACTTCCATGGCTTTGGCAGTGGCTCACGATGATAAGGTCAACTGGCAAAAGGTTAGCTCCTCTATTCCAGTCACCAATAATGGCCAGGCAGTTGACTTAAAACCTTTCATTAAGAAGACCAAGAAGTATTCTCGGCTGCTCCTGGGTATAGGTGTAGGGCCGACAAAATCCATTGCCCACTCTTCGGCCAGTGCTCCTTCGGCGAGTGCCACCCCAATCATTCCTTCTTCGGTTGATGCTCCATCTGCTAGTACCACCGTGTCTGCGGAAAATTTCCCCGTAGTTTAGTTTGTAGTTGTAGGGGTCTTTGTTTTCATTCGGCCCTGTAATGAACTTGGCTCCTTTTGTTTAATCACTCATTTTGCTGAGAAAGATCTGTTGTATATGTTTTATTGTGTGTGCAAATTTCCTTTCTTGTACTAAAACTCCCATATTTTTCGGCTGCTCTGCCAGATACTCTATGATTCGGTAGCTCTATTTGGGTCCACACAGGCTTCAGATGTGCATCCATCTTCATCTGGGGTGGGTGCATCCGAGTCTGCCATTGTTTGTGTGGTCGATCCGCTATTATATGCAGAGAAAATTGAGTAGGTGAAGAGGCTCGAGGGTAATCGTCAGGTTATTCAAGCAATGGTAGACATGTCCCAGTCAAAGATGCACAAGGCCCTGGATCGTGAAGCATATTTCTTGGAGGAAATTTCTAGGGCAAGCGAAAATATGCTATGTAGGTTTTTCCCTAATGCTTCCGAGAATTTCCTGCCTAGTCGTGGGAATTGATCTTTTTTGTTTTCTCTAGGTATTCAACTATGCGAGAAGGAGAAAAAACCAACATCTACGCAGTTGAATGAATGCTCTAGTGGCCGCCTCTCAAGGTACCGATACTGATTTCTGGACTGATCATCGCCACACGTATGCGGTGGCCTTGCTGCAGGATCGTGTGCCGGAGGTGGACCAATTCGTCGAGTGTTGTCGTAGATCTCTAGCTATTGTGTATAATGCTATGTTTCCCTGGGATCCTCAGCCCTAGAGCTTGGCTGATCTGATGGTGGAGTTTCAGCAAGGTGAAAGGATTCACCACTTTGTGAAGTCGGAGCTCGTGGCAGGTGCTAAACTTGCTTCTTTGGTGCACGTGCATCATCCTCTGTTGGATTGACATGTCGTGTCTCGGGGACTACCTTTCCCTCCTGGCGGTCGGTTGGTTAGTATGGTGCCTCATTACGCGGCTGCCCACAGACCTGCCGTTAGGATTGTCCGGAGGTGCCTGGAGGAAGACAAAGATTTCTTCCTGCTATTTGAATTTTTTCTGCTTGTACATTGTATGTGTTTGTATTCACTGAGTAATGTATGTTGCCTTTGTTTTTAGCAAAAAGGTCATAAATATATATGAGATTTTATTTATCGCGTGAGACCTTTTCGTTTTCCTGATGCCTCGAGGCTGAGTTATCTATTTAGGTCAAAAGCACCTTACATTGGAGCCGAAAATTTTGATGTGGTACGACGAAGCCCCCTAGTATCTTGTGGGTTCATGACTAGTCATCGCTTAATATAGCCCTCGAATATCGGGTTGATGAAGAGAACATCAGAAAGCTTGAGACCCAGTTTTGGGAACTTATCTTTATTTAACGTCAAATCATAGAGGATACATATATGGCGTGCTCGCCTAGACGTTTGCCTTACTGAATGTAGAATGCATAAAAGTAAAAAGAACATCCTAAAATCTATGGCTTCTATCTTGAGGTACTCCATTGTTGTCTTGTTCCGCTCCCCGTGGGTTCAAGGGGGTTTTAACCTTTCGACGAGAGGCACAACTTCTGCGTGGTGGACTAGAGAAAAAGGGTTGTGTTTTGCTAGATCGCTTTGTATTGGAAAGTCAATGCACACGCGGAGTCTAGTGCTTTTCTTCGGGATGAGTATTGGGTTATCCACCCATGTTGCTTTTGTTATCCCTGTGATGTGCCACGGATTGGTGAGGCGAGGGGCATGTTGTCCAGTAGCCCTGATTTGTTGGGTGGACCGTGCATTGTCTGTTGTGTGTGGTTTGACTAACTGCTCGTCGGGTTCCTTAGGGATTTCTTGTGTATTCATTGAGTCCAAAAGAGTCTCCTAATTCTCACGAGGGAAACTGATGAGTGTTCCTTCCTATGTGGTACCAATGTTGGAGGCCGGATAGGTTGTCTTTGCATTTGCATGGTGCACCTGATTTTCTGGAGTCTGTTCAATGGGCACATGTCCTTCAGGTAATAGCTCTATGTCTACAATTTTTAGCTGGCCAAATTCTACTTCCATCACTTAAGATTCTGATATTTTGTTGAACTCTTGGTCGCAATTATCTGAACGAGTGAAGCTTCCTCCTACAGTTATGATTCCATTGGGGGGTGGCATTTTTAGTACTAGGTATTCATAGTGGGGCACTGCCATGAACCTGGCGAAAGCTGGTCGTCCCAGGATTGCGTGGTATTGTGATGGTCAGTCCATGACTTCGAATTCGAGTTTTTCGCGCCTGAAGTTGTTCCTTGATCCAAAGACTACATCATGATAGACTTTCCCTAAAGGAATCTCGGCTTTGATCGGAACTATCCCGTGGAAAGTTGTATCCGTGGGTGCTAGATTTGTCAGGGACCAATTCATTGCCCACATGGTTTTGGCATAAATTAGATTGATGCTGCTTCCTGCATCTAGGAAAACCTTGCTCATGTCGAACCCGCCAATTTGTGCCTCCACTATTAAGGATGACCAACCCGGTCGCGTCACCCAAAACGGGTGATCAGCTCCGTTGAACGTGACTTCTTGCTCTGACCAGTGGAGATGCTCGGGTGTAGGGGTGGCGCTGTTACTGCCATATTTACTTGTCTTGTCAATTGACAAGGCGTAACCTCAGCAATGCCCATGGTTATGGACTTATGATTTCGAGGAAAAGAGAATGATGGGGATTTTATCGGATGTCAGACAAACAGGGGAGTCAAAGTCATTTGATTATCAATGCACGGTACTATTACAGATTGCTCGGGAGTTTTTTGGTACCTCTCCACTGGCTCCTCTCAACCTATATATAATAGGCTGGGTCCTAAAGCTGTATACGGATAGGTTACATATTTACGATTACAACACCAACACAATTCGGTTTCTATTTACTTATCTAACAAAACTAAGACTTCCATCGGATGCTTCGTGGGCCTTCTTCTTTGGTCTTCATGGGCCATGAGCCTTTATGTAGCTAGGGTAACCAAACATAAGCACCTGAGTAATCATACCCATGTCAAATGCTATGGATCACAGCCACTATAAAGCACCATGTTAACATATTTTCATAAGAAGTGATTGATGGTTAATCTCATAGTAATATTTCTAAAATGAAAATAAAGTCCGGAATGAACCAAGCCATATCTATTTGCTTTATTTCAACATATATGAGCATATTGTGAAGTTCAAGATGGGAGAGGAAGAACAACAATGATGAATTAATGTATATGAAATGATAAAAGAGGTATGACTCCTTTTTTGTACTTATGCATGCAAGTTAACATTAGCAAATTCTTGGGAAAAGTTCCATCAATACTTAGGGAAGTGGTAATGAATGTTTACTTTATTTGTGTCCTTTTGGCTATATAATGAGGCAAATGAGATGCTATTAGGGAACATTATTTTAACTTGATTGTATGATAGTATCTCTAAGCAAAAGTCTATGCATCCTATTACGCTTGTTGATGTGGACGTGGTAGACATTCCATGATGAATATTTATATTCCTATGTGTCTTTGAAATATAGAGGTTGAGGCTTGTATGATAGTCTAGTCTTTCAAATTGTGATTCTGATCGTCGAGTCATATTTCAATGGGTTGATAGTATCTTTAGTTGACAACTAAGCCTTTTCACTAGCCTTTAAACCAATTCCACCAACATGGCTATCATTGTGTTGGTGGGCACCCATCCTTTCAAATCCTATCCTGAAAAAACATAAATATCCCAATGAGTTGGCTCTTCTACGGAAGAAAACGGGTTGCAACTAATAAGTGCCCACTAAGCAAGGAAAAAATCAAGAGATGCTTATTCGTTCAAAGCTTACACTATGGATACGAAAATCCACTTAAAGCTGAATGAAGAAAAGACTTGTAAGCGTAAAAAGTGATAACCAAAAACTCCTGCCACTCATGCAAAGTTGCGAGAAACATACCAAAAAGCACCTATCCTATTCGACTCCACATGTTGTCAACTAAAGATACTAGTTACTTACTCATGTATGGGTCTTCTATGAGTGTCTAAATGTTGAAAGACTAGAAGGATACAGCGTCCTAAAGTATTTAGTTTGCAATGCAAGCATGATGAATTACTTGTCAACAATTGAAAGATTCAAAGGCCTTAAAAACCTTGCATATGATTCAATCAAATGCGATGTGAGAACTTCGTTCATTGCCACTATTAGGTAATCATGCTCGAATAGTGTTGATGTATATTATCTCATTTGCACCATGTATAGTCATTTGTACACCAGCTTGGTGGGATCTCATTGCTACTTTGCTATTCATTGATAAAGATATGTTTCAAATATTTGCCATGTTAAACTGGTATGCCTAAATAGAGCAAAGTTATTGGCAAAGTCTTTTATCGCTTCTACACTGTGTTTGAGTTGTTTGAGGATAAACAATGAGCTAAGATTGGGGGAGCTCATACATCTCAAATGTATCCACTTTTCTGAGTACTTTGCTCGATGATTTCTTCCGGAATCTTCCCATACTTAGATAAAACTGCTGAATCTAACGCAGTTTTTAAGCAAAAGTCTTCTTTTTATCAATTTTCACTGGAAATAAAATTGAGGAAAAATACCACATCAGTTTTTCACCAAATAATGAAGTATGGACTTTGGAATCAAGCGAGTGGATACACGAGGCCCAAAAGAGACTAGGTGGCGCGCCCAGTAAGGGTGGGCGTGCCACCCAGGCCCTTTTGGCTATGGAGCATCGTCTCGGTCCCTCCTTTGGAGTACCCCCATATATACCATGAAAACCAAGGTATCTAGAAGCATGGAGCTTTTTGAAAAATAGAGCACCGCCAGAGCCACGCTCTTCGTTTTAGGGGTCAGATTGGTCCAACTCTCCACCACGGAGAGTGGAATTTCGAGGTCTTCTCCACCACCATTATCATCAACATCATCACCAATGACCATGAGTTCATCCCCCATCATCATGTGTGAGTAATTTCCTATAGGCGTGTGAGGTGGATGGGGATTGGATGAGATTCATCATGTAATCATCCATATGTATCGAGATTTGAGGTGTTTATCTTGTAGACATTCTTGTATGAGTGTTGGTACACTTTTGCTATGTTTAATGCTTGTTGATAGGGCCCGAGTGACATGATTTCAGTATTGAACTTTTATTTCCCTATCATATATTTGAGTTTGGTATGTATCTGCAAAGTGTATTACCAATTATTATGTTGAACCTACGAACCCTAAGGTGACAGTTAGGGAAAACAATGGGAATATATGATAGTTTGAGCATATTGTGTGTTCATGAAGATTTAATGCTTTGTTCTGGTCTATTTGAAAAGGTAGATCTTAATTGCATGTAGTACTAAGTTGGCCCCGGTGAAATGGGCAGGCAGGTCAAAAGATATTATGCAAATTCACATGCATGATTATGTTCGGAGCACACACCTACACACAACTGAATTAGAGATAAATGTCATGATGTATGATACATTATATAATGAATATCATCCATGCAACACCTCGCTATCACCTCACGCCTGCGTTTTAGACATTGAAAGTTTCGCAACATTACTTCCGATGAAAACTGGAAATCTGCTGCTTAATTTACTACTTTGTTTTACTGCTTTGAATCAATTGCCATAAATCACCACTTTCTTTGCAAGTTTATTGATATACATGTGTTATTGAGAGTGACGCCTCATATGCTAAAGTCTTATTGGTACTCTTGTGTTCCCCTTGAGTCGAACTATAAATTTGGGTAATACTTCCCATCGAAGATTTCAGCGATCCCCTATACTTGTGGGCATCACCAACTCATCAAGTTAATACGAGTCGAGTAGAATTCTAGCAAAACACTTGCATTCTGATTAGTCACCAAAATATTTTACATGTACTCCGTTCTCGGTCGCATCGGCCATTTACAGAAAATTCTTTACATGATGCAGGCATAGCTACCTACTCTGTTGCCGATGAAGAAGAGGCCCCCTCCATGCCCTTGGCCCTAACGAAGGGCTTCCACCGATTTATGGGGTCGGTCATCAGCGACTTACCGATCGCCGACTGGAATGGATGTTCCGATGCCCAGTCGCGGTGCTCCGGTGGCTTGTCTCTAGGGGCGACCTGACTCGCCTGGTATGGCAGAAGGTCGCTCATCACCATGACACGCTCTGTGTAAAGGGCGGCATTCACATTCAGCACCAGCACATCCGCAATCTGGATGACTCCGATCGACGAGGGATACCTGCTGCTAACATCATCGAGCTCGAAGTCCTCCGGGAAGTACGTCAGCCCAAGGCTCAATGCCATAGTCGCCCTATAGCGAAGCGCAGAGCGCATCATCCACCCGAAGATTATGGGCACCTCCTCCAAGTACTTCCACACCTCGGTAAAGCCTTCGTGGATCACCTCGGTGGGCGAGATATCCTAGAGGTTGGCATGCATGCACATTGCCGACACCGACGCCGTTCTCAAGCACCGCCTTGACGTAGTCCTTGGCCCCGTACTGGTGCGTTGCTCGATCCCTTGCACCTATCATGTTTGCAAAGCATCAGCGCACGCGATCGATTCAGAAATTCAGTTGCTTGGGGACTCATACAATCGAAGACCTAGTTAAAACCAAGGAAGAAAAGGAACTCACCAAGGAGTTGGCGGCAGTTGTCAATGACATACTTCTCCAAGTCAGAGAACTTGATTGTAAATCAACGATGATGGAGTCAGAGGCCTTGCGGTCCTTCTTTGACTCCGCCAATGCGGACTTGGCCTTATCCGCCTCCGCTAGCGCCACCTTGGTCTTCTCCTCCACCATGGGAGTAGTCACCTTTGCGGCCTCCAGTTTGGACATCGACGCATAACCCTCACGAGCCTTGGTAAGCACGGAGACGTGATTACCTGCACACCAAAAATAGTCAATTCCACGCCGAATTCAAATGCGCAAAACCGACACTTCACAAACGAAAAGTGACTCACTTGCAGTAGCTCGCAGATGGTTAATCGCCTTGGTCGCCACCTGGTGGTCATGCTAGAGCCGCTCAAACTCCACTTGCCAGTCGTCTGCTCCAGCTGCAATGCAAAGAATACGATCAACAAAACGTATAAGTGCCAACTCACTACTAACCAGCGACCCGGTCCTCGGGGACTAGGAACTCGTGAAAATTGAAGTGCTGAGTCACTGCCATTCGGTGACACGACCCTCGGGGACTAGGCATCCAAGGAAACAAGAGACAAAAAGCCTCGAGTCGCTACTACTTAGCTACCAGAGCCTTGGGGATTGGGTATACCTGGAGGGCCTGGCCGAGCAAGCGGTGGAGCTCGATCGCTCCCATCTGTGCTGCTCCCTGGGTCCCCTGTGCCATCAGGCCAACATTGTCATCGATGATTTCAGCCACCATCAGCGACTGCGCATGGGTGACTATAGATGCTCCCTTCATAATGAACCGCAGAAATGATGTAGATGGGGACATCGTCATCATCTCCTCGGTTGCATTGGCGCCTTCTGTCTCAACCTCTAGGGCCGCGACTCCTTCTTCATGCACGACAATGTCGGTCGTGGTATCTTCCGTGGCCACCTCGCTTGCCAGGTCGAGGTCGAATTTCTCTTGCTTCTTGGCGGCGAGGTCGGACGCTTCGCCATTGTCGCCCTTCCTCTTCTTGGAAGGGTCTTCCACCTCCTAGACATGGCTCAAGGGAATCTTGGACACGGTCGCCCGAGTTATCCTCTTTGATTTGCCCCTACAATTTTAGAATAATTAATAAGTCGGAAATTCCGGCGAGTGAGATAGTCATTCAACCTAACAAGACAAAGGTACTTACTTGTTGACCGGGATGACGCGCAGGCCAGTGATGATGTGTGATGGATTCTCCATCTCACGGCCGATTGCGCGCGGCAGTCCCGCCTCCAGCAAGCTAGCTTCACGCCACGGTTTGGATGGCCCTTTAGCTTCTTTGTCGACACAACAACCGCTATTTGGACCTCCGACGTCTTCATTGCTGTCGGGGCCCCCGACGCCTTCACCACTGTTGGGGCTTCCGACCCCTTTGCCAATGGCGGGGCCTTCGCCCATCCATTGGAGCTAGGTCTTCTAACCCCTTCACCTTGCTGAGCACAACAGCTGCTTCTTCGTCCTCTTCCTTCGACTCGAGCATTGCCGCTGGTTCGGTCACTGCCTTTGCTGGCGGATTCATCTTCGCGGTAGACTTGACTAGAGTAGCCACCTGTTTGGAGATCTGCTTGTCGACAATATCCATGTCGCTATCAAGCTCCCCGAGGCTGCGACTAGCCTTGATCTCGAGGCACTACTAGCCACGAGTCTTCCACGGCACGGAGACATGTTCTTCTTCCTCCACAGCCTCCTCCGACCCATCAGACTCGTCCCCCTCATCTTCATCAAGGAGCTCCTCTAGCGTCTTGAAAGAAAGGCAATGTGCTCCAGAACCTAGAAGGTCTGCAAAGAAAGGCAATGTGCGAGTCGAATAAGCGACTTGAAAAGACGACTAGCATTCGAAGCGACTTCAAAATGTAAAGGAAAACTTACTAGAGGGACTGGTTTGCTGCTTGGCCTATATGGAGCAAGGCCCTCCTGGAGGTCGATGAAGGTCGCCTCCATGATTTTCTTCAAAGCCGTGGAGTAATCCTCCGTGACCCAAAAATCTGGGCTCGACCTCGAAGGGTCGGATCGCCCACTGTATTCGTACATCCAGCTGGCCCGAGTGGCGAGCAGCCACCAGTTGCCACCCAAGCCAGCAATTGAAGAGGTTGATCACCTTCAACCCCTCCTCCTCGATTTTGGACATGAGAATGAAGCAGATCCGAGTTCCCATATCTTACTCACCGGATGAGCGCTTTGGCAATCCATTCCAGAATCAATAGACTCCTTTTCGGGAGAGATTCATCCTTCCCGAACGCAGCATACCTCCGGATTCGATTCTATTGTTCAAGGTCATTTCCTTTTATGATACATTACGCTAGCATCGGCAGTGTTGGAAGATCAAGAATCACCGAGTCGTATGAAAAGAGGGCTCTTCTTTTTAATCTTAACACAATTTCCTACCAATCCTGAATGTCATATTACAATCATTTGTATTACTTTCCTACCAATCCTGAACTAGCTATGACCCTTATAGCGAGCCTCGCTTTACTGTTTAAGATAGAAATGGCGCTCCTAAAGCGCTTCTGACTTCTTAGTTGTAGGAATAGGGGCTTCTCTTTCTCCAGCGCCTGCTAGCGTCAGAGGCTGTCGATTCATCTCGTGCGTCCTGACGGTTCCCTACAACCCCATACCAGGAACTGAATGACGGGAGAACGAGTAAGGGGAAGGCATAAAATACTGGATTGATTGATCGAGTTAGTAATGGGAAGTTGGCAATTCATGATCTTCGGTCTATATTCGTCCCATAAGCAAGACTTTGAAATGTGTGATATCCATCTAAGTTTTGTTTGTATAAAAATACATACCTTGTAACGAAGGCTTCTGTTTGCTTCACCGTACCAACAGGACTTACATGTTGATTGGATGCGGAGACACCTTTGATTGTGAATTCTAATGTGGCAGATCCAATTCTTTATCTGCATGGCCAAACCAATAATTCAAGTCACACACTCCCATAATCCGCCGTTTAAATATGTGTCAAGTGGAAGTGCAGTGATGTATGCAGCTGAGGCATCCTAATGAACGAACGATTTGAACCTTGTTCCTACACGGCCTGATAGCTAGACTTACAGAATAAATTACATTAGTAAAAAATTCATATGAATTTATAGAGTGCCTAACCGCATGGATAAGCTCACATTAACCCGTCAATTTTGGATCCAATTCGGGATTTTTCTTGGGAAGTTTCGGGAAGAAATTGGAATGGAATAATATAGATTCATACAGAGATGCCCTAAGTCTTCTCAACCAAGAAATAAAGTTCTCAGGCCCATTTTAAATAACTAATGTCATGACGCCCTTTTTTTGAGAACTCGAAACATCAGGAGAAGGATTTGAAAATCGAGTCCGAATTATCATGAAATTTACGGAAGGTGCCGGATGTCAATTTTGGTGGGAGATGCGGCCTCTAAAGGATGACACTCGAGAAACGAGTGCGCATCTCATCCAGGAACGCCTTCTGGCCCGTGGTGTACGCCTGGATTGCTACCTCCCAGGGCGGGGTGGTTTCCTTGACATAAAACCACCATTTCTTCCATTCGCTAGCCACCTTATTCGGCAACAACAACTTGAAGAAGGTGGCGTCGGGATTTACCTGGAAGGTAATGCTACCAATGGCCAGCAGTGGCCCACCTTTCCCCTTGCGTCTGGCTCGGCCGTGGAACAACTCGAGCTAGAGCGGGAAGTAGGGGCAGCAGCCAAGGTAACTCTCGCAGAAGGTGACAAAGACCGCCAACTGCCCTATACTGTGCAGCACTAGATCTGAGGGCTTTATTTGGTAAAAATGAAGAAATTGCCTAAAAAGACGGAGGTGGGGAATCCTAGCCCGCGCTCTAGATGACTGACGAAGGAGATAAACTCCCCGGGGTGCGGCTTGAGCTCGCTCTCACCCGTGGGAGGGACTCGCCACTTCCCCTTCACGAGGATCCCTGCATCCTGGAAGTACTGCAGTAGGGTCATGGAACAGTTGGAATTGGACCATGAAGAACAGATCTATACTTCCCTCTGCTGCTCGACTTTTTATAGCGGCGCCGCTCGCTGATCACGGACTAGCCATTACCTCGCGGTAATTCCGCCGAGGTTACCTGACGTGGGTATACCTTACAGGTACTTGAGATTAGCCTATCGGCCCATCCCAAGAAGGATTCCACGGTGTGATCGAAGCCCAGCAAAGATTCGGGTAGCCCATTGGAGTTCGACTTCTTGGAGGATATGGCAAAGTATAGATAGAAACTTAAAGGGAAACCCTAATTTGTAACCAACTCGACCTGCTACCCCAGACCTAGCCTCTCTATATAAAGGCCAGGAGGGGCGGCAAGGAGGACCAACTCATACACCCCCACATACACATCGCCAGATTGCATCTGCACACCCTTGTAACTTTCGACTCCCTCATAATCAAGAGCATACAAGCAGGAGTAGGGTCCTCTATGAGGCCTGAACCTGGGTAAAACCTTGTGTCACATGTGTGCTTGTTTTCTAGACGATCGATGCCTCTAGTGCTCCCCACTTCCTCGAACCTAAGTCCATGAACAATAGGCATTCATGAGTTAACCCCTCGTCAATTTGCACCATCTATGGGAAAAGGGAGTGTTGATGTTGCAGCTTCCTCGGCCCCATCAACCGCGATCTACGACTCCGCTGTAGCAGAGACTCGCCTCCTCTTTGGTGCCCTCGACTTCACTATCCATGCACCAGCGACTCGCCTAGATTTCAAGCCCGTGGGCGACGGGATCAGGCTGGCAATTGGAAGCCTACGCTTCCAAGTTGGTCGGCTTGGCACGCTTTGCCTCCCTGACCAGCCGAAGACCCTCGTGATTGCTCCTGCATCATGGTTCCCACTACCGATCGGCACCCTGAGCAAACTCAACACATCGGCATCAATCGACACCACGGATGGCAACAATAGTTGTGACTCCGATCTAAGCGATCTGGCGATAGAATATGGATCCTATGGATCTAGATCTGAGAGCTGTGGAAGCAACAACACTCCAGCCACTACATGTGCGCCGTCATCAACACCAGCGATGGAGGCACTTCAAGGGAAAATGCCAATGGTGGACCCACCAACAACGAGCCAACAAATCAACCCCCTGTCATCGGCCCCATCCAAGAGGACCATCAGCCGCCTAACCCTGCGGGTGAACACGCCAACGAGCGGCAGATGATCGAGCTCAACGACACCGAGTGGGCATGATGCAGGGAGGCCCTACAGGGAAACCCCTGCCTCCAAACTCATCGTAGAAGATGTTGATGGGCTACCATTGGCTGCTCATGCAGGAGTTCAAGTGCCAACAACAAGTGATCGCTCAGCTCGACGAGCATAAAAAGCGGGCGGATGAATCAAGTCTCCGTCGAACAGCGCACTCTTCTATCGGAGGATCCTCCTCCAAGGTCCACGACTACACAGCCACCAAAAGGTGCTCTCGACTGCCCCAACTCAACAACAAGGAGCAAGACGAGGCCACTCGAGCCCTCGACTGCTCTTTCATAATGGTGGATACACGGGCCAACGTGCTCCCAAAAACACCGCAAGCAGCAGTGATGGCAGCCACCATGTACATGCTCAACAACCAGCCGCTAGCTGGTGATCCACAATCTGTCATGCACCGATCTATGATCGCTGGCCTGGGATTGGTCGAAGTTGTGCTGTCAACACCCGGTTTTTTAATCCCAGATGCTTGTTATGCCATACATCGCAATCCCAGGATTACCATTTTTGCGAGACATAACAGATTGGATATCATAGTAAATTATCCATTACAAACCATAGTAAGGTCTTACAAATAAAGGATCTCATGATCCAGTCTTAATACAAACAAGAAGCGGAATAATAAGCGTAGCAGTGGGCTCCATCTTCAGGGTAACAGGCAATGCTGACGATGGGAGATGATCCTAGTTGTCATAGACATCTGGCTGTCCATCATCCTGGTAGTCCTCCTCATAGTCTGGCCACGGGAATAGCTAGGGACAAAGCCATGAGTACTCTTTAAGTACTCGCAAACTATCACTAACAAGTAAGGTAGTTCTAGTAGGAAATCCTAAGCTCTAAGTTTATTTGCAAAAAGCCAGATTTATCTAAACTAAGTTTAGAAGTAAAGAAACTAAGTAAATGTTCTAAATCACTTTAAGGTGGAACCTAGTTTTCATATTCACAACCCTGTTGTGGTCAAGTCAAAATCATAGTTCACTTCACAAGTCATTTTGAAAACATCTGACGATGGAATAGTATGGCCACTCCAATTGTCCATGACCGCGAACACGGCTATTCGAATAGTTTGACACTCTACATAGGTGGTACACTTTCACCACAAAATTCGATACATTCGTCAGGGATTACCCTGAATCATCATACTTAGTATGCAGATAATCAATCATAACCTTTCCTTTACACACTCTAATATAGGCACCTCCCCTATGAGCTTGGCCTCCCAGCCATGGCCATCTGCCATCCTGGGCACTGCATAGGTGGAGAATTCACACTCACAAGGTAGCCTCATCTCAAACCTCTTCCGCGAGGGAACCCATACTAATGCATATAAACTTCCGGCTAAGCCTTACCCAATTTAGGTATTGTGATTGTACGGTAAAATTGGAATGGTATCGCATCCGAACCGAACCATCAGTTTTTATAAAGGGCTAAGGCTCATGCCTCAACATTTTCATTATCAAAATCCATTTGTGTTTCTCAACACATGTCAAAACATTTCAATAGAATGACTCATCATTCCAAGGTTTTCACAATCATTTTCACCAAGTATTCCCATCTAAGGTGATCAAGTTTTATGCTTAGCACTAGCCACTAAGTTAAGAGTGTTCACTAATGAGGGTGCTAATCTTCAATCTCATGCCATAGAATGACATCTAGTATAGGCCTAGTTTTATTTATGCTATCTATACTACTTTCCAATACTCACAAAGCCCTAACTAAAAGTAAAGAACTTTGGTAAAGTAAAAGAGTAAAGCTTGCAAGTAAAACTTGGGATGGGTATAAATCAAAGTGTATAACCAAGCATGCCTAATGAATCTTGCTTAGGTTAAAGCTTGCATGGTTAAGAAACTTGCAAGTGTTAGCTTGTCTTGATTGGTGCAGTGATTGAAGTTTTCCTCCTCTTCTTCGGGGTAGAACTCCTCCTCCTCGTAGCTTGGGTTGGTACTATCGTCTATAAATAAATACGGGATACACAATCACCAAACAATACTTAACTAATTCTATTTAGCACACTAAGGCTCACACTTGATGATCTAGCATCATCACAATCATCACATGAATTAAAGAACTAGTTTTATTTAGTTTATTTGAGAAAAGTAATTTCTACTCATTGAAATTAATTAAGTTTTAATATTCTCCAATTAAAATATGGGATCACGTTGACACATGTCATCACCACATATTCTAATACATGGGAATGTGATTTAAAAGGGTTGGTCACATTTTATAAAGTGTAAGATTATTATTTAATAGATTTAAAGTGACTAGAAATACCGCAATAGCATTCTTTTGGTACTAGTCTAATATCACTGCAGGCAAACCTAAATATATTTACATATTCAGATAGATATTGTCAAATGTGATTTTTGAGAGTTGGATTCAACTCAAAAGCTATTATGATTGATTTTTGAAAAATGTTTGAAGTTGTAAAAGTCTCTGTCTTGTTATTTTTACTAAGTATTATCTCTAACTCCATATGATTTAAGTCCAACGGGCTTGGATAGATAATTTAAATACCTTTCTAGAAAAATTTGAATCATGCAATTTGGTTCATTGAAACTCTCTGAATTTATTTTTGAAAATGTGGACAGAATAGGGTTTTACTAAAAAGGAAAATTCAATATTTTAATTTCCAGGCCATTGCGGGAAGTTAAACGGGCCAGCCCAACTACACAACATGGAGCAGTGGGCTGCTGACAAAGTGGGTCCACCAGTCAGTGACTACATCTAAGCGAAACGGTATCGGTGGATCTAGGTCGTGTGATTTAATTCTAATCAAACGGCTGGGAGTCGTCTTCGATGACAAACTGCTCCGGCGAGGAACTAAACCTAGCGCGGCGGTGGGGGTTTGGCGGGGCTCACTTGGGCTCTAGCTAGGGTCGACGACGGGGGCGATTAACATGGTAGACGACGGCGAGTCGAGGCGCAGCCACGGTAGGGCTTGGGGTGGTCGAAATCGACGATGCCCTTCTCCTCCAGCAGTGGTGGGCTCCAGCCAAATTCCGACGAGAGAGAGCTCGCCTTGCTCCGGGAAGAAGTGGGGGAGGGTCAGTGAGAGGTGGTAAGTGGAATGGTGTGGAGAAATGAGGCAGGGGTGGCCTCCTTTTATACTGCGCGAGCACATCGATGACGACGCTATAGGTGGCTATCAGCGTGGCGGAGGCTAGTGGGCGGTGCGTGGTTCCCTAGCGGTTCTTACAGGCGTAATGGCGAGGCGTGGGGCGGTGTGGTTTGGTCGGGAGCGTGCGGCGCTCCGCGCGAATGCAGAGGTGTTTGCGGCAGCGTGCGGCAGCTGTGGGTCGTGCAGTGTCGAATGGGGTTGTCTGCTAGGTTATTGTGATCATGGCGGGCATGAGCGTGCGCGGTGAAGGCAAGGCGCGGTCTGGGCGAGCTGGTCGGGCGTGGTGAGCTGGCACGCTCTAGACATGCCACAGATAGGATGGGCGCGGCGTAGGTAGGGTGGTCCAGGGCTCGGCTGGGGTCGAGGCTTGGACAAGGGGTGGCGGTGGAGCGAGGCGTGTCTGGTGCGTGTCGTGGGCGAGGGCGGCATGGCTTCTTGGGTGCTGCCGACTGTCGGTCGGTGACGACCAAAAATGTGCGGCGTTCCACTGTGCAAACGGCAAAGGAGGTACTTGGTCTGGGTACTGGCTATGCTCAGGGGAGACAGGGGAGTGAAGTGGAGACCAAATGGTTGACTAATTACTGTGGAAACAGTGAAGTTAGGCCAGGGGTTAATTTATGTAATTAAGGTGTTTGATGAAATAGCCGCGTGAACCTTTCTTTGGAATTTTTGATTCAAAATTTTTGAGTGGTTTGATCTTAAGCTTGAGAGTCTATGTTTGCTTGGAGAGGTCAAGGGGAATTGATTTGATAGGTTTTTGAAAAAAATGTGATCTTAACATATGAACTAGATTCAATTTTCAACTGTCCATTAAATTGATTTGGAAGATGTTTTTGTAAGTTTGTAAAGTGGGACTTGATACACTTGTACTTGGTCTAGCAAGAGGTGAAAAGAAATAGAAATGTTTCTGTTATAATTCCTCTTCTAGGAACACACAAAGTGGCCTAGTGATTAACTTTTGTCAAAATGACCATTTGCTTTATTTATTCATATTTGATTCCTTTTTCTTTGGATTTTGTTTGTAATTGTACTAGATGATGTAGTATTCACCTTTAAACCATTTCACATCATTGGCAACAATCAAGCATGGCATTTTCAAACAATCACACCTTAATGCAAAACTAACATGCCTTCATATTTATTTTCTTAATAAAAGTTTTTGTTAACCCTAAACTTGGGTGATTAGACTTGATAATCTTGATTAGAAGTTTTGGGGTGTTACAAACCTTCCCTCCTTAAACAAAATCTCGTCCCGAGATTTAAGAAAAACTAGGAACTAAAGAGATCTGTAAACTCAGTCCTAATGTAATCTTCTCGCTCCCAAGTAGCTTTTTCTTCGGTATGCTTGCTCCATTGGATCTTGAGAAATTTGATACTCTGGGTCCTGGTGGTTCTGAAAGCTTCCTCCAAAATACGAATGGGTACTTCACGATACATCAGATCCTTGTTGATATCAATGGTTTGATGATCGATGTTCTTGAAAACTTTAGTCTTCTCCAGAACTTCCAAGCATTTGCGAAGTAACGAGATATGGAACACATCAAGGATGGCTGACATCTCCTCTGGCAGTTCCAGTTGATATGATACTTCTCCGTTGCGATTCAAAATCTTGAAGGGTCCAATATATCTGGGGGCTAACTTTGCTTTTAGTTGAAAACGTTGCATTCCCTTCAAAGGCGACACCTTGAGATACACAAAATCTCTGACATTGAAAGTCAGGTCTCTACGTCTCTTGTTGGCATAACTCTTTTGTCTGGATTGGGCGGTCTTGAGGTGCTCACGGGCTTTGTGAACCTTCTCTTCGGCATCTCGTAGGATGTCGGGTCCTAAATCTGACTCTCTCCTACTTGCGACCAATTCAAAGGGGTACGACACTTTCTTCCATACAGAAATTCAAATGGGGCCATTTGCAAAGTGGCTTGTTAACTATTATTGTATGCGAATTCTGTGACAATCTTCCCATTTTGATCCATACTCTAGAACACAAGCTCTCAACATATCTTCTAAGGTTTGGTTGACTCTTTTAGTCTGTCCATCGGTTTGCGGGTCATAAGTTGTACTGAAATTCAACTTGGTGCCTAATCCTTCTTGGACTTTCTGCCAAAATCTTGAGGTAAATTGGGTTCCTCGATCCAACACTATGGTCTTAGGGGTTCCATGCGAACTGACGATTCTAGCAATGTACAACTCTGCTAGCTTAGAACTCTGGTAAGTTGTCTTGACAGGTATAAAATGGGCTACCTTTGATAGTCTATCAACTATGACCCAAATAGAGTCATTCCCCCTACTAGAAGTAGGCAAACCGGTGATAAAGTCCATTCCGACGAAATCACATTTCCATTCCGGAATCTGCAATGGTTGCAACAGTCCTATGGGTCTCTAATGTTCCGCTTTGACTCGCTGACAGATATCACACTTGGCTATGTAGCTTCCGATTTCTCTCTTCATCTTGTGCCACCAAAATTGCTCCTTCAAATCCTGATACATCTTCATTCCTCCGGGGTGGATAGAATAAAGAGTATCATGAGCTTCCTGCATGATAACTTGCTTCAGCTTCGAATCTGCTGGCACACAGATACATCCTTTGTACAACAAAACTCCTTCTTCATCTTTGGTGAATCCGTATACCTTCCCTGTACCAATACGACGCTTGATTCCGTCGATACTTGCATTTCCTTTTTGCGCCTCTTGATCTGACAGATCAACATGGGTTGAAGTTCAATTCTAGCTAAAAATCCTTGGCTAACTAGCTCCATTCTAAACTACTCCAACTCTTCATGCAAACTAGGTTGGGTTTCTTTGATCATGGTGTTTAATATACACGGCAATCTGCTAAGAGCATTTGCTACCACATTGGCTTTACCGGGGTGATAGTTAATGTCAAGGTCATAATCCTTGATTAACTCTATCCATCTCCTTTGCCTCATATTCAGCTCCTTCTGAGTGAAAATATACTTCAGACTCTTGTGATCTGAATAAATCTCACAGCGGTTACCCATTAGGTAATGACTCCATGTCTTCAAGGCTAAAACTATAGCTGCTAGTTCAAGATCATGGGTAGGGTAGTTTTGCTCATGCTGCTTCAAGTGTCGGGACAGATATGCTATGACTTTGCCTTCTTGCATCAACACACATCCGAGACCAATCTTTGATGCATCACAATACACATCAAAAGGCTTCTTGATATCTGGCATAATCAAGATTGGGGCTGAAATCAATCTCTTCTTGAGTTCTTGAAAACTTGCTTCACATTTGTCGATCCATTCAAACTTCTTGTCCTTCTTCAATAGTTGGGTAATTGGTCTTGCGATGCTCGAAAATCCTTCAACGAACGTGCGGTAGTATCCCGCTAATCCGAGAAATGCACGGACTTGGGTTTGAGTGGTTGGGGCTTCCCATTCTTCAACATCTTTGATCTTGGCGGGATCAACAGCGACTCCTCCTGCCGACACAATATGTCCGAGGAATCCTACTTCCTTCAACCAGAATTCACATTTGCTAAACTTGGCATACAACTGATGCTCTCAAAGGGTTTCAAGGATGGTTCTTAGATGTAGCTCATGGTCTTCTTCTGACTTGGAATAGATTAGAATATCATCGATAAAAACAACGACAAACTTATCTAGAAAGTTCATAAAAATCTTATTCAAGAGATTCATGAAATAAGTGGGGGCATTGGTTAATCCAAAAGACATGACCGTATACTCATACAATCCATATCTGGTGGTAAAGGCGGTCTTTGAAATATCTGTTGTACGAATTTTGAGTGTATGATAACCGGTTCTAAGATCAATCTTAGAAAACACTCTGGCACCAGTCAACTGATCAAACAGATCCTCTATCTTGGGCAGTGGGTACTTGTTCTTGATGGTGACATCATTCAACTTCCAGTAATCCGTGCACAAACGGTTACCTCCATCTTTCTTATCCACAAACAGAACAGGTGATCTCCATGGCGAGGCGCTTGGTTGAATCAAACCTTTCTCCAGCATAGCATCAAGTTGCTTCTTTAGCTCCACTAATTCAGAGGGGTTCATACTATAAGGTCTCTAGGATATGGGTCCAGTTCTAGGAATTAGTTCAATAATGAACTTGATATCCCGATCTAGGGGCATACCAGGCAATTCATCTGGGAATACGTCGGGGTATTCACAGACTACTCTGACTTGGTCTATGGTTGGTTGGCTAGAGTCTTGTTGCATCTGAACTGACGGGGCAAGGTTTCTGATACATGCTCTACTGATACTCCAGAGCTACTGGTCATGGTTATGGATTTTTTGGCACAGTCGATCAATCCTTTGTGTTTCGACATCCAATCCATTCCTAGTACTACTTCCAAACCTTTGGTTCCAAGTACTATTATATTGGCATAAAAATCTATCCCATGGATTCTAATAGGTACAGCCTTGCAAATTTTTCTAGCTTTGGTGGCTGAACCAGGTATTTGAACTATCATAACATGCTTCAATTTTGTTGGTTGAATCTTCCTAGTGCATGCAAATTCTTCTTTAACAAACGAGTGCAATGCTCCAGAATCAAACAACACTCTTGCAAGTACTGAGTTAACAGAAAACATACCCAGCACGACATCTGGCGCTTCCTGAGCTTCTTCAGCATTCATGTGGAACAGACGACTGTTGTGATTGAGTGAATTCCCTAGGGAAAATCTTCTTCCGGGCTGAACACGGCGTTGCTGCTGAGCTGGGGCATTCACATTGGTGGTGGCTGCAAGCTTCTTGGGGCACTCATTGGAGTAGTGACCCTTGACTCCACATTCAAAGCAAGTAATCTGGGACTTGTCTTTGACTGCAACAGGCACATCATTGCTTCCAGTCCTTGGGGCAGTATTGTTGTTGTTGTTCTTCTTGTTGTTGTTGGACTTGGGCGGTGCACGGTTGAAGTTGTTGGAGTTGCCGGGATTGTTGTTATGGTTTCCTCCAGACTTCAAGTTTCCTCCGCTATGATTGGGGTAGCTTGGACGAGACATCGGGGGTCTATTGTTTCTTGGGGCATATCCTGCAGATGGGTTGGGGCGATACTTCTGGGTATTGTGAGACCTAGTCTGGTGCATCATTCTGCGCTTGCGGTTGTCATTGGCTTGGTTGATCTTCCCTTCCATCTAGATGGCAGAGTCTACTAGCTCTTCTAGATCTTCAAAACGGATGTTGACTAACACAGTCTGCATCTCATCATGCAATCCATTCAGCAACCTTTCCTTCTTCTTAGCTTTAGGGTTGATCTCATCAGGGGCATACCTAGCTAGGGACAGAAATTTGTCACGGTATTCATCTACCGTCATCCTTCCTTACTTCAGTTCCCTGAATTCATCTCTCATTCTGGTAACTAAACCTTGTGGCACATGGGTGCGGCTGAACTTGATCTTGAATGCTTCCCAAGTCATCATCTGACCGTCGTTCATAGTACGGGTGCTATTCCACCAGGCTCTTGCATCTCCTGCCAGATAATGGGTGGCAAATAGTACCTTCTCATTGGCTTCAACTCCTGCGACTTCCAGATTGTTCTCCATGGTTTGCAGCCAGTCATCGGCATCTAAGGGATCCTCAGATTTGTTGAAGATAGGGGGATTGGTATTCTGAAAGTTCTTAAGCTTGGATCCATGGTGATCCTGATTTCCATGGCCTTGATTATTATGGGCCATCTGAGCTATCTGTTGAAGAGTGGCTAGGTTGGCTTGGCGTTCGGCTCTACTAGCTTCACGGTCAGAAACTAGCATTTGTAGAATCTGCAGCATCGGGTCCTACGATGAGCTGCTTCCTCCAGGGTTTCCACGAGTCATCTGAAGATTGAGATAGATAATGAGATAAGAGGGAAATTTCTAAGGTTCATGTTTTTTTTTCAAAAGCTTTAAACTTTGAGTTTGACTCAGGTTTTTCAAACTCACAACTCCCTCTCATTCATTCATTCCTTCAAGCACACAATACAACACACACCACAACACAAATGGAAAACAGATGGTTTTAAGAACCATTCTATGAAACTACGATACAGTGGGACCGATATAACTCATTCCTATGGTAGTAATCAAGTGCATCTTGTCATCATCAATGAAGTCAGAATCATCATCATCGGTGTAGAACTCCATGGCATCATTCTCCAGGTAGTCATTGTCATCACTAAGGTAAGAGTGAAGATCTCCCTGGATGTCTTCACCTTCCATGGCCTTGATTTCCATGGACTTGATTATTGTGGGCCATCTGAGCTATCTGTTGAAGAGTGGCTAGGTTGGCTTGGCGTTCGGCTCTACTAGCTTCACGGTCAGAAACTAGCATTTGTAGAATCTGCAGCATCGGGTCCTACGATGAGCTGCTTCCTCCGGGGTTTCCACGAGTCATCTGAAGATTGAGATAGATAATGAGATAAGAGGGAAATTTCTAAGGTTCATGTTTTTTTTCAAAAGCTTTAAACTTTGAGTTTGACTTAGGTTTTTCAAACTCACAACTCCCTCTCATTCATTCATTCCTTCAAGCACACAATACAACACACACCACAACACAAATGGAAAACAAATGGTTTTAAGAACCATTCTGTGAAACTACGATACAGTGGGACCGATACAACTCATTCCTATGGTAGTGATCAAGTGCATCTTGTCATCATCAATGAAGTCAGAATCATCATCATCGGTGTAGAAATCCATGGCATCATTCTCGAGGTAGTCATTGTCATCACTAAGGTAAGAGTGAAGATCTCCCTGGATATCTTCACCTTCCTCCTCCTCCTTTGCTTCAAGCTAGACTTCCTGTTCACGGATGGTCTTATCGAGAGCGGCCACCTTCTTACGAAGACGATCGATGGTGCAATCCTTCTTCTCGTGTTGACGACGAAGTGATTGGTGATCCTTGACTAGCATGGCGATAGTCTGTTCCTTCTTGGCGGCAATGGCAAGGTTGTGGTTGGCGTAGGCTCGGGCGTTGTCCAATTCTTTCTGCCTATCATACAGCATGAAGTCAAGATTCTCCACCTGGCGCTTCAACTCTGG
Organism: Avena sativa; assembly: GCA_916181665.1. Classification (NCBI taxonomy): domain Eukaryota; kingdom Viridiplantae; phylum Streptophyta; class Magnoliopsida; order Poales; family Poaceae; genus Avena; species Avena sativa. The sequence continues at coordinate 186,482,862 of OV702289.1, read as the reverse complement.
GTGACTTGGCATCTCCAATGGAATTCCCATAGAATCACGCCTTGCAAAGTGAGCAAAGCGAGTTCCCTAGATCAAGTTGATGTTTTGCCCACACAGACGGGCGAGAGCTTCATGCATAGCCCTGGCTAATCCATCTAGGTAGTTGTTCTCTTGCACGGTGAATTGAATCTTCTCAGAAAGGGGTGCTTCCATCTTGCCTCTGAGATCTGCAACTATCAGCCATTGTAGATCTCCTCCTGGGTGATCCTTGAGTTGAGCCCCGAAGAATTCCAGATGCAGGCGCTCAAGATACTCTGACAGTGCATCAAGATCCCTCTCAAAGATCAGCTGGCCTCCGTTGCTGAACTGGTAGAACATGCAATACTGAACTTCCATCTATAAGAATTTAGGATGAGTAAGTTAATGAGGTGATCAAGTGTGTCAAATTTTATGTAGTAATGTAAGAATTTTTGAGGAACATAATTTTTTTTTGAAAGAATCAAGGATAAGAGTGGGAATAGGTTTTCATAAATACTCACTTCTTTTGTTTTGAAACTAAGTTTTTGTTCGAACGTCCATTCTAACTAGGGTCTCCTATGGTCAGGATGGCTCTGATACCAACTTGTCAACACCCGGTTTTTTAATCCCAGATGCCTATTATGCCATACATCGCAATCCCAGGATTACCATTTTTCCGAGGCATAATAGATTGGATATCATAGTACATCATCCATTACAAACCATACTAAGGTCTTATAAATAAAGGATCTCATGATCCAATCTTAATACAAACAAGCAAGGTAATAATAAGCATAGAAGTGTGCTCCATCTTCAGGGTCATAGGCAATGCTGACGATGGGAGATGATCCTAGTTGTCGTAGACATCCTGCTGTCCATCATCCTGGTAGTCCTCCTCATAGTATGGCCATGGGAATAGCCAGGGACAAATCCATGAGTACTCTTTACGTACTCGCAAACTATCACTAACAAGTAAGGTAGTTCTAGTAGGAAATCATAAGCTCTAAGTTTATTTGCAAAAAGGCAGATTTATCTAAACTGAGTTTAGAAGTAAAGAAAACTAAGTAAATGTTCTAAATCACTTTAAGTGGGAACCTAGTTTTCATATTCACAACCCTGTTGTGGTCAAGTCAAAATCATAGTTCACTTCACAAGTCATTTTGAAAGCATTTGACGACGGAACAGTATGGCCACTCCAATTGTCCATGACCGCGAACACGGCTATTCGAATAGTTTGACACTCTGCAGAGGTGGTACACTTTCACCACAAAATTCGATACATTCGTCAGGGATAACCCTGAATCATCATACTTAGTATGCAGATAATCAATCATAACCTTTCCTTTACACACTCTAATATAGGCACCTCCCCTATGAGCTTGGCCTCCCAGCCATGGCCATCTGCCATCCTGGGCACTGCATAGGTGGAGAATTCACACTCACAAGGTAGCCTCATCTCAAACCTCTTCCGCGAGGGAACCCATACTAATGCATATAAACTTCCGGCTAAGCCTTACCCAATTTAGGTATTGTGATTGTACGGTAAAATTGGAATGGTATCGCATCCGAACCGAACCATCAGTTTTTATAAAGGGCTAAGGCTCATGCCTCAACATTTTCATTATCAAAATCCATTTGTGTTTCTCAACACATGTCAAAACATTTCAATAGAATGACTCATCATTCCAAGGTTTTCACAATCATTTTCACCAAGTATTCCCATCTAAAGTGATCAAGTTTTATGCTTAGCACTAGCCACTAAGTTAAGAGTGTTCACTAATGAGGGTGCTAATCTTCAATCTCATGCCATAGAATGACATCTAGTATAGGCCTAGTTTTATTTATGCTATCTATACTACTTTCCAATACTCACAAAGCCCTAACTAAAAGTAAAGAACTTTGGTAAAGTAAAAGAGTAAAGCTTGCAAGTAAAACTTGGGATGGGTATAAATCAAAGTGTATAACCAAGCATGCCTAATGAATCTTGCTTAGGTTAAAGCTTGCATGGTTAAGAAACTTGCAAGTGTTAGCTTGTCTTGATTGGTGCAGTGATTGAAGTTTTCCTCCTCTTCTTCGGGGTAGAACTCCTCCTCCTCGTAGCTTGGGTTGGTACTATCGTCTATAAATAAATACGGGATACACAATCACCAAACAATACTTAACTAATTCTATTTAGCACACTAAGGCTCACACTTGATGATCTAGCATCATCACAATCATCACATGAATTAAAGAACTAGTTTTATTTAGTTTATTTGGGAAAAGTAATTTCTACTCATTGAAATTAATTAAGTTTTAATATTCTCCAATTAAAATATGGGATCACGTTGACACATGTCATCACCACATATTCTAATACATGGGAATGTGATTTAAAAGGGTTGGTCACATTTTATAAAGTGTAAGATTATTATTTAATAGATTTAAAGTGACTAGAAATACCGCAATAGCATTCTTTTGGTACTAGTCTAATATCACTGCAGGAAAAACTAAATATATTTACATATTCATATAGATATTGTCAAATGTGATTTTTGAGAGTTGGATTCAACTCAAAAGCTATTATGATTGATTTTTGAAAAATGTTTGAAGTTGTAAAAGTCTCTGTCTTGTTATTTTTACTAAGTATTATCTCTAACTCCAAATGATTTAAATCCAACGGGCTTGGATAGATAATTTAAATACCTTTCTAGAAAAATTTGAATCATGCAATTTGGTTCACTAAAACTCCCTGAATTGATTTTTGAAAATGTGGACAGAATAGGGTTTTACTAAAAAGGAAAATTCAATATTCGAATTTCTAGGCCAGCGCAGGAAGTTAAACGGGCCAGCCCAACTTCACTACGCGACGTAGTGGGCTGCTGACAAAGGGGGTCCACCAGTCAGTGACTGCATCTAAGCGAAACAGTATCGGTGAATCTAGGCCGTGCGATCTAATTCTAATCCAATGGCTGGGAGTCGTCGTCGACGACAAACTGCTCCGGCGAGGAACTAAACCTAGTGCGGCGGTGGGGGTCTGGCGGGGCTCACCTGGACTCCAGCTAGGGTTGGTGACAGGGGCGATCGATATGGTAAACGACGGTGAGTCGAGGCGCAGTCACGGCAGGACTTGGGGTGGTCGAAATCGATGGCACCCTTCTCCTCCAGCAACGGTGGGCTCCGATCAAATTCCGGCGAGAGAGAGCTCGCCTTGCTCTAGGAAGAAGTGGGGGAGAGTCAGTGAGTGGTGGTGAGTGGAATGGTGTGGATAAATGAGGCAGGGGTGGCCTCCTTTTATACTGCGGCGAGGGGACCGAACGGTGTTGGCGCGAGCTCGTCTGTGATGATGCTACAAGCGGCTATCGGCGTGGCAGAGGCTAGTGGGCGGTGCCTGGTTTCCTAATGGTTCTTACAGGCGTAATGGCGAGGCGTGGGGTGGTGTGGTTTGGTCGAGAGCGTGCGGCGCTCCGCGCGGATGCAGAGGTGTTTGCAGCGGCGTGCGGCAGTTGCGGGTCACGCGGCGGCGGACGGGGTTGTCTGCTGGGTTGTTGTGATCATGGCGGGCGTGAGCATGCGCGATGAAGGCAAGGCGCGGTCTGGGCGAGCTGGTCGGGCGCGGCGAGCTGGCGCGCTCTAGACATGGCATAGAGAGGTTGAGCGCGGCGTAGCTAGGGTGGTCTAGGGCTCGGCTGGGGTCGAGGATTGGACAAGGGGTGGCGGTGGAGCAAGGCGTGTCTGGTGCGTGTCGTGGGCGAGGGCGGCGTGGCTTCTAGCGTGCTGCCCACTGTCGGCCGGCGATGACCAAAAACGGGCGGCGCTCCACTATGCAAACAACAAAGGGGGGACTTGGTCTGGGTGCTGGCTATCCTCAGGGGAGACAGGGGAGTGAAGTGGAGACCAAATGGTCGACTAATTACTGTGGAAACAGTGAAGTTAGGCCAGGGGTTAATTTATGTAATTAAGGTGTTTGATGAAATGGCCGCATGAAACTTTCTTTGGAATTTTTGATTCAAAATTTTTGAGTGGTTTGATCTTAAGCTTGAGAGTCTATGTTTGCTTGGAGAGGTCAAGGAGAATTGATTTGATAGGTTTTTGAAAAAAAAGTGTGATCTTAACATATGAACTAGATTCAATTTTCAACTATCCATTGAATTGATTTGAAAGATTTTTTTTAAGTTTGTAAAGTGGGCCTTGATACACTTTTACTTGGTCTAGCAAGGGGTGAAAAGAAATAGAAATGTTTCTGTTAGAATTCCTCTTCTAGGAACACACAAAGTGGCGTAGTGGTTAAATTTTGTCAAAATGACCATTTGCATTATTTATTCATATTTGATATCTTTTTCTTTGGATTTTGTTTGTAATTGGCCTAGATGATGTAGTATTCACCTTTAAACCATTTCACATCATTGGCAACAATCAAGCATGGCATTTTCAAACAATCACACCTTAATGCAAAACTAACATGCCTTCATATTTATTTTCTTAATAAAAGTTTTTGTTAACCCTACACTTGGGTGATTAGACTTGATAATCTTGATTAGAAGTTTTGTGGTGTTACATGTGCTCACCAAGGATCCAACGCCGGAGGCAAAGAAAAGCAAGGCTCTAGCCAAGTACTACTCGCCCTCTTCTAGCGATGACGAGCATGACCTGTGGCGGTGAAGCCTCTCACGTCGACATGATTACGTCTATGACGCGCGTGATGACATCACACAGCACAAGGTCGACAAGATATGCGCAAGGCGCGCCCGTTCGATGGACTCGGAGGATGAAGGAATGGATCTCTGCGGCACCAGTTGCTTTAGCAGAGCCATATAGCAAAGGCGAATGCCGAAAGGGTTCAAACTCCCGTTAGAGAACCCAAAGTTCGATGGACACATCCCCAAGCTTAACTCATGCTCGTCCTCGAGTAGGTAAGTGATAAAAAGAAAGAATAATTTTTTGAGGTGACATGCACCATCATAAACTTGATCAAAGTATTTGTAAAACATTCAAAGTTGGGATCATAGTACTTCAATCATAACATGAAAGACAAAGTTCTAGCAATAGGACAAAGAAACTATGTTGCAACATGAAAAGGCACAAACAAAAGATTAATGAATAACAATGATTTGCAAGACGTTTGTTTGTTGCACATAAATAAAACATAGCATAGTAGTATTCAGCTTGTCCCTCATAGAGTAGCAAACATAAATGCATAGGAGACCTTCAAAGTTTATAAGAGTGACTAGATACAAATAGTTTAAACAAGCAATATCAAAGCTATGCATCAATCAACGAGTCTTGGGACAATGCACATAGAACTAAGAATGGCCACTATGCTCTCAAAGTAAGTGCATAAAGGTAGATGGTGGAGACTCAACATAAAAGTAAAACAAAGGCCTTCATAGAAGGAAGTAGGGTTTAAAGTCTCATAAAGAGCTTCCAAAAATTATGGTACTTATTAGCTTTCAGCTCTCATTGCCCCTATCATAAGCATCTTGAGGTGATTAAGGTTAAAGTGAACGAACTATGGTGTATATGCTTGACGAAGTATAAGTTGGAAATCTCATGTCCCTTGAATACGAGGGCCGCTCCTCATGCTACTCATCTTTAGTCACCGGTAAGTTCTTGTCATCGTAAATACATGTGTATCATAGAGAACCGCTAACGGGGTACCCCTTGCCCGATGATAGGGAAGAATCCCCATATCAAAATGATAAGGCAAGCAGACAACAAGCATCTCAGCAATCTTCTTATTTACCATGGGAATATGGTGCTTTTTTCCCTCTTTCCTCTTTTCATAATCTCTTTTTTTTCTTTTTCTCTTTTTTCTCAATATCCGACTCTTTTTTTATAAGAAGAATGCTTCATAGACAGCTCATTATGGTTACGCTGCAGGTTTCCACCATGATGGCATGGATTAGACCAGTGGCCCAGGCGTTTCTCTAACACATATACATAACTCCATGGACTTACAAGCTCCCCTTTCATTTCACACCGACGACATCCATAGACAAAAGAGCATGATATCAACTAGGTACAAAGTACAAGTGCAATGTTGAAAGCGTGCCCCATGACAGCATGGTTCTGCTAATCCCTAACAAATAAGTGCAAGCATATACAACAGAGACGACACAATGGTTCAATTTTATTAAGGGCAAGAAAAGTAAAGTGTGCCATCAAGTTCGTGAGAGCTTTAATCACTAGTTTTCTCATAACAAGTTTAATTCGGAAGGTAGACAAAAACATGAATATACTTGGAATAGCATATGCTAATAGGTAGGTATGGTGGACTCTTTTGGAATAACTTGGTTTTAGGAGTTGGATGCATGAGTAGAATTCATACTTGGTTGTGGAGGCTAGCAAAAGACTGGGAGAGACAAACTAAGAGAGCCATAATGGCCATAATCATGTAGAGCGACAAAACATCATTGATCAAAGCATAAAGTGATACTACAAGCTGAAAACTAAAGGATCATAAAGGCTATGTTGACTTGGGATAGTCATAACATGGTGTGAGCATGCGCCAAGTCAACCCAAATAAAGCATCAAAGGGGAATACCACAATACTATACTTTAATATGCTAAAACAATGCATGATTCTTCAAAGGCACATTAAGCAATCTCAATTGTTTATAACAAGTCATGCTATAGAAAATAATACTAAGCATAAATACAAAACAATATCGAGCATGGAATGACAAAGCATAGGCCACAGTTAAAAACAAGCTCTCTTTACCACTTAAGCATGAACTTTTCCTACTCTTTTCCAAACCAAACCAAACTATTTGCAAACCAAAGTATGAAAGAGGGGGTCCAACCAATTTATTCAGCAAACTAAGCAAACAAAAGCAAACGAAAACCAAAACAAAAACGAAGAAGAAGACGCTCCAAGAACAACACAACTGTGCATGAAACAAGAAAAATAAAGTGTTTGGAAGAAACCTAGGATTTTTATTGATGAAGAGGGGGATGCCTTGGGCATCCCCAAGCTTTGACGCTTGTACTTCTTGGATATTTCTTGGGGTGACACGCGTGGCATCCCCAAGCTTGCGCTTTAGTCCATTCTTCATCTCATTACTCATTCCTTCCATACACCTGAAATTTTTCCTTCATACAAAACTTCACACAATCTTTATTATCAACATTAGTGCACTTAAGATAATAAGTCTTTAGGTTCAGCTCTAACACCAATAAAACTTCCATTAAAACACAAGATACTGTAGCACTTCCCTCGAAAAGCTCAATTCCCCAAAATAACTCAAAAAGGAACCAACAAGAAGCAAATGCAGAAAATGGCAGAAATCTGTCAAAACAGACCAGCAGGTAAATACGATTTTTTTAGAAGACCTTCTGTTGCTCAAATCGAAAAGTGTTGAACTAAATAAAGTTAGATAACAACCTGGGGCAGAGGCACAAAAATTCACGCCTCAAAAGGATGTACAGAGATTTTACACGAATTTTTACAGTGAAGCACAGAAATCTGTTTCGGGACAGCAACTCTCCCAATCATTACTTCTCTCTCATTAGAGGTTACTCTTGGCACCAAAAGCAAATAAAAAGGATAAGGAGCGGTTATTACAGAGGTAATAACTTCCAAGACTCATCTAGTTATCTCCCAATAAGTACTTCTCTTTAACGCCTTTAAGTTAGGCATAAGAAGCAAGAAAAAGGATCAAGTGTTCTCAAATGAAGAAGCATTAAGATTAATACCAGAAATTTCTTCAACAAGGCAAGGTATCTCATCCAAATAAGTTCTAGAGGATCCTCTCTCAATGCTCTTTGGTTCACTATTTTCATCAAACGGGTTTACGGGAACAATCCAATCAAGATTCTTTTCTATGGCTTCATGCATTGCTACAAGTTTAAAGTGTATTGGTATCTTAGTTTCCTCCCCATTAGGTTCGGTTTTGTTCATCTTTTCTCGTGTACCAACAACATCTACACATGAGCCTAGCATATTAAAACGTTCAAACACTTTTCTAGCTTCCTTGGCAACATCATAGAATTCCTTAAGCAAAGTTTCCAGAATAAAGTCTCTCTTTTCAGGGTCGTCAATTTCTTTAAGTTTAAGAAACATTACTTGCATTAAGGGGTTAAGGTTAACAAACCTAGCTTCCAACATGTGAACTAAATAAGCTGCAGCAATTTCATAATTTGGAGCAAGCTCTGCAAGGGATCTATCCTCAATATCCTCATGCTTACTAACATGATTAAAGAATTCTTCAATATTATGTTTTCCAATTATAGAGCCACTACCTATTGAAAGGTCTTTCAGGGTGAACTTAGGGATCAACATGGTGAGCTAAGAAAGAGGTAACAACTATTGAAAGACTTAATTTTTTTGTGTTTTTAATATAGAAAGCAAACTTGTAAAACTAATTTTTTTTGTGTTTTTTGATAAAGAAACAAGCAAACAAAGCAAAAGTAAATTAAGCAAAACAAAAATAACAAAGTAAAGAGATTGGTTATGAGGGACTCCCCTTGTGAAGATGTCCTTGACTCCCCGACAACGGCGCCAGAAAAAGTACTTGCTAACTCGTGTATTAACGAGCTCGTTGGGGAACCCCAAGAGGAAGGTATGATGAGCACAGCAGTAAGTTTTCCCTTAGTTATGAAACCAAGGTTATCAATCTAGTAGGAGCAAGGAAACACCCCCAAAGGTGTAGCTAACTGAACTTTGGCAGGGTGCACTACCGGTGCCAGCAGCAACGTCGAGACCTACACAACACAACCACAGAACTCTGTCCCCAACTTGCGATGAGGTTGTCAATCTCACCGGTTTTGCTGAAAACAAAGGATTAAACGTATCAAATGGAAGAAAGTAAACATAAAGCAGTAAACAGTTGATTGTAGATTGATAGTAAAAGAAAGGATCGGGGTCCATAGTTCACTAGAGGTGGCTCTCCTTAAGATAGATGACATGTTGGGTGAATAAATTACAGCGGGGCAATTGACAAACATCGAGAAAGCATACAAGCATATACTACTCATCTTGACTCCTTTGAGATTCGATTGGGCATTACAACATTATACATAGACCGTAATCCAACTGCATCTATGACTAATAATCCACCTTCAGGTTATCATCCGAGCCCCCTCCAGTATTAAGTTGCAAGCAACGGATAATTGCATTACAAATTGTGTGTAAAGTAAACAATACGATTGTTCTATGAACAAAGGATTGTTGTTTTCTCCCTAGTAACAACATCACATCTACTACCTTAGAGATCCCCGCAAACACAACATGCAGAATTACAAATAGATGATCTTGATCATGAACGGAGCTCACAAGATCTAAACATGGTAGCACAAAGGAGGAGAACTAGCCATCTAGCTACTACATGGCCCCGTAGTCTAGAGATGAACTACTCATGCATCACACCGGAGGCTTGCATGATGATGAAGAAGGCCTCCAGGGTGAATTCCCCTCTCCGGCAGGGTGCCGGGAAGAGCTTCAGATCCATCCCGATCTAGGGATGGAGATGACGGCGGCTACAGACTCTTTCGTGGATTTTTGATCGGGTACTTAGGGTTTCTGTATCAGAGGCAATATATAGGCGGAAGGAGAGGCCGAGGGGTGCCTGGGGCGGCCAGACCACCCCCTGGCGCGGGCCAGGCTAGGCCGCGCGGCCAGGTGGTGTGGCCAGGCCCCAGCCCCTCTCCGTCTCGTATTCTGGCTCTAGGTGTCCCTCGGTGAAAAACTGACTTTGGCTTTTGTCCCGTCCAATTTCGAGAATATTCATTTTCTGACTTTCCTGGAACCAAAAACAGCAGAAAACAGGCAACTGGCACTGTGGCTCTTGTTAATAGGTTAGTCCAAGAAATCATATGAAAAGCACCCCAAAGTGTGGAAAAAACATAAGAAAGTAGATAAAACCAATCATGGAACATCAAAAATTATGGATACGTTTGCAACGTATCACGGCCTCCAGGACGCGAAGATCTGGCTGGAGGACCATATCTCCTCCGTCAGACTACATTGCAGAAATAGGAGCATGGCCATGCAGTGCCTATAGTTGCAGCTGCAAGGCGCTGCCCGCGCGTGGCTTAACAACCTCCCCTTCGGCTCGATCCAGCTGGGAGGAGCTGGTCTATAGCTTCGTGCGAAACTTCAAGGGCAATTACAAAAGGCTTGCATCAATCGAAGAGCTAAAGGGTTGCTATCAAAAGCTCGGAGAGTCACTGCGCTCCTACATCCAGAGGTGGTCCATCATTAAAAACTCCATAGAGGACATCTCCGAGGACCGTGCAATCGATGCGTTCAATAGCGGCGTATGCCGCAGAGAGCTCAGGGAGGAGCTGGGCCGTTCAAAGCCCAAAACAATTGACCACTTGATGTAGATCGCGAACATGTGGGTTGATGGAGAGGACTCGGTGAAAAATAACCGTGTCCACTCAGACAACGATGACCTTGGTCACAGATGCGACCATCAAGGAAAACATCGGATGCACGATTACAAAGATCGCCAAGAAGTCGATATGGTCGCGGCTGGCTACATCAACAGGCGTGACGATGACAACTATAGCAACGGGTACTATAGAAGTCGTACAAGCTATGGCGGAGCCATTTACCAATGCACCCTCTGAAGTGGGAAATAAATGATTGGCCTTCAAAACGAGTGGTCGATTTGGTCTAACCATAATGAAAGCGGCAGAGAAGTGATGAGTACTTGGGCATGAATTTGGAAACCTCCTATTTGCCAATAGAAGTGTTGGCCTACTTCTACACCCGATATATCGTATAACCCCTTGAGTGTTTTAGGGTCAGATCTCCGTTCCGAGATTCTAGATCAAAATGATCCCAAACGAATGGATTTAGCCCATCGACTACCTGGAAAGGGTAGAAGAATAGGACCTATTCTAGGACATACAATGCATTACAGACGTATGATTGTTACCCGCTTTAGCTAATACATGGAAATGCATACCATGATTTTTCTGTCTATCAATAACTGCATGCATTGCACGGTGAATGTGAAGAAGTAGACTTCTCCCCCAATTCTGTTTAGTCGAGCCTCTCGATCTGGCTCGCTCCACCCTCTTTTTTCAAGAATGAATGAGCCACCTTCCATTTACGTCAAATGACCCGGCTTCTTACGAGAATACAGTATGGCATAGATAATCCAGAAGAAGTCTGCATAAAAGTCTTTGCCCAAAAGGATAATCCTAGAATTCCATCTGTCTTCCGGAGGAAAGCAGCAAACCGGTCAAAGGCGAAGCTGTTCTATCTCAACTCTCTGACTTGAAGGAAGATGTGGCGGATATCAAGGCTGGCTCTATTCCAAGTACAAGTTCTGAGGTGAAATGCGTTGATATGGCCAATCGATATACAGTATACCTCTACAGCGGGAACACCACGCAGGTATGGCAATGCCATACCCGCGATGAAGCTCCTGGAACGTCGATCCAGGACAAACTGTCTATACCTTGCAATGTCCACTTCTACATCGACAAACACGATGGCAAGAAGAAGTCCAGCCACCTCCTAAAGGACTGCCGTGAGTTCCTTAAGCTCCATGAAGGCCTCGCCCAAATGAATCGCGATGCGATAAATCAGGGTTACAGAGCTGCCCCGGGTGTTGTGGCTCACGAAGCACCACCACCGCCCGAACCACCACCACCTGCGGATCCACCACCCCAGAACAACAGAGACGAGCAGTACCCACGACCACTGGGGAATATGGGCATGATCCAAAAAGGATGCCCCTCCAATAGAGTGCAAAAGTCAATCACTTGCCAAATCAATTTGGCGGTCAACTCTCCACCCTCAACCACTGAGTACCTCAGCGGGTGCGAGTCATGCATCACCTTCGACAAGCGCGATCATCTGCACCAGATACCTCGCTCGGGCCATTCTCCTCTGGTGCTCGAGGCGCAAATCGGTGGCTTCGAGATGAGTCGTGTCTTTATGGACGGTGCAAGCGGCATCAACCTCATGTTCGCCAGCACCATGTGCGTCATGCGGATCCCCCTCTCGTTCCTGCAAACCTCCGAGCATCATCCCAGGGAAGGGCGTATACCCCCTGGGCAAAATCAACTTGGACGTCATCTTTGGCATGCCAGCAAACTTCCAGCGAGAGTGCCTCGAATTCAAAGTGGTTGACTGGCCCTCGCAACACCATTGTATCCTCGGACATGTCGCGTTCACGAGGTTCATGGTGGTGCCACACTACTTTCCTGCAGATGAAGATGTCGGGCCCTAACGGCATTATTAGCATCAACAGAAGCTTCGAAAGGTCAGACAGCTATGGTAGGGAATTCAACAGAATTTCCTAGTCTTTCGGCATGTAGGAGGAGCTGGCAAGGCTGAAGGAGTCGACAAACAATAGTCTACCCCCTCCGAGTAAGCTAAACTCACCTAAACAGTCCTTCGACTTGTCGGTGCACACCAAGGCGGTCCAGGTCCACCCAACAGACCCGACCAAGACGGTCCTCATTGCCAACAACTTGAGTCCCACATAGGAACTTGCGCTCGTCGAATTCCTCCGTGAGCGCTGGGAGATCTTCGCTTGGTGTCCAGCGGACATGCCAGGGGTTCCCAAGGAATTCGCCAAGTAATCACTCAACGTGAATCCTGAAGCTAGACCATGTTAGGAATATGCCCTAGAGGCAATCATGTATGATGTTATTCCCAATGTATTCATAAGGTTATGGTCCATGTATGAACTGCTGATATGTATCATCGAATATGTGATTTGATTGTGGAATTATATATTCATGTTGTTCATACTAATTGTCCTTGGTCATTGAGGTTGTGCTGGACACACAACTTAGACCAATGTGAAAGTCGGCAGATGACTAGGTTCCACTTGTCATGGGCATGGAGATGCTATTCCTACTTACACGGATTCGGCTAAAGAGTTTAGCGAGTCGGACTGACCCATATTGAGATGCAATGAACAAGTCGTCATTTGCATGTCTCAATCAATGTAATCCTTAGACCTGAGGTTATTGCACAATCCGAGTTGAGGATCACCGACTTAGGTTTTGTCAAACGCTGTTCCATCACTGGGCAGTTATAAAGGCAGAGTTCGGGTCGACTGAGAATCAAGCTGCGTGATGTGAATAACCAAGACGGGATTTTGCCCCTCCATCCGGAGAGATATTCTCTGGGCCCTCTCAGAAGATATGATTCGGAAAGCATGGCCATGCGCGTCTCGGATAAGTGTTAACCGAGGTAGCCGACTAAGAGTTAGTCGGATGAATCACTTATCTCGGATCGAGAAAGAGAGTCAGACTATTTAAGGGATGACGATCATTCGCCTATAGTCTGACAAGGTATATCGTGAGGCAAAAGGGACTCAGACAAAAGTCGCATTGGAAGGTATGTCGTCATGACTTATTGGTACTTGGGAGTTGGCACGTTCTGCTAGGAGCCGCTACCAACTGATCGATCACGAGTGAGACTCGGAATCATGTCCGGGTTACCATGATCCTGTTGGGTCACACACTTAAGAGCGGGAGCAGTTTGGGTTAGACCCAAACAGGAAACCTATTTGGGTTGGACCCAAATAGTGACATGACTTAGTCAGCAAGTGAGACTTGCAGTGGCAAATATAGGCCTTTTAGTGAATGGGCCACAAGTAAGTGGAGCCCACTTTCACTCCCTATATAAGCTGGGGCACAGGTGCTTAGAGCACAAGGTTAGGTCACTCCATGTGTTGGAAACCCTAGCTCCAGTCCAGTCCTGTCACCGCCGTACCGGACCTAACAGTCCATCGCCGGCGCTCTTCCTTGTACGTGTGGATAGCGGCGGAGGTGCTATACAATTCAGCACTTCGACGATCGTGAAGAAAGAACGGATCGTGGATCGTGGAACCAGAACGGATCGCGAGGACTGCACTGCATCAAGCGACGTGCTTCATCAATTCCGCAACTGCGCGTCTAGTGGTAATCCTCGTGGCCTTCTACCTGAGTTGGATCTTGGGATCACCGCGTAGGAAAAAGTTTTGTTTTTCTCTGCGTGGCCCAACAGTGGTATCAGAGCGTTAGCTTCTGGTTTTAGGCTCGAGATCATGCATATGTGATATGCGGTTTTCGTTAGATTGGATCTAATTGCAGTTTTGGTGGTCGATCTATGAGATAGATTGGTTTTATACAAAGTTGATTGGATCAACTGTACTCGGGGGAATAGATGATCTGGTTTCCGTGATCTAACTGCTAAGGTCGTGGAACGACATACCCCTACCGGTCGGCTTCCACCATCGGGATAGACTGTGACACGTAAACCCGGATGCGGTGATCGAAGATCAAAGAGTTTGGTCGAATCGGAGTCCGGATCGCATTTGGGTAAAATTGTTTTATCCGATGACGAAATCCATGTCCGAAATGCAGATGAGATCACCGGCTTCGCCCTGTCGTAGCGCCTTAGATGTTGTTGTGAGTTTCACAACGCCGGTAGATATCGTATCTATGCATAACTTGTTTTTGCAGGATGATGTTGTGAATGGTATGGCTTATGTGCATATGATGTGTGTAATCCATACGTGATCTGCGTATCACGGTTTTTGTCAGCCGGCTGGAGCCTAGGTGCTGTCATCTTATTGTATAACGGCATGCGTGTCGGATTCTCTATGTATTTTGCATTACTAGCTAGTGTAGATGTTTGGAGAATCCGGATGGCATGCAAGTCGATGTACAAGTCGGCTACATGGTGTAAAACGGCACGTGACAAGAGTTGACACGAGTCGGATTACAGGCTTTATGGAGATGGAGATCGCCATGAAGAGAGCCATACCATTTCACATTATAATTGCCTTCCTTTGTGTTATTGTTATGTCTCTGTTTTACCTCTATTAGATAGTTGGTAGAAAGTAATCCCTCAAAGAAGGTCTAGTCGGTTTCCCCACCAGTGCTGCACCATCACAAGTCAGAAATTTTTGGTAGTGGGCTCATAAAATTGAGGTGCTATCAATTCTTTCCGACTAGGTGGGTTCGAGTCGGACTCTTACAGCGGAAGCACTTGGTAATCTAGACAGGTCTATCACAACGGTTGTGGGACTTGGGGAAAAGTCGGATGGGAGCCGGGGCATGTGATGCCACCCATCCAACAGGAGTCGTATGAGATACGATTGACAAGGAGTTGTCTACCTAGATCACTTGACGGCTAGCAGTGATGCTAAAGCTCACTAGTCGACTTGCCTATTTAGGGTCCTGAATCACTAAGTAACCATCGGAGGGGTGTTGGTTCTAGTGGGAGCATAAATATTAAAAGGTTTAATATACTTGATCTTTTATGAATACATGTCTTAAGTGTTTTTGCATATTTTCTGTTGTAGATCAATGGCACCTAGCAGTCTTCCTCAGATTTCCGGTTTTGCTTTGAGAACCATCTTAGAGAAAGATAAGCTGAATGGAACTAATTTCACCAACTGGTATCGTAATCTGAGAATTGTTCTCAAACAAGAAAAGAGGGATCGTGTCCTAGACAACCCACTTCTAGTTGAGCCGGATGAGAATGCGACTGTCGCAGCCACCAATGCCTACCATCGGATTTGTGATGAATCCATGGAGATTAGCTGTCTTATGCTTGCTCACATGGAACCGGACTTGTAGCAGCAGTTCGAGAATGTTGAGGCCTACGATATGATCGAAAGCCTCAAAAGTATGTTCCAGGCTTAGGCAAAGACTGAGAGGTATCAAGTCTCTCAGGCTTTGTTGAGATGCAAGCTTAAGGATGGCGATCCACTGAGTCCGCATGTGATCAAGATGGTTGGTTACGTGCAGTCTCTGGAAAGACTTGGCTACCCCATAAGCGAAGAGTTCGCTACAGACATAATTCTGAACTCTCTTCCTAGTGCGTATGGTCAGTTCATATCGAACTACCACATGCATGGTATGGATAAGAAGCTCACTGAATTACATGGGATGCTCAAGAAGGCTGAGGCGGATCTCAAGAAAGGTGCTAGTCAAGTGTTGATGGTACAAAACAAGGCTAAGTTCAAGAAGAGTTCTTGGACTAAGAAGAAGAAGGCAAAGTCAGTAGGTAAGGCTGAGGACCCAGTCCAAAGCGCTTCCTCAGGGACTAAGCCATCTCCTGCAACCGGATCCACTTGCTTCTACTGCAAGTCGGATGGCCACTGGAAGAGGAATTGCAGCAAGTATCTGGCTGACAAAGCCAAGAGCGGAGGTTTGACTTCTGGCTTAGGTATGCTTGTTTGCAATGTTATAGACATTTATCTTGCTGATGCACCTGGTAGTTCTTGGGTATATGATACCGGATCAGTCATTCACATATGCAACTCGTTGCAAGGACTGGTAAGAACTAGGAGCGTGGCAAGAGGCGAGGTTGACATTCGGGTCAGCAACAAAGCAAGAGTTGCTGCGTTGGAAGTCGGCACGATGCAACTTCATTTACCTTTCGGATTCTTAATGGAGCTAAATAATTGTTATTATGTTCCAGTGCTTAGTCAAAACATTATTTCTGCCTCATGTTTGATGAGACAGGGCTATGAGTCAAATATTAAGAATAATGGTTGTTCTTTATATTTGAATGATATGTTTCATGGCTTTGCACCCGTCCAGGACGGGTTATTTATTTTGAATCTTGAGGGTGAATCTGTCTTTAACATAAATGTGAAAAGGTTAAAACCAAATGATCTGAATATGACTTACTTTTGGCATTGTCGGCTTGGTCATATAAGTTCGAAACGCATGAAGAGGCTCCATGATGATGGACTCCTAACTTCGTTCGACTTAGAGTTCTTCGAGACAACTGAATCCTGCCTTCTCGGCAAGATGACCAAGACACCTTTTGCAAAGAGTTGTGAAAGGGCGTCCAAGTTATTGGGACTAGTACATAGTGATGTATGTGGCCCAATGAGCACGACAGCCAGAGGTGGTTATGAGTACTTCATTACCTTCACTGATGATTTGAGTAGATATGGATATATCTACTTGATGAAACATAAGTCGGAAGCCTTTGAAAAGTTCAAGGAATTCCAGAATGAGGTACAAAATCAACTTGGCAAGAAAATAAAGTTTCTTCGGTCGGACCGAGGAGGCGAGTACATGAGCCATGAGTTTGATGACCATCTGAAGAGTTGTGGAATAGTTCCCCAGCTCACTCCTCCAGGAGTGTCGCAGAGAAACGGTGTATCGGAAAGGAGGAATCGGACCTTGTTGGACATGGTACGATCAATGATGAGTCAGACAGATCTGCCTTTATCATTTTGGGGTTATTGTCTAGAAACTGCAGCGTTCACACTAAACAGAGTACCATCAAAGTCGGTAGAGAAGACACCGCATGAGATGTGGACTGGCAAGAAGCCGAGTTTGTCTTTTCTCAAGATTTGGGGTTGTGAAGCTTTTGTCAAGCGACTTCAGTCGGACAAGCTTACAGCTAAGTCGGATAAGTGTATTTTTGTGGGGTATCCGAGGAAACCTTGGGTTACTACTTCTACAACCGAGAAGAGGGCAAAGTGTTTGTCGCTCGAAACGGTGTCTTCCTTGAGAAAGAGTTTCTCAGTCGGGGAGTCAGTGGGAGTACGGTGCATCTCGAAGAAATTCAAGAAATACCGGCTAGCAGTGAGTCGGCAAAAGCCTTAGAGGTTGAGCCGGACGTGGTACCCGAGCCGGAAATTGCACCGACACTGCGAAGATCGGCCAGATTGCGAAGTGTTCGTGATGTGATGCTGTTGGACAGTGATGAGCCGACAACTTATTCGAAAGCGATGGTGGGTTCTGATTCCGAGTCATGGCTTGGAGCCATGAGATCCGAGTTAAAGTCCATGGATGTAAATCAAGTTTGGAACTTGGTTGATCTGCCAGACGGTGCAAGACCCGTTGAGTGCAAATGGGTCTTTAAGAAGAAAACTGATATGGATGGAATCGTGTCTATCTATAAGGCACGGCTTGTCACGAAAGGGTTTCGACAAGTTCAAGGAGTTTACTACGATGAGACTTTCTCTCCTGTAGCGATGCTTAAATCAGTTCGGATCATGTTAGCTATAGCAGCCTATTTCGATTATGAGATATGGCAGATGGATGTCAAAATGGCTTTCCTTAATGGAAATTTAACCGAGGACGTGTATATGATATAGCCCAAGGGTTTTGTTGATCCGGCTAATGCTGACAAGGTATGCAAGCTTCAGAAATCCATTTATGGGTTGAAGCAAGCATCTCGAAGTTGGAACATTCGCTTTGATGAGGCAGTCAAATCGTTTGGCTTAATCAAAAGTGATCATGATTCTTGTTTATACAAGAAGTCTAGTGGGAGCAAAGTGAACTTTCTGATCTTATATGTGGATGACATATTACTGATTGGAAATGATGTCCAGATGTTGCAATAGACCAAGGAATCATTGGAAAAGAGTTTTTCGATGAAAGACTTGGGTGAGGCGACTTACATACTAGGAATCCGGATCTATAGAGATAGATCAAGGCGGCTCATTGGATTGAGTCAAAGTACATATTTGGACAAAGTGTTGAAGAAGTTCAACATGGAATCGTCTAAGAAGGGGTTCTTACCGATGTCCCATGGCGTAAAACTTAGCAAGACTCAGTGTCCTTCGACAACTGATGAGCGAAGTCGGATGAGTGCGATTCTGTATGCTTCTGCAGTCGGCTCCATCATGTACGCTATGATTTGTACTAGGCCGGATGTTTCCTATGCTCTAAGTGTTGTGAGCAGGTACCAGGCTGACCCTGGAGAAATCCATTGGGCAGTAGCTAAAAATATCCTAAAGTACTTGAGAAGGACTAAGGATATGTTCCTAGTTTATGGAGGTGAGGATGAACTCAGTGTAAAGGGTTACACGGATGCGAGTTATCTCACTGACTCGGATGATTCTCGTTTGCAATCCGGATATGTGTTTGTAATAAACGGAGGGGCTGTGAGCTGGAAGAGTTCCAAGCAAGAGACGGTGTCTGCGTCTACAACAGAGGCTGAGTATATTGCTGCCTCGGAGGCGGCAAAAGAAGCCGTTTGGATGAGGAATTTCCTCATAGATCTTGGTGTGGTTCAGGGCTCGTCTAATCTGTTAGACGTGTATTGTGACAACAATGGTGCTATTGCACAAGCCAAGGAACCTAGACAACACCAGAATAACAAACATATACTCATGTAGTACCACCTTATTCGCCAGTTCGTGGATCAAGGTCATATCAAGTTATGCAAGGTACACACGGATGCAAACATTGCGGATCCGTTGACAAAGCCACTTCCACAGGCAAAGCATGAGGCGCACCTGAGAGCTATGGGCATTAGATGCCTAGACATATGATGTCGGATGATTGACTCTAGTGTAAGTGGGAGACTGTTGGGAATATGCCCTAGAGGCAATCATGTATGATGTTATTCCCAATGTATTCATAAAGTTATGGTCCATGTATGAACTGCTGATATGTATCATCGAATATGTGATTTGATTGTGGAACTATATATTCATGTTGTTCATACTAATTGTCCTTGGTCATTGAGGTTGTGCTGGACACACAACTTAGACCAATGTGAAAGTCGGTAGATGACTAGGTTCCACTTGTCATGGGCATGGAGATGCTATTCCGACTTACACGGATTCGGCTAAAGAGTTTAGCGAGTCGGACTGACCCATATTGAGATGCAACGAACAAGTCGTCATTTGCATGTCTCAATCAATGTAATCCTTAGACTTGAGGTTATTGCACAATCCGAGTTGAGGATCACCGACTTAGGTTCTGTCAAACGATGTTCCGTCACTGGGAAGTTATAAAGGCAGAGTTCGGGTCAACTGAGAATCAAGCTGCGTGATGTGAATAACCAAGACGGGATTTTGCCCCTCCATCCGGAGAGATATTCTCTGGGCCCTCTCGGAAGATATGATTCGGAAAGCATGGCCATGCGCGTCTCGGATAAGTGTTAACTGAGGCAGCCGACTAAGAGTTAGTCGGATGAATCACTTATCTCGGATCGAGAAAGAGAGTCGGACTATTTAAGGGATGAAGATCATTTGCCTATAGTCCGACAAGGTATGTCGTGAGGCAAAAGGGACTCAGACAAAGTCGCATTGGAAGGTATGTCGTCATGACTTATTGGTACTTGTGAGTTGGCACGTTCTGCTAGGAGCCGCTACCAACTGATCGATCACGAGTGAGACTCAGAATCGTGTCCGGGTTACCATGAGCCTGTCGGGTCACACACTTAAGAGCGGGAGCAGTTTGGGTTAGACCCAAACAGGAAACCTATTTGGGTTGGACCCAAATAGTGACATGGACTTAGTCAGCAAGTGAGACTTGCAGTGGCAAATATAGGCCTTTTAGTGAATGGGCCACAAGTGAGTGGAGCCCACTTTTACTCCCTATATAAGCTGGGACACAGGTGCTTAGAGCACAAGGTTAGGTCACTCCATGTGTTGGAAACCCTAGCTCCAGTCCAGTCCTATCGCCGTCGTACCGGACCTAGCAGTCCATCGCCGGCGCTCCTCCTTGTACGTGTGGATACCGGCGGAGGTGTTGTACGATTCAGCACTTCGACGATCGTGAAGAAAGAACGGATCGTGGATCATGGAACCGGAACGGATCGCGAGGACTGCACTGCATCAAGCGACATGCTTCATCAATTCCGCAACTGCGCGTCTAGTGGTAATCCTCATGGCCTTCTACCTGAGCTGGATCTTGGGATCACCGCGTAGGAAAAAGTTTTGTTTTTCTCTGCGTGGCCCAACAGACCAGTGAAGAAGTCGATACATCGACTATCAGAACCAAGGGCAAAAGCGGTCAGTATGGAAGTCAACAGACTCCTCGACGCCAACTTCATACGAGAAATCAAGGAGAGCCCCTGGGTAGCAAACCCCGCGCTTGTTCCTAAAATGGACACGGATATGCTGCGGATGTCTATGGACTTCACTTCCCTGAATAAGCATTGCCTGAAGGACCACTTTTTATCGCGGATCGACCAGATAATCGATTCCACCACGGGATGCAAATGCCTCTGTTTCCTCGACGCCTACTCTGGCTATCTCCAGATTCGAATGAAGGAAGAGGAATAGGAGAAAACAACCTTCATCACGCCTTTCAGCGTCTTCTGCTAGACAACAATGCCCTTCGGGCTAAAGAATGCAGGAGCCACCTACCAGCGGTGTATGCAGGTCTGCCTCAAGAGCCAACTTGGCCGGAACATCCAGGTCTACATCGACGACATCGTCATCAAAACCAAGGTGGAGGCCTCGTTACTCGACAATCTCCATGAGGCCTTCGACAACCTCGACCGTTACCGGATCAAGCTAAATCTAGAAAAATGCGCCTTCAGCGTACCATCTGGGCAACTACTCGGATACCTCATCTCTTCCAGGGGAATCGAGGCTAACCCGAAGAAGATAAAGGCCATACTAGACATGGAGAAGCCAAAGAACATCAAAGGTGTCCAGTAGATGGCTGGGCGAATTGCGGCGCTCAGTCGATTCATCAGCCGAATGGGCGAAAAGTTGCTACCGTTCTACCAGCTCCTCCACAAAGCTGAGAAGTTTTAGTGGACAGACGAAGCACAAGAGGCATTCGAAGATCTCAAGCACCTACTCTCCACCTCGCTCGTGATAGTGATGCCCAGAAAAAGGGAGCCCATGTTGCTATACATCTCCGCCACCAACCAGGTAGTTAGTACTATGCTAGTAGTGGAACGAGCCGAAGAGAACAAAGTCCACGGGTGCAACGCCCAGTGTACTACCTCAGCGAGGTGCTCACACCGACAAAACAGCAGTACCCGCACTATCACAAGCTGGCATATGGCGTCTTCATGACAGCCTGCGACTGTGCCACTACTTCCAGGAGCACCCCATCATTGTAGTAAATGATGCTCCACCAGGGCACATCATCAACAACCCTGATGCCACAGGATGAGTCGCGCTTTGGGGTATCGAATTTTCTCCATGGGACATTACATATGAGAAACAAGATGCAATCAAGTCGCAAGTTCTCCCGGATTTCCTCGTTCACTGGATGGAGAACCAGCTCCTAGACACAACAGATATGTCCTTCCAATGGACAATGCACTTTGACAGATCCAAACATCAAGAAGGAGCTGGCACCGGTGTCATCCTGATGTCGCCGCAAGGTGATAAAATGAGATATGTTCTGCGAATGAAGTTTCACGCTTCCAACAACGAAGCAGAATACGAGGCATGTTCCATGGGATGCGGATGGCCAAAGCCTGCGGTGCAACGTGACTCATCATCTATCATGACTCCAAGATTGTGGTAGACCAAACCATGAACCAGTGCGATGCCCTAAGCGACGACATAAATGCCTACCGCAACCTCTACGACGCACTCGAAGGAGACTTCGACAGCTGTGAACTACGGCGCGTGGGCCGTGAAAGCAATGATAAGGCTAATACACTTGCCAACATAGGGTCCACCTGTGCTCCAGTGTCACCCACCATATTCCTGGAACAAACCTATGAACGCTCCATCAAGCCAAAGACTCCAGAGCAACCAGCTAGCACATCAAAGGACTTGGGGGTTGCGCCGCTCGAAGGACTCGAAAATCCTGATGATAAAGAACAAGGAACTAGACTCGAAGGTCCCATGGAGGTCATGCTCATCGCGCCATCCTAGACGGAACCATACATCACATACCTGCTTAGTAAAAGGCTGCCAGATGACCTGACAGATGCACGACACATAGCACGATGCTCAAAAGCTTTCACCATCATCAACGACGAGTTGTACAAGCGCAGCATCACAGGAGTCCTTCAACGATGCGTCTCCAATGGTGATGGGGGAGCCGTCCTCCTCGAGATACACAAAGGCACATGCGGCCATCACGCTGGGAGCCGTGCCCTCGTCACCAAGGCTCTATGAGCTAGTTTCTATTGGCCAACAGCGATGCACGATACCAAGGACAACGTCCAAAAGTGCAACGCCTGCCAAAGATTCACGAATAAACCACACGCACCTAGCGCAGAACATAGGCCAATACCTATGGCCTAGCCCTTTGCGCAATGGGGATTCGACATGGTTGGCCAGCTACAAAAGTCATCACGTGGAGGTTACACTTTCCTCCTTGTCGTAGTCGACAAGTTCACCAAGTGGATCAAGGCCATGCTGGTGACGAACCAGACAGGCGCCACCACCATCAAATTATTTGAGTCCATCGTCTTTGGGTTAGGGGTGCCACACAACATCATCACCGACAACGGGACAAACTTCACCTTGAATGAGTTCCAGGATTTCTGCGAAAACCTGGGAATCAACATCAGCTATGCTTCGGTAGCAAATCCCCAGACAAACGGTCAAGTCAAGAAGGCCAACGGCCTCGTCTACAACGGCATCAAGAAAAGGCTCCTCAGACCACTCGAACAGGCAGCTGGGTGCTATCCTGAGGAGCTACCATCAGTACTACGGAGCCAGCGCACAACTCCAAACAGCGCTACGTGCTACACTCCATTCTTCTAAAGGGGACATGCCCTGAGAGGCAATAATAAAGTTGTTATTATATGTATTCCAAGTATATGATAGATGTTTATTTTGCATGATATAATTGTATTAAAAGGAAATGTTAATACATGTGTGTTTAGTAAACAAATAAAGAGTTCCTAGTTATGCCTCTCTTATAAACTAGCTTGTTGATTAACAAGATGATCAAGGTTTCCTAATCATGGACATTGGATGTTGTTAATAACGAGGTCCCGACATTGGTGAATGATGTGATGAACATCGATCCGAAGTATAGAATTACAATCAAAGTCATTATGTTTATATTTCTATAACATATATGAAGTAATCTTAATCCTTAGACCATGAGATCATGTTAATTGCTAACACCAGAAGAATACTTTGATAACATCAAACGTCACACCGTAACAGGGCGA
Source organism: Avena sativa (assembly GCA_916181665.1). Lineage (NCBI taxonomy): Eukaryota > Viridiplantae > Streptophyta > Magnoliopsida > Poales > Poaceae > Avena > Avena sativa. Next base: position 186,459,116 of record OV702289.1, on the reverse strand, counting down.
CCATAAAGATGGTTTTGGGTACTGCAAAGGTGTTCTGTTGAGGCTCATGGATCAAGAGTGGAATTTGTCAATCCCAATTATGGATAGATATACTCTAGGCCCTCTCGGTGATATCACATTAAGATAGCTTGCAAGTAAGTGATGTGATCACTAGAATGTTATATCACGGGAACAAGAAAAGAGTGCATGTCGGTAACAAAATCAAACTAGGTATTGAGATAGCGCTGATCGAATCTCGGACATGTAATATATCGCAAGACAAATGGATTTAATTACTATCGTTAAAGGTTCTCTCGATCATAGAAGTCATCGTTGAATGTGTGGGAGTTAGTATGGATCTCCAGGTCCCGCTTCTGATTATTAATCTAAGAGGGGTCTCGATCATGTCTGCATTATTCGCGAACTGTAGGGTGACACACTTAACGGTTACCAACACCATTTGGAGCAAATGTTCTATACGAAAGAAATGCAAAGCGCTAGAATTATGTCAATGGACACCAAAACTGTTTCGGGTGAAATTGCTGAAATTGGTTTTGCATGTGATATTGAAATGTTGCAGGGGGTTTTATGTGAATGTTTTTTAATTAAAGTAATTAACAAAATTATGAATAAAATAAATAAAAGAGTTTTATTAAATGAGAGTTGCTTTAAATTTGGTGGAAATTTAATGCATGTGAGTGGGATTTTGATGGAGGCAAAATTGATGTGAGTGGAGCTTCCACCACATGAATGAGGAAGAGGTGGGGGCACCCCCCCATGAGCACCGACCATGGGAGGGAGCAACCCCCTCTCCTATAAAAGGCCCCCCTCTCAAATCACACCTCCTCATGAAGGATCTCTCCCCCCCCTCTAGAATTATTCCCACATGGTCTCGGATTAGCGAGATACATGTTCCTGGTGGCATTTTGTCTAGAAGGAGTTGCTACTTCTGTTGCATCGCTAGAGCAAGGAGGTGGAGATTGTTCGGTGGCCTGAACGTGTGTGCCAGGACGGATGCGCTCCTGATTTGCAGCGCTAGGACTTCCAAACGATCTTGAGATAGGCAAGCGTTCGACTACAATATCCACGAGTTCAATCTTGTTACACTTTGTCGGTATTCGAGGGTATGTTTTGTATGGATGTACATCCACCCGTTGCTTGTATCGAGTAGATAGATCTTGGAGTATAATAGTTCCCATCATAGGAAATTTTTTTTCTATGCTTCAAACCCAATAGTGATATCAGAGCCTGATCTATGCGTATATACTTTGCACGGGTAGTACACATATGAGTATGTGGGCGATGATGATCATGTTATTGCATCTTATATGCATTTTGGATATTGGTGGCATAGTGGGATGAAGCGGCTTGGACTAACTTTACATGTCCTTGCACATGAGACCTGTTCCACGCTTGACATGAAACTAGTTTTGCATAAGTGGCTAGTGGGTGTCTGTCTCTCCTACTATAGTCAATATCTGATTTACAACAAGTTGCTAATAATTTGGTTATCATCGTTGTGGTTCCATGTTCGTAGGTAAGACCGATTCTATCTTCAAAAGCCCTAAGCCACATAAAACTTGCAATTGATAAATTAAAAGTGTCTAGTTTAGATCGTTGTTGGGCTAGTGTCATGATATGGTAATGTTGTAAGTTGAGGTATAGTTGATACTCTTACAACACACCTAACGTGTAAGTTCCATAGACCTTGGCCTTACACACAAAGGAATGATAAAGCTCATACCATGATGCACATGATAGTGATCAAGTGCAAGAACCATGTCATTTCACTTTACACATATGATGTTTGCATCTTATATTGCTTGTTTGGAGTTTTAGTAGAATTATAAGATGATCCCTCATTTAAATATCAAGATAAAAATGTATTCTTCCTTAAGTAAGCACCGTTATATGGATCGTGTTTTGAGACATCACGTGATGATCGGGTGCACTTGACTCTGCGCTTTCATACAACGGGTGTAAGACAGTTTTACACACGCGAGTACTAAGGTTCTTACTTGGTGAGCCTAGCATGTACAGACATGGCCTCGGAACACGGACTGAAAGGCTAAGCATGAGTCATATAGTTGATATGATGCCCATATAGATGCTCGCCTTTGAAGCTACATCGACTCACATGATGATCGGACTTGGTGTAGTGGATTTGGTTCGTGTAATCACCAAAAAGACACGAGGGATGTTGTTTTTGAGTGGGAGTTCATTCGTAATTTGGATTAGTTGAACTCGATCTATCATAAACTTAGTCTAAACTTTACAAATTCTATTGTAGATGGCACCACCTGCTTGTAATTTCAATGTGTTCATGGAGAAAGAGAAACTTGTGGCAAATGGTAGCAACTTTACCAACTGGGCCATGAATTTGAGGATTCTCCTCACTGCTGCACAAAAGAAATATGTGCTAGAAGTGCCGCTAGGCCCCCCACCAGCTCCTGATGCCCGTGACAAGGAAAAGAACATCTATTTGACTTGTTAGGAGGACCACAACTTAGTTCATTGCGGCATATTGTATGGGCTAGATCCGGAACTTCGAAAGCATTTCGAAAATGGCAATGCCTTTGATACCATGGGTGAATTGAAAATGATTTTCGAAACCCATGCTGCCATAGAGAGATATAATGCTTCTGAAAAGTTCTTTAGCTGCATGATGGAAGAGAACAGCTCCGTTAGTGAGCACGTACTCAAAATGTCTAGGTACGCTGATAAACTTGTGTCCTTGGGAATAACGATTCCCATTGACTTAGGCATACATCATGTTCTCCAATCTGTGCCACCTAGCTATAAGAGCTTCGTGATGAACAATAATATGCAGGGCATGAAGAAGTCTCTCCTCGAGCTTCTATCAATGCTTAAAACTGCAGAAGTGGAGATCAGGAAAGAGCATCAAGTGTTGATGATCAATAAGACCACTGGTTTCAAGAAGGGAAAGAAGGGCGACAAATCTGTTGCCGCACCTGAAAAGAAATCCCGAGCTGGCCCTAAGTCTGATACCGAGTGCTACTATTGCAAGGGGACTGTCCATTGGAAGTGCAACTGCCCCAAGTATTTGGTGGACAAGAAGGCCGGCAAGACAAACAAAGGTATGTGCGATATACATGTTATTGATGTGCACTTGACTAGTACTCATAGTAGCACCTGGGTATTTGATATAGGATTGGTTGCTAATAGATGTAACTCGATTTAGGGGTTGTGGAACAAGCGACAGCTAGCAAGGGATGAGGTCACGATGCGTGTCGGCAATGGATCAAGAGTTGATGTGATCGTCGTCGGAACGCTGCCTCTCCATATGCCATCGGGATTAGTGATAAATCTTAATAATTGTTATTTGGTGCCTGCACTGAGCATGAATATTGTATTCAGATCATGTTTGTTGTGAAGCGGTTATTCATTTAAATCTGAAAACAATGGTTGTTCGATTTATATGGATAATATCCTTTATGGTGATGCACTTGTGATGAATGGTTTATTTCTGTTGAATCTCTATAGTACTATCATGGGAATAACCACGGCAGTCACTACCAGGGGTAGCGATTGGAAGGATTTGGGACAAGAGTGGGCATCCATCTGCAGAGCGAGATGAGGGCAAAGACACAGGGATTTACCCAGGTTTGGCCCGCCGTAGGGTAAAGACCTACTCCTGCTAGATTGTATTATCGAGTGAGTACAATGGTGGCGAGTTCGGTGGCTAGGCAGCGAGTCGATGAGGTGTATGATGGAACGTGAGTCTAGAGAGTACCCTAGGGAGGTTTATATATGGGGTACCTCGCTGGGGTTTACACATACACAACCGAGTTAGTTAGGGACTTGGAGGATTTGACCTAATCCGACCAGGCTTCTGCTATGCTTCTGGGCCTCCAGCTTCTGGTTATTAGGCTCCTTCTCAGTCACATTCCAGTCGCTGTCCTGCAGGCCCGCTCGTAGAGGCCCTACCCCGGTTGAAACATCCTGCTAGGCATACCCCATTTGGCATATCCCCATCAGTAGTCCCCGAGGCCAATCTTGGTTTGGCGCAGGTGTTCATTTGGCAGTCGGAGTAGGCGAGTCCAATTTGGATGCCCGGTCGAATCGGCAATGGACTCCCTCAATGAAGGAGGAAGCTTCTTCAATATGTCTTTGGTCGCAACTTTGGCGAATGGAATTAGGCCTGAGTCGCCACACCTAATTAAGCATAAGGGCTGGCTATCGGTGAGTCGAGTGAGTGAAGTTGGACCGTCAATTTATTCAAACTAGCCGTTGGGTAACCCAATGGTACCTTCGGCGCAATTACCGCAGGGTAACAGCTACTCCAAAATTGGTAGGTAACATCCCTTTATAAGGGGAGTGACACGGGGAGCCACGCATCTTCCCCGCATTTCTCCGCCCCCGCACATCCTCAGTCTCTCCACCTTCCCCGATCCAAAAGTTCTGGAGAGTGAATCCATTCCTCCTGATGGCGCCTCCGAAGGATCTGTGGGGAAAATCCAAATGCACCATGGCCACCTTGAAGTCCTTCCAGGACACGGGCATCCTCTGCAAGGGGAATTGGGGAATCCCCACGCCTGGCGAGATGGAGCTGAAGCCTCGCCCTAGTGAATTCATCTGCTTCTAGAGCCACTTAGAAATAGGGCTAGGCTTCCCAACATCTCTCTTCTTTTGGTGATTCTGCGTGTATTACGTGATCAAGCCATCGGATCTAGGGCCGCACAGCATGGAGCATCCCGCGATCTTTGTCGCCTTCTGTGAAAGTTACCTTGGGTGTCGCCCCTACTTTCCCTTGTGGCTAGAGTAGTTCCATGGCCGCATCGGCCACGAAGGAGTCGGTGGCCCCATCCAGCTGGTGGACGGAGTCACGTTTCAGCTGAAGCCCAAGGCCACCTTCGTGAAGCTTCTGCTGCCGAAGAAAGCAGCTAGCAAGTGGAAGAAGAGCTAGTTTTATGTGAAGGAGTCTACCCCATTGGCGAGGTGGTGCTCCCGATATACACCACCGAGAGGAGCGAGCCACGTCGGCTATCGATGACTGATGTCTGCAAGAGCATAGATCGTTTGTAGCTAGTTTCGATGTACAGATATTGATCCCACAGGGAGCTCAAAGGTAAATGTTTATGGGTGAAGTCTCTGTCACACCCGAAGTTGTCACAGGTCTTCGAGTGAGTTAACTGCAAGTGTTGAAATAGTAATGGGGTTTTGATTAAATGAGATGTATTTAAATAGAACTAAAATGTAAACTGCAAAAATATAAATCATAAAAGTAAAGAACGATTTGGTTGTTTGTTGTTTCCTGCAGATGATGAAAGAAGGCGCGGGGAGATTTAGTTCATGGTGATAGTGACTGTGCCAGGTGGACGAATGATAAATGTAACAATTATAATCTTATAAATATATGTGTAGGCGAGCAACCCATAATTAGCTGGAACTCCTCTTGGTAGATTTCATCCCAACTTCAATAATCCTACTAGCCTGTTACCAAAACCATGGTCAGTCACTAGACAATTAAGACCCTTCAGGTCGCTTAGCGATTAAGCTCCTTGGATCGGACTAATGCAATAAGCACAGTGGTTCCTCGTTATCCTCGAGTCTACTAGCTTTCCATTGATATCCCCGTGTCACTCGGGGGGTTGCCGGTCTGCTAGCGAGCAAGATCCTATGTATGTAGAACAAAGCATCATGTTGTTTGGGCCCTTAATTGGACAACAAGCATTAGGCATCTCACAGATAGTCAAGCACACATAATATAGTAACTAAAATCAATCACAAACTAATGGAAAATATATGAAGGCACATCACATCTCAGCAATCCCTTACATCTCCCACGCCCAAGGAACTTACTCACACATGAGAGAAGAAAGCATCATCGATATAATTAAATAAAGGGAGTTCTTATCGATATTACCATGGAGATCCTCAATAAGAATAGCAAAGAAATCCAACACAATTCAAGATAGGAAGAAACAATCTCAAACCCTAGTCTTGCAAGGTGAAGATCTCTCTCTCAAGTACAAGTAATGGCTATGGGGGTGTGTTGGCTAGGAGGTCGAAGATCGTGGAGCGAGATGAAGAACGACTTCTCCTCCTTCTCTGGATCTCTTCTCTCTCCTTTCTGGATGGGATGGCGGCTGTTGTGTTCTATTTTTGCCTCTAGCGTCTTCACGGAAGTTGTCCCTTTTCACAAGACAGAGGCGGCGGCAGCTGCACGGCAGGAACTATACGGCCAGAAAAATGTTCCCGCCATATAGTTGCTCGTTAAAGCGTCTGTTTGCCTCCCTTGATTGCTTCCAAAAAGAGACTTGCTTATTTTCGCCTGAATATTGTGTTTCCCTTGTTAAAACCTTCTATTGATGTTCAGAACCTAAAACACACATTAAAAACCAAGTTTTCTTCGCTACCGAAGTATTAGCCTTAGGTAAAGCTAGAAAACAATCAAATCCAAAGGAAACCCATCAATAAGAACCATCAAAAATATGTCGAATCTCACAGCTAGCAGCAGCTACGTACATTTTTTAGTTCTATGTATAGAACTTTCGGAGGCGGTTTACATTCCTTGGCCGCCTGACTTCGAGCTGGTCGTTGCCTCGTATGTCGATGAGGTAGTAGGCGTCGTTGCCAAGGCCTCGCCCTATGGCGAATGGCCCCTCCCACGGGGGAGAAAGCTTGCGCATGCCCTTCTTGTCCTAGACCAGTCGCAGGACCAGGTCGCCCTCCTGGAAGCTACGAGTCCAGACTCAATGGTTGTGGTAGCGACGAACACCTTGCTGGTAGATGGCGGTGCGAGAGTGAGCTAGGTCGCGTGCTTCGTCGACCCCGTCCTTGTGGCGACCTCATTATCCGCCTTCGCATAGTTGACAACCCGAGGAGAGTCGAGTTCCAGGTCGGTTAGCATGACGGCCTCAGCGCCGTATACCATGAAGAAGGGCATGAACCCTATTGAGCGGTTGACGGAGGTAAGGATGCCCCATATCACGAAGGGTAGTTCTTCGACCCAGTATCCAGGGTTCGCTCGAGGGGGGCCTGTAGTCGCGGCTTCAGGCCATGGAGGCGCTTTGGTTGGTGCGCTCTGCTTGACCGTTCGACTCTGGGTGGGCGACTGAGGCAAGGTCGAGTCGTATGTCGTGCTCTTCGCAGAAATCAGCCATGGCGCCTTTGGCAAAGTTGGTGTCGTTGTCCGTGATGATGTTGTGCGGGTAGCCGTACCGATAGATGAGCTCACGGAGGAATTTGGTAGCGGTCTTGTCGTCGCACTTCTTGATTGGCTTGGCCTCCACCCACTTGGTGAACTTGTCGACTGTGACCAGGAGGTGGGTGAAGCCAGATGGGGCCTTTTTGATTGGTCCCACCATGTCGATACCCCATACGGCGAATGGCCAGGTGATGGGGATGGTCTTGAGGGACGAACTAGGTATATGCATCTGGTTGGCGTACTTCTGGCACCCGATGCACCGTTGGACGATGTCGGTGGCGTCGGCGTGTGTAGTGAGCCAGTAGAAGCCATGTCGCATGGCTTTGGTGACTAGCAACCGGGCCCTGGCTTGGTGGCCGCAGTCGCCAGCGTGGATGTCCTGAAGAATCTTGCGCCCTTCTTCTGGCTATACGCACCGCTGGAATACGCTAGTCATGCTGCATTTGTGGAGCTCGTTGTTGATGATGACGAAGGATTTGTAGTGGCGTATGATCATTCGCACCTGTCTCGTTAGTGGGAAGGACCTTGTGCTCGAGGAAGGCGACGTATGGTGCGGTCCAGTTGCTGGGCTCCGTGATCATGGCGACCAGGGCGGGTTCGTGCTACAGGGTATCCCGATGTCGATCTCCTTCGGAGGGGAGACCAAGGGCTTGTTTATGATGTCGAGGAAGACACCCGCAGGTGGTGTTTGACGGTCTGACCTGATACAGGAGAGTGCGTCAGCCTCCTCATTCTTTTGCCTATCGATCCACTCGACGGAATAGCCAGCGAAGTGGCCCCCCAGCTGGTCCACCGCTTGGCGATACGCTATCATGGTGGGGAAACAGCCTCACAGGTACCAACAACTTATTCGGCAACGAGGTCGGTGTCGCTGTAGCACCGTAGGCGATTAACATTCATCTCCTTGGTGGCCCGCATGCCGTGAAGGAGGGCCTCATACTCGGCCATATTGTTGGTGCAAGGCGTGAAGTCGAGTTGCATCACGTAGCAGAGCTTGTTGCCTTTGGGGGAGGTGAGTACAATCCCAGCCCCTGTGTCGTCCGTGTTCTTGGACCCATCGAAGTGGAGCGACCAGTAGTGGAGATAGGGCAGCTTCTCCGGCTACTGTGCTTCTTCCCAATCACCGAGGAAATCCGCCAAGGCTTGCGACTTGATCACCTTACGTGGCTCGTACTTGATGTTGTGGACGCCGATTTTGATGGCCCACTTGGCGACTCGCCCAGTCACCTCGCGATTGCGGATGATGTCCTGCAGCGACGCGGAGGAGACGACCGTGATGGGGTGCTCCTAAAAGTAGTGCGGGAGCCGTCGCTGGGATCTAAAGACCGCGTACACCAGTTTCTAGTACTGCGGGTAGTGTTGCCTTGAGTCCATTAGGACTTTACTGATGTAGTAGACCGGGCGTTGTATGGGGTGCTCATTGCCCTCTTCTGGTCGCTCGACGACCATCATGGCACTGACAATTCGAGTGGGGGCCATGACGTAGACGAGCATTGGCTCTTTGTCGACTGGGGTGGCGAGTAGTGGTGCTGCGAGCAGCACTTCCTTGAGCGCATTGTCCGCTTCTTCATCCCCTTGGAACATGGGGTTCTTGCGCATGAGGCAGTAGAGGGGCATTGCCTTCTCACCGAGCCGAGGGATGAAGCGACTAAGAGCTGCGACTCTCCCAGCCAGCTTTTGAATGTCGCACAGGCACTCGGGTTTCCCGAGCCACATGATGGTTTCGATCTTGGTGGAGTTTGCCTTAATGCCTCACTTGGAGACGACGTACCCCAAGAGTTGTTCGGTGGGCACGCCGAAGGTGCACTTCCCTAGGTTAAGCTTGATCTTGTACCTCCATAGATTTGCAAAGCTTTCGGCTAGGTCGGCGAGCAGGTCGCTCTGGCGGATGGACTTTACCACCACGTCGTCGATGTAGACGTGGATGTTGTGGCCAATTTGACTCGCAAGGCAATCTTGCATACACCTTTGGTAAGTTGCGCCGGTGTTCTTGAGGCCGAACGTCATAGCGGTGTAGTAGAAGGCGCCTAGTGGTGTGAAAGAATGCCGTTTTTTCTTCGTCCTCGACCGCCATCTTGATATGGTTGTACCCAGAGTATGCATCGAGGAAGCACATCGACTCCGAGCCTGCAGTCGAGTAGATGATCTTGTCGATGCGGGGGAGGATGAACTCCTCCTTCGGGCATTGGTGTAGTCGATACACATTCTCCAAGTGTTGTTCTTCTTCAGAACTAGGATTGGGTTTGCAAGCCACTTGGAGTACTTGATTGGCCCGATGAAGCCTGCAGCGAGGAGATGTTGCACTTCTTCAGCGATTGCTCAGTGGCGCTCTTCATTGAAGGGCCGTAGCGACTGCTTCACCGATCGCACTTTAGGGTCGGTGCTAAGTTTGTGCTCAGCAAGTTCCCTCGAGACACCAGGCATGTCAGAGGGTTTCCATGCGAAGATGTCACGATTCTCATGCAGAACCCGATGAGTGTGCTTTCCTATGCAGGACTCATGTTTGTCCCGATGGTGACCGTCTGGCTGGAGTCGCCCAGGACGAGCTCAACGGTGTGAGTGCGCATGGCCGCCTCGAAAGTTGTTCCCCCGGAGTTCTCTGAGGTGGGCTTCTTCAGAATGGTGGGTCGTCTTTGTCAACGTTTCTCGCGTATTTCTCAAGCTCATCCGCGTGGTTGGTTTCCGCGGAGATGATGGTGTCGGTGAGCTCGGCGCCTTTGTCCTCGCACTCCACGGCCATATCGGGGTCGCCGTGGATGGTGATGATGCCGCTTGGGCCGGGGATCTTCATCATGTTGTAGGCATAGTGTAGGGCCACCATGAATTTGCCGAACGCCTAGTGCCCCAGGACGCAGTGATAGGGGCTTCGGAAGTTCACCAGCTCGAATACGATCCGCTCGGTGCGAAAGTTTGCTGGTGTGCCGAAGGTGACTGGTAGCATCACCTTGTCGATCGGGAATGCCTTCCGACCGGGGATGATGCCGTGGAAGGTGGTGAGGGTCGACTCGATCATCGACTCCGAGAGGTGTAGCCTCTTGAACGTATCGAGGTACTGGATATTGATGGAGCTTCTGCCGTCCATCAGCGTCTTGGGTAACCAGTAGTCGGCCACTTTGGGCCTAACCGCCAGGGCAACTAGCCCTAGATATTCGATCATGGGCGTGTGATCTTGGTGACTCTAGGTAATGCTTTGCTCAGACTAGATGAGGAAGCGGGCAACGTCGACCTAGGTCACCGCATTAACGGAGACCGTGTGGGTAAGCACCTTCTTCTCGCGTTTGGTGCCGAGCCTAGTGAAAGTGTGCAGCGAGCCGGCGGCGTTGCCGAATCTGCCAGTGTTGTCATTGTCCCTTGGCGGGTTGTTGTTGGGGTCCTCTCTTGCTCGCCTTGCCTTCTCAATCTCCTTCAGAGAATTGCAGTCTGCAGTGGTGTGAGTGGCATGCTTCCCCTTCCTGCTGTGGTAGACATAGGGCTAGTTGCGTAGGGTGGTAGGGTCGAATTTCGGCCTCGCCGCTTTGTTGGAGCGGTAGTTTCCACTGCCGCGATAGTTTCCTCCATCTTGATGGAAGTTCTTCAGGTCGCGATGCCCGTAGCCAGCATTGGCGATGAAGTCGACTCGCCCGTCACTGTGGCATTAGCGGTGAGGCGAGTGTTGCTATAATGCATGTCACGCTATCGCCCGTTGTCGTTGCCGCCAGTGCGGTGTCTTCCCCCTAACTCGTCGTTGGAGTCTTGGTTTGGGTCCTCCTCAGCGTAGCGCTTGGCGATCTCTAGGAGGTCGGGGATGTTGTTGAGCATCCGGTAGACCCTCTTTATCTTGGTGACCAGGGGTTCGTACTGGTGCGTGTTTCTTAAGCAGTGGATCACCGTGTCTGGGTGGATGTTGGAAGCGTTGATCCACAGGTCTTGCCACCACTGGACCCAGTGGCAAGTCGACTCGCGCTGTCCCTGGATGCATTGCTCTAGGTCCTCGATGGTGGTGGTGTGGGCGTAGGTACCCTCGAAGTGCCTGACAAAGGCCTCTCGCATTTCCTCCCACGAATCAATGTTGTCCGCGAGGAGGGTGATAATCCATTGTCGGGTCGCTCCCTCCATCATCAGGGGGAAGTAGCGGACGGCGAGCAGGTCGGTGTGGCCGGCGATCCCCATCGCCATGAGGTATGTGTCGACCCATACCACTGGGTCGTACGTTGGATCATACTTTTCAATCTCCTTTGGTGCCTTGAAGTTTGCTAGGTACTTTTTGCCTCGGATAATTGTCTGAAACACTGCGGGCCAACTTGGCTGAGTGAGCCCCTTGGCTCTGGCTCACCGTGGTTGGTGAGGGTGTGCCACAGATCATGCGGCTGGCGGGCTCGCCAAGCCTGGTTGTTGACGATGTGTGTCCGCGCATCGATGGGTTGGCCGTTGGTGGCAACCGTGTTGTTCGCAGGCCGCGGCTCGTTGGTGGAGAGCGCAGGGTTTGCGGCCCGTGGTTGGAGCTACAAGGGCTTGAACGGTGGGCAGTTGAGGGTGTTAGTGACTATTGGATGGCCGCTTGAGGCTGCCCTGCTCCCCGATGAGCGGGAGTACATCTGTCCCCACGGGTCAATTCCCGCGGCTTGATGCTCGACGGCCCTAGCGAGTAGGGCCTGGGCGTACTAGATCTGTAGTGCGCCCTCTCCCTGGATGTTGAGGTTAGCGATTGCGGCTTGTCCTGTGATGACATTGTCCATCGGGGTGGAGTACAGCGGGAGCCCATTGGCATCGCGGGATTGTGGCGATATGATGATCTACGGCTGGTCCGACGGAGGCACGCGGCCTATGGGTGGCGGTGGAGCTCTAGTTGCAGGTGCCCCGGGTGGTGGGTGGTTGCTGCTGTCGGGTGACGCGTTCTCGCAAAACTCACGCTGGAGTTCAGGACGGGGCCCTGGATGCTGGAGTTCAGGCGGGTCATGATGCAGCGTTGGTGGTAGAGTGATAGCTCCTGCACCATTTGCCGCTCGAGGCAGAACTTCTCGCGCTCAGCCTGCTCCTTGCGCGTCGCCTCTTCCAGGCACAGGTGGGCTTCCCCCACCTCTATTGTCGTCGCGGTTGGAAGGATCGGCATAGAGAATGGATCTGGTGGGGCGGTCGCGCTGCTCGCCATGTAGATCGCATTGAAGCGATTGGATCTGGCACGGAAGTCCTCGGGGGACTCCGACCTGGAATCGAAGTCGAAGATCCCGAGGATGGAGGGGTCCTCAAAATCCTCAGGGTTGGAGACTCACATGATGGAGTCTTCGCGTGATGCTGCGGTGATGGATCCGGCGACCGAGGTAGGGGTCGCCGAATCGGTGTCGTCGTGTAGGGTCTTGTCGTCCGCGGCTACATCAGTTCTGGCCGCATTGCTGGTGGCCGAATCGTACTCGGAGGTGAGGCGGCTGATGTAGCGGATTTGGCCCTCCGAGAGTAGGATGCGGTGTGGCGGTGATCCGTCAATGATCACCGTCATCGTCAGGTCGACGGCATCCATGAAGCCGATGAACAGGTTGATGGTGTCGACTGGCATCACCGCGTTATGGGTGATCAGGCGCAACGCTGGGATGTAGCTGCTAGGCATGATTTGAAGGATCCTACCGCTGGAGATCATGTGGCCGGTGGCAATCGGTCGATCAATTGGTGAGTAGGGTCTCGCTGCAGAACTTAGGCCAGACTGGCCATGCCCCACGGTGGGTGCCACTATCGTGGGAATGACCACGGCAGTCGCTACCAAGGGTCGCGATTGGAAGGATTTGGGGCAAGAGCAGGCAGCCATCTGCGGAGCGAGATGAGGGAAAATACACAGGGATTTACGCAGGTTTGGCCCCTCATAGGGTAAAGACCTACTCATGCTAGATTGTATTATCAAGTGAGTACAATGGTGGCGACCTCAGCGGCTAGGCAGCGAGTCGATGGGGTGTATGATGGAACGTGAGTCCAGAGAGTACCCTAGGGAGGTTTATACATGGGGTACCTCGCTAGGGTTTACAGATATACAACCGATTCAGTTAGGGACTCGGGGGATTTGACCTAATCCGACCGGGCTTCTGCTACACTTCTGGGCCTCTAGCTTCTAGTCGCTAGGCTCCTTCCCAGTCGCATTCCAGTCGCCGTCCTGTTCAGTTAGGGACTCGGGGGATTTGACCTAATCCGACCGGGCTTCTACTACACTTCTGGGCCTCTAGCTTCTAGTCGCTAGGCTCCTTCCCAGTCGCATTCCAGTCGCCGTCCTGCAGGCCCGCTCGTAGAGGCCCTAGCCTGGTTGAAACTTCTTGCTGGGCATACCCCATTTGGCATATCCCCATCAAGTACTCATATGCATATTCATAATGTTGATGTTAAAAGGATTAAACTTGATGATGATATATCTGCATATATGTGGCACTGTCGTCTAGGTCATATTGCCGTTAAATGCATGAAGAAACTCCATTCTGATGGACTTTTGGAATCACTTGATTTTGAATCATTTGATAAATGTGAGCCATGCCTTATGGGTAATATGACTAGAATGTCGTTTTCTGGTTCAATGGAACGAGCGATAGATTTATTGGAAATCATACATACAAATGTGTGTGGTCCAATGAGTGTGTCGGTGTGAGGTGGATATCGTTATTTTGTTACTTTCACGGATGATTTGAGTAGATACGGGTATAACTATTTCATGAAACACAAGTCTAAAACCTTTGAAAAGTTCAAACAATTTCAGAATGAAGTGGAAAATCATCATAACAGAAAGATCAGATTTCTACGGTCTGACTGTGGAGGTGAGTATCTTAGTTACGAGTTTATCGCACATATTAAAGACTGTGAAATAGTTTCACAACTCACGCTTGCCAGAACACCACAACGTAATGGTGTGTCAAAACATCGTAATTGTACTTTATTGGATATGGTTCGATTTATGATGTCTCTGACTGACTTGCCACTGTCATTTTGGGGTTATGCACTAGAAACCGCTGCATTAACTTTAAATCGGGCACCATCTAAATCCGATGAAAGGACACTGTTTGAATTGTAGTTTGGAAACAAACCTAAGCTATCATTTCTTAAAGTTTGGGTTTGTGATGTTTATGTGAAGAAACTACAGCTGATAAACTCGAACCCAAAGCGAAAAAATGCATCTTCATAGGATACCCTAAAGAAACAATTGGGTATTCCTTCTATCACAGATCCGAGGGCAAGGTTTTCGTTGCTAAGAATGGATCCTTTCTAGAGAAAGAGTTTCTCGTGAAAGGCGTTCTGGCATCTTTCGTCTTCTGAAAAAATAGGATTTTCCGTATATTTTCCCGGATTTTCTGATCTTCGCGAATGTTGCCTCCAAACAGCACCTTTTCCATTAGAATCCTGACTGCAGCGGTCCATGCTCCAAAAGTCATCAACCATGCAAAAACAGATGAAATAACATAAGTATCACCTCTCAATACGAAATATATCAATGAATAATAGTGAATTAAGACATAGAATAGTGATGCAAAATGGACGTATCAACTCCCCCAAGCTTAGACTCCGCTTGTCCCCAAGCGAAACTGAGCTCAATAAACATGGCCTCAGGTTTTTGGAGTGAAGAGTCGATAAAAGAATACGGACAAGAAGCATCACATCCATCCAAAGCATAGATCATAATAGAAGACAATTCACTATTATATAACTCAACTTGTAATGAGTAAAGGAAACACAATAAAGATACATAAAGTGAATCATAATTGGTAATGGAAAACTTAGCTCTTGGTCGAAGAATAGTTGATAATTTGCTGGAGTTCACAAATAGCTGGTTTTCAATGATAGCTTTCAAAGTAGTAAACATCAAGATAAGAGCAATGTGAAAAATAAGGAACATAAGACATGATTGAATAAATCATCATATGAATGAATGAAACACAACAACTCAAAATACTTGCTGAGATAGAGAGGAAGTAGGTTTACTAACTCAACTACAAAGTAAAAGAAAGGCCCTTCAAAGAGGGAAGCAGGGATTGCAAGTCTCATAAAGAGCTCCCAAAAATTATGATACTTACTAGCTTTCAGCTCTCATTGCCCCTATCATAGGCATCTTTAGGTGATTAAGGTTAAAGTGATCAAATATGAGGATATGCATTGACAAGTTGTAAGTTGAGAATCTCATGTCCCTTGAATATGAGGGCCGCTCCTCATGCTACTCAAGTTTAGTCACCGGTAAGTTCTTGTCATCGTAAGCATATGTGTATCATTGAGAACCGCCAACGGGGTACCCCTTGCCCGATGATACGGAAGAATCCCCATATCAAAATGACAAGGCAAGCAGACAACAAGTATCTCAGCAATCTTCTTATTTACCATGGGAATATGGTGCTTTTTTCTCTCTTTCCTCTTTTCATAATATCTCTTTTTTTCTCTTTTTCTCAATCTCTATCTCTTTTTTTATAAGGAGAATGCTTCATAGATACTCGTTATGGTTATGCTGCAGGTTTCCACCATGTCAGCATAGATTAGACCAGCGGCCCAGGCGTTTCTCTAACACACATGCATAACTCCATGGACTTACAAGCTCCCCTTTCATTTCACACCAACGACATCCATAGACAAAAGAACATGATATCAACTTGGTACAAAGTACCAGTGCAATGTTGAAAGCGTTCCCCATGACAACATGGTTCTGCTAATTCACAACTTACAAAGTGCAAGCATATACGCAACATAGGTGAGCACAATGGTTTAAGTTTATTAAGTGCAAGAAAGTAAAGTGTGCCATCAAGTTCGTGAGAGCTTTAATCACTAATTTTCACATAACAAGTTTAATTTGGGAGGTAGATAAAACAAGAATTTACTTGGAATAGCAATAATGCTACTAGGTAGGTATGGTGGACACAAATGGCAAAGGTTTTGGTTTAAAGGAGTGGATGCACGAGAAGAATACCCTCTCAGTACAGGTTTTTGGCTAGCAAGGCTGGGTAGCAAGTATAAGAGTTGAAGGAAACAACCAGACATACAAGTGAATAAAACAAACATGCAATCTTCCTTGGAAGCACAAAAGATCTTAACTAGAGAATACTAAACTTATGGGCAAATCAAGAAAGAAAGATGATGAAATTATTTTTCTCTAGAGTACTTCTATCTTTTCATTCAACTCTTCAAAAATAGTGTGCTACTGACCGAGCCAGGTTTGCCAAAACCAACGAAATTAACTCAATGATCCCAAAGTGATACCAATACTAACAACAAGATCAATCATATAACCACGAATTGAAAACTAATATAAGCTATGCAAAAGAGTGAATGATAGAACTTCTCATTAATAATCCATAACGGAAACTCACACCAAGGGATACATATCTAACGAGAGAGGGAACACTTCCATAATGCAAACCATCCTACATAATAACTCCTCTATTCATGATATGACTCTACTAATAATGTAAAAAGATAGAAGATAGTGATATGATACCGCGGCACTCCCCCAAGCTTGGAACAAACCAAGGAGATGCCAAACCTGATGACAAATTACTCCTTTGGTGGTGGTGGTATCCTCTCATCTTCGTCCATCTTCCAGGGTAAAGGCTTTCCATCAACAAAGGACATCGTGGTTTCCAACATCCTGAAACTTGCAGCAGCACTTATGCGTTTAAATCTAGCCTCATACTCACATTTTTGATTTTGAACGTCATAGAACTGTGCTTGCAGTTTGTTGGTTGTTTGGCAGAGTGAGAGGACTTCGTCTTTGAGTTCAGCAGTCTCCTTTTGGTGCTCGGTGATGAGTTTGGAACAAATCATATGGATGATATCCACTTCGCGCTCCGCCATCTTCTTGTACCTAAAGACTTCTTGCTCTAGTGCTTCCATCCTGTCCTCCAGACTTCCTTCACCTTTAGGGCCTTGAACCTCTTTAATCCGGACCTCCCCACCTTCGAGCAACAACTCCTTGGGATGAATCTTCAATTCTCTCATGTATGGGTTGATGATATCTTCTAAGGAATCTCCCTCGGCTGATCCAGTGGAAGACATTGTGGCTCTAAATCTGGGATTCTACCTGGCAGAAATAGATTGAAACAAAAACACAACGAAAACACGATATATGAACCTCGGGGGATCCGGGGGGGTTATATATTACGAAGTTTCATATCAAAAGGAAGGTACTAGGAGAAAACGAGTTGGAGGCGGAGTCCGGGGTGGACTCACCACCTGGTGGCGCGGCCAGGGGAGGGCCCGCGCCACAGGGTGGTGTGAGCCACCCTGGCTCCGGTTCTGTCCCTTTTTCGCTTCGTGACTTTCCTTATTGACTCAAAACTGCAAAAATATAGTTGGATAGTATTTTCGCAGAACTTTTCTTACCAGAACTGTTACCTATTTGAAAACAGACTCTGCAGGTCTCTGAATTTGGTCTTCGATGAATTTCTCCGGAGTTATAACTTGAAAGGCATCAACATCTTCATTGTAAGAATCTCCAGCAATATAGTGTTTGAGTCATTGTCCATTCACTACTTGTGTAGTATTATCTTTTAGAGAAGAAATTTTTATTGCTCCTGAACGGTATACTTCTTCAATGATGAAAGGTCCTTCCCATTTTGATAGTAGCTTTCCTGCAAAAAATCTGAGACGAGACCTATACAATAGAACTTTCTCACCAACATGAAATTCTCTCTTAAGTATTCGCTTGTCATGCCATCTTTTAACTTTTTCCTTAAAGAGCCTAGCATTTCCATAGGCTTCACTCCTCCATTCATCTAAAGAACTTAAGTCAAATAGTCTTTTCTCACCAGCGAGCTTACAATCTCTATTTAGTTCTTTAACTGCCTAGTAAGCTTTGTGTTCTAATTCTAAGGGTAGGTGACAAGCTCCATAAACCATTTTATAAGGAGACATTCCCATAGGATTTTTGTAAGCAGTTCTATAAGCCCATAAAGCATCATTCAACTTCTTAGCCCAGTTTTTTCAGACCTATTAACAGTCTTTTGCAAGATAGATTTAATTTCTCTATTTGATAACTCTACTTGGCCGCTAGTTTGGGGGTGATAAGCTGAAGCAATTCTATGATTAACATCATACTTAGCAAGGGTCTTTCTAAAACCACCATGAATGAAATGAGAACCCCCATCAGTCATGAGATACCTAGGCACTCCGAACCTAGGAAAGATAACATCCTTAAGCAATTTTAGAGAGGTTTCCCCGTCAGCACTCTTCATAGGAATGGCTTCTACCCACTTAGTAACATAACCAACGGCAACAAGAATATGAGTATAACCTTTCGAGGGAGGGAAAGGACCCATAAAGTCAAATCCCCAGCAGTCAAAAGGTTCAATAACTAGAGAGTAGTTCATAGGCATTTCATTGCGTCTAGAAATATTACCAACACGCTGACATTCATCACAAGATAAAACAAGTTTTCTTGCATCCTTAAAAAGGGTAGGCCAGTAGAAACCTGATTGTAGCACCTTTTGTGCAGTTCTATCTCTTGCATGATGTCCTCCATAAGCACTACCATGACATTTATGCAATATCTCCTTTTGTTCATATTCTGGAACACATCTTCGCATAATACCATCCACTCCTTTGTATAAGTGTGGGTCATCCCAAAAATAATGCCTAAAATCATAGAAGAACTTCCTTCTTTGCTGAGCTGTAAAAGTTGGAGGCAAATACTTGGAGACAATAAAGTTAGCATAATCAGCGTACCAAGGGCTCCCTCGCGAGCTCACCCCTACTGCAGCTAACTGTTCATTTGGGAAACTATCATTAACAGGCATAGGGTCAAAAGAGATGTTTTCCAATCAAGATAAATTATCAGCTACAGGGTTTTCAGCACCCTTCCTATCTACAATATGTAGATAAAACTCCTGTAAAAGAGCACCCATCTAATAAGCCTAGGCTTAGCATCCTTCTTTGTCATAAGGTATTTAATAGCAGCATGATCAGTATGAATGGTGACTTTTGAGTCTACAATATAGGGCCTAAACTTATCACAAGCAAAAACAACAGCTAGAAATTCCTTTTTAGTAGTAGCATAATTCCTTTGAGCAGCGTCTAGAGTCTTACTAGCATAATGGATAACGTTTAACTTTTTATTAATACGTTGCCCAAGGACAGCCCCTACAGCAAAATCACTAGCATCACACATTATTTCAAAGGGTAAACTCCAATCAGGTGGTTGAATAATAGGGGCTGTAGTTAAAGCCTTCTTAAGAGTTTCAAAAGCTTCCCTATAATCATCGTCAAAAACGAAGGGTACATCTTTTTGAAGAATATTAGTGAGAGGTTTTGAAATCCTAGAAAATTCTTTAATAAACCTCCTATAGAAACCAGCATGACCAAGGATACTACAAATACCTTTAATGTCTCTTAGACATGGAATCTTCTCAATTGCCTCAACCTTAGCTCTATCAACTTCTATGCCTCTTTCAGAAACTTTATGCCCAAGAACAATCCCTTCATTAACCATGAAGTGACATTTCTCCCAATTGAGAACAAGATTAGTTTATTCACATCTCTGCAAAACTTTATCAAGGTTGTGTAGAAAATTATCAAAAGAAGTTCCATAGGCAGAAAAGTCATCCATGAACACTTCTACAATTTCCTCACAAAAACCATGAAAGATAGCAGACATGCACCTTTGGAAAGTAGCAGGAGCATTATATAAACCAAAGGGCATATGTCTATAAGCATAAGTTCCATAAGGGCAAGTAAAAGTAGTTTTTTCTTGATCTTGTTGTTTAAAAGAAATTTGAGAGAAACCAGAATAACCATCAAGAAAACAAAAATGGGTCTTTTTAGACAACCTTTCCAGCATTTGATCAATAAAAGGAAGCGGGTAATGATCTTTCTTGGTAACTTTATTCACTTTTCTAAAATCAATGCACATCCTATAGCCTACTACTATTATTTGAGGAATAAGCTCATCATTATCATTAGGAACAACGGTAATACCTCCTTTTTTAGGAACACAATGAATAGGACTAACCCATTCACTGTCAGCAATAGGGTAAATAATACCAGCATCAAGGAGTTTCAATACCTCATTCCTTACCACTTCGTTCATCCTGGGGTTTAAACGTCGTTGGTGCTCTACTACTGGCTTTGCATCTGGTTCGATGTTGATAGAATGCTGACATATAGTAGGTGAAATTCCTTTTAAATCATCCAGAGTATAGCCCATAGCTCCTCGGTGTTCCTTCAAAACCTCCAACAACCTTTCTTCTTCCTTTCCTGAAAGTTTAGAGCTAATAATAACAAGATATATCTTTTTATCATCAATATAAGCATATTTAAGATCATCAGGGAGAGGTTGTAGATTGAAAACCGAATCCTTTTTAGGTGGCAACGTGGTACCCAAGTCTTCTACAAGCAAGTCATGCTTAAGCATCTTAGGCTGATCACGGAGAATCCTGTCAATCTCGTTCCTTTATTCCATGAAGATTTCACTTTCATGATCTTCCATAAATTGCTACAAAGCATTGTTAGGAGCAAGAGAAATAGAAGCAAGTTGTTCAACTCTAAAATCTTCATTATGGGTTTCCTCTTCACAAGGTTCTTTAGCAAATTTCGAGAAATTAAACTCATAAGATTCCCCATCAAACTTGGTCAAGATTTTCTCCCTCTTGCAATCAATAATAGCTCCACAAGTACTCAAGAAGGGTCTACCAAAAATGATAGGATAAGTTTTACTAGCAGCTGAACCAAGTACTAGAAAATCAGCAGGATACTTAATCTTACCACATAGAACTTCCATGTCTCGTACAATACCAATTGGAGAGATGGTCTCTCTATTAGCAAGGTGAATAACCACATAAATCTCTTCCAATTCGTATGGACTGATTTCATGCATAATTTCTCTGTAAAGCTCATAAGGGATAGCACTAGAACTTGCACCAATATCACATAAACCATAATAGCAATGATCACCAATTCTAACAGAAAGCACCGGAACACTAGCCTTTTTAGTTCTATTAGGATGTGAAACAATATTAGAAGCATCCTCACAAAATACTATGTGCCCATCTTCTATGCTTTTAGTGACAAGGTCTTTCACAATTTCTACTACAGGTTCAATGTTTATTTGTTCATCAGGTTTTACAGTTCTCTTTTCACTTTTTGTGATTACATTAGTTATCATAGGATGGTACTTTACCTTTTCTGGGAAGGGAATCTTCTCGATATAAGGTTTAGGTAAGATGGGATCAATAATGCAATACTCAGCACTCCCAACAGGAACATAGTCAACAATATCTTTGTAAGGTGTATGGTATTTATTCCATCCCCTTTTTGGAATTTCGATATAGGAAGCAAAAGCTCTAAAGCAATTCATAATAACTTGCAAATCAAGACCATAAACATTACTAATATTTTGAAAGTCATCAGTTCCCATAAAAGATTCAATGCATTCATAATCATAATTTATACCTGACTTTCTACCTTTGTCATTCTCCCAAGCTTCAGCATTTTCTTGAATACGGTCCAAATGATCCCATTTAGCTTCTTCTTCCATACGAGTGAATGATCCAGCACAACAAGCATCCAATAAATCCTTATCATGAAGAGGAAGCCTTGCATAAAAGTTATTGATAATAATATTGTTGGGGAGCTCATGAATGGGACATTTGAGCATTAGTAACTTCAATCTCCCCCAAGCTTGAGCTGTACTCTCTCCATTGAGAGGCCAAAAGTTGTATATTTGATTCCGATCTTTATGAATCTCACTAGGAGAATAAAACTTTGAATAAAAGAGAGGCACTATTTCCTCCCATTCCAGAGCTTGACCATTCTTCAGCAGCTTATACCATTCCTCAGCTCTTACTTTCAGCGATAATGAGAATAACTTCTTCTTAACTTGATATGTAGTAATACCTGCACACTTGAACAACCCGCATAATTCGTGTATAAAAAGCAAATGATCACCGGGATGGACAGTTCCATCCCCCACATAGTAGTTATCCATAACATGATCAATAATTCTTGTAGGTATTTTGAAAACATCATTCTCAGCAGGTGGTGGCTTATCTACTACCTTAGCAGTGGTAGTAGCATTACCAAATAAGAAACTCAGCGAATTATCCATAACGAAAATAAAGCAACTTGCAGAAGTAACCAATACTCATAGTAGAAGTTTCCTTTACCAGTTCCACTCTCCAATAGCGCTTCACTCCCCGGCAACGGCGCCAGAAAATAGGCGTTTGCCGTGGGAGGTTCTTCTTCTTTAATCCTCTGGTGTGAATACCTTTTACCTTACCTCCCCGGCAACAGCGCCAGAAAATAGTCTTGATGACCCACAAGTATAGGGGGTGTATCGCAGTATTTTCGATAAGTAAGAGTGTCGAACCCAACAAGGAGCAGAAGGTACTGGCTAGTGGTATGGATTCAGGAATTCTCTGCAAATACTTAGCAAACGGATTTTTAGGGGTTTTCGATAAAGCAAGTAAACAAAGTATGAGTAAATAAAAGACAGTAGGAATAAATGCAGCAAGTGGCCCAATCCTTTATGCAGCAAAGGACAAGCCGGTTGTATTACTTAAGATGACCAAATGTTCTCGAGGACACATGGGAAGACTGTCAAGTGCTTTTGCTTCATATAGTTGATTAATCTTCTCTAGCTTGGTAAGTGTTGTGTGGGTGAACCTGTGCTAATGTACCGCCCCATCCAAGACTAATACATACTTGTGATTATACCCCTTGCAAACATCCGTAAGTACAAGAAAGTAATTAAGGTAGAAACCTAACCACAGCTTTAAACTCTAAGACCCTTACGTCCCTTGTGCAATGGTTTCCTAACGGGGGTTCAGGTTTCTGGCACTCTGGCAACCCCTACGATTAGTAGCCAAATACACAATGCATTCCCCTAGGCCCATATAGGTGAAGTGTCCTGTAGTCGACGTTCACATGACACCACTAGAAGAAGTACACCACAACTTAAATAACAATCTATTGAATCTTTCTCAACACAACTCCACTACTAACAACAAGACTTCTCCCATGTACTCAAAAACAAAACGAACTACTCACAAGACATCATATGGATCATCATCAGAGATGGAATAATGATGTATACCAATCTGAACATAAACAATAATTCAACGGTTCACTCAATAGCATCAACTACAAAGAGTAATCAACACCGGGAAAGTTTCCCCTATGAACTAATGCAAGATTCAACACAATTGTTACAGCAATATGGAGATGGTGATGAGGGTGCTGATGGTGATGGTGGTGGTGATGATGATGATGATCCCGATGAAGTCCAGCTTGATGGTGGTGTTGATGGCGACGATCTCCCCTCTCCGGGAAGGAATTCCCCCGGTAGAAATCTGTCAGCTAGAGAGATCTTTCTCTCTCGGTGTTTTCCGCCCCGCAGAGGCGGCGGAATCTTTCTGTGGTCACTCCCCCAGTCTTAGGGTTTCAGGAGGATGATATACGCCAGAGGGGAGAGGCTGGAGTGGGCCAGGGTGGCCACACCACCTCTTGGCGCGGCCTAGGGTTGCCCGCGCCATGGGGTGGTGTGGTCCCCCTTTGGCCCATCTCCACTCCGTCTTCTGGCATCCTTAGTCTTTTGGAAAAATAGGATTTTCCGTATATTTTCCCGGATTTTCTGATCTTCGCGAATTTTGCCTCCAAACAGCACCTTTTCCATCAGAATCCTGACTGCAGCGGTCCATGCTCCAAAAGTCATCAACCATGCAAAACAGATGAAATAACATAAGTATCACCTCTCAATAAGAAATATATCAATGAATAATAGTGAATTAAGACATCGAATAGTGATGCAAAATGGACGTATCATTACGCTGCAGGTTTCCACCATGTCAGCATGGATTAGACCAGTAGCCCAGGCGTTTCTCTAACACATATACATAACTCCATTGACTTACAAGCTCCCCTTTCATTTCACACCGACGACATCCATATACAAAAGAGCATGATATCAACTAGGTACAAGTACCAAGTGCAATGTTGAAAGCATTCCCCATGAAAGCATGGTTCTGCTAATTCCCAACAAATAAGTGCAAGCATATACAACATAGACGACACAATGGTTCAAGTTTATTAAGGGCAAGAAAAGTAAAGTATGCCATTAAGTTCGTGAGAGCTTTAATCACTAGTTTTCTCATAACAAGTTTAATTTGGAAGGTAAACAAAAGCATGAATATACTTGGAATAGCATAAGCTAGTAGGTAGGTATGGTGGACTCTTTGGAATAACTTGGTTTAGGGAGTTGGATGCATGAGTGGAACTCATACTTGGTTGTGGAGGCTAGCAAAAGACTAGGAGCGACAAACTAAGAGAGCAATAATGGCCATAATCATGCAGAGTGACAAAACATCAATGATCAAAGCATAAAGTGATACTACAAGTTGAAAACTAAAGGATCATAAAGGCTATGGTGACTTGAGATAGTCATAACATGGTGTGAGCATGTGTCAAGTCAACCCAAATAAAGCATCAAAGGAGAATACCACTATATTATGCTTTAATATGCTAAAATAACGCATGATTCATCCAAGGCACATTAAGCAATCTCAATTGTTTATAACAAGTCATGCTACAGCAAAAAATACTAAGCATAAAGCCAAAACAATATCAAGCATGGCATGACAAAGCATAAGCCACAGTCAAAAACGGGCTCGTTTTACCACATAAGTGTGAACTTTCCTACTCTTTTCCAAACCAAACCAAACTATTTGCAAACCAAAGTATGAAAGAGGGGGTCCAACCAATTTATTCAGCAAAAAAAAGGAAACGAAAATCAAAACGAAAACAAAGAAGAAGACGCTCCAAGAACAATACAACTGTGCATGAAACAATAATGAAGCGTTTGGAAGAAACCTGGAATTTTTATTGATCAAGAAGGGTATGCCTTGGGCATCCCCAAGCTTTGACGCTTGTACTTCCTGGATATTTCTTGGGGTGACACGTGTGGCATCCCTAAGCTTGAGCTTTAGTCCATCCTTCATCTCATTACTCATTCCTTCCATACACCTGAAAATTTTCCTTCATACAAAAACTTTACACAATCTTTATTAGCAACATTAGTGTACTCAAGATAAATAAGTCTTAAGGTTCAGTTCTAACACCAAATAAACTTCCATTAGAACACTAGTTACTGAAGAACTTCCCTCAAAAATCTCAATTCCCCAAAAGAACTCAAAAAAGGAATCAACAAGAAGCAAATGCAGAAAATGGCAAAAATCTGTCAAAACAGACCAGCAGGTAAAGACGAATTTTTTC
The DNA here is from genome assembly GCA_916181665.1 of Avena sativa. Classification (NCBI taxonomy): domain Eukaryota; kingdom Viridiplantae; phylum Streptophyta; class Magnoliopsida; order Poales; family Poaceae; genus Avena; species Avena sativa. The sequence goes on along the minus strand of OV702289.1, from coordinate 186,433,783 downwards.
GAAGACCTTATGTTGCTCAAATAAAAAAGTGTTAAACTAACGAAAGTTAGATAACAACCTGAGGCAGAAGCGCAAAAATTAACGCCTCAAAAAGACGTTCAGAGATTTTACAAGAATTTCTATGGTGAAGCACAGAAATCTGTTTCGGGACAGCAACTTTCCCAATCATTACTTTTCTCTCGTTAGAGGTTACTCTTGGCACAAAAAGAAAATAAAAAGGATAAGGAGCGGTTATTAATGAAGTAATAACTTCCAAGACTCATCTAAAACTTTTTGGTTATCTCCCAATAAGTACTTTTCTTTAACGCCTTTAAGGTAGGCATAAGAAGCAAGAAAGAATCAAGTGTTCTCAAATGAAGAAGCATTAAGACCAAATTTTGTTTTCATAGGAGAAGCAAAAGAAATATTCTCTCTCTTCTTAGGGAAGTTTTCTATACCTTTCTTGAGTGGGAGTTGATATTTAATGGTGCCTTCTTTCATATCAATAATGGCACCAACAGTTCTAAGAAAAGCTCTTCCCAAAGTAATAGGACAAGAAGCATTGCATTCAACATCCAAAACATAGAAATCAACGGGGACATAGGCATTGTTAACCATAATAAGAACATCATTAAGACTCCCCATGAGTTTCTTTTTAGCATTATCATCAAGTGGGACATTCAAATAACAATCTTCAAGTGGAGGCAAATCAAGCATATCATAAATCCTTCTAGGCATAATAGAAACACTACTATCAAGATCACATAAAGCTTTGAAATCAAGTCATTCACTTTCATATTAATGATGGGTTCCCAACCATCTTCTTGTTTTATAGGAATAGAAGCTTTACGTTGTTGGGCCACACAGAGAAAAACAAAACTTTTTCCTACGCGGTGATCTCAAGATCTAGCTGAGGTAGTAGGCCACGAGAATTACCACTAGACGCGCGGTTGCGGAATCGATGAAGCATGTCGCTTGATGCAGTGCAGTCCTCACGATCCGTTCCAATCCACGATCGTCGAAGTGCTGAACGTATACCACCTCCGCCAGTATCCACACGTACGAGGAGGAGCGCCGGCGATGGACTGCTAGGTCCGGTACAGCGGCAACAGGACAGGACTGGACTGGAGCAAGGGTTTCCAACACATGGAGTGACCTAACCGTGTGCTCTAAGCACCTGCTCCCCAGCTTATATAGGGAGTGAAAGTGGGCTCCACTCACTTGTGGCCCATTCACTAAAAGTCTTATATTAGTCACTGTGAGTCCAACTCACTGACTCTGCCCGTTTCCTTTTTGGGTCCAACCCAAATATGCTCCCGCTCTTAAATGTGTGACCCGACAGGCTCATGGTGACCCGGACACGATCCGAGTCTCACTCGTGACCGATCAGTTGGTAGCGGCTCCTAGCAGAACGTGCCAACTCCCAAGTACCGAAGAGTCATGACGACATACCTTCCAATGCGACTTTCGACTGAGTCCCTTTTGCCTCACGATATACCTTGTCAAACTATAGGCGAATAATCGTCATCCCTTAAATAGTTCGACTCTCTTTCTCGATCCGAGATAAGTGATTCATCCAACTAACTCTTAGTCGGTCGCCTCGGTTAACACTTAACCGAGTCACGCATGGCCATGCTTTACAAATCATATCTTCCGAGAGGGCCTAGAGAATATCTCTCCAAATGGAGGGGCAAAATCCCATCTTGGTTATTCACATCACGCAGCTTGATTCTCAGTCGACCCGAACTCTGCCTTTATAACTGCCCAGTAACGGAACAACGTTTGACAGAACCTAAGTTGGTGATCCTCAACTCAGATTGTGCAACAACCTCAGGTCTAAGGATTACATTGATTGAGATATACAAATGACGACTTATTCGTTGTATCTCAATATGGGTCAGTCCGACTCGCTAAACTCTTTAGCCGAATCCGTGTAAGTCGGAATAGCATCTCTATGCCCATGACAAGTGGAACCGAGTCATCAGCCGACTTTCACATTAATATAAGTTGTGTGTCCAACACAACCTCAACGACCAAGGACAATCAGTATAAATAACATGAATATATAGTTCCACAATCGAATCACATATTCAATGATATATATCAGTAGTTCATACATGGACAATAACTTTATGAATACATTGGAAATAACATCATACATGATTGCCTCTAGGGCATATTCCCAACATATGTTTCATCTTTTCTTCTTTAATCTTTATGAGAGCATCGGTAATGTGTTTTGTAAAGGCCATGTTCATAGCACTAGCATTAAGACTTTTAGCAAGCTTTTGTAGGAACTTAATAACTTCAGAGATATTGCAACCATCAAGATCAAAATCAAATTTATCATCCAAAGTAGTAGAACTATTACTAGCCTCATCACTAGTGGTGGTGATAATAGAAACACTAATGTTTCTAGCAATTTCATCTTCTCTTTCCCACTTAGCATGTAATTCAGCTAATAGTCTAACATTTTCATCAATTCTTACTTCTATGTCATTAGTAGTTGCAAAGGGATTATCATTAGTTTCAGGTTTAGCAGCCATTTTATTCAAAGAAGATTGAGCTTCAGCCAAAGATGCTATATTTCTTTCAGCATTAGAGAGTTTTTCCTCAATAATTTTATTGAAAGCAGTTTGTTTACTAATAAACTCTTTAAGCATAACTTCAAGTTTAGAGGGAGCACTCCTATTATTGTTGTAAGAATTTCCATAAGCATTACCATTGTTGGGAGGATATGGCTTATAATTGTTGTTACCAAAATTACTCCTATAAGCATTATTGCCAAAATTATTATTCCTTATGAAGTTCACATCAACTTGCTCTTCTTGAGCAACCAAAGAGGCTAAGGGAACATTATTTGGATCAATATGGGCTTTCCCATTCACAATCATAGACATAATAATATCAATCTTATCACTCAAGGAGGAGGTTTCCTCAACAGAATTTACCTTCCTACCTTGTGGAGCTTTCTCAGTATGCCATTCAGAATAATTAACCATCATATTGTCTAGAAGTTTTGTTGCAGCACCCAAAGTGATGGTCATAAAGGTACCTCCAGCAGCAGATTCCAATAGGTTCCTTGAAGAATAGTTCAATCCTGCATAAAAAGTTTGGATGATCATCCAAGCAGTCAGTCCATGAGTGGGACAATTCTTTACCAAAGATTTTATTCTTTCCCAAACTTGAGCAACATGCTCATTATCAGATTGTTTAAACTTCATTATTTCACTTCTCATAGATATAATCTTAGCAGGTGGATAGTATTTTCCAATGAAAGCATCTTTGCATTTAGTCCAAGAATCAATACTATTCCTAGTTAAGGAATTCAACCATTCTTTAGCTTTTCCTCTCAAAGAGAAAGGAAACAATTTCAGCTTAATAATATCACCATCTATATCCCTATGCTTTTGCATCTCACAAAGTTCAACAAAGTTATTTAGATGGGCAGCAGCATCTTCATTACCAATACCAGAAAATTGTTCTCTCATAACAAGATTGAGCAAAGCAGGTTTTATCTCAAAGAAAGTATCTTCAGGCACAGGTGGAGCAATAGGTGTGCTCATAAAATCATTGTTGTTGGTGCTAGTGAAGTCACACAATTTAGTGTTTTCAAGAGTAGTCATTTTTTTGGGTTTTCAAATAAGAAAGCAAACTTGTAAAACTAATTTTTTTATGTTTTTTGATAAAGAAACAAGCAAACAAAGCAAAAAGAAACTAAGCAAAAAAATAACAAAGTAAAGAGATTGGTTATGAGGGACTCCTGTTGTGAAGATGTCCTTGACTCCCCGGCAATAGCGCCAAAAAAATGCTTGATGGCTCAGTGTCAGCGCTAGAAAAATGCTGGTGCGATGTTGACATAGAGCTTGTTGGGAACCCCAAAAGGAAGGTATGATGAGCACAGCAGCAAGTTTCCCTCAGTTATGAAACCAAGGTTTAATCGAACCAGTAGGAGCAAGGAAACACCCCAAAGGTGTTGCTAGTTGAGCCTTGGCAGGGCGCACTACCGGTGCTAGTAGCAACGTGGAGACCTGCACAACACAACCACAGAACTTTGTCCCCAACTTGCGATGATGTTGCCAATCTCACCGTGTTTTGCTGAAAACAAAGGATTAAACATATCGAATGGAAAGAAGTAAAAGTTTGCATAAAGTAAACACAAAGCAGTAAAAGAGTTTATAGATTGGATGTAAAGAAAAAGACAAGGACCGGGATCCATAGTTCACTAGAGGTGGCTCTCCTTAGATAGATAACATGCTGGGTGAACAAATTACAGCGAGGCAATTGACAAACATCGAGAAAGCAATACATGCATATACTAATCATCTTGACTCCTTTGAGATTCGATTGGGCATTACAATATTATACATAGACCGCCATCCAACTGCATCTATGACTAATAATCCACCTTCAGGTGATCATCCGAACCCCCTCCAGTATTAAGTTGCAAGCAACAGATTATTGCTTTACTAAGAATTACAAATAGATGATCTTGATCATGAATGGAGCTCACAAGATCTAGACATGATAGCACAAAGGAGGAGAACCAGTCATCTAGCTACTACATGGACCCGTAGTCCAGAGATGAACTACTCACGCATCACACCGGAGGCTTGCATGATGATGAAGAAGGCCTCCAGAGTGAATTCCCCTCTCTGGCATGGTGCCGGGAAGAGCTTCAGATCCCTCCCGATCTAGGGATGGAGATGATGGCGGCTAGAGACTCTTTCGTGGATTTTTGATCGGGTACTTAGGGTTTTTGTCCCGAGGGCAATATATAGGCGGAAGGGGAGGCTGAGGGGGTGCCTGGGGCGGCCAGACCACCCCCTGGCACGGGAGAATATCATTTTGCGGCCCGAAAGTTGGGGTGGCCAGGCAACGCGGTACCCAAGTTGCTTACAATCAGCTGCGTTGCCCAAAGTTGGCGTGCCAAATAATCAGAGGGTCTTTTTCGGCACGAATTCAACTTTATGTTTCAATACAAAAAATCAGGCTAACGGCCATCAAGTTAGCCCCCCCTGTCAGCTTTCGCCGTTATGTCGCTGCCGTCGTCGCTGCCATGTAGGCTTGCAGCATTGGCGCATGCATCCTTTACGCGTCTTCTTCTTCCTCCGGGGCTGCAATCTGTGGTCGCGGCCATGGTGCGGAGCTAGGACTTGGACGAACCTGCTTGGCCTGGCTCTCCTCCCCATCCCGAATCGGAGCTCTCCCTCACCATAGTCGCACCCATGGCATGGCACAGGGATGGGAATTCATTCCCGGGTGAGATCTGTCACCATGCCGACCATGGTCGGTCTTGTTGGCCTCCTCTAGAATCCGAGCTCGCCGTCATCGTGGTCGCACACGCACCAGTCATGGCGCCTTCCTCTCCGAACCCCAAAGCCACATCCACCCAGTTCGGCACAATGCCAATAAGGTGAAAATGCATCAAGTTTTCTTCTTGTGATTGTCAAAAAACATGTATGTACCGTGTCCGTAGCATACTCTAACAATGTACACATATGTTGTTTACGAGATTTTCATTTGAAATTAGTAGCTCCATGATGACGAAACATAGAGAACCTAAATGGAATGACGATGACGACCATGTTCTGTACTTTGCATTGCATCAACAAGTGCTCGCTGACGAAGCAAGTTACCAAGAGAGTGGAGTTCATCAGCCATTGCCAAAAAATATGTGAACAAATCAATGAGCGATTCAATGCAAATAAGTGCAGAAAAGCTAGATCCATGTCATCAATCATCAATAGTTGGCACATTCTAGTGATGCATTCAAATGCGTACACGATGTATCATTTGCTTGAAGTGGTTGTTATCCTGAGCAAAAATGCCTGGTATGCACATTACATTTGTATATTCTATGCTGCAATTCTGTTGTTATGGGCGTGGAAAGAAAAGCTGGGCTTCACTGAATATTACGCAGTTAGGCCTAACTTAATCTTACACAAATAAGCACAGCTTAGTCTTTACACACATAAGCATAACTAATGATAAAGATAAAGACAATGGTTCATCGGATCTGCCAGTATGAGCACTAGGTCCCTAGAGCTGGTGGTATCGTCAGAACGAACCAGAATGCTGCGTTTGGACATCTTTCATTCTCCTTCAAATAGTATGACCCCACTGATGAGCCAATTGTAGGCCCCCTCCCCCGACATGGATTCGGCTCCAGGTCGGATCTGGAGTGTCAACATGATAGGCGCGTGAGTGTGTAGCAAACACACAGTCTGCTATCAACACTGGAAGTGCTGGCACCTCAGCAACAACACCAGCATGTTCTTCCTGGACTCTGGCAGTAGCCTCAGCAGGTATTTCGTCAGCTTCACCAGCAGCAGCATTAGCAAGTATTTCGTCAGCTTCACCAGCAGCAGCATCACCAAGTATTTCGTCAGCTTCACCAGGAGCAGCAGCAGCTAGTTCTTCGTCAGCTCCACCACCACCACCAGCAGCAGCATCAGGGGCCAGGGTTGCCTAAGCAATTACAGGTTCAACAGCTCTAGGGCTCCGACAAAGAAAGGGTAGTTGATCCCAAGAAACACAGATTGTCCCTTTAGATTGTTGACTCTGCTCCATACTTGCTCTACTGGGTCTTTGGATGGGCTTGCGGACCTCGAGAAAACGTGACACCGCAGTGATGGGTATGAATAAAGTTGTGTCCCCATATGTTCTATTGTATCACCAACGTTGTTTAGTGCTCCCCTGATATGAATCCACAAGAGTTCATCATCATGTTCCATGTTGTCTCTGAGAGGTGCCAGGAACCAGCGTCGTGTCCCAAGTTTAGCATTTGCTACTGCATCTTCGATGACCGGAGCTGGATTGATGCGCGGGGCTGCGTGGGTACCTGCGTGTTACTAACAGTTAGTAAGCAGAATTTTGAATGGGATTTTACATGCTATATGACACCATGACTCACCCCAAATGGACGGCTCCCAAACACGCACGTCGCCGCTAGGTTCAGTGACCGCATAAATGCATTGCGGTCTGTACGAAGAGTAGCCGTAGGTGAAGACGGCGTCGACATACTTCTCCGGCCGCAGGAAGTCGTCGCGCAAGACTGTCCATTCATTGTCTTCTGGGCATCTAATGAATGTGATTGCCTTGTCGAACACCGCTAAGAGGTCGTACTCCCAGTTCTTCCACGCCCCCTCCCGCGGTCTATGTGGGAGTTGTACCTTCACGAGGTCAAGTTCTGCCATGTTGAACCTGTAAGCGAATTCAGAAATGGGCGGCGACCACCCGCTGTTGAATGCAGTAATGCCGACACCCTTTAAAGATGGCACTGCAAGTCTCACCGATCTGTAGCCATTTTTTAGAGTCCAAGTACTGCCATCCTGTGATAAAAGGACCAGCCACTCGTCGTTGCCAGCCACCCAGTTTTGGTCATCTTCCATTTCCGTCTCTTCTTCTTCCTTGATATTCACCACTACTGATTCGGACCACTTATCCAGCAGCATCAGTTTTGCATGAATATTCTGCAGAGTTTTGTCAGTTGGTACAATAAACTAGCATGGATTCCATTGCAGATACAATTTGACAACCAGGCATTCAGATTAAAGTACACAAAATATCGCCTAAATACGAGTGTCTCCTCAGATATCGCCTAAATTGTGCCTGTGTCACTACGAAGATACTCAATATATGGAGTAGTAGCAGAGCCCCCAGAACAAACTCCTGACGATGATCATAATTAAACAGCTCAGGGCATAACAGCATTAAATCGTCTAATCTGTTTGTTTTTATTTTAGGAGACAGAATATCACCTAGCAGGCATTCCATTGCAAAATCAAAATTGACAACTCGTCTATCACCTAAAGTAAGACTGTGTCACTACGAAAATACCAGAATATCAGGTACGAGCAGAGCTTCCGCTGTACAAAATAGTCTTAAATGGTTCGATTTGTTCAAACCACGCGTGCACACAACATGTTCGACGAAAGGAACATAGGATTCCGATGAGAGTTCAGCACATATGAATCAACGATATGACTGAACGAATAAGCTAGATACTGGAACTTATGTGGCCATTGCGGTCGTCTAGCCATTTGCTGTTATCGGGGTAAAAAAAGCCTGGCGTGACGAACGGTTGTTCGTCCATGTTCCGCATCGTCACGCGGTAGCCAGGGATGCAGCGAGCGAGGCGGCCGTCTGAGATGATGTCCAGCTCCGAGGCGATCCTGTGCATGTTCGCGGCGCTGAGGTTCAGCCATCCCCAATCCTCGCGGTAGCGGTCACCCTGGCCATCCACGTCATCGCATGCCTTTCGCTTTAGCCTGCTGCTACCCCAAGCTCTACCCATAGTGGCAAATGGAGTCTTGAATCCGGTAGATTAATGGAGGCGTTGTGATAAGGAGGCGGATGGATTCGAGTGGGGTGGAATCAGGGATGGGGGCAGTTATTCGAGTGGGAGTGAATCTGCAAGGAACCGCTGCCGCCGCCGGTTCTCGTCCGCGAGGAAGAAAAGAAGGGGGCGTAATTATTGAGGGCGGGCACCGGAACCGTCTAGAGGAAGTGAAAAAATAAATCGTAAAAGGGAAATGTGCGGCCCGCCTGTCAGTGAGTGAAGGTCGGCACACGCAAACGTGCCTACGTTTGAATTGATTCCACTGCATGCAAGTGGCGCAGAACAAATTTTAGGAAGTGCTAGCGTCGACGTGTAAAACCGCCGTTTTTCGCCACCTTCACCCTACTACGAACGGTCGTGCACCATTCTAGATATTGGTAAGGGTGGTTCCAATCTTTCACTTCTCCGTCTCATTTCCTCCTCCACGGCCTCATCGTCTTTCTCCTCCATGGCCTCATCCATTTCCTCCACCACCGCATCACCCTCTTCCTCCGTATCCTTTCCCTCTTGCCTGTAGTCATGGACGCTCCGGACGTCCGAAACGATGGCAGGCAAGAAACTGCGCACTTCGACATCAAAGTACATGGCAGGAAGAAGATCGATGTCATCTACACCACCGACCCTAGGACGGTGAGGAACACTCTGAATAATTACACGAGTTGGCTGCAGTTCGAAGAAAATAGGTTCGTAGGTCTCGACCTCGAGTACAGCCGTGATCACCGTAGGATCGCTGTGGTGCAACTCTCCATGAAGGGGTACGTCCTTGTATACCAGCCTTTTTGCGAGAAGGGGGCTGACGGGATCTGGTAGACTTTGTTGTCTTTTTGTTCCTAAATCGTCTGTTTGCAAAAGTTATTGCTATATTATTTGTCTGAGTTCATTTTCATGCAGGTGGGGCGAAAGCATTAGGGATCTGTTTCATGACTTTCTCGTGAACCAGCACATAACATTTACCAGTGTTGACATCACAAATGACAGTAAACTGCTTGAAAGCCCAACTGTCAACATTAGAATCCCAAAGGAGTGCAGAGTGGACATCCAGGAAATTTACTGGATCCCAGGGACGAAGGGCGGCAAGACCAGGATGGTCGCTCTTGCCTCCGAACTCATAGACCCATGGTACGCTGACATGAAGGACAGATTGCCGAGATGTTCGTGGAGGTGTTTAGGGCATGATTACTGGGAGGATAAGCCACTTTCTGAACCTAATCTAAAGTATGCTGCAATTGACGGGTATGTTAGCCATGAGCTGTACCGCCAGATTGTAAAATCTCGTTCCAGGCATCACATCATTGAACCACCACCAAGGCAGGTTATTTGTCCCAGATGCCGGAGTGTAGATGAATCTACAAACCGGGGCAAGCGACCGAAGGCATCCTGGGATCGGTTGCCTTCTCCAACAGGCTGGGATGTAGACTATTAGTGCATGATTGTTGTGTTTATGAAAACATGTTATTTCATAAGTACACTATGTGAGCAATTACGAACTGCTGTGTATTACCTTTGTCAAACTATAATCTGGTTTATGACTGTATTCTTCTCTATATATGGGTTTGGTTATGACTTATGACTGTATCACACCTTATGCATGTCAGTCCTGGATTCTGCCGCATGCAAATGGCACAGACAGAATTTGTAAGAATGAATGTTGAGCATACAAAAGGGGGGATGTAATTCATACAGGTTAAGTAGCTAATAGCACATGGATCATACGAGCTTGGTTCTTACACACAGAATGCTTAGAAAATACATGCGAGATAAAATACAGGCGAGATAAAACTAGGAACAAAATGCGAAACTAGTAGTGGTAAACAGCACACTCACCCACCCGCCAGATCCCGTTGAGCATCTCGTAGCAGACATACGCGTCCCTGGTTGCGTACTTGATCGCATCATAATCCAGGTGCCTCCACTCCCATCGCTTGTGCAGGTGCTTCGGGAACTCGATTTTCATGCCGGCGTACTCGCGGTCGATGATGTCGGAAGCGAGTCTAGCCATGCTGGCTTTCCCCGTACCGCCATCCAGGTACCTCCACAAACGTTGGAGATCGACGTGATTGACGACATGAACGAGGAGATCCCGTTCTAGCTTCGGAGTGTCGTTCTTGATGTCGACGCTGGCGAAGTAGATCTCCCTCCTATGTAGGAACTCTCGAAGCTCCAGGCATACAGATTTGGCCCTACATACGTGATATAGTAGGCAGTGGTTGTGCATGGACAGCTGCAAAAGCGCCGTCCTCTTCCTATCTCTGGTATACTCGAGGTCAAGGCCGATGATCTTGTACCTGTCCATCGGCTCCTATAGCCACCGCTCGTACATTGCGATGACCTTGGCCACCTCCGCTGACGCATTTGTGTGGACGACCGTCAGCTTGGTGGTGCCATGGATGGTGATGGTGTACTCCTCGGTGTAGTCGCTCCCGTCGCCGAACACGCCGTACTCTGTGTCCATGGCAGCAGCTAATGCGGCGGCGGTGGCCTAGGGTCGGTAGCGGTGGCTGGGACTGGGCGTGGAGGTGGAGTGATTTGTTGCGGTGGTATGGCCAGGCGGAGGCGGTGCCTGCGGCAGCGTCGATGGTTCTTGCGGTGGCGGTGGCGGCGGAAGGAATGAGTTGGGGATTTTTCCACAGTGATGTGTTGAGGAGACAGAAGACGATGCTTAAATTTCGTTTACCAATATTCCGGTCATACCCATGCGGAAGCATGTTTGACCGGGCGAGCACCGATGGTTTCCAATCCTAGCGATTAAATTCGGCGTCCGTCCCGGTAGGCGATGGGACGGGTGTGCGACGTGGCTTTGGCGTGGCAGAGACCGGTCACGTAGACCACCGTCCCGTTGCCGATCTGTGGCGGGTGCACGGTGCTGACACGACGTAACGTGACAGGACAGAAGGAAGTGTACAGTTATTATTAATTCCTAACAAGTTTAAGAAGTGTAAGCATAGACATGGACCTAGCATCCCTACACCTCGGGGCAGCCGCCCGGCCGATCAGGCCTGCCGATTGCGCAAAGCTTGTCCCGAATTTGCCAAAATGAAGCTCGTTTGCCCATGCTTCTATAAGTTTCTCTGTATGCCACTTCTGTAAGCATGCACGATCAAGCAACTTTGCAACACACGTGTCGGTGGAAAAGCATTAGGTTTCAACACACCACATAGTTTAGGGATTTAGAATAGCTACATTGTGGAGCTCTAGCCAAATTGCATGGTAAAGCCAAATTCAGCTTTTTGTCAGATTTAGCTATAGCAACATTGTGTCTCGTTTGTCCTCACTTTTGTCCTCACGATATTCCGAAGCCCTCACATGCGCTCGGAGGGGGGTGCCGTCTGGTCAAAGGCTTGGCCGTTACATGCGCCATGACGCCTAAAGTGGAAGTTTTTTTTGTCATTTGGCCTTTTTAAGAGCGCCTTTTCCCCTCTCTCTCTCTCTAACAGTTGTGTTTTTTTGCCCAAAAAGGTAGGGAATCTAGAGAAGCTTCTCTCTTCATTCATTGTTCCTTTTGCGATCGTTTTTCCCCAATCTGGTAGCAAATCTAGAGCAGCAAAACAAACCAGCACCATAAATAAATCCAGTAAACAGAGCAGATGTAGATAAAGCAGCTAATATAGGTTATATAGTACGGTACTTAACGACGTTCAATAATTAGGCTGCTCAGCAGCAGCAGCGGACTGCTTCAACACAGACAAGACAAAAGAAGCTGCTTTATAGCAGCAGCAGCTGATCAGTGGCCCCTCGTGGCCTCTGCAAGGAGGGCATCCGCCTCCTCCCTCTAGCGCCTCCTCCACTTCTTGTTGCCCAGCCCCTTGACCTTGGGCACCTTGGGTCTGATCGGGGGCATGTGACCCTCCTTGATAGCCACCTTCTCGAGGTTGCGGAGGTGAAGACCGAGCGCCTGGTGCTTGGCCCTGAAGCCGTGGACGTTCACGGACTCGCTGCAGGTCCTCACATCCTCGGCATGCTTCACGAGGGAATTGAAGTCCGTGCCATGGAGCCTCCTGGTGGGGCATAAGGGGCACCTTTACACGTCGTCGGCGAAGAAGTTGTTGTACTGACCAGACTTTAGCCTCCTCAGCACATGACGAGTCTTGGTGTCCTGCGACTCGTCGTCGCTGCGGAGGTTGCTGCTATCCTCCTGTTGGAAAAAAACAGTAGAGTGAAATAAGGACATGATTGAGACACTTTGATTATCGGGATTGATTTTTCGCATAAATTAACCGAATGAGATCTCCCGATTATTCCCCAAATCTCAAACCAAATCGAATACTGATCCCAACTACGAATAGGGGGATTCATCGAAAATCAAGATCTAACACAATAGGATTAGCTACTATAAAAAATACGAACAGCCGAGCCCTAATAACATACGATCTAGCATCCAATGATGGGAACAGGGGAAGAACAAGGGAAGGGGAGAAAACCCTGGTTACCTCAGACCACGGGTCGGTGATGCTGGTGTCGTAGGGGTTCTCCGGCCTTATGTAGACAACCTCCTCGTAGGGGTCCTAGCCGAGCGGGATATGTTCGAGACCGGCGGGGGCCTCCTCGCCGGCGGCTACGGCGGATGCGGGGACGGGGACGGGGGGCTCCTCGCCGGCTGCCTTGGAGGCGCCGATGGACACCGCACCGATCTTCTCCATCGCCGGCGTGGTTGGGGTTTTGTTGGGCGTTTGCAGAAGGTGATGGGACAGTGGAGACGGTTGAGTGGGCGAGTGCGTGATGAGTGGGAGTAGGGAGGCCTCTATTAAAGGAGAAGGGGAGCGGCGTTTCGTTGCACTATCGTGCATCGCGTACGCTAATGCACCGTGCACGGCCACACGTGTCCGCTACCGCCCCGTGCACCGCACACGCGTACCATGAGTCATGTTTTTTCCCTCGTGTCTAACCATGGCGATTCAGTTGTACTCAGTTTTTCCCACCAACCGTTGATCCTCTGTGATCTAGCGGACAGGATAACCCTTATATCTGTCGGGGGCACCCCTCTATCCATGCAAAATAACGAGTATGCCACCGGAACTTTAACAACATAAATAGATGAACTTGAATATATTTTGAAGGGTACGAAAATAGAAATCCCCATAGTTTAAGGGTCTAGATACGGTAAGAGAACTTAATATTATTAGTGGTCGGGCCAGCATAGTGACAGGGTTGCGGCTAGGAGTTGCTGATTCCTAAGTAAGGGGACACTAGGCCGGTCTTGACATATTCCCTTAGGAACTTGCCATAAGCAGCGTGCTTATCCTTGGTCGCTGACTTGTGTTTACTAGCTGGGCTTTTACCGATGCCAACCGCATGCGGAATCAAGATGGCAATCCTCGGGTTGACTCCTTTCTTACAGAAAGGGCACCTGAGCTCCCCAAATCGAGTGCGGAAAGGGAGTATCCCGCTCTTGAGCTTCTTCATGACATGGAGACTCTTGTTGTCTCTGGTCTCCTTGTCAGAGTCCATCTCACTTGAATACACCTGTAATGTATGGAATACAAACAGAAATGAGCAAAATAATAAATATATATTCCTTCCACCATTCCAAGTTACTTTCGATGCAATAACATGTCTACAGGTTCAGCAGTTCATTACGACCGTCTCCCCAGCTCGCTCCTAAACTAATGTGGTTTGTGTTCTTGGTAACTTATTAATAAATAATGTGGATTCATTCAGAACAGACTAGATCTCTCCATGTACCGGTTCGTACGTTGCATCTAATCATTAGGACTAGATTTTTTTATGACGCCTGGATAGATTAAGCTCGAGCAGAAAATATGAAACATGTAGAAATAGATGTACCTCCGGGAACACGAGCGGAGCGTGTTTGTCGAACTCCATGCCCTCATCGGTGCCTCCGAAGTCGTTAGCACCGGCATGCACATGGTCCCCCAAGGGGTTGAACTGCATGTCCTCCTCGGCATGTGCTGCGTGATGCTCCTCTAGATCTGCCGCGTGAAGCACCACCCCGGCGGTGATGCCCGGACACTCACCCCCACGCACTGGTTTCATGGAGAAGGTTCGTGCAAGTACGTTCAAGATTGTGGTGTTTTGCTGTATAGGGAAGAGGGAGCATTGGATGAGTGCGAATGGAGGACCCGATAGGCTGGTTTTTTAATGCGGGGACGTTTAGGCCTCCTCGAGGGCCCCGGTTGACAGCTCTTCCGGCTGCGGCTGCCGCGTGGAAGGTTCGTGTGGTGGGGGCCTGACGGAAGTGAGAGTGCAGGCACGCTGCATAGTAAAAATGGTATAGCCGGTGGTCCATGGATGACCAGTTGTCGTGTAGTAGACTTGTAACCTTTGCAGACTAGATTAAACATGACATGACCACTCGACCACTTTTTCCATGGACAGCATCGTGTTCCTTCTTGTAGAAGTCTCGTTGAGGGAGACGTCCGTGCTGTCTTGTGTTGTCCTATGAAGGGCATGACGTGTGCAACGAGCCTCGTTGGATCACACAGGATCAACGGTTGGTGCGCACGATCCGCGTGACAACTGTGACAACCAATCAGGGCGTAGCAGACAGAATGGGCACAGGTTTGGGATTCTACGAAAGAGAGAGAGAGAGAGAGAGAGAGAAGGGGGAGGGGGCAAAGCTAAGTAGTATAAAAATGGAAAGTGGGTGTATTTTACAATGAAATGCATCGTGGCATACATCAAATTATGCCAAGATAGATCCACTAGAGTTCATTGCATGTGTGTTCTTTCCACAAACCACATATGTATCCACAAGAGTTATTGCATGTGTGTTCCTGTCAAGAACCACATTTGGATCAACCGGTGTCATTGCATGTGTGTTCTTTCCACGAACCACATATGGATCAACCAATGGCATTGCATGCGTGTTCTTTTCACAAACCACACATGGATCCACCAGTGTTCACTACATGTGTGTTCTTTCCACAAACCACTTATGGATCAATCAGTGGTCATTGCATGTGTGTTCTTTTCCACAAACCACATATGGATGCATAAGTGTTCTTAAACTAAAACCAACATTAGAGTCATTGCATGTGTGTTATTTCCACAAACCACACATGGATCAACCACTAGAGTCATTGCATGTGTGTTATTGTACTAAAACCAACACTAGAGTCATTGCATGTGTGTTCTTTTCACAAACCACACATGTATCCACCACTGTCATTGCATGTGTGTTCTTTCCACAAACCACACATGGATCAACCAGTGGTCATTGCATGTGTGTTCTTTTCCACAAACCACACATGGATCCACCAGTGGTCATTGCATGTGTGTTCTTTCCACAAACCACATATGGATCAACCAGAGTCATTGCATGTGTGTTATTTCCACAAACCACATATGGATCCATTTGAGTAATTGCATGTTTGTTCTTATACTAAAACCACAAACCAGCACAAGAGTCATTGCATGTGTGTTCTTTCCACAAACCACATATGGATCCACTAGACTCATTGCATGTGTGTTCTTTTCCACAAACAACACATGGATCCACTAGTGGTCATTGCATGTGTGTTCTTTTCACAAACTACATGTGGACCCACCAGAGTCATTGCATGTGTGTTCTTATACTAAAACTATCACTAGAGTCATTGCATGTGTGTTCTATCCACAAACCACACATGGATCCACCACTGTCATTGCATGTGTGTTCTTTCCAGAAACCACACATGGATCAAAAAGTGGTCATTGCATGTGTGTTCTTTCCACAAACCACATATGGATCAACCAGTGGTCATTGCATGTGTGTTCTTTTCCATAAACCACTTATGGATCCATTACAGTCATTGCATGTGCGTTATTTCCACAAATCACACATGGATCAACCACTAGAGTCATTGCATGTGTGTTGTTTCCACAAACCACACATGGATTAACCACTAGAGTCATTGCATGTGTGTTGTTTCCACAAACCACACATGGATCAACCACTAGAGTCATTGCATGTGTGTTGTTTCCACAAACCACACATGGATCAACCACTAGAGTCATTGCATGTGTGTTGTTTCCACAAACCACACATGGATCAACCACTAGAGTCATTGCATGTGTGTTCTTTCCATAAGCCACACATGGATCAACCACTAGATTCATTCCATGTGTGTTATTTCCACAAACCACACATGGATCAACCACTAGAGTCATTGCATGTGTGTTGTTTCCACAAACTACACATGGATCAACCACTAGAGTCATTGCAGGTGTGTTATTTCCACAAACCACACATGGATCAACCACTAGAGTCATTGCAGCTGTGTTATTTCCACAAACCACACATGGATCAACCACTAGAGTCATTGCATGTGTGTTCTTATACTAAAACCAACACATGGATCAACCACTAGAGTCATTGCATGTGTGTTCTTATACTAAAACTAGCACTAGAGTCATTGCATGTGTGTTCTATCCACAAACCACACATGGATGCACCACTGTCATTGCATGTGTGTTCTTTCCACAAACCACACATGGATCAACAAGTGGTCATTGCATGTGTGTTGTTTCCACAAACCACATATGGATCAACCAGTGGTCATTGCATGTGTGTTCTTTTCCATAAACCAGACATGGATCAACCACTAGAGTCATTGCATGTGTGTTATTTCCACAAACCACACATGGATTTACCACTAGAGTCATTGCATGTGTGTTGTTTCCACAAACCACACATGGATCAACCACTAGAGTCATTGCATGTGTGTTATTTCCACAAACCACACATGGATCAACCACTAGAGTCATTGCATGTGTGTTCTTTTCACAAACCACACATGGATCCACCACTGTCATTGCATGTGTGTTCTTTCCACAAACCACACATGGATCAACCAGTGGTCATTGCATGTGTGTTCTTTTCCACAAACCACACATGGATCCACCAGTGGTCATTGCATGTGTTTTCTTTCGACAAACCACATATGGATCAACCAGAGTCATTGCATGTGTGTTCTTTCCACAAACCACATATGGATCCATTTTAGTAATTGCATGTTTGTTCTTATACTAAAACCACAAACCAACACTAGAGTCATTGCATGTGTGTTCTTTTCCACAAACCACACATGGATCCACTAGACTCATTGCATGTGTGTTTTTTTCCACAAACAACACATGGATCCACCACTGTACATTGCATGTGTGTTCTTTTCACAAACTACATTAGGACCCACCAGAGTCATTGCATGTGTGTTCTATCCACAAACCACACATGGATCCACCACTGTCATTGCATGTGTGTTCTTTCCACAAACCACACATGGATCAACAAGTGGTCATTGCATGTGTGTTCTTTCCACAAACCACATATGGATCAACCAGTGGTCATTGCATGTGTGTTATTTTCCACAAACCACACATGGATCAACCACTAGAGTCATTGCATGTGTGTTATTTCCACAAACCAAACATGGATCAACAACTAGAGTCATTGCATGTGTGTTGTTTCCACAAATCACACATGGATCAACCACAAGAGTCATTGCATGTGTTTTATTTCCACAAACGACACATGGATCAACCATTAGAGTCATTGCATGTGTGTTATTTCCACAAACCACACATGGATCAACCACTAGAGTCATTTCATGTGTGTTCTTATACTAAAACCAACACTAGAGTCATGGCATGTGTGTTCTTTTCACAAACCACACATGGATCCACCACTGTCATTGCATGTGTGTTCTTTCCACAAACCACACATGGATCAACCAGTGGTCATTGCATGTGTGTTCTTTTCCACAAACCACACATGGATCCACCAGTGGTCATTGCATGTGTTTTCTTTCGACAAACCACATATGGATCAACCAAAGTCATTGCATGTGTGTTCTTTCCACAAACCACATATGGATCCATTTGAGTAATTGCATGTTTGTTCTTATACTAAAACCACAAACCAACACTAGAGTCATTGCATGTGTGTTCTATCCACAAACCACACATGGATCCACCACTGTCATTGCATGTGTGTTCTTTCCAGAAACCACACATGGATCAACAAGTGGTCATTGCATGTGTGTTCTTTCCACAAACCACATATGGATCAACCAGTGGTCATTGCATGTGTGTTCTTTTCCATAAACCACTTATGGATCCATTACAGTCATTGCATGTGCGTTATTTCCACAAATCACACATGGATCAACCACTAGAGTCATTGCATGTGTGTTGTTTCCACAAACCACACATGGATCAACCACTAGAGTCATTGCATGTGTGTTGTTTCCACAAACCACACATGGATCAACCACTAGAGTCATTGCATGTGTGTTGTTTCCACAAACCACACATGGATCAACCAGTGGTCATTGCATGTGTGTTCTTTTCCATAAACCAGACATGGATCAACCACTAGAGTCATTGCATGTGTGTTATTTCCACAAACCACACATGGATTTACCACTAGAGTCATTGCATGTGTGTTGTTTCCACAAACAACACATGGATCAACCACTAGAGTCATTGCATGTGTGTTATTTCCACAAACCACACATGGATCAACCACTAGAGTCATTGCATGTGTGTTCTTTTCACAAACCACACATGGATCCACCACTGTCATTGCATGTGTGTTCTTTCCACAAACCGCACATGGATCAACCAGTGGTCATTGCATGTGTGTTCTTTTCCACAAACCACACATGGATCCAGCAGTGGTCATTGCATGTGTTTTCTTTCAACAAACCACATATGGATCAACTAGAGTCATTATCATGTGTGTTCTTTCCACAAACCACATATCGATCCATTTGAGTAATTGCATGTTTGTTCTTATACTAAAACCACAAACCAACACTAGAGTCATTGCATGTGTGTTCTTTTCCACAAAGCACACATGGATCCACTAGACTCATTGCATGTGTGATCTTTTCCACAAACAACACATGGAGCCACCACTGTACATTGCATGTGTGTTCTTTTCACAAACTACATGAGGACCCACCAGAGTCATTGCATGTGTGTTCTATCCACAAACCACACATGGATCCACCACTGTCATTGCATGTGTGTTCTTTCCACAAACCACACATGGATCAACAAGTGGTCATTGCATGTGTGTTCTTTCCACAAACCACATATGGATCAACCAGTGGTCATTGCATGTGTGTTCTTTTCCACAAACCACACATGGATCAACCACTAGAGTCATTGCATGTGTGTTATTTCCACAAACCAAACATGGATCAACAACTAGAGTCATTGCATGTGTGTTGTTTCCACAAATCACACATGGATCAACCACAAGAGTCATTGCATGTGTTTTATTTCCACAAACGACACATGGATCAACCATTAGAGTCATTGCATGTGTGTTATTTCCACAAACCACACATGGATCAACCACTAGAGTCATTTCATGTGTGTTCTTATACTAAAACCAACACTAGAGTCATGGCATGTGTGTTCTTTTCACAAACCACACATGGATCCACCACTGTCATTGCATGTGTGTTCTTTCCACAAACCACACATGGATCAACCAGTGGTCATTGCATGTGTGTTCTTTTCCACAAACCACACATGGATCCACCAGTGGTCATTGCATGTGTTTTCTTTCGACAAACCACATATGGATCAACCAAAGTCATTGCATGTGTGTTCTTTCCACAAACCACATATGGATCCATTTGAGTAATTGCATGTTTGTTCTTATACTAAAACCACAAACCAACACTAGAGTCATTGCATGTGTGTTCTATCCACAAACCACACATGGATCCACCACTGTCATTGCATGTGTGTTCTTTCCAGAAACCACACATGGATCAACAAGTGGTCATTGCATGTGTGTTCTTTCCACAAACCACATATGGATCAACCAGTGGTCATTGCATGTGTGTTCTTTTCCATAAACCACTTATGGATCCATTACAGTCATTGCATGTGCGTTATTTCCACAAATCACACATGGATCAACCACTAGAGTCATTGCATGTGTGTTGTTTCCACAAACCACACATGGATCAACCACTAGAGTCATTGCATGTGTGTTGTTTCCACAAACCACACATGGATCAACCACTAGAGTCATTGCATGTGTGTTGTTTCCACAAACCACACATGGATCAACCACTAGAGTCATTGCATGTGTGTTGTTTCCACAAACCACGCATGGATCAACCACTAGAGTCATTGCATGTGTGTTCTTTCCACAAGCCACACATGGATCAACCACTAGAGTCATTCCATGTGTGTTATTTCCACAAACCACACATGGATCAACCACTAGAGTCATTGCATGTGTGTTGTTTCCACAAACTACACATGGATCAACCACTAGAGTCATTGCAGGTGTGTTATTTCCACAAACCACACATGGATCAACCACTAGAGTCATTGCAGGTGTGTTTTTTCCACAAACCACACATGGATCAACCACTAGAGTCATTGCATGTGTGTTCTTATACTAAAACCAACACATGGATCAACCACTAGAGTCATTGCATGTGTGTTCTTATACTAAAACTAGCACTAGAGTCATTGCATGTGTGTTCTATCCACAAACCACACATGGATCCACCACTGTCATTGCATGTGTGTTCTTTCCACAAACCACACATGGATCAACAAGTGGTCATTGCATGTGTGTTGTTTCCACAAACCACATATGGATCAACCAGTGGTCATTGCATGTGTGTTCTTTTCCATAAACCACACATGGATCAACCACTAGAGTCATTGCATGTGTGTTATTTCCACAAACCACACATGGATTTACCACTAGAGTCATTGCATGTGTGTTGTTTCCACAAACCACACATGGATCAACCACTAGAGTCATTGCATGTGTGTTATTTCCACAAACCACACATGGATCAACCACTAGAGTCATTGCATGTGTGTTCTTTTCACAAACCACACATGGATCCACCACTGTCATTGCATGTGTGTTCTTTCCACAAACCACACATGGATCAACCAGTGGTCATTGCATGTGTGTTCTTTTCCACAAACCACACATGGATCCACCAGTGGTCATTGCATGTGTTTTCTTTCGACAAACCACATATGGATCAACCAGAGTCATTGCATGTGTGTTCTTTCCACAAACCACATATGGATCCATTTGAGTAATTGCATGTTTGTTCTTATACTAAAACCACAAACCAACACTAGAGTCATTGCATGTGTGTTCTTTTCCACAAACCACACATGGATCCACTAGACTCATTGCATGTGTGTGTTTTTCCACAAACAACACATGGATCCACCACTGGTCATTGCATGTGTGTTCTTTCCACAAACCACATATGGATCAACCAGTGGTCATTGCATGTGTGTTCTTTTCCACAAACCACACATGGATCAACCACTAGAGTCATTGCATGTGTGTTATTTCCACAAACCAAACATGGATCAACAACTAGAGTCATTGCATGTGTGTTGTTTCCACAAATCACACATGGATCAACCACAAGAGTCATTGCATGTGTTTTATTTCCACAAACGACACATGGATCAACCATTAGAGTCATTGCATGTGTGTTATTTCCACAAACCACACATGGATCAACCACTAGAGTCATTTCATGTGTGTTCTTATACTAAAACCAACACTAGAGTCATGGCATGTGTGTTCTTTTCACAAACCACACATGGATCCACCACTGTCATTGCATGTGTGTTCTTTCCACAAACCACACATGGATCAACCAGTGGTCATTGCATGTGTGTTCTTTTCCACAAACCACACATGGATCCACCAGTGGTCATTGCATGTGTTTTCTTTCGACAAACCACATATGGATCAACCAAAGTCATTGCATGTGTGTTCTTTCCACAAACCACATATGGATCCATTTGAGTAATTGCATGTTTGTTCTTATACTAAAACCACAAACCAACACTAGAGTCATTGCATGTGTGTTCTATCCACAAACCACACATGGATCCACCACTGTCATTGCATGTGTGTTCTTTCCAGAAACCACACATGGATCAACAAGTGGTCATTGCATGTGTGTTCTTTCCACAAACCACATATGGATCAACCAGTGGTCATTGCATGTGTGTTCTTTTCCATAAACCACTTATGGATCCATTACAGTCATTGCATGTGCGTTATTTCCACAAATCACACATGGATCAAC
This sequence comes from Avena sativa, assembly GCA_916181665.1. NCBI lineage: Eukaryota > Viridiplantae > Streptophyta > Magnoliopsida > Poales > Poaceae > Avena > Avena sativa. The sequence goes on along the minus strand of OV702289.1, from coordinate 186,411,409 downwards.
CACTAGAGTCATTGCATGTGTGTTGTTTCCACAAACCACACATGGATCAACCACTAGAGTCATTGCATGTGTGTTGTTTCCACAAACCACACATGGATCAACCACTAGAGTCATTGCATGTGTGTTGTTTCCACAAACCACACATGGATCAACCACTAGAGTCATTGCATGTGTGTTGTTTCCACAAACCACGCATGGATCAACCACTAGAGTCATTGCATGTGTGTTCTTTCCACAAGCCACACATGGATCAACCACTAGAGTCATTCCATGTGTGTTATTTCCACAAACCACACATGGATCAACCACTAGAGTCATTGCATGTGTGTTGTTTCCACAAACTACACATGGATCAACCACTAGAGTCATTGCAGGTGTGTTATTTCCACAAACCACACATGGATCAACCACTAGAGTCATTGCAGGTGTGTTTTTTCCACAAACCACACATGGATCAACCACTAGAGTCATTGCATGTGTGTTCTTATACTAAAACCAACACATGGATCAACCACTAGAGTCATTGCATGTGTGTTCTTATACTAAAACTAGCACTAGAGTCATTGCATGTGTGTTCTATCCACAAACCACACATGGATCCACCACTGTCATTGCATGTGTGTTCTTTCCACAAACCACACATGGATCAACAAGTGGTCATTGCATGTGTGTTGTTTCCACAAACCACATATGGATCAACCAGTGGTCATTGCATGTGTGTTCTTTTCCATAAACCACACATGGATCAACCACTAGAGTCATTGCATGTGTGTTATTTCCACAAACCACACATGGATTTACCACTAGAGTCATTGCATGTGTGTTGTTTCCACAAACCACACATGGATCAACCACTAGAGTCATTGCATGTGTGTTATTTCCACAAACCACACATGGATCAACCACTAGAGTCATTGCATGTGTGTTCTTTTCACAAACCACACATGGATCCACCACTGTCATTGCATGTGTGTTCTTTCCACAAACCACACATGGATCAACCAGTGGTCATTGCATGTGTGTTCTTTTCCACAAACCACACATGGATCCACCAGTGGTCATTGCATGTGTTTTCTTTCGACAAACCACATATGGATCAACCAGAGTCATTGCATGTGTGTTCTTTCCACAAACCACATATGGATCCATTTGAGTAATTGCATGTTTGTTCTTATACTAAAACCACAAACCAACACTAGAGTCATTGCATGTGTGTTCTTTTCCACAAACCACACATGGATCCACTAGACTCATTGCATGTGTGTTTTTTTCCACAAACAACACATGGATCCACCACTGGTCATTGCATGTGTTTTCTTTTCACAAACTACATTAGGACCCACCAGAGTAATTGCATGTGTGTTCTATCCACAAACCACACATGGATCCACCACTGTGATTGCATGTGTGTTCTTTCCACAAACCACACATGGATCAACAAGTGGTCATTGCATGTGTGTTCTTTCCACAAACCACATATGGATCAACCAGTGGTCATTGCATGTGTGTTATTTTCCACAAACCACACATGGATCAACCACTAGAGTCATTGCATGTGTGTTATTTCCACAAACCAAACATGGATCAACAACTAGAGTCATTGCATGTGTGTTGTTTCCACAAATCACACATGGATCAACCACAAGAGTCATTGCATGTGTGTTATTTCCACAAACGACACATGGATCAACCACTAGAGTCATTGCATGTGTGTTATTTCCACAAACCACACATGGATCAACCACTAGAGTCATTTCATGTGTGTTCTTATACTAAAACCAACACTAGAGTCATTGCATGTGTGTTCTTTTCACAAACCACACATGGATCCACCACTGTCATTGCATGTGTGTTCTTTCCACAAACCGCACATGGATCAACCAGTGGTCATTGCATGTGTGTTCTTTTCCACAAACCACACATGGATCCAGCAGTGGTCATTGCATGTGTTTTCTTTCAACAAACCACATATGGATCAACTAGAGTCATTGCATGTGTGTTCTTTCCACAAACCACATATCGATCCAATTGAGTAATTGCATGTTTGTTCTTATACTAAAACCACAAACCAACACTAGAGTCATTGCATGTGTGTTCTTTTCCACAAAGCACACATGGATCCACTAGACTCATTGCATGTGTGATCTTTTCCACAAACAACACATGGAGCCACCACTGTACATTGCATGTGTGTTCTTTTCACAAACTACATGAGGACCCACCAGAGTCATTGCATGTGTGTTCTATCCACAAACCACACATGGATCCACCACTGTCATTGCATGTGTGTTCTTTCCACAAACCACACATGGATCAACAAGTGGTCATTGCATGTGTGTTCTTTCCACAAACCACATATGGATCAACCAGTGGTCATTGCATGTGTGTTCTTTTCCACAAACCACACATGGATCAACCACTAGAGTCATTGCATGTGTGTTATTTCCACAAACCACACATGGATCAACCACTAGAGTCATTGCATGTGTGTTGTTTCCACAAACCACACATGGATCAACCACTAGAGTCATTGCATGTGTGTTATTTCCACAAACCACACATGGATTAACCACTAGAGTCATGGCATGTGTGTTATTTACACAAACCACACATGGATCAACCACTAGAGTCATTGCATGTGTGTTCTTATACTAAAACCAACACTAGAGTCATTGCATGTGTGTTCTTTTCACAAACCACACATGGATCCACCACTGTCATTGCATGTGTGTTCTTTCCACAAACCACACATGGATCAACCAGTGGTCATTGCATGTGTGTTCTTTTCCACAAACCACACATGGATCCACCAGTGGTCATTGCATGTGTTTTCTTTCAACAAACCACATATGGATCAACCAGAGTCATTGCATGTGTGTTCTTTCCACAAACCACATATGGATCCATTTGAGTAATTGCATGTTTGTTCTTATACTAAAACCACAAACCAACACTAGAGTCATTGCATGTGTGTTCTTTTCCACAAAGCACACATGGATCCACTAGACTCATTGCATGTGTGATCTTTTCCACAAACAACACATGGAGCCACCACTGTACATTGCATGTGTGTTCTTTTCACAAACTACATGAGGACCCACCAGAGTCATTGCATGTGTGTTCTATTCACAAACCACACATGGATCCACCACTGTCATTGCATGTGTGTTCTTTCCACAAACCACACATGGATCAACAAGTGGTCATTGCATGTGTGTTCTTTCCACAAACCACATATGGATCAACCAGTGGTCATTGCATGTGTGTTCTTTTCCACAAACCACACATGGATCAACCACTAGAGTCATTGCATGTGTGTTATTTCCACAAACCACACATGGATCAACCACTAGAGTCATTGCATGTGTGTTGTTTCCACAAACCACACATGGATCAACCACTAGAGTCATTGCATGTGTGTTATTTCCACAAACCACACATGGATTAACCACTAGAGTCATGGCATGTGTGTTATTTACACAAACCACACATGGATCAACCACTAGAGTCATTGCATGTGTGTTCTTATACTAAAACCAACACTAGAGTCATTGCATGTGTGTTCTTTTCACAAACCACACATGGATCCACCACTGTCATTGCATGTGTGTTCTTTCCACAAACCACACATGGATCAACCAGTGGTCATTGCATGTGTGTTCTTTTCCACAAACCACACATGGATCCACCAGTGGTCATTGCATGCGTTTTCTTTCAACAAACCACATATGGATCAACCAGAGTCATTGCATGTGTGTTCTTTCCACAAACCACATATGGATCCATTTGAGTAATTGCATGTTTGTTCTTATACTAAAACCACAAACCAACACTAGAGTCATTGCATGTGTGTTCTTTTCCACAAAGCACACATGGATCCACTAGACTCATTGCATGTGTGATCTTTTCCACAAACAACACATGGAGCCACCACTGTACATTGCATGTGTGTTCTTTTAACAAACTACATGAGGACCCACCAGAGTCATTGCATGTGTGTTCTATCCACAAACCACACATGGATCCACCACTGTCATTGCATGTGTGTTCTTTCCACAAAACACACATGGATCAACAAGTGGTCATTGCATGTGTGTTCTTTCCACAAACCACATATGGATCAACCAGTGGTCATTGCATGTGTGTTCTTTTCCACAAACCACACATGGATCAACCACTAGAGTCATTGCATGTGTGTTATTTCCACAAACCACACATGGATCAACCACTAGAGTCATTGCATGTGTGTTGTTTCCACAAACCACACATGGATCAACCACTAGAGTCATTGCATGTGTGTTATTTCCACAAACCACACATGGATTAACCACTAGAGTCATGGCATGTGTGTTATTTACACAAACCACACATGGATCAACCACTAGAGTCATTGCATGTGTGTTCTTATACTAAAACCAACACTAGAGTCATTGCATGTGTGTTCTTTTCACAAACCACACATGGATCCACCACTGTCATTGCATGTGTGTTCTTTCCACAAACCACACATGGATTAACCAGTGGTTATTGCATGTGTGTTCTTTTCCACAAACCACACATGGATCCACCAGTGGTCATTGCATGTGTGTTCTTTCCACAAACCACATATGGATCAACTAGAGTCATTGCATGTGTGTTCTTTCCACAAACCACATATGGATCCATGTGAGTAATTGCATGTTTGTTCTTATACTAAAACCACAAACCAGCACTAGAGTCATTGCATGTGTGTTCTTTTCCACAAACCACAAATGGATCCACTAGACTCATTGCATGTGTGTTCTTTTCCACAAACAACACATGCATCCATCAGTGGTCATTGCATGTGTGTTCTTTTCACAAACTACCTGTGGACCCACCAGAGTCATTGCATGTGTGTTCTATCCACAAACCACACATGGATCCACCACTGTCATTGCATGTGTGTTCTTTCCACCAACCACATATGGATCAACCAGTGGTCATTGCATGTGTGTTCTTTTCCACAAACCAGACATGGATCAACCACTAGAGTCATTGCATGTGTGTTATTTCCACAAACCACACATGGATCAACCACTAGAGTCATTGCATGTGTGTTGTTTCCACAAACCACACATGGATCAACCACTAGAGTCATTGCATGTGTGTTATTCCCACAAACCACACATGGATCAACCACTAGAGTCATGGCATGTGTGTTATTTACACAAACCACACATGGATCAACCAGTAGAGTCATTGCATGTGTGTTCTTATAATAAAACCAACACTAGAGTCATTGCATGTGTGTTCTTTTCACAAACCACACATGGATCCACCACTGTCATTGCATGTGTGTTCTTTCCACAAACCATGCATGGATTAACCAGTGGTCATTGCATGTGTGTTCTTTCCACAAACCACATATGGATCAACCAGTGGTCATTACATGTGTGTTCGTTTCCACAAACCACACATGGATCAACCACTAGAGTCATTGCATGTGTGTTATTTCCACAAACCAAACATGGATCAACCACTAGAGTGATTGCATGTGTGTTGTTTCCAGAAACCACACATGGATCAACCACTAGAGTCATTGCATGTGTGTCCTTTCCACAAACCACACATGGATAAACCACTAGAGTCATTGCATGTGTGTTATTTCCACAAACCACACATGGATCAACCCCTAGAGTCATTGCATGTGTGTTCTTATACTAAAACCAACACTAGAGTCATTGAATGTGTGTTCTTTTCACAATCCACACATGGATCCACCACTGTCATTGCATGTGTGTTCTTTCCACAAACCACACATGGATCAACCAGTGGTCATTGCATGTGTGTTCTTTTCCACAATCCACACATGGATCCACCAGTGGTCATTGTATGTGTGTTCTTTCCACAAACCACATATGGATCAACCAGAGTCATTGCATGTGTGTTATTTCCACAAACCACATATGGATCCATTTGAGTAATTGCATGTTTGTTCTTATACTAAAACCACAAACCAGCACTAGAGTCATTGCATGTGTGTTCTTTTCCACAAACCACACATGGATCCACTACACTCATTGCATGTGTGTTCTTTTCCACAAACAACACATGGATCCACCAGTGGTCATTGCATGTGTGTTCTTTTCACAAACTACATGTGGACCCACCAGAGTCATTACATGTGTGTTCTTATACTAAAACTAGCACTACAGTCATTGCATGTGTGTTCATTTCACAAACCACACATGGATCCACCACTGTCATTGCATGTGTGTTCTTTCCACAAAACACACATGGATCAACAAGTGGGCATTGCATGTGTGTTCTTTCCACAAACCACATATGGATTAACCTGTGGTCATTGCATGTGTGTTCTTTTCCATAAACCACTTATGGATCCATTATAGTCATTGCATGTGTGTTATTTCCACAAACCACACATGGATCAACCACTAGAGTCATTGCAGGTGTGTTGTTTCCACAAACCACACATGATCAACCACTAGAGTCATTGCAGGTGTGTTATTTCCACAAACCACACATGGATCAACCACTAAAGTCATTGCATGTGTGTTCTTATACTAAAACCAACACATGGATCAACCACTAGAGTCATTGCATGTGTGTTCTTATACTAAAACTAGCACTAGAGTCATTGCATGTGTGTTCTATCCACAAACCACACATGGATCCACCAATGTCATTGCATGTGTGTTATTTCCACAAACGACACATGGATCAACAAGTGGTCATTGCATGTGTGTTCTTTCCACAAACCACATATGGATCAACCAGTGGTCATTGCATGTGTGTTCTTTTCCATAAACCACACATGGATCAACCACTAGAGTCATTGCATGTGTGTCATTTCCACAAACCACACATGGATCAACCACTAGAGTCATTGCATGTGTGTTGTTTCCACAAACCACACATGGATCAACCATTAGAGTCATTGCATGTGTGTTCTTATACTAAAACCAACACTAGAGTCATTGCATGTGTGTTCTTTTCACAAACCACACATGGATCCACCACTGTCATTGCATGTGTGTTCTTTCCACAAAGCACACATGGATCAACCAGTGGTCATTGCATGTGTGTTCTTTTCCACAAACCACACATGGATCCACCAGTGGTCATTGCATGTGTGTTCTTTCCACAAACCACATATGGATCAACCAGAGTCATTGCATGTATGTTCTTTCCACAAACCACATATGGATCCATTTGAGTAATTGCATGTTTGTTCTTATACTAAAACCACAAACCAGCACTAGAGTCATTGCATGTGTGTTCTTTTCCACAAACCACACATGGATCCACTACACTCATTGCATGTGTGTTCTTTTCCACAAACAACACATGGATCCACCAGTGGTCATTGCATGTGTGTTCTTTTCACAAACTACATGTGGACCCACCAGAGTCATTACATGTGTGTTCTTATACTAAAACTAGCACTACAGTCATTGCATGTGTGTTCTATCCACAAACCACACATGGATCCACCACTGTCATTGCATGTGTGTTCTTTCCACAAACCACACATGGATCAACAAGTGGGCATTGCATGTGTGTTCTTTCCACAAACCACATATGGATTAACTTGTGGTCATTGCATGTGTGTTCTTTTCCATAAACCACTTATGGATCCATTATAGTCATTGCATGTGTGTTATTTCCACAAACCACACATGGATCAACCACTAGAGTCATTGCATGTGTGTTGTTTCCACAAACCACACATGATCAACCACTAGAGTCATTGCAGGTGTGTTATTTCCACAAACCACACGTGGATCAACCACTAAAGTCATTGCATGTGTGTTCTTATACTAAAACCAACACATGGATCAACCACTAGAGTCATTGCATGTGTGTTCTTATACTAAAACTAGCACTAGAGTCATTGCATGTGTGTTCTATCCACAAACCACACATGGATCCACCAATGTCATTGCATGTGTGTTCTTTCCACAAACGACACATGGATCAACAAGTGGTCATTGCATGTGTGTTCTTTCCACAAACCACATATGGATCAACCAGTGGTCATTGCATGTGTGTTCTTTTCCATAAACCACACATGGATCAACCACTAGAGTCATTGCATGTGTGTCATTTCCACAAACCACACATGGATCAACCACTAGAGTCATTGCATGTGTGTTGTTTCCACAAACCACACATGGATCAACCATTAGAGTCATTGCATGTGTGTTCTTATACTAAAACCAACACTAGAGTCATTGCATGTGTGTTCTTTTCACAAACCACACATGGATCCACCACTGTCATTGCATGTGTGTTCTTTCCACAAACCACACATGGATCAACCAGTGGTCATTGCATGTGTGTTCTTTTCCACAAACCACACATGGATCCACCAATGGTCATTGCATGTGTGTTCTTTCCACAAACCACATATGGATCAACCAGAGTCATTGCATGTATGTTCTTTCCACAAACCACATATGGATCCATTTGAGTAATTGCATGTTTGTTCTTATACTAAAACCACAAACCAGCACTAGAGTCATTGCATGTGTGTTCTTTTCCACAAACCACACATGGATCCACTAGACTCATTGCATGTGTGTTCTTTTCCACAAACAACACATGGATCTACCAGTGGTCATTGCATGTGTGTTCTTTTCACAAACTACATGTGGACCCATCAGAGTCATTGCATGTGTGTTCTTATACTAAAACTAGCACTAGAGTGATTGCATGTGTGTTCTATCCACAAACCACACATGGATCCACCACTATCATTGCATGTGTGTTCTTTCCACAAACCACACATGGATCAACAAGTGGTCATTGCATGTGTGTTCTTTCCACAAACCACATATGGATCAACCAGTTGTCATTGCTTGTGTGTTCTTTTCCATAAACCACTTATGGATCCATTACAGTCATTGCATGTGTGTTATTTCCACAAACCACACATGGATCAACCACTAGAGTCATTGCATGTGTGTTGTTTCCACAAACCACACATGGATCCATTTGAGTCATTTCATGCTTGTTCTTATACTAAAACTAGCACTGCCCCCCAATGGATCCACCGTTAGACCGAGTCTTCAAGAAGGCACGCCATAACACAGTTGTTCTGCTTGATGATTGTTACATACCGTTCGATTGGGGCGCTTGGACGATTGGGATGGTCTTCGCGAGAGCGATACTCGAGTAGGCTGTTCTGCGGCATGTTTGGCCACGCTTGCTCTAGACAAACTGGCATGTTGCGAGTGTTACGACTCGCGAGTTCAGTGGGCCATATCCCAGTGTCACGTCCCCGTTACTTCTCTTCCTCCCCGTACTTCTCTTCCTTCCCCTCGAAGCCACTTTCCCCACTTCACTTCCATCCTGCAGTAGCCACAAGCCAACGACATCCGCCAATTATCTGATCGCTACCTTCATGGTAAGAAATCATTTTACAAGCTTTTGAACTTATCCTACACATTCCTGCTATTCGCCAATCTAACTGCTGATCTTTTTTCCGATTTCTCGACGAACTTCAGATGTGACAGATGTTGCAGCCCAAGAATCTGGAGATCCTCGCGCGCAACTTCGCAGCAGCGTTCCCGCTCGTGTGCTCCCACCCAGGATGCTTTCACCGTTACTCCTACCGCGAGCTCCCACTCCACGAGCTCGCGTGCCCGCACGACGCGTGCGCCTACACGGAGCCGGGCTGCAACTACACCGGCCCGCCGGCAGAGCCTGTCGTCCACCTTGCAGATGGGCACTTGATCGAAGTGATTAGGATCTCGTACGGGCAAGCCCAACTTCTCCAAGAGCAGGTGCCGTTCACTGACTCGGCACGCCACCTTCTAATTTTCCAGGGGGGACGGCTCTGTTTTCGTCCTGACCATCACAGCCGGTGTTCCGAGAACCAGAGCCGGGCCCACCGTCGTGGGTGCCATATGCGTCAGGTCGGTCTCGTACGCCTGGCCCGTATACATGGTGCGCATGTGGGCGAACGCCCAGTCGCCATCGTCGGATAGAATTCTTGTGCTAGCCGAGGCGCCGAGCTGCCCGACGCCGCGGGAGGTGGAGTATGTGGACCTAAGGTCAATCCTATGCGTGCCATCTTAGTATCTTGTCGGTGCTGGACCGAACAGGCAGATGCATTTTTACATTTGTATCAAGAAGACCGATAGTCAAATGTAGTACTTGTGTTGTCGTTACTGTTAGACTTAAGCGATGCTTCTCAGGTGCTTAGAGCATACGTGTTGTGCGAATGTACCCCAGTTGTAGTTTCCAGTACTCCTTAATACTTCGACGAGTTATTATATTGGTCCAATCAGCTTGATGTTGTCACGTTGCAAAGTCCGCTTGCTCTGGATAGACCGGCAATACCGTGTGCTCTCGCTCCCGCATGTCAGTGTCACGTGTTCTGAGGGCCCACCTGCCAGTGTCACGCCCCCTCCTCTTCCTTCCCATCGAAGCCACTGTCCCAACTTCTCTTCCATCCTGCCACTCCCGTCCGATGGTTGTAATCTGATGATTTTCGTTGGATTGTTTACAAGTAATCTATGTTGATAATGCAACATGCAAATGGCATAGACACAATTTCTAAAGTGGAAGCACTCACACGCTGCTATTGCACATATTTCTCAATATAGCTCGACAAACACATTACAATAATTGTACTCGCATTAAACACAACCGAAATTGCAACCATCCTAAACAACATCTAAACCCACATCACACCGCTGTCGTCGGAGTCCACCTCGATTGGTGACACCGCCGTGCCCTTCCCGGCGACATCCACTCCCGCCTGTGGCTTGCCCTTCGCCAAGGAGGCAACAATGGCGTTCTGCACAGCTTCGTCCCTGTCGTCCTCCACATCGGAATCGGCAATGACGAAGGTGACGGGGTTGGCGTGGACCGAGCACCGTCGCGCCTGGCGGCTCCTGCTCGAGCTCGACGCCACATCAGTCCTTCTACAGGTAGGAGGGGCTGAGCTCGCATACTTAGCGTCGTCGCTCCTCTCAAGAAACCATGGCCATTTGATACTGCGACGGTAGGATCTTAGGGTGGATCCGCCGCGGCGAGCCCTACCGGAAGCGGTGGAGCGGATGGATCTGCCGGCGCGAGCCATGGCAAGTTCCTAGGAGGGAGTAAGATTGTGGGCCAGGCGTGTCTGGTTCCTGAGCAAGACCTCCCAGTGATATGTACGCAGGCAAAGTGCCAAAAAAATTGCCCAATGCGCGCGACAGGGCTTTTGAACCACGAAGGCGCGAGTTTTGTTTTGACAAGTCCACACGCTAGGTCCCCCACCTGTCAGCCGAATGTGGATGGTAGGATTCTGCCCGAGTTATTAAGTAGCGATAAATCATGCTTCACCACTACCCTGACATCAAATGGCTTCTCTTTCCTCTGCCCTCGCTCCCCTCGCTCATGGCTTGCAGCTCGTGCAGTTCGTCTCGGGCGGAATTAGGGTTGGCTCAACACCGTCAGGCGGGTGCCCCATCAGGTACCGGAGGGCGCCCTACGATTACTACCCCGATATGCTATGTTTGTGTGGTGAGAAGATGCCGAGATGGATTTCGTGGACCGACGAAAATACTATAGGAAAATTCAGCAACTGCAGCATCAGAGCGGTAAGTTCCTACTTTAGGTACAATGGTAACCCGGATCCGAAAAGCGTAATGTAATTCTTTTTTTTTGTTTCCTTCGATCTACTACGCAGGAAGGGAGAGGGACTGGCTGTGACAAGTTTGTGTGGATCGAAAAGCCACTGATAGGTTTTCACAGAGAGCTTGTTCAGGATCTGCGTGATGCTGTGTGGGACAAGAAAGAGGAGATTCGTGCAATGGAGCGAGAGATTATGGAGCTTCGCCAGGTGCAGGGGAGGTAGGGGCAGGGAGGTGGTGAGACAAACAGGCTCAAGATTAGGCCAGATAGTGGACACAATTTCCTCATTATCTGGGCATTATCTGTTGCATTTGTAGTTTATGTTGCCATGTCGTTGTCCAGCAGCTGAAATAAGTTGTTGTTTCGTGGAGTGTAGCGGCCAGCTTAAGAAATTGTATTCCAGCCCAGAAACTTATCATAAGTGTAATGCCAACAACAGGGATTTATTAAGCGCCTATAAATAAATCATGTCTGTGCCACTAACATCCATCGATTTTGGAGAGGATTTAACCGCTCAGCTATCGCGATTGTTCAGATAGTAGTGACACAGTCACAGATTTGGATTCAACTAGTGGCCTCGGCCGTATCAAATCCTAAAGTCGCGATACATTTTACTCCGAGTACGGGAGGCAGATTGTTTCGCCCGACAAGTTCCACGCACACAGCTCCAGAGTTTAACCGAACTACATATATAGGTTCAAGTTCAATACATCATTAGGCTGCTACACTGCTAGCCCTCTTTCTCTGCTTGGGTGCCAACTTTCTTCCTCTTTCCTTCACGTCCACTGGCTTCTTCATCTCCTGCCTTCTTCCTCTTCCTGGGTGCCAATTTTCTTACCTTCATGTACCCTGCATCTCCGGGCCGAGGGAAGTCAGGCCAATCAGCACCAGAATCTTGTCTGGCATCATCACTAAACTCGTTTTGGTTTTCTTCCCGTAGCAAAATCACTGAGTCGGTTGTCTTGTTTCTTACCTTGCGCTTCCTGTAAAAAAACAGTACATGGATTACTACCTTATATCTACAGACTATAAACAATTTTTTTGTGTGAATGTACCATCTCATACCTAGGTTTGGGAGCATTAAGGGGACATCCAGCTGCTCTATGGCCTATAAGATGGCAGAACTTGCATCTGTTTTTGCCCTTCTTTGTAGCACAGAAAGCCGAACCCTTCTTCTCGAGAAAATTCTTAAACCTATTCACCTGGGGTCTTCCTCTGCCCCTTTTTGTAACTGGCTAGCAAAGCTCGAAGGACAATTGGACTTGAGGCCACTGAGATGGGTCTGTACATGGCTCGACGGATCTAGCGTACGCAGCTCTGAACTTTTCCATAGAGTAGTAGTCTGACAAATACTGATCCAAATGTGGTAGAGTTCTTTTCTTCACCAAGAAGGCCAAGGCGTGGTCGCAAGGTTTCCCGGTATGATGCCACTCTAAGCAGGTGCATTCTCGCAGCTGGATGTTCACAACATCCCTTTTGCCACTCTTGGACATATCGACCACCTCACAGCTTCTGCTGGTTGACGAGAGAACCTTAAGATGAGGAAGTCCTCGGCTTCTCTTATGTAGTTGCTGTACAACTTGCGGTAGCATATGTCCTCTAAGTCTCCTACCGATCTCTCTCCTTATATTTAACAGCTTCATGATCATACCACGTATGTTTTCCATCAAGATATGAACAGGACGCACTTTTATGTCCTTCACCCAGTTATTCAGGCATTCTGCAAGGTTGTTGTTTATGTAATCAACTTTGATGTCAGGGTTGAATTGACTCCTCTTCCATATCTGCGAATGATGGATGGCTAAGTACTCTAGAAGTTCAAGGGCTTCGGCAAAAATCTTGCTCATGAAATAATAGTTGCTACTAGGTTTGTAAACTCTAGCAGCAGGAAACATGTAACAAAATACGTTGCCTGCGTAGTGTGAGTACAAGTTGAGCATCATATGGGCATGGCATTCTCTACCTTTAGCTCGCGGGAACACCTCCTTCACTGCATTCGTCAGCCATTTGCATACATCCGTGGATATAGCCAATGGATCCATGTGGCCTATTGATCTCCTGAGCTACCTCATACACCAGACCCAATTTTCCTCTATTTCTGTTTCAAACAGCCCGAATGCCACTAGGAAATCTAGTTGTGACCATCAAGTGATGTGGCAGATGGCAGGCAGCCTTTCCATTTGCCAGTTAGGACAGTGCTGTCTACACTCAGATACAGCCTACAGCCGTCCTTGAATCCATCGATGCAAGGTTTAAGCGCCATGAAAAATCTTTTGAAATATATTTTACCACCTTCTGATTTGGTGTCAATCTCCACAACGCTCCCCGGCCACCTAGCTTGTACCTCCGCCTTGAAGTTGTACAGCATCCTGAAGCTATTGGTCCAATCCCCGTGCAAGACCCCCAGAGCTTTCTCTTTACCTTTCCAAACCGTGTAATACGGAAGGACAATGTTGTATTTAGAACTGAGGCTAGTCTGAATATTCTTCACGGTCTCCTTAGGGTTATCCTTTAGTATGGACATAGATTGCATAGCCACCCACTCCGTATCAGCCATTGAGGATTTTAGTTTGCTGCCTGTCGGACACATGTGTGGAGGGCCCATTTTGTTCACCTGCAACACAGATTCATTTAAAAGATAAGCAGAGTCGACTAGTTGCCAGAAAGATATCGCACATCAATTGTAGTTATAGAGTGAAAAGAGAGAGAGAGTTCTAATGGTTTGCTGCATTCATTGCCCCAATACCCTAATTGCAGTCGATGCAGGTAAGGATCTTGCTGTGATCCTCCATGGACAATGTACCTCGGCCCGTCCATTCATCCACGTTAACTTGCAAACGGCCTCATACCTCTCAGCAGAGTTCTTTAGTCGATAAACGTCGAACTCCCCCTTGATACAAAAGTGCCGGAACAACATCCTGAACTCACGCATGCTCCTGAACTCGGTGCCGACCGAAATTATAGGATACTCGTGGTCATGTTTCATTTCTTCTACTTCAACACCCAAATCATCGACTGGAATACCAGCCTCATCGTTAAGTTCCTCGTCTATTTCATCATCACCAGATTCTTGATCCTCTACAGTGCCTGCTTCTTCATCTGATTCAGAATCTTCGCCATCATCTCTAATGCCTAGTACTGCACACATCATATTGACTCCCATGGGTGGGGCTGCACCATCGTCTCCACCCGAATGGACAGGAACATTGCCCCAGTCCACCTCACCGGCAACTCCGTTTTCTCCAAGACAACACTCGGTTGGTTCTGCTACAACCATATGGGGTGGTCTTACGTTTGCACGCATCCCAGGTACTTCAGTGGATAAACAGCAGTCAGAATCAATTTCATCTTGAGTGTACAGGACCCTCTTGCTCTTCCTGTGTACATCCTCCTTCCTGATGTAATCTTTCCTGATGGTATCAGTAGGGCTTGACATCCGCGTTCCATTCCCCATCGAACTAGGCCTTTTACTGCCGCTCTTGGGTGTGATCTCCTTACTTCCTCCCCTCACGGGTGTTGGCTCCAGGGTGCTGGCATTATTGCCTGACCTCTGCGGCGTGTTCTTCTTTGAATTAGCCCTTTTGCTGCTACTATTGGGCATGTTCTCCTTCGTGCTGGCATTATTTCCTGACCCCAGTGGCATGTTCCGCTCCAAATTAGCCCTTTTGCTGCTACTATTGGGTGTCTTCTCCTTCGTGCTGGCATTATTGCCTGACCTCAGCGGCGTGTTCCGCTCCAAATTAGCCCTTTTGCTGCTACTATTGGGCGTGTTCTCCTTCGTGCTGGCATAATTCCCTGATAGCGGCGTGTTCCGCTCCAAATTAGTGTTTTTCTGCTCCCACTGAGTGTGGTAGCCTCCGTGCTGGCCATCTTCGCCTCTTTGCTACCACTCTTGGGAGTGTTCACCACCGTGCTAGCCCTCTTAGCGTTTTTGCTGCTACCGTTCGGTGTGGCATTTTGACTGGATCTCAGGGGTGTACTCCGCGGCGTGGTGCCTTTTGTCATGTGACTCTTGGGCATCCTCTTCTCTGGCGTGGTCTCCTTGGTGACATTCTTCTTCGGGGTGCCCTTTCTGGGGATGCTCTTCCTGCTCCTCTTTATGACGCTCCTCTGTAAGACTCTCCCCTGTTCAAAGCCACCCTCAGTCGCACCAGCCCCAGTGATGCCATGGATCAGGTCATGCATGCCTTCTAAAAGTCCATCATCTCTATTGTCGAGTTCCAATTCCTCTCCAACCATGAGAACTACCAAGTGGAAGTAAACTTCACCTCTATAATGTTTCCTTGTAAACGGTACGACTAAATCCCTGGTATCTTTTACTTCGATAGCCTTTTTGCTCCTATAACCATAATATAACAAACGTGCTTCCTGGGAGGACCCCCACAGCACCTTCACACGTAACGATGCCATCAGGTCAGATAACTCTACCACTTCAGGGTCGTATCTGCCAAGGATTACATCAAACTCGTCATAGAATTTTTCTATGCCATCATCTAATTTTGCAGTATAATCCGCGACACCGATATGAACGATTACTTTGCCATCATCAGGTTCTTCAGGATAGAAACCTCCGAGAGGTTCGAGAGATGGAGCGGCACCATCAGACCCAGCCCTAATGCCACCGCCGCCATCACCAGCGTCATCGTTAGCTGGATCAACCTCGGTGGAAGTACCAGGACCAGGAGCAAGGCGAGGGCCCTTAGCAGCGGGATCTACATTACATGGTGGACAGGCAGGGCCCCTTTTAACGGCAGCCACAATAGGATCAGCTGCTGCCATGCCACCTCGACGATTAGGAGCAGTTCCCACAACAGCAGTGTTTCGAGTGCTAGCGGAGTCCAGACCATGATCTGGCTTAAGACCAGCAGCTCGCTAAACCCGAGCACGGGTTCGAGGAGGAGAGAAGGCATCCGTCTTTGCAACAACAGTGGGGCAGCCTCCGGAAGCCTAAGTTTGCTCAACAGCGGCAGGGATTGGGTCAACATCATCCAGATCAACAACAACACGAGG
Organism: Avena sativa; assembly: GCA_916181665.1. Lineage (NCBI taxonomy): Eukaryota > Viridiplantae > Streptophyta > Magnoliopsida > Poales > Poaceae > Avena > Avena sativa. Next base: position 186,394,789 of record OV702289.1, on the reverse strand, counting down.
ACCACCAGTACCAGCAGATTCCAGAGCATGGGTTCACACAACTTGAGGACGGTTTCGAGGAGAAGCAGCACACAAGGCGGCGGTCTTGGCAACAATAGCGGGGCAGCCTCCGGACGCCTTAGTTTTCTCAACAGCAGCATGGATTGGGTGAGCAGCAGCCGCAGAAACATGGGCACAGGGACGGGGACGACCAGTACCAGCAGATTCCAGAGCAGAGTTTTCCACAACGGCAATACGGGGACTCCTACGAGGAGGTTGCCTGACAGAAGCATGTCGCGGACGAGGAACCACATTTTGCTCAACAATACCAGGGGTTCGAGTTAGACCTCCCTGTCCAATAATAGCTAGGCGACTCCCAGTAGCAGGAGCTTCCTCATCCACTATGTTACACACCAGCGTAACCACGCGAAGCCTAACATGCTGTTTCATCAACCCAATTAGCTGACTGTCACACGCTATAGGAACCCTGAAGCCTCGTTCATCAACGATGCTAAACCGTGCAGTCTGCTCTGGCCTCATTTTAGCAAGTTCACGCACAGCAGCAACCAAACCAGGGACAGTGCATAACTGCGCAGGCGCTACTTCCATCTTCAGACTCTGAGCCTGTTTCCACGTGCTCTTCCCATGTGCTAATTTAACGAGGTAGACACAGATGCTCACTAGAACCGTGTATTTGGGTTCAGCGGAGATCCTAGTTGACAGAAAATTGGAGACAAAAGATAAGAATTGTTTGTCAGCGTCGTGCTAGCAAACAATTCTATGTTCGATATATCTCTGTAATGCCAATAGCCAGCTAGCGGTTATAGGTAGTGCGAATAGCAAAGAGAAGAGTAGCTCACCCAAAATTAGCCAGAAGTACTTCTTCCTCGGCAAATGGATCTGCCATCCTTCGCGCTGCTCAGCTTGTCGGCGGTAGAGGCGGGCTAGATCCTCGCAACGGCTGGCACGACATTCGACATTAGAGCTTGGTAGCAGCGAGTAGGAGCAGCAACTTGGTGCCGAAATTCAAATGCCCGAAGAGATCATTCTGGTTGGAGAGGGGATTTCGATGCCACCGGTGCTAGGGTTCATGTGAAAGGAGGGAGGGAGTGGATTTGTGAATTTGGTCAATGCACGATGCTCCTTTAGTATCTCGTTTCGCCTACGTGGTTGCCGTGTTGGCGCCCTCGTCATGGAAATATTACTGACATGAGGGTCCCGACCATCTACTTCACGGGGTAGTTTCACGGCATGTTTGGATTTGGCAGGGGTGAGATGAGTTTGCCTCGAAATGGCCCCTCTCGGTAGTTGGCGGCCCAACTTTTTGAAATGCGGTAATTTCAGGCAACTTAGGTACCGCCATGCGCTGGCCTACCAACTTTGGTACCACAGACGAACAAGCCCCTGGCGCGGGCCAGGCCTGGCCGCGCGGCCAGGTGGTGTGGCCAGGCCCCAGCCTCTCTCCGTCTCGTATTCTGGCTCTAGGTGTCCCTCGGTGAAAAACTGACTTTGGCTTTTGTCCCGTCCAATTCCGAGAATATTCATTTTCTGACTTTCCTAGAACCAAAAACAGCAGAAAACAGGCAGCTGGCACTGTGGCTCTTGTTAATAGGTTAGTCCAAGAAATCATATGAAAAGTACTCCAAAGTATGGACAAAACATAAGAAAGTAGGTAAAACCAAGCATGGAACATCAAAAATTATGGATATGTTTGCAACGTATCAACATCCCCAAGCTTAACTCCTGCTCGTCCTTGAGTAGGTAAGTGATAAAAAGAAAGAATAATTTTTGAGGTGACATGCACCATCATAAACTTGATCAAAGTATTTGTAAAACATTCAAAGTTGGGATCATAGTACTTCAATCATAACATGAAAGACAAAGTTCTAGCAATAAGACAAAGTGACATGGGTATACCCTACAGGTACTCGAGCTTGGTATATACGGCCTGAATACAACGGGAGCCCACGGTGTCGCCAAGGCCCAAACAGAGGACTCAAGTAACTTATGGACTCTCGATTTCTTGAAGAACAAGAAGAAGCTAAAGATAGAAAGTTCAAAGGGGAAAAACCTAAACTGTAACCGACTCGACCTGCTACCCGGGACCTAGCCTATCTATATAAAGGCTAGGAGGGGGTGGCGAGGAGGAAACAAGCAACCCTAGTTTCCACAACCCTCGCCAGATTGCATCTGCGCACCATTGTAATCCTCGATTTCTTCAATAATTCCACGAGCAGACATGCAGGAGTAGGGACCTCTGTGAGGCCTGAACCTGGGTAAATCTTCGAGTCCCCTGTGTGCTTGTTTGCTAGCCGATAGATGTCTCCAGTGCTCCCTCCTTCTCCAAAACCCACGTCCATAGCAATGGACATTGATGAGTTAAACCCTCATCAATTGGCGCCGTCTGTGGGAAATGGGAGTGCTGATGTTACGGCTTCTTTGGCCCCATCAACCGCGATCTACAAATCCGCAACAGCGGAGATTCGTCATCTTTGGCGTGTTCGACTTCACCGTCCACACGTCGGCCACTCGCCCGGCTTTCGAGTCTGTGGGCAACGGAATCAGCTTGGCGATCGGGAGCTTCTGCTTCCAAGTTGGTCAGATGGGCACGCTTTGCATGCCTGACCAGCCGACGGCACCATCGATTGCTCCAGCATCGTGGTTCCCTCCACCGATCGGCACCCTCAGTGAGCTCAATGCCTCGACAACAGTCAAGAATACGGTCAGCGACAGCAGTCGCGAATCCGATCTAGGCAATCTGGCAACTGAAGATGGAACCTACGGTTCCGGATCTGAAAGTTGTGGGAGCAGCAGCTTCCCCAACCACTTCATGTGCGCCGTCATCAATGCAAGCGACACCTTCGCCAATCGCGACAACCCAGGCAACAGCGGCCACGGAGCCGACCCGCCAAACGACGGCATACCCAACGGCGGACCACCACCAAATGGTGGACCATCGCCAAACGGCGCCCCCGTCAACAACGGGGGAGCAGTCGAACCTCCAACTATAATAAACGAGAAGACTGGCGAATGCATCATGATCAGGCTCAACGAACTCGAGTGGGCTCGCGGCCGTGATGCCCTACGGGGCAACCCTCTACCCTTTGGCTCCCCGCAAGAACTGCTAATGGGCTACCATTGGCTCCTGAAGGAGGAATTCAAGCGCCAAGTACAAACAATCGTGCAACTCGAGGCGCGCAAAAAGGCGGCAGATGAGTCGAGTCTTCGACGTGCTGGGCTCTCCTCCCACGGAGGATCCTCCTCAAAGGGCAACGAGCACATCGCAAACAAGAGGCGATCCCGGATGGCCCATCTCACCGAACAAGAACGCATAGAAGCTGCAAAGGTCCTCGACTTCAGCTCTATGACAGTCGACACACGGGGCAATGTGGTCCCAAAGACGCTGCATGCTGCAGTGACGGCAGTCACCATGTACCTCCTGAATAACCAGCCGCCAGCTAGGGATCCCCGAGCGGCCATGCACTGATCTACGATCGCGGGCTTGGGACTAGTCGAGGACGCCCTCGACAAGGAGCCAACACCAGAACCAAAGAAAGGCAAGGCTCTAGCAAAACGCTATTCCTCGCCCTCCTCCAGCGATGATAGCCACGACCTGTCTCGATGCTGCCGCTCACGGTGACATGATCACAACTACGACGCGCGTGATGACATCACGCTGCGCAAGATCGACAAGTCAAGGGCGACGTGCCCGATCAACTGACTCAGAAGACGAAGATGTGGAGCTCTGTGGCGCTAGATGCTTCAGCAGGGCCATCAGGCAAAAGCGAATGCCCAAGGGGTTTAAGCTCCCATCGGAGAACCCGAAGTTTGACGGTCTGCCGGACCCGAAAATCTGGTTAGAGGACCACATCTCCTTCGTCAGGCTTCACAGCGGAAGTCGAAGCACGGCCATCCAATGCCTGCAGCTACAGCTGCAGGGCGCCGCCCGGGCATGGCTCAACAACCTCCCACACGGATCCATTCGCAGTTGGGAAGAGCTGGTTTACAGCTTTGTGCGCAACTTCAAAGGCACATACAAAAGGCCCGCGTTAATCAAAGAGTTGAGGTGCTGCCACCAAAGATCGGGCGAATCGCTACGCTCGTACATCCAGAGGTGGTCCATCATCAAGAACTCTGCAAAAAATATCTCGAAGGACCGCGCAATCGACGCATTCAACAGCAGCGTTCGCCGCATAGAGCTCAGGGAGGAGCTGGGTCGCTCGAAGCCCAAGACCATCGACCACCTGATGGAAATCGCGAACCGGTGGGATGACAGAGAAGATTCGGTGAAAAATCGTGTTCACTCCAACGAGGAAACAGAACTCGAGCGCACACGCGACTGTCGAAGAAAACGCCGCATGCGCATCTACGATGACCGCGACGATGCCAACATGGTCGCAGCCGGCTAAGCCGACAGACGCGATGATAACCGCAATAGTGGCTACCACAGCGGCGGATACCGCGACTCCGGGAAAACCAGGCAAGTATGGCAGCGCCGCAATCGCGATGAGGCACCTGCAACATCCATTGAAGACAAGCTGTCCGGGCCATGCACTGTGCACTTCTACATCGACAAGCATGACGGAAAAAAGAAGTCCATCCACCTCCTCAAGGACTGTCGTGAGTTCCTCAAACTGCATGAGGGATTAGCTCGGATGAATCGCAATGCAGTCGAAAGGGGCTACGGAGCCGCCCCAGGCGTCGTGGCACATGGAGCTCCGCCACCACCGCCTAGACCACCCTCAAATGCAGCCGCGCCGGACCAGCACCACGGAGGCGAACCATACCCACGGGCCATGGGTACCATGATGATCCAAAAGGGACGCCCCTCGAATCGAGTGCAGAAGGCCATCACTCGCCAAGTCAACTTGGCCACAAACTCACCACCATCCACCACTGAGTACCTCGGCGGAAGCGAGTCTTGCATCACCTTCGACAAGCGTGACCATCCACCCAAAGTACCTCGTTCAGGCCATTGTCCCCTCGTACTCGAGGCGCAAATTGGAGGCTTCGACATGAGTCGCGTATTCATGGACGGCAGAAGCGGCATCAACCTTATATTCGCGAGTACCTTGGGAGCAATGAGGATCCCTCTGACTTGCTTAGAGGCCTCAGACACAACATTCCACGACATCGTCCCAGCAAAGGGCGTGTATCCCCTTGGCAAAATCAATCTCAACGTCATCTTCGGCATGCTGAAAAACTTTCGGCGCGAGCGCATCGACTTCGAGGTCGTCGACTGGCCCTCGTAGTACCACTGCATCCTCGGACATGTCGCGTTTGCTAGGTTCATGGCAGTGCCACACTACGCCTATCTACAGATGAAGACGCCAGGCCCTAATGGTGTCATCACAGTCAACGGGAGCTTCGAGAGATCTGACAGTTGCGACAGGGAATTCAACAGAATTTCCTAGTCCTTCGGCATGCAGGAAGAACTCGCGAGACTAAAGGAGTCGACAAACAACAGTCTGCCTCCCCTGAGCCGGCCAAGTTCACCCGACCTATCTTTCGACTCATCAGTGCACACAAAGAAAGTTCAGGTCCACCCATCGGATCCCGCCAAGACGACCCTCATCGCCAACAACTTGAGTCCCGCATAGGAACTTGCGCTCGTCGAATTCCTCCATGAGCACTAGGAAATCTTCGCCTGGTGTCTAGCGGACATGCCAGGAGTTCCCAGGGAATTCGCCGAGCACGCACTCAATGTCAACCCAGACGCAAGGCCAGTCAAACAAACAATTCGGCGATTGTCTGAACCTAGGGCAAAGGCAGTTGGAATGGAGATCAACAGACTCCTCGACGCCAAATTTATACGCGAGATCAAGGAAATCACTTGGCTCGCCAACACGATGCTAGTACAAAAAAAGGACACGGATATCCTGCGGATGTGCGTGGACTTCACCTCTTTGAATAAGCATTGTCCGAAGGACCACTTCCCGCTACCGCGAATCGACCAGATCATCGACTCCACCGCGGGATGCAAGCGCCTCTGCTTCCTCGACGCCTACTTAGGCTATAACCAAATTCGAATGAAGGAGGAAGATCAAGAAAAAACAGCGTTTACAACACCCTTTGGTGTGTTCTGCTACAACACAATGCCCTTCGGGCTAAAGAACGCAGGAGCCACCTACCAGCGGTGCATGCAGGCTTGCCTCAAAAACCAACTTGATCGCAACATTCAAGTCTATGTCGACGATATAGTAATCAAGACCAAAGAGGAAGCCTCACTAATCGACGATTTGCAGGAAACCTTTGCCAACCTCGACCGCTACCGGATCAAGCTCAATCCAGATAAGTGCACCTTCGGCGTACCATCTGGGCAACTAATCGGGTATCTTATCTCCGCGAGAGGGATCGAAGCGAACCCGAAGAAAATAAAAGCCATACTGGCCATGGAAAAGCCGAAAAACGTACGAGGTGTCCAGCAGCTGGCTGGGCGAATCATGGCGCTCAGTCGATTCATCAGTCGGATGGGTGAAAAGTCACTGCCCTTCTACCAACTCCTCCGCAAAGCTGACAAGTTCGAGTGGACCAATGAGGCGCAGGAAGAATTCGAAGACCTCAAGCGCCTGCTATCCACCTCGCCAGTACTAGTGACCCCACACGAAAGGGAACCATTGTTGATGTACATCTCCGCCACCAACCAGGTGGTCAGCACTGTGCTCGTAGTCGAACGAGCCGAGGAAAAAAAGGTCCACGGGGTACAGCACCCGGTCTACTACCTCAGCAAGGTACTTACGCCAACAAAATAGCAGTACCCACACTACCAGAAACTGGTGTACGGAGTCTTCATGACGGCCCGGCGATTGCGCCACTACTTCCAAGAACACCCAATCGTGGTAGTCAACGACGCCCCGCTTGGGCACATCCTCAACAATCCCGACGCCACTGGACGAGTCGCACTTTGGGGAATCGAATTGTCTCCACGAGACATCACATATGAAAAATGCGACGCAATCAAGTCGCAAGTTCTCCCTGACTTCCTCGTGCACTGGATGGAGAATCAGCTCCCTGAACAACCAGATATGTCCTACCTCTGGACAATGCACTTCGACGGATCCAAGCGGAAAGACGGAGCTGGTTCAGGTGTCATACTGACATCGCCCCAAGGAGACAAGCTGAAATATATTCTGCGAATGCAGTTCACCGCCTCCAACAACGAAGCCGAATACGAAGCCCTGCTACACGGGATGAGGATGGCAAAAGCCTGCGGCGCCAAGAGGCTCATTATATACGGCGACTCCAAACTGGTCGTCAACCAAACAATGCACGAGTGCGACGCACTAAACGACAACATGATCGCCTACCGTGACCTCTACGACACACTTGAAGGGGATTTCGATGGTTGCGAGCTGCGGCACATAGGTCGCGAAAGCAATGAAGAGGTGGATACACTCGCCAACATAGGCTCTACCTGCGCCCCCATACCACCTAGGGTATTTCTCGAGCGCATCTACGAATGCTCCATTAAGCCAAAGGCCGCAGAGAAGAAAACAAGTGTAACAACGGACTCGGGGGTTGCGCCGCCCAATGAGCCAATGGCACTCGACGACCTGGAGCTGGACACAGGACTCGAGGGACCAATGAGCGTCATGATGATCGAGACATCCTGGACCCAACCATACATTATGTACCTACTCAGCAAGAGGCTACCGGACGATCCGACTAATGCCCGACACATCGCACGGCGTTCCAAGGCATTCGCTGTTATCAACGGCAAACTATACAAGCGCAGCATCACAAGAGTACTCCAACGATGTGTCTCCCTGGTCGATGGAAGAGTTGTTCTACTCGACATCCATGAAGGAACCTACGGGCACCACGCCGGCAGTCGCGCCCTCATCGCCAAAGCTCTACGAGCTGGATTATACTGGCCTACGGCCATGCGCGACGCCAAGGACATCGTCCAAAAATGCAACGCTTGCCAGCGATTCGTGGACAAGCCGCACACACCTGGTGCAGAGCTCCGACCAATTCCATTGTCCTGGCCCTTCGTGCAATGGGGACTCGACATGGTCGGCAAGCTGCCAAAGTCCTCACGGGGAGGCTATGTCTACCTCCTGGTCGCAGTCGACAAATTCACCAAGTGGATAGAGGTCATGCCAGTAACTAATCAGTCAGGATACAATGCAGTCAAGTTATTCGAGTCCATCGTCTATCGCTTCAGAGTGCCACACAGCATCATCACGGACAATGGGACAAACTTCACATCCAAAGAGTTCCAGGAATTCTGCGAGAATCTGGGAATCAACGTCAATTATGCCTCCGTAGCACATCCACAGACCAACGGCCAGGTCGAAAAAGCTAGCGGGCTTGTCTGCGGCGGCATCAAGAAGCGACTCCTCAGACCACTCGAACAGGCCATGGGCTGCTGGCCAGACGAGCTGCATTCGGTACTCTCGAGCCTACGCATAACTTCAAACAGCGCCACAGGGTACACCCCATTCTTCATGGTGCACGGAGCTGAGGCGGTGCTACCAGCCGAAGTACGATACAAATCATCGTGCGTGGTCGCTTATAGCAAGCAGGAGTCAGCTCTTGCACTCGAAGACTCCGTCGACCTCCTTGACGATGCAAGGGAAATCACCACAGAGAGATCAACGATCTACCAGCAGAACCTGCGCAACTACCACGGCAGGAGGCTACGCCCCAGGTCCTTCGTCAAAGGCGACCTGGTCCTGCGACTGAAGCAGCAAGGGCATCTCAAGCTCGAGTCCCCCTGGGAGGGACCATACATGATTACAGAAGTAATCCCAGGTGGCGCCTATCGCCTTAAAGATTTCGAGACAGGAGTCGCATACTCCAACCCCTGGAACGTCTCACAGCTGCGGTGCTTCTACCCTTAGTCATCTTTACTTTTACATTGCAAATAAGGCTGCTCAGCCAAGGCTACTCAGCCACACATTGTACCTCGTACTGTTCTACGAATAAATAAAGCTAAGTGTCCCAAAATTCTGTGTTCCTTTTTATTTTTGCAATTAATCCACTCGGGGGTTGCGCCACCCTGTACACATCTGTTCTACGAACTAACGTGATATCCTGAGTAGCGCACGCATCAATCAAAACCCTTGATAAACACCAACCCAGCTGCCACGCACCTGACAGGTTGGCAAGGGACTGAGATAAACACAAGTCAGGCTAACGAAAAGGAATCGCATAGTGCAACGCACTCACAAAACATACACGCTAACAAGCTCTTTTACATATCATTGTCAATGAATTATACATAGAATATATACGAACTTTACAACACTGGTACAACTATGTGCAGGATACAAACTAAACTATTGTTGCAACAAAAGAATGTTGGTCTGCTCCTCGAAGAAGTCGACGATCTCCCCCGACGGGCGATCCACTGCCTGGTAGTGCGGCACCATGTTCCAAGTCGAACCCGATGGTGGCGCAGGCGGTCCGGCCGCAATTGCTGCAACGTCCACATCAGTCCTATGCAGTCGCACCGGCGACAGATCAGCCTTGGCACCATCCACTAATTGTTGCCGTACACACTCGTAGACCGCACTCAAGTCCTAGAATTTAGCAAGAAGGGCCAGTAGGCTCGGTGGAACAACGTCCAGCGGGAACATCGTCTGGTAAATGTTCTTCAAGCATGATTGCGACTTCTTCAAAAAGTGAAGCACTCGCGACGCATGATCCTACAGGGTCACCAATGTGATTGCGCGATCATGATCTACCCAGAAGTACCCACTCGCCTGAAGATGCTCTTGGGTCAAGTCATTCATGCGAATGGCAATCCGATCGTTCTCATCCTGCAGATGGCGCGCGCTGACAACTATACCAAGCAAAGGAAAAATATGAGGACAACGAACTACTGTGAGTGACTACAAGGAAATGACAGGAAGAAAGAAGACTAACATTTGAATTGGTCGCCCAACTGCGTCACCTCCCCTTGCAGATATTGTTCTCGGGCGGTTCTCCTCCTTCGACTTCCATATGTCCGCATTTCCGCAGAGTACGGGCAATTCACACTCCAACTGCTTCATGCGATCACGGAGTCACGAGAGCGGAGAAAGCTCATCCACCCTTGAGCGCGACGGTGCCAAAGTGTCATCAAGGTGCGACGAATCCTGAGGCTCCCTCAAAGGATCACTCGATGTGCCCTATCACAAGTCAAGCAAGAGACAATAAGAGGACTAAGGCAAGGCATAGACAAAAGATTTGAGTGCATTCAAGATTAACAAAAGTATCAGTAGATACACTCGCCAACAGGCATGTTCTTGACAAAAGACATAAGCTATTTAACTATTACAAGATGTGACTACTGAGGAGCGATTGGCTTCTTTGACTTCGACTTTGGTTTTGGGGGCCTCATCGAGTCTGTGGTAGTATTAGATGCCACAGACTTCCCGCCGGCCCCTGACATCGTAGCCTTTGCAGCTTTCTTGGCACGCTGAAGCTCCTCAGAGTACTTCGCAACTGTATTGATCAGCTGTGGGCCGTACTTGCCACAAGCAGTCGCAAAGGGAGCAAAGACTACCTGCTGGACATCAGCGCTGACAGGCATCGCCTTGGAGACCGCCGCAGGATCAACTTCGACTCCATGGGCTTGAACCATTGTGAGTGACATCGAAGCGCCAGCCGCACGGAGTGAGTTCTTGAAGCTTGCAGGGACGCCCCCGGCAAGGAACTCCACCAGCTCGTCCATATTCTCGATCAGCTCAGCCTTGGGCGCCAGCTCTTCCCGGAGGCGACTGAGCATGCCCTTGGCCTTAGAGAGCGTCCCTTGAACAGCAGTGCTACGATCCTCGACTGCTGAAATGGCACCCGCCAAGGCATCGTCACGGCGGAGTGCCTGAGGGTCGAAGCTCAAATCGCTGGTATCTATATAGAACCCAAGCATGGACACGAAGGTCAGCACCAACGACAAATTCGAAAGAAGAAAAACAATGAAAATCCAGACAAGGGAACACCTAAGAGAGCCTTGGCAATCGAGAAAATCTATTCCTCGAACAACTTCTCTCTAGCCACGGTGGAGGCGCAGATCCTATTCGCGTTTCCGTGACTCATCATGTGCTACGATTACCTCATCGCGACTCTTTACCGCCGCGGCAAGCGCCTTTTCATGGGAAGCGGCGTCGCAGAGGAGTGCATTATGCTCAGCTATGAAACAAACAAAGATAGGCTATCAGCCGGATATATCACAAAGAGGACGAAGAAGAAGCAAGACACTTACTTTCAACTACACGGTGGCGAGTATCCAGCATTGCATGCTGGCGACCCGTCACAAGAACTTGCTCCGCTAAGCGAGCGGCTTCCTTCACAATAAGCTGCGACAAGAGAAAACAACAAAGGATAAGTAGATGATAGAAGATGATACATTCGACTGCAAAAATAGAGGAAACAAATACTACACTTACATGATCCTCCAAAGACTCCGAAGTCGATGGATTCGCAGTCGTCCGGATAACCATCTGGTGCTCCACATCATGCAGAGAACTCGATGAATTATGACCGGAGTGGGCCGCCAATGGAGGAGGAGTGCGCTCAGCCACTTTCTTGGCCTTGGAGGTCGCGACTCTAGATTCTTTTAAAAATTGGACGTCGCCAAAAGACGACGACGCCAGCTGACTGCAGAACCAAACCAACATCAAGAAAAGGCAACCCCAGAGAAGAACCAAAAGGAAGACTCATATACTTACCAATCAAACTTGTCAAAATCGAAGGTTTGATCCCCCGACTCTGACGACGACTCCTTCGGCAGCCGCATCTTCTTGCGAGAGGATGGCGCCATGGCACTCACAGGAATGGCAGGTATCGACGACTCTGCACCAACACCTGCACCTTCCAGAGTCGAAGGGGACGACGCATCCGAATCCTTGCTGCGTGAACGCTTGCGAGTGTCCGGACCACTCGACTCGGGGGCTTCCTCCTCCACATCAGATGGGACGGTCGACTCCGACTCGTCCTCTTCCAAGGCTTCACGAGGGATAACCCCCTCGGGAAGAGGGGGCATACAGGGTGGCACCGCCCAATCCTGCATACAGAAAACAATTTAGCACAAAGTCATGCAACAGCAAAAAAGCAGTCGACAAAGCAAAGCTACTATGTACCACAATTTTACCTCAGGAGGAGGGTTAGCAGCATCGAACTGAGGAATGTCTAGATCATTAGGAAGCACATCCTTGGCGGTGTACTTGGTGACCAGTCAAACCCTTTTATCTACCTCACTCATGGAAATGCCATCGGCAGATACGCGAGTGACATCATCCACGCCAGCCCACTGGAACATAGGGTGGACTCTGGCCTGCAGGGGCTGGACGCGGCGGCGCAGCCATGTGCGAATGAGGGCGCAGCCTCCCTCCTCTTTGCCCATGCGACTCTCGAGGTCGCATACGTGCTCGTATAGCACATCTGTCTCCGCGTGCTCGCCGGGCATCACTACGTTCTTCCAGGAGCGCCTCCTCTTGCACGGTGTTGCGAGATCGGAGGGCACGAGTCCGAAGTGGTCTCCGTCGGCCTTCAGGTCGCGGATGTAAAACCACTTGTCCCTCCACCCTTGGATGGATGCTGTGAGTTTGATATCAAAGTATGTAGAGGAGGAGTCAACATGGATACCACAGCCGCCTGCATCGTAGACTACAGAGCCAGACGCCGATTGGCGCTTTAGCTTGAAGAGGCGCTTGAAGAGACCGAAGTGCGGCTTGATTTCGAGCTGGCACTCGCAGAGAGTAATGTAGCAAGCTACATGGAGGATGGAGTTTGGGGATAGCTGATGGAGCTGGAGCCCGGAAAAACAGAGAAGGCCCTTGAACAAAGAATGCAGGGGCAACGAGAGACCGCGGATGATGAACGCTAGGAACATCACCCGAAAGCCAGCAGGAGGAGAGGGGATTACCTCGCTGCCAGGGACGCGCGCATCCACGATTGCGGAAGACAAAACTCTGTCCTGGCGAAGAAGACGAAGCTCTGAAGACTTTATCACGGATGCGCGCCATGCACCATTGGTGACGCGAGTGCCCATGCCCTTCTTTTTCCTGGCGGCGGCGGTGCTAGTGCCCACAGCGGCGGAGCCACCCTTCTTCTTCACAGCAACCGTGGCAACGGCGGAATCACCCGCGGCACCTCCCTTCTTCTTCCCTATTCCGTTGCGGCGGTGTGACCGGAGGAAGTACCTGGGAAATACGCGGAGCTGGTCTAGCGCCACGAAAGAGAGGAATGCAAAGGAGCAGAGGAGCAGCAGCAATGGCGATGGAGGCAAAGGCAGAGAAAAGAAGCAGATGTGAAAATTACCGTTGCCGCAACGCTACTTAACCCCCTGGAAGATGCAATCCAACGGCCAAGAAAAACCCTATTAGACACGTGGCGTTCATCGTGCTCGACATGTGGAGGACCTGAAGCGCGAACAGAAGACTTCGATTACTTTAGTCCTTGCTTGAGTCTTCGACTCCACCAAGCACTCAGGGGCTACTCCCATAGGGAGCACTGGTCACGCACCCTACGATTTTTCTTCTTTTTTTACAAGAACATGGACAATCAAAGCAAACCCAACCACTCGAACCACAATTTGACTATGGACATGGGTTACTCCCATAGGGAGCGCCGGAAGCAAATTCGACTGAAACAAGCAACAAAAAGACGACAGTAGTCGCAAAGTTCTTTAGTCCTTGCTCGAGTCTTCGACTCCACCAAGCATTCGGGGGCTACTCCCATAGGGAGCGCTGGTCGCGCACCCTATGATTATTGGTACATCGTACTGCATGTTGATAACATCCACACTCGAAGTTTATGGTGACACAGCCTCATATTTTTCCCTACAGTGAGACTGCGTCTCCTGGGTTACCCGAATCATCTCCGCGATGACAACATTCGGATGCCGGCTTACAGTGTGAAGATAAGACCTGAATAAGGTCTGGCAACGCATTTGTTGCGCACTACCAGAAATATATCCGTGCCTTCAGGTACGATGAACATGCCTTGACGGACGAGTCGAGTGCTCACACCCATATACTAGAATTCGACTCCTGTAAGACCTCCGCGGCTTGAGTCAAATTACACCAGCACTTTTCCGGATTCGAGTCCGGGGACTCGAGTTCGAGTAGATTGCTTTGTTTTGCCCTAAGGTAGTTAACTGATACCGATACATCGGTTAAATCAGGCACGCACATCAACGATCCCTATGACCCAAACGGAGCAGTCGAAAATATACTCATTCATGCACTCGAAAGGCTTCATAAAATCTCTAGTCGAATCTGCGATTCCACTGGACACTCCGGGGCTACTGACATGGGTATACCCTACAGGTACTCGAGCTTGCTATATACGGCCTGAATACAGCGGGAGCCCATGGCGTCGCCAAGGCCCAAACAGAGGACTCGAGTAACTTATGGACTCTCGATTGCTTGAAGAACAAGAAGAAGCAAAGATAGAAAGTTCAAAGGGGAAAACCCTAAACTGTAACCGACTCGACCTGCTACCCGGGACCTAGCCTATCTATATAAAGGCTAGGAGGGGGCAGCGAGGAGGACACATGCAACCCTAGTTTCCATAACCCTCGCCAGATTGCATCTGTGCACCATTGTAATCCTCGATTTCTTCAACAATTCCACGAGCAGACAAGCAGGAGTAGGGACCTCTGCGGGGCCCGAACCTAGGTAAATCTTTGAGTCCCCTGTGTGCTTGTTTGCTAGCCGATAGATGTCTCCAACGCTCCCTCCTTCTCCAAAGACCAAGTCCATAGCAATGGGCATTGATGAGTTAAACCCTCGTCACAAAGAAACTATGTTGCAACATGAAAAGGCACAAACAAAAGATTCATGAATAACAATGCTTTGCAAGACGTTTTTTTGTTTCACATAAGGAAAACATAGTATAGTGGCATTCAGCTAGTCCCTCACAGAATAGCAAACATAAATGCATATGACACCTTCAAAGTTCATAAGAGTGACTAGATACAAATAGTTTAAAACAAGCAATATCAAAGCTATGCATCAATCAACAAGTCTTGGGACAATGCACATAGAACTAAGAATGGCCACTATGCTCTCAAAGTAGGTGCATAAAGGTAGAAGGTGGAGTCTCAACATAAAAGTAAAAGAAAGGCCTTCATAGAAGGAAGTAGGGATGCAAGTTTCATAAAGAGCTTCCAAAAATTATGGTACTTAATAGATTTCAGCCTCATTGCCCCTATCATAAGCATCTTGAAGTGATTAAGGTTAAAGTGAACAAACTATGGTGTATATGCTTGACGAAGTATAAGTTGGAAATCTCATGTCCCTTGAATATGAGGGTCGCTCCTCATGCTACTCAAGTTTAGTCACCGGTAAGTTCTTGCCATCGTAAGTACATGTGTATCATAGAGAACCGCCAATGGGGTACCCCTTGCCCGATGATATGGAAGAATCCCCATATCAAAATGACAAGGCAAGCAGACAACGAGCATCTCAGCAATCTTCTTATTTACCATGGGAATATGGTGCTTTTTTCTCTCTTTCCTCTTTTCTCATATCTCTTTTTTCTTTTTTCTTTTTTCTTTTTTCTCTCTTTCCTCTTTTCTCATATCTCTTTTTTATGTTTTCTTTTTTCTCTTTTTTTTCAATATCTGTCTCTTTTTTTTATAAGAAGAATGCTTCATAGACAGCTCACTATGGTTACGCTGCAGGTTTCCTCATGATAGCATGGATTAGACCAGCGGCCTAGGCATTTCTCTAACACACATATATAACTCCATGGACTTACAATCTCCCCTTTCATTTCACACCGACGACATCGATAGACAAAAGAGCATGATATCAACTAGGTACAAAGTACAAGTGCAATGTTGAAAGCGTTCCCCATGACAACATGGTTCTACTAATCCCCAACAAATAAGTACAAGCATATACAACACAGACGACACAATGGTTCAAGTTTATTAAGGGCAAGAAAAGTAAAGTGTGCCATCAAGTTCGTGAGAGCTTTAATCACTAGTTTTCTCATAACAAGTTTAATTCGGAAGGTAGATAAAAACATGAATATACTTGGAATAGCATATGCTAGTAGGTAGGTATGGTGGACTCTTTGGAATAACTTGGTTTAGGGAGTTGGATGCATGAGTGGAACTCATACTTGGTTGCAGAGGCTAGCAAAAGACTGGGAGCGACAAACTAAGAGAGCAATAATGGCCATAATCATGCAGAGCGACAAAACATCATTGATCAAAGCATAAAGTGATACTACAAGTTGAAAACTAAAGGATCATAAAGGCTTATGGTGACTTGGGATAGTCATAACATGGTGTGAGCATGCGCCAAGTCAACCCAAATAAAGCATCAAAGGAGAATACCACAATACTATGCTTCAATATGCTAAAACAACGCATGATTCTTCAAAGGCACATTAAGCAATCTCAATTGTTTATAACAAGTCATGCTACAGCAAAGAATACTAAGCATAAAGCCAAAACAATATCAAGCATGGCATGACAAAGCATAGGCCACAGTCAAAAACAAGCTCTCTTTACCACTTAGGCATGAAATTTCCTACTCTTTTCCAAATCCAAACCAAACTATTTGAAAACCAATGTATGAAAGAGGGGGTCCAACCAATTTATTCAGCAAACTAAGCAAATGAAAAACCAAAACAAAAATGAAAAAGAACACGCTCCAAGAACAACACAACTGTGCATGAAATAATAAAAATGAAGCGTTTGGAAGATACCTAGGATTTTTATTGATGAAGAGGGGGATGCCTTGGGCATCCCCAAGCTTTGACGCTTGTACTTCTTGGATATTTCTTGGGGTGACACGCGTGGCATCCCCCAGCTTGAGCTTTAGTCCATCCTTCATCTCATTACTCATTCCTTCCATACACCTGAAATTTTTCCTTCATACAAAACTTCACACAATCTTTATTAGCAACATTAGTGCACTCAAGATAATAAGTCTTTTGGTTCATTTACAACACCAATAAAACTTCCATTAAGACACAAGCTACTGAAGCACTTCCCTCAAAAAGCTCAATTCCCCAAAAGAACTCAAAAAGGAACCAACAAGAAGCAAATGCAGAAAATGGCAGAAATCTGTCAAAACAGACCAGCAGGTAAAGACGAATTTTTTCGAAGACCTTCTGTTCCTTAAATCAAAAGGTGTTGAACTAACTAAAGTTAGATAACAACCTGGGGCAGAAGCACAAAACTTCATGCCTCAAAAGGACGTACATAGATTTTACACGAATTTTTACGATGAAGCACAAAAATCTGTTTCAGGACAACAACTTTCCCAATCATTACTTCTCTCTCATTAGAGGTTACTCTTGGCACAAAAAGCAAATAAAAAGGATAAGGAGCGGTTATTACTGAAGTAATTACTTCCAACACTCATCTAAAAACTTTTGGGTTATCTCCCAATAAGTACTTTTCTTTAACGCCTTTAAGTTAGGCATAAGAAGCAAGAAAAAGAATCAAGTGTTCTCAAATGAAGAAGCATTAAGATTAATACCAGAAATATCTTCAACAAGGCAAGGTATCTCATCCAAATAAGTTCTAGAGGATCCTCTCTCAATGCTCTTGGGTTCACTATTTTCATCAAACGGGTTTTCGGGAACAATCCAATCAAGATTCTTTTCTATGGCTTCATGCATTGCTACTAGTTTAAAGGGTGTTGGTATCTTAATTTCCTCCCCATTAGGTTCAGTTTTTCTCATCTTTTCTCATGTACTAACAACATCTACACATGAGCCTAGCATATTGAAACGTTCAAAGACTTGCATCAAGGGGCTAAGGTTAACAAACCTAGCTTCCAACATGTGAACTAAAGAAGCTGCAGCAATCTCATAGTTTGGAGCAAGTTCTGCAAGGGATCTATCCTCAATATCCTCATGCTTACTAACATGATTAAAGAATTCTTCAATATTATCTTTTCCAATTAAAGAACCACTACCTATTGAAAGGTCTTTCAGGGTGAATTTATGGATCAACATGGTGTGTTAAGGAAAAGGTAATAACTACAGAAAGACTTAATTTTTTGTGTGTGTTTTTAATAAAGAAAGCAAACTTGTAAAACTATTTTTTTGTGTTTTTGATAAAGAAACAAGAAAACAAAGCAAAAGTAAACTAAGCAAAACAAAAATAACAAAGTAAAGAGATTGGTTATGAGGGACTCCCCTTGTGAAGATGTCCTTAACTCCCCGACAACGGTGCCAGAAAAATAGCTTGATGGCCCAAACTATATCGAGCTCATTGGGGAACCCCAAGAGGAAGGTATGATGAG
Organism: Avena sativa; assembly: GCA_916181665.1. NCBI lineage: Eukaryota > Viridiplantae > Streptophyta > Magnoliopsida > Poales > Poaceae > Avena > Avena sativa. The sequence goes on along the minus strand of OV702289.1, from coordinate 186,376,607 downwards.
CACAGCAGTAAGTTTTCCCTCAGTATGAAACCAAGGTTTAATCAAACCAGTAGGAGCAAGGAAACACCCCAAAGGTGTTGCTAGCTGAACGTTGGCAGGGCGCACTACCGGTGCTAGCAGCAACGTGGAGACCTGCACAACACAACCACCGAACTCTGTCCCCAACTTGCAATAAGGTTGTCAATCTCACTGGTTTTGCTGAAAACAAAGGATTAAACGTATCGAGTGAAAGAAAGTAATAGTTTGCAGAAAGTAAACACAAAGCAGTAAACAGTTGATTATAGATTGAAAGTAAAAGAAAGGACTGGGGTCCATAGTTCACTAGAGGTGGCTCTCCTTAAGATAGATAACATGCTGGGTGAACAAATTACAGCGGGGCAATTGACAAACATCGAGAAAGCATACAAGCATATACTAATCATCTTGACTCCTTTGAGATTCGATTGGGCATTACAACATTATACATAGACCGCCATCCAACTACATCTATGACTAATAATCCACCTTCAGGTTATCATCCGAACCCCCTCAAGTATTAAGTTGCAAGCAACGGATAATTGCATTACGAATTGTGTGTAAAGTAAACAATACGATTGTTCTATGAACAAAGGATTGTTGTTTTCTCCCTAGTAGAAACAACACATCTAGTACCTTAGAGATTTCTGTCACTTCCCCAGATTACCAGAGGCATGAACCCACTATCGAGCATAAATACTAACTCTTGGAGTTGCTAGCATCTACTTGGCCAAGATAGCTACTAACAACGGAAAGCATGCAAGATCACAAATAACAAAGACATGATAGAATCAATAATCAATCTGAAATAGCATCTCAATATCCATCGGATCCCCGCAAACACAACATGCAGAATTACAAATAGATGATCTTGATCATGAACGGAGCTCACAAGATCTAAACATGATAGCACAAAGGAGGAGAACCAGTCATCTAGCTACTACATGGACCCATAGTCTAGAGATGAACTACTCACGCATCACACCGGAGGCTTGCATGATGATGAAGAAGGCCTCCAGGGTGAATTCCCCTCTCCGGCAGGGTGCCGGGAAGAGCTTCAGATCCCTCCCGATCTAGGGATGGAGATGACGGCGGCTACCGACTCTTTCGTGGAATTTTGATCGGGTACTTAGGGTTTCCGTATCAGAGGCAACTTATAGGCGGAAGGAGAGGCTGAGGGGATGCCTGGGGCGGACAGACCACCCCCTGGCGCGGGCCAGGCCTTGCCGCGTGACCATGTGGTGTGGCCGGGCCCCAGCCTCTCTCCGTCTCGTATTCTGGCTCCATGTGTCCCTCGGTGAAGAAGTAACTTTGGCTTTTGTCCCGTCTAATTCTGAGAATATTCATTTTCTGACTTTCCTGGAACCAAAAACAGCAGAAAACAGGCAGCTGGCACTATGGCTCTTATTAATAGGTTAGTCCAAGAAATCATATGAAAAGTACTCCAAAGTGTGGACAAAACATAAGAAAGTAGGTAAAACCAAGCATGGAACATCAAAAATTATGGATACGTTTGCAACGTATCAGTCCTCGCGCCTTGATCTCCATTGAGCGCTCCGTGGCATGGCAAATAGGTCCACGGTGCCTCCATGTCGGTGGCTTATTTCACAAATACTTACCTAGACCATATTATATCACATGCCCCTGCAAAATAAAGTTAGACGCTTCTACTTTATCTTATGCATGTTTTACACGGCTGTTAGGATTTCACAAAAGAACTGTTTCTTACCTACGAACTTCCAACCACAACATGAATTGACTAGGTTTTACTTAAAATCCCTTGTCAGAACCGTCTTTTGTAAATTCCATATCAACTAATGTAAGATACATAGACAACCACCATCCACATATATGGTACAAGCCATATGTTAGGTGTGGAACCAGTCTCGCATAAGATTACACGTAAGTTTGGTTCGGACCGCTTCACTAAACATTGTCACGATATAAACAAGTACATGTGGGAGGGTAACAACTAGAAAACCAATGCACATATATCACTATGTGTCCTTACTGTACCAACACATCTACGCATAGATCAGCTCTGATACCATTGAAGGGTTCCACAATAGAAAACAAAAAATCCTAGCAATGAGAACGATATAGCCAAGACCTACTCTATGCATATGTAAGGTAAAGGAAGGATTCAGTGTTGATACCTTTGTAGACTGAAAAGTGTTATGTTCTCATGAACGTTGATGATGTAGTCGTACGGCAACAACCTCAAGGTCGTGTAGTCGTGCATGCGATGAGATCCACAGCTACTAGCATCTCCGTGGTTCCACACACATCCATTGTAGAGATGTCTCTCGGGCTCCAGTCCAGCAAAACAACGGGAGAAGATTGATCCGGACCAAAGATATAGCAATATGACGACATGCATATGGTGGAGAAACCCATGTCCCATATGCACATTCCAACTTGAGAACCACACGTGAGGAAGAGAGAAAGAGATGAAGAGAGAAAGGTAAAAGCCAATTGATGGGATGCTTTGAGGGGAGGGGCTCCCCTCTTTATATAGGAGGAGAGGGAGCACCACAAGGAGGAAGTAGGCGGGTGGGACTATTCCCACCATCGCCCCCATGCAGGGTGCCCCCTTGGCCCTCCTTGGGGTGGCATGCCACCACATGGGTCTCCCCTACCGGTGAGGCCCATTTAGGTGGGCTACCCATACAATCCATTTAAAAAAAATATTTTAATATTAATTCATATAATTAATATTAAATACATATTATTTAATTCCTCTCACTCTGACACATCTTTTGGATCCCTCCGAACATCCTTCGGAACCTCCTAGAATGATTCCAGTTCTCTCTTGTCTTTTCTCCTATGATCTCAGATCAATATCTAACTGTTATATACCTTTAAGCATGCCACCCTACAGTTCAGGAATACGAAGACATGATCGAGACATCTCACCAACTAATGACCAACAACGGGATCTGGAAACCCATGATGGACCCCATGCATTCCACGAATTAACTTGATCGCTTGAACCTTAAACGCCGAGTCCCATTCCCTTTGCTACACGATACCTGGTTTGTCCAAGACCTGATCTTTGGTATATCTATACCTACTTCGAACTTGTTATCGATAAACACATTTACTCGTTCCTATAATATTACATCCCCGTGACCTAGTCACATGTTTGTAAACTTATAGATGTAATCTCATCGAGTGGGCCCATGGTATCTATCTGTCATGCAGATGGAGAAATCCCGATCTCGATGCATGCACCTCAATACCCCTTTGGAATACCTGATAGACACCTTTATGATCACCCTATTATGGTGTGGTGATTGATGCAGTCAAAGCAACCCCGGGTGATAGTGAATAGATATGATCTCACGGTCAAAGGAATGGGTTACTATGTTTTTTTAGATATCGCAATGTTGAATTGTGTGACTAGATCTCATTGCAGTACTATGGTTGGGTGTGTGTTCACATGATTCACTGAGTGACATGATCCCATTGTCAATTGACATAAATATCCATGATCATCAATTGACCAATGAGCTAGTTGACTAGAGGTTACTAGGGACTTGGTTTGTTACATATCACACATTTACTAATGTTTCCACTTAATATAGTTATAGCATGGTATAAAACTTATTATTAACATTTGAGATATGATAATAAAACATCTTTATTATTTTCCTATAGGGAATATCTCCTATATAAATGATGTTAAATTGATGACAAATCAAAAAGGATGTAGCGGTTCTCCTGCTCGATTCTGGTGACAATAGCAAACAGCGAGCGAGATAGAGTGGGGTAGGAGGGAAGAGGAGGTAATGAGGTCTCAGTGGAGGAAACAGGTGGTTGCCAGAGTTAACACCAACGAGGATGGGCGGCGTAGCAGGGAGGCTATGCACGTGGCTAGAGGAGGAAATATTTTGCTCACTGGTGTCGCGACTGCATATCTTTATGAGTGGCTGAGGACGACTGCTAATTTCTTTTCTCATCTAACCTCTTGCGAGTTAGTCTAGGTGCCATCTAGAGGAGTAAACATGAACCTTTTGCTCATCTAAAAGTTTATAGGAGTTCGGTTAGAGATGCTCTCAGCTTGGTGACTTTTTGTTAGTTTATTACTAGCAAAAATGCCCGTTGTTGCAACAAGTTGATTTCTATAAAATATTTTTTTAGTCCATGCACAATTTCACTATTGAAGCTACCATCAACAGGTGTCAAGAACGGCAATTAGTTTTTTAGAGGAAAAGGGAATAGCCCCGGTTCCATTGAAGAAACCAAGTCTTACAACCATCCATAGTTTACAGGTCTCGGGGTTTTTTATACTAAAGAACGACTGAAGTGTCACCGTAGAACAAACAACAAGTAGCAGAAGCTATACCAATATTCACTAAACGCAACTGAGACAACTATCCAAAAGAAACCTAAGCAGAAGGCAGGGTTTCATTAGTTGTCCACCACCCTCAGCAGCTTCCCGTCATCCACCAGCTCTAGTTTCTCTCTTTTAGCCTCTTCGCCAGTCCTTCAGTGGATAGCTTCCACGACAAGGCCTCATCAGCGTCTTCCAAGCGAGTGTTGGTTGTGAGATCCTGATCAGAGACCGTCAGGTTCTTCAAGTTTAGCTAGGATCCGACCAGAGCAACAACGAGAGCCTTCTTGCCAAATGTTCCAGTTCCTTCACCATAGTTCCCAGCTTTTCTCTTGAATCTCCTGAGAACAGTACCTACCACTAGGATAGCAAACATGCCATTTTTCGCCAAATGACATGCACACCACACCACGGGTACAGTTAAATCATATATCATTTTTGGTATTCCAGAGAATCCACATCAGCGCAACATGTATAGTATTATGCTCACCATACTTTTCCTTACATAGCCACCAACTAAACATGGACTCAAGATTCAAAAACTGGTCGTTTAAGCCAGTAATTTGCACAGTTTTCTGACCAACACACTTTTGAGACCACACAATCAAAGAACAGGTGGCTACAAGTTTTAGGCTCAGAATAGAAAACACAAGATAAGTTGTCTACATTCTGTCTCTTCACCAAATTATCTCTAGTGATAATTTTATTGTGGGAGACAACCCAAAGGAAGAAATGTATTTTTGGGGGTACTTTGATTTTCCACGCAGCATGTACATAAACAGGATAAACCCCTTTGACATTAATAATAGCATAAAAGAGCTTACACTATAGATTCCTTTAGCTTCATATTTCCAGATTAAGGCATCATCCTCTCTACTAAGGTGGACAATCTGTGCAATCTAGACAACTTAATACCAAATCACTACAAGTCTATGGTTAAAACACCTACGGAAAGTTACCTTGATCTGCTCACCATCCCGTATTTCAAAAATGGTAGCTTTCTGCTCATTACAAATAAGTGAATCTCCCTAGAATTGAATTGCAAGACTAGAGGAACCAAACCATCGGTCCTTCCAAAAATTCACTTTTTACCATTTCCCACCTTCCAATGATATCCTAACTTAGCAGCTTCCGCTGCCCATAGGACACCTTTCTAGAAAGAGTAAACACCAACAATATAGGAAGCAAAAATATTAGGACAATCAACATTGTATTTATAATCCACAATTTGCTTCCACAACTTGTTATCATCTTGTTCATACCTTCTGACCCAAGAGGCAAGAAGGCAAAGATTCATGTCAGCTATATTAGGAATCCCTAGTCCCTCAAAAGCCTTTTTGTGAGACTAGGGCCTAGTTAGCAAGATGGTACTTAAAAATCCCCTCATAATCATCCTAAAGGCAATGGGATAATTGGGAGTTGATGGGTCTAATGGACCATTTTGGAAATTTTATCACACTGGTTAAATAAATTGGGATGTTGGTTAGTAAACTCCTAACCAACCCCAATTTAGTAGCATGATTCAGTAACCTACCTATCCAGCCAGAAGCTCATTTAAGAAGTTCATCTACAATATGTTGTAAATCTTCTTTTGTGAGTTTACTATGATGGAGAGGGACACCTAAATACTTCAAAGGAAAATATCTCAAACGACATCAAAGGGATTGAGCAAACATCTGAGCCTCATCTTGGTCCACATTAATTGGCACAAGCTCACACGTATAGAAATTAATTTTGAGACTAGATATTTGATCAAAACAAGAAAGCAACCATTTAAGGTTCATCATCTCGGCTAAGTCTTTCTGCAGGAATAAAAAGCTGTCATCAACATATTGCATAATAATGACCCCTATTTGATTAAAGCCACACATCAATCTAGTAATCTATTGACTATTAGCAACTTTAATCAAAACCCTAGTAAAACACAGCCACTGGATTAAGGAAGAGGGGGGGGAGATAGGATCTTCTTGTCTAACTCCTATACTAGTAAAAAAGAAGCTCATATTGACACCATTAATCCCGACACCAACGAACCCTTTGTCTAGAAGGGAGTTGAACAAATAAATACATTTAGGATAAAGCCTCTAGAAGTTAACATTTTCAACATAAATTCTATGTTGACCATGTCATAAGCCTTCTCATAATCCAGTTTAAAAATAAAACCAAACGGTTTTTGTGTGCCACTTCATGAATAATTTCATGAGCTGACACAACATTTTCTAATATAAATCTACCTTTGAAAAAAGCAGTCTGGTTTGGAGAGATAAAATCCTCAGCTGTCACACCCAGCCTTGTTGTAACACATTTTGAAAAGGTTTTAAAACTACATTTGGTTAATGCAATAGGTCCGAACTTCTGTTAGTTACAACATCAAGTTCCTTAGGAACCAAAGTTAAAAGAGAAAATTCCAACCTATACATATCAAGGTCCATTTTGTTCCAATCATTGGACATGGCAATTAAGTCCTTCTTAGTGAGGTCCCAAAAATGTTGATAAAAAGAAAGACCATCAGGGCTAAGGGCACCTTCAGCATACGAACTAAAGATTGTATCCTTGATTTCTTGCTCAGTATAGTCAGCCTCTAAGAAGGCATTACGCATTTGTAACTTTCTCAGATTCATTCCAAAAGTCCTCAGAAATATCAATATTAATTTTAGCTTCATACCCAAAAAGCTTCTTATAATAATACACAACTAGTTTAAGAATACCTTCAGTATCTTCAACCATGACATGTGGCCCCCGGAGAGAGGTAATCTACTTCTTCATCCTTCTCTAGTTAGCCAGAGAGTGGAAATAGGCAGTATTCTTGTCTCCTTCAATGATAATTATTTTCTATGTTGTTGTCTCCGCCTCAAGAATCAATGATCTTTCTAAATGTTAGCATGGTGAAATAAGCATAAAAGGGGCACACGAGCGCGGTAAAATACAAAAATCCTATCACTACTCATGCAAAAACACAAAGTAAACATGCTGAAAAAATGCACTCATCGCTCATTGTATGATGCTCTTTTGTAGGCGTCTGGCCATAGGTTCCTGCCCTTTTTCGTCACTCATTTGGTTCATGGGATTGGCATTCTCGTGGTTTTGGTGGGCCTACTCCGCAAGGTGCGTGGATTCCTTTCTTTTTAAATGATTTCTATGGTCGACTAGAGGGGGGGTGATTAAGCGACTAAGAATTTTTACTTTTGATTACAAATTAGGCCTGACAAGAACATATATTATCTAGATATGCAACTAGGTGTCAAGATGGAAGTTTTCCCCATGGGGACGGGTATCCGCGGGTATCTCGCCAGTTAGTCGCGGGTATGGAGGCCATTTTCCCTCCATGGGGATGGCAGGACAGGTACCCGTTAGCTAGCGGGTACGGGGATGGGGGCCAATTTGGCCCCGTGGAGACACCATGGATACCTGATGTCAGGGGGATGATCCCCGGGTACCCCATCCAGATAAGAAACAGGACAGTCGGATCGCGTCCGGCTGACCAGATACAGCCGGACAGGACAAGACGGGTCGGCTATCACCCAGTAGCCAGATCAGCAAGAGACAGACAGCCGAATACGGCGACATAGCCGGACCCAATCAGTGAGACAGGAAGACGTGTTTATTAGTGCACGGTACGCCCTGTACGATAACAAGACGGACAACCACCCGCCCATACCGAAGACTTTGCGTGGGTGACGCTGGAACAGTGGCCTGTGCTGACGACGGGCTCGCACGGCGTCCACTGTACCTACGACAGCCATGCCGCTCATACTCCGATAAGACAAGCCATACTGGATACTGTAGATGACTAGTCGGCTGGGACCCGCCTATGGGGCCTGCCAGTCGGACTAGCCAGTGAGACCTTTGCCTCTCTGCCTATATAAGGAGAGGCAAGGCCTCAGTAGAAAGGGTTGGTCTCAGTGCATTTAAGGCAGTAGCTAGAGAACACAGCTCAAGGAGCACTTGTAGTTCGTGTATCCCTCATAGTCAGATCAGGCAGGAGTAGGAGCTTTACCTCATCACGAGGGCTCCGAACCTGGGTACTTCCTGCGTCCAACTACACTTGCTTGTACCCAATCTCGCCTGCGGACGTCGTCGATAGCTTCCCTGCTAGTCCCCACACCTCTATCTAACCTCCTTAGGTACTGCCGTTCCCAACACAACGACAGTTGGCGCCCACCATGGGGCAGATGGCTTCGACCGGAGTCACGTTCCGCACGGGACCCCGCACTTCAGCCGGTGAGCGCGTGGCCTCCGGCCTGGTGCTCACGCTTGGCAAGTTCGACTGCGTCATCGACAACGCCTCCTGCTTCGCCGGAACTTCCTTCCCAACGAATGGCACCGTCCTGCTATTCGGCGATCTCCCCATCTATGTCGCCACCGTCCCGGAGCGTTTCCCTAGGGAAATCGTCTCTGTCGTGGAGCTGCCGCGCTCAGACGGCAGCACCTCCGCCGCACCCCGCGGCGTGGAGGTCATGATGGCCGGATCCAGCTCACATCCCCGCCAGCCGCAAGAGCGAGGCGCGGACGAGGTCAGAACTTCCGCTCCCCCGCAGCCTCGGAACCCGGTGGAGGATGCCATTGATCGGCTCCTGACGCCGGTTAACCTCGGCGATAACCCGGAGGAGGCGGAGGCCAACTTCACCATGGAGAGACAGATCCTCCTCCAGGAGGCCATGGAGCTGGCAGCAGCCCGCAAGCAACTTGAGATCACTCGGCGAGAGTACGACCGCGCGCACGGCCTCACTCCGGCTACCGCAGAGCCGAGCCGGCGCGGCCAGGTACGGCGTCGGGGCGGTGAGCTGGGCGGTAGGATGGAAAAGTACGGGGAACCGGATCCCGCGCCTGCCCTCACACGGCCCACCTATAGCACGCCCATCAAGAACCTGCGCGCGGCACGAGCCGCAGCAGAGGAGCTACCCAGCCTGGAGGGTGAGGCGCGAGCCCGCCAGCACGCTCGCGTGCAGGAGCTCCTTCGCGTCACGAACGAGTAGGCCGATGCCAACCGGCAGATGCAGGAAGACCTTCGCTACTCCAGAGGGAGGAAGCTACCTGCCAACAGCAGGGGCGCGTCGCGCGACACCCAGCAGGCGTCCTACCCTCAGCCGCCCAGGGCCCGCAGCAGGCGTCGCAGCTCGGGCAACAGGGGCCAGCCGCGCCAGGAGCAGACGGTGATCAACAACCCGCCACCTCCCCCACCGCCAGCCGGAGCGCCCAGACCAGCCGGTTCCCGTCTCTCGGGTCGGGTGGGAGCGCCCAACCCGGATTGTCCGGATACTCGCAACCGCATCGAGCTCCTCGCTCAAGCGCGCGTCATGGAGGAGGAAGATTCGACCGGCCCGGTTTGTTTCGGACCTCGCATCCGGAACGAGCTATTTCCGGATAAATTCTCCCTGCCCAGGGACACCCCCAAGTACGACAGCAGCATGAAGCCGGAAGACTGGTTGACCGACTACGCTACGGCAGTCGGCATCGCCCACAGGAACAAGCGCACAGCTGTGCGCTACGTCCCTCTCATGCTAACCGGGTCGGCAAGGACATGGCTTAATAGCCTTGCGCCCAACAGCATCAACGCCTGGCCTGACTTCGAGAAGGTGTTCGTCCGCAACTTCAACGACACGTACAAATGTCCAGGGCGCCCGCGCGACCTGGCCTTGTGCGTCCAGGGCGACCGCGAGACCGACTGCGAGTACCTCGTAAGTGGACGGAGCTCCGCAACACTTGCGAGGGCATCCTGGAGAGCCAAGCCATCAGCTTCTTCATCGAAGGATGCCGAGAGGGCACCATGCTTCGCCACCGGCTACTGTGTGACGAGCCGAAAACCATGGCGGAGATCATGACGGTTGCGGACCAATACGCCACAGCGGATGCCGCCATGAAGAAACCCCTCCGAGTAAACGCGGACGACCATCCGACTCCCACGGAGCCGTCTCGCGACCGTCCGAGCAATCCGGCTGGTGAAGCCGGATCCTCCAGACGCTACGGCAATGACAACCGGTTCCATGGGGATCGCCAGGCCGGGCAGCAGAAGCCTCGCTACCACGCGCGGCAGGTCAATGCTGTGGAGGGTGCACCCGACGCACCCGCTAATGAGGCAAGAAGGCAGAAGCCCCGGCTCACCTTCGACCAGATGATTGACGGCCCGTGCAACTGGCATAGCGGTCCCTTCAAACCGGCTACGCACACCACCCGGAACTGCAGCTGGACCCGCCAGCTAAAGGACCAGGGCAACCAGCCTTGTCTCCCGCCTCCCCCACCGGGTGGACCTCCACCACCGGCTAGGGGAGCCGGTAATGATGGTAACGGCGGCAACAACAACAACGGCTACCCCTAGCCGCACGCCGCCTACCACATCTTCAAGACGGAGCAGGACGACAAGCACAGCCGCAGGCGACACTCCAAGGAGGTCAACGCCATCGTCTCTCCGGTCCCCCAATACCTGAACTGGTCGGAAACCCCCACCACCTGGAGCCGGGCGGATCAGCCTGAGCATCTGTTGACTCCCGGGGGCTACGACATGGTGCTCGACCCTCTCATCGTCTCCAACGCGCGCACCTGCCGATTCTCGCGCGTCCTCATCAACGGGGGCAGCAGCCTCAACCTCCTCTACCAGTCCTCGCTGGAGAAGCTGGGCATTCGCAAAAGCGACCTGCGCCCGACTACCACGACGTTCCACGGCGTACTGCCGGGGCCAGCCTGCGCCCCGCTGGGGAAAATCCAGCTGGACGTCATCTTCGGGACCGAGGAGAACTTCCGTCGCGAGCAAATATGGTTTGAGGTGGTAAATCTGATGAGCTCCTACCATGCTCTCCTCGGGCGCCCCGCCCTTGCCAAGTTCATGGCCATCCCCCACTACGCGTACCTCAAGACGAAGATGCCGGGACCCATGGCGTGATCACCGTTGCCGGCTGCTTTAGGCGATCGATGGAGTGCGCCTCAGCCGGTTCCAAACTGGCAGAGGCCCTCATCATAGCCGAAGAAAAACGCGCGATCATGCGCAATGTGGCCATGGCCCAGCAGGACATTCCGGCTAGCAGCAAACCGGCTGGAGAAGGATCTTTCCAGCCGGCAAAGGAGACGAAGAGGATCTTGCTCGACCCCTCCAATCCGACTAAGTTCGTCACCATTGGTGCCGGCTTGGACAGCAAATAGGAAGGCGCGCTCGTCGACTTCCTTCGTGAGAATCGGGACATCTTTGCATGGTCTCCCAAGGACATGCCGGGTGTGCCGAGGGAGTTCGCCGAGCACTCACTTCATGTGCGTCCGGATGCCAAGCCGGTCAAGCAACCTCTGCGCCGGTTCGCAGAGGAGAAGAGAAGGATAATCGGTGACGAGATCACCCGGCTCCTTGCAGCCGGGTTCATCATGGAAGTGTACCACCCGGACTGGTTGGCGAACCCAGTCTTGGTGTTGAAGAAGAACAAGACCTGGCGCATGTGTATCGACTACACCAGCCTGAACAAGGCGTGCCCGAAAGACCCCTTCGCCTTGCCCCGTATCGATCAAGTCATCGATTCCATGGCCGGCTATGATTTGTTGTCTTTTCTAGATTGTTATTCCGGGTACAATCAGATCCGGCTAAACCCGGCTGATCAGATTAAGACATCATTTATCACCCCCTACGGGGCTTTCTGCTATGTAACCATGCCTTTCGGCCTAAAGAACGCAGGCGCCACCTATCAGCGATGTATGCAGAAATGCTTGCACTCGCAGATAGGCCGAAACATGCACGCTTACGTGGATGACGTGGTCATCAAGACCAAGGAAAAGCGCACCCTCCTCGAGGATCTGGGAGAAACATTTGGCAACCTCCACCAGTACTAGATGAAGCTGAACCTAGAGAAGTGCGTATTCGAAGTACCATCCGGTCAGCTACTCGGTTTCCTCGTATCACAGCGAGGTATCGAGGCGAATCCGGAGAAGATCGCGGCCATCGAGAGGATGCAGCCACCCAAGAACCTGCTTGGAGTCCAGAAGTTCACCGGATGCCTGGCTTCCCTCAGTCGTTTCGTCAGCCGGCTGGGAGAGAAGGCACTCCTGTTATACCAGCTGATGAAGAAGACGGACAAGTTCTCCTGGACTTCACAAACCGACACCGCGTTTCACGACCTCAAGCGCATGCTATCCACAGCACCGGTTCTGGCCACGCCGGCTAGCAAGGAGCCGATGTTGCTCTATATAGCAGCCACCAGCCGGGTCGTCAGCGTCGTCCTGGTGGTGGAGCGCCCCGAGGAAGGCAAGGCTCAGCCGGTTCAGAGACACGTCTACTACCTCAGCGAGGTTCTCTCCCTCTCCAAGCAGAACTACCCCCACTACCAAAAGATGTGCTATGGTGTGTACCTGGCATGCAAGAAGCTCAAGCACTACTTCCAGGAGCACCCGATCAAGGTCGTGTGCACCGCACCCCTTTCGGAAATCATCGGCAACAAGGACGCCACCGGCCAAGTCGCCAAGTGGGCCATCGAGCTCGCCGCTTACTCCATCCAGTACGAGCCCCGGCTCACGATCAAGTCACAGGCGTTGGCAGACTTCCTCGTCGACTGGGCCGAGACCCAGTATCTCCCACCGGTTCTGGATTCGGACCACTGGCGGATGCACTTCTACGGGTCGAAGATGCTCGGGGGCTTGGGAGTCGGCATCGTGCTCACCTCGCCCAAAGGAGACTGGATGGAGTATGTGCTACAGATCCACTTCAAGGCCTCCAACAACGTATCTGAATACGAGGCACTGGCGCACGGGCTCCGGCTGGCCAAGGAGATCGGTGTCAACCGGATCCTGTGCTTCGGTGATTCGGACTTGGTGGTGCAACAGGTGTCCGGGGAATGGGACGCCAGAGATGCAAACATGGCTCTCTACCGGTTCCACATCCAGAAGCTCAGTGCCTCCTTCGACGGATGCGAATTTCACCACGTCCCCCGCACCAACAACGAGGCAGCCGATGCGCTCTCCAAGATAGGATCCACCAGGCAGGCCATCCCGCCAGGGGTCTCCTTGGAGCATCTGCACAAGCCATCCATCAACCCGTCGTCGGAGTCAGACTCCATCGTCTGGGCGGGAAGCATTCCGGCTGGCGGAACAGCAGAAACGGAGCCAACAGAACCACCAAAGAAGAAAACCCGTACCAATTCCGGCCAGGCAGTGCCCTCCGGCTCGCAAGACCCGGGGGATACCGGCTCGCCTAATGGCTCGGGGGCTGCCGTCCCGGGTACTCCACCCGGACGACCCCCCGACATCCGTCAGCCGAAGGACAGGAGCGTCCTCGTCATCCGGGAAGTGCCATCCTGGGCACAGCCCTTTATGAACTACATCGCCAACAGAGAACTCCCGGACGATGAGGTAGAGGCCAGGCAAATCCGGCGCCGCGCGCATACATACACCATCATAAACGGCGAGCTGTACAAGCGCAGTGTATCCGGTATCTTCCAAAGATGTGTCGATGTGGACACGGGCTACCGGCTACTCAAGGATATCCACCAGGGTGAGTGCGGGCACCACGCTTCGTCAAGGGCGATAGTCGCCAAGGAATTCCGCCATGGTTTCTATTGGCCCACCACCCTCGAGGATGCCGAGCAGCTGGTCCGCGCGTGCAATGGGTGCCAACGCTTCGGGCAGCTCAGGCACATGCCAACCTCGGTACTCAAGACCATACCGATCACCTGGCCCTTCGCAGTTTGGGGCCTCGACATGGTCGGTCCCTTCAAGCGAGCCCGCGCGGGAATGACCCACCTGCTGGTAGCGGTGGACAAGTTCACAAAGTGGATCGAGGCCAAGCCTATCCGGAAGCTGGATGGAGCGACGGTTGTCACCTTATTCACCGACATCATCAACCGCTTAGGCTACCCTAACAGCATCATCACCGACAACGGCACGAACTTCGCCAAGGGGGCCTTTGCCCGGTTCTGCAGCAACAAGGGCATCCGACTGGACCTCGCCTCCGTTGCACACCCGCAGTCCAACGGGCAGGTCGAACGAGCAAACGGCTTGGTGCTAGCCGGCATCATGCCACGTCTCATCGAGCCGTTGGAGTGGTCACCTGGATGTTGGATTGGAGAACTTCTAGCGGTGCTGTGGAGCCTCCGCACCACACCAAATAGGTTAACCGGCTACACGCCATTCTTCCTGGTCTACGGATCGGAAGACGTCCTCTCTGCCGACATCGAGTTCGACTCCCCTCACAAGCTCCTGTACGACGAAAAAGCCAACAAGGAGGCGCGGGAGGACGGGGTGGACCTCCTGGAGGAGGCCCGTGAGCTGGCCCTGTCCAGATCTGCCCTGTACCAGCAGCGACTACGTCGCTACCATTCAAGCCGGATTCGCCCAGTCGCATTCTGCAAGGGTGACCTGGTTCTCCGGCTGGTGCAAGACACGAAGGGCATGCACAAGCTATCACCACCCTGGGAGGGCCCCTTCATCATCAGCCGGGCGCTGCCCAACGACTCCTATTACCTCATCGACGCACAGCAGCCGCGCAAGAATAAGATGGACAAATCGGACAAGGAGACCGAGCGTCCTTGGAATGCGGCCCTGCTGCGCCCATTTTACACCTAGTCGTCAGGCAGTGTATGTATCCCGAAAACCCCATGAATGAAAATGCGGACCCCCACGAGAATCTCGGGGGCTCGTTCTAGAAATGTGTGTACACCTGTTTTCCGGTTCAAATTTTCTGGCTCCAGCAACCCCTACCCGAGGGCTCGCCGGCTGGCCTGGCCTGTTAAGTCAACAAGCCGGCTGAGTAGTGTGCGATGATGTCAGAGGCCCACTCTTCGTCTCAGCTACAGACTGCAACCCGGCTGTCCGGCTAGCAAGAGCAAAAGCCCGAGGCATCCCACATAAAAACGGGGAGGAGACGCGACAGATCGGGCGTCCCGGTCCTGCAACTAGCTCGAACCAATCCAGCTGCTAAGCCGCTAGTACCGTGCGTAATGTACTGTCAGCTCCCTTTGATTCCGGCTGCAGACCGCAACTCGGCTGCCCGGCAAGGACGCAGTGAAAACAGCAGAGCACACGGGAAGGCGACTAAGTGTCTAGAAAGGAGCAAACCAGTTTTCGAAAAAACAAGCCGTTTTCTGGCTACGATTTAACAGACTAACCTATTAACCTGTGAAGATGTATGTGTATGCATATGTGCATTCTTGCCCGACTACCTCGAGTCGGAATTCAGGAGAAGGAAAGAAGATTCGAAGTCCTTGCCTTCATCAAGCGCTCCGAATCTCGGGGGCTACACCCACTGGGTGCGCTCGTGCACCCCCAGTGGAATCTTGTAGTTCCTGACCGGCTAAGGGCATTTAGCCGGCCATTCGAACCCTAGGTGAGGGAAAGGGCGGGAGCAAGAAAAGACAAGAAAGATTCGAAGCACCTGGCTACGCCAGCTACTCCGAATCTCAGGGGCTACACCCAGTGGGTGCGCTCGCGCGCCCCCACTGGAATGTTAGTTCCCCCGGCCGAAAGGCGTTCAGCCGACGAAAGCGGCCGACTGGGACGAGGCCAGCCGGATAAAGATAGAAGACTTGGGAGAAATAAGAAAGATTCGAAGCACCTGGCTGCGTCAGCTACTCCGAATCTCGGGGGCTACACCCAGTGGGTGCGCTAGCGCGCCCCCACTGGAGGTGTAGGTCGCCCGGCTAAAGGTGTGTAGCCGAGCAAAATACGCAAAAGGAAAGCTCAACGCACAAGGAAGATTCAAGAATTTCAACAATAATAAACAAAAAGGAGACGAAGCTCCCATAGGTTACCCGGCATCAAAGACAGCCGGTACAAACGGACAAGGTTCATGAACATGTAAGACAAGACAAATACACCCGGTATCCCGGGGCAATAACTAGACGGCAGGACCCTTACCGTGCGGGGGATCTTGGTCGGCAGAAGCTTCAGGCGGCGGAGGAGGCGCGAAGCTTGATCCGGTTCCTGCGCCTGCGGGCGGCGGCATCGAGCCCTCCGCATCAGGAGTACTAACGGACTCCGAGTCGGTGAGCACCTCGTCGGGATCCACGTAATAGGCGATCTTGATGGCGGACCCGCGGAGTTCTGGATGGGCTTGGCGGATGGCGACAAGGTCGGCTCCGGCACGGAAGCCACCTTCGATCTTCTCGACGCGGGCGTCCTTGTACCAGGAGAGCATGAGGGCCAGAGCCCTCTCCGCTCCGGCCCATGCCGCCAAGTCCCGCAGCCGATCCACCGCAGCCGGCACCTCTCCCACCTTCGCCGCCAGCTGTGCCATCGTCTCCGAAACCGGAGCCTCTGGCCACATGAAGGAGAAGACGTCCCGCGCTGCCTGACGAAGCTTCACAGCTTCCTCGCCAAGAAGGACGACGAGCTCCTGGGCCGTCGGCTGCCCCTCCCGGCCAGTTCTCCTGCAGCCGGTTGTAGGCCAGCAGGTCTATGCCGGGGTAAAAGGCTGTCAGAAAAAAGGGTCAGATCCAGCTACCGGATCCGGAAAGAAAGGAAGACAGGAAAAGGAACTTACCCTTGGCAGTGTGGCCGACCTGCATCAGCTCCTCCACCAGCGCCTTCTCCTTGACCGCTAGCCATTTGATCTCCTTCTCTTGGTCCTTGTTCTGGGCCTCGAGAAGGGTGAAGGCTTCGGCATGGCTAGCGAGCGAGGCGTCGCGCTCCTTGACGGTGGCCTCCAAACCGTCTACCCGCGCATGCCAATCCTTGTTCTGTAGCCGCAGAGTGGAGTTAGACTTGCTCAGCCGGTCGTTCGCTTTCTTCAAGCGATCGATCTCGCGCTGAGCACACACGAGGATGGCTGCAACGAAACCGGCTATCAGTAAAAAAAAGAGAGAGCGAGCTGGGTGAAGCAAACTTACTCTGGCAAGTCCCGTTGGCGGCAGCAAGCTTCTGCTCCAACGTCCGGTTCCCGCCGGCTGTGGCCTCCAACAGTCGGATCTCCTTCACCGCCAGCTCGGGTGTGGCGGCAAGGTCCGACAGCGAAGCGGCAGAGGAAGCGTCATCGTCCACGGCATTGATGGCCAAGGACTCCTTCGCTGCGACCACCGCTGTTCGCCACTCCTCCCCGAGCTCCTCGTCGGAGTTGTCATCACCAACAACGACGAGCTCCTTGCTGGCAGCCCCCCGCGCGCCCGCGGAGGAGCCTTCCGGCTGGGAGGGCTCCGCTTCTGGCTGAGGACCCTCCGGCTGGGCGGAGGCAGCCAGCTCAGCTCGAGGGGGAGGCGGAGGCTGCGCCTCAGAAGAAGGAGACGCGCCGGTTGGCACAGTCGGGGCACGGGGAGGCGACCCGGTCGACGCCCGTACCGGGCTCACAGCTCCGAAAGAGACCAACGCGCTAAAGAGAAGGAGGAAAAGGCAAAAGCAAAATAAGCCAAAGTCAGAAAAACAAGAAAGGGGGCAAGTAGACAGAAAGCGCCGAAAGAGGGGAGAGAAAAAACATACCCCGGCACAACCGGGGGCAGCCCTTTCTTCCGGCCAAGGCAGCTCGGCGGCAGGGCGCCGGACCGGCTCCTCTTTGGAGCCAGCTCCTCCGTCGCAGGCCGGCGGGAGCCGGAACGGCTGGAGACGCTCCCGCCTGCTTCGCCGTCCGTCGCGAAGCGCGTCACCGGCTCCACGGTCGGCCCGGCCTCCTCCTCCTCGTGCACCTCCGCGTGCGGGTCGGCGGCCGGCTCGTCATTCCGGCTGGGGAAGGCGTAGCCGTCCCCATCCGATTCCTCGCCGGACCATCGAGCACGCGGCTCGGGCAAGTCGGTTGTGAATGCCTCGAGGGGATCCTCGCCCTCCTCGCGAGAATGCAGGCGAACATTTGTCGAATGCAAGAAGTCAATCAGACAAAACAAGGAAATAACACAGAAAGAGTGAGCAAAATTTCCGGCTACGAGAACTTACCCGGGGCGCGCGGTTCTCCCGGCTGTAGGGTGCCAGACTGAACTTCCAGTTCTCCGGCAGCCGCTCCTTGCTGATTGTCCACAACCACTCCTTCAAGTTGTGGTAGCGGGGATCGCGGCGCGATAGACGGGTCGGGTCCACCGGCCAGAGTAATAGCACATCTTGTGCGCCCGCTGCTGCATCGGCATCATCAGCCGGAACATCCAGCTAAGAGTGATGTCCCGGCCGGTTAGCTGGCAGGTGACGAGGGAGCGCATGCGCGCCAGCATCGCGTCCGTCTCCGCCTTGTCGCCGTGGAACTTCAGGTCCCAGTTCTGCCGACTGGATTCGACGTCCTGGAAGGCCGGAAGATTTATCCGGTCGACGTTGGTGATGTTCTTGACGTAGAAGTACGACTGCTGCCACAGTCGTACCGTGTCCTGGAGCAAGAATTTGGGGTAGCCGGATTGGGTGCGGGAGTAGATGGAGGCGCCGCCGCAGACGACTAGCGGCCCCTTCGTGTACTGCACCTGCGGCCGGACTCGAAAGAGCCGGCAGAAGAGCCCGAGATCCGGCTGGATCCCGAGATAGCTCTCGTAGAAAGCCATGAAGTGCGCCAGCGTCCCGATGGCGTTGGTGCCAAGGTGGTGAAGACGGAGGTCGAAGAAGGCGAGGAACGTCAGAACGAAGGGGTTCACCGGAAGGGCGAACCCGCGTGCTAGGTGGGAGAGGAAGATGACGTGCTCCCCCTCCGCCGGGTGTGGCGACATCTCCCCCACCGGCGCCAACCGCACCGCCACCTCCTCCGCCGGCGGGAGGACACGGGTGGCGCGGTACTTCGCGATTTGATCTTCGGTGACGGAGGAGCCGCACCAAGCCCCACGGTCGGCAGCCATTTCCGGCTGGTGGAGAGGAGCGGCGACGGAAGAGTGGCGGTGGCCCGTAGCATCGACGACGACGAGCGGGCGGCGCAGAGGGCAAGAGCGCAGGAGCAAGAGCACGCGAGGGAGAAAGAAACTGCAGCGGGGGAGCAAAGGAAAGGAATTGCCTCCCCGCGGCGTCCCTTTAAAGGACAGGAAGGGCAACCATCGATAGGGCCACGTGGCGCGCATCCGGGCAACCCATTCCCCAACCGCCGCCTAGATCCCGTGTGCCAGGGCAGGATGCACAGAAGATCCTAGGGCGAGAACCGAAGCGCCGGACAACAGTTTCCCGAGGCAACGTGCGACGGGACGTTACACTACCCGCCACAGAGCAATGATGGCGCGTGCACACATGGCCGGTGGCAGCACTGATGTCACGGGTAACGCAACCGCCAGGCTCAGCCGGATGAAAATTCAAAAAGCAAGAAGGAGCACGCGCACATTTCGCCTAAGGGCGGAATCCACACGCGCTCGGGGGCTAGTGTCAGGGGGATGATCCCCGGGTACCCCATCCGGATAAGAAACAGGACAGTCGGATCGTGTCCGGCTGACCAGATGCAGCCGGACAGGGCAAGACGGGCCGGCTATCACCCGGTAGCCGGATCAGCAAGAGACAGCCGGATACGGCGACATACCCGGACCCAATCAGTGAGACAGGACGACGTGCGTATCAGTGCACGGTACGCCCTGTACGATGACAAGACGGGCAACCACCCGCCCATACCGAAGACTTTGCGTGGGTGACGCTGGAACAGTGGCCTATGCTGACGACGGGCTCGCACGGCGTCCACTGTACCTACGACAGCCATACCGCTCATACTCCGATAAGACAAGCCATACTGGATACTGTAGATGACTAGTCGGCTGGGACCCGCCTGTGGGGCCTGCCAGTCGGACTAGACAGTGAGACCTTTGCCTCTCTGCCTATATAAGGAGAGGCAAGGCCTCAGTAGAAAGGGTTGGTCTCAGTGCATTTAAGGTAGTAGCTAGAGAACACAGCTCAAGGAGCACTTGTAGTTCGTGTATCCCTCATAGTCAGATCAGGCAGGAGTAGGAGCTTTACCTCATCACGAGGGCTCCGAACCTGGGTACTTCCTGCGTCCAGCTACGCTTGCTTGTACCCAATCTCGCCTGCAGACGCCGTCGATAGCTTCCCTGCTAGTCCCCATACCTCTATCTAACCTCCTTAGGTACTACCGTTCCCAACACAACGACACCTGATAAGCACCTGCCATGTGGGCCATAAGGTATAGAAACCCTAGAAATGACTGAGGCAGTCTATTTTCCCAACCTCCAACCCCACTCTCCCCGGGCCCTCGCTCTCTCCTAAAGCCCACTCCCCGCAGCCCCACACCCTCTTCCCCACCCGCGCGCTGCAACCGCCAGTTAAGCATCACACATTAGGGAGTCGCCCAGCCTCCGCTCCGCCTTTGATCTAGATGGCAAGCAACAATGGTGGCGAGGACGCATTGCGTCAAGGGCTAGCAGGAGCGCCATCGCGTCTAGGGAAGGAGGAGATGCCATCATGTGAGCTCCCCACGAAGTACCCGACGGGGATTGGGTACCCGCCATTGTTGGGGACGGGGGCCATTTCTCCCTCGAAAACCTTCATGGGGCTTGCGGGTACGGGGACTGGCGGGGATCGGGGCGAGGATGGTGGAGTCATCCCAGGACATCCCCATCCCTGTTGCCACCTTGAACTAGGTGACAATCTATATGACATGGAACAAGCAAGAAAACATGATACAAGAAGTAAAGGTAAGGGAACGAGGTAGCCGAAATGTAGACCTAGAGATGATTCCCGTAGTTCCTTTCTTTTAAGGAGAAGTACGTGTACATTGAAGGGGTGTGGTGCCACAAAGTCTACCAACACCACAAAGGCCTCACCATATTCTCTCGTGGGCGTGCCACAAAGGCGGGTAAATGATCCACTAAGCGGTGGCCTTAAAGGTGGTGACAGAAACCTTTAAAACAAGGTTGAGGCTACCTCCACAACTCAATTGGAGTCTCCCAATATGGACAAGGATCTTTACAACACAAAGCTCGAGCTCCAAGGGTACAACTTCTGTCTAGGGTTCCAAGAACTCAAGAATAAAAAGATCCGCTAGGCATTAGTGGGGGGATTCAAAATTCCTTCGGTGGAAGTGTACATCTAGGTCTCCTCCCTTGATTACCAAAGGGCATCAAGTTTGAGTGGCTAGAGAGAGAGACAGAGAGAGAGAGATCTAGGACATTCAATGTTTGGAGTAGTGGAGAGAGTGGGTAAAAACCGCAACCTTATCTTGAGGAAGAAGAAGGCCCTTTATAGGCCCCCTCAAAATCTAACCGTTATGTGTAGAAAATGTACTAGATGGTACTACTGACTGTGTAGAAACTATAGGGAAAGGGTTTTCCCTCCCCTACAATAGGGATATGCCATAGGTTGAGGAGTGGATGTGATTCTTTATGTTGTAGGTGGTTTCCTATTCATCATCTTCAGCTCTACATCTTGGTGTCCCTATTCCTTCTTATTTAGTGATCATGACATCAACTTGTGTTTTGTTTGTCATATTTAGTCTTCAACAATTCAGCTAACGTAGTTGTCAGTGCAGCGAGATAGCCTTGGTTTTTGGCCCCTTTTGGTCTTGTTATCAGTACCTCCCCTAGCTTAGAGTGGGCGTGTCATGCGTCCGATGGTGGGCGTCCTTCGAGTCAGGATGTGAGGGTAGGATCCCTCTCTGGCGTTGGAAAAAGGAAGGTGTCTGTAGTGCCCAATCCCTTTGTTGATGTCGCTTATTAGTTCTCCCTCAAGGCAGTTGGGAACCCTTCGAGCATGCATGATCTCTACCTTCATCAACACCTTCAAACTATGCTTTCATTTTGTTTGTTCTTTGTTTTGTGCTTATTGTGCCTGATATTTTTAGCTATTTACCAACACCTCTGTATCCAAACCTCAACGTATGGGACTTTATTAGTTCATAGCCTCACACTTGTGTGCCTTCTATCTAAAAATAGTTTGCTAGATGGCTAGTGGCTACTTGGAACTGTTTGGTGTGTAAAGGTGCAAACAAGTTTGTGAAGGCCGGAGATTGCATACTTCATGCAGAGGTATGCCTTGAGTGATTGAGCATAAACCTAGTACGGATACCACATGTGCGCTTTTGTGCCGAGACCTTGGTGGTCCGAGGACATGTTGTGTGGACCTTGTTATATGTTGATCCAAATTCTACAAAGTATAGGCCAACTTCTGACGAGTGGAGCGAGGCCCCCGCGGTACGGTACGGATCGTCGAAGACCTAGGTTTCCACCGATATATAAACCCCTTGTAAGCCGCCGGTTGGGAGAGTTGTATATGTGAAATCCCCGGCGTTTGTAAACACTCCTCGATATAGTGAAGTTTCGCTGGCTGGCGCCCGTGGTTTTTTCCTCTCTTTGTTGGAGAGGTTTTCCACGTTAAATCTGTGTCTCCTTGCTGTGTTTTTCGTTTTCGTTCTTCGTTATCTTCTTGTCGCGATTGTAACAGACCTCTTTAATGTTCATATAGGATCACACCAACAATCTAAACTTCGGGAATTTGAGTCATTGCTCTTGCGATTTTTCCATTCAACTCTTTACTTTGTGCAATCTACATTTCACACACTTATCTTTATGGAATTGTATTCTTAGAGTTTCTTAGACAACTTGTAGCTTGAAAGTTAAAATTACCAACTTTAAGTTTGTATATTTTAGTAGCCTATTCAACAGGTCGATCTTTCACTCGAACGAAGCTCGTCTTCACAATCAAAATTGTCTTCTCGCTGCAACATGTGCTCCCAACTGGTTGCGACCAGATCAGCAGGTGTGGCCCCGATGTCGATGCTCATCTTCCGTGATTACTAGTTCTACACATCTTGTAATCTTGACTTTCATCTTACTCCTTATAATAAATTAGTTATTTACATTCTTCTTAAGTAGTGAAAATAGCAATTTTCTTTTCTTTGTTTCAACAAAAAAGTCTAATCATACTATAAATCTTTGTAATCATATGCACAAGAGTACCCCTAAATGTACTTTTGCATAGAAGTTTCGTTTTTAGTTTTATGAATATATGTTACATGTACAAAATCTTTTGAAACATACATGTAAAAGTTGGTGTATGTTACACATAAAAGCTAGTAGGAATTTATACGGGTCAATCCTTTTTGTCTTAAGATAAGTAACGCACGGCTGCCTCCTCCCTCCCGTGAGAAAAAGAGGCGGCGGCTAGGGTAAAAACCCTAGCAGCCGCCACGATCTACTTTGTCCTCGTCGTCTGTGACCGAGCATCGACGGGTCCCCGCCTCCTCTGCTTGCCGCTCCGGCGGCGGGAGGAGGTGGGGACCTCGGACCTGCGCTCGGCGGTGTAGGAGGGTCTCTAAAGTTAGAGTTTGGTCATCCGGCATCGTTGTTATGGTGGCTATGGCGGCGTTGTGCGGGACAAGAATAAGATATACCCGCCTCCTCTTCCACCTCGTCGGCGACGATCCTGCTGCTGGCGTTGAGGATGGTGGGGATTCGTCTGGTCGCCGCTTTCATGGAGTGGTGGATCTCGTCCAGTCTACGTGTATTCTGGATTCGTCCAGTCTACGTGTGTTTTAGGTTTGGTGTTACAAGTTTCGGATCAATTCAAGGGTTCAATGGCGATAACTTCATCTCTAGGGCGCTGGTCCTTAGTGGCACGTGCACGAAGACTTCCCGACTGTCATCAACAATGCCATGCCGGCTCCGGTGATGGAGCGGCGACAGCGGCGCGTCGGCGGCTCGCTCTGGCGGCGGTAGTATTCGTTAGGTGTCCAAAGACCTCGATGTAATTTTTATTATGTTTAGGATCCTTTATACTTCTTATGAACTTATGAAATAGATCCGGATCTTTTTTTTAAAAAAAAAATCCTTTTTGTCTTGACCTGATGTCGAAAGGTTTTGAGGAATCAGAGCAGGAGAGGGTAAGATAGCCGTCACAGTCTCACAGACAGGAAAGCCCAAGCAGTCCATCTGGCTTTCCCGTTTTTTCCTCTTCCAAAACTCATCTCCACTTTCGTCCCGCTCCTCTCTTCTCTCCTCTGCGCTCCTCGCCCTTCCCCTGCCTCTCCGCCGAGAGATCCCGACTCAAATCCTCCTCCGCAACCGCCCTCTGAAACCCTACAAACTCTCCCCTCTCGCCGCCCTTGCTCCCTCCCATCCCCTCCCAGGTTTCGCTTCCGGTTCCAGACGCGGGCTCGCTCTCTGCTGGGCGTATGCTGTAGTCACCGTGCCGGAATATGCCCTCCCAGGATGGCGCCACGCCGTCGCCGGCCCCTCCCAAGCGCTGCCCGCCGGGGGGACTGTGCTCCGCCGAGGTCGTCCTCACCTACAAGCGCCGCCGCACAGCCACCCGCGCCGCCAGCTCCGACCCCGGAGTGGTAAGCATTGGCATCCCTAGCTATGAATCTTGGTCTTCCCCCCTCCACCTTTTTGGCTAATACAGTTGAAACATCTGGCTATCTGGCTCCCTCGTGCCACCGGTCGGGCAAGATTTCGTTTTGACGCGCCTAGATTCGCGCACTCTGTTCTTGAAATGCTGTGAATCTTGGTGGTGCCTAGCAATTCTGTACCCAATAGAGCAAAGATTTTCTGTACAGAGATGTTCTACATAACTGAACTTTGCTCATTGTGCTTCCTCTTCTTTGCTTTCTGTGCAGCCTTGTGCCACCATGGTGGCTTGTACTGGCAATTCTTGCCAAGAGGGTCACCAAATGCTGGCGAGGCATTGGATTACCTGGAGGGACACATTGGAGGGATACCTGCAATCTCCAGGCGTAAATAAGCGTGGGGGAATTCAGAGCTGCATCCGTGATGCGCTCAGATACAATTGCTGTCAACAGGTGCAACAGGTCTGTGCTAATGCCTTGTTCAGAATACATTTAACAAAATACTCAAACCTTGTGCAAAATGTCATTACCGGATTTTTCACTGACGGTAAGTTTCTCTGTGATTAACAGTGTGGCCTAGGTAAGGGCCAACAAGCATCTGAAGAGCATCCTGCTGGAGTGGCAGATGCTAAAGAGATTGGTTCCTCTGTGCCATTAACAGATGCAACGGCAGCATCTTTGGATGCCAACACAGCAATGTGCAATAATGCGCTCCTTGACATTTTAGTCTCGGAGAAGTTTGCCTTGTTGTGTGATTTGCTAGTTAAAACCTTTCATGTGAATAAGGTTCATGAGGTCATTGATTTGGCGAAAATTGACGCCAACATGAGAAATGGAAATTATGCACAGAACCCGGAGCTGTTCAATGACGATATCCAGCAGGTAACTATTTCTCAGTCATTCATTGGTCAAAGTAGTTTTTCCTGATTATTGATGTGTTTTATCTAATATAGACACATAACCATCACTTCAACTTGGCCGTCTGGAGCAGGCACTTTATCCACTAGTTTTCAGAATGACCCCTGTATATTTACCATGTCATCCGTGAACACACATAACTGAAATCGTTGCTCATGCTGCCATGCCTGGGGTTTTCCGTTTACTTCTGAAAACCAACTATAGTGTGCCAGGGGAAGATCAATTAATGGTTAGATCTGGTGTAGCCATGTAGGTTTTAGCACCACCTCCTATACCTCACAAAGACTTGTATTGATCTGCTTACTTTTGATGTTTTCACCTCTTCATCTCTGTTCTTTTCCCTAGCTAGCATTATCTCACGAAACACCCCCTGAAATTGCATAACATTAAGGAAAATGATATTTTAAAGAGTGTGTCTTCCAATTCATGTATGTGTATGTATACTTGTATATGATGTAGATATGGGAGAAGTTTGAACAAGTTGGCCGAGAGATGACAAGTCTAGCGAGCAATCTTCCAATAATTTCACGAGCTTCCTATCAGAAGCAAGTAAGTTTGTACTTTTAACGCCATACTTAAGAGACATCTATTACTGCAAACAGTGGACAACCATGGTCTCATGCTGTTGTCGAGGCTTTAACTTGTTGCTATAATTCCTCTTTATGCTGGTGCTGGGCATTACTTATGATAGATTCTTTACAGACTTCTGGAGTTTCTGAAGCAGAGGTTGCTGCTGAGCACAGGATAGAAGCGGTGTGTTTACTGTTCAAACTTTTAAACTGTTACATTCAGTTAATATTTTATACTAATTGCATACTTCATTAGGAAACAAGTTTGGTTGGTGCTGTCCACAAGATCCCAAAGGATTCGAATACCACTATTCAGTTCTCCCCGTGTGATTCTGGTCATTCTACAATACCAAAGCGGACTGCAAAATGCGGACTTGGTCGAGTTTGCACTTGCAAGCAATGTGGAGGCAGTGCAGAAGAAGAAAAAAGCCTAATCTGTGATGGATGTGATACCACATACCACTTTGACTGTGTGAAGCGACTCCATCCTTCCATGAAACAGATCCCGGCGACCTGGCACTGCCCTGCCTGCAGCAACAATAAGGGAAAGGCGTCGGCTGCAGGCACCACGAATAATGCTCACCATGACAGCTTGCATGGTGATTGCCCACTGTGCGAGAAGCTCGACGTCGTCAAGAAAACAGAACCTCCCGAAGTCGCAAGCACAACCGAGCAAGCTGAAGAAAGAGAGGGGAGCTCGGTGCCAAGTGTGGAGGAAGATAACGAGCCAGACCTGTACACAACCGCCCTATCGAAGCTCTGCAAACACTGCGGCACGTGCGAGGATGACGACAAGCAGTTCCTGGTGTGCGGCCACCCTTACTGCCCCTACAAGTTCTACCACATCCGGTGCCTAAGGACGAGCCAGATCGCATTCGAGAAGCAGAAGAACCTGGAGTGCTGGTACTGCCCCTCCTGTCTCTGCAGGGGCTGCTTCAAGAACAAGGACGACGAGGAGATCGCGCTGTGTGACGGCTGTGACGACGCCTACCACATATACTGCATGACCCCAAAGCGCACCTGCGTCCCAAAGGGCCACTGGTACTGCCCGCAGTGCAGTGTGCGCAGGGCGAGGGAAGGGCTTCAGAGGTACGAGAAGTCGGTCCTGAAGAAACATCAGAGCTTAGGCAAGAGTGGCAGCCAGTCTGACACTTAAAAGCGAGTCGGTGATGATGATTGGCCAAGAGTTGGAGAAGTAATAATAAGCAGAAATAGCCTTCTGCAAAGGTTTGCTTGGCCAAGCTTAGGCAAAGGAGAAAGGTTTGATTCTTTGGCCCTCTTTGGAGGGCTACACATTATACACTGGCTTGGCTTGAATAGGTCAAGCAGCAAGCCAGTGGGTTGTGCAGTTGACAATTTCACAGGGAGATAGATGTCTTGCCTGTTGAGCATGAAAACATTACTTAATTTATTGTTTTCCTTTTTTTATGTGACCACTGTGAGAAGGAACGCTGGTGTTGTTGTTGTTCCTTCTGTAATTTTTGTAAGGAACGAAAGAATGATGCCCTTGTCTACCTTATTATTGTTATTGTTTGGCTAACTAATTTTTTTTATCTAATTTTCTATTTTTTTGCACCAAATTAGGAAATGTGTTCAACAATATAGGACTGATATATGATTTGATGGGATTAGATGTCGACGGATAAACGGGTGCGTATCTAGACAAATCTGCGAGGGCTGTGTGACAAATAAGAGGGAGTAGATGAAAATTCCTAGAAATTAAAATGTGTGATGACATTTTTTTTTTGTAATCTGCAGTAATTATCACACATGATACGTGTCCAGTCCTTTACAGGCCACGTACAAGGATGAGCTGGTGAATTGAGAAAGCAGCAAGGCGTTACCATGACAGACAGGGTCACTCCTTCACACAAACCGAACTCTCAACCTAAAACCGGCACCAATCCTGGCCTGGGTACCCCCCCTCTCTTCTTCATCCCTTTCTTCTCTTCTTCCTCCTGTTGGAGAGGAGAGAGATCAACACCAGCCTTACAGAACCTTCTAGAAGAACTGCCGGGGCCTTCTAGAATGGGTCGTCGATAGGAGTTTTCAATAGATTAATTACGTAATAACTTACGGCGGCCGGTTCTTTGCCGTTTCTGTTCTCCGCTCCGCTTCTCCTCCTTGGCCGGGGGTCGATGGAGGAGGGGAAGATGGGGAACGTGGCGACGGCCCGCGCGGTGCTCGCGATCCTCCAGTGGTGGGGATTCAACGTCACCGTCATCATCATGAACAAGTGGATCTTCCAGGTCCGTCTCCCTTTTCTATTTATATTTTTTCTTCGTATTTCCTCGTCCTGCTGTTGGCTTTCTCATGTTTATGGATTGATGATTGATCCATGCGACAGAAAGATTTGTTTTTTCAATCAATATACCTATGGAGCAGATTACATGGTGATTTGTCATGTTATTAAGAATATAAACAAGTACTAGTACTATCTTCATGGCTTTAGGATGTTCAGTCAGGTTTTATTTTCCAAAAGAAGAAAAAAACAAGAATTCATTCGGTTGGGGGTTTTGAGTTAGGAATTAGGATTAATGCATTTTTGGGGTGGAAGATAAACAAACCTGGAAGGATTGGGAAGATGGGATTTTCACATAAAGTGTGGTCAGTATAAAATGGAAAATGAACTGGAGATGGAGTCGTCCATTTGTTGTTAAGGGTGGTGGTAACTGAAAATGTTGTACGTACACGAAAGCACATCCCAAGGTTCAGACAACTAGAATTATGTGATGATAGATGTTTGATTGGTACTGTAGTAAAAATGGCATATAGATGAGTATCCATTCCTTCTTCGAACTTCTTCCTATGGGAGCTTCGTTTATATTTGCATTCAGTTGTGGATGCACTCAAGTACAAGTCTGCATTTGGGATCAGAATTAGAACATCATGTACTCCCTCTGATCCATAATAAGTGTAGTACTAAATCAGCCACACTCATTGTGGATTGGAGGGAGTACTAACTTGAGATGCCTGAAAATAGAATGGTACAGAATGGCAAGTATTCTTCGTTACTAAAGAATTCTTCTCCTCACTTGTCTTGGAATAGATCATGGCATTATTGCAGTCCCCCCACAGCAGGCATGAACTTGGTGATTAATTTTTATTTTCTTCAATGCAGAAACTGGAGTTCAAATTTCCTCTGACCGTGTCGTGCGTCCACTTCATATGCTCTTCCATCGGAGCTTATATCGCAATCAAGGTGCTTAAGATAAAGCCGCTGATCGAGGTTGCTGCCGAGGATCGCTGGAAAAGGATATTCCCCATGTCATTTGTATTCTGCATGAACATCGTGCTGGGAAATGTCAGCCTGCGATATATCCCGGTCTCCTTCATGCAGACCATAAAATCTTTCACTCCTGCGACAACAGGTTTTCTGTTTCTCGCTCTTCGTTCGAAGAACACTCCTTTTTTTCGCAATTTCTGTTCACATGTTCTGATTTGTTGTGAACAGTTATTCTGCAGTGGTTGGTCTGGAGGAAATATTTTGAGTGGCGCATATGGGTTTCTTTGGTTCCAATAGTAGGGGGAATCCTCTTAACTTCAGTAACTGAGCTTAGCTTCAACATGTTTGGTTTCTGCGCTGCCATGGTTGGCTGCCTGGCCACATCTACAAAAACCATCTTGGCAGAGTCCCTACTCCATGGATACAAATTTGACAGGTAAAATTTGATCTGGTCAGTTTACAAAATAAGGTGATCTCATAGAATATGTCAGAGTTTTTTTTATAACAAATAAACCAAGGAGAAGGGTTATTTTTTTCACCTGTTAGTACTAATTGTTTTGCTCGTAGATAATGGAATAATACTGCTGCTGTGATCAAGTAGGTAGTATCTTGCAAGTTTTCCTCGTAGTCAGCTGATATGCTGTTCTTCTGTGCAGCATTAACACAGTGTACTACATGGCACCCTTTGCCACGATGATACTGTCGATACCAGCTATCGTGCTCGAAGGGAGCGGCGTGATCAACTGGCTGTACACATACGATTCAACTGTCCCGGCACTGATCATCATAATCACCTCAGGAGTGCTCGCCTTCTGCCTCAACTTCTCCATCTTCTATGTCATCCATTCAACTACAGCAGTGACCTTCAATGTAGCGGGCAACCTCAAGGTGAGAGTGAGACCCCCTTTCCTCTTCATTCTGCTTCTTCAGTTCCAATTCCTGCACTGACAAACTGGTACCATGGCCGACATTGTAGGTGGCCGTCGCGGTGCTCATCTCCTGGATGATCTTCCGGAACCCAATCTCCGCAATGAACGCTGTAGGGTGCGGGATCACGCTCGTCGGCTGCACCTTCTATGGCTACGTGAGGCATCTGATCTCCCAGCAGGCCTCCTCTCCCAGCCCACGCACCCTGAGAAGCCGGCTGGAGATGCTCCCCGTCGTAGGTGAAAAGCAAGAGAACTAGCGTCAGGAGTCAGGACACATATAGAGGCGCTCATGACAACCACAGGAATAATGAGAAGACAGATTTTCGGCTTAGAGAGGCGCTCATGACAGTTTTCCATAGGATACATATATATATTTTGGTGTTAGTGATGATGCTGTATTTGATCCACCCGGCTTTCTCTTACTTTGTTCTTCTTGGAATGCTGGTCTGACAATTTTTGGTGTGTGTTGCTGCTGAACAAATAGTTTCTTGTGCTAGTATGATTATTATTAAGGATTAAGGATGCTGCTGCAGCAGCATCAAATTATTGACGCAATCATATTGCTGTTGAAATGGCTTTTTTAATTTCACTACTGCATGAAATCACAAAATGGCAAGACAGTTTACAAATATCCAGGCAAAAGCCAAAGTATTTCAGAGATTTTGAAACTAGTCCTACTACATCAGTGTCACTACGGAGGCTCAGCGAACATTCAGATTCTTTCTGAACCAGTTGGTATTGGCCTTCATAAACTGGTAGCAGATTCTTTCTGAACCAGTTGGTATTAGCCTTCATAAACTGGTAGCGGTTGGCATCCGCCAGGCTATCCGCAGTAATTCGCCCCTCATTTTCTCCAAGAGCAGTACGATTGGTGTTTGCTTTCCCCTGAGAACATGGGTTGTTTCGCAAGTCCCATATTACCCATAGAGCAGCAGATGTGAAAATATTAGTGCACTGGTGCAATTCAGGATTGATCACCAAGCACGCAGGCAGGCTGCGATCCATAGTAGTACCAGCAAATTCAGACCAGAATTGATTTGATCTGACACGATCAAAGAAAAAATGCTGTGTGCTTTCAGGTTCATCATGGAAATAGTACTCCCTCCGTCTAGTAATCGAAGTCGGTTATTCTTGGACCAAGGGAGTACAAGTTTTACCAGTGACCTAACTAAATTTTTCTCTAGCAAGCAATTTGGCATTGAACAAATGAAGAAGGAACACGTGAACTTTGTGTGCAACAGCAACTTTCAGAAATAGAAACGTTTTGCTCTTTGGAGATATTGAAAAAATTGCGGAACTTGGGTTAAAAAGACAACAATCACCTAACCGAAGCGAGTGGGTGCGCACGTTGAAACAGCGTATCTGTCTCCCCTGCAAAACAAAGTGCGTATCCGTGCAAAGACATGGAAAAGGGTAATAGCAGAAGCAAAAAACGAAGGAAAAATAAATCACGCTCGGTGGGACTCGAACCCACAATCCTTTGATTAGAAGTCAAATGCCTTGTCCATTAGGCCACGAGCGCCTGCTGGTGTAACAATTGTCAGAACCCATTTGACATATCGTAAAGTAGATTCGTAATAAAAAAAATTTCGGAGACGATTCGGAATACTTTCATGGATATTATTTACATAATTTAGATTTTTTCCGAACGAATAAGGACTCGAAAGGCCTGAAAATAGAGCACATAAATAATAAAGTGCTTACATGAAGTCAATGCTGATGCGTACGTCGACAGTCACTTGAACGTACTTCGTATATTTGCCACATAGAACATGTATACAAAGAGTGGAGCGACTCCAATGACATACGTGGTATGATGGTTTAAAATGGCAAGCATTTAACATTGTGTCGCTTCATGTTTTATGACATGTGTTTCCTTGTTTGCAATACCTGACCAGAGCAATGTAGAGATATTCCAATAAAATATGAAACCTCGGAAAAGGTTCATTGTTGTGCGGTTTCATTGGTAGTACTTCGGCTAGCCGGCCACTACTTCACCAGTTCACCGGAAAGTGTACTCGCATCTAGCTTGTTACTCCCTCCCTTCCAATATATCCGAAAAGGTGAAACATCTTATATTATGAAACGAAGGGAGTATTTTACAGTTGCTAAGACACCAAGACGAAAAAGTATTGTGCAGTGACATAGAAATGAATCTGTTGGTTTGAGGTGAACCTAATATCACGAGTTCATTTAAACAAGTACTTTGTTGTTGTCCCCATAGCTGATGTCTTTATAAGCATGATTGTACTTAGCCTCCGACTAGTGATTACCCATCTAACAAAACATTGTTTATTATACGTTGTGATTGAGCTGGACATTTTGAGACAATGTACAACATTAGAACACATAGCCAGATTGGTTGGTGGTTGCGCTTCAACATATAGCTAGTCGATCGGCAACCTCAAGGTGATAGTGAGAGCCATCCTTAATCTGATTCCTCTTCTCCCACTTCTGTTTAGCATTGTACCAGGATCTCTTTGTAGGTGGCTGTTGCGGTGCTGATCTCCGGGATGTTTCAGCGACCCGATCACCACGAAAGTTGTTGGGAGTGCTATCACGCTCGTCAGTTGCACCTTCTACGCGGCAAATCAGCACGCCGTGGCGCCAAACCTGCTTAGCATCCCATCCCCGAGCCCAAAAGTGTTATAAACGTGATAAGAACGTAACGAAGAATGAAATAAAAACACAACAAATATTTAATGTGAAAAAACCTCTCCAACAAAGAGAGGAAAAAATCATGGACGCCAGCCAAAAAAACTTTACTATATCAAGGAGTGTTTACACAATACTAGAGATTTTCACAGATGAAACTTATCCTAGCTGATGGCTTACAAGAGATATATATATATATATAGTGGTGAAAACCTAGGTCTTAAACGATCCACTCGTCAGAAGTTAGCCTCCTTAATTGAATTTGGATCATACTTCAACAAAAAGGACACCCCAAACAACATAAAAACGCGTCCAACCGTGATCTCTAAAGCCGTGTTGTGTCTAGCGCGGCCTAATAATATGTCCGGCGCTCCCAGACTGCACTTGTTCCACGGGGCTCGTTGAGAGCGTACCTGCATGGATCGAACCTTCCCCAGCCTCCCGCTCCTCGGTCGACCCCATGCGACCCTGGGGCAGAACCCTAGCCCCCGACCCCTCCCCCATCTCCCCTCCCTCCCCGTGCGGTGCCGGCGGCGGCTGGCCCTCCTTTCCCCGACGTGTGGAGAATCGAATGGGGAGGTGGACGGTGGTCGGCGGAACCTGGTGCAGCGGCGAACGGCGCTAGGGCGACCTCGCGCAGCTAGAGGAGGTGGCGGGAGATGGAGTTTGTGGCTGCTGCGACCTGTGGTGGCAAGGGCCCGACCTTCCTCCTTGCAGGTCTCACACGGCGACGTCAGCATGGCGTGGCGGCATCATCTCCCCTGGAGTTGGTGGTGCAGAGAGGACCGGAACGAGCTAGGACAGTCCAGGTGGTGCTAGCCATCAACAGTGGGGCTTGCCCTCGGCCCAGATCTGGGGCCATTTGG
Source organism: Avena sativa (assembly GCA_916181665.1). Taxonomy (NCBI): domain Eukaryota; kingdom Viridiplantae; phylum Streptophyta; class Magnoliopsida; order Poales; family Poaceae; genus Avena; species Avena sativa. The sequence continues at coordinate 186,342,965 of OV702289.1, read as the reverse complement.
ACCTGATTCGGGCTGTGTGGGCCCTGTTGTCCATGTGGTTTCAGGGGCTCTCGGCAGGTCCGGGAGCCCACCCCTTGGTCATGGCGTGGCTGAGGTGCTGATCCGGGCAGAGGGCCTAGATCCGGCGACCGTCTGGCGAGAGTGGTGGAGTTGACTTGAGGAGCTCGCCGCTCCACACTATCCTTGGTTGGTCCCATCTACCCGCCAGGTCTGAAGGAACTGTTGAGGAGGATTGATTTCTTGATCCCACGGCAATCTCAGTCGCAAAGATCAGAACATAGTTTATTTGTTCGGTAGGGGCTCAGGACAATAGGTAATGCATCGATGACGATGAACGCGCAGAAGGACACATATTTACCTAGGTTCGGACCCCCTGATGATGGGTAAAAGTCTTATTCCTTCCTTCTCCACTATATTATGAGTATCAACACTAGTATAAAAAGGATTATAGCAGTCATTTTTCTAGTGGCATCTAAAATAAAATAGGCGCCACAACTGCAAGACAAAATAGTCACGACGTTCGAGAATAGGCGAATGCCGCCACTACAAAGTAGTAATGGCGTTCAAGGAGCCACGAACGCCGCCACTAAGTGGGGACCATGAGGCGAGCCGGGACCAATATAGCCCAGGCGTTCGGCACTTTCGAACGCCGCAACTACGGTGTAGTGGTGGTGTCCTTTAAACTCTAGCCGACACCACTATGCCCTCCAAAATCTTAAAGGCATCACCCGGCCCGCGCGATAGTTCCTCCCTTTTCATTCTGAGCACACACCTTCCCGCTCGTTCTCCTAGAATCATCGTCGCCTGCCTATCCCCGGCCGCCCGCCCCGGTCCAGCCCTGCCGTCGTCGGCCCAACCCTGCACTGTTCCAACCCATCCCCCCCTCCATCGACCCGTGCCTCCCCCGAAATCGTCGCCGCCTACCCATCACTGGTCGTTGCTGCCCACCCCGCCCCGATCTAGCCCCGCCGCCGCCGGCCCAGCCCCACACCGGTTCGTGCCGCGACGGATCCATCGGCCGGCGCCTACCACGAAATCGCTGCCGTCGTCCTCTCCGCTCTCGCCGTCGTGCCTCCACCGACCCGCGCCTCCCCCGACCTCGCGCCGCCACGGGTAAACTACCTGCCCCCTTAGTGTATTTAGTTTAGTGATTTTAGGTGATTTCTTTGTGTAGTGTAGAAAATATGTGATTTTAGGGATTTTAGATGTATAGCATATTTTGATAATTGTAGGGGTACAAAATCTAGATGATTTTAGATGTATAGAAAATTTAGATAATTGTAGGGGTACAAAATCTAGATGATTTTTGTTTTCTACTTCCATGTGGCCGATGATTAAAAATGGTAGGATGCGATCTTGGAGGTGGTGTGAGCGAGCCTTGTATGAGGCCCTACTTTTATGTTGATTTTTATACGAATATGCTTTCGATTGATTTTGGTTTTAAATTCTAGATATAGGAATGTTTATTTTGGTTCCCTAAGTTCAGTTATGTGATACGTTGCAAACGTATCTATAATTTTTGATGTTCCATGCTTGTGTTATATCTACTTTCTTATGTTTTGTCCACACTTTAGAGTATTTTTATACACTTTCTTGGACTAACCTATTAACAAGATGCCACATTGCCAGTTGCCTATGTTCTACTGTTTTTGGTTTCAGAAAGTCAGAAAATAAATATTCTCGGAATTGGACGGGATAAAAGCCGAAGTCAATATTTCACCGAGGGGGACATGGAGCCAGAAGACGAGACAGGGAGGGGCCATAGGCCGGCCACACCACCTGGCCGTGCGGCCAGGCCTGGCCCGTGCTAGGGGTGGTGTGGCTGCCTAGGGAACCCCCTCGGCCTTCCCTTTCGCCTATAAGAAGCCTCCGATATAGAAACCCTAAGTACCCGATCAAAAATTCCACGAAAGAGTCTGTAGCCGCTGTCATCTCTATCCCTAGATCGGGAGGGATCTGGAACTCTTCCCGGCACCCTGCCGGAGGGGAGAATTCACCCTGGAGGCCTTCTTCATCACCATGCCTGCCTCCGGTGTGATGCGTGAGTAGTTCATCCCTGGACTACGGGTCCATGTAGTAGCTAGATGATTGGTTCTTCTCCTTTGTGGTACCATATTTAGATCTTGTGAGCTCCGTTCATGATCAAGATCATATATTTGTAATCTACATGTTGTGTTTGCGGGGATCCGATGGATATTGAGATGCTATTTCAGATTGATTATTGATTCTATCATGTCTTTGTTATTTGTGATCTTGCATGCTGATACATTGCAAATGTATCTATAATTTTTTATGCTCCATGCTTGGTTTTATCTACTTTTTTGTGTTTTGTTCCAACTTTAGAGTACTTTTCATATGATTTCTTGGACTAACCTATTAACAAGATGCCACAGTGCCAGTTGCCTGTTTTCTGCTATTTTTGGTTCCAGGAAGTCAGAAAATGAATATTCTCGGAATTGGACGGGACAAAAGCCAAAGTTACTATTTTCCCGGAAGACTCACGGAGCCAGAAGGAGAGTCGGAGAGGGGACACCCCCAGGCGCGGGTACCCCCAAGCCGCGCCAGGGCATGGTGTGGGCCCCTGGCTGGCCACCGACCTTGCCTCCTTCGCCTATATATTCCTCCCGAAGCAAAAACCCTAGATAGTCAATCAGAAATCCACGAAAAGTTCCGTAGCGCCGCCGCCACCGAAGGGGAGATTCGGGGGACAGAAAGTCTCTGTTCCGGCACCCTGGCGGGACGGGGAAGTGCCCCCGGAGCCACCTCCATCGATCTCCACCACCATCTCCATCACCGTTGTTGATTCCCATGATGAGGAGGGAGTAGTTCTCTCTCGAGGCTAAGGGGTTCTACCGGTAGCTATGTGTTCATCTCTCTCTCTCTATGCATGATCATATTGTGATCATGAGCTTGTAATCTATAGATCTACCTTGCTACTCAAGTGCTTTAATATATCTCTGCTCTCCCCATGTGTGTGAAAGTGACAGCGTGCACACCATGGTGGCACTTAGGCTAGAGATTACAAATACTTGTTATGAGTTATATTTGGAGTTGGATGTCTTTATGAAATTGTGGTGTTTGTTGGAACCATCTAGTGCTCAAGGTGACAGTGTGGGGTTATGTAGATGGGAAAGGCTTACTTTGAGGTGTGCTGTTATAGCCCTACCATCGATTAGAGTGTTCAACCGGAGAGTAGTTAAGAGTAGTATCATAAAGAGAAGATATCTATATGAGAGAGTGTTCACTAGTGAAAGGATGATCCCTAGGCCTTGTTTCTAAGCACTGAAACACCGTTTGCTACTAGATCTGTTACATGTTTACTTGCTTCCATCTTTATTTCAGTTTGTCTTTAGTCTTTTCCATGCCACCAAGCTATGTTCTATCACTGTTACCACTTATAATTATCTATACCACTTGTATTTCACTATCTCTTCGCCAAACTAGTGCACCTATACACCTGACAAGTGTATTGGGTGTGTTGGGGACACAAGAGACTTCTTATATCTTGATTGCAGGGTTGCTTGAGAGGGGATACCTTTGACCACTTCCTCCCTAAGTTCGATAAACCTTGGGTGTTCCACTTAAGGGAAAACTTGCTGCTGTTCAAAAACCTCTACACTTGGAGGCCCAACAAGTGTCTACAAGAGTAGATGCTAGCAACTCCAAGAGGGAGTATTTATGCTCGATAGTGGGTTCATGCCTCTAGTAATCTGGGGAAGTGACATAAATCTCTAAGGTACTAGATGTGTTGTTGCTACTAGGTAGAAAACAACAATCCTTTGTTCATAGAACAATCGTATTGTTTACTTTACACACAATGCTTAATGCAATTATATGTTGCTTGCAACTTAATACTGGAGGGAGTTCGTATGATAATCTGAAGGTGGATTATTAGTCATAGATGTAGTTGGATTACGATTTATGTATAATGTTGTAATTCCCAATCAAATCTCGTAGGAGTCAAGATGATTAGTATATGCATGTATGCTTTCTCGATATTTGTCAATTGCCCCGTTGTAATTTGTTCACCGAACATGTCATCTATCTTAAGGTGAATCACCACTAGTGAACTATGGACCCCGGTCCTTTCTTTTACCATCAATCTACAAAGCTATTTACTGTTTTCTGTTTACTTTCTGCAAGCAATTACTATCTTCCACACAATATGTTTAGTCCTTTGTTTTCAGCAAAACCGGTGAGATTGACAACCTCACTGTAAGTTGGGGGAAAAGTTCTGTGATTGTGTTGTGTAGGATTCCAAGTTGGAAACAACACCTTGGAGGTGTTTCCTTGCTCCTACTGGTTCGATAACCTTGGTTTCATAACTGAGGGAAAACTTGTTGCTATACTCATCATACCTTCCTCTTGGGGTTCCCCAACGAGCTCAACATCTTGAGTAAGCAAGACTTTTTCTAGCACCGTTGCCGGGGAGTCAAGGACCTCTTCACAAGGGGATTCCCTCATAACCAATCTCTTTATTTTGTTTTATTTGTTTTGCTTAGTTTATTTTTGCTTTGTTTGCTTGTTTCTTTATCAAAAACACAAAAAAATAGTTGTACTAGTTTGCTTTCTATATTAAAAACACACAAAAAATATTATTAGTTCCTACCTTAAGTTTTTATTATGTCTAGCATTGCTCCAATCACTATGTCACCTGAGGAAATGATTTTTACTTTCAAACAAGGAATTGAAGAGAGTTTCAAAGAAGCTTGGTCTAGAATCTCTGATTTGCATAAGGAAATTGAACCTAAAATGACTCAAAGCTTGTTTTTTAGCAGTTTTTACTTTGGAACTGCTCGTTGCTATAGATATGATTTGGATGCTATAGTGGGAGGAGATTTCCTCTAATGCAATGAGGATGAAGCTTTTAATGCCATAAATAAGTTGGTCTTAACATATAACTTGCCTACCAAATCTGATTCTTCCTTTATAAACATATTTGCTAGATTGAATACTCTTGAGACCCGCACTGCTAGTTTAAAATAATGCTACAACATGCTTAGAGAGCATCATGATTATGTTCCAATAAATTCTGAACCCTCAAAATGGCTTCCTACAGTAAAAGTTGTTATAAATAATGAAACTTTTCATGCTCGCTGTGATATCATTTCTGAATTCCATCTTATGCCTAAAGATATCTATGAATCTTTGAATCTTTGAATCTTTGGGGTCTTTCTGAAGGGGGAGAAGCAATATCTCTTGCTAATAATGCCACAATATTACCCATTGTAATAGCTTAAGGAGTGTTTACAAAGATTCTAAGGAAAGTGGTGTTTACTGATTATCTTGTTATTGAATGTGTAGGAAAAGGACAAATCACACTTGGAAGATCCCTACTTAAACTCCTTGGAGCAACAATAGATGTGAAAAAGGGCATCATGCACTTTGCTTCCCCACCGAACAATCATTCGTTTTTAGTTTTTGTTTGCTTAGTTTGCTTAGTTTGCTTGAATAAATTGGTTGGACCCCCTCATTCATACATTAGTTTTCAAATAAGTTGGTTTGGATTGGAAAAGAGTAGGAAAAGTTCATGCTTAAGTGGTAAAAGGGGGCTTGTTTTTGACTGTGGCCTATGCTTTATCATGTCATGCTTGATATTGTTTTGGCTTTATGCTTAGTGATTATTGCTGTAGCATGACATGTTATAAACAATTGAGATTGCTTAATGTGCCTTGAAAGAACCATGCATTGTTTTAGCATATTAAAGCATAGTATTGTGGTATTCTCCTTTGATGCTTTATTTGGGTTGACTTGGCGCATGCTCACACCATGTTAAGACTATCCCAAGTCACCATAGCCTCTATGATCATTTAGTTTTCGACTTGTAATATCACTTTATGCTTTGATCAATGATGTTTTGTCGCTCTGCATGATTATGGCCATTATTGCTCTCTTAGTTTGTCGCTCCCAGTCGTTTGCTAGCCTCCACAACCAAGTATGAGTTCGACTCATGCATCCAACTCCAAATAAAACCAAGTTATTCAAAAGATTCGACCATACCTACCTATTAGAATTTGCTATTCCAAGTATATTCATGTTTTTATCTACCTTCCGAATTAAACTTGTTATGTGAAAATTAGTGATTAAAGCTCTCACGAACTTGATGACACACTTTACTTTTCTTGCCCCTAATAAACTTGAACCATTGTGTCATCTATGTTGTATATGCTTGCACTTATACGTTGGGAATTAGCAGAACCATGTTGTCATGGGGAACACTTTCAACATTGCACTTGTACATTGTACCCAGTTGATATCGTGCTCTTTTGTTTATGGATGTCGTCAGTGTGAAATGAAAGGGGAGCTTGTAAGTCCATGGAGTTATGTATGTGTGTTAGAGAAACGCTTGGGCCGTTGGTCTAATCCATGCCTAATCATGGTGGAAACCTGCAGCGTAACCATAATGAGCAATCTATGAAACATTCTTCTTATAAAAAAGAGATAGAGATTGAGAAAAAAGAAAAGAAAAAAAAGAGATGAGAAAAGATAAAATAGAGAAAAAAGCACCATTTTTCCATGGTAAATAAGAAGATTGTTGAGATGCTTATTATCTTCTTGCCTTGTCATTTTGATATAGGGATTCTTCCGTATCATCGGGCAAGGGGTACCCCGTTGGCGGTTCTCTATGATACACATGTACTTACTATGACAAGAACTTACCGGTAACTAAACTTGAGTAGCATGAGGAGTGGCCCTCGTATTCAAGGGACATGAGATTGCCAACTTATACTTTGTCAATCATATACTCCATGCTTTGTTCACTTTAACCTTAATCACTTCAAGATTCTTATGATAGGGGCAATGAGATCTGAAAGATAATAAGTACCATAATTTTTGGAATCTCTTTATGAGACTTGAATCCATGGTTCCTTCTTTGAAGGCCTTTCTTTTATTTTTATATTGAGTCTCCATCTTCTATCTTTATGCACCTATTAATAGAGCATAGTGGCCATTCTTAGTTTAATGTGCATTGTCCCAAGACTTGTTGATTGATGCATAACTTTGATATTGCTTGTTCTTAAACTATTTGTATCTAGTCTCCCTTATGAACTTTGAAGGTGTCCTATGCATTTATGTTTTGCTACTCTATGAGGGACGAGCTGAATACCATTCTCATTATGTTTTCTTTATGTGAAACAAACAAATGTCTTGCAAAGCATTGTTATTCATGAATCTTTTGTTTGTACCTTTTCATGTTACAACATAGTTGCTATGTCTTATTGATTAGAACTATATCATTCATGCTATGTTAAAGTACTATGATCCCAGCTATCAATGTTTTACAAATACTTTGATCAAGTTTATGATGGTGCATGTCACCTCAAAAGTTATTCTTTCTTTTTATCACTTACCTACTCGAGGACGAGAAGGAGTTAAGCTTGAGGATGTTGATACGTTGCAAACCTATCTATAATTTTTGATATTCCATGCTTGTTTTATATCTACTTTTTTATGTTTTGTCCACACTTTGGAGTATTTTTATACACTTTCTTGGACTAACCTATTAACAAGATGCCACTGTGCCAGTTGCCCGTTTTCTGCTGTTTTTGGTTCCAGAAAGTCAGAAAATGAATATTCTCGGAATTGGACGAGACAAAAGCTGAAGTCAATATTTCACCGAGGGGGACACGAAGCCAGAAGACGAGACGGAGAGGGGCCAGAGGCCGGCCACACCACCTGGCCGCGCGGCCAATCCTGGCCCACGCCAGGGGGTGGTGTGGCCGCCTAGGGCACCCCCTCGGCCTCCCCTTTCACCTATAAGAAGCCTCCGATACAGAAACCCTAAGTACCCGATCAAAAATTCCACAAAAGAGTCTGTAGCCACCGTCATATCCATCCCTAGACCAGGAGGGATCTGAAGCTCTTCCCGGCACCCTGCCGGAGGGGAGAATTCACCCTGGAGGCCTTCTTCATCACCATGCCTGCCTCCGGTGTGATGCGTGAGTAGTTCATCCCTGGACTACGGGTCCATGTAGTAGCTAGATGGTTGGTTCTTTTCCTTTGTGGTACCATGTTTAGATCTTGTGAGCTCCGTTCATGATCAAGATCATTTATTTATAATCTACATGTTGTGTTTGCGGTGATCCGATGGATATTGAGATGCTATTTTAGATTAATTATTGATTCTATCATGTCTTTATTATTTGTGATCTTGCATGCTCTCCGTTGTTAGTAGCTATCTTGGTCGAGTAGATGCTAGCAACTCCAAGAGGGAGTATTTATGCTCGATAGTGGGTTCATGCCTCTAGTAATCTGGGAAAGTGACAGAAATCTCTAAGGTACTAGATGTGCTGTTGCTACTAGGGAGAAAACAATAATCCTTTGTTCATAGAACAATCGTATTGTTGACTTTACACACAATGCTTAATGCAATTATTTGTTGCTTGCAACTTAATACTGGAGGGGGTTCGGATGATAACCTGAAGATGGATTATTAGTCATAGATGTAGTTGGATTACGGTCTATGTATAATGTTGTAATGCCCAATCAAATCTCATAGGAGTCAAGATGATTAGTATATGCATGTATGCTTTCTCGATGTTTGTCAATTGCCCCGCTATAATTTGTTCACCCAACATGTCATCTGTCTTAAGGAGAATCACCACTAGTGAACTATGGACCCCGGCCTTTTCTTTTACCTTCAATCTACAAAGCTATTTACTGTTTTCTGTTTACTTTTTGCAAGCAATTACTATCTTCCACACAATACGTTTAATCCTTTGTTTTCAGCAAAACCGGTGAGATTGACAACCTCACTGTAAGTTGGGGGCAAAGTTCTGTGATTGTGTTGTATAGGATTCCAAGTTGGAAACAACACCTTGGAGGTGTTTCCTTGCTCCTACTGGTTCGATAACCTTGGTTTGATAACTGAGGGAAAACTTGTTGCTATACTCATCATACCTTCCTCTTGGGGTTCCCCAACGAGCTCAACATCTTGAGTAAGCATTGTGACATCTTGCATTTATAAGGTCACTTTCTTGCCTTTATGTTTGAGTTTCCTAATATATTTAAACATATCTATGGATACTTAAACATATTTAATATATTAGATGAACATGCATCAAATGCATCCCCGCATCAATTGTGTCCATGAAAGTTGTCAGGATAAGAAGTTTATCTTAGTGCTTCCCGAAGACTTTGAGACTATGGCGGTATGTTTAGCTTAATTATGATTTTCATCCTTGCATGCATTTTGATCAAAACTAATTAACTATTGTTTTCATATAACTTTTTCTCAGACCATCCCTTGCCACGCAAGAAAAGACTTTCTTGACCATGTGAACAGATGTGTCAATCACCATGGACAATTTGAGGTCACCTTGGTGGAAGAGACAATACCCGAGAAGACCTACAAGATTCTAGTCATCAACAAGACGAACCGAGCTTACTTTACATGGCCACTCTGAATAAAATTGGTAGAAAGATATGGGATGGATGCCGGGATGAGGTTGAGAATCTACCTCGACAAAACTTGTGGAGTCATCTTTTTTTGTACGAGTTCCCTGGCTCAGAGTCTTCTGACTTTGAAGATCATTCTCTTATGTAGAACTAGTCTTCTAACTTTGAAGACCGTGACCTTAGGTAGAACAAACTAGATAGTCTTCTAAATTAGTTATTGTATCGTTGTATGATATCCAACATTAATTGTTGTATCATGTTGTTGTATTCGAAATGATGTCTACTATTACAGTTAATGGCATTCAGGCGAGCTGGAATGCCACTACAGGTTAACTTACTGGTGGCGTTCAGGAACACACCACTAGTATCTAGCTTAGTACTGGCGTTCCATCCACACGCCACCACTAGCTACTACTAGTGGCGTGAAGTTAGTGACGTGTGGGTTCAATGTCACTAACTCCCTTTTCCAAACGCCGCCACTATACCTTTTCCTATTAGTGCAAGGAGTAAAATATGAGGGAGAAAGAGAGCTCAGAGGGATTTATAACACAATCCCAACAAGGTTATGGTGAACGAGTTAAGGCGTAAGAACCATAGATCGTTTTAGTATATGATGTATATGTAGTCTGAACTAGGACGCTTGGCGCTGCGACACGCCGCGCCCGCGGCTATCAAATTGCTGCTAAAAATTAGATAATTTGTAAACCGTCACAAAATTACTTGCAAAATTACTATAGAAAATCTACACATCGTTGAAGAAATCTTGCTAGGTACTTACCGTTGAAGAAGAAGCGTCGAAAAACTATGGCCGGAAGTTCAGGACGGATAATTACTATGAGGGTGGGGGGTTCACTGTGCTGGAGAAGTACTGTTGGGTAATAACCGTCAAAGTATTATGGCGAGAAAATTACAGCTAAAATTTTGTCCAGAAATTATTGTGTAATAAAAAGAAAAATGTAGTTGTCGAGCAGCTGGATGTCAGAAAATTACCGACATACAATTATGGTAAAAAAAATAAGAGAAAAAATTGTGGTACCGAATTGCGAGAAAAATTACACACCATCTAAGAAATATTGTTAGATAATGAACGTCTCAAAATTACCATTGGAAAATTACATTTAAAAAATATGTCACCTACTGCTGGAAATTTGCATGGAGAATTACCGTCATTAAAATAATTATACACCAATGTAGTAAGCGTCAGAGAATTATGACTGGGAAATAGAAACAAAAAGTAGTTATGGTTAGATAGTTGGCGTTGGCAAATTACTGTTTTATTGGCAAATTACTGTTGATATCAAAGATTTAACTGAGAATTACTTTCGGGAAAACTAGATAGTTAATATCCCTTGTCAAATTACTGGTAAATAGTGAACGTCAATAAATTACTGTCGAAGTTGAAGATTTCTAATGACAAATAGCTATTGGGAAAAGCTAGATAGTTAACGATCTTGATAGTTGATGGCGTCAAATTACCATGGCCGAATTTGTGCCGACAAATTACTATTCAAATTTTTATCAATTTTTTGTCCTAGATAGAGTTTTGTACCTTGTATATAGTAACACCCGCAAATTAATGTGGCCGATGCCCAAGATGTTATTTTTTTTGCCTAAGATAGAGGTTTGTACGGTCAATTATCAAAAACAATATCCAAATTAGAGATTTATGCCCAAGAATTACCATTAGGTAGTTAATGTCAACAATTTTTATCAGCGTCAAAAATTTGTACCAGCTTATGTTTAAAAATATATAACCATCGTTAGATCCTTGCGGTCAACAAATTACACTTCTTGCCCAAGATTTAACTGCAGAAGCTAACGGTCCTCGGTATATTACTTCTATCGGCGATCTACTATTGGAAAATGCCTTGTAGATAGTAACACCCGCAAATTAATGTGGCCGATGTCCAAGATGTCATTTTTTTTTGCCTAAGACAGAGGTTTGTATGGACAATTTATCAAAAACAATATCCAAATTAGATATTTATGCCCAAGAATTACCGTTAGGTAGTTAATGTCGACAATTTTTATCAGCGTCAAAAATTTGTACCAGCATATGTTTAAAAATAGATAACCATAGTTAGATCCTTGCGGTCAACAAATTACACTTCTTGCCCAAGATTTAACTGCAGAAGCTAACGGTCCTTGGTAAATTACTTCTATCGGCAATCTATTATTGGAAAATGCTTGATAGTTAACTGGTCTCGAGAATAATTACTGCTATATAGTGTCACCGACAAATTTCGGTGGCTGTTAACGAATTTATACCCATAAATTACTGTCAATTTTTTTGCCCGAGATACCGATAAATTACTGTCATTTCTTTGCTAATATAAGTTTGCACCGTCGGTAAAAATTACTGAAGTGCTTATTTACGTTTTGAGTTTAATATTTACTGGTCTTGTTTTGGGCTGTTTTGGGCTGTTTTGGGTCATCATATCAAAATCTAACGGCTGAAACTATGGCTTGTACTGTTCATTCAGCCCATGAACAGTACCCATGTGACGTGGGCTGCTCTCAGGCCCCAAAACTGCTTCACTTTCATATATAGTAGTATATAAGATGTCTTTTGGGGAGGCTTGGATCTTGGAGGAGCATTCTCGCCTTGCTCTCAAAGTCTTTCAGATTTCCTTCCTTGTAGAATTTAGGTCGCTTGGTCCATCCAGAAGCCCATGCGCCACACACCAGAAAGGTCGGTGTAGCCTCTTAGCAGGCTCCCAGGTCTTGATCTCCGTACGAGCAGGATGGGGTAGCCACTATATACTATCGTTATACGGGTTGGCCCTGAAGGAGATATGCCCTAGAGGCAAATAATAAATAGGTTTTTATTGTCATATCTCAATTAGTTTATAATAGTTTCATATTGTACTAGAACTGTGCCAAGTAGAAACATTGATACATGTGTGGTATGAAACAACCAAGTCCCTAGTAGCCTCTATTTGTACTAGTTCGTTGGTCACGAAGATGATCTAGGTTTCAAGATCATGGACATTTATGCCGACTGACAACGGGATCACAACATTGGAGAATGATGTGATTGGACATTTCTCGAAGGATTGCAACACGATCAAGTCATATAGTTCATTGTTGCAACAACTATACCTAGACTCCTTCTCCTTAGACCATGAGCTTATATTACTCACTATTTCCCGTGGCTGCTTTGACTACATCAACCGTCATCTGCTAATACGGTGGCCATAAAGGTGTATGTTGGGTATTCCAAAGGAACAGTTGATGACATGTGACTGCAAGACCGGGATTTGTTCACCCACATGACGGGTAAAGATACATACGACCGGCTTGGTGAGATTACATCCATGAATGTTGCAACATGTGACTCGGTCACGGGGATGTAATATCACGGTAACAAGAAAACAGAACTTGTTGTGAACGAGATTGAACAAGGTATGGGATACCAATGATCGGATCTCGGACAAGTTGTATCGAGAAACAAAAGGAAGAGGATGCTACATTTAGCGGTTCAAACGACATTGTCATCAGGAATGCATAGGGGTCACATGGACATCCTTGGTCCCTCTGTTGATCATTGATACAGATCATGTCTAGAGCATTCCCGAGCCATGAGAGGATACACTTAAGGGTACGATGAGAGCGATCATTTGTAAGACGGAATCACAGTAGAGAAAGAGAAAGCCGGAATTGTTCCGCAGAGAGATCCGAAGTTGTTCGGAGAAAGAATAAAGGACCGGAATCATTCCGGGAAAGTTCCGAAGTCGTTCGGAGGAACCGAAAGGTGTTTCGGGTCAAGACGGATTTTGTAATATGTATTTACAAATTAATTAATGTAATTAATATTAAATATAATATTAAAATCTAATTTGAAGGGGTATTCCACTAATGGGCCAAACTTCCTAGTGAATAAAGGCCCATGAGGGAAAATCGAAGGAGGGAAGGGCCAAGGCCCAAGCGCCTCAAGGGGGCCCACCCGGCCAGCCTAGGGCTGTGCGCGGGGTGGGGCCCACCCCTGGCCAGCTGGCCCATGAGGCCCATGCACCTCCCCCCTCTCTCCCTTGAATAGTCCCACATGGAAAACCCAAAGGGAAGGGCACACCCCCTCCCCCTATATAAAGGGGTGCCCATGGGTGGGATTGAACACACCATCAATTGGAGAAGTCCTTTGGTTGACTTCCTCCTTCCCTCTCTCTCTCTCTAGCCCTTGTGACCATGGCCCCAAGTTTGGGTTGTGCGATCAAGGCACACATACAGCACGCCGTTGCGCTGCAGGGATTCCTAGCCGTATATCAACTTCCGCACTCCTGGCGGGATCGGGGAGCCGGAGGTCTCATCATGCACCGGATGTGTACGAAGACACGAGGCGCAACACTTGGGGCGCTTAAATGTCGTGAGCCGGAGTTGTTGCACGATGAAGATGAAGAAGGAGCAAGAGGTGACCTGTGAGGAGCTTCGTGACCTTGAGGTCGGCTACGAGTACGACTACTTCAACCACGTTCCCCGCGGAATGTTAACCACGTATGGTCTACAAGGGTATGTATTCTATACGCATTGGCCGTTAACGCATTACTACATAGATAGATCCTAGGCAGTTTTTGGGGTTACATCGTAGGAAATTTTTTGTTTTCCGCACCAATCCCCAGCAGTGGTATCAGAGCCGATCTATGCGTATGAGTGCTGTACGGCCAGTACACACAAGTATTATGCGGGCATTGATCCCTTAGTTGTTATCCTCTAACGTGTACTTGTTTATATCGCGATATTGTTTGATGAAGCTCTCTAGACCGACCTTACGCGTATTCGTACGCGAGACTGGTTCCACGCTCAACATACGGCTTATACCATATAAGTGGCTAGCGGGTGTCTGTCTCTCATTCGATAGTTGATATAGCATTTACAACGGAGGGCCCCGAAAGGGGTGTAATAGAGACAACTGCGGGATCCATGTTATGGTTGGAAAGTTCGTAGTTTCGAAACGGTTCTAGTGTGAAAGCCCTAACAACCACGTAAAACTTGCAATAGATAAAGTAGAGGCGTCTAACTTTATTTTGCAGGGGGCATGTGATTATGATATGGCATTGGTCGTTGCGAAGGTAAAGTAGTTTACTTTTCTGTTACTAAGTAGTATAGTAATAGTCATCATTCTGATAAACGACCTGGTGGAGGCGTCGTGGACTTGGCGTCAAACCAAGGGCAAGATGGATATCATGCCGGAGCGCTTGATGGAGATCAAGGCGCAAGAAAGACCATATCATATCACATTATACATAAGATGTTGATACCAGTTTTTACATCTTATTGTGTGCTAGTATTTAGATACCCAACGGTAGCAAATAAGATAATCCCTATTGAATTCCAATGTTCCATGTTCCCCTTGTGTGTGCACCACCAAGAAAGTTCTTCGGTATGAGGCGATCCAGGGTTACAGGCCTGGGTGTCAGACATATCTGCGTTCGCATACAGTGTGTGTAAGCCATGTTGCACAGCGAATACACACAAGTTAGATTTGGCGAGCCTAGCACGTTACAAAGACATGGCCTCGGAACACAAGAGATCGAAAGATCGAGCATGAGTCACATGGATGATGTGATTGGCATTAGTGAATGTCTACCTTTGATAATGCACTGATGGCTGTGTAACACGGGGGAGGTGCAGAGGATAGGGATCATGCGATCACTAAAATCGTCCAGGGAATGACAATTTTAGTGGAGACCAGTTATAAATTAATCTCTTATTATAAACTTAGTCTAGATGTCTATTTGCAAATATCTTAGTAGATCTTAGCCTATCCCATTGAGGTCCTTTACGACCATGGGAATATATTGCTTAATATGGAACTTAGCAAAAAGGTCCAACTTCATAGATTAATACCCACGCCTGAGGGATATCCTCGTAAAAGGTAATCTTCTCTTCTTGATACAATAACCATTAGGAGATAATTCGATGACTCCGGAATGTTTGGAAAAACACTTAGTGATCTTGCATTAGAGTTGAGAACTCTTGGATGGGCTTGATTGCAATGGAGGTCATGGATGAAAAGGTATATGTAAGATATACAAAATTATAAATGTGGTTCTTGCAAAACTCGTTGCAGTTTGCAAAGTATTTGATACTTGTCCTGCTTTGTGAAAATAGGATGATCTGCTTGAGAATTGCTGGATTTGAGGCAATTTGGCTTGATGACGGCAAGCAAAACAGTTGATGGTCGACATCACCACTTTCCTCAAAGTTTATCATTTGGATTAGTGGACTTGAATATAGATTTGTAATCCTAGTTTGTGTGTCTTGCTTTTGGCGAGACGATTATTCATATGAACAAGTTACAAACCAGTTTGTACTATTCTTATGAACAATACCTTATGGTCACATTGCGATTATAAATAAATTGTTCTCACCACTATGTTAATGATAATAGTTTAAACATTTATAAAGGATTAGAATGCTAAAAGATATCCAAAGATTAATAATGAAAAGACACTATAGTTTAAGTCATTTTGGTTATTGCAGGTTCTTTATGAAAGATCGGGGTCCTAGATGCTTAATCTAGAGACTTTGCAAAACCATGTCTCTTGGGCAGAATGACTAAAACTCTGCATTCTGGTAAAACGGTGATATGCGAAGAAATGTTGAATCTTATACATAGTGATGTATCGTATTTTCAACAAGTAGTGGAAATCATTTATTGTGGACTTAAGTGAATAAGTGTATTTACTTAATGAAACATGAAGTTTGAAATGATTTGAATTGTTCAAATGAGTTCATAACTAAATGGGATATTGAATTAACAAGTCTCTTCGATTTGATCGACACGACTAAAGTATTCAAGTTAAGTTTAGCATAAAAGGAACTTGTGAAAGATGTTTCACAAATTATAATAATTGGACGAATTCAAACTATGTTGAAATGTCTAAACATCATAATCATTATGTATTAAGATACATATGGTATAATATCATCTCTTATAGGGTTATAGTTGTCATTTAGAGTTAAAGATCAAAATAAGCAAACACTCATTTGAAAAACAAAGGAACATCCGAAGATTCGTGGAAACAACACCATAAGTGTTATGGCAAGTTCGAGTTTCTAGAGATTTTGACAAGTCGAAGTCGTGGTGAATAAACAAGTCTTTGTAGAGCATTCTTAGGAAGCTATGAATACATCTTCCACAAAGGGGCAAACCTGCTGTTGTCCTAAGTTGATGTGTCTTGATGAAGATACAGGTGGAAGAAAGTAAAATATCAAAACAAGGTATTTGACCTTGCCTCCGAATTGTTGAGTGGCGTAGCGGAATTTGTTTCATAAATCCAAACTCTGCAATTAGAGGAGAAACCAATGATAATGATCATAAAGTTTCAGTGAATACTTTTACTCAAGAAAGTAGGATTCAACTATATATCCTACAAGTTTGTAGAATTATATTGTTGATCCACTTGTCATGTTTTGAACAAGACATACCTACGAATTACAAAGAAGTGTGATGGACCTGAGTGCGAGAAATGACTAGGAGTCATAAAATCCTATATTAAGTTACATTTAAGATTGCAAAGTAACATGTTACTTGATCTTAGTAAAGTAAAGAAGTTTACTTGATATTTCTGAATGACTGCAAAGTCATAAGAAGGAAATGAAACTTAATGAATGACAAAAAGCTCGATTTGTCACAAGTTTGGACAAATTCAAGGAGTTGACTACAAACAGTAGTGACGCTTAAGTCTTTTTGGATTTACACTAAAAATATATGGATATTGAAGTCTCGTAATTGCAATTCTCAAATTGATGATGATCAAAGAATTTTGGAATGTCCAAGATTATTGAGATGACCTAGATTTGAGTGGGAGCAAATCAGCTTGGCTAATTCATAATATGCAGCTAACATATTTTGAGTGGGAGCTAAGTGAAATCCCTGGATCTCAAACATAAATGTCATATTTGAGTGGGAGCTAAGTGAAATCCCTGGATCTCAAATATGAATGTCATATTTGAGTGGGAGCGTGAAATCATTCTAGGATATGTGGACGACATATGTGAATGATGTGATTGGTGTTAATAATATTTAAGTTAGGTAAGTTAGGATGAAGTTGAAGTTATTAAACAATAAAATCTATCGAGATAGATTGGTGAGTTTAATAAACACTAAATGTCGAATGCTTCCTGGACTTGATTCTGAAAGATGTTTAGAATGTACTATGCAAGATTCTGAAGAAGTTCAGAATGGAACAAGGTGAGAAAGCAGTTCTTACTATGTGAAGCATTGAGTATTGCAACTATGGTTAAAAGAAAGAGATGCGTTGCATCTCCTATGCCTCAGTCATAGGTTCTTCCATATAACCATGTTGTATACTCGACGTAATGTGGCCCGAAGTTCTGGTTGGTAGGACAAAGTCTTAACTATAAGAGCATGTCCTTCAGTGATTCCTGGGTTGATCACTGAACCAGAATTAAGTTTGTACATAAATGGCAAGGATCAATGTAAGTGGCATAGATGCATTTCATGCACTAGGATCCACATAGATATAGAAGTATAAAGGCTTCATCTGATGTGATGTATAATGTTGTGGCGGGGCTAGTTCGCTTTTAACGTAGAATGATGTGTCCCAGTGCCTAGTGCCCATGAGAAAGCCCTCGAGGTTGATCTAACGTCACTGTAAGCTCCTGGAATCCGGCCTTGTTCTGCTGCCATGACTATAGTATATACACAAAGGATAGCAAAGTGTGTTTCAAAGTTTAGATGACAACGGTGAAAACGACCATCATCATAAACACTAGAAACAAAATTCTCACTTTGTCGCCAAACAAATACTTTGACCCATTATAAGATAATGGTGTGAATGTCAAAATTAGGAAGACATTAAGGATTTGCAAAAGACATAATGATCTGGTAAAACAGAACATGGACATGATGTTTCCCATGAGCATGCATGATCCGTAAACGCATATGGCATATGGTTTATGCGAGTAAAATGCAAGCTAGATTATTTGTACTCTAGTGCAAGTGGGAGACTGAAGGAGATATGCCCTAGAGGCAAATAATAAATAGATTTTTGTTGTCATATCTCAATTAGTTTATAATAGTTTCATATTGTGCTAGAACTGTGCCAAGTGGAAACATTGGTACAAGTGTGGCATGAAACAACCAAGTCCCGAGTAGCCTCTATTTAAACTAGTTCATTGGTCACGAAGAAGATATGGGTTTCAAGATCATGGGAATTTATGCCGACTGACAACAGGATCACATCATTGGAGAATGATGTGATTGGAAATTCCTCGAAGGATTGCAACCCGATCAAGTCATATAGTTCATTGTTGCAACAGCTATACCTAGACTCCTTCTCCTTAGACCGTGAGCTCATATTACTCACTGTTTCCCGAGGCTGCTTTGACTACATCAACCGTCATCTGGTAATACGGTGTCCATAAAGGTGTATGTTGGGTATTCCAAAGGAACAGTTGATGACATGTGACTGCAAGACCGGGATTTGTTCACCCACATGACGGGTAAAGATACATATGGCTGGCTTGGTGAGATTACATCCATGAATGTTGCAACATGTGACTCGGTCACGGGGATGTAATATCACGGTAACAAGAAAACAGAACTTGTTCTGAACGAGATTGAACAAGGTATGGGATACCAATGATCGGATCTCGGACAAGTTGTATCGAGAAACAAAAGGAAGAGGATGCTACATTTAGCGGTTCAAACGACATTATCATCAGGAATGCATAGGGGTCACCTGGACATCCTTGGTCCCTCTGTTGATCATTGATACAGATCGTGTCTAGAGCATTCACGAGCCGTGAGAGGACACACTTAAGGGGACGATGAGAGCGATCATTCGTAAGACGGAATCACAGTAGAGAAAGAGAAAGCCGGAATTGTTCCACAGAGAGATCCTAAGTTGTTCGGAGAAAGAATAAAGGACTAGAATCATTACGGGAAAGATCCGAAGTCGTTCGGAGGAAATCGAAAGGGAACCAAAAGGTGTTTTGGGTCAAGACGGATTTTGTAATATGTATTTATATATTAATTAATGTAATTAATATTAAATATAATATTAAAATCTAATTTGAAGGGGTATTCCACTAATGGGCCAAACTTCCTAGTGAATAAAGGCCCATGAGGGAAAACCGAAGGAGGGAAGGGCCAAGGCCCAGGCGCCTCAAGGGGGCCCACCCGGCCATCCTAGGGCTGTGCGCAGGGTGGGGCCTACCCCTGGCCAGCTGGCCCATGAGGCCCATGCGCCTCCCCCCTCTCTCCCTTGAATAGTCCCACATGGGAAACCCAAAGGGGAGGGCACACCCCCTCCCCCTATATAAAGGGGTGCCCATGGGTGGGATTGAACACACCATCAATTGGAGAAGTCCTTTGGTTGACTTCATCCTTCCCTCTCTCTCTAGCCCTTGTGACCATGGCCCGAAGTTTGGGCTATGCGATCAAGGCACACCTACAACACGCCGTTGCGCTGCAGGGATTTCTAGCCGGATATCAACTTCCGCACTCCCGGCGGGATCGGGGAGCCGGAGGTCTCATCATGCACCGGATGTGTACGAAGACACGAGGCGCAACACTTGGGGCGCTTAAATGTCGTGAGCCGGAGCTGTTGCACGATGAATATGAAGAAGGAGCAAGGGGTATGTATTCTATACGGATTGGCCGTTACCGCATTACTACATAGATAGATCCTAGGCAGTTTTTGGGGTTACATCATAGGAAATTTTTTGTTTTCCGCACCGATCCCCAGCAGGCCCGATATATCATCGACAACAACCATGGCAGTGGCGGTGGCGGTAACCCAAGGTCTCGACACGGGAACCGTTGCCGCCTAGGCTAGCAGAAGTCAAGCGGGCACCACCTTAGATTTCCATCCGATGAGTGGGTAGCCGTTGACCCCAGGCTACTTCCAGGAAGGCGCTAGCACGACACCGTTGTCAAGGTTCTCCACGCCTCCATATGCCTAGAGCAAGCATAGTGGCCTCAATCCAAATGAGGCATTTTTTCCAATCATCACCGAATGTTGCCATGTTGTGGGCATAAACCTCATACAATGCTTCATCGGTGCCCCATCAGGCTAGAAGTTACCCCGGTCATGGCGAGTTCATCGGCCGCAGCTTGTTCAACACTCCTGACCGGATGCCTACAATTTGTTCGATGGAATGCAAGACGGTGGCTTGATACATTGCAAATGTATCCATAATTTTTGATGTTCCATGCTTGGTTTTATCTACTTTCTTATATTTTGTTCACACTTTGGAGTAATTTCTATACACTTTCTTGGACTAACCTATTAACAAGTGCCACAGTGCCAGTTGCCTGTTTTCTGCTGTTTTTTGGTTCCAGGAAAGTTAGAAAATGAATATTCTCGGAATTGGACGGGACAAAAGCCAAAGTTCATATTTTTCCGGAATACTCACGGAACCAGAAGATGAGACATAGGGGGGCCACAGGGTGGCCACACCACCCCTTGGCACGGGCCAGCCCAGGCCGCACCAGGGCATGGTGTGGTCCCCCTGGACGTCCACCGACCTTGCCTCCTTCGCCTATATATCTCCCCCGCGGCAAAAACCCTAGATCGTCAATCAGAAATCCACGAAAAGTTCCGCAGCACCACTGCCACCGAAGGGGAGATTCGGGGGATAGAAAGTCTCCGTTCCGGCACCCTGTCGGGATGGGGAAGTGCCCCCGGAGCCATCTCCATCGATCTCCACATCCATCTCCATCACCATTGCTGATTCCCATGATGAGGAGGGAGTAGTTCTTCCTCGAGGCTAAGGGTTCTACCGGCAGCTATGTGTTCATCTCTCTCCTTGTGCATGATCATATTGTGATCATGAGCTTTGTAATCAAGTAGATCTACCTTGCTACTCAAGTGCTTTAATAGATCTCTTCTCTCCCCATGTGTGTGAAGTTGATAGTGTGCACACCATGGTGGCACTTAGGCTAGAGATTACAAATACTTGTTATGAGTTATATTTGGAGTTGGATGTCTCTATAAAATTGTGGTGTTTGTTGGAACCATCTAGAGCTCAAGGTGACAGTGTGGGGTTATCTAGATGGGAAAGATGAACTTTGAGGTGTGCTGTTATAGCCCTACCATTGATTAGAGTGTCCAACTGGAGGGTAGTTCAGCGTAGTATCATAAGGAAGAATATATATATATGAGAGTGTTCACTAGTGAAAGTATGATCCCTAGGCCTTATTTCTAATCACTGAAACATCGTTTGCTATTAGATCTATTACATGCTTGCTTCCCTCTATCTTTATTTCAGTTTTACTTTAGTCTTTTCCATGCCATCAAGCTATTTTCTATCATTGTTACCACTTATAATTATCTATACCACTTGTATTTCACTATCTCTTTGCCGAACTAGTGCACCTATACACCTGACAAGTGTATTGGGTGTGTTGGGGACACAAGAGACGTCTTGTATCTTGATTGCAGTGTTGCTTGAGAGGGAATACCTTTGACCACTTCCTCCCTGAGTTTGATAAACCTTGGGTGATCCACTTAAGGGAAAACTTGCTGCTGTTCTACAAACCTCTGCACTTGGAGGCCCAACAACTGTCTACAAGAATAGAAGTGCATAGACATCATGGGTCGAGCGCCTATGAATGCCATGTTCAAGATGGTGGTTCGAGGTATGTGAACACTAACATTGTGTTTTGTTTGCAAACCATGATCATATGCTTACATATATGTTATGTTGTGCATAGATGGACCATGAAGCCGCCACTATGAATGACATGATCAATGAGTCCATCGGCGCCACACAACATGTATTTGAAGGTGAAGGGGGATAAGAAGATGAAGAGGGAGAGAAAGAGGAAGATGAACAAGATGGGGAGGGAAATAAAGGCAAGGCCAAGGTGAAGGCTATTAGGAGCCAAGGTCCCTTGTGGAAAGACTTGGAGGACAAATGCTTGTGTAACTCTTGGTCGGTTGTGTAGCTTGATCGCATTACCAGTTCCAATCAAACTAGTGGCACCTATTGGAAGAGGATCAAAACCGATTTTGATGAATGCAAGATTATCAGGCCTGAGTATGCCGTTATCCACATGAAGAGGAGTGATAGCTCCAAATTTCAACACTTATTATCATTGTTTTTCCTCTTGTTTATTGCCGGATTTCACTAAAGTTTACCCTTTTTACTAATGTTAACATCACAACTAGCGAAACCTTGGTTTCTTGTGATGGTTTTCAGGTAATGAACATTTTTGGAAGATCTGATGGCATTTGTGGGCTAATTACACCTGAAGAAACGATTTTCCAATTGGAGCCCCTGTCAGCAAAAACATTCTGAGCGCATAACGACCACTGGTACCACTGGGATGCGCCTGTACCGTCCGCCCGTACGACCCGCCGCCAACTCCGTTATATCAATACAAAAAACTTTTGTGAAGGGGAGACGATAAAAGACACAACACAACCGCCGCAAACACATCCAGAAGAGGAGAGATCAGATCTAGAGAGGGAGAACAACACCGTCTCATTCTTCGATGATCCCTAGCCTAAAAAACATTCACTCCACCATCACCCCATTTGTACTTAGAGAGAGCAAGAGAGATTGACACTTGTAAAATTAGGATTTGATACTTTGATCTACCTTGGTTTGTATTTGACTCGATCTTCAAACGGTACTATGGCTTGCTATGGTAACTTTGAGATAATTTCAATTTGCAATACAATTATGCCTTTGATCTATCTTCCTCTTAGGACTGAGTAAATCTGTATAGGCGTGGGAGATGTAGGGGATTGGTAAGATGTGTTGTGCCTTATTTAATTCCATCCATTTGTGATTGTTGTAGTGTTTATTAAAGTGTGAGAATGAATATCTATGTTCGCCTAATGCTTGTTATCCAATTTAAGGGCTCGAGTAACATGATCCAGAGATCTCATAGGTATGAACTTGTATGCTAGCGAATCGGCGATCCCCGAATGACATGACCAATATCATTGAGGAGCTAGTATTACTCGAGGAGAATAAGAAACTATCAAGATTAAAGCCTTGATCCAGTCGAGAGACCTTAATTAATGTGCTGACCATTACTATGGTAATAGGCAGATGGATCTTTGGGACTGGGAAGAATTGTCCATGAGGACTCCTAGTCGATATATGGGTTGCTTGCCTACTCACTTATAAATAAGAAATATCACGATCACTTATTCCATCTTATTCAACTGGCACCTTCACTATTGATGGCTCTGAAATATAGCCATCTACGTCCACATTTAAACTGGATATTAATCATATTTTTGATGAAATATCTCTCTAAACCCTGCCACTAATGCTAATATTTAGAGGGGTATGCAATCCTTTGTTCTTGTATTTTTCCTGCACAGATAATGTCGTCTAAAGGAGGGAATCACTACATTAAAGTCAAAGATACGATATTTCCTTCAACCAGAAGAAACCAGAAGCCGTCCAATGAAGGCAGACGCTGTAACGACCAACTATACAGCCGGAGCAAAAATTCTGACCATATAGATCTGGTCGTATAGTTGGCACCTCCACCGTTAGATCAAACAGAACAACTTTCGTCAAGGGACCCCTATATAAAGACGCCTCAGGCGACGAGAAAACATCTCTCTCGCTGCGCCTAGACCCTGAAGAAGCCATACTCGCCAGAAAGCCGCCTCCAGATCTACACATCCTTTTCCATCTCCATATCCATACTCCACCACTTGTAATAGTATATCTCTTCTCCGATTGGCGACATTGGAGGACTATTACTATCAATCTTATGATTTTCATTACAATGTTTATGATTATTGATCTCATCTCTATGTGTGAGTAATTCTCCTTGGGCTAAGGGCTTCGGCCTAGCCATGTAGAAATTGTGCATGTGATTTATCATAGATGGGATCGTGTATTAGTTTGTACGACATGATGATTATTGTATCCTCTCTTTCCTTAATCTAAGGACTTGTTAGGTACCCAAGACCCCGAGGGTTGAGCTAGGTATAGGGAGTATGAGTGTTGACTGATCTGCAGGTTGGGAACCCTAGTGACAGAATGGGTAGTACAACTGTATGTGAGGGATTTTCTTGGGATTAACAGTGACATCACTATGCATATCATTAGTTCTCTTTCTTCTATGGATGAGACTATAAGTGGTTGCAGAGGCAATAGCAATTATGGATGCACTGCCCACATATAATTTATCTTGCTCTAACAAGTACACGCATACTTTATTTCTATCTTTTATTTCCATCAGATGCTTTTGAACAGCTACAGGTGAAACCGAACGCCCTAGGCCCTCTCTCTCCATCATCGACAACAACAAAAAGACGCAAGCCATTGGTCCGGTAAAAACACAAAAGGAATTCTAAAACTTCTGAAGGTCTGTTTAAGTAACTTCACTATGCATTCGCTTCCCGTGGATTCGATAACCTAGGTCTACTAGGGAAAAAGAGCTATACTACATCCGTAATCCGGATCGAAGGTATCAACCCTTTTTCTGGTGTTGTTGCCGGGGAAGCAATAGCTACCCTGGTGAGGTTATTAGGAACCTTGCTAGTTTTAATTCTTGTTTTTAATTTTGTTAGTTTGCTTTCAGTCTTTATTTGATAAACCAAAAAAATTAGTTGGTCTTTAAATTCTTGTTTTTATTGTTATAATTTTTAATCTAAGAAAATCCTAAAACATAGGAAGTATGGCTGAAAAGAAGCTTGGGGAGTTTGCTACTCCCAATAATGATTATTTGCGTACTCCTATTACTTAGCCAGCAATTGTTGTTGATGATTATGAAATTAAGCCCCATTACTTAAGTTTGGTTCAACAGAATCAATTTGGAGGCTCTGCTGTTGAAGACGCAGGTATGTACTTAAATACTTTCACTAAAATATGTGATATGATGCGTATAAAAGACGTTGACCCTGATGCGGTCAAATTACGTCTATTTCCTTTCTCTCTAAGAGGAAGAGCTAAAGAATGGTTGCTATCTTTGCCTAAAAATACTATTACATCATGGGTGGGATGTACTTCTTTATTTATGACTAAAATTTTCCCACGTGCAAATACTATGCAACTCCGATCTAATATTACTAGTTTTAGACAAGAAGAGCATGAGCCACTAGCGCTTGCATGGGACAGGATGAAAGAATGCCTAAGAAACTGTCCTAGTCATGGGATGGAAGATTGGTTAATCCTCCATTTATTTTATAATGCTCTTAATCCTGTGTCTAAGTCTATGCTTGATACTGCAGCTGGAGGAACATTCATGGGTAAACATATTACCGAAGCAAAGCAGCTGCTAGACAATATGCAAGACAACCATGCCCAATGGCATGTTGAATGATCAAACACGAAGAAGGTGAACTCTGTCTCACCACAAGAGAACTAAGATCTCAATGCTAAGTTGGATGAGCTCGTACTAGCTGTAAAAGGTAAGGAAACTCAGGTAAGAGCCACCCCCGAAACAAATATAGAAGAAATGGACTTCGTAGCTCGTAATGATTATAATCTTGCTTGAAAGAAGAGTTACAATCCTAATTTTCAGAAACAATATGCTAGTCCTACAAATAACTCTAATAATAATATGGGAACTAGTAATGGTAGTCTCCAAGAAATGCTTAAGTCTTTCATAGACTCGCGAAATGAACAAAATAATATTCTTGTCAAAATTACGGAGAACCATGATGCTATGCTTGGTAAATTATCTAACCAAGATGTTAGTTTGAGAAATGATTTATAGGCCCTTCAAGAAAGAACAAGGATCGTTGAGGCACAACTAGGTAAGATAACCGAGAGTCAAACTCTCATTCTAGCTAAATATGCAGGTAAAGCTGAGCCCAATCCTGTTGAAGAACACAAAATGATGAGGATCCAAAGGGAGGAGTGATACGTCCAAACCGTATCTACTTTCTCGAACACTTTTGCTATTGTTTTTCCTCTTAACTTGTGTGATTTGGATACAACTAACACGGACTGACGTAGTTTTCAGAAGAATTACTTTGGTGTCTAGTTTTTGTGCGGAAAATCAACTATCAGGAAAAATCCCGGAAAATATGCCAAAAATCATATTTCACCAGAAGACTCACGGAGCCATAAGACGAGACGGAGGAGGGCCACGAGGGGCCCACACCACCTGGCCGCGCGGGTCAGGCCAGGCTATGCCTGGGGGTGGTGTGGCCGCCTCGGTCACCCCCTCGGCCTCCCTCTTCGCATGTAAGATGCCTCATGACCTAAAAACCCAGGGGGTTCGACGTTTTTTAGAAAGAGTTCCGCTGCGCCGCCACCACTAGATTCCGTGATTCAAAACCAGAAACTCCGTTCTATCACCCTGTCGGGATGGGAAATTGGAGGAGATCATCGCCATCATCATCTACATCGCGTCTCCATCAACCATCCATGATTTCCCCATCCATGAGTGAGTAATCCCCCGCTATAGGCTATGGGGATGGTAGGGATTAGATGAGATCGTTCATGTAATGGCATCAGATTGTTAGGGCATGGTGCCTAGTATCTATTATTAGTGCTTTTTGACTTTGTTGCAACTTGTTATACTTAATGCTTGTCACTAGGGCCTGAGTGCCATGATTTCAGATCTGAACATGTTATTGATTCATTATGATAGTATTGTTTATGGTCTTACCTACAAGTTGTATACACATATTGTTATCCAGAACCAAAGGCCCCGAAGTGACAATAATCGGGATAACCGGAGGGGATGGCTTTGATGTGAGGATCACATGTGTTCACGGAGTGTTAATGCTTTGCTCCGGTGCTCTATTAAAAGGAGCACCTTAATTTCCAGTAGTTCCCTCGAGGCCCCGCTGCAAACGGGCTGGTAGGACAAAAGATGGTGTGCAAGTTCTCATTGCGAGCACGTATGAATATATATGGAACACATTCCTATGATTATTTAGTACTTGGGTGCTTTATCTTATTTATCTACAAATGCCCTATGTCTTGATTGTCATATGAATTGTCTTGTCCATGTAACGCCCGTCCATCCATCCCTATGCCTACCGCGCTTTAATCCTACTACTTACTGCAATTGTTACTACTATCTTTACTTTTGCTACTGCTATTACTTTGCTATTGCTATTGTGAAACTGTTGCTACTGATAAACTGTTGTGAGCAAGATTGTTTCTAGGTGCAGCTGAATTGACAACTCAGTTGTTAAAGCTTATAAATATTCTTTGGCTCCCCTTGTGTCAAATCAATAAATTGGGTTTCACTTCCCTCGAAAATACTGCGATACACCCCCTATACTTGTGGGTCATCAAGACTATTTTCTGGCGCCGTTGCCGAGGAGCATAGCTCTATTTATCAAGTTCACTTGGAATCACTATTGTTCGCTGCCATCCATCCATCATGGGTAAGTCTCGTGATGGCAAGGTCCCTATTTTACCATCCACTACAAGGATTGGTATGGTTCTGAACACCTCTGTTGCTCTTGATTCACCATCTATTATGAGTAAGATCCTTACACCACCACATACACATGCTACACACACTGCTACTACTGCTGAATCTGAAACTTTTGATACTTATGATGTTGCTTCTACTGTTCTTGATAAAAGTGGTTCATTAGGTCCTTTCCTAGATGCTACGATTGCTAGAACTATAGCTGGGAATACTAAAACTCCTAATGAAGATACTACTACACCTGTCAGTTCACCTGAGTCTAGAGAGAGCTATGATATTGAAGACGGTTATATAGAGATGACTGATGAATTTATTAAAGAATGTCAAAACACTCATGATAAAAGTGCTATTAAGAGTCTTCTTGAGAAACATACTGTTAGACCTAAATTATCTCCTAATGCTAAGTTTGCTACATCTCCCATAAACATTAAAGATAAGGATTATGATTTCTCTCTTGATTTTTATTACATAACTATTGTTGAGAAAGAACCTTTTTGTGGGACTAAGAATGAAAGTGTTGTAGCACATATGACTGAGCTTTCTACCATGAGTGGTTAATTTTCTGATGATATTAAGATGCGCACCTACTTTGTTGCTTAAATTTTCCCTTTTTCACTGAAAGGAGAAGCTAAAACTTGGTTTAATAATTTACCTCCTAGATCTATTGATAGCCCTGATTGCTTGATTAGTACCTTCCTTCAGAAATATTTCCCTCCTAGTGCTAGACATGCTATTTTGCAGGAACTTTTTGATTTTAAACAGGGAGAGAAAGAGATATTGCCTGAATCATGGGAAAGGTTTTGTGCTTTGATTCATGCACATGCTGGATGTCCATTACCTAAAAATGAGCTTCTTGATATATATTATAATGGACTAACTGAAGAATCTAGGACATACCTGGATAGTTGTGCTGATTGTGTTTTCAGGAAGAGAACTCCCAAAGAAGTTAAGGAATTAATGGCTAAAATAAGCAAGAATTATGAAGACTGGACTTCATTTGAGCCAACTACACCTGGGACAACTACAGATGGGTTAACTATGCATGAGCCAACATCAACACCAAAACCAAAGAAGAGGGGAGTTATTGAACTAAATGATTAAGTGATGAAGGAAGCTAAGAAATGTCTTAAGGAGAAGGGAATTAAAGTTGTAGATGTCAAGAATTTACCTCCTATAGAAGAATTATGTAAGCCAATCTCCCACTCATCCACTATTGAGGTACATTCTCTCCAACATTTTGATGAAGGTGATATTCCTTACTCTAAACCTCCTGATCAATGTTTAGAAAAATTTGATGTTTTTATTGTTAAGCAAGATAATTTTAATAAAAGGGTGCAAAATCATTTAACGGAAAACTCTAGAGCTATTATTGTGTTAAAAGATATTGTGGAAAGAACCTCTAATGATGTTAAAATGCTTGTTAAACATTTCCAAATGGTTCAAAATCAAATTGATCAGCTTATTAATGTACAAAAAGATTTGCTAGTTAATGCTTCTAAGGAAAAACAAGCTTATGAAATTAGAACTAGAAGTGGTGCTGCCACCTAGGATCCTCTATATCCTGATGGGCATCCTAAAAGAATTGAGCAGGATTCTCAACAAATTGAAAATAGTGGTACTTCTCCTAAGAAAAGGAAAAAGAAACATAAAACTATTGTAGAACCTTCTAAACCTGCTAAAGATCCTAATAGTATATCTGTCTCTGATGCTGAAACTGAAAGTGGTAATGAAGAAAATGATGCTCCTGATAAATAAAAAGTTGAAGAAGAACCTGAAAGGCACACTAAGAATACTAAATACACTAAGGAAGATTTTGTTGCTAAGAAACATGGTAGTGAAAGAGAGCCTTGAGTCCAAAAACCTATGCCTTTCCCTGATAAGAAACACAAGTCAAAGGAAAATGAACACTACAACAAGTTTTGTGAGTGGTTAAACCTTTATTTTTGCAAATTCCTTTGACTGATGCTATTAAATTGTCTCCTTATTCAAAGTATATGAAGGATATTGTCTCTAATAAAAGGAAGATCCCTAATTAAGAAGTTTCTACCTTGCTTGCCAATTATTCCTTTAATGGTAAGGTTCCAAAGAAACTTGGAGACCGAGGGATTCCAACTATTCCATGCTCTATTAAAAATAGTTATGTTAGAACCGCTTTGTGTGATTTGGGAGCAGGAGTTAGTGTTATGCCTTTTTATCTCTACAAGAGACTTCAATTGGAAAAACTAATACCAACTGATATATCTTTGCAAATGGCTGATAAATCTACTACTATTCCTGTTGGTATATGTGAGGATGTACCAATTCAAGTTGCTCATAATTTCTTGATATTAACTGATTTTGTTGTGCTTGAAATGCCTGAAGATGATAATATGTCTATTATTCTTGGGAGACCTTTTCTTAATACTGCAGGAGCCGTTATCAATTGCAATCAAGGAAAGGTAACTTTTAATGTTAATGAAAAGGAGCATACTGTCTATTTCCCCAAGAAGATTGATAGGAATTATGGCTTAAATTCAATTGAAAATATTGAGGGCATTCAAGTTGGAGAAATATATTGTCCCATACCAAAAGAAAAATATGAAATTATTATGATTGGGACCTTGCTATCAAGGTTAAGGTAATATAATCATTCAGTGGAATGCAAAGTTTTGTTTCATATAAAATTGTTTTGGTAACAAGACCTGGTCAACCTTGTTAACAAAGGGATTTTAATGAACAAAACAATGTTTTCACCATGATTATCTTTGCTTACTTTTAGTTTATCCATTTTAGTTTTTGTTTTCACTTAGTTTACTTTTCTATTGTTAGTTGCTTGCTTATCAGAGTGTCTTAGAACTTCTGAAGTTTTAGTTTTGTTTTGTTTTTGCATCTTTCCAAAGCCATCTTTCTGTCAGAAAATCATTCATCAATACCTGAAAATTGCTAAAAAATAAAGTGTCTCGAAAAATTCCAAAAAATTCATATTAATTTTTTACTTGAAAAAAGGGGCAGAGAAGTGCCTGGAGAGTACCAGGAGGGCCCACCAGGCAGGCACACCACCTGGTGGCGCGGCTACACCAGGGGCGCGCCTAGCCATGGTGTGGGCCACCCCTGGCCCTCCACTCACTCTCTCACTTGCCACTGCCTTCTCTCTCCCAAGAAAACATCAGTTCATTGCTCGAAATCGTGTTCTTGCTGTTCTTGTCCATGATTTTTCGATCTCCTTGCTCAGCCCAACTTTGCTGCTGAAATTTGGAGCATTTGTTCTTGGTATGTGACTCCTCCGCTTGTCCAAGTAGATTTGTGTTTAGTGGTTTATATCTTGAGTATTTTGTTGCTGTAGGTGAAAGGTTATGTGAGCTTGTAAGTTTGTTCAATGTTTAGAGATATTGTTTTGATGCATGCTTAGCCCTCTTACAAGTCCCTATGAGTAGTTCCCTTCATTATGTATTCTCTTTGCAATCACTTGTATAATGGATGTTTAAATTTTAGAATATCAAAGATGAACAACCACACTTTTGGAGAAATATTTGAGAGGGACACACCCAGGAGGGCAAGGCCTTCAAGATCAGCCTCTCAGTTTAGGCCATCATATAATGAAGATCTTATTACACCACACTTTGGCAATGAAGGAGATGAGAGAGATGGTCACCCATCTACCTTCCCTTGTTTTACCTTTTTGCAAGTTGCAGGGATCCTCAATGGTTTATTACTACTGGTTCAGAGGGTTGGTCTAACCACTTACATGGAAGATCAGAGTGAGCAATATGCCGTGCTCACCAAAACTTTCATTGAGAGTTTTGTTTTCACTAACACCCCTTATCAGTCAACTGTTTCGTTTAGAATCTATAATATGCCTATTACCATGTCATTGGAAAGATTTTGCAGCATTATAGGCATAGGCATGACTAGGACAGTGAAGAAGATCCAAGGTCGACCCGCTGATTTGCTGGAGCTCTACCGAAGTGTGACAAATGACGATGACCGCGTAGCTCAGCGCGGGAAGATAAGGAACATTCAACTCCCAGCTCTTAGATATTTTGCTTATTATCTTGCCACTAGCATTCTTGGTAGGGAGAACACTAGTAATATTTCTATTATCATTTGGCCTTCCTCGCTACTGCACTTTAAAATGATACCAAGTATAATCTTTGTTATCTCATTGCTCGCCGCCTAGCCGCTAGAGTACCTATTTATGGGGGCATTATTGCCTCACGCATGGTTGCTGCTTTGGAACTTTCTGTTGATCCTAATGATACTGTGTTGACACCACAAAGGCTTGATCTTGCTGCTATGAAAACACATCACTTTGTCACTACTGACTCTAGTGCGGAGAGTTTAGTATACAAGATGTTGTTTACTGACGGAGACGACAGGGAAATTCCTTTGCCACAATCTACTTTGTTTAGTATTTACAGGATGCCATGGTCGCGTTCCAAGGAGGAGGTGGACGAGCAGCTCCGCTTGCTTGGTTTCCACGGGCAGCACCAGGGGGATGTGCCCTCTTAGGACTATTCTGCGCACTACACTGGGGCATCCTCGAGCTCGTATTAGGACAAGGGCACCTCCTCGCCTTACTACGGAGGTGCTCCATCTTGGCCAGCTTGGGATTGATACCCACTTAGGCCAAAAGCCTAAGCTTGGGGGGAGGTACACCGACACCACACTCATCTCCATACCATGTTTAGTTGGTACTTTGTATATCCATGTTTCGCTTTTTTTGCTTTCCAAAACACAAAAAGACCAAAAATATTTTAGTTGTTTCTCTTTGTTTGCTTCTTTGTCTTATTAGCCTTGGTTTGCTTTTTTCCTTTAGCTTCTTTTTGATTATTCAAAAAAACCAAAAAGATTTCGCTTTGCTTGTTCTTCCTTTTGGTTCTTGCCTTTAAAAATCGAAAACCCAAAAATATTTTTGTTCTTGTTTGGCTTTGTGAAGTTCGTTGCAGGGTTCAGCGGTCCTCAGTGGAGTTTGGTTTCATGTTATTATTCAAGCCACACAAGTGAAGGGCAATTATGAGGATTAATGACAACTTGAGGTGTGGTAAGAGGCTGGTAATGAACTCTATTTGTTTTCATTTTTGTACATATACTCATCATTGTTGGCATGCTTAGTCTGTTCATGTAAGGTGTATGTTATTTATGGATGCATAGTAGTTCTTGCTTTCTTATGATTAGCTCCAGCTTGTTAATGGTTTGTAGCATGTCATATGAATGTTTGCTTGCATTGCTCTATTCATAGCTTGGTATGACACTGTGGTATCCTCCTCTGAATGTTTCACTTGAATTGACTTGGCACATGCTCACGCATGCATATAACTGAGACAATAATCAGTTAAGCCTCGATGAATTATTTTGCCTTAGGGGTCTTGAATCACTTTCATGCCATGATTAGTCCTGTTTTGTTACAAGCATGATTATGACAGTTATTGCTCTCTTGTTTGTCGCTCCCTTACTATTGCTAGCCTTCACTTGCACTGAGTATGAGCTCTACTCGTGTTTACAACTCCCCAAAACCAATATTGCCAAAAGTGTCCACCATACCTACCTATTTAGCATCATTTGCTTTTCCGTGCATATTCAGTATGCCTTGTTTTCTTCTGAACAAAATGTTTGCTTGTTATGAGAAAGTTAGTTAGTAAAGCTCTCACGAACTTGATGGCACACTTTATTTCTTGCACTTAATAAACCTGAACCATTGTGACTGTCCATGAAAGTTATATGCTTGCAAATTATAGGATGGGGATTAGCAGAACCGTGTTGTCACGGGGAACGCTTTCAACACCTGTAAATATATACCTTGTTGATATCATGCTCTTTTGTTTACAGATGTCGTCGGTGTGAAATAAAAGGGGAGCTTGTAAGTCCATGGAGTTATGTATGTGTGTTAGAGAAACGCATGGGCGACTGGTCTAATCCATGCCTAATCATGGTGGAAACCTGCAGCGTAACCATAATGAGCAATCTATGAAGCATTCTTCTTATAAAAAAAGAGAGAGATAGTTATTGAGAAAAAGAAAAAAAGATGATGAGAAAAGAGGAAAGAGAGAAAAAGCACCATTTTCCCATGGTAAATAAGAAGATGCTAAGATGCTTATTGTCTGCTTGCCTTGTCATTTTGATATGGGGATTCTTCCGTATCATCGGGCAAGGGGTACCCAGTTGGCGGTTCTCTATGATACGCATGTATTTACTATGACAAGAACTTACCGGTGACTAAAGTTTAGTAGCATGAGGAGTGGGCCTCATACTCAAGGGACATGAGATTTCCAGTTTATGGTCCGTCAAGCATATAACTCGTATTGGACCTCACTTTCACTTTAACCATTTAAAGATGCTTATGATAGGGGCAATGAGAGCTCAAAGCTAACGAGTACCATACTTTCAGCATTTGGAAGCCTTTTAAAACCTTTTCACTTCCTTGTTGATTCACCACATATACTATGAGCACCTTCTTGAGAGCATAGTTGTCATTCTTAGTGTAATATGCTTGTCTAAAAACTTGATTAATTGTGTCATGGCTTTGATGCTTGTATCTTTGATATCTTTACTTCTAGTCTTCACTTGAACTTCAGAGGTGCCTTGGTATTTATGTTTGCTCTACAATCAAAGGCAAGCGGGATACCACTCTATCATACCTTTTTATGAGCATTGCAATGTTGCTTATGTTTATGCTTCATGCTATTTATTACTTTTGAGTTGGAATCTCTTCATAGCTTGCAATGACTATTAAGTAAACTTATTTGCATACTCTTTATTATGAATTGCCTAAGTAGTAGATCATACGCTGAGAATATATACATCTTATGAAGAAAATGTGTTCATGAAAGTTTCTTTTATCGCACTCAGTTTTCAACTGAATTGCTTGAGGACAAGCAATAAGCTAAGCTTGGGGGGAGTTGATACGTCCAAAACGTATCTACTTTCCCGAACACTTTTGCTATTGTTTTTCCTCTAAACTTGTGTGATTTGGATACAACAAACACGGACTGACGCTGTTTTCAGCAGAATTACCTTGGTGTCTAGTTTTTGTGCAGAAAATCAACTATCAGGAAAAATCCCGGAAAATATGCCAAAAGCCTTATTTCACCAGAAGACTCACGGAGCCAGAAGATGAGACGGAGGAGGGCCACGAGGGGCCCACACCACCTGGCCGCGCGGGCCAGGCCAGGCCGCGCCTGGGGGTGGTGTGGCTACCTCGGTCACCCCCTCAGCCTCCATCTTCACCTATAAGATGCCTCCTGACCTAAAAACCAAGGGGGGGTTCGACGTTTTTCTAGAAAGAGTTCTGCTGTGCCGCCACCACCAAATTCCGTGATTCGGAACCAGAAACTCCGTTCTAGCACCCTGTCGGGACGGCGAATTGGAGGAGATCATCGCCATCATCATCACCATCACTTCTCCATCAACCATCCATGATTCCTCCATCCATGAGTGAGTAATCCCCCACTGTAGTCTATGGGGATGGTAGGGATTGGATGAGATCGTTCATGTAATGGCATCAGATTGTTAGGGCATGGTGCCTAGTATCTATTATTAGTGCTTTTTGACTTTGTTGCAACTTGTTATGCTTAAGGCTTATCACTAGGGCCTGAGTGCCATGATTTCAGATCTGAACATGTTATTGATTCATTATGATAGTATTGTTTATGGTCTTACCTGGAAGTTGTATACACATATTGTTGTCCAGAACCAAAGGCCCCAAAGTGACAATAATCGGGATAACCGGAGGGGATGGCTTTGATGTGAGGATCACATGTGTTCACAGAGTGTTAATGCTTTGCTCCGGTGCTCTATTAAAAGGAGCTCCTTAATTGCTAGTAGTTCCCTCGAGGCCCCGTTGCAAACGGGCTGGCAGGACAAAAGATGTTGTGCAAGTTCTCATTGCGAGCACGTATGACTATATATGGAACACATGCATATGATTATTTAGTACTTGGATGCTTTATCTTATTTATCTGTAAATGCCCTATGTCTTGATTGTCATATGAATTGTCTTGTCCATGCAACGCTCGTTCATCCATCCCTATGCCTACCACGCTTTAATCCTACTGTTTACTGCAATTGTTACTACTATCTTTACTTTTACTACTGTTATTACTTTGCTATTGCTATTACAAAATGGTTGCTACTGATAAACTGCTGTGAGCAAGATTTTTCCAGGTGCAGCTGAATTGACAACTCAGTTGTTAAGGCTTATAAATATTCTTTGGCTCCCCTTGTGTCGAATCAATAAATTGGGTTTCACTTCCCTCGAAAATACTGCGATACACCCCCTATACTTGTGGGTCATCAAGGAGCCTGAAGAACTTGATTATAGTAATGCCCCTTTACCAAGGTACACCATCGAAGATCTCGTAAAAAGGATCAACGTCAAAATTCCGATAAGTGAAGGTAATGATGAAGCTATGTATCAACACTTTGTTGATCAAGTAGCAATTAAGGTACGCGAGCTTGAAGAGGAATACAAGAAAATCGCTGAAAAGTTACCTGTTAAACTAGATGACATATTTGAGCCTACTATTAAGATAAATATTGGAACTAATGAGATAGCTGCACTTTGTGATCTAGGTGCAAGCGTCTCAACAATTCTAAAGAGTCTTTTTAACAAGTTAAATCTTGGCTCCTTTGAAATTACTGAATTAAAATTGCATCTAGCAGATTCTACCTACAAACAAGCTATAGGGATTAAGGAGAACACTTTACTTTACATCAAAGGTTGTCCTGCTCTCATTAATTTCACTATTGTTGACATGCCTAAAGATACTGTTGCTCCTATAATACTAGGCCGTCCTATCTTAAGAACTATAAAATCTTTAATTAACCTTCATGAAGGGAACATGAAGTTGCAATTGCCTTCGCGGGATCCTTTTGTTATTCATTTCCCCAGGAAGAAGAAAGACAAACATGGCGAGAAGGAGGCCATCACTTTGAAGGCCAATTATTTTGGTGTGGATGTTCCACTCATCTGGCCCAAGTGAGTATCATCAAGGTCAAGCTATTGACCATAAAAGAGCGCTCCATGGGAGGCAACCCATGTTAAATTAAGATTTGAGTTAAGTTTTTAGTTTTAGTTTTAGTTCATGTTCAATAAAGAGTGCTAGAAAACTCTATTTGAGGAGAAGAAATTTGGTAGTACTTGAATTTCTACATTATTCATGCTATTGTTGGTCGACAATATTTTCTGTCAAAAATAAGGTATATCACTAAGTTACAGGAAAAGAAATAGTTTACGAAGAAACGGAATTTTTTTGATGCATACTGACGGTTTAACGACCAACTATACGGCGGGAATAAAAATTCCGGTCGTATAGTTATCTTTGCTATCAATTTTTTTCTGCAATATGTACTGAGAGTTTAACGACCAACTATATGGCGGGAATAAAAATTCCGACCGTATAGTTCCGGTCGTATAGATATCAATGCCTCCGTACAATTTCTTTTCATATATACTGGGAGTTTAATGACCAACTATATGGCGGGAATAAATATTCCGGCTGTATAGTTCCGGTCGTATAGATATCGAGGCCTTTTGCAAATTTTCTTTCACAAGGATAGACAGTTTAACAACCAACTATACGGTCGGAACATTTTGTTCCGCCCATATAGTTGCGGTCGTATAGCTGCGCCGCCAGGAGGAAGACCTAATATTTTGACAGAACGCAAACTATACGGCCAGAACGCATGTTCCGCCCATATAGCTACGCCCGTATAGTTGCGTCTGACCACAAAATCGCACGGCAAGGTACTCCCAACTCCAAAACTTCAATCCTTTTTCTTTCTTCTACCTCCAAACTCTCTCAAAACCTCAATGGATCTTCATCTCTACTCAATTTCGTTCAATTTCCTCGCACACAAGTGATCTACGGTATGTTTCTCCTCCGATCCTCCAATTACTTTTTGCAAATTCATCTTTGATATATTGTCATTATCAATCTAGGGTGAGACCTACTATGAACTAATTGCCATGATTTTCTTACCTAGATTATTATCTTGAGGAGATTCTTTAGTGTGCTTAGATGAGGAACATATTATACTTACTGTTGTTGGATCAAAAGGTTTTATTTTTGCCTTTCTTCAATGTTTTAGAAGATGAACACAAGGAGCCAAACTCGTGCTCGTGCCACCGCTGGCGCTTCTCGGGCGATCGCCTAGGAACGCATGGGGATACAGTTCAGAGATGAGGCTCATCGCAAACGCTTCAACAAGATCAAGAACCGCGAAGTGAACTCCACCAAGTGGGCTTGCCCCCTTATATTGAACCAACTCGGTATTTTGAACGACTTCAATTTACTTTACAATAGAGCTGGCCTGCAAAACTTTGTGTACAATGATGTACCTACTTATCGCTGCTTAACCATTGAATTCCTAAGTTCATTGCAAAGCACTGTTAAACTGTGGCAAGGAGAGGATACTATTTCTTTCCATCTGATGAACAACAACTACACCTTAATGTTAGATGAATGGTGTGCATTCTTTAATTTTCCAAACAATAATAGTAATGCTCTACGCGCATCCTTTACTGGCTTAATTCCTTCCCCCGATCAATACTATAATGGAATGAGCTTCACTAGTAGAGTGAACAAGGGGAAGAATATTCAACATCCTGCAATTCGTTATTTGTTCTATGTTATTGCTAACACCTTGCAGGCACATAATGAGTTCACGAGACTCAACGAGGAGGACATCCTAGTCCTCACAAAGGATGCTTACATCAACTGCAACCTGTCACTCAACTTGGGCGCCATCCTTGTGCGCTACCTGGAGAACCAAGCCTCCCAAAGCCAAGGGCCAATCACAGGAGGAGGCATCATCACCGTGCTTTCCACTGCCCTAGACATCGATCTAGGTGAGTTGCAACCCGTACTAGGTGAGACACGTGTTGTTTTCTCCACCTTGAGGGCCCGTGGGATGCTGACTAGGAGAGGTGGTGCTTATTACCTGCATATTGCTAGAGCTGGGCGTATCTACCCCGCTCCTTTGCCTAATGGTCTTTTCTCTATCGAGGAAGGACGTTTGATATATGATGTGCAGGTTGAGCAGCACCAACCCGAGGAGGAAATTCCTGAAGAGGATGAGGACCAAGAGGAGGAGAAAGAAGTTCCTCATCAAGAGGAGCAGCCACAAACCCGGTTCGCCACATACCAAGATTTCCAAGGACTTGGAGGGACTATGGAGAGGATGCACAACCTCTCTTTGAACCTCTGAGAATCAACAAGTAACCTCTCAACTCAATTTGCGAACTAGAGTAACGAATTTTTCCCGCCACCACAGTGATTTGAAGGGCTTGCAAAAGCCTATGCTTGGGGAACTTTCCTCGTGTATCTTTATTTGGCGTTTATTTGCTTTTATTTATTTTGAGGTTATGTTTTTATTTGAGTTTATAAGCACTTGTGTTGGTTTCCCCAACACTTTATCTTTAGTTCTTTTTATTTTGCTTTCGAAATTTTCTAGCCGAGCTTTGCCGCCAATTTTCTATTCTTTAAATTCCCTCTCTTAAAAAACACAAGATTTATTCTTTTTTCCTTATTTTCCCTCTTTCTTTTCTTTCCACCTCGAGGTCTTCATATATTTGCAGGAGAGTGATCAACTTCGAGTTTCCAAGAAACAAATAAAAAAGGAAGAGAGAAATGGAACCAAACATGAGAGGTATGCCTTATGACTCCCTACTTTTGAAGTTTGAGAAACCTATGCTAGTTAGTAGTAAATGTTGAGTCTTTGTATCATAGTAAGATTGTCGTTTGCATGGGTATTTAATTGGGCTCATTTTGTTCTAACTATCATAATTAACCAAGTCTTGCCTAAAAATTGCTAAACAATTGTAATAAGAGAAGGTCTCACAATTGAAGGCTTGGGTGTTATAGTGCTTAGTCTTGAAGGTTTATTTCTAGAGACATTCGACACCACTGAAAATGTTGATTGACTTGATAGCTCTCTTTGAAAGGATTTGTTCGATTGAATTAATGTTTAGCGGTTTTTGTAAGCATGCCAAAGTTTGACTTGTTAATCATAAGAATGATATAGCTTTACGCGTTTCAAACTTCATGGGATGCCAACAACTCCGTTGGCCTACGAACGATATGTTGGGTTCTGTAGCAGAAAACAAAAAAAATTTATCTACTCGAACACTAATACCAGGATCTATACTATGTAGACATAAGTAACGGAGAAGGGATTCGATATTCATACCTTTGAAGACCGAGGCACGCCTTACACAGGAAGGCGTATATTGATGAAGACGAGCAGCACCCCAAGTGTGGTGCCTCCGAAGTTCGTCACACGTCCGGTGTAGGAGACGTCAGCCCGAATCCAATCCAACCAAGCAGCGGAAGAAGTAGATGCCGGATCGTAGATCACACGACGGTAGTGTGAAGGTGGAGAACTCACCCACAAGGTCCTCCCCAATATTACGGAGAAGTCCTCAGTGGATGAGAGAGACAGAATGAGAGGGAATGGGGTGATTCCAAAGGGGGAGGGGAGACCCCTATATAAAGTGGGAGGGGGGCGCACCACCTAGGGGCCAGGCGGTGTGGGACTAAACCCCACACCCGACGGCCACCTAGGGGCAGCCGCCAGCCCTAGGTGGGCCCCATTGGGGCGGCCCACCAAGCCCAGGCCGGCTAGCCCCCACTCCCTAGGCGCCTTGCCCTATTGGGCCTCCCTTCGGGTGAGGCCCATTAGCATTAAGGATCCTTTAAAAATAAAATAAAATATATATTTAATATTAATTCTCCAATTAACATTCAAATACACATATTATATTATTTCTTCACTCCGGAACACCTTCCGGACCCCTTCCGATCTTCATCGGATGTTACCCGAAACTATTCCGGTTTCTCTCTCTCTATTTCTCTTACGATACCTCATCTATCCTAAGCGTCCCTACCGTTAAGTGTGACATCCTTCGGTTTGGAAACACTCTAGACATGATTGAGACCACTCTCACATCAATGATCTACAGAGGGACCTGGATGGCCATGTGACCCCCATGCGTTTCACGAATACAATCGCTCGAACCGTGAGATAGTCATTCCCCATTCCCTTTGTCATTTGATACCTAATTCATCCGAGACTTGATCTTCGGTATCTCCATACCTTAGTTCGATCTCGTTACCGATGAACTTGTTTTCTCATTCTCATGTTGTTGCATTCCGTGACCTAGTCACATGCTTGCAAGCTTTATCAATGCAACGTCACCGAGATGGCCACATGTATATGTCTGTTACATGGACTAGACAAATCCTGGTCTTGATATGTACTCCTCTACGCATCCCTTCGGAAAACCTGAGTGACACCTTTTTGATCACCCTGTTACGAGATGATTCTTGATAACCATCTAAGCTTCTTCCGGAATGGTGATTTGCATTACCTCACAGTCAAAGGATCAGGTTGCGAGGTTCTCTGTGTTTTATCATCAATGGTGAACTTTGTAACTAGATCTCATTAAGATATAATGGTCGGATGTTT
This sequence comes from Avena sativa, assembly GCA_916181665.1. Classification (NCBI taxonomy): domain Eukaryota; kingdom Viridiplantae; phylum Streptophyta; class Magnoliopsida; order Poales; family Poaceae; genus Avena; species Avena sativa. The sequence continues at coordinate 186,301,777 of OV702289.1, read as the reverse complement.
GTCTATCATGTTATTCAACTAATAACATCACCTCATTGTCAGTTGGCATAAATGCCCATGATCTTGAAACACAGACCATCCTCATGACCAATGAACTAGTTCACTAGAGGTAACTAGAGACACAGTTTGTTTACATACCACACGTGTATTAACGTTTCGCATTAACACAGTTATAGCACAGTATGAAATGTATTATGAACATATAGGAGATATATCAAATAATACACTTTATTATTTGCCTCTAGGGCATAACTCCTTCACGATATTCATGGAGGAAACTCCTAGATTTCGGCTCTGAGTTGATTAAACACTTGTAGCAACAATGCTATAGTGGTTAAGATTCTTGGCACTCCCGGGTAGTTGTAATCATGATGGAATCACTCCTCCGGCTATTATGAGTAATCATTATGCAAAAGGAACAAAAACCCTAGTGATGCCACGAGTGTCCATCACAGCCCGGTAAACTAATAAAAATCTTTGGCATGCTCTCAATTACTTAAAAACTAAAATTCTTGAAGGACAATAAATAGAAAAGTAGTGCTTGCAAAGTCTTGATTCATTGATGTGGGAGAATTGAGATACTTAAGTATATATGCTTTTCATGACAACTCTCACACTCTTAATTTACATGATTATACTTTACTATTCAAAGGTAAGCCTATGAGTTGATTACTTGACATGGAATAAAGTTTACTCATTTGAATCATCCATGTTTACAATAATTTTGCTGCGCTATAAGGATGCATGAAACCCGTATGATATGCTTGCCATTACTCTATCTATGCTGAAGTTTTTCAGATTTATGAAGTGGAGGAAACATGAGACTATTAATCATGAGTAAGATCACCATCTCGTCATTTCAGTTTAAATACTGAGTTCCTTTTTTATTTTGGTTTTCTTGCTCGGGACGATCAAGTTTAATCTTGGGGAGGTTGATGTCTCTGAAATATAGCCATCTACGTCCACATTTAAACTGGATATTAATCATATTTTTGATGAAATATCTCTCTAAACTCTGCCACTAATGTAATATTCAGAGGGGTATGCAATCCTTTGTTCTTGTATTTTTCCTGCATAGATAATGTCGTTTAAAGGAGCGAATCACTACATTAAAGTCAAAGATACGAGATTTCCAACAACCAGAAGAAACCAGGAGCTGTCCAACGAAGGCAGACGCCATAACGACAAACTATACGGTCGAAGCAAAAAATTCCGATTGTATAGCTCCGATCGTATAGTTGGCACCGCCACCGTTAGGTCAAACAGAACAACTTTCGTGAAGGGACCCCTATATAAAGAAGCCTCAGGTGACGGGAAAACAATGCTCACCTCGCCCCGAAGAAGCTAGACTCTGCAAAAAAAACGCCTCAGATCTCCAAACCCTTGTACATCTCCATAGCCATCTTCCACCACTTGTAATAGTAGATCTCTTCTCTGATTGGTGAAGTTGTAAGACTATTGCTGTCAATCTTATGATTTCCATTATAATGTTTGTGATTGTTGATCTCATCTCTATGTGTGAGTAATTCTCCTTGGGCTAAGGGCTTCGGCCTAGCCATGTAGCAATTATGCATGTAATTTATCATAGATGGGATCGTGTATTAGTTTGTATGACATGATGATTATTGTATCCTCTCTTGCCTCAGTCTAAGGACTTGTCAGGTACCCAAGACCCCGAGGGTTGAGCCAGGTATAGGGAGTATGAGTGATCACTGATCTGCAGGTTGGGAATCCCAGTGACAGAAGGGGTAGTACGGTTGTATGTGAGGGATTTACTTGGGATTAACGGTGACATCACTATGCATATCATTAGTTTTCTTTCTTCTATGGATGAGACTAGTAGGTTATTGCTATAAGCGCTTACGGAGGCAATAGCAATTATGGATGCACTGCCGACATATAATTTATCTTGCTCTAAGAAGTACACGCATACTTTATTTCTATCTTTTATTTCCATCAGATGCTTTTGCACAGCTACAGGTGAAACCGAACGCCCTAGGCCCTCTCTCTCCATCATCGACAACAACAAAAAGATACAAGCTATTGGTCCGGTAAAAACACAAAAGGAATTCTAAAACTCCCGAAGGTCCGTTAAAGTAACTTCACTACGCATTCGCTTCCCGTGGATTCGATAACCTAGGTCTACTAGGGAAAAAGAGCTATACTACATCCGTAATCCGGATCGAAGGTATCAACTATTACCATGAACTATTTTCTCTCCGTCCTAACTTCTCATCTGCAGGAACCTCGAACATTTTTCTCACCTTTACTTTTATGTTATTTAATTCTTGCTTTTTTCATTTACGCAAGTTTCCTCTATTATTCACTCATCCTCTTCCACCTTCAACAATTGCAGTCAATTCACTCAAGACAGGTGACAGCTTGAGTGCAACAGAAACGTCACATAAAGACACTTACCTAGGCTCGTTAGTGGGATCGATATAAAAACTGGAATTAATACTTTCGTGAAAACATGCTATGATAAACCTGTGCACTTGTAGGCCATCAAGCTATTTTCTGGAGCCTTTTCTAGGGAGCTAAACACTAAGTGTTGTTTCTTGACATAAGGGTTTGTTGACACTATCTATGATCTCCGTTGAAGACAGAGGTACCACTCGTTCGGGAATAACTTATTTACCTCCATATATTGACCGTATGCCAACTGAAAGACGCCTAGAATTTATTGAAAGATTTTCTAACTCACGTACTGTAGACGTGAACAATTTGATTCCTTTGATGTTAGACTTAACCATCACCCAGGGGGGCCAAAGAGCCTGAGCTTCCATTGGGAGAATATGGGAATCCATCTAGGCACTTAAGAAAAATGTCTATTCTTTGTCCTAATATTTAAAGCCAGGAATTTGAAATATATCCTGAGCTAATTTATATGATGAAAGAAATTGCTTTCGTAGGAAAAGAAGAGGAAGATCCTAGTGATCATTTGACGAATGTCTATGACCTTTGTGCTACTCTTAAACCAGCAAGTCTACCAATAGAGTTTGTACTACTTAAACTTTTTCACTGTTCTCTGAAAGATAATACTTTTACTTGGTTACAATTATTACCCAATGACACTATAAAAACCTAGGAAGATTGCATCCGAGAATTTATTCATAAATATTGCTCGTTTACTAAAATCATGCAAATTAAACACAACATTACAAACTATCTTCAAGCAATTGGAGAAAACTTTTATCAAGCATGGAACATATTTTATGGAATGATTATGAAAGTCCCGAATCATGGTTTCCATGAGCATTTAGTTATCCAATATTTTTATAATGGGCTTAATAAATATACAAAAGAAATGATTGACTTATCTGTAGGAGGAGCTATTTGTAACTTGACGTTGCTAGGATGCATAAAACTTTTTGAGGTAAGATCCTTCAACGATGAACAATTTAAACATGTTGAGGATGTTAAACCACAAAGAGGTATGTTTCATATACCCTAGGAACTTATGCCTGAAGATAAGAAGTCCATGAAATAAAAAGGAATAGCAGCAGAACTTGTTGAAGAAAATAAAGTAGATATTCTTCAAGCTTATGTTATAGAAGACAAAATAAATCTTGTAATGCAAAAGTTTAGATATCAACAAAATCAGTTCCGTGAGAAATATTATAAATGTCTAATGACCCAAGAAAAGAATATAAAAGAGCTAACTGAAGTTTTTGATGACTTAGGACATGCCACTAGGCATTTGGATAAATACTTGAGTATGGTTAAAACTCGGTGTGATCAGATAGTTGAAACTCAAGCTCTTATTTTAGACCAAGGTAGTTTTAATTACAATACTATTTCTACTAATATTTTCACTAGACGTGGTACAGAGACACGGGAACCCCAGGGGCCACCTTGGTATCAAGAAGAACAAGCCCGCGAGGCAAAAGAGACTCAAGAAATGAGTCAAGAAGAAGAGGACCTTGTGGATACTCAAGATGATATTGATTACGAAGCTCAGAAAAGAGAGCATGAGACTTCTAAAGATAAAGAAGAAGAAGAAGAAGAAGAAGAAGAAGAAGAAGCAAGAGATAAACATAAACAATATGATTCATATGTTGAGACAGTAGACTCAAGAGAAGAGGCTGATCTTAGAAAGGAACAAGAAGAGCAGGCTATCACCTCTAGTGAAGTGTGTGCCGATAAGCAAAAAACTTCAGGGAAGAAGAAAACTAAAAAGGATGTCGAACTAGTGGCAAAGGTAAAGGAGAAGGTAATACCCACCAGAAAGAAAATTCCTTATCCTAACCGTGTTCCGTATGAACCGGATAAAGCTATTTATGATTCTTTTGCCGAAGCCTTGGGAAGCCTTCGTTTAGAGCTTCCTCTAACTGATGATATTCAAGTTTCTACTTATAAAAAGTTTATACGATATATTCTTAATAGGAAAAAGAAGGTAACTAAGACTATAGCAGTAATGACAAGTTTTGGTGATAAGCTGCCTACTAAGCTTGGAGACCCAAGTATACCAACTATCTCTTGCACAATTGGGAAAACTAATATCTTTAATGCTCTTTGTGACCTAGGCGCAGGTGTTAGTGCCATGCCTTATTCCCTATTCAAGAATTTGAACCTTGGAGAATATTCTCCTACTTCAGTTACTTTGCAAATGGAGCCTCTTTCATCTGAAGAAATAAATCCCCAATTGGAGCCCCTTTCCTCGAAAGCATTCTGAGCGCATAACGACCACTAGTACGGCTAGGACGCGCCCGTACGGTCCGCCCATACGGCCCGCTGCCAGCTCCGTTATATTAATACAAGCAACTTTTGAGAAGGGGATATGACAAAAGACATAACACAGCCGCCACAAACACAACCAGAACATGAGAGATCAGATCTAGAGAAGGAAAATAACAGCATCTCATTCTTTGACGACCCCTAGCCTCAAAACCATTCACTCCACCACCATCCCAATTTGTACTTAGAGAGAGAGAGAGATTGGCACTTGCAAGATTAGGGTTTGATGCTTTGATCTACCTTGGTCTATATTTGATTCGATCTTCAAACGGTATTGTGGCTTACTACGGTAACATTGAGATGATTTCCATTTGCAATACAATAATGCCTTTGATCTAACTTCCTCTCATGACTGAGTAAATCCCCATAGGCGTGGGAGATGTAGGGGATTGGTAAGATGTGTTGTGCCTTCTTTAATTCCATCCATTTGTGATTGTTGTAGTGTTTGTTAAATTGTGAGAATGAATATCTATGTTCGCCTAATGCTTGTTATCCAATTTAAGGGCCCAGGTAACATGATCTAGAGATCTCATAGGTATAAACTTGTATGCTAGCGAATCAGCGATCCCCGAGTGACATAGCCGATATCAATGAGGAGCTAGTATTACTCGAGGACAACAAGGAACCATCAAGATTAAAGCCTTGATCTAGTCGAAAGAGCTTAATTAATGTGCTAACCATTACTGTGGTAACATGTAGATGGATCATTGGGACTGGGAAGAATTGGCCATGAGGAATCCTAGTCGATATATGGGTTGCTTGCCTACTCACTTATAAATAAGAAATATCACAATCACTTATTCCATCTTATTCATCTAGCACCTTCACTATTATCATAAACCGTTTTCTCTCTGCGCCTAACTTCTCATCTGCAGGAACCTCGAACATTTTTCTCACCTTTACTTTTATGTTATTTAATTCTCTTTTTTCCTTTATGCAAGTTTCCTCTATTATTCACTCACCCTCTTCCACCTTCAATAATTGCAGTCAATTCACTCAAGACAGGTGACACCTTGAGTGCAACAGAAACGCTACATAAAGACACTTACCTAGGCTCCTTATTGAGATCGATAAAAAAACTGAAATTAATACTTCCACGAAAACATGCTCTGATGAACCTATGCACTTGCATGCCATCAAGGAACCAAAAGGCTATATCAAACTGGTGGGCATTATACAACACTCATGAACCAATTTTGTGGTTTCCTTGAGAACGTTCACACAAAACCTAATAGCGGCTTGAACAACGCTGATCATGTAAGTGGATAATACGGCTATGTCTTGACATCGCCGATGTGTTGACATCAGTTTTGTGTTTTTTCTCAGTTGGTCAAGTGTAACACCCCGTCCACTGGGCCCCGGGGGTGTCACTCCCGGCAGCCTAATAGGATATCTAGATTGTCCCCATAGACCAATATTAGTCTTTTCTGTGCACTTTCTCCTCACTCATGCGCACCCGGTACCCACTTCCCGGTCGGTCACCCATCCTAAAATTGCTCTAGGACAAGCACACTTAACCTTAGAGTTCTTTTTGAATGAGCTTCCAGAAAAGAAGTTGCAACTTGTTGGTATGACTATCATATCAATCCTATTAAGCCATGTGCCTGGATCTCACATACACCCACCCTTTAGAAGATCAATGCCCTCATCGATCAACCACACCCCAGGAACGTTCCCTCTTGGCACATGTTTGTGCGTCTAGTGCTAGCACATGTGCCATGCCGTCTCTACTCTGGGCCGCACGCGCCATGCTCCACATGTCCCGCCACCGACCAACACACATGTGTAACCGTGAGGGTCGTCTCTGATACCACTTGTCACACCCCATCCACTAGGCCCCGGCGGTGTCACTCCTGGCAGCTTAATAGGATATCTAGACTGGCCCCACAGACCAACACTTGTCTTTTCTGTGCACTTTGTCCTCACTCGTGTGCACCCGGTACCCACTTCCCGGCGGTCACCCATCCTAGAATTGCTCTAGTCCAAGCACGCTTAACCTTAGAGTTCTTTTCGAATGAGCTTCCGGAAAAGAAGTTGCAACTTGTTGGTATGAGTATCCTATCAATCCTATTAAGCCATGTTCCTGGATCTCACATCAAGGTGCTACAAGTGTATAAAAAATGAAACCGCAACAAGTAGTTCAAGTTGATGCATTGCTAAAGCTCGAAGGTATCGAGAAATGGAAAGCCATGTGGTGGCAATAGAAGATGGGAGGCGTAGGTAGCCCCGTTGATCTCGATGAGCCCCCGATGGCCACAGAGGGATGCCCCATCGAAAATAAGAAGGCAAGGGCCATTACTACAACATCATCATCATATAGGCTGCAAGCATCCGTCAAAAAGTGCCTCACCGAGGTATCATCGAGATCGACCTTAAGGCAACAAGAGGCTGTCGAAGGTAGAATATTATAGTGGAGAAGCAAGACAAGAAGCTTGAGCTCGAGATGACGAGAATTGTGGTGAATAAAAGGAAGGAAGACTTTGTGCTCTTGACGGTCGACACATTGAACATGGATGGTGAGGTCAAGGCGGCACTTATGATGATTGGCGCTGCCATCCTGGAAGAAATGGGCACCCGAAAGGCACCAACAACGGTGACAACAACACCATTAGCAACGGAAGAGTCAACATCCATGGTCGAGGAGCCATCTTTCATTAGATTTTTATATGCATTAAGTGTTGGACTATGTGGTCGGACTTGGCGGTGTGTGTTTTGGTGGCTAGTATTTTGAGTTCTAGTCGAGATCACTTGCATTTTGATTTCAAATTGCCAAAAATATTTATTCAAAACACTTTGGGAGCCACCTATGGGGGATGGAGAGGCGCACCCCAAAGGCAGGTGCTCACACCGGCACAACCCATACAAGCGACTACTAATATATGGCACATCTAAGACCACTCGAGCACGCTCTTATAAATGGTGGTGTAGTCAACCACAGGCTGCACACGGCTCCTTCCCTTGATTCCCTTCAACATCGCAGACCCAGCCGATGACTAGCTATTCATCTCCCTCTACTAATCTCTCCCACTAACTCCGACCACATGCGACCTCGTCTTTCTAACGCCACCCCAACGGCCTCTTCCACTCGTGCCTCAAACGCCTCCCTCCCACGCCATGCTTGATGCTTCCTGCAGCGATGGGTGGGTCCTTGCTGCGGTCGGCAACAGCATGTAGGTGTTGGATGTAGCTGGTGCTCGATGCAGTCGGTAACTACGACATCCACGGCGAGCATGGCACCAACACTGTCAATGTGGTGTGGGTCTCGGAGTCGGTGGCGCTGCATAGATAGGACTATGGTTAGGGTGACATGTACTAATTGTGGGTTGGGTTATACCCATTCCTCAAGCTTTTTTGTCTTATGTAATTTTTACTAGTGGCGTGGTGCAAAGGGGCATGTCACCAATAAGTGAATATTAGTGGCATGTAGGCCCCAAGCGGTGGACACTACTAGGAAAATGATTATAGGTAGATTTTAATTCTGTGGCGCATATGCAAAAAATGCTCCACTAAAATTAATTCTGTGGCGCATGTAGCAAATGCGCCACAGAATTCCTGCAATTATGTGGCGCATATGGATATATGCACCACAGAAAGTAAGAATTCTGTGGCGCATACATGCGCCACAGAATTCCTGTGGGCCCATGTGGGCCTGACCCCAGCACATGGGCAGGCCAAAATTCTGTGGCGCATATGGCTACATGCGCCACAGAATGTCAAAATTCTGTGGCGCATATAGCATATGCACCACAGAATTCTCACTTTCTGTGGCGCATGTAGCTATATGCGCCACAGAATGTTGACATTTTGTGGAGCATTTTCCATATGCGCCACAGAATATGCGAAACAGATCTACAAAAGGTGGCAGCCCCCCTTTCCCTTGTTCCCACCACCTCCAACTAGCTAGCTCGTCCCCCTCCTCCCTCCCACTCCATTTTGCTCATACTCACCTCCATTGTTGATAGTTAGACCTACTTTGGTTCATGTACTTGTGAGGGGAAGCTACTCCTACTTGTAAAGGTAGTAAACCACTCATACTTTCCTCCTCCACACATCCCAACACCCCCTCTTGCTACACTATATATATGCATATGGGGGTTTGTAGATTTGTGAGGCATGTGTGCATGGGTACTTGTGTGATGCATGTTTTGTGTGGCCGGCGGGCCTCGGCGCGGTGTGTATGGATGTTTTGTAGGTGAATATGGTCCCGCGGGCGATGTGCGATGGCGAGAGATGATGTTTCTTCGCTTTGTGTTGTGCTTGAATACATGTTGCTTCTGGAGTGAGGTTGTGTTGTGCTTGAATGCATGTTGCCGGCGCCGGGTGCATGGAGGTTTGCCGAAATGTTGATTCACGTCCATTTCGGCAAATTTCTGCACTAGCCATACGTCCTATTTTTAGGATAGGTCATGCCGAAATTTCCCGGGCGATCATGCGCATGCATGTATGTGTGTGCGTCGTGTGTGTGCATGGTTCTAACATACTCTCTTTAATTTGGTCTATGTTCGCGCGCAGGCGACCGTGGTCATCCATATGAGCGAACGCTGGGTGGTTAGATACAAGGCTGACGTGGTAGCCGACATGGTTCGGAACAACATGACCAAGATAAGATGTCCGTGCCGAATGTGCAAACACCGGAAGTGGATCAACCCTGATTCCGGACAACTGGAGTCTCACCTATTGACACGTGGTTACATGCCTGGCTTCTTAGTGAATGAGGAGCCGTCAGTACATGGCGGTGGCCATGATGAAGAAGAGGCCGGGGGCGGGAGAGAAGACGAAGGGTCTCCTGGACATGGTCATCATGACGAAGGAGATCATCATGAAGGAGACGATGTCGGAGCAGATGGTGGTGGTGGCGGTGGAGAAGACGGGAGCACGGACACGCCGCTAACTTTGGCCTTGCGGGACCCTCATCTTCAAGAAATACTCCTTAAGCAGACGGCCAACACGAGAGCTGCATCTAGAGAGAAAGCCAAGCTGACATAGATGGAGGTAGACGGGAGGACTCCATTGTATCCTGGGTGCCGGCCCGAGGATACACGCTTGAGTGTAACGCTGAAGGCTCTGGAGATGAAGGCGGAGCACAAATGGACCGACACTAGCTTTAACACTCACATAAAATTCTGGCACGCTCGTCTTCCCAAGGACAACACATTGCCAACAAGTATCGAGGAGGCGAGGAAAGTAGTTTGCCCACTAGACCTACCGTACGTGAAGTACCACACATGCATCAACGACTGCGCACTTTACCGGGACGAGTACAAGGATAAAACCACATGCCCGGTGTGCGGCCAGGGACGGTACAAGAGAGGGAACAAGAAAGTTCCTCAAAAAGTGGTGTGGTACTTTCCTATCACTTCCCGTCTGCAGCAGTATTTCGTAGACCCTAAGGAAGCGGAGCTTATGAAATGGCACGCGAAGAGGGAGAAGCCAAAAGATGATCCGGAGAAGGGCAAGATCCTGACACACCCTGCGGACGCTAGCCAGTGGAATGCGCTGGACATCGAATTCCAAGATGAGTTTGGGCTCGATCCAAGGAACGTTAGGCTGGGCATGAGCATCGACGGACTCAATCCCTTTGGCAACCAGAGTAGCACGCATAGCACCTGGCACGTGTTTCTATAGCCGTACAACCTCCCACCCTGGTTGTGCACGAAGCAGCGGTACGTACACATGAGTATCCTTATCCAGGGGCCAAAACAACCGGGTGTCGACATGCATCTGTATCTCGGGCTCCTGAAAGAGGAGTTAGCGACACTGTGGGAGACGTCGGCACGTACGTGGGATGCCTACACTGGAGATTATTTCGACCTGAGAGCTGCGTTGATCACGACGGTGCAGGACTATCCTGGTTACGGATATGTAGCGTGTCAGGTGAACCACGGATTCTGTGCATGTGTTAGGTGCATGGATAAGACCCCGCATCTGCAGCTGCCGAGGGATTCTGGGTCTTCGAAAACCGTGTTCCAAAGGACTCGAATGTGGCTCCGCAAGGATCACCCGTGGAGAAAACGCGGAGACCTGTTCAATGGCAAAGACGAGCTCGAAAATGCCCCACGTCGACCGTTAAGCGGCGAAGAAATCAAGGAGCTTCTGGACAATTGGGAAGAGTGCCCTGCGCCAGGAAAGAAGCGGCCGAGGGAACAGCCATCACCGCTGCATGGAGTATGGAAGGCGAGGACCGTTTTCTGGGACCTTCCTTACTAGAAGGTCCTCCACACGCCCCATAGCCTCGATATGATGCACATCACGAAGAACGTTACCGAGAGCCTGCTCGGCACTCTCATGAACATGCCGGATAGGACCAAGGATGGGCCGAAAGCAAGAAGCGACCTAAAATTGCTTGCTATTAAGAAGGAACTTCAGTACCCCGATAGTGACGATGCCGACGATGATGATGAACAGACGGAAGGGACCCAGGGTTGCCGCAAAAGGGCTAAGAAGAATGAGGTGGTGCTTAAAGCTGCATCCTTCACTCTAAGCGAGGAGGAGCTCGAGAGGTTTTTCCGTTGCCTCCTAGGAGTCAAGGTTCCGCACGGCTACTCTAGGAAGATAAGCAGATATCTGGACGTAGCGAAGAAGAGGTTCAGTGGGATGAAGTCTCATGACTGTCACGTGTTGATGACGTAGATACTCCCCGTTGCGATCCGAGGGATAATGGAAGAGCACGTCCGTGAGACGCTATTTGGCCTCTGCAACTTCTTCGATGTCATATCTAGGAAGTCTATCGGCGTGAAGCAGCTCGGCAAGCTATAGGAAGAGATCGTCGAGATACTATGCGAGCTTGAGATTTACTTCCCTCCCGCGTTCTTCGACATCATGGTGCATCTGCTTGTCCATGTCGTGGATGACATCATCCATCTCGGGCCGGCGTTCCTGCACAACATGATGCCATTCGAAAGGCTAAACGGTGTCATCAAAGGATTCGTTCGCAACAGGTCCCGTCCAGATGGAAGCACAGCCAAGGGCTTTCTGACCTACGAGTGCATCTCCTTCTGCTAGAACTACCTAAGCACCGAGAACCAGGATGTCGGTCTGCCCACCAGGAAGCACCTCGAGAGGCTCGCTGGATTTGGTCACCGCGAGGGCTACCGTGCACTCCACGTCGGCATCGAACTTGAACATGCCGACTTTGATAGGGCAAACCGAGTCGCACTACAACACATACAGTTGGTCGGCCCCTGGGTGGATGAGCACAAGACCTTAATCGAGCAAAAGCTCGCCAACATGGGTAAGCCAAGGAAGAAGGGAGACGTAACCAGAGAGCACAACGCCAGCTTCATGGGGTGGTTCAAGAAAAGGCTACTGGAAAGTCCCATGCCGACGCCTTATACTGAAGATCAGAAACTCATATTCTCACTCTCATAGGGGCCCGGGTACAACGTTAGGACCTATCAGACATACGACATCAACGGCTACAGATTCTACACCGAGGAGAAGGACAAGAATAGCAAATACCAAAACTCAGGAGTAACTATGCTATCATACGCCGATGACGAGACTGATGTCAAGTAAAGATTCTACGGAAGGATCGAGGAGATATGGGAACTCGACTACTGCGGAGTGACGGTGCCAATGTTTCGTGTTAGATGGGCCAAGAGCGTCGAAAAAGATGGCCGGTTTTTCACCATCATGGTTATACCCGATGACAAATCGAAGAACGCCTCCACGAAAAATGAGCCATGGGTGCTCGCTAGCCAAGTTGACCAATGCTTCTTCATTACCGACCCGACAAAGCCAAGCCGTGTTGTTGTGAGGAGGGGCAAGAGGAGCATCATCGGAATGGAAGGACCCGCCAACAAGCAAGACATCGACAAGAATAGCGATCCCAAGATCGAAGAGGAATTTGACAAGTACTTCGACAAGCTAACTACTTATGCTAAAGTAAGAAGGAAGACCATCCTACCGGCTAAATATTGCCCGTACACGAGAAGAAATCTCAAGGTGGCCGGCCTAAAGTATTCTACCGCGAAGAAGAAGGGCAAGAAAGTTGTTGTGAAGAGACACTAGCTACCTCGGAGCCGACTTAGCGGTTTTTGACGCCTTTTTTATACTAATTAGTGCACATGTGTGCTCACGCGCCTGCATATATGTATTACTTTGACAAACTAATATATGCGGATAATATTGAGGCAAATATATTAAGGCAAATATATTAATTCTTGTTTTTAATAGGCAAATATATTAGTTCTTGCTTTTAATATATTATTACCATCCATAAAATATTTTTAATAGGCAAATATATTAGTTCTTGCTTTTAATATATTATTACCATCCTTAAAATATTTTTTAAAAAGTCAAAAAAAATGTGGCGGTGCCAGGAATCGAACCTGGCCGCCCAGGTTTAGAACAGAGAGGAGCAACCAATGTGGTAAGCTTCGTTTTCTGTCAAACAACAGCGCAACGCGTGTTTTGTACTATCCCCAAAAATTCTGTGGCGCATATCTGAACAGATGTGCCACAGAATTCTGTGACTTAGAACTAATATCGCCGCGCCGCCCAGAACCCTAGCACGCCTCAGATTTCCCCATATCGCCTCGCTGCACCGCACAGCCGTTCCGCCGCACCGCGCTTGACCCGCCGTGCCGCCGCGCCGCACCCGCCTTGCCTCGCTGTGGCCTCGCCGTGGCCTCGCAGAGCACCAGGAGGAGGAGGCCCGCTCCAGCGTCCAGGACCACCGCCACCACCACCCCAAAGAGCACCAGGAGGAGGAGGCCCGCTCCGGCGTCCAAGACCACCGCCACCACCACCCTGCAGAACACCAGGAGGAGGAGGCCCGCTCCAGCGTCCAGGACTACCGCCACCACCTCCCCGCAGGTGACCCCCTCCCCTCCTAATTTCCTGCCCCCTTCCTTCATCTGTTTATCTATTTGATTCTGAATCTATTAATTAACATCTGTTTATCTGTGAAAATATACTGAATAAAATAACACTGTTAATTAACTGAAATAACACTATTTTGTTGATGCTCTGTGAAAAGTAGGAAATAATAGTACTTGGTTTCTATTGCAAGTGACAAGGGGAAACAATCGTGAACAAGGGAAAATTTGATAGGCAAAGATGGAATACTTTCCACCTTTTAAAGTTATGTCTCTAGGTTACTTACAATCTATGCAAGCATTAATATTTAACTGGAACTGAAAATCTGGATTATTTAAGAGAAGGGGAAATACTAACAGAACAAACACCTGCTGATGATATAAAATAGATGTCTCAAGAAACTTTTCATATGCATGACCTGCCTCTTAGTGTAAGGCTTCAAGGTGGTTTTAAATTTCTCGACATGTGCTTTGCTGGCCTTAGCAACTTTATTAATATAAGGTTTGGACAACTTCTTGGATTCCTCAAAATATATACCCGAATGACATAGATAAATAATTTAGTAGTAGTGTTCAGTACCAATAACAGAAAACTATAACCCAAGTGTAAAAGGCATGTTGTCCCTCAAATTGCTTTACAAGCATGATCTAGTCTACCTAGAAATAGAGACCATTTGCACATAAGGTTCGGTGCTTGTTTTCTGTGCCTTTTCTGTGCTACTGGACCACTTTAATTTCCCACTTGTGCCACTCACAAGGAATAACACTGTTAATTAACCGCTACTATTTTTGCACTATTTTGGTCCAGTTTTAAATCTGGAATGAAATCTAGAAATGCTGGAGCACTATTTGTGCCTTTTCTGTGTTGCTGGACCACTTTAATTCTAGTGATGTTTGTATGGTGTTGGGGCACCATATGTGGCTGTGGAGCACAATTTGTGTTTGTTTGTATGTGAAATGTTTGCAGGGAAATCACCCGAGCTGCCCATTTCTCTTGAAATGTTGATTTCGATCCATTTTGGTCGAGAAATGGGGCTCATATGTCAAAAAAATTAGCGAAGGTCATGCCGAATTTTTCGGTCGATACTTAGTAATTTTTTTACATATGAGCCCCATTTCTCGACCGAACTGGAAGTGAATTGACACTTCGGGAGAAATGGACAGCTCATTTTAAATATTGTCAACAATAATTAATACTAACTTCCTTATTTTAATTTGTTTAGAAGTGTGCAAACATGTCGGCCGCCGATGGGACCGGCACTTCTAAGGCCGCAATGAGCGTCGAAGACCAAGCCAGAGCGGCGAACCTCACTTTCTGGGAGGCGGCAGCGCAGCACGAGGCAGCGGAGTCTTAGGATGAGGACGTGGCAGCTACTGCGGGCCACGATGGGGATGATGAGCAAGAGGGGGACGAGGACTACCGGATAGATGAAGCCGAGGAGGAGGATGCGACCACCTTCGATGGTGGAGGCCGCACGACCGATGGCGGAGGCCGCACGACCGATGGCGGGGACCGCACGGATGGCGGTAGCAGCAACCCGTCTGTTAAGAAGAATAAGAAGCCGAGGAAGGATCGGAAGCCGCAAAAGCTCATTGACACCACCGATGAGATCTCTCTGGTCTCGGAAAGTGGCCTTCCGTTGGAGCCTCCGGATGTTGCTGCCGGGTACGGCATGCAACTCGGGTGCATCATCCGGGAAAGCATGTCGGTCAACACGAAGCACCTGAGAAGTGAAGCGAATGAGCGGTTGGTGGCAAACTGCCTTAAGAAGCTTCACCGATGGTACAAGTTCCTAGCACCGTACACCGACAAACTGGAAAAATCCAATAAGGTGAACAGGTTAGCCATCACGAAGATGGCCAATGCCTTGAGCAGCTAGAGAACCCGGGTGAAGAACAAGATCGCAAAAAAGGAAAGCTAGGAGAAGATCAAGAAGGGTGAGCCCATGATCGATGAAGACGAGTTCAAGATATTCAAGGCGGAGATGGAGACTGACGAAGCGAAGGCATGGACGGAGTGGGGTCGGGAAATGCGGGAACAGAACATAGGTAACCACCGATGTGGAAGCGGCGGTTACAGGGGAAAGAAGGCCATATGGGCAAGGGAGGACGTTGAGGTTGAGCGTCTCGGGAAAGAAAACCCGTTTTTAAAAATCACGGACGAGCAGACCCGGAACTTTGTCCGGGCCCGCTACTATCTGGACAAGGATTCCAAGGAATTCGTCACCGATGATGACGATGTGAGGAAGTTTGAGAGTAAGCTGGTAAGGAATTTACCCGCGGTCCATTTGCTTTCATTTTGAATAATGAAGGCAAGTTCCTAAATGGGTTCACCTTTCCTTATCTGCAGGACGCTGAAATCAAGGCTACACGCGAGGCGCCGGACTCGTCGTCCCAGGGCTCGACGGAGCTGTGGGACACGATTTTCAACAGGGCGACCAACGCCTTCAAGGGAAGGCCACAGTCCGAGCCGCCCATGTCATTTGGCCGTATCTCTGGCTTTGGTACGAGCACAAAGTTCCGCGAGTACTATAGCGAGGAAGCCAAGAAGAGAAAGGAGAGGCAGACCCAGTCGGCGGCTCAGGATCAAGACGAGAAGGAAGAGCTGAAGCGGAAGATCGTG
The DNA here is from genome assembly GCA_916181665.1 of Avena sativa. Lineage (NCBI taxonomy): Eukaryota > Viridiplantae > Streptophyta > Magnoliopsida > Poales > Poaceae > Avena > Avena sativa. The sequence continues at coordinate 186,285,598 of OV702289.1, read as the reverse complement.
CATCTAGAGGCCAGTAAGGTGGACCAGGACGAGGTGAACGCGATAGTGCAGCAGAAGATCCTCGAGATGCTACCCCCTCGGCTGATGGAGGGGATAGCAAAATGGAATGCGGATGGTCAGGTGGGGCCGATACAAGTGCCCAGCGCCGGCGGCAGCACCTCGAGCCACCAAGTGTCGCCAGACATGGTTACCCCGCCGCCCTCCATCCCCGCGGCGCAGCCGATGGAGTTGGATGCGCCGGAGCTGCCCCTCCTGCCGAGACTACCAAGGTGCAGCAGCCGGCGGCGGCGGTGCTTCCTAATGCACCTGAGACGGAGAAGAAGAAGGATAAGCCATCGGCCGCCTGTGTCTCGACATTAGCCGAGCTCGGCGCCCTCACCAAGGTAAAATAAGTAGTTAGTCAGCGTGCTCTACTTAATGCCTTTGATTGGCTGCCATCTCATGATGCATATCTGTATGCCTCAGGACACTCCGTGCGTGCTCCTGCACAAGGTGCCCGGCGGCGAGTTGAAGTATGTTGCCACGGGCAAGCTAATACAACCGGCGAACCGCATGATGCACTGCAAGCCCATGGACGATGTCGTGATGCGCGTCAAGTTGGGTCGGGTGTTGGGGGGGTGCGAAGACATGGACCCTCCCATGCAACCTCCAGGAGCCGACGAGCACCTGACCCTGGAAGGTTGTCATGGCTATCCCATGATTTGGCCAAAGACCCAGATTCGTATTGGGTCTCGCTCCACCGGTGCCACCTCGGTCGTCCGGCCGCCAAGGACGAAGCCTCCTGCTGCACCGGTCGTTGTCGCCGCCACCACAAGCCGTCACCAGAGACTCTTGGGAGCGTCTGCACCGGCGCCACAAGCAGCCAAGGGAGTGGTTGCTCCTCGACCGCCATCGCCCCCGCCTAAAGGCAAGGCCGTGGCACCGCAACAGCCATCGCCACCACCCCAGGATGACATGGACATGGTGGCCTTCGATGCCAACATCGAGGTGGATGATGATGATGATGCACTGGTCGACGTTAATGCCTTCGTCAACACCGGTGCCAGCAAAGGACCGTTCATGCCTCCTCTCGTTGAAGAACCATCATTCCGCGATCAAGCTAGCCATCCCAAGAAGCGCCTGGTCTTCTGTGGGTTTTCTCAGGAGACGCCTCCGGCCGCCGAGACACAACCTCCATCGGCCGGAATCATTTTCAGCCCTGACACACTCCGCAGGATGGCCGGTGACGGGTTAGCATTGCTAGTGGAGGCTGCTGATGCAAAGAGGAAGAGGGTGAGGAAGAGGCTGAACAGGAACAAGGACAAGGCTGTGAGCCAGCCCGCTCTGATCCGTTACCGGGACGATGTTGTACCACCCTGCGAGGATGGCTTGACCAGAGTGCACGAAGCTGGTCAGCCCATACTGCCTCCAGAACTGCGCCGCCTGGCTTCGGGAGCTATGATGAGTTTGCATGAAGGTGTCCTGACACTAGAGGGCCTCCTTCTCAAGGACAAGGACCCGAGTTACCCGGTGTTCACCGCCAAGGTGCCGGAGGACGTGGGATTCATCACCGATGCCCCCGCGGATGTGTTCTTCATAGCCTACAAGGACATCTTCAAGCTGTTCCACTCGAGACGGCTGGACTATAACTTGGTCTGCCTATTCGCGCTCAATCTAGCGATGAAGGTCAAGAGAGAGGCCACCCCGTTCGTCGCGATAGCGGATCCCTACTACATGCGGGATAACCAGCTGGAAGAAGGAACAAGGACCCGGGCCCGGGCAAAGTCCTACCTTCAGAAGCTATTTATGGACAACAAGAGGAAAGACAACATCCGTGTGCCTTTCTTTCCCGAGTAAGTGTACACATCCTCCTACCGCCGTCGTAACACATAAGTATTTCTTTCCGTTGCTCTTTTCCAACATCCCGTTCCACATTGTGTGTTGCGCAGAGATAAGTACTGCACGCTCATCGTCCTCTCCACGAGGTATTCGCTTGCCACCTACTTCGACTCAGGGAGTGCGAGGAGGAAGAACTACGCCAGAGTAAGGAGCGTTCTGGATGATGCTATCGAGGGCTATGCCAATCAGGGAGGCCCCTTCAACTATAAGGGGGGCGCTTACAGGGACGATGGCCGACACAAGTTCAAGCATGTGTTCGAGTTCCCCTGTGTCAAGCAGCCGTCTGACAGTGTGAAGGAGGCCTTCTACGTTTGCCATCACCTCAAAGGGTTTGTCCGGGATTGCGAGATGCTAACGCTGCCATCTTCTCTCCAAGGATGGGCCCAAAAGTTGCATGGGATCAGTGGCCCCGATCTCAGGGAAGACTTCCATGATACGTAGGTGAAGCTGTCACATATCATCATGGAACAGGTCAACACACATGGTGGGCTCTTACACCAGCCCAGGTCGTTCACCAAGAGGGAGATCGAAGCCCGCCTCAAGGCGCAGGGTGACTTCAGGACGTGGACGACGAAAGACATGTACAAGCCGTTCTCGGCGCCCTGCGAGGAGAAGGCTACTTGACCGAGAGAGCGTGTGTATCGGTGGACATGTAGTGTGTGTCGAAAAACTTAACTTGCCTAGCTTGAAACCGTCGTTGTTATTGTGTCGGACATGTTGTCGTGTTTCTTTCATTGTCATCGACGCATTGTTTTAAGTTTATGAATGACTTGCTCTAATATTTGTCAACATATATATTTGCATGATGTACTAATATGCCTTGTCAATAGAGATGCGGACGTACGTTGTGTACAGGGGTCGGGTTCCAGGTGTGTACGAGGAGTGGGTGGACTGCCACCAACAAGTGGACAAGTTCAGCGGCAACAGCTACAAGGGATACGTGACTAGAGAGGAGGCGGTGGCCAAGTGGAGGAGACACGTGTGGAAGAAGAACCGGACGAAGATCTTGGTGCCGCTCCTCCTCACCGGCATCGCGGTTACGGTGTACTACATTCTGTCCTAAGGTATAGGCGGTGACAACATTCGTAGTTGTAAGTTATGTGAGTGAGATGAACACTTGTGAAATATACTTGTACACTTATTCAGTTCTAAGTGATGTGATTGATGAACACTTGTGAACATTCGTGCTTGTTGATGTATTATATGTGAACTGGAACATTTGTACTGCTGTGTGCAGCTTTTCTGTGAATTTCTGTTAATTTTTGTGTATTTCCTGTAATATACCTGTTATATACTGTATTTGTACCAGATTCTGAAAATTTCAAAATTCTGAAAAAAGGATTATGTTGCGCATATAGCTATATGCGCCACAGAATTCATATGCATATGCGCCACAGAAATATAATTTTAGTGGCGACAATTTAGTGGCGACTGCTAGATGCGCCATAGAAAGTTGTTTTGGTGCGCCACTGATAACGTTTTTCCTAGTAATGGGAGCGATATCTATGATACGTCGCATACACGCCACTAGCCGATGACCATTTTTGCACTAGTGATGAATGCTCTTGTTATTCTTTTCATTTCCTTGTAAGTGACTGGATGTCTACATCGAAAGATTATCTACTAGTGTGGAATTGGGCAGACATAAAATGGAAATATCCCCAAAGTAGGCCATGATGAATTGAATCAAACAAACATCATCGATTCCATCTCAGGGCCCGGGGCCTCCCTGTTTCTCTTGTAGCTGCTTTAAAGTTCACTAGATCATGATGACGCGCGTTGCCGCGCTCATCTATTTGTGCAATAGAATAACAGTAATATGACATGGCATTTGAATGTTAATTTACATATTGGTCAGTTCAAAGAGGTCTTAATTATTGGCCAGTTGAAAGAGGACTTTATTATGTATGGAGATAAGTAGTATACACCATGAAGGACATGCCAAAAACAAATCGTAATAGAATGTTTGAAGCACAAGCACTGATGCAAATGAGTGTCTAAATATGAATACATCAATATAAAGTGCAACACTTAGCCTACATATGTCCCGAGTTAAAAAGGTTTATCTAATGCCAAGTTGTGTGGTTCTATAGTAACATATTCAGAATCTGCATGGTGCAAAGAATCTTGTTGCAATGATACACCAGATGAAAATCAAGCAAGTGTAGTTTCTTATTTTTGTAACATATTTAGAATCTGCATGGTACAAAGAATCTTGTTGCAGTGATACACCTGATGAAAAATCAAGCAAGTACAGTTTCTTATTTTTGATTCTGCAATAGATGAAAGAAACACTCAATAATCGATATGTAAAACGGGGGCTCAGTTCTTAAAGAGGAAGAAAACATTGTAACAAGTCATATAGTTTGATGGGAAATAGACGATGTAATTTAGGAACTAACCTGGCCAGCAGCCATTGTTAATACCGAGTGTGAAAGCCAGCTGAAAAAATTTGACCATTCACCGATATTTAACAGAAACAAAGGAGCTGAATCAGGATGAACATAACCTACGTAACAAAGAATTTGATATCTAGTTTAGAAAGGGTCAAAATTGGTATGTAAATAAAAATGGGATTTCACAGAACAAAGAATCTACCTGGCAGAGCACCTTTGGACGTGAATTTTTTTATCGGGTAGTAGTATGGAGATTCCGAAGGGGGTACGAAAAAGATTAGACTTTTTTCGTTCCCGTTTCTTTTAGCAAAGTGATGAGCATAAAAGAAAATATCGTCTAACAAAATGGAACATTATATGCCGACCAAGGGATCAAGGTGGTTTAGGTGTGGAGGTTTTAGATATTAATAACAGATGTTTACTCAGCAAATGGTTGTTTAAACTTTTAAATGAGGAAGGGGTTTGGCAAGAGCTAATAAAAAATAAATATCTTCATTCTACAACTCTATCTCAAGAAATGCAAAGCCATCAGATTCAGCCTTCTGGAAAGGCCTTATGCATGTAAAAGATGAATTCTTTGCTAGGGGATTCTTTGATGTTCGTAATGGACAGAATACTAGGTTTTGGGAGGATACTTGGCTGGGTGAGACACCTTTAGCTTTGCAATATCCATCTTTTTAGAACATTGTACAACGAAAAGAAGTTTATGTCGCACAAGTATTGTCAAATAATCCTCTGAATATCACCTTCCGTAGAGCTTTAACCGGAAATAGATGGACACGCTGGCTCCATTTACTTAATTGTTTGATAGATATTCGTTTAGTTGATGAGGAAGATCACTTTAGATGGGATCTTACTTCATCTGGTGTTTTCACGGTTAAATCATTGTATTTAGACTTACTTAATGGGAACACAAGGTTCCTACGTAAGTATATTTGGAAATTAAGGTTCCACTAAAGATTAGAATTTTTATGTGGTTCCTAAACCGTGAAGTTCGATTAACAAAAGATAATCTAAACGAAATTGGCAAGGAAATCAGAAATATTGTTTTTGTGACAATAGTGAACGATAGAGCATCTTTTTATCGATTGTCCGTTTGCAAAGATTATATGGCGTATTGTGTATATGGCTTTTAATTTAGCCCCACCCAAAAGTATCAAGAATTTATTTGGGAACTGGCTACATGGTGTAGATAAACTTGAGAAAGTACAAATACGAGTGGGTGTTTGCGTTTTACTCTGGACGATTTGGCACATAAGGAATGACTTTATTTTTAACAAGACTTCGAATTCTTCTTTTATACAGGTTATTCCTTTAACTACCCACTGGATCCGTATGTAGTCGTTTCTCCAGCAGAAGGAGCGCAGACCTGCCATGGCTTTTGGGTGCAACCGTTTGGAAACGGTTGCACGGGACTTATTTAGCCAATGCGGCTAGCGTTTTGATAATAGGATTTCATGTTGATGTATCACGAGTTTTTGGTTCCCACTCTCTTTAGATGGTTGATTCATGTAGAAACTCTTTCTGACCCATGAAGTGAGATTTCCTTTTGTATGAGATGGTTGTAATAATTTCAATAAGTTAATAAAGGCTATATGCATCAGTCGATGCAGAGGCCGGGGTGTTATCCCCTTTTCGAAAAAAAAGTAGTATGGAGAGAAACTGAGACAAAAGATTTTATAGGGCAGGCTAGTACCGTACAATCATCATTCGCCGTCAATTTATACATGACGGTTGCCATTAGGGGATAGCAAGAACTAAAAACTGGGATGGTCTACAATCGGGGGCATGGACATCAATGACAAACAGACACAAGCTAATTGCCGAATTCGCATCGAAGATCGATGTCCCGCTCCAGGTACCAGCCCGTGCTCGATTGAATTAGACGGACCGTCGCATCGCCATATTAAATCGTGTCGGTAGAAGCACCCAGTATTCCGCGTTCGCTGGGATCCAACGCATGGTCAAATGGATTGCATTGACCGCTATCTTCCCTGCCGAATCGTGTCAGTCCAAGCTCCAATCCTCCACGCTCGATCGGATCGGCCGCACTATCAAATTGCCTGTGTCCTCCCCCGTGGAATCGTGTTGGCAAAAGTACCCAATCCTCTCCGTTTTTGTTTCGCTTTGGTACCAGGTAAATAAAATCGATCGGAACTAATGGACAGCATTCGGGGCCCAGTTAACCGGAGGAAGGCTACTTGATACGTAGAGGAGCGTCCCCAAGGGATACTCGCCCAGGCGGGATGTGAAGAAAATCCAACGACCAGAAAGAGATAGATGACACGATCCGATGGCCACAAATGCAAAGGTCGTGAGATTGCTCCCTCTTGTTCCGGTTATAATATCCCTAATTTCTCCCTTTACTGTTTCTTTTCTTCTCGTGGGCATATTTCTGTTTATTTTTCATTCACGGTTAACTTGGAGAGATGGTTCGTTGCTCGTATATAGAGTAAGTATTATCTTGGAGAAAGGGAAGAAAACCGGCGTGGCAATTGATTCGCGTTTCCCTTTTGGGCAACACGGAGCATATTCCTTCTTCTGCCTCGAGAAAGAAACCAAGCAATGTAGCCTAGCCCTAGCCAGCAATGAGATGAGGCTAGCCCTAGTGGGAGTATCATGCATGCCACCTTGGCAAAAATCTGATGTGGCATCACAATTAATGAAGAGGGAGCTGTTAGTAGTATCATAACATGATACCGTATCATAGCTCGTGAAACTAGGTAATTTAATGACCAATACATCTCATACACACAATTGCATTGAGATTGTAGAAAAAATTAAATACAATAGTACTATAATACTACTAGATGATACTAACCACTAGAGAGGTAGTATCATACACTAGTATCATATACATGATACTCCCACTATGACCAGCCTGAGGCAGCTGAGTGGCTACAAGCAAGCAAACAAGGGCACAGATCGGCGGCGACGGAGGAAGAAAGTAAATAAGATCCTGCCAAAAGTTGTGGTTTGTAAAAGCGAGGCAACTTTGCAGTTTCCATGCATGCATGTAGTCCCTTCTCCCTTTACAACTTGGCGCGGTGAAAAAAGTGAGGAAGAGCCTCTAGAGGAGAGGGGGCGCTTTGTTCAGGTCTAGGGCCCCGACCTGCCTGCCCGCTCCGATTCAGCTTCAGCACAACAACTAGTGAAGTGAAGCCAAGGACACTTGACTAGCTAGCTAGCTATAGGGCTACCTGCTACTACTACTCGATCATGAATACAAGCCGCCATCCCAGCTACAACGGCTCGTATAATTTTGCCATCTCTTTTCAGCCTTTCTTTTTGCCTCAGATTCGATGCAAACATCATGCCGCTTGTATATGAGCTAGTAGTAGCATCCATCTCATTGCGATTCAGCTAGTTTGTCTTCTTTCTACTAACTCTCTAGGGGCCGTGCCATGCTACGGTAGCTGTCTGCACAATGATGTATTTCTAATTCCCATTTTCTTCATCTGACGGAACTTGATTTATTTTCAAGCCTTTAATTTCCGTTGTATTTTCTCCAATAAAATTAAGTATGTCGTTCATTTGGCAAGACCTCAAACCACGCAAAAGCATAATGCTGGTCTTGATCTCACTCGGTCATGATCGTCGAGCTGGGCGCATCATTTGTCCGTCGATCGAGCGACGGACGACATGCACGCTAGATGCAGCTAGTACGTCGATCAATTAGTGCATCCTATGTTGTAAATTTGACCATGCAAATCGATCGATCTTGGTTGCTCACTCATGCATGATCATGACTTGTCCGCAAACCCACGAAGGGGAAAAAGGGAGCCCTAAACGATGGATGGATTGTTTGTTTGTTATACTCGAGAGCTAGCTAATCCATAATGCCATGTGTCAGCCTTATGCATGGCTCCTGCTGCTGCTCAGAAGAACAACTTTGATGTCTACTGTGGCGTAGACTGCTGCTGCTGCTGTCCGGCCGAGCAGGCATGCATGCGATTTTTTTCAAAGTTCTGGTCAAGTAGACGCCACCCTAGCTAGCTAGCTCTACACTACACGTACGTACTACTACTACCACTAATTCTACGTGCAGCTACAGCGCACCTAGCTAGCGTAACCTAGCCAGCTGCACAAAATGTACTCAGCAAACTTTGATCATCAATTAAACGTGGTAGTGCGCACTGTGGACCGTGCTGCTGCGTGACTCCTTCTTCCCAGCTGGATCGTAGTAGTAGTGGTAGTAGTGACCAAACTGCACACACAACACTGGTAGCCAGGTAAGACGATGTACTGCTAGCTAGCTAGCTAATAATGTTTGAATCCGGCCAGGAAAAAAACAAACAGGAAATGTGTGTGTGTGTCCACTCCACATGCTAAATTTAATGGCGTTGCTGCCAACCCAGATGCTAATTTGGACTAGACATGTATACGTGCCAGCACTGGCCACTTCCATACACGTACATTTCAGAGCAAACAATGGCTTTACGTCCAGGACAAGGTTGCCAACAAGTATGGAAGATGCCAAATAAATCAGCTTAGGTAGCGTGGCAGAATTGCTCATCTCCACACCACGGTAAACAGAGTCCCCTGCTGCAGTATGCATGTATATGTATCCTACTACTTTTGTCACACGAATTTATGTTTTGTAGGAGCTAGCACGCTTCTTATTATGCTTAATTAAATTTTGTTGCACTCAGGTAAGTAATGAACATCATGAATTACTGGACACGTACGTACGTACGTACCAACAAGTGGCGCTGCTAGCTGGGTGTGGCATGATTACTGGACAGAGCAGATGAGCATAACAGAGAGGACAAGAAGAATATTCATGGGTCAGCCATGAGTGCCGTGGAGCCTACCGGTCAACCACGGACACGCATCGATCATGTAATATAATAAGTATGACACGCCAATGTAGAGTAGTATCATGCATGGCATGGATGTCCTAACTCGATCCTATAGGCTGGGCGAAGCTATGGGGCGTTCAACGTACGGCAAAAGCCCATGGATCCTAGTTAATTACATTACCTTTTCCGCTCTTGGTTAGGGCAAACAACATACATCCTCTTTGATTTCCCCAACCAAATCCACATCCCCCTCGCCTTCTCCCAAAACCACACGAGCGCAGTGCCTACCTACACGCTCCCCTCCCCTCCATTTTCTAAAATAGTTTACGCGTTTCACGAGATCGAAGGCCGCACGTACCGATAAAGCTAATGTTTGAATGGAATTGGATCCGAATATACTACTAGTAGTACTATAAGCATGAATTAGCTAGTACCAAAGTGCCAAGAGTGCTTAATTAGGGGAAGAAGATTTTGGTCAAGAATGCTATAGGTATGATGGCTATAATTAAGCTAGAAATTTTATAATTAGGTTACAACTTATTCCATGAAGCCATGGCTAGTACAGCTACCATCCTTCCTATCGCCGCTAACTTGTTCGCCATCGGTACCTCACAGCTGCCCACACCAAAACCTATAGCCTTTCTGACCTCCCTCCTCGACGCATTGTTAGTTCGTGCCACAGGCAATGCCGGTGCCACCAACACGTTTGTCGTTATCCACAAGAAATCTAAGCCAAGGTTCCGATAATCTAAGCCTAACTCTAGTGAAGAATTAGAATCCTAACACTGTAAGAGAGGAGGAAAGTGCCGATAAGCAAACCTTGACCTTTTTTTTTTTTGGTTCGAGAAACTCATACAACCACCTCCACAAACCACCTAACTCATGGTTGGTTTCCTTGTTTCTTGAAAAGCATAAGTTGTGGAGACATGGGCGTGGTCAAAATATTCGAAAATTGGATTATCTGCATATTTGAAAATATTTGGATTGGAGAGTGGAAGGTCACAGATATATATATATATGTATGTATGTATGTGTGTAGATAGATGATTTTGACCAACAAGCAAACGGTCAAAGTTGCAGGTGGTGGTCGTCCAAAACATCAACTTTTTGAAGCAAACAAGAGGGGAGTATATACTGGCACGTAGGACCCAACATGTGCCCTAGAGAAACGGGGCGGAGCTGTAGCAAGGAGGAGAGGAGGGGAGGGGGAGGCAGGGCACGGGCATATATTGGGCATGATTGCTGGGTTAGAGGAGGCCCGGGCGAGAGGGAGGTGCCTCAAAAGGCGGCCACGCCATGGAAACGGGGGGTTTGGGTAGCGCGGACAGAGAGATTTGTACGGGTACAAGGAAACCCATCATTCCATACTCCACCAGCAAGCCAGCCAGCCAGCTAGCGACCGAGACGAGGGTGTCACCCACCTGTTAATCCACGCTGAGGTGAAGTACAGCGCATCCTACCAAAGCTTTTCAATCCTTGGACAAATCTCTCGGACTCTCTGCCCACCTTTGAAACTCTGTCCTCCTCCTCCGCCTCCTCTGCTGCCGCATCTCACTCAGATATTGGTGCATCTTCTAGAAGAAATAGAAGAAGCTATTTCTCGTGGTACCTACACACACAAAAATAAGAGAAGAAAAAAAATACAGATTTGGTTGCACATAAAGCAATGGTGAATAATGTATGTATGTAGTGTTAAGGTGGTGGGCACCTAACATGGGGTTTCCAGAAAAACGATGAGAGGGCTGCATTGAGGCCAGACAGGGGAGGGGCAGCTTATGTTTCTCTTTGCTTCCTTGCTGGTGCTTGATTGTGCTCCCATCCAAGGCCGGCACACAGGCCCCCCACCCGGATTCAATGGGCTGGCTGCTGCACAATACAACTACGGAAAAAGGAAGCGCCACTTCCTTTCCTTCCCAGCAGCAGCAACACATGACAGCTGCCAGCTCGACTAGTCCAGTGTAGCAGTAGCAGTAGTACCATTTTTCCAAGGCCAGTCCTTGATTAGCACCAACAGGTAATTAATCACCTGGGGCGAATGGCAATTTTGGTCCCCGCCCACCTTCCCCTTGTTGAATCTGGACTAGTAGTGGTGGTACAACTCGAGACAAGGATGGAAGGGAGTGAGATTCATGGGAAGACTGCCTGCCTGCACTGCTAGCCTCAGTGCATTTTCCCATGCATGCTACTCCTACTAGTACCTTTCTCTCCCTCTCTCTCGTGGCAACGGAGGAGGTAGCGAGCAGAGCAGTCTTGGGTCTTGGCAATGGCCGCTGCCCAGTCCCCAATCATCCTTCTCCCTGACCGCCGGACAACCCATCATTGCTTCCTCACTGCCTCACCTCCTCTCCTCTCCTCTCCTCTATATAACCTCACCCTCTGTTCCACCTCAGCCTCCATCTCCTTCCCATGCACCACCACCACCACACTCTGTTTGCTCTCCCTCTTCCACCACACTGACATTACAAGCCCAAGCAGCAAGCCATGAACGGCTTCTACTCGTCCATCGCGCACGGCCTCGACGCGCTCCACGGCACGCTGGCCTCGTCACCGGATGCCGCCTTCATGTCCGCGCCGTTCCTCCAGCAAGCCGCGGCACTCCTCCGCTCACTGCACTCCCAGCTCGTCCACCTCGTGCAGCGCCTTCACCTGCCACCCGGTGAGAGCTGGCTAGATGAGTACATGGACGAGACCTCCCGCCTCTGGGAAGTCTGCCAGGTCGTCAAGGCCGGCGCCTCGGCCCTCGACACCTACTGCGCCTCTGCCACCCGCATAGACGCCGCGCTCGACGACTGGCTCTGCAACCCCAACCCCCACAATGCCCGCCAGGTACGACCATGTCTTGCCCACCATTGATGTTGGGTCATTTGATCACACGTGCTGACGTACTGGCTGGATTCTTTTGAGCAGGTGATGCGCGCGATCAACGCGCCGCGGCGGCAGGCCGTCGGGCTGGAGCAGGAGAATCGGGCGCTGGCCGACACCAGGATCGACCCGGCCTCGCTGCTGCTTGACGACCGCTCGCCCGTGGAGTTCAAGCTCAACGCCTTCAACGGCTTCCGGGGTGTGCTCTACGCGCTGCGCAACGCCAGCTCCTTCCTCCTCATGCTCCTCGTCTCCGGGACCGTCTCCTGCCTCCCGGACCTCGCCTGCTGCGCCAACCCGTTCCGCACATCCGGCACCGGCTACGTCTCGTCCATGGGGCGCCTGCGCCAGCGCGTCGCTGAGGAGATGGAAGCGCTAGCCAGCGACCACTGCTGCTCTGGCATCATGATGTACGAGTTCCGTCAGGCCAGGGTCGGCATCGAGAGCATCAAGACGGAGTTCGACAGGGTCATCGCCACAGGGTATGGTGACCCCGGCGAGATGGCTGACAGGGTGGAGATCATCAAAGGGTGGGTTGGGATGCTCAGGTCAGGAGCTGAGGGTGTCGTCAGTGAGCTCGATGACTTCTTTGATGAGATTGTAGAAGGCAGGAAGATGTTGTCTGACCTGTGCAGCCATCGCTGATCCAACCTCAATTTGCAGCACCTAGCTCAACCAAACAGGGCATCATGGTAGATAGTAGAACAAGGCTAACAATTTTTTTTTTTTTAAATGCCAGTGTTTTTCTCTCTTGTGATGGAGGTAATCTAGCTACTATCTCTAGCTACCATAGCAGCTAGTGTGTCTATACATATGTCCTGCACCAGAGTATCATCTTTGTATGCTTCCGCACAGCAACAATGTTAGTGGCAGGCAGTTCATGCTTTAGGCCTATCTATTGCCAGAATCAGAATCAGAACATATGTCTAGTATTTTTTAATACGTCGAGATCTTCAGAGGAGTTTTGTGGATCAGTTGATGATATAATAGTTGACGGTGAAAGGAAGAATCTGCATTGGAAAAGGAAAGAAACTCTTTGCCCTTTTCTCTAACTGGAAAAGTGCTGTGGAGATGTGGGCAGCTTGTTGGACACAGACAAAAAGAGAGTAAGAGGGGGGGGGGGGGGGGGGGGGGGGGGGGGGGGGGGGTGTTGTAAAAATGAGGTCTTGTGCTTGTCATCTTTTCAACTTCTTTTTGTTCGTTGGTGGTAGGCTAATCACCTTACTTATCATTGATCACTCCACCTAGTTGCCATCGCAACTGGCAACATAAAGGTAGATTATTTTACTACAAATAGAGAAGATGAACTAGGGACTGTACGCACCTTCGCGTGGCTTTGCAGAGTTCTTGACATGATCCTCTGTATGACGTCCGACAGCAGTCATCGTTTTGGTTGTAGAATGATGAGATGGACTTCTGGGATTGGAACATGATGATCACCCTCAACTTGAAGAGGCATCGGTTCGAGGACAAAAAGGTGATTTCATTTGAGCTGCTTTGCAGAGGTATACAGTAGATGAATGATGATAAGCAGCAGAATAATCCATGTTCCATACTTCGGGTTCGGACTCTGGCTGTATCAGGAAAAGGTTGACCATGAATCAACTGAAATCGAATCACTTCTGTAGAAATGGTGACACCGATCGCTTTTCAGTAATGCAGGATCTGCAACCAAGAACCAAGAAAATATCAGTGCCACGTTACATTTATATCTATCTTCATATATGATCAATTGACCATCAGCTTCCAAATAAATGTCTGTTTTTTCTAAAGCCTGTCTTTTAATAATAAATTGAGAGAACAACTAATGCAACTTTGTTCCTGTTAGCATTTCAGCTACCGGAAGAATTTCACTACTCCAGATACGACTTCAAAGCGAATCTTGCAGTGCACTGTAATCTTTTTTTTTTCTTTTGAGCAAACAGGAGGAGCTCTTCTTTAAAATCAAGTAGAATAGAGTGATCCAGTAAAGGGAAACCGGGTCGAAAGCCAATTGTGCACTGTAATCATATTTGCACCTATGATGAATACTTACTGTTCACACAAATCAGCAGCTAATGGGAACTTCGCAAGACTAAGATTAGTATTTGCAGATATGGTCCAGAAATAAAACAGTATAACATAGCACAAAACTGAAGCATGGTATCAGATATATGAAATCTCATGGTGTATGAGATAAAATTTGGTTCTTCTTACACTCCTAAATTCAGATTTCAAAATATGGTGACCCAATCTCTATCGAAAAAATATGGCGAGCTAAACTACAAATCAGCGATATTAGGATGAGCATCATCACACACATTAGCACCATGTCCATGCAACCCTTTTGTAACTTCTTGTGCAAGCATGATGAGCCACTCTGCAATGATCTAAAAGACCCCCCCTCTGGTTATACACTCATGCTCTTACTGCAAGTATATGCATGCTCACCTGCAAAAGTGAAAAAAGAGAAAAGGGATACATGCCAGCAAAATTTGTGTGGACAGGAAAACCATTGTCTTTTGCTACTCTACTCTCTGGGCAGCAAGTTTCGACAACTTCCTTATTTAAGTTAACTGGGTGAAATTCAGCCTACTGCAGATACCAGCTGAAGCAAATTACAGCCAGTTTCAACTTCCAAGTTGTGCACCAACTTCTGGGGCATTGTGCCATTGTATACTTAAATCAATAGTGTTCATATAGTGTGCAACAAGTGAACCATTCTGGAAGCTTGAAAAAAGGAATTTAAACTTATTCTCTTGCTTTGTACATGTACTGACTCAAGAAGTCATAAACCGGTGTGATCTTTTGTCACAAAAAGAAAATGTGTATGCATGCCACTTAGGCACATTGTGACAACACATGATTGCTTAATCATAAGACATGGGCTTATAAGTTTCGCAAGAATATATATACCATCAGTGTATGATATAGACTTTGACAGCAAGGGGAACATCTAAATAACCAAGAATTACATGGAAATATACAAACACCAACTTAAAAAATACAGGAAAGGTAAGCTTAGGTGGTTTTGCATGCACGTCACTTAAAAATGTCAGGGAAGAGTACCTTCAGACCGTACCATTTCCCAAAACTTTAGCATGGCTGCAGAGACAGCTACACAACAGAATTTATACTTAATTTAAAAGCAAACAACCAGTGACAAATAAATGCAAATATACGACTCTAGAGGGGAGCATGGTAATTCTTAGTCATGACCAACGAGGCTAACTTCATAAACCACCTTTCTATTTGCCATATACCAGTTGCTATTCCTCCAATGCAACTAAAAGATAAGAATGCCCTTTTGGAATGCATCATTAATAAATCACTACAATCCCCACAGATTAATAAATCACTACAATCCCCGCAGATAAACCATTATAAAATAGTCTTTGATCAGATTATAGCTGCATAAACAATGTGCTACCGATTGGAAGCGAACCATTAAGGTTAATCTTAAGTAATTCACCAAGGTCTCGCATGTTCATTCACAAGAAAACATCCTTGTCAATGTTCATTATTCAGACCTATGAACAGCACATACTAGCTGTTACATATTAGCCATCAGGCGCAAAGCTCTTAACATCAGCTATCTGACCAAGGAAAAATAGCTAGCATGATAAT